>CM028138.1:221822500-223040000 GCA_016271365.2 Neoceratodus forsteri | reverse complement strand
AGGGAAGTGTTCAGGGAATAGGCCAGAGACCACAACTTCATTGCCTCGGTGCACAAGGCCGAAGACCGAGTGCCCCCCTGTTTGTTGATGTACCACATTGTTGTGGTGTTGTCTGTTCTGACTTGTATCACCTTGTCGTGGACAGATGCAGAAAAAGCTTGAAGAGCTAAAAAGACAGCTCCAAGTTCCAGCAAATTGATGTGGAGCAGAGATTCCTGGGGGGACCAAACTCCCTGAGTGGAAAGGTCGCCCATGTGGGCTCCCCAACCCAGAAGGGAAGCATCTGTAGTGAGAGTCAAGTCGTGAGAAGGGGAAATGAAGGGACCCCGCTTAATTGCTCTGATCCTGCCACCACTGGAGAGCTAGGATCAAGGTTCGAGTCACTGGGACCAACTTGGAAAGGGGGTCTTCTCTGAGACCAAAAGGTTCTCAAGTGAAACTGAATGTCTCATCTGAAATCTGGCCCCTGCACAACAGCTGTGGATGCAGCCATGTGCCCCAGGAGCTGCAGAAAGTGTCTTGCTGGTCGAGAGACCTGCAGAGTGAAGAAAGAGGCCAGAGCCACTAAATTCCTTACCCTTTCTGGGGGAAGAAAGGCTCTGGCTAGCTTTGTGTCCAATTCTGCCCCTATAAAGGTGAGTACCTGGACTGGTTCCAGAACCGACTTTGGTAGGTTTAGCAGAAAACCCAGGGAGGTCAGAAGCTGCTGGGTGACCTGCAGGTGAGATTTTACCTGTTCTGGGGACTTGCCTACAATGAGCCAGTCGTCTAGATAGGGAAAAACAGCAATCCTCTGCCTCCTTAAGTGGGCCACTGCCACTGCTAGACACTTTGTGAATACCCTTGGAGCAGAGGTAAGGCCGAAGGGCATTGCTCTGAACTGGTAATGACCTGAGGGCAGTTCGAATTTGAGGTACTTTCGATGGGATCCTCTGATTAGGACATGGAAATAGGCATCCCTGAGGTCCAGGGAGGCTAGCCAGTCCCTGGCCTTAGGGAAGGTAAAATCATTGCCAGAGTTACCATTTTGAACTTTGGTTTCAAAAGATGCTTGTTCAGATATCTAGAGATCTAAATGGGCTGCCACTCTCTCTGTCTTTTTGGGGTAAGGAAGTATCTGAATACAGACCCCTGCCCTGATGCAGGGAGGAACCCTTTCTACTGCTCTGAGAGCTAACAGGATGAGACCTCTGTTTCCAGAGCGAGGGTCTCGAAGCACTTGCAGGTAGAAAAAGTCTGCTTCTCAACTTGGGAAACTTTTTAAGCCGAGAACCAGACCCCTGGCTTACTACTTCAGAGAACCCACTTGTCTGAGGGTTAAAGAAGCCCAATTCTGACTGAAGTAAGCCAGCCTGCCCCCCACTGGTACAGGAGAATTGGCCCTGGGCACCCCATCAGGGTGCCTGTTTCGCAGGAGCTTTAGGCTGGGGGTGGGAGCAGGTCTGCCCACCCCTCTTCTGCCCCTGCCTCTGAAGAAGCCCCTCTGAGCATAGGCAGAGGAGGCCTGAGTCTGGTAGAAAGGCCTGTGAAAAGGCCTACCCCTACCCCTGGGGGCATGCCTTTGAGGAGTGGCTTGCCGCTCCTTAGCCTGGGCACTTTGTAAGTAGTCCTATATTCATCCATCTTCTTCATGTAGTTCTCTGTCTGCTCTCCAAACAGAGAATTTCCCACCACAGGAAAACCATAGCCTTAGTCTGGGTATCCTGTGACAAACTAGTACACCTGAGCCAGGCCAACCTACTTAAAAGCTACAGATGTGGCCATGACCCTAGAGGAAACATCATTAACATCCACAGCAGCATGAAACTGAACCTTAGAGGCTTCAATGCCATCAGCAGCCACCTGTTCTAGTTCACTAGCCAGCTGGCCATGGGCCTGCTTGGCCAACTGCATAACAGTATCCCATCTAGATTTCTGATACCTAGCTACATAAGCCATATAATTTGCTTGCCCGAGTCCCAGAGAGGCTGCCATATACTGTTTTTGCCATGGCATCAATCTTCCTGAAATCCTTGTCAGGAGGATGTGAAGCCAAGGGAATATTAGCTTTATCACAGGCAGCAGCCTGAACTACCCCAACATGACTGCATTGCTGAGAAAGGAATTCTGCATCAGGGCCTGACAATGTATACCTTCTGTCCATCTTTTTATCTACAGGAGGCACAGAATTAGGAGCTTTTAAAATTTTAATTGTTTCCTAAAAGACTTATGTAGAGGAATAGACAATCTCCTAGACTCTGGAATATCCATCATTTCTACAAAATCAGGCTCCTCTTGCTCATCCACAGCCTCTTCTAAAGGAAGCTGGAGGGTTTCAGCAACTTTTTTATAAAACATAAAATGAGATAGGGACTCAGACAGCATAGGGGGAGATTCTAAAGGTCTGTCTGGGGAGATGTCCAGTTCAATGGGCACACCCAGACCTTCCCAGCCACATTCATACTGTTCATAATCCTCCTCCCCCTCCTCTCTGGTTCATAAAATTCCTCAATATCATAATCCTGAACCACTGGGACCGGACGAACCGACCTTTTACCAGATAGTGGTGGTTCGGACGGACCCCGAGACAGTGACTGGACAATTTGTATGGCTTTTGCTATCTCTGCAGCAGTTGGAGAAGGAATTTTGGACTCCAGACCTGCTGATTTTCTTGTTTTCTTTACTGAAATTGGTTCCTCAAAACCAGCTTTTCTTTTGCCCGAGGAAGTCTGGCCCTGGTCAGAGGGCACTCCCTCTGGTTCGGTTGGCACCGAACCGGGCTGGCCATCCGGGTCAGCGGACTTTATGGCCTCTCGTTCCCTGAGCCTGCCCAATCTTTTTTCCAGGGTGGCTGCAGGGAAATTCTTACATACCTGGCAGTCTGACTGGAGGTGGTCAAACCCCAGACAATAAACACATGTGGTGTGTGGGTCAGCCTTGGCAAAGACTTCCCACAAACATCACAGTGTTGAAACCCAGTGGGCCCGTTTTCTCTTGGTTTCTCAGACATAATGCCAGCCTAACCAAAAACTTGCCTTTTAACGGCAGTACCAGGCAAGACACCCTTATCGGTTCCTAACCGTGTCACGGGTATTGGAAAAAACCGTAATAAATCCGGTTTTTTTAGAACCGATAAGAACCGGAACCGCACTCTAAAATAGTAACTTTTAGTTTTAAATGAGTTTTAAACCCACTGATCGGTTCAAAACCGAACCGATAACTTACAAGTTCCAACAGACAAAACCTTCATTTACTTACGTTACCACAGATAGAGCTTGAACCAACGGTTTTATGGTAAATAAAACTATTCTCGGTTAAATCCAACAGAGAAAACACTTTTTAAACCGAGAAATGAACCGAGCAGAAGAAGAAATCTCCGGAGCGACTGTTCACTGAGGCGGAGTAAAGAATCTAACAGTTCAAGTTTGAAATGACACAGATAGAGCTGCTCTCGTGCCAAAATTCTATTTTGGAATGGTTTTAACCATTTCACTCCGGGGCAGTTCTAGAGCTGGATCAAACTGCTAATGTCTATAATATAGCAAGACTTCATGTTGTTTGAAGTATATATATTTTCTAGAAGTGCTGTGATTGTTAAACACAGTTAGGCAAGAGCTATGCATTTTCACCAAGATTTGACACTTATGAGCAAAACGCTAATTTTTAGACTTAAATAAATCCCTGATATAAAGAAAAACTAATGACAACATGGTGCCACAGACCACAGAGGTAAAAAATACGAATGCATCTCCGGTTCCTGGGAAGTGAAAAGGAATGGATTAAAAAAAAAAATAGTAAAAATAATCAACAGGAAACAGGAAGGCACAGCACAGCTGAAAATACCGGACTTCATGAAGACTGAGGAGGGCTCTCAGGGCAACGCTACTGGCCTGGGTGGAGAAACAGATCTGTCGTCAAGCCACGCAGCACAGCACCACCGCATGACTGACTTCCAACTCCTCGTGGCTAATCAGCATATTCAGGTATTTTCCACGTGCTCTGGGGCAGCCTTCGAGCCATCAGGCTAGCTGCATCTTGTAAGCATAATGAGGATTCCTGGGGCGTGAAAGTAAAGAAATTCTTTGCAAAAAAAACTTTGTTACTGCACCAGTTAGGGTTCAGATTAAAGCAACAAAAAGTAGGAAAATGGGTTCCCACCACCCTGCAGGCAGCAAAAGGAAAACATCACAGTTTCACCTCCTCAGAGTCTTTACAGATCAGGTCTGGGGTATTCCTTGGCTTGTCAACCCTAACGCTCACCCATTCTATCAGTAAAGAAGCCAAGATGTGCAGACTAGGAGAACAACAAGGAACACCCCAGGTCTGGTTTGCGAAGATTCAGGAGAGGTGAAACCATAATGATTTTTCCTTTTGCGACCTGCAGGGTTGGTGGGAACACTAACATTTCCCTACTTGTGTTGTTTTAATCTGAATCCCAGGGCCCTGTTCACACTACAGCACGGTAAATATATATATATATATATTTTTTTTTAAAATACAATTACTGCACCGTAGCATCCATGTTGTTCTGTATACACTTTCAGTAGCATGTTGTAAACCATTTTAATAATGGTTTACAACATCGCCGCGAATCGGATTAGCTACCAATCAGGGACATCCAACTTCATGAAAGGGAACTGTGCCAGACCGTCCACACTGCAGGTTAGTCCAATTTAACTCCGAACTTTTTAAAACAGTGTTTAAGCCTTAGGCGTTATCAGGGTTTAAACACAGTTTTAAAAAACAAACAAGCGCAGTAGTCGGTAACGTACAACTGTCAGCAGGGCACTTTCAAATGGTTTAAGCGGTTAAACCATTTTAAATGCTCTTAGTGTGAACTGGGCCTAACTGGTGCATTATGTAAACAATAAGATGAGGCCGCAGGCAGAGTGTCCTTCTGCACCTAGGTATGCAGTCATCACAGAATCACCAACACACTGGAGTGTTTCATTGTGCTCATAAAATGGGTTATGAATAGGAAAAAAATAGCACCGACAAGTTTGCATTAACATTTAAATAAAGAATATAGAATTAATAAAAAGGGAGAAAATAGATCAGCTAAACTTCTGGGATGGTATGAACACCAACACCACCATGCTCAGAACCAAGTGACGCACTATTTTTTGGGGTTGCCAAAATAAAAAACGCTCCCCACAGTATGGAACATCTTTGATTTACTTTTAACTGATGAACTGCACCCTGCCATGAAATACAGGGTTCATGAGACTGAAAGGTGCATTTTCTAATACTGCAGTTCCTCTTGATGTTTCAGATTCATTGTTAGACTAATTTTCTGGTGCCAGTTTGTTTGACTGAAGGCTCGATTTCATCTCTCTTGCTTGAAGAGTCCATCTGTTGGTTGTCTTCTGTGGTGTGTGCCAGGATTCCTCTCCACTTTTTGCAGTCCTCGCAGAAGACTCCAATAACTTCAAGTTAGCTTCTGATCTGTGCCCTGTAACTGCTATAAATTTCCTTGCCTGCAGTTGATAGAAGATGCACAACAGTGGCTTGAATAGAGTGGTTTGTGCATCTTTGATGTTACATTCTTGATCAATCTGGGCATCATGCCCAAGAGGTAGTTCACACCCACAGGTTCCTTGGAATACCATATTGGACTGCTATTAAGGTATTCCTGGTTTGCATGTAGTGGGTGAAGGTAGAATGCTCTTGCACCCCCTGGTGGTAGTTTGGAGCAGTATAGCTTAAATGACATTCACAGGGCAGAGTGGGTCATCTGGTGTAGCATATATGAAGTCCCTGTACTGGTCTCTATTGCCGTCCGTATGGCTCGAGTTTTTTTGTTGCCTCATTGTATTAAAGGTAAACATACTCATTACTATTTTCATCAGTGTCTATTCTGAATGACTCTGGGCGTAGGTCTATCAGTCGAGCATGACAACCCATATTTTTCGTACAAGCCTTGTCGCTGTTGATGGTGACAGTACCGAGTATTTCTTCAGTTGGTGCATGTCAGCATCTGACAATAGTGGGCAGTGAGTGGATGTGTCCCATTTCTCTCTTCTGTACGGGTTGACTACTGCAAGCAAGACATTGTTCACTGTGGTGAACTGGCCATGTTATGTTAACACAATGCCCCAAGTCAGGGCTGTTGAGTAGAGACCTGCCCAACGACCAAAGTAGCTGGAAATGGAGTACTGTTCACCAGTACTGCTACGAACATCCGCATGTAAATTTTCAAAGTACACTGTTTAACTCTCTGAATGGAACAATTTTTTAAGTCTATATCCATTTCACCTTTTGACACCCAACTCAAATCTGATGAGCCCAGTTTGTAGTTTTAACTGAGTTACGCTCATCTTTAAGTTTTGCTATATCTGTCAACTCAGCATAACAGTTTTGCTGGTGGTAGATGCAGTGGTTTGTGTCTGTGCACTTTCAGTCTCTTCCTCCAGAACAGCTGTGACAACTGAGGTGGTGGTTGTTTGCGGTTTCGTTTCTTGGTTCTCTCTCTCTCTGTGGTGGCAGTTCAGGTATCAGTTGTTTCTTCAGCTTCTAGTAGTATTTCCTGGATTCTAGGACAATTGAATAGCGAGAAATCCACTTTTGGAAGTGGAAACAAGGTTGCAGATTCCCCCAGCACAATTTTGTAGCTTGCCAGTTATACAGTCTGGGGTGACGAATGCTCTTTCTGTGAGGCGATCAACTGAATTACTTTGCTGCCACGTTCCAAGTAACTACTGACTCCAGCACAAGACCCTGTCATGCTAATTATTTTGCTATTACTAAGGGAACAGTGGCTTTCTTAAAGAAAAAGGATGTAGGTTTATATCATTATTTGCCTGCTGTCAATATTAAACATAAATTAAGTTATTTTTATTTAACAAATTATTTTGCTTCTGTTGGATGTCTACCGTGGTAGGGATAGTTCTGTCAATGCCTACAGTTACTTCAAGGTGCTGGCTGTGTGGCCTAAAATTACTGATGTTCAAGGATCAGTTACAAAAGGTCAGTACTCCGAAACTATGTGGTACTAAGTTGGAATTTGGTTTTATTTTCAGAGTGAATTGTGCAATAACAAGCTCACACGTTTGTATAATTTCACTACTTCTGGAAGTTTCAGTTTTACTTAACTGTAGTGCTTTAGTAACATGTCTGCTTACATTCCGATTTAGAATTCAAAACAGCATTAACACCTACGTAGACTGTACTGCTTACTGAAAAGGTTCCCAAACCAGTGGTTGCCCTTGTGCCAGACTGCATGAAATTATCCATCTCTCACTATAATTATGGTTGAGTAGACCGTTTAATGTTCAACCCCTAAACCTCCACTTTAACAGCTTTGCCCCAGTTCAACAGATTTGCCCAGAATTATGCGGGCACGGTCTCCTGAAGTGCCAAGTTTCTGGCAGTTGGATGTGCGGATTCCAAGATCCAGATAGTGAAACAAAAACAAAAAAACACAACACACAAACATTGCTGCCCCCACCCCCCCAGCACCCAGACATTTTTTCTGAAATTTTAGGGTAAACAGACTTTGATGGCAGATAAGGATCACTGGCCCCACCTAGTCTGCCCATTTCTCTATCTATTGGACAACTTGCAGATTCTAGTTAAACATCCTACTTCCTCCTACCCCTACTATAATTGCCATATCTCTCCCATGCATTCTTGAATTCCCCCACTGTTTGACCCCACAACCTCCTGAGGAAGGTAGTTCCATGTGTCCACCACCCTCCGTGAAGAGAAAAAAAAGAAAATACTTCCTCACATTGCCCCCGAGCCACTCCCCCACATCTTCAAATTGTGCCCTTGTTCTTGCACATCTTTCTGAAAGATGTCCCTCTTGGACTTTGTTGATTCTCTAGATACTTTAACATTTCCATCATGTCCCTCCTTTCCTCAAGGGTATACATAGTAAGCTCTTTTAGTCTCTTCGTAGGGTTTCTGTTGCAGACCCTGCACCATTTTGATTGCCCTTCTCTGGACTGCCTCCATCCTGTCTACATCCTTGTGGCGATGGGGCCTCCAGAACTGCATGCAGTACTCCAGATGGGGTCTCAACAGCTGTCTGTACAGAGGGATAACCTCGTTTTCTATTGGTGATGCCTCTCCCTATGCATCCCAGTATCCCCCCAGCCCTCCTTACTGCCTTTTCACATTGCTTGCCTACCTTAAGATAGTCTGATATGACTACTCCCCAGGTCCTTTCCATTTTGTTGTTCGTCTCTCCCACTGTGCACTTTCCCTTGTTTTTTTCCCCCAGGTGCATTACTTGCAGTTTTTTGCACTCGAATCTAAGCTACCATACTTTTAACCATTCCTCCAACCTTGCAAGTCCCTTCTCATCCTTTCACCCCCCCTTGTGTATCAACCCTGTTTCGATCTTTGTGTAGTCTGCAAAGAGGTATACTTTTCCTTCCAGCCCCTCCACAATGTCTCCTATAAAGACATTAAAGGACTGGTTCCAGTACTGAACCCGGCAGTATCCCACTAGTAACCACCCTTTCTTCAGAGTGTACTCTAACCCATTACCCTCTGCATCCTGTTGTCCAGCCAATTTGTAACCCAGGCTACCACCCTGGGACCCACTCCCAAGCTTGCTAACTTGTTTATTAATCTTTGTGGGACTGTGTCAAATGCCTTGCAAGTCTAGACAGGCCAGATCCACAGCCCTCCTTGGTCTACTACTCTTGGTCACCCAGTCAAAGGAATCTATTAGATTTGTCTGACATGACCTTCCAGTCGTGGACCCATGTTGCCTGGGTCCTGTGCCCTGCTGGCCTCTAGGTACTCAATTCTTTCTTTCAGAAGTAGTCCATCATTTTCCTACCACTGAGGTCCAACTAACAGGTATGTAGTTTCCTGCCTCTGCCTTTCTCCCACGCTTTGTGAAGGGAATTCATCACCTCCTCCAGGACTTAGGCACCCCACCATCTTCCCATGATTTGTTAAAAAGGGTAGTCAGTGGTGTCACTAGGTCTCCTTCAGTTTTTAGAATTCTGGGGTGAATCCCATCAGGCCCTACTACTTTGTCCACCTTGAGTTTTAGGAGTTCTTTCAGGACCCTTTCTTCTGTGAATGGATTGGTATCGACCCCTTGTCAGAGTGCTTCTCTCGGTAGAAAGGTTTGACCAGTGGTGACAAATATATAATATACATATATATATATATATATATATATATATATATATATATATATATATATATATATATATATACATATATACACACACACATACACACACACACACACACATATCCATTAGAGTTATAAGGACTTGAGTTTTTAGTTCAGAGCATGTTAGGCCAATCTTGTTCAATGCCTATGTCTCGGATATATATTTTTTTTTTTTTTTTAGTTGTTGTTTAACCAGGTATAGCACACTAAGCTGAAAGCTTTTACAGGAGCGACCTGGGAGCACAAGGAGGTTAAGTGACTTGCTCAGGGTCACACAGTATGCAAGTGGAAGCTGAGGGATTCAAACCCAGGTCTAGTCTGCTGGATGTCCACCAGATTTGCAGCTCAGAGCCTTAGACCACCGCGCCATACTCTGGGAGGTGGGGTTAGAATAGGCAGAGTCTCTCTCAGAGAGTTCAAAACTGGGGCACTGTGGATTGTGAAGAAGCAAGGAGACAGTCCAGGGGATCTGGATATCCTGGAGGGTGGTCAAGGAGGTGGGGACTGAAATTTAATGCCGCAAATGTAAGGTACTTCATTTTGGGGGTCAAACATCCGGCCATGTATACACCCAGGGGTGTAACACTGCAAGCCACATTGGGTGAAAGGGATTTAGGGGTGGTGGTAGACGTCAAAATGAACACCACTGAAAATTGTAGAAGAACTGCAGCCAAAGCAAACAGAATACTGGGCTGCACAGCCAGAGTAATCACATCCAGAAGGAGGGAGGTGATCCTTCCTCTATACAATGCCTTGGTAAGGCCACAGCTTGAGTACTGTGTACAGTTTTGGAGACCTCATCTGAAGAAGGACATAGCGCTGCTGGAGAGGTTCCAGAGGAGAGTGATCAGAATGATTCAGGGCATGGAAGGGAGGACTTGTGAGGAGAGACTGGAAGAGTTTGGGCTTTACTCACTGGACGAGAGATAGGATAGGGGAGACATGATAGAGGTTTCAAGTATGTAAAGGAGTAACCAGGAGTGAAACCAAGGGAGCCGCGACTAAAGAAGGGGAGGGGAACAACTAGGGCCATGAGTAGAAATCTGCTTTTGGGGAGAACTACAGGGGGAGCATAGGAAGCATTTGTTCACTGGAGAGGATGGTGGAGCTGCGGAATGCGCTGCCCGTGAGGCTGGTGGAGGAGGGCACAGTGGAAGGCTTCAAGAAGGAGGGACAGGTACAATGGGAAACTGAGACCAAAGATGGGGGGTGGGGTGGAAAGCAAGCAGCCACTAGGTTGCTGGCTTTCAAGCAATGACAGACCATTTGGCCTATTCTGATGGCTTTTAGTATGTTAGTATTTTCAGTACACACTTTGATAGCTGCATCATACAAAAAAAAAAAATACTCTGGCTATAGGAAAAAGGATAGTTTCATATTAGGATAATCTGTTTTGTATGGAAAATTTGTTTTGCATGGCTGCCACCTTGTTTTAGTCCCTCCCCCAAAGCCATAAAAATCGTATCATTGAAACACACCAAACACATGTATCTTGCTAATCTGGTAGATTCTGTAGTTAGGTTTTGGGAAAATAACCTAGAAATATGTTTAACACATTTTAAAAAAATTGTTTTTTTTCCATGAGAAAACTCTTTGTATGGCCATAGAAACAAGAATAAGGTCATACGAAACTAGAGAAGATTCCTTCATACCAAAAAGAATCCAAATTTATCTTTTCCTCGACGTTTATATGAAAGAACTCATTTCATGAAGATGAAAATCACACAAAAAAGGATTCCTTCATATGGGGGGGGGGGGGAGAATTTGGACAGTGTTCCCCCACTCCGATACTTACATACTAATATACCAACAGAGGAGGCCTAATGGTCTTTCATGTCTGATTGATAGACAGCATCCATACTGGGCACCGCCTTTGCTGTCCCCACCCCCTCGGGGTTCTCTGCCACCAGTCCAAGATTTTCTCCTTGTGTTGGACTCTGTCAGCTTCATCCTGCCCCATACCTGTCCCAGCCCCTCTTAAAACCTCTCCACAGTTTCTGCCTCCACCAATCCCTTGGACAGTGCATTCCATGGTTCCACCACCCTCTCAGTGAACCAACATCTCCTCCTCTCCCCCTCTAGCTTCCACCCGTGTACTCAAGTTGCCCCAGCCTTTCCTTTCCTTTTGAAGCATCCCAATTGAGCCTCTTTATTAATCCCCTTATGTACTTGAAGACTCATCATGTCCCCCTGTCCCTCCTCCAGGGTGTTCATGTTGAGCTCCCAGCCTCTCCTGTAGGTTCCTCCCAGGACCGGATCATTTTGGTTGCCTTCCTTTGTACCTCTCCAGGAGTGCAATGTCCCAACTTCAACAAGCTATAACTTCATCAGTAGTTGTTATGGGACTATCAAAAGATATCTCAATGACTACTACAATATTTAACGACAACATCCTCCTAAAAGAAATCAGGGCCCTTATAAACAAATTTTAAAATTACAATTTTACAGGACAACATTGCAACTTTAACAGCTGAAAGTCTGCCAATATTTGAAAATAAGGCAGGCGTGAGCAAATCCTATTGCCTGACAGACTGACCTAAAAGCTCTGTCAGGTTGATCCTTCATCTCTAACTTTAGCCCGAGGACAAGTGATTCGCAACTGGCTACATTTGGGGATATTCAGAGGGGACAAGAGTTGCCAGGTAGCCAAATCGACCAGGCAGATCATGCTAGTAAATTCTCTCTTGCCAAACTCTCCACTGGTGAGTGGCAGCCTCAAAACTGCCGAGCATCAGTGCACATGCATGGGGCGCAAATTTTTTTTTTTTTTTTTTTAAATGAATTAATTCAGTGCAGCCATACAGCTCCGAGTTGGTATCATTATGCTTGTGACGCAAGCATGAGTGGCAGCGTAAAATACTTTGCTATACATTTAAAACCACAGCCGCGCACCTCCAAGTAGGACCTACCCAAGTAGTCAAGCTCTAGATTCTCTGTAGTTCCCACAATGAAAGAAGTCCCACCCCACACAGGAAACTCTGCTGCCTGTATGCCCAGAAAACCCAAAGATGAGCCAACTCTGCAAATCTCAACAGCGCCAGTCATGTGGGGCTGCAAAAGAAGAGCATACATCATGCTGCACCCAGCCACAAAGCCCTTGCACCAAAGACAGAAAGACAGCTAGCATGTATTGATGTCTGTCAACATGGGACCACCAGTTAAAATAAACTGCTGAGGATTTACTGTTAGTCCATTCCATGCCTATTCAATATATCATGCCCCTTGACTACCAGCTATTAGCAACGGCGCTTAACACCAAAAATTAGCATGCCTGCATTCCAAATATATCCCCAAAGCTATCCCTTATGCCCATCGATTTCAAATCTTGTTAGCCATTACCCTGTTGGAACCTCTGGACAATTTGTAGCAGCTACTAGAGAAGAATGGCTCACTGGGGTTAGAATGTAAATCTTTTGTCCAAAAGCAACAACTTACAATATGCAAACCCTATAAAGATGAACTATCACTCGATTTCTCATAGCTGCTGAACAAGAATGTAACATATTGCAAGATTCTACATTTGGTACTTTCTATCAAATGGTGGTATCAAGAAAAACAAAACAGCTGTCAGTCAAATACTTTTTGTTTTTGGTAACCGGGTGAAGTGTACTAGACATAGAAATGCCTATTTTCAGATATGACCCAGGAGGTTACAACCAAGTGAAATTCAGTCATTGGCAAAACTGCAATACTACTGATTAAGCATAGCATGCCAGTACTGTGTAGATTTCGTATTTGCTAGTTTTATCTCACAAAGAGAGGAAATCAAATAAAGAAATCATGAGCTGGTGAGAATCAACTTTAATGCAGTTGTCTGTGGTAACCTGGTATTCTGTGTATGTGGTTTGTTATGAAATAATTCATTAAAAAAAAAAAAAAAAAAAAAAAAAAAAGGTTGACCGACTCCATGGATATCTCTAGGCACATGGTTAGAGCGCAGGTTCAGGTCTTGGACCAAGGACTGCTAAGTTAGAGCCGAGAGGGTGTAAGTGAAAGGACAAGTAAAAAAAATTGTGGGCAAGTAATTTTAATACCACCACCACCACCACCACCACCTGCCCTGGGACAAGTACTAAAAACATTTGCGCACCCCTGAGTTTTTATTTATATTTGTAACATGACAAAAAAAAATGGAACGACAAGAAAGTTGATGGGATGAAGAGAGTCAGGTGGTAGAGGTGCAACACAATATTACGAGACGACAATGCCGTGTTGCTTCTGAAGTACAGAAAATAGCCACAGGAGGAAAAAGAGCAGTAGATAAGACGACAAGACAAGAGATAGAAGTGAGTAAGTTTAGAAGTAGCAAAGAAGTACACAAGAGTTAACGAACCAGATGATGGAGGAGCACTGAGAACATTCGGAAACGTATTCCATTTCAGCAATTTCACGGTATATGGGACTGTTAATTGTAATTACCCAGCTGGATCGACAAATGCAGGAGGGAAGAGAGACACCCAGGAACTGTGAGTAGCCAAAATAGTAGAGAATAAGAAAGCAAGTATCAGCACGGGAAAACTAGCACAAAGCAGGTCAGCTGCATGCAAATGAGACAGAGCAAAATGGAGATGCAGCGAAAGAGCAACCCTACGGTCATCCTCCGCAGTATAGCAAACGAATAGCTGCTCAGAAAAATCACAAAATGTTGGTCAATGAGTAGTAAACTGATAAGTGCAGTAGTATTAAAAAAACCCAATATATCTATATATTTATCTATGTAACCGAGGTTGATTCACAGTTCTAAAACAGTAAAAATAACTGATCACCTCTATTCGTGTCATTGTGTGGTATTTAACAGTACCAGAAATTTATTTCTGAGATGTAAACCGATCCACAGACCATGTTACAAGCATATTAATCCATGATGAAAGTGGCATCCAATGGGAGTTAATGCATGGTTGGTCCGTTGAAGGCACTCTGCCGATTAGATGCCACCTTCATTGTGGATTAATGCAATACTATATTATACAATAAAATAAATATATATCTATACATCTATACACACACACACACACACACACACACACACATATATATATATATATATATATATATATATATATACACACACACACACACACACACACACACACACACAGATTAAAAGAAAAAACATTTAAAAATTCCTCTAGAATACCAAATGTAGATATATACTGATATGGGCCCCTTCACTTATCTAGATGCACATCCTTTCCTCCCACCCACCCTCGATGCAACTTGCCGCTTTTTATCCTGTTTGACCATTTGTAGCCTCTTCCCTTCCTCTTTACAGATTTTCATCCCTCCCTTGGCCCAGCACAGCACGTACTCTCCCCCCACCGCCCCTTTTTATTTTATCTTACTATTCTTGCCTCACCCTACTTTCCTTCCGATTGTTGGGAAGATTAATCTTCCTTCCTTTCAGTGACAGTGAGCGGATCGCATTGTTGAATTTCCTTGTTTTAGACCAACTGATATGTGCTCGATCTTTTGCTCTTAATGTATGATTTTTCCTTTTTTTTTTTTTAGGCTGTTTGGTTGTTTGTTGTTATACATTTGTTTCCAGACATACTTGTACCGTTTGTCGTGTCACATTTATATCCATTTGCCTGACTGTACACTCAGGGATTGGAATTCCTATTCTTCAGTGTTCCATGCACACCAAAACAGCACGAGACACAACTCACCCACTGGTAATCCAGTGTATACTGCTTAGGAGCAGAGTAGCCAGCCACTCTTTTTTTGGGGTGCCCATGTTTTTTTTTTTTTGTCCTGTTGTAGTTTTTGTGTCTTTTCCTCCTTCATTCTGTGGCTCCAGACAACCAGAATGCCACGCCGTCTTTCCAACCTCTCCCGACTCCCCTGCGCTCCACTCAATTTGCCCTTGCCCGAAACTGAAAATAAAGAAATACCCCAGCCCCTCACTGAGTCACTCGCCCCAAACAGCTTTGTAGACTTCTTGCCCTCTGCTCCTCACTTCCATAGGCTGTGGCCCGCACCATGCTTCTGTCCCACCACTGCAGTCAGAAGATAGCAGGCCCCAGCAACCACTTCTGCCGCCTCCTCCGCTCCTCCATTCCAGGCAAGTGAACAAATAAATGCACCACCTTGCACTGCACAATATAAGGTATGGAATATCCACATTTAAGAACTGTTCAGTGAATGACATTTATTTCTGTGTTCACCATCCTGCCTCAGGCCAGGAAGACTGCCATTTGGATTTTGCACACTTTGATGGCAGGGTAAGAGAAACTGCTTCTGCTTCTACTGAAATTCCATACTTTTATGATTTCTGAATTAGTCAGAAATCTAAGTGAACCTGTTTATGTAATGTTGAGAAGTGCCCTGTTGGGTACAACCGAACATGAGTTCCAAAAGGTTATGAAAAGGGGAGCATAATCAATTTATGTGTATATTGCTGCTGTATTGATTCCTGCCATATCCAATATAAAATTTCATAGTAGCACTGTTGATTTGACTGTCCTGTGTGTACCGAGACATTTGTTATGTGCTTGTAAAGATGTTGTACCATGAGTTTTTGGGGAAAATGCAACTTGAGGGATCTGAAATGTGTGGGTGTATTTTATCACAGAACACTTTACTTGTTTTTAGCTATTAATTTAAAGAGAACTATTAAGTACAAGATGAAGTTTGATATCAGTATTTTTTTTTTTTTTTTTTTTTTTTAAATGTGAGGACATTGCAGAGGACTGAAGGAAAGGTATGCCTCTGCAGACTCAGCACACAAAGATCTGCAACAGGGCTGGTACACAAGGGAGTGGAAAGGATGAGAAGGGACTTGGCAAGGTAGGAGGAAGGGTCAAAAGTATGGCAGCTTAGATTTAATGCAAAGAAGTGCAAAGTAATACCTGGTAAACAAAAACCAGGGAAGGTACACAATTTTTTTTTTGAGAGGTTAACAACAAAAATGGAAAGGGACCTGGGGGTAGTCATATCAGATGACCCTAAGGTAAGCAAGCAATGTCCAAGGCAGTAAGATGGCTTGGGGAGAGATACTGGGATGTATAGGAGAGGCATCACCAGTAGAAAACAGGAAGTTGTCATCTCTCTGTACAGGACAGTTGGTGAGACCCCCATCTGAAATACTGCATGCAGTTCTGGAGACCCCATCTCCACAAGGACACACAGGGCAGAGGCAGTCCAGAGGAGGGCAACTAAAATGGTGCAAGATCTGCAACAGAAGCCATACGAAGAGAAACTAAAGTAACTTAATATGTATATCCTTGAGGAAATTGGGGGGGGGGAGACGGACATGATAAACTTTTAAGTACCTCAAGGGAATCAACAAAGTCCAAGTCAAGAGAGTAGCATCTTTCAGAAAGAGATGAAAGAACAAGGGGACACAATCTGAAGATGGGGGCGGGGGAGGGAGGCTGCTCAGGGGCAATGCGAGAAGTATTTTTTCACAGAGAGGATGATGGATACATGGAACGGCCCTCCTGAGGAGGTCATGGGGTCAAAAACAGTAGGAAAATTTAAGAATGCGTGGGACAGTCATAAGGCAGTTCTGGTGGGGGGGTAGGAAGAAATAGGCTGTTGGTTAACCAGGATCTGCAGCTTATCCAACAGGCAGGGAAACGGGCAGACAAGGTGGCCAAGCAGTTTTTTATCTGTCAAAGTCTGTTTCCATGTATAAGGGTATACAAAAAAAATAAATAAATAAATAATAGGGCTGGTATACCACTTTGAGACTGAATACCAAATCTTGGAATGGTATTCGTGTGGAACTCCACTTTTAAAAACACATTTCTAGCCCTGTTATATACTGTTCTTGTTCTTCTGTATTTCAACAAAAAGTTTAATGTTAAAAAAATTCACATATTGTAACACTGCAACGTCAACAAGCCAGAACTCAGTAATTGTAGTCAAGGGACAATTTATACAAAAAAAAAAAGATATAGATATAAATATAGATATAGATATATTATATCAGTGATTACGACATTCAAAACATAATCCCCCCCAACATTCATAGGGGGTACGCATTGCACCCCAAAATTACTTTGAATCTTCACCATGGTGCCAAATCCACAATGAAAGTCCAATCAAAGGTGCATCTGCCTTCCACTACAATCACAGCAAATTTCACAGGAAACTATTAAGCTCCCAGGGAGAGCTGAGGTACTAATGAGTACTTTCCTCAGTTTTCACCAAGGAAAATGGGGTGCTGCATCATACATGGGAGGAGATGGTGAAACTGAGGAGGGACCCTTACCAATTAGCGGGTCTTTGGGGGGGGGATCCCTGGCAGATGGGGGGGGCAAAAAAGGGGGACGAGGTAGCAGAGGTGGAAATCACAGTAACATAGAGATAGAGATAGAGAGAGAGAGAGAGAGAGAGAGGGGAAGCCCTCAGGTCCCTTAAGACGAAGAAAGCACCAGGGCCGGATAAACTACATCCCAGAGTTCTGAAGGAACTGGCAGATGTCCTGGCGAAACCCTTGGTGGAGCTCTTCAGCACCTCTCTGAGGACAGGGTGGGTGCCCCAGGACTGGAAAGTGGCGCATATAGTGCCTATCCACAGGGGGAATCAAGGGAGGTGGCAGGGAACTACAGGTCTGACAGCCTGACATCTGTGGTGGGCAAGGTGATGGACAGCATTGTCAAGGAGAGACGGGGGGAGACCTGGAAATGTTGGGGTGCCTGGACGATAGACAGCATGGATTCGCCCCAAGGAAATCGTGTTAGACAAACCTTGTGGAGTTCTATGATTTGGTGACGGAGTGCCTTGCACCTAGGTAGACCAGTAGACGTCCTCTTTCTTGACTGCAGTAAGGCGTTTGTTCCTCACAGGGGCCTGTTGGATAATCTGGGAGAAATGGGGTGGGGAACCAGATGATCAGATGGATAGGAAACTGGCTCCAGAACCGGACCCAGAGGGTCATGTTTGGCGGAATAGTCTCATCCCCAAGGAGGGTCATTAGTGGAGTCCCTCAGGGATCAGTCCTGACGGTAGAGGTGGTAGCCAAGGAGAGCTAAAGAGGAGTCTGGTACCCTAAAAGACCACCAGGTTTCAGTGATGTACAAAAGGTTGGAAGATACTGGGCAATACAAACTGCCCTGGCTATGACGCCATCGCTGCTGTGTTTTCTGCCTCAGGCTGGACCACGACATCACAGCAAGCTCCGCCTGCCAGGCTTTTACTAATGGACCTGCAATTCGTCATCTGAAGGCCCTGAAGGCTTTTCTTCTGGAGAGGATGGATCTGCACTCCTCCGAGGGGAAACGCAAGGAGAAGCATCACGGTAAAGACCGTAGTTGGTCCCGGTCTCGGTCGCAGTCCCGGTGTACACTTGGCCTGGGTTTCTGGCTCCCAGGTGCAGTACCTTGCATTTTCCTGCATTGAACCTCATCTTCTGCTTTCTAGACCACCTTTCCAGAGCCTCCAGGTTCCCCTGTAGGGCTACCTTCCCCTTCTTCCCATCCACCACCACCTCCAGTTTTGAGTCATCCGCAAAGAGACTCGTCTCACTCCTGATACCTGTCCTTATGTCAGAGACAAAGACGTTGAACAGGAGGGGTCCAAGGACTGATCCCTGTGGAACCCCACTAATGACCCCCCTCCCCAACTTCAGACACCTCGCCACTCCTTGCTATACCCACCCCACCTCCTCTTCCCACTCCTCCACCCCCAGTCCTCCCTAGATTTCTACATACTTCCTCATTTAATCTCAAATTTCTTCACTGTGCTTGCCTCTTCTCCACTCTCCCACTCTTCCCCTCAGGTCTAAACGGCGGAAGTCTCGCATCATTCTATCTGGCAATGTAAACCCAACCCCAGTCCCTCCCCTCCTACACTACTCAAAAGCCTCAGCTTTTTCCACCTCAGTGCAAGGAATCTCCTCTCCAAGCTCAGCTCCCTTAAAGTTTGTATTACCCAGTATCTTCCAACATTTTGTCCATCACTGAAACCTGGTGGTCTTCTAGGGTACCAGACTCCACTTTAGCTCTCCTTGGCTACCACCTCTACCGTTAGGACTGATGCAAGCATGAAGGCGGGTAGCCCTCTATGCCTGTCAAACTCATGTTTCATCTTCAGCAAGTCACTCACTTCCTCTCAAACTCCTGCTGGCAAACTATCCCTCTCTTTGTCAGTCATCTAAACCTCTCCAAAGATCTCTCCTTGTCAACTCAGTTTCTTCCACTGTCTCCCATGCTACCTCCAGTGAACTAATTCTCCTAGAGAACTTCAATTTAAATTTTAAATTTTTAAATTTCGGCCATGGACCAAGCTGTTAGGGATCCACTGGGGGAAGTGATCATGCCATGGTCTGGCTCTCCCGTGACCTTGGTGGTGTGGGGGAATCACATAAAAATGTCAGTGGTTGATTTTAGAGATGCGGACTTGGGGAGATGGAGCAGATTTTAGGTGCCATCTAGATGAGATCAGGCCAGGTATTGGCACTGAGCCCGTGGAATTGAAAGGAGCCCTAGAGGCTACCAAGTGGGGCAAAGCTAACAGACCGAGCTTGTGGACAAGGGAGGTCCAGGATCTTGATGAGGGAGAGACAGAGAGAGAGAGAGACTGCTTATAGTAGATACAAATGTTCTCCAAGTGGGGGCGCCACATCCAAGGGGAGTGGATATGATAGCCATAAGGGTCACCAGGGTAGGAGGCCGACAAGGCAGGGGCAGAGCTGAGATTGGCACAGGGAATTGGAAGGGGGTTATGGGTTCTAAGGTATATCAGAGACAGGAAAAAGAATGGGGCAGATTAGAAGGCTTGAGAACGGGAGTGGTGGAGGAGGCGGGAGCAGGTGAAAGTACTAATATTTTTGCCTCAGTCTTCACCGAGGATGGGGGGTGGCACTGCAAGGGGAGGGGGACCATCAGATGATGTGAGGTCAGTGGATGTTGAAATCCTCATTGGGAAGGTGTGGGAAGCCCTCAAGGCCCCAACAGCAGAAAGCACCAGGCCCAGACGGAATCCAACCCAGGGTGCTTAAGGAACTGGCTGATCGCCAGTGTGGCGGATCTTTAACTCCTCCCTTCAGTCGGCGTGGGTGCCTCAAGCCTGGAGGATGGACCATATCATGCCTATACACAGTGGTGGCTCGCAAGAGGAGCCGGGAAATTATAGGCTGGTTAGCCTGATGTCAGTAGTGGGCAAAGTGAGAGAGAGAGAGAGAAACACTGGAGGGTTTCTGAAGGCATGGGGCCACAGATCGCCAGCATGGCTTTGTTAAGGGTAGATCATGTCAGACCAACCTGGTGGAATTCCTATGAAAAGGTGGCAAGGGCGATGGATCAGGGTAGGCCAATTGGTTTCCTCTTTCTAGACTTCAGCAGGGCATTTGACTCTGCCACATCCCGGGTTGCTGGGGGATATGGGGGGTGAGGGCAGATGGTCAGGAAACTGGCTAGCGGTGTGTGTAGAGGGCAATGATTTGAGGGGTCTCATGCGGACAGGAAACTGGCAAGTGGGGCGGTACAAAGGCAATGGTTGGGGGCGGCTCATCCCCAGGAGAGTGTCATCAGGGTTCCCACAGGATCAGTGCTGGGCCCCACTCCTGTTTAACACCTATATCTCAGACATCAAAAGTGGCATCAGGGGTGGGATGAGCCTCTTGCCAATGACTCCAAGCTGTGGCGGTGGTGGATGGGGAGGAGGGAAGTTGACTCCAGAAGGACCTGGAGACTCTGGGGAGGTGGTCACACCTGGAAACTAAAATGTTTAATACCAGGGAATGCAGGGTTCTTAACCTGGGGACCAAAACCCGTTCATGTATACACCTTGGAAGGGAGGCACTGCAGGTTTCTTGAGGACAGCAGGACCTCGGGTGGTGGTGGATGCCAAAATGAATAACTGAGCAGTGTAGAAGGGCTGCAGCCCAAGCAAATATAAAGCTCAGGTGCATATCCAGGGGGATAACCTCAAGGAGACGAGAGGTGCTCCTTCCGCTGTACAACTGCCTGGTCAGACCACACCTTGAATACTGCATGCAGTTTTGGCATCCTTACTTAAAGAGGGATATTGCTCTTCTGGAGAGAATCCAGAGGAGGGCAACCAGGATGATACAAGGTCTAGGAGAAAATCCCTATGGGGAGAGACTCGAGTTCAACCTGTACTCGCTGAAGGAGAGGAGGAACAGAGGGAATATGATAGAAGTCTTCAAATCTCTCAAGGGAATGAATAGGGTAAACCTAGAACAGGTACTTCAGCTGAGGGAGGAAGGGGCCACCAGAGTACACTCAGTGAGGCTGATCGGGGGCGGGGGGGAGACTAAAGGGAGAAACAAGAGATGCTACTTCACTGAGAGGGTGGTGGAGCCCTGGATTGCACTGTCTGTGGAGCTGGTGGCTGTTACAACTGTGGAGGGGTTCAAGAAGGGCTGGTATAGGGGGAGGGTGCATCCCAGAGCTCTGCTGGGGGTTGGGCGACCTTGTAAGGAGGATGGAGGGGGCTATAACTGTGCCCTGGGTGTGCACCGATCCCCGTGCAGACTCGATAGAGCATAGGGCCTAATCTGCTGGCTTTTTAGTATGTTAACCTGGCTCTCCCCTACCTCCAAGCCCACTCTCCACAAGAGAGGGTCCCTTAACATAGCTAATTACCGAACCCACCCGACTCAATCCACACTCCCATAACCACTCCCTCCTGGACTGGGTGCTCTCCTCCCACCCCCACTGCATGATTGCTGCAACCATTCTCCCAGATGCCTTCAGCGACCAGAGCCCAACCTACTGTGTTAGGAAAGTGCATCATCCCACATACCTTTGGTTGAAGCCCCTCAGGTTCTTTGACACTGAAGCCCTCCTAAGTGACCTTGGCGCCTCCGATTGGTCAGCCGTCTACTCAGCCACAGACACCGAGTCAGCCCTCTCCCTCTTAATTGCCATTTTTAATAAGGCCTGGAATACTCATGCTCCTCCCCCCTTAAAAAAAGCCAAGGTAAAATACTCCCATCACTCATGGATTACAGCTGACCTTACTGATTTGTGCAAGTCATTTTGCTGGTATAGTCCTCAACTGGTTTCAATCGTTCCTTTCTGGTAGAGGGCGAGCGTAGTTTCGGGGATTTTTTCCTCAGCATCCCTGCCCCTGTCATGTGGGGTCCTGCAGGGTCTTGTGGTGTCCATTCTATCCCCTGTGTTTGCGGGTGTATAAGCTACCACTATGTTTTCACCACTATGCAGATAACACTCATCTATACCCATCTTTTGCACCCAAGCGGCAGGAGGCGGTCTCTGTGTTTAATCGGGGCCTTGCCGAGATACAAAGCCTGGAGGAGGGCCAACTGGTTAAGGCTGAATTTGGACAAGACTGAGGTATTAGTGGTGGAACCTGGTCGCCCTGGGGCAAGTGGGCAATCTGATAGTCTCTGGGCTTAGGCTTGGGGACTCCCAATTGCTCACTTTGGTTGGGGTGACAAATCTTGGTGTCATTCTGGACTGCAGCCAGACAATTCTCAAGTGTCAGCCGTGGTTCATAGTGCTTTTTACCATCCGAGAAACAGCGCCAGAATTAGACACCCAATATCCCAGGTGATCTGCCATCACCGATTCATGCCTTCGTGACACCGCGGCTGAATTATTGTGATGCCCTTTACCTGGGGCTATCGGGGGTCGATCACCACTTGCAGCTAGTGCAGAATGCTGCAGCCAGGTGGTTGACTGGTCTTCAAGAGGGCGTCACATTACACCTGTGCTGCTCTCTCTGAACTGGCTGCCTGATAGGTGGCGGATCACCTTCAAGGTTGGCTTGCTGACCTATAAAGCCATGCACAGTCGAGGGTCCAGCTACCTGCAATACCTCCTATGGCCCTACCACCCCTCCCATCCCCTCCGCTCAGCTGAGGAAGGACTTTTAGAAGTGCCAAGGGTGCGATTAGCAACATCTGGTGCCCACGCTCTCTTACATGGCACCAACCCTTTGGAACCCTTTCCCTCGTGCGATGAGAAACATTAGAAGCCATCAAGAGGGAGCTGAAGACATTTTTATTCAGGCAGGTTTTTCAGCCGGATTAGAGCTAGATGACCCACCATCAACCAGGAGAGTTTTGCTTTACTGTAGATGCGCCAATTCAAACTGATTTTTTCTGTTTGTTTGTAAAGCGCCTTAACTTTTCATACGAACGTACATACAAAGAATAGCAGAGGCCCACTATTTTAAGGCTGACATCCAATCCAATATAAACTCCCTCTAAATTCTGGAAGGTTATCCACTTATTCGATCACTCTGCCCAGTCGGCCTCCCTTTTCTCCTGGCGGATGGACTACTTGTCTCCCGACCCCTCCCTCTTTGCCACTCACTGTAACACCTTCACAGCCTGCGCTTCTACCCAGTCACACACGCCAAGATTTTTATTTATTGTAGTTTTGTTGACCAGATAAGTGCACTAGACAAATCCTGCCTATTTTCAGGCACGACCCGGGAGGGATACAGATAAATGCCAACCGACCTTGAACCAAATTAAACTATTGGTATTTTTTAGTGAATGAGATAAATTTAGCCAGAACACTGGGAAAAAATGTCCCTACTCTTTTTGATAAGTGTCATAGGATCTTTAACATCTACCTGAACTACCACCAATCCAGGCAGATCGGACCTCTGTTTAACATCTCATCTGAGAGACAACACCTCAGAAGTGCAGCACCCCTCATGCTGCACTAGTGTCAGTACTGGGATATTAACCCAAGTGCCAGATGTGGGAACTGAACCCGCAGCCCTCTGATCTTCCGGCCTCAGAGGCGAGTGTGTTACCTACTGAGCCACTGACACTGCCATAAAAAGATCCCATAGTCCCACCCTCACCCCAATCTTCTGAAGGCTTCCACTTCCCTCCCGTCTCCCCCTAGGAAGTTTTCCTTGCCATAGTGTCACTTATCCCATCCAAACTAGTTAAAATTTCTGCAACAGCCACTGTCTTCCCACTAACTCACTTTCCTAACTTTCACATTAGTGCTGCCTCTGGCTTGAAATGCAAAGTTCTGCCCTTGCACAAAAACAGGTGACCTCTACTCCCCCAGTAACTACAGGCAGATTTCACCCTTCCCTCTCTCATGAAGCTTAAGAATCCAGTCTACTCTGGGCCTGAAGACCTCCTTTCCTCCTCAAACGTCCCCTCGCCATTCCAGTCTGGCTTTCAGAAGAAACTCCGTTTCATCCCTGCTGCATGTAATTGATACCATTGTCTCTGGGATGGACCAGGGACAAATTACTGCAGCCATTTTCATTGACCTAGCCAAAACTTTGAGTACCACCTATTCCTACTAGATAAGCTGAACTCTGCTGGCCTGTTAGTATCTGCTGTGGGCAGATTCTACTCATACATTTCAAACCACCAGTCAGTTCAGGTGGGTGGTGTTCTGTCCCCACCCCTAATCCAGGCAGGTGTCCCATATAGCTCCATCCAGGATCTGGTCTTATTCTCTATTTTTCTAAATGACCTCCCCTCAGCCTGTGTCTCTTTGCACATCCACATGTATGCAGATGATATGATCATCTTCACTTCTGACCCAATAGCCCCAGCTGTTGAGGTCCATCTCCAGCACAACTTCCATAATGTGGGCTCGTTCCATGCCATACAGCTCAAGCTTAATACCAAAAAGACAGTGTTCATGACCTTCGGCTCCAACCAGAAATTGGCATGGCTTTCACATTGCCAGTCTTCACTTTGGACAGTACCCTCTTCAAGCATGTTCCCACCTTCAAGTACCTGGGGGTTTGACTCGATAGTAAGTTTGACTTTTCTGTCAACAAAGACGCCATCAACTCATCTTCATTCCAATTTTATTTACTCAAACTCAATAGAATTACCTCCAAGAGACGTAATGTAGAACCTTGAAATGGGTCACATTATCGCTCAGCGCTGAGGAAAATCAGGTGATAGGTCATCTTTATAGGGCTTGCATATTTTAAGCTACTGCTTTTGGACAAACAGGGTTTTGCATTCCAACCCCAACAAAGCCAGCCATTCTTTTGTAGTAGCTGCTACAAATTGTCAGAGGTTCCAACAGGGTAAAGGCTAACAAGGTTTTTAAATTGATAGGTGAAAGGGATAGTTTTAGGGATATCTGAGGAATGCATGCTTGCTAATTTAGTGTTAAGCAATGTTGCTAATAGCCAGCATCAAGGCATGATCTGTTGAATTAGGAGAATGGAATAACAGTTAATCCTCAGCAGCCAGTTTTAACCGGTGGTCCCATGACGACAGAGAGCAATGCAGGCCATCTTTCTCCTTTGTGGCGGGCCGCAGCATGATATATGCTCCTCTTCTGCAGTAACCACATGATCGTCTGGATTTGCAGAGTTGGCTTACCTTCGGGTTTTCTGGGAGAGTAGGCAGCACAGTTTCCTGTGTGGGATGGAACTTCTTTTGTTGTGGGCACTGCAGAGAATCTAGAACTTGACTACTTGGGTAGATCCCACTTAGAGGTGTGCCGACTTAAATTTATAACAAAAAAATAAATAAAGTCTCTAGCACTGCCACTCATGCTCCCGTCATAGGCACAATAATGCAGACTGAGCTGTGCAGCCACGCTTTGGTAACAAAAACACAACACCACAACAAAACCACAATATCGCTCTCCCTTTGCACTGATGCTCAGCAGTTTGAGGCTGCCACTTACCAGTGTGGCAAGTTTAACAAGAAAAAATATGGCCAGCATGATCTGCCAGGGTTGCAATAAGCGCACCTTGGAACCCTATTTCACCCACCAGCATCCCCAAATACAGCCAGTCGCAAATCACTTATCCTCAGGCACAGAATTGGCAGATCAAAGGATCTGCCCCACAGAGCTTTTCACTCTGCCTCAGACAGCGGGCAATAGGATTTGCACACCCCTGGCAATGCGGGAAGAGAAAAGTCAAGTTTGCTGTATAGACACACACAAGAGAGGTGTCATCCATTGTGGAGAAAATAAGCAACGTCGGAAGCCTGGCCAATTACTTGCTGGTGCCAAGATCATAGACAGTTTTATTTGTGTTAACTCAGAGACAGTTTGACTGGAACCAGCACAGGACACTGTGGGTGCTAGAGCAAGCCTTCCATGGCTGTGGTAAAAGATCAGGAGTCAATCAGGTCATCTGCATACATGTGTAAATGCAAGTTGTCACAAGCCAAGGGAAGATCATTAAGAAAGATGGGAGAACAGGATGGAACCCTGGACCAGTGTTCCAGTTTACCCACAACTGTACTTGATTCACATACGAATTATGAAATTCAAGTAAGTTTGTGTAAAGGAGTACTGTACCCCTGTAATTCTGTTTGAAGTACATGTACCCAACAAAAATGTTGTACAAATGGTAGAATGAACCCTTATAATTTAATTTGTACCCCAGAACATTTTTGGAAAGGGTGCAGCGCACCCCAGATCTGTAGCCTTAATGGGAACACTGCCCTGGACCCCTGCCCAGATGGGAAGTGGAGATGACAGGGCACTTGACTGCAGATGGCCCAAGACGTAAAACAGAACGAGTCAAGAGCAGGGCACTGAGAGGCTAACAGCTCAGCTTATCTAGGAGTGTGAGACACCAAGTCAAAGGCCCTGGCAAGATCAAAGAACATAGCAGCTGTGATATGCCCCAGATTCAGCCCAGAAAGAAGCCAGTTATACAACAGGGAGGAAAGCTGAAGTGATGCTTGGAAGTCAGACTGGAACAGGGAGAGGAAATCAGTGAAGGACAGGAAATCAGAGTTTGAGGCACACAAGCTTCTCTTGCAGCTTAGTAAGGGAAGGAAGGAGGGATATTGGCCAGACGTTACACAGGGAAGAAGCCTCCACCCCCACCCAACCTCTGTGGAGTGGAAGAACTTTGGCCAACTTCCAGGACTGAGCAACTTTGAAGGAGAGATTGAGTAGGCAAGTCAGAGGAGCTGCTATGGCAGGAACAGAGAGAGTACAGCTGCGTAACAACTTACCGCAACAGTAGATCTCCGCGAGCATCTCTTGCAGCAGGTCATTATGTGTGGGTTATCAGCCGCAGGCGTAATTTTCTCTGGATGACTTTTCTCAGTCAACCTGGGACCGCCATCAGCACCACCACGTGACGTTCACCTGGCAGGTATAAAAAAGGGGAGGGGCTCCAGCTACTCAGTTCTTTTCCATCCTGGCGATCGAATGTGTAAACATATCTCAGGCATCCGATGGGAAACGAGGAAGAAAAATCAAGGGAGCAACTCATGGAGTTGCAAAAGACAGGAGGAAGGAACCCTTCAAAAGCAACAACAAGGGGGAAGGAGGAAAGGGCTGCAAGAGATACCATAACAGTAGCTCTTCGAGAGTAAGTTTTTATGCAACCGTACTATCTTCTTCGAGGCAATCTCTTGCAGCAGATCATTACGTGTGGGAAGATTCCCAAGCAGCTATCACACCCAGCGGGAGGAGGAAGCAAATCAAGGCTTAGGACAGTGGTCCTTGTAGGATGGCCCATCCAAACGGTTTGCTCTTTATGTTTGCTGCCTAGACTATGATGCTTGGTGAAGGTATGCAAGGTATGTACAGTAGACCATGTGGCAGCTTCGCAAATATCCCAAGGCAGAAACGTGCAGAGGCGGCCATGCCTCTGGTAGAATGGGTTTTACAACTCCTGGAGAGAATTTTTCTTATATTGCATAAATAAAACAATGCAATTGGCCAACCATGTGGACAAGCACTACTTTGAAACACTAACGCCCTGGTTTCCAGGGGGTGAAACAAACAAAACGTTGCTCAGTTTTTAGAAACTGACGTGTGGAGAAGGTAAATCCTCACTGTTCTATGCACATCGAGAGTAAAGACTTCCCCTGGATTCTGAGGCTCCACAAATTACACTGGTAACTGGATGACCTAATTTAAAGTAAATTCAGAAACAACTTTTGGCAAGAACGCCGGGTTAGTGCATAAAGGCACACAGTCATTATTAAATTGTATATATGGAGGTTTGCACATTAGTGTGTGCAACTCAGACGTCTGTCAGACGTAATGGCAACTAAAAACAGATTTCCATGAAAGATAAGATAATCGAGGTTGCTGGATTCAGTGAGCTCAAACAAACTCAGTCAATTTTTCAAGCACAAAATTCAGATCCCAGATAGAGGGATATAGATGCAGAATACCTTTTAAAAAGGTTTGAATCAAAGGTAACTGGAACAAGGGAATGTTGTCCACAGGGAAATGAAATGCGGCCATGGCCGAAAGGTGACTTTCACAGAGAAATATTTCAGTCCACCCTCAACAAGGAGAGCTAATAATCTACGATGTGTTGAGGGGAACACTCATAAGGATCCCAGTCCAGTGTAGACGCCCAAACAGAAAAGTGTTTCCATTTCAGGGATAGGAAGACCAAGCAAACAGCTTCTGAGCGGTCCAGAGAACTTCCGCCACCTTTGGAGGACACCTGGAAGCGTGAGAGGACTACATCCTCAGGAGCCAAGTGTGCAAGTGGAGAGAGCGAAGGTCTGGGTGTAACAGGGAGCCTTGGATTGTAAAGCCCGGCAAACTACCAGAGATATTGTCCCTGGTTCCAAGAGCTGTAGAAGTAGAGGGAACCAACTATGTCTCAGCCAGAACGGCACTATGAGAATCATAGACACCCTTGTCCTGGACCAGTTCGAGTAGTACTCTCTGAACTAGTGGAAAGGCGTTAAGAAATAAAATAACTCTTCCTGCATTTTGCAGAGAGGCAAATAGGTCCAACTCCAGTTGGCCCCAGATGCAGAAGACTTCGTTTAGAATGCCGGATAAGAGTTCCCACTCGTGGGCCTGGGCAGTGGATCTCTGCTCAGTGCATCCGCCAAGGTGCTCGACACCCCTGGGTTGTGTACCATCAGAAAATGAATATTTATCTGGATCACCCAATACCACAGTCTCATCGATTAGCTGCAGAGATGGTATGAATGGGTGCTACCTTGTTTAAGTAGTGAACTACTATAGAACTGCCTGATTGCACCTGCAGGCAACCTGGGGAAGCGAGCCTCTGCCTGTAAGGTGTAGAAAACTGCCCTCGGCTCCAAGACACTGATGTGGAGGCAGGACTCAGAGATCCAAGATCCTTGTGATCTGACGTGCAGGAGATGAGTACCCCACCCTCTCAAGGAGGCATGTAGTCAGAATGACTCAGGACAGGCAATCGGAACGGCATGCCTTGCATTAGATTGTCCTTTTTCTTCCGCCACTGTAGAGCTTGAAGAGCCAGGAAAACATCACAACTGGGGCATCAAAATCGTCCTGTTTCTGGTCCCACTGGACACTGAAGGACCCACATATTTAACCTGGCATTGGGGACAGTCAGTATTGTGGCCACCAAAAGTCCCAGGAGGCAGAGATAATCTCTTGCAGAAACTAAGCTGCGTGTCAAAGCAATCATGGTGTCCACTCGAGCTATGGGTAGATGAGTCTTCCCCTCGGAGGTGTCTAGCACAACTCCAATATATTGAAGGCACTGAGCAAGGTATTTTTTGGACTTCAGATAGTTTACCACAATCTCTACTTGGGCGAACAACTGTAGGGCTCGAGAAAGTAGGAGAGAAGGCTGCTAATGGCTATAGGAGGCTTTCAGGAGCCAGTCCAGGAATAGAAAGACAGAGGCATTCCCTTCGGAGAGCCACTGCATCCACCGCTAGGCATTTTATAAATACCATCAGGGCAGAGGAAATTTGAAAGGGAGGGCCCTGAACTGGTAATGACCCTGGAACAAGAAACGGAGAAACCGTCTGGAGAGTCAGGTGCATCGTGATATGGAGGTATGTACCCTTCATATCCAGAGGGCAGAGCCAATCTCCCACATTCAGCAAAGGAAGTAGTATCGGAAGAGACACCATGCGGAACTTTTGGTAAGGGATGTCGAGGTTAAGACACCTCAAATCCAAAATGGGGCCACAACCTTCTAAGGAAGGGGAACTGGTTTGATTGGCTGTTTTGAAAGCAAGGCATCGATCTCAGTCCATAGGACCAGTGCCTGGTCATGCGGGAGGGGGTAGTAATACCTGGGTGGTGAATGAAGTGGTATCTCTGAATTCCAGTGTGTGTCCTGCCTTGATCAGTTGCAGGAGCCACTGATCAGAGGATATAGCTTGCCACCATTGCAGGTGCAAGGAAAACCTACCCCCCAGCGTCCATGGGTAGGGTCTCCAGTCCTACAACCGGAGGAAGACCTTCAGGCGGAAGGCTGGCCCTGCTTTGGGGGGGGGGGCGCGGCAGGGATGTTAATAGGGTTTAAGCATTTCTAGGACCTGGCAATTGTAATCGAGGTTCTTTTACTGGCAGGTCGCCTTTGAGCTGAGGGACGGCCCCATGTATGGGAGGAGCCTCTGAAGGCTGTTTTGGCTTTAGGGGGGTAAAGGGTCCACACTGACTGAAGGGTATTACCGGAGTTCTGTAAATCTTTCAAGATGTCTTGGATCTGTGGACCGAACAGCTGAACTCCTTTAAAGAAAGTATTCAAAATACAATGCTTTACATCCTGTGAAAATCCAGACACCCTGACCCAGGTGTGTCATCTGAGGCAGACTCCAGCAGAGGACGTACCAGCCATAGTATTAACTGCATCAGAAGTGGCGGCATACTGACGCCACAGTAGACAGTTTCACCGTCAGTTCCTCCTGGACAGAACTCACTGGGAAGGACTGGACTGTCACCTGGGAACTAGGAAGTATTTCCTCCTGATGTTTCAGAAGGTGTCCCATGCAATTAAGTATATGCAGGAACAAGGAGACGCACTCAAGGAGCAGAGGTGGATTTGGGGGTAGGGTTTAAAGAGAGTGAATCACCTTCCAACTTTGAAGTGGCATTAAGGTTGTTCTGAAGACCAGCCTTGTGATAGTGATTCTGCAGCCTGGACAACCTTCGTATAAGAGGTCAGGAAGGGAAATATTCTGTAACATGCCCAAGCGACATCACAGAACTTGTACTGGTCAGTGATTTCCACGCCTGTTGCATAAAACAAATGATTTTTTTTTTTTTTTTTTTTTTTAATGCAACAGGGTGGACATCAATGGAATATGATAAATCCGTTTACAGTATCTGAATAACTACATAAAAAACTCATTTGTACACACAGTTACTAAGTCACAAGTTGCTCAAATTACTATGTTACAAGTTGCGCAAACTGACCATTAGCGCAGTGTAGCCCAATGTGTGTTAGTCAAGCACGTACTATACTGTGCAAGCAACAACATCTCAGTTTTCAACAAAACAGATCTCAAATCAAGAAAAGCTTTATTACGTAAATGGAATATGTGGGAGACAGTGTGATAATCCTTGACCTGGTACAGTTACTAGGACCTTAAGTAACCTCACGAGTGATGGTTACGAGAGGTCCCTGGCAACTGTACCAGATAAACAAGTTATCACAGTCACCCCCACCCCACATCCCATAAAAAAAATGCAAAAATGGCAAAGTTATGTACCAAACTTGAAAATCCAATTGAACATTGATTTCCATATGAAAAATTATTTTTCTCATGACGAGTCATACAAAACAAGGTCTTTTCTCATGACGCCTATATCAAAGAAGAATTTCAATGCAAATAAAAAAGGAAAGAAAACACACACACTTACTTTAGCGGGGCATTTCTCAGAAAGAAGTGTAAGTGCAGCTAAGGGGCCAGATAAGCAAGCTACATGTGTTGGTTCCTCCCCAGAATATAAAAACAGAGTTTCCAAATTTAATTTCTCAGGCAAAACTGAAAACAAGATTGTGGCCATACGAAAAAGGATCTTCCTCAAACGAAAAAGGAGAATGTCATACAGAAAAAAAATAATTCTTTTTTTTCCATTTCATACAGCTATTTTTTTTGTGCTTACTACGCATGCTCATGCCAAGTATTCAAAATTAAATAACTTTGGAATGACCCCCCACCAAACAAGCAAAGGTACATCTGTGGGTCAGCCCATTTCTACTCTGTAAATTTCAGACCAAAATACCAAACCGTCTGAGCGCAGCCAAGTTGACAAAAGACCCATTCTAATCAATGAGAAAGATTTTTTTTTGAAAAATTCACTTTTCCACTATTTGTATCTCAGAATTTGCACAAGACTGGAACAAAATCTGGTACATCATGAGATCTACACCAAGACTGTGCATGCATAATTCCGCAAATCTGCTGAAACGGTTGCAAAGTTATTTTAAAGTGCAAATTTGAGGTTTAACATTGAAGTTCCTATACAACCCAAAAGATAGGGTGTGCCCCTATAAGAAATAGCGGTACACACACGCCTGTGCTGGTACCTTAATATTTAAAAGCATGATATAGATATAAATATAGATAGAGAAAGAGAAAAAATATATATATGCAAGACAAACAGATACACTACAAATATTATTGTGCTTAGCATGCGATACACACACACACACAATGGCGCGGTGCTCTGTTATCTGCCAACCTCTATACAACCTAAAATTGACAGACACAAGAGGGTGGCAGATAACAGATCGGCAGTTAAATGAAAGCGAACATTGCTGGAAAACAGGACAAGAGCCCACACTGGCAATAATCGAAGGTGGTGGATAAAGGAGGGAGCACTGTACTCTTTTTGGCTATTAGAATTAGATTACACGTTTTCCTCAATTCCACTTGCTTTTCCCCCCCAACTTTTGCCATAAAATTTTTGTTAGCACATCCACAAAGTATTTGTATATAAAAAAAAAAAGCACCCATCAGAATTTTCTGGCTTTTGTTAGGACATCATAGTGCTTACCATGAATGACTGATGTCACCAGCGTGACAACTGTGGGGTTAGTTGGGTCGATATTATTGAACAGTGAACCAGTATGTGCTTTTATTAAACCATTTAGAAGACTGATGAGACCAAGGCAAAATTAACTTACATTACAGTTAAATGCAATTACTACAAACATAAATGCTGAACGGTAATGCCAATTAAAGTATATTGAATGTAGCACCAAAGATACTTTTCTATTTCTGCACCCGCTTCCAAACCCAGTACTTCAACAGCAAATGCCTACATAAAACAGAAATTTTTCACTGCTGAGCAAGCCCAGACATTTTGTCTCTTCTCGATTCTTTAGTAACCAGGTACAGCTCCACAAGGGCCAGTTTTCAGGAGCAACCTGGGAACACAGGAATGCTAAGTGACTTGCTCAGTCACACAATATTTGAGTGAAGGATGTGAGAATCCAAGCTCATTGCTCTAATCTCTAGACTATGCTTTTCTTCTGCTTGCTCCTGTCCTCAGTTTAGCCATCACCTGATCCAGCTTGCTCTCCTCCCCCTAGTGTTAACCAGTGTGATGCAAGGTCTTGCAGAGTTGTCATCCCTCTACTACTGTCATGTATATACCATCATAGAAAATCAATCTCAACTGCTTGTAACCCTAAATCTTCTCTGTTCACCTTCCCTGGGTCATGGCTGCAAACTACATTCAGCTCAGTGCACCTTTCCCCGTTCGCAATGCTCAAACATAAATACAGCATAACCCTCACTCTGCACGGTCAGTGGCAGACAAAACCTAAATAATGCAACAGAAGGATGCCCTTGCCCTCATCACTGCCCACAGAAGCCCCAGCAACAGCATACGCCCCCTATCCAAAATCAGCAGAAGCCCAAACAGCCAATCCAATGCAACAGTATAACCCCTTCCTTTCTTCATTGCCAGCAGAAGCCAGACACACTTTAACAGCAAACTCCTTTAAATAGCTTCCACTGCATGGGGAATAAACAGACACAGCAACAGGTTGAAACAGGGAAAACAGATACAATCACAAATAGAAGGCAAGAGTGACAGCCACAGAGGGAGGAAAAAGGCACAGACAGGAAAGACCATGGGTATGCAAGTATTGCCACTGGACTCCCAACTTCCCTATGCTGCTGTTTAATCTGCAGCACAGCCAATGTTGGAATTGCACTTTATGAGCTGGGAGGCTAAGGGCCCCATCTTTACACGAAGTCATCTTTCCCATTACAAGTTAATGGCAGTGTGAGCAACCAGGGCTCACTTCAGAGCTAAGGAGCCAGGAGCCAGCGCCCCGTACTGTAATTCCAACACTGATTGCACAACTCTCCTGAACACAAGAAATACCAGAGATGGAATACCAAATTTGTGGTTTTGGTATTCTGTCTCCCACACCACATTAGGTTCTTAATTTCTACTCTTATAAACAATGAGAACAGCAGAACGCAATACACAGAAAGACTGGGGGTCAGAGAGAGAAACACAGACAAGACAGTTGTTTACACAGGACAATGAAAAAATACAGCTGTCAAGCAAAATAAACAGCACTTCAAATGCAGTACTCTGGATTTTTTTTTTTTTTTTTTTTTTTTTTGGGGGTTCATTAACCAAACAGAATAAAATTCTAGAATCAGACAGGATCAGTGGCAGGTGTTGAAGGAGTAAGGTACAGTAAAAGTCCTGTACCAGAGATTTTACAGAACACAGCTACTTGACCAGCCTCTCCCCAAACATGCAGTGTGCGGTGTCTACAGCAGACAAAGTGGAGGGCAAGAACACCCCACCAAAAAAAAAAAAAAATACACCAAGACACAGACCAACAGACCATTCATCAATGTATGCTCCGAATGAAGTATCTGGATCATTTGTGCCAACTGTCACTTTTAATAAAATGACAGAACACGTAACCAAACCTTTGAAAAGTAACCTCATTGATTCGTAGCAGCCTGCGGCAGCAGCAATAATACGGATACCTGTACATATTTGCAGCTTCATTCAGCTCTTCTGGGCCATTCGACTCAAGTTGTGTCAACGTGGCCTAAGACTCCATGAAAAGACTTCAATATTCGCTTTCAACACCAAAAGAAAGCAATAATGAGCTAAACACAAGCTGGCTCATAGCAGCTGGCAAAAGTGTGTGGAGGGGTTGCGTGTTAGCCGCTCCAACCTCAGCAGCCAAGGGGCGGATAATTAAGTCCGGTAAATGGAGTAGAGCTCTGGTTCCCAGCGAAGGGACTGAGCTGGGGGTCACCGCCCCACCCCCATCGCACGGACTGGGTACTCTCCTCACTGGGCCGCCGGACACGCGGCATCCGCCCACCGGCCGGCCGTTCCCTCCCGAAACCGTTTGCTTCCCTTCACGGCCACCACCATTCCAGGATAATACACCAGCGGGTCCCGCTGAAGAAATCAGAGAATGCAACCCTGTCTCGCGCCATCTCTGGGCTCCCACTTCACAATCTATGCCGCTGCTAGCTGCCGCGCGACTCACCTTTTAAATTTTCCGCCATCTTCACACAGCGCCAAAGCGCGGGCCAGCGGCGAGGCGAGGGAAGCTCCGGCGTGCGAGCCAAGGAGCGCAGCGCGACTCGGATCTAGCCCGCCCCCGCTCATTGGCTCCACGCCACCGTGACGCGCACCTCGCGTCCTTAACCAATCGTGGTCCGGAAAGAGGGTTTAAAAAAAGAAGAGGGACGGTAGGCAGGCCTTAGCGCTTTCCGCCCCGCCCAAATGCAAAGTGATTGGGCTGCGTTCCTATCGTGGGCGTGGATTGTAGTATGGCGGGACACGAAAGTTAAAGTCTCATGTCACGTGACGAGGTGTCCGACGCTGGTGACGGATGGAGGAAGTAGTAGTGTCTGACATGCCGCCTAACTTTTGTGAGTGTATTGTAACACCAGGGTCTGCAAGTTTTTCAGCACAGGAGAGCTCACGTCCACCTGCAATAGCAGTTCTGATCACCAGAAAGACGTATAAGTGAGAAGTGTATAGCTAGCAGATGTCATTGGTAACCATACCTCTCAACTGTACCACATTACGAGGAACGTTCTCATTTTACTACAAAATCTCATTGTTCCACATTGTGAGGGCTTGTCCCACATTCAGTGTTAACATTTTAAAGGAAAAATCTCTAGTAAATGATGCAAAAAATATATTATTCAATTAATAACAGACTTTCTGTACTCAAATGCAAACATTTTAACAGTGTTCTGAGCTTCTTAGGTAAAGATTTCATTAAGTGTTCCACATTTTGCTGATTTGTTCCACATTTTGAGAGGCAATGTTCCACATTTGGGGGACAAAAGGTTGAGAGGTATGTTGGTAACACAGTACTTATTGCCGATTAGAAAAACGTATGCATTCTGTTTTGAACAATAAATAAAGTAGAAACTGAAAGAAGTAATGCAATTATTATATTCCAGAATAGTGACTCACTTTTCATCTTTTGCAAATGTATAAAGTTTTCAAATAACGGTGTACAAATGTAGTTTTAAGGGAAACAAATGCTAAAGTAATATATTTTCTCAGGGATCACTCATTGTGATTTACAGGAAGCATCCTCCAGACAGAGTGGTGTTCTGTAGTTAGAACCTTACCCTAAAGGTTCAGACTCCAAACTGTGGGTCACATTCCACTCTACTCTAAGATCAAATTTGTTCTATAGCCACGGGAACTGTAACTATTAAACTGGCTACTAAAGAACGTTTTGAGGATGTTTATTTAAAGGAAACTGACATTTTCAAATTCCCAGTCCCCACCCCATTAAGGTTGTGGTATTAACGTATTAAACTCTGCCACTTTTGTTTGTAAACACTGCAAGCAGGGAGCATGGTAGAGTTAGTAGTGCCATCTCAGGTTACTATGGACTCCACACTGCTTGTATGCTTTTAATACACACAAGCAGAGCTGCATAATAACCTGGGATGGCACTGCAGAGCACACACCATGTTCGTTTCCTGCTCCTGGTGTTTACAAACTTAAAGTGGCAGGCTTAAAAAAATAAATGTGAAAACATTAATTGGGGGTAAGACAGGGGGGTTAGAAAACATGACAGTTTTCCTTTAAAGAGCTCCTGACACAGTTGAGACAGCTTTGAAAAAATGTAATATTCAGACATAACTGTAGCTTATGTTTTTTTTTTTTTATTCTGTAATTCTCACCCTTATTTCCTTATTCTAGGGTATTTGCATCAATACAGTACCTCTGTTTTGAGCCCTGGCTTGCTTGCTTACACCTGCCATCATAATTCTGTTTATGATGTCAAAATATGTTGCTGTGGAGATAATTATGGTGTCATAAACAGGAGATTGTGATGTCATGTGTAGAGAAGCAGCCAGCATAAATAGAGTCTAGGGAACAGGGATTTTGTTTTCATGCAGCTGTTTTCAGTCATAAAGAAAATGGGTAACACAAGATGGCACCGCGCAGCACCCACCATGTTGCTTGACGGTGGACCTTACAAAAATACAATAAAGGCACTTTGTTGTTTTTTTTGTTATCGCAAAAGCCTCACTAGGAGGGGGCTGGGGAGTTTCAATACATTGAAGTTCTCCTTTAAAGACAGACAACATGTAGGACAAAATATATAACTGACCATATCTTACAGTTGTCAAGGAACTGCAATAATAATTTCAGGGTTTGAAAATTCTATTTATTCATTCATTCAGACAAAAAGTTTTACCAGGAAACTCCTACTGAGCTGGAATCCACTTGTTTCCAGATATGTCTGGGGAGGGGAGAAAGAGAGGAGAACAGATACATTTGTTTCCACATTTGTAACAAAATATACATGTAACCCCTAGGTGGCGCTATCCCAAGGGCTACTACCCCTGCCTGTGTGGCTAGTGACAGGTTAAAGGGCCTAGGTCCAGTAATGGGTGCCTCCACTAGTAGTTAACCTAGCTTGGGCACAGCCCTTTGGGACACTGTGACCCCCCCCCCTTTGTTCCCACTAGTGGCCCACACGGTGCACAGGAGTTACCTTCCCAATACCCCACATATGCACACATTACACATACAGTGCCCACTTACCCTCAGGACTGATTCTGCAGCACGTCACTGAGGACCCCCTGTAAAATAAGGTTAGGCAATACCAGAACAACTATGCTATATGTACTGACACCACAAGTAATATATAGTTTAACAAACGTAAATCTGATTTATTCAGGGGAAGTAACAGGGAAGGGGAATCGGGTTGATTGACAGTAACCGCACAAATCACAGCACTGTGCATGCAATGGAGGGTCCAAATGTCGCACTATCTGGGTACCCAGGATGGGGGGGTAGCCAGGTCCGTTGCCCGGGGTGGCCGGCTGGTGCAGCTGGTTGGGGCCCTGAAGAAAAGAAAGTCATGCACAACAAAATTGTAATCCGGAGCAGAGGCTCAGTTCAAGAAAAGGAAAGCACAAATAAATTAGATGGCACACTTTTGATTCATAAATTGTTGCAGGGGGTTGCCCTGAATTCTACTCATGATACCCAATACAGCTTACAGGATGAATGGTGTTGTTTCTGGGTTTTCAGCATTCAGCACCCACTGCAGAGTGAAGGAAATTAAGATTGCAATCTCCCTCCATCTTAAAGCACATTTATATGTAAAGTACTGCACCAAGCAGACTGCTCTAACACCCTGATCACAATTACTGCAAAACCTAGGAGCATACACAGCATCAGCAGACCTGACAGGCCGATCGCGTTTAGCAAACTTTCGGTCTTCCTTAGGTTAAGCCTGGTTCCCACACTTCTGCTTCTTCTTCCTCCTCCAAAACTCTGATTCAGTCCGAGCTACGATTACCAATGGCTGCAGACCGACTTTGGGGCCTACGCACGCGCTTCCCACGCGAACTACTCACTGCTCAAATGACAGGGCTCTCTTTCACTGTCACCTCAGATCTGGTTTGCCAGCAACAGTTCAGTGCATTTCTTTAGACCCACTAGAGGCTGGTTGGCTGATGAAACTGTCAGTCACAGCAGGGCTCTCTAGGTGCAAGAAAGGCGCCATTGGACTGAAAATACACTTCCGTGGGCCCTTCCATTTAGCCCCTTGTAACAAGCCCCAGCTGGAGTCCTTTCCTGACTGGCCCAGGCAGTCTTCATTTTAGGCTCCCCAACCCAATTGGTCCATTTCAGCAGTTCAGAACCAAAATGGTGGGGCTTCACGAACAGTTCGCTGCAAGAAAAGCAGGTTAATCAAACCACATTTTCATTACTTTTCTAAATGGTTTCGGGCAAACAGTTACATCTTTGAAAAGAGCTCCCTCTGCGTCACTAGTGACAGCAGAATCGGAGCAATTGCTCAGAAGCTGAGGCGGGACTCGAGCAAAGAACACACAGTCCCCCCAAGCAAACTAATTATGTCAGCAAGCAAGCAGACCTTAAAGAGACAGTATTCCTAGGCTTTGGAGTGTGGGCAGTGCCCACAACTAAATGGCATTTCGCCAAATGCCAGCTAGGCAGGGAGCACTCAGGCAAGCTCCTGGAAGGCTTTTAGGAGCCCCCATTTGCAGGGGGGGGGGGTTAAATAAAATTTCAAAAACCTGAAAATTGCAATAACAGTAAATTACCCAAGGCAGCATGGTTTCACCAGGGGGAGGACATATCAGACCAACCTCATTGAATTTTTTGACTGGGTGACTAGGGAGGTGGATCAGGGGAGGGCAGTGGACATGGCCTATCTGGACTTCAGCAAGGCCTTTGACACTGTGCCACATAGAAGACTATTACACAAACTGGGGAATATGGGTGTGGGCAGGACAGTAGTATGGTGGGTAGGTAACTGGCTGGGTGGCGGGACACAGAGGGTGGTGGTAAATGGCTGTCACTCCACAGAGGGAAGAGTGACCAGTGGGGTACCACAGGGATCAGTGCTGGGACTGGTCCTATTCAACATCTTCATCAGTGACATGGCGCAGGACCTAGAAGGCAGAATTTCACTGTTCGCTGATGACACAAAGCTCTGTAACAGAGTAGACACACCAGAGGGTGTAGACAGAATGAGAAGCGACCTGCAGAAACTTGAAGAATGGTCAGGGGTTTGGCAGTTGAAATTAATGCAAAGAAGTGCAAGATAATGCATATGGGGCACAAAACCCGGCACAATAATATCAGTTGGGGGTGAGGATATAGCATGACCAAGCAGGAAAGGGATCTTGGGGTTATCATCTCTGATGACCTCAAGGTAGGGAAACAGTGTGACAAGGCAGCAGGTAAAGCAAATAGGATGCTGGGATGTATAGGCGGGGCATTACCAGCAGGAAAAGGGAGGTCATAATTCCGCTATACAAGACACTAGTGAGGCCCCACCTGGAGTACAGTGTACAGTTCTGGAGACCATACCTACGTAAGGACATAGACAGGGTAGAGAAGGTTCAGAGGAGGGCAACAAAGATGGTGCATGGATTGCATCACAAGTCCTAATGAAGTCAGGTTGAAGGAACTGAACATGTACTCCCTGGAGGAGAGGAGGAGAGAGGGATATGATAGAGACATACAAGTATCTTACAGGGAGGAACAGGGTGCAGGAAAACACTATTTGTAAGCAAAAGATGTTCCAGGACTAGAGGGCATAGGATGAAGTTGGAGGGAGGACGATTCAGAGGAAACATGAGAAAGAATTTCTTCACAGAACGGTGGTGGACAATTGGAACACCCTGCCAGAGGAAGTGGTGGGGGCTGAAACAAACACGGGTTTGAGAATGCATGGGATAGACATAAAGGAATTCTGGAGGTCAGGGGTAAGGTGCAACAGACTTCTAGGAAAACAAACTGAACTTACAAGCTCAAATGGGCAGACTGGGTGGGCTATAGGCCCTTATCTGCCGACACTGTCTATGTACCATACAGTAAAATTGTGGAATGGGCAAAAGAACATAAACAGTAAGCACAAGACAAATAGAATCAGGGAAAATGACTGATATCAGGGAGTGGGAGCTGGTGACAGTGTGGGGTGGAAGGCAGTTGAATAGGAATCCACCCCAAATCAGAAGCAGCTGCAGGAATGAATAGAGAAATCATGGAGGAGAAATTTCAGAGCAGGGAAGGAAGGAGCAGAGTAAATGGAGGGGGGGCCACATAGTTTATGGAAATGGAATCAGATGGCAGCTTGGCCAGCAGTATATTTCATTGGTGGGAGAGCAACAGCAAGCATTGCAAAGGGAGTAAGACATAGAAGATGGTAGGAGAGGAGTGAAGCAATGTAGGAGGTGAGAGTCAAACAATACTTGGAACTAAAGGAAGCACAGTGGATATGGCAACGTTTATTTATATAGCGCCCAATCCAATATAGGCTCGGACCACTTTACAGAGTTAGACCACAATCATGACAAATCACATTAAAACAATAGATGCCTGGCGTTAAGAGAGTGGAGGGAGGGGGATGAGTACAAAGTGCAGTGATGAATATGCAGGGGTTTGTCAAAGGCAAAGTGACAGAAGTAGTGAGAAAAGTGGTGCAGTCTAGCAAAAGTGGACTTTGGAGCAGCACTATAAACAATGTTTCCATTGTCAAAAATGGGGAGAAGCATCTTAGTGAGGAATTCTTTCCATGCAGGAAGCAGAATACTTCTCTTATTTCTGTATAGCGCTCCAGGTTTGGGTGGAGCTTCTTGTGGATAGCTTCCACATGAACAGAAAACTCAGGGTGGTGATCCAGCCAGATCCTGAGGTACTTGAAGGAGAAGACATCTTCAGTAATTTCACCATCAAAGCAGGGGTAGAAATTAAGTTTTGCAGCCCCTTGCCACCAGGGCTAGTGACTAATAAAATCCACTTGCCCCACAGACTTTTCCATTGGTCCTCCTGATGTATAAACTGAAATGTTACCTTTTCCAGTACAAGCCCACAGGGTTAGTTAAACAATTTTGCTATCCCAATACAAAGTCTACCAGCATTTGGCTAGTGGGCCGGTGCTAGTTTCGATTTTGACCCCTGTCAAGGGTATGAAAGGAGGGAATGGGGGAGACTCTAGTAAGTCTGCCTGGTGCCAAAAGTCATGGCATATAAAAAACAGGGACCAGGAAGTGATCGCCCTGCTGTATGCATCTGTGGTTAGGCTGCACTTCAAGTACTGCACCCAAGTATGGGCACCGAATAAAATCTCAGAAATTCAAGCTTTACAGAGATTACAAAAGAGAGCCACAAGAATAATAAGGGACCTCGGAGATCAAAATTATGAGACCAGATTAGAGCACCTAGGGTTGTCCAAACTCGAATATAGAAGACTTGAGTGGTGACATGTGCCTTTATATAGGGCTCTGACAAATAATGACTGATGGCACAGCCTAGGCTTCAAATGAGAGAGCAGAATTACTGTATGTGAGCCCATACTCCAGAGTTGAGAGGGGAACTGGTAATTGTGCCTCTCTTATTATAACCCTCTTGCCACTTTTCTCAGCTGGCACCCCCTCTAAAAGAACTAGTGCCCAATTCATGGCATGCAATTTGCTCTTGGCAGAACTACACAAATGATACCACCCCTGACATTGGAGTGTATACCAGGTTCGCTATCTAGAGGATGGGGGGGGGGTACATACTAAAATGAACCTTTGTATTAAAACCAGGTCCAGGGCAGAGTTTGCTAGGCGTATGCTAGACCCAGCTTCTAAAGAGGCCCCAATAACCATTGATACCAGAAGCAATACTTTAAATGTCTACAGCAGTAACTGAGATTGTGCAGTATGGCTTTATTCACAGATATTATTTAAAGCAAGAGTGGTCCCCAAAGGTTTGTCATTGCAACACAGGTACACTCTCCTTTGCAGAAACACTTTGCTAGACAGTACTGTTTTCTACAGAAACATCTTCTTTCCCTCTAAGTGTATTCTTGTGGGATGTGCCACACACTTTAACCATTTCCAAACACATTTCTATTTCCAAAGTGTATATCTGTGGGATGTTCCACACACTTTAAGCATTTTCAAACACATTTCTATTTCCAAAGTGTATATCTGTGGGATGTGCCACACACTTTAACCATTTCCAAACACATTTCCATTTCCAAAGTGTATATCTGTGGCATGTGCCACACACTTAAAATCCTCCTGGTGCTAACCTTTGCTCAGGGAAACCTGGTGCCCATCCACAAACAAGTTAGCCCTGCCTGAAACCCCAGATGGGGGTCCGCCCACCCTTTGCCCCAACTAGCCTCTGCCGTTCCTTCATGGTTTCACCAAATAAGCCTCAAATCCCTAATGAATTGCTAAAGACTCGCAACTTTAAATTCTAATTCAGCACAGGTGTGGTGAAAGGGGTCCTGACCGGTGTGATCTATCCATATCCAGGGGCACACACACCTCAGACGACTCCCTAAGAGAACAGTGTCACACTACTGTACTCACAGATTTGTAGCTCCTTCCTCCCAACGAAAAAGGCACATTTTCCCTCTTTGGTAGCTTGTCAGATCCTCACACATTTTCCTCCCTTTAGGCAGCTGTAGCTTCAGGGAATTACCCCTTGGATCCACAAAAATTGCAGTCCCTCTCAGTCCCCCTGGAGCAAAACCATGGAGTCCAGCAGGCAAACAGTTTCCACCACTTCACTGGCAAGCTGATGAATTTTACCAAACTAAGATTACAAATACCAGGGCCCCACTAGCAGACCTACTGCCACACTCAGACCAACTCAAAACATTCTAAGCTCCCCTGAGCAGCCCACTCCAAAATGGTCATGCTGCAGCAAGAGTTCTAAATGACATAATCATCCTTAGCTCAGTCCAGCTGACTAAACGATGATGTCATTATGTAGAAATCCTCTAATGAGCTGTCCACCAGCTGCCCTTTACTACCTGCCTAAGACTAGCACTGATGGGATTCTAGTAACCCCAGAGGACTGGCTGGTTACATAATAAAAGACTAAACTGGTATAACCAAGGTGTTGTTTCAGTCTGGAACTTACTACCAGAGGAAGTAGTGGAGACATGTACGAATTCAGAATCAAATTTGATGATTTTTGTAGAATGAATAACATTAGGGGATATAGGACTTAACATTGGCAAGCAATATGGACACCTGTCTAATCAAGCTCTGTATTTACCTATGTAACTTATGATACTTTTTTTGTTAGCATTGAGGGATAGCTAATCTCTTTGGAACCAGAGCTGGATGTTGGTAAAATCCAGTTGGAGCTGGATCATAATTTCAGGGCAGAGGAAAAGAGCACTGTATCATCTGCATACATACAAATGGACACAGAGGAACAGCCATTAAAGAACTGGACCAAGGACAAACTCTAGCTGATCGGGAGTGGGGGGGGGTCTCCAACATGGATAGCTTTCAACTTGCACTCAAGGTAGGAGTGGAACAATTCAACTGATGAAGCCGAGAGTCCAGTTGCTATAAACTTGTCCAGGGGAATGGGTGAGCAGTGGTGTCAAAACCTTTGGCTAAGTCAACAAAAACAGTGAAAATAACAAGGCCCTAATCCATGCCAAAGAGGACAGTATCAGTGAATTGGAGGAGAGAGGTGGAAGTGGAGAGTAACCTTCTAAAGCCAAACTGAAAAGGAGTGAAGAAGGAGGCTGAGTTGACAAAAGGGGAGAGTTGGGAGAGAACAAGGTGTGCCTGAAGGTTAGCCAGAGTAAGGAGGAGAGAGGATGGAAGTTACTAGGGGACGTGATGTAACCGCCTTTAGGAAGAGGAATGGCAGTAGAGAACTTCCAAGAGTTAGGGACGCAGTACAAGAAGAACGTGAGGTCAACGAGGCAGGTAATAGGGAGGGCAATGGCATGAGCAGAGAGAAATAGGAGTTTGGGGTCTAACCATCAGGACTACCATCTTTATTTGGATTTAAAGTCAAGAGGACTTTAAGAGCATCCAGCAGGTGCAATGGATGAAAAGAAAAGAGGAAGGGGCAGTAGGACAAGCAGAGGAAGAAAATGAAATGGAAGAGAGAGAGAGGAGGAGGAAGCGAGAACGGTGCATGAGGGTGAAAAGAAATTGAAAGAAGAGGTGACTGCAGCAAGGTCAGAGATAGGAACATTGCCCAACTTGAGAACAGGGATAGGGACTGTGTCAGAGAGGAAAAGTGCATGAATAACCTTCCAGAACTTAGAGGGATGATTAAGGTTGCTCTGGAGTGTGGATGCAAAGTGTTCAGACTTTGTAGCTTTAGCACAGGTACAGTATTACGAAGGGTCCAGTAATTAGTAAGGTCAGAAGTTAAGCCAGAGGACTTGGAGATTGTCCAGGTAAGGCCACGTACATGGTGACAAGCCAACAACTGAGCTGAGATCCATGAGAGGTGCAAACCTCAGACTCTGGTTCTTCTAATTGGGGCATGATGATCCCAGACAGACATAAATTTAGAGAGGAATTTGAGGTCTGTGTTGTCAGCTGTAGAAATAGGGAACTAGTCAGTGGCTACCAGGTCAGCATGAAGGCAGGACGAGTTCAGCGACGGGAAAGACCGGATCTGGATGAATTTGGTGGGTGCTTTGGAATGATGAATGAATCTTATGCATGTAGTAGACCATATGGTGGTCACTGAGGGCATTAGGGAAGTTACATCCACAATATGATGGGGTGGGAGGAGAGGACCCAGTCCAAGAAGAGTGATTTAGAGATTTAAGATTAAAGTGAATAGGGACAGAAATTAGTTAAGTTAAAAGGAGGGATGTCACATTAAGGCAAAATTTATGAAGAGAGAGGAGGAGGAGAGCCAATTTAAATTGAAATCACCTAGTATGAGTAACTCACAGGGAGGCCTGGGAGAAAATGATGGTGAGTAACTTTACTGAAGGTTGGGACATACCAGGGTGTCATTGATTCACAAGTCAGGAAGCGTAGGAAAACCAGGAGCAGTTATAACATTCACAAGTAGTGTTTTATTATCAATAAAGGGGAAACTGTATGTGACATGTGGACAGCCAGTTCTGAGTACACTATGATTTTTTTGTAATATAAAAATGTGTTATGGATTGTCTCTCATGAGAGATGCTGAGACAGCATGTGAGATGACACACACACAGGTTTTAGATACAAGATGTTACCTGGAAGGCCAAAAGCTAATTACAGACTAGAACAGGCCTTAATCAAGAATCTCCTGTTTTTCTAAGTTAAATATAGATTTAACTATTAAGAGGAAATCAGTATCCATTTATGAGCGTTTGAGGAGGAAACCAGGTTTGACACACTGGTGCAAAATCATAAATGCTTTGATGTCCGTGTGAGAGGGATACTGCTCATAGATGAAAGAAATTTACAGACTTGTTGGGGAAGTCACATGGGAAAGGAGTTTCTGCTGATGTAACCTTAATTAATTTTCCTTCTGAAATGATAAAACAGCCTGGATGTATGATTTTCATAAACAGAGGGAGCCAGGTGACCTCACGCAAAGGTTGGCAAGACAGTTTTTTAAACAGTATTCTGTTTTCCTACAGACACACTTTTATCTGCACTCTGAAAAGAAACATCTTTGAGCACTTTAAGTAAGTATACAGGTAGAGAGAGACAAAATATAAGTACTGTAGTATGAATTGCACTGTTAAAACCTTGTTCTTTTAAAATATTGTATGGTTCTCGTGATATACAGTTCTGTATTTTATGTTTTACATACTTTTATCTATTTTAGTAAAACTCTGTTTTAGAGCCTACTTGGTCTGTCTTTGAATTTGTTTTCTTAACAAGTGAAGTATGTATGGTTAAAAGCAGACACTGTGTTTAAGCGATTGGTGATACCAAACTGGAAACGTAAGAGTAATCTGAGGTCTTTATTAGAGTTTTAAGGGTTCATTTTGTACACCTGGTTAGGTGCCCGCAGGCAAAGATATCTGCCCCCCCAGACAGACTTATCTGAGCCTGTGCATTGGGTACGCTAGAAAGAGGTTCACAGTTTGAATCCCTCCAGAAATGAGACCAAAGGTTGATTCAAACCCACAAAACAGACAGGAGGGTTACCCTGTTTCTGTTAACTGTTCACAAGACTGCGCTCAGAGGTTGGCACTTTGGGAGTAGAGGGCTGACCTGCTGAGTGGGTTTGTGACAGAGTGGTTGGCAGCAGTGCGATAATTTTGGTATTACAAGCTTTTGTTGTTCAAAGTGTCAGCTTGAGACCATCAGCTCACTTGCTAAGAAAGAAAAAGGCAGTGATTTATTTTTTTTAAAAAGGAGACAGAACTATATCATTTGGTATACAGTCAAGTTCCTACCTTTTTTTTTCCTAAAGTGCAAGTCAGAGTAGCAGTAGTTAGGGAAGATGGCTTCTAACTAGAGCAGGCACACTGTAGACTACTTAAAGCAGTCGTGCGGGGATAGAGGAGTCCTGTTTGAGGTGAAAGCCAGCAAACAAAAACTAGTGGATGCCCTGATGGTAGCAGATACCCAAAGCACCGAGTCACAGACCATGACTGAAAAGGACCAAACCTCAAGTGTGGCAGGGCAAGCGGCCAGTGCAGTGTTCAGATCCGATGAGGAGGGCAACAGGGCCACTGTCAGTGAAGGGCTACAGCAGCAGGGGAAGGTCACCAGTATCCTGAATCCAGAAGTACTCAGGCTGCAAATTGAGTTGTGCAGGATGGAGCTGGAGTTCCAGAGGGAGAGGGAGCAAGAGGCGGACCATGAAAAGCGAGAGGCAGACCGTGAACAATGAGAGGCGGACCGGGAGGCAGAGTGAGAATGCTGTGAGGCAGAGCAAGAACAGAGAGACCCTGACCGTGAGGAGCAGGAGCGCCAGAGGCAACACGAACTGGAGAAGCTACGACTCCAACCAGTGGTACCAGAGCAGGTAAGTGGCTTAGGATTAACTGGGACTGCAGGACTGGGTTACAAATTGATAGCCGAATTTAAGGAGGGGAGTATATGGATGTCTTTTTAAATTCTTTTGAAAAAATTTATATTCAGGCTAAAATTCCTAGAGAGTCGTGGAGCTTCCAGTTATCCCCGCTACCTACCATGAAAGCTCAGGATGTATTGGGTCAAATGGACAATGAGGACAGTGATGATTACAACAAACTTAAAGCTGCACTGTTAAAGACATTATAATTAACCGCTGAATCATACAGAGCTAAATTCCGTAAGCTCAGGAGAAGCCCTGACATGAGCTAAGAGGAGCTAGCCATGAAACAACATCAGTTTTTTAAATGGTGGGAAAGAATTGAGGCAAACTCTGTTGATAAAATTGAAAATTTGATTTTGTTAGAACAGTTTTATTGGGCATGCCTAGCAGAGCTAACAACCTGGCTGGAGGACCAAGATCCCAAAATAGTGCAAGAGGCTGCTGAACTCTCGGACCACTATGCCAAGAGCAGATCTGCTCTGAGAGCACATGGGGCGGGCAAGGCAATGCAGAAAGGGAAAAGCGCGCCTTCAGGGCAGCTAAAACCCTCACTGCCTTCGCTGAAACCAGTTAGCCCCAGGTTTCAGAGAAAAGATTTCTCTGAAAAGAGAAGTGAATGTTGGTTATGTAAAGAAAATGGACATATTGCCAGACAGTGTCCCAAAAGAATGAGCAATAATACGCAAAATGGTACTAGAAAAGAAGTGGGTTGTTTGTGTGTCCCTAGAAGCATGCCTGTGAACATGAGGAAACACATGCACCCAGTCATGGCGAATGATGTACAGATGCAAGGGTTATGGGGCACAAGGGCATCCTTGACCTTGATAAAGGGGGATCTAGTAGAGCCTGGTTAATTTATACCCTATAACTACATCACTGTACAGGACTTAACTGGTGAGGTGAAAACATTGTCCCTCGCTAGTGTTCTCCTGGACTGGGGTGAAACGGGGAATTGTGCAACAGGTGGCTGTAGCCAAAACCTTAGCAGTGGATGTGATCCTGGGCAACAATCTCAAACGGGGATGGTATGTGCAGTTACCCATAGCCAAGTGGCAAGGGAAAATTGTAGTTCCCTGAACCCCACAGAAGCCATTGTGAAAACCACTGAGAGGCCGGTTCCCCAGCCTGTGACTCCAGATGGGGAGACTAATGAAAAGGGGATAGAAATTTCCCCAGTAGCTAGTAACCACACAGCTACAGAGGGTTACTCCGAAAAGGGAGTGGTGACCCATTGTCAGAGGGTTGGGATTGACAGTGATCCTGAGTGCCCTGACGCTAGTGCTAGGGACCCTAGTTTGGCGACTGAAGAGGACTTGTCCCATGCCTTGGGAATGTGTGAGGGGTTCGCAGCTGCTCAGAGAAGTGACCCTGGTTTAGAGAAGCTGAGGACTTGGGCAGACTCGGACGGCGGCACAGGGAGGTGATGGCAGACATAAAGTTTATTGGGAAAATGGGCTTTATGTTTACTCAGGCAGTACAGACAGAGGGAAGGGTGCTAGGTAGGCAGCTTGTCATTCCCCAGGAGTATTGTGAGCAATTGCTCAAGATTGCACATGATATTCCCTTGTCTGGTCATCTGGGAATCGCACGCACGATGCAGCAGTTGGCCCAGAATTTCAACTGGCCTAACTTCACCCAGCAGGTGAAGAAGTATTGCAGGTCTTGTCACCAGTGCCAAGAAATAGGGAAGATGGGCAAGAAAACCCAAGCCACCCTGATTCCATTGCCCATAGTAGAGGAGCCATTCCAGAGGGTGGGAATGGATATTATGGGGCCTTTTAAATACCCCCAGCTCCTCAGGCAAGAGATTCATCCTGACTATGGTGGATTATGCCACCCGGTACCCAGAAGCAGTCGCCCTATCCTCACTGAGGACAGACAAAGTGGCAGATGCCTTACTTGGGATTTTCTTCCAAGTTGGGTTTCCGCGGGAGATTATCACCAATCGAGGGGGTTCCTTCATGTCGGACCTGATTAAATGTTTATGGGAGAAGTGTGGGGTGGTGCAGAGATGCACAACATCATATCACCCACAAGCCAGTGGGCTTGTGGAAAGATTCAATGGTACCCTAAAGTCAATGCTCCGGGTGTTTGCTGAACAGCATGGGAGGGACTGGGGGAAATACCTTCCCCACCTGTTGTTTGCATACAGGGAAGTGCCCCAAGAGTCAACAGGCTTTTCCCCCCTTCAAATTCTTATATGGACACCAGGTACTTGGGCCCCTGGACTTGATCCAGGAGAACTGGGAAGGCAAACACACCACCCAGGGAACTCCCATTGTGGATTATGTCCTTAGGTTTAGGGAAAGGCTGAAGGAGCTTGTGGGGACAGCCCAGAGCAACTTGGCAGCTGCACAACAGAAACAAAAAGTGTGGTATGACTGCAGAGCCAGAGCTTGCTCATACATGGTGGGTCAGGAAGTCATGGTCCTTATTCCGGTCCGGAAAGACTAGCTGCAGGCTCAGTGGGCAGGACCATACAAAGTGGTTAGGAAGGTAAATGACGTGAACTATATTGTAGAGTTACCTGACGGAAGATAGACAGAAAGGATGTACCATGTCAACATGATGAAGCCATATGCAAATAGGGCTGACATGGTGTTTGCAGTGTATAGTCCTTGGGAGGGGACGGATGAAGGAGACCCCCTTCTGGACTTGCTGGTGGAAGGAAAGCGGGAGTCCTCTGTGGAGGCAGTAAAACTGTCTCCCCAGCTGGCCCCAGACCAGATCCAGAAAGTAAGGGAGGTTTTAGCAGACTTTGCCCCATTGTTTAGCACCAAGCCTGGACTAACCCCCTTAGCGACTCACGATGTGGAGACAGGGACGCAGACGCCCATACGGCAGACAGCATATCGGGTGTCAGAGTCTGTCCAAAAAGACATTATGAGGGAAATGGAGGAGATGCTGGATTTAGGGATACTCCAGAGATCCCACAGCCCCTGGGCCTCACACATAGTCCTTGTGCCTAAGCCAGATGGCCAAATTGCTCTACTCATTTCTGTGTGGACTGTCATGGACTGAATGCAGTCACGAAGTCAGACACCCACCCAATGGCCCAGATGGATGAACTCCTGGACAAGTTGGGGGGGTGACCTACCTTATGAAGATTGACCTGACCAAGGGGTGTTGGCAGGTAGAGTTGACAGACAGAGCTAGGGAGAAGTTGGCCTTCATCACTCTGATAGGCTTATTTGAGTTTAAAGTAATGCCTTTCGGAATAAAGAACACCCCAGCCACTTTCCAAAGGTTGGTGAACCAGGTGTTAAATGGTGCTGAGGAGTACACCTTGGCGTACCTGGATGACACTGCCATCTGTAGTACCAGCTGGGAGGAACACCTGTCCCACCTTAGGGAAGTGCTGGGCAGGATACAGAGGGCCGGACTCACTGTCAAAGCCGAGAAGTGCTAGGTGGCCATGGGAGAAGTGGCATACCTCGGGCATGTGGTAGGCTAAGGACAGCTCCATCGTAACCAAATAAAGATAGAGGTAATCCAGGTGTAGCCCAGACCAGATACACAGAAGCAGGTCAGGAGTTTTCTAGGGACAGCAGGGTACCCAATTACAGTGCCCTGGCTGCTCCCCATCTGACCTGACAAAGAAAAGGATGCCCAAGAAAATTAGCTGGGGACCAGCCTGCGAAGGAAGCCTTTACCAGATTAAAGGAAGCAATGTGTAGTGCTCCTGTTTTGACAAGTCCTGACTATAGCAGACCTTTTATAGTTCAGACTGACACCTCAGATGTGGGTATTGGGGCAGTACTGAGTCAGACATCCAGCCAAGAGAGGGATCACCCAATAGCATACCTGAGTAAAAAGTTACTTCCCGGGGAGCAGGCATACTCCACGGTGGAAAAGAAGTGTCTTGCCATAGTGTGGGCCCTAAAGAAATTAGAGCCATACTTGTATGGGCATCATTTTCTGGTGCAGACTGACCACAACCCCCCTGGTTTGGCTGATGCAGATGGGAAAGAACAATGGTAGATTGCTAAGATGGAGTCTTGATTTGCAAGAGTGTGATATCACAGTCGTACATAGAGCTGGAGCCAGGAACCAGAACTCAGATGATCTGTCTTACGTGTATGAGGAGTGAACTGATTTGGGACGCTCATCCCATGCTGGGGATAGAGCCCCCAAATTCAGTCTGGGTGGGGAGGAATGTGACACGTGGACAGCCAGTTCTGAGTACATTATGATTTATTTATAATATAAAAATGTGTTATCGACTGTCTCTCATGAGAGATGCTGAGACAGCATGTGAGATCACACACACACACAGGTTTTAGATACAAGGTGTTACCTGGAAGGCCAGAAGCTAATTACAGACTAGAACAGGCCTTAATCAAGAATCTCCTGTTTATCTAATTCTAAGTTAAATATACCTTTTACTGCTAAGAGGGAAATCAGTATCCATTTTATGACATTTCGAGAAGGAAACCAGGTTTGGCACACTGGTGCGAAATCATAAATGCGTTGATGTCTATGTGAGAGGGGATACTGCTCATAGATGAAAGGAAATTTACAGATGGTTGGGGAAGTCACATGGGGAAAGGAGTTTCTGCTGATGTAACCTTAATTAACTTTCCTTTTAAAATGATAAAACATTCTGGGGGTATGATTTTTCATAAACAGAAGAGGAACCAGGTGACCTCGCACAAAGGGATTGGCAAAGACAGTTTTTTTTAAACAGTATTCTGTTTTCCTATAGACACACTTTCATCTATACTCTGACAAAGAAACATTTTTGAGCACTTAAAGCAAGTATACAGGTAGAGAGAGACAAAATCTAAGTACTGTAGTAGGAATTGCACTGTTAAAACCTTGTTCTTTTAAAAGATTGTATGGTTCTTGTGATATATGGTTTTGTATTTTATGTTTTACATACTTTCATCTGTTTTTGTAAAACTCTATTTTTAGAGCCTACTTGGTCTGTCTTTGAATTTCTTTTCTTTAACAAGTGAAGTATATATGGTTAAAGCAGACACTGTGCATAAGCTTGAATGGTGATACCAAACTGGAAAAGGTAAAAGTAATCTGAGGTCTTTATTAGAGTTTTTAAGGGTTCATTTTGTACACCTGGTTAGGTGCCCATAGGCAAAGATATCTGGCCCCCCGAAGACAGAATTATCTGATCCTGTGCATTGGGTATGCTAGCAAGAGGTTCACAGTTTGAATTCCTCCAGAACAGACCAAAGGTTGATTCGAACCCACGAAACAGACAGGAGGGTTACCCTGTTTCTGTTAACTGTTCACAAGACTACTCGGAGGTTGGGACTTTGGGAGTAGAGGGCTGACCTGCTGAATGGTTTTGTGACACTGTCATCTTCAGGATTTCTTAATAACTGAATGCCCATAAAAAAGCTAATTTGAGTGAACCATTGTGTTTATCTGTGACTCCTTGCAGTCCAGAGTTATTCATATCTAAATCAGTTTGTAATTAAGGGCTGTGAGCAGCCATATGTTTTAGGCTTCTGACAGGCAATGATGTCACCAAGGGTCTTGGCCCTAGTTTGACAATAGATAATACAACAGGTTACATCAGAAATCGTCTGTTTTATTAGGTATGATTAAAGGTGTTATTACAACACCTTCTGCAGACTGGCAGGCCTTTAGAACTACTAGGAAAGCCTGTGTAAAAAGCAATCGTGCTGCAAAAGCAAATTTTACATCACCACCCTGGAGCAGGCTAATGGGAACTCCCACAAAATCTGGAGGACACTTAAATCTATTGAAGGCCATCCCTCTGCTCCTTCTGTTCCGACCAATATATTCACCAGTGGTAGGGTGGTGGAAAACAACCCCAAAATCCTTGAAGAACTTATCACACATTTTGTCACCGCTGGACTAGCTTTGTACTCCTCACCTTATGCTAGCCATGTGAAAAATTGTGTTAGCTCTACCTCTGCTACCTGCATCTCATCCCATCTTTTTCAGCTGTGTATGATTAACTATAAAGAAGTTGAAGACACTCTCCTTAGCCTTGATTCCAGGAAAAGTGCAGGGGATGATGGACTTGAACCTTTTTCCTGAGACTAGGCTTTGCCCATCTCACTGCCCCATCCTACATATTTTTAATCTATCCATCACTTCCACCACAGTTCTGTCCTGCTGGAAATCCGCCTACAGTCTTCCTCTTTTCAAATCAGGAGGCCCTTGCGATTTAAACAATTACAGGCCCACCTCCATCTTGCCTATCCTCTCCAAAGTTTTTGGAAAACTGATCTATAACCAATTAAAACATCATATTGAAACATATTCACTCCTAAACCCAGCACAATCTGGTTTCAGTTCTAAACCCAGCACTATCACAGCATTGGAAGAAGATTACTGGTGCAGTCTTCCTGGACTTCAGTAAAGCATTTGAAACTGTTGACCATCTTCTCCTAATTACCTGCCTTACTAATTTGGATGCTACTCCATCTATCGCACAGTGGTTTACCAGTTATCTTTCTGGAAAGATGCAGAAAGTCAAAGCAGTTGGTCTACTCTCAGCCTCCCTACCGATTGCCAGGGGAGTCCCCCAAGGCTCCATTCTAGGCCCAATCCTCTTCTCTCTGTATATCAATGATCTTGATTCTTACATAACGAACTACAGCCTGCACTTCTTTGCAGACGTCACTGTATTGTATACCTCTGGCACAACCTTAACATAGAAATATAGACTTTGATGGCAGATAGGGACCGCTTGGCCCACCTAGTCTGCCCATTTCCCTACCCAGAGGATAAGCTGCAGATCCTATTTAACCAACATCCTATTTCTTCCTACCCCCCCACAAAAATTGCCTTATGTCTGTCCCATGCATTCTTGAATTTTCCCACAGTTTTAGACCCCAAAACTATCTTCATATTTTGTCCCCTTGTTCTTGCACATCTCTTTTTCTGAAAGATGCTACCCTCTTGGACTTTGTCGATTCCACTGAGGTACTTAAATGTTTCTATCATGTCCCCCCATCCCTCCTTTCCTCAAGAGTATACATATTAAACTCCTTTAGTCTCACCTGGTATGGCTTCTCTTGCAGACCCTGCACCATTTTAGTTGCCCTCCTCTGAACTGCCTCCATCCTGTCTATGTCCTTGCGGAGATGGGGTCTCCAGAATTGGATGCAGTACTCCAGATGGGGTCTCACCAACTGTCTGTCCAGGTGGATAACAACTTTCTGTTTTCTGCTGCTGATGCCTGTCCCTATACATCCCAGTATCCCCCCAGCCCTCCCTACCGCCTTCTCACATTGCTTGCCAATCTTAACGTCATCTGATATGATTACCCCCAGGTCCCTTTCCATTTTTGTTGTTGTTACTACCTCTGTCCCTCCCCATTGTGTAATCTTCCCCTGTTTTTTTGTTTCCCAGGTGCATTATTTTGCACTTCTTTGCATTGAATCCATGCTGCCATACTTCTGACCATTCCTCCAACCTTGCCAAGTCCCTTCTTATCCTTTCCATGCCTCCTTGTGTATCAGCCCTGTTGCAGATCTTTGTGTCATCTGCAAAGAGGCATACTTTTCCTTCCAGTTCCTCTGCAATGTCACTTATAAAGACATTAAAAAGGACTGGACCCAGTACTGAACCCTGCAGTACCCCACTAGTAACCCCTCTTTCTTCAGAGTGGACTCCATTTACAATTACCTTCTGTGTCCTGTTGTCCACCCAATGTTTTACCCAGGCTACCACCCTGGGACCCACTCCCAAGCTTGTTAATTTGACTATTAATCTTTTGTGTGTGATTGTGTCAAATGCCTTGTTAAAGTCTAGGTAGGCCATGTCCACAGCCCCTCTCTCATCTACTACTTTGGTCACCCAGTCAAAGAAATCATTTAGATTCATCTGACATGACCTTCCTGCTATGAACCCACACTGCCTTGGGTCCTGTGCCCCACTGGCCTCTAGGTACTCAACAGTTCTCTCCTTCAGAAGTGATTCCATCGGAAGTTAGTGATGTGTTGCAAGCTGACTTTTCTCAGCTCAAAAACAATCTTATTAAAGCCAAGCTTCTCCTAAACACCAAGAAAACTAAGGCAATGATTTTTACACGTAGTACCTCCATTGGCACCCCCACTGTTCTGCCGAAGGACTTTATTGTTACCTCATTGGGAGAACCCCTGGAAGTTGTTCCCAAATTGAAATATCTTGGCCTTTGGATCGACAATAAGCTCTCTTTTAATGACCATATTGAGGACTTATCCAGGAGGCTCAAAGCACGGTTAGGATTCTATTTTAAGAGATGGGTCTCTCTTCCCTCTTGCAACCTGAATCAGGCTTGTCCTGGCCACATTTCTTCTCTTACTTGATTACAGAAATCTCATCTACGCCTTCTCTGCAATCTCAAGCCTAAGTAAGCTAGACTTTCTCTACCACCGTGCTACATGGTTCATCACTAGCTTCCCTTACAGAACTCACCATTGTGATCTGTACGCAGCCGTTGGTTGGACTTCACTTGCCACTAGACGTTTGCTCCATGCTGGTATCTGGACCCTTAAGATACTCCTTTACAAACTACTGAGCTACATAACGTCTCTTATCTGCATCTCTCACAGTGCATATCCTCTCAGGAAATCAGACTACATCCTGCTTGCTGTCCCAAGAACTTGTACTACCTTTGGCCAATGAGCTATTTTGTTTGCCCTTCCTACTTTTTGGAACTAACTCCAATCCGTACTGAAATTAACCAGCATTGTCTCCATTAATCTCTACAAAGCATTAGCTACATCTAAAATAAAATATATTTGTAACTGCTAATAAGCCTCTCCCCCACCCTTATGTTAGTCACACGTGCACTGATTGCCCTTGTTCTGTCCAAGTCAGCACTGCAACCACATAGACAGCATAAGGTTTAAAGTGCTAAATGACATGATTCCTTTTATCTGCTCTCACTGCCCTTTACCTCCAGACCTCCTACTCACATCTTCTTCCCCTACTCTTCCTAACCCCCAGCCATCCCTGCTTTCTTTTAATCTTCTACCCTGCCTGCCTAATTATCCTTTCTCTCCTGTCCTTGCACACTAACCATTTTTTTGCTTTTATCTCAGTTATGTGTACAAATCTTCCCTTGTATTGCCTGAACATAAAGAAGCAAATTCTCCTAACTGGATCTTGCTCTGTTTGGTTGTATCCTATCATGAAATGCCTTTTGTGAACTTTGTATGCACTTTGTATAATTACAGCGAATTGTACCTTTTATGTAATGTCCGCGCATGTCTGTGTAAATGCCTCAGGACCACCTTGTGAATGAGCTTGCTCAATGGAGTTTTCCTGCAATAAACTTGAATTTGAACATGTATAATAATTGTTTTGTATGTGCACTAAAAAGTGAGGTGTCACCTTTACATTTCAAACTGTTAGTAAAAATAATTCAGTAGAATTCTGGCATTGTTATGGTAGAAAATCCCATTCCATCCAAAGTATTTCAGTAAGAAACTGGTATATTTTCAACTTCATCAAAATAAGTTAAATATTCTTTTAAAAATAAATGCATTTCAGGTTATGCGTGTTTTAACAATGTCCATCTATGTGTTTTTGCAATTAATAAACAAGTGATTGAGTCCTATTTTTTTCTTTTCAAGTAAAATCTGGATAGAAAGAGAATAATATTTGCAGGATCATAACACATGCTCAGATCATTTTTTCTACCTTTCTCCAGGAAAGGCATACTGAGCTATAGCTTGCTCCCAGGTGTGTTTTGGGAGTGCAGGGAGATTAAGTGACTTGCTCTGGTCACACAATATACAAGTAGAGCATGTTGAAATCAAACCCCATTCTGCTAGATGAACCAAGCTTGTTCACAGCTGTTTGCTTTAACCTCTAGGCTGTACTGCTAGCCGATAATCAAAATCTACACATTTCAAGACTGGCCCCATGATGCCAGGCCAGGAGGTATGTAGCCACATTTGCATCTTATAGACCTGAGTTCACACTCAAAATTGTAAGAGACGAAATGGAAAAATACAGAAGTTGGTGCTGTGGCAGCCCCAGAAATCTGTACTGACACAAACACAGCTAGGGCTTAGAAATCCTGATATGGGGCCTCAATACATGTTGGCACCACATAGCCAGCCTTGAGATGTGTAGTTTTTGATGATCGGCTTGCAGTATAGCCTAGAGGTTAAAGCAGTCCTGAAGATGGATTATTTTTACTAACAGTTTGAAATGTAAAGGAGATAGCTCACTAGTTTCAATGCTGTACAAAACAATTATTATAAATGTAGAAAGTGTTGTGTAACCCCCCCCTTCCAAGTTGGGAGCTTGCCTGGGGTTCCTGCTGCCTCTCAATGCCTCTTGCAGCTGCTCACTCTTCACTCCCCCAGCCCACTCCTGGACTGCATCCAGGGCCAGGGAGTGTATTAACTTTATTGTGGTGCCCCGAGTGCCTGATCCTTTGTAGTCGGTGAGCTGCTTGCTTCCTCGCTCCCCCAGCCCGATCCTGGGCTGCTGCCAGGGCCGGTGACTGCACAAGACAGCTTCGGTGTCTTATGTTCCCAAAGGGAGATGCAGCCTATGAGTCACTTGTGTAATTGCTTCCTCACCCCCCTCGAAGTGCTGCACAGCAGGGAGCACAGTAAGGGCCACTGATTGTTTTGACGCCTCAAGCGCCCGACAGGAAGCCCAGCAGAAACACTGCTTGTGGGAATCCTCTCCCCATCCCCATCAGACACCAGTGGGGGCTGGGGGGAACTGAAATAAATAAAACTTTACAAGGCTTCCTGACCCAATCCAAGCCTCTAGTGGGTCAGGGTGTACTGGGGATAACATGGCACCCACAGGGACTACAAGTCTCTTGATGCATTGTGGCAAGAGTGCCATTTTTTTCAGAGACTGCTCCTGCTGGGGAGCTTGAAAAATGGAGCTTCAAACAGGGCTCCTGTCCCCCAAAGTGCCCCCTGGCCCTAGTGACCACCAGAAGGGACCGGGTGGGTCCTCTACATGCAGCCAGATGCTGCCAAAAAGTTACACAATTTAGGATAATGGACTTAGATGAACAGAACTGTATGGGGCAGCCATATTGGATGTGGTCTGCCTGAAGACAGCGTCGAACCCTATTAGTAGCTGCAGTACAGCCAATCAGGGCATGGAGCTCGATATTCCTGTGGACCAATAAGGTGTCATGATTCAAACTAACATCCTGAGGTTGACAGTTTGACACTACATCTTTCTCTGGTAGTTTCTGATGAGACAACAACTGATTTTCTGACAGCTCCTGCTGCTGTCACAGCTTAAAACCATTTAGTTTGTGCCAAAATGAACTAAGAAACTTAAAACCTGTTGCCAACTGCCTGGTAAATCCCAGACAAGGGGGATTTACCTAATCTGGACTGAACTGCTCTGTTTTGGCAACCAAGATTGCTGAGACTGCTGAAAGAAGTATTTCTTTGTGCTTTTGTGAGGTGAGAAATCCACTGCCTCACTGTCCTGTTATAAGAGACTGTGATTTCAGCCAGGGGATCTGAGCTCTGAGGTCCTGCCTGCCTGCCTAACTGCTGGCCTACCTGCGAGGTGGGTGAAGACAAGTCCCTCTGTGGGGTGAAGACAACTGCCAGCCTACCTGTCGAGGTGGGTGAAGTCAAGTCCCTCTGTGGGGTGAAGAGGATCATCATCTGCATCCACACCAGTTGTACCTATTCTTCCAAATTGCCTGCAAGGGGAGACATTTCCCAACTCCTGCATCATCTGTTCACCAACAGATCGTGAGTACTGGGTTTTACCTAAACCAATACTTTTCTAACTGTACAGTTAGCTAGCTAGTTGACTTACCATCTGGGCTTCCTGCGTGGCCATAGCTAAGCCCACAGCCACAGTTACAGCCAGGATAAACTGTATATCTACATCCACTGGTGTAGTTTATAACTTACATCTGCAGCATCCAACCATTTCAACAGTGATGCACCTAGTGTCTACTTGTCACAGGCCTGCAACTCTTCAGTGTGTACACAAGGTATTTGGGAGGTCCCACAGGGACTGTGGGGTTAACTGGTGCACCAATGGGGGGAGAGGGACTGGAACAGGGAATACTACATTGTAATATACTGTGGTATCTAATTATTTTGTCTGATTATGTATTTATTATAAGCTTGTTGTTGAATGTTTTGCTACCATTTGCTCCCCTTGTTCCTTACCTCATTATCCAGACCCCAAAATAAACCCCTGTATTTATTTTTCTGCAATATCTGAAATATTTGCATTATTCTGTAATATAATATTTGCATGCTGAGAGTGATACGTTTTGAGGGGATTGTGTATTGTTCCACCTGTCACCAAGAGAGGGGACTGTATTTCATTTCCTGTAAAGAAGCACCCTGGCAGTACGCTGCTATAAGGATCCCCATAGTTAGAGGCTCTGTGCCATTTGCCAAGCCAATTATGACCATGAACCCAGGTGCCAACTTATATCCCTTAGGCAGCACTACTTGCTGGAGGGTGTGTATACAGAAATGTAGTGGTAGTTACAAAATGGAGGCTACCACTGGGATTTGTGGGCATTTCTGCAGCCCCTCTTTTTAGTGGAAATAGTCTGATACCCCCCAAATTCCAGAGTCACAATGGATCACATATCACTCCTAGACTGGTGTAGGGGTGCAGAAATTGATCAGAAAAAAGCAATTTTGGTACAAGGGATCCCTGAAGCAACCCCAAGGAACCGTATTGAAAGTGTCATAGGTAGCCTAAAATGTTTGGAAAAAGTGACTGTAAGTGGGCGGATTATTTATTTATTTATTTTATTTAGTTTTTGTTGACCAGGTAAGTGCACTAGACAAATCCTGCCTATTTTCAGGCACGACCCGGGGGAGGGGGATACAGATGAATGCCAACTGACCTTGAACCAGATTAAGCTGTTGAGGGTATTTTTAGTTTTAGTTCTGCTCAGCAAGGATTACATGTTCTGATGGAGTGCTGATAGGATTTTGATCCTTCCAGAATGCCTGATCAGCTCCTTGCTAATGGAGACCCCACCCCATGGGTCATAATCTCCCATGCAAGCCTGGATCCTCCTTCCGAGGACCCTAAAGAGCCAAGTGACTTTGAAAGGAAATTACACTTGCTGTTAGCCATTGAGGGAAAGACTGCTCAAGATATTAGAGCAATGTTCCAAAAAAGTGACCCGACAAAGACAAAACCCATTGATGAGACCAGAGTAGGAGGACAGGACTGGTCCCCTTACTTGGTCCCACCTTTTGAACAATACAGAAGAGTGCGTTCTTTCTCTGGTGCCATCCTCACTCCTTCTGGAGAGGACGACTATGAGATCTGGATTAGTCAAGCCACCCAGATGGAGAAAGTGTGGAAATGTTCAGATGATGAGAAATGCAAACACATAGAAAGTTTGAGAGGTATGGCTCTAGATGTCATATGATCACTGCATGCAAGACAACCAGATTGCACTGCTAGTGACCATCTCGCTATGCTGAGAAGTTTCTTTGGAGCAGTTGAGCATAAGGAAGACCTCATCTTTCAGCTGGGAGCCACCACCCAGCAAGAGGGAGAAAAATTGTCTCACTACATGACCAGAGTGGAGACCATGATTCGTAAAATAGTTGAGGCTGGAGGAGTTACCCCTGCACAAGTTGCTCAAATGAGACCTGACCAGATCTTACGAGGAGCTGTGCATTCCCGATGGACTCTGATAACTCTGAGACTGAAAGAAGGCAGAGCCAATCCCCCAAATTTCAGCTGGCTCCTTGATGAGGTGAGGAAGGAAGAGTCAAAGGAGGCCATTGCAAATTCACTGTGCCTACTGGGAAAGCCATCTCCCTGCAGCCTCAAATTGACAGTAGCCAAGAGCACAATGATGTCTCAGTCATGAAAACACAATTGAAAGAACTCACTGAATGTGTGAAATCCTTGCCGATAACACAGGCATCTCGTCCATGAGCCAACTCCTTGCCACCTGGGTGTGAACGCCCACTGAATCCTTCATCTACTCCAAGGGTCAACTCTCGATCCTCAACTGTACCAAGAGGTGAACTGTTCTGTTTTCATTGTGGAGAAGATGGATATTTTGCATGAGCTTGTGGCAGGCCTGAGACCCACTGGCTGGTGAACCAGAAATGGGAAAGACAGCAAAAGCTGCAGGGAAACGACAACAGAGCCCAGTGAGGGAGCGACCTGGGACTCTAATAGTAAATAGCTCTGCAAGATGGACAAACCCCACTGCAGCTGTCAGGAACAAGTTGCTGTTGGGACTGATGGGTCCTACTCCTGCCATAAAGATTTCTATTGAAGGATACCCCTGTGACACCCTCCTGGACAGTGGGTCACAAGACACTGTCATCTATCAATACCTTTACCAGACCTACTTGAAGCATTTGCCTTTGCAACCATTAGAGGGACTTTTTGTGTGGGGGTTGAGCAATGCCAGCTACCCCTATGATGGCTGCATCGATGTTCAGATTGAATTCCCAGAGACTTTTGCTGGAGTCCCTCAAAAGATCAACATCTGAGCCCTCATTTGTCCTAATGCCCAGATATTGGACAAGACACCTGTGTTGGTTGGAACAAATGCCAATATGTTTGGACACCTGGCTCACCTGTGTCTGCAGAAGGCAGGGGAAAGAAACTACCAGACTTTACCGATTCATATCACTGTGAATACTGCCCACCTGGAAGGGGGAGACCAAGGTTTACAACCACTCTGAGGAGATTGTCAGAGTCATAATAAAGGAAGGTAAAGATTCTTTGATTGTCCCTCTGGTGATGAGTGCTTGGTGGAAGGCGCTGTCAATTGCAATGGATTGCTGTCAAACCAGATCATCATTGTGGAGTCACCAGGAAGAGGTTTGCCAAATGGTCTGATGATCCTGGGAGGAGTGCTGCCTGGAACTGAAGTGATGGTCAAAAGAATCAACATAAAGTTAAAGAACAAGACTCGCAAAGATCTGACAGTGCATTCTGGTACAGTACCGGCTAACTTGTACACAGCTGATGTGGTCTTGGCCACATCCTCTCCAGAGAAGACTACTCAGCTGGATGAATGGATGTTCAATTTCAGTTCATCTCTCATTCCTACCAGCTGGAAGAACCAGTTACAGAAGGAATTGGTCGACCGATCCAATGTCTTTTCCTGCCATGAATGGGATGTAGGATGTGCAAAAAGGAGAGGAGCGTCACATACGCCTACATGATGACCACACATTCAGAGAAAGGTCGAGAAGATTGGCACCAGCTGACACTGAAGATGTTAGGCGACCTCTGTAAGAGCTCCTGAAGGCAGAGATAATAACTGAGTCTTGCAGTCCCTATGCTTCATTTATAGTGGTGGCTCGGAAGAGAATGGCACCATAAGAATGTGCATTGACTATCGTACCCTGAACCAACATACAGTGGCCAATCAATACACCATGGTTCACATGCAAGATGCCTTGGACAGCATGAAAGGTAGTAGATGGTTCTCTGTTCTGGACTTGCACAGTGGTTACTACCAAATATCGATGGCTAAGTAAATTATGGAGAAGACTGTCTTTATTTGTCCACTAGGATTTTACCAGTTCGAGTGAATGCCATAAGGAATATCTGGCACCCCCAGCAACTTTCCAGCACCTGATGGAGAAGATGATAGGTGATATGAATCTCCTAGATGTCTTAGTGTACCTGGATGACCTGATAGTGTTTGGGAGGACACTGGAAGAACATGAAGCCCAATTACCTAAGGTACTGGACTAACTGAAGGAACATGGTTTAAAACTCTCCCTAGACAAGTGTCAGTTCTGCCAGATGTCTGTGAAGTATGTGGGACATATTGTTTCCAATCAAGGTATCAGCACTGATCCAGAAAAAGTGAAAGGTCTTACTACATGGCCGAGGCCTACCAACTTAAAAATGCTTCAATCTTTCCTAGGGTTTTGTGGGTACTACAGGAGATTTGTAAAAAACTACTCCTTGTGAGGCCTTTGTACAGACTAACTCCTTGTACTTAGGGCAACTGGGGGTTGATATCTGCCGCTTGCAGCTAGTGCAGAATGCTGTGGCGTGGTTATTGATGGGGACTCCTTGTTCAAGTCACATCTCACCGGTGCTGCGCAAACTGCACTGGCTGCTAATTCAGTGGTAGATCACCTTTAAGGTCAGACTTCTGACCTTTGAAACCCTACATGGACAAGGATCAGGATATCTGCAAGAGCTCCTACTGCCTTACTGCCCTGGATGGCTGCTCCGCTCAGCTGACAGGTTGTTAGGCGTTCCCAGGGTATGTCTTAGAACATCAGGGACCCGTGCTTTTATGTATGCGGCCTTGACCCTGAGGAATTCTCTACCTTGTCAGATACGTGAGTGCACGATTGTGGAGAGTTTTAAGAGGGCCTTGAAGACCCATTTATGGCATATTGCCTATCAGGATTAATTATATTCAGACATTTATTTACCTAACATGCTGTATGCGAATTTATGTTTTTTATTGGCTTTTATCTGTTTTTAAAGCTGTACATCGCCTTGGTTGCAGAAAGGCACTTTAAAAATAAAGTTATTATTATTAACTCAGGGCTATCCTCTGACTCAAAAGAGCAAACGTCTAGGAGACAAAAAGACATCCCCCAGTGAATATTTCAAGACCAATGAACCTTTTGGGGACCGATGGACTGCTGAATGTAAGAATGCCTTTCAAGAGATATTAGACTCCTAACAGAAGCTCCTGTTTTAGCCTTTGCTTACTACACCAAGCCATATACCCTTAACATTGATGCTAGCATGGAAGGATTGAGCACAGTACTCTACCAAGAAGACAAGGGTATGAGACCAGTTGCCTATGCCAGTCGCAGTTTGACTACCTCTGAAAAGAACTATCCAGTCCATAAGCTAGAATCCTTGCACTGAAATGGGCAGTGACTGATCAGTTTCATGAGTATCTGTATGGAGCTAAATTCATTGTACTAACAGTAACCCACAGACATATGTACTGACCACTGCCAAGATGGATTCCACTGGGCTCAGATGAATCTCTGCTCTGTCTGTCTACAATGACTGCTTGCAATATTGTCCTGGATGAAACAACACAGATGCAGATACACTGTCCAGACACTCCATCATACTCCTCCCATAGAGGGACCCTGGGCCTATGTATTGGAAGATGGAGTGATAGCCATTTGCGAGATGATGATGCCTGATGACTGACCTGCCATCACCAACCCAGACTAAGCTGTGGAGTTGCTTGGAGTGTATCCTGATACCATACCAGAAGTGTATGCATGATCCACCACCCTGCACAACACCTCCTTGCCTCACTTATCTCCTACAGATTTAAGAAAAGCACAACAAACAGATCCCTTGTTTGAGAGACATTATCTTAGCCAAAGAAAAGGGCTTGTCATTCTCTCAAGTTAAATCAAATCTGCCTGATATATCGCTTCTCCTGAGAGAGTGGGACAAGCTTTCATTAAAGCACAGACTGTTGTTTCAGATCACCAAAACACAAACTCATTTCCCCAAAGAGCAACTGCTGCTGCTCAGAAAGTGTTGCAGAATGGTTTTGCAAGCACTTCATGAAGACATGGGACACTTGGGAATTTACAAGACTTTGGGGCTTGTACAAGACTACTTCTACTGGCCACATATGGCTATGGAGGTGAAAAAACATTGCAAAATCTGTAATGGGTGCATCACCCATAAGACTTTACCAAACGAGTTGCTCGTCTTGTAAACAGTATCAGAAGTGAGACAATGGACCTGGTCTGTATGGACTTCCTGTCCTTTGAACCTGATTGGAAGGGGACCAGTAACATTCTAGTAGTAACTGACCACAACACCCACTATGCACAGGCTTTCCCCACAAAAGAACAAAAAGCAACCACTGTGGCTAAAGTTTTGTGTGAAAAGTATTTTGTACACAATGGACTCCCCAAACGCCTGAACTCTGATCAAGGGAGAGACTTTGAGAGTCACTTTATCAAAGAACTGATAAGCATTTTGGGCATCAAGAAGTCTCGTACTACTCCATACCACTCTCAAGGTGGCCCTCAGCCTGCGATTCAATAGAACACTGCTTAATATGCTGGAAACATTGGATCTTAACTCATTCAGTCCTCAGGAGCTGTTTGTGAGTTCTACCCCTTGTGCCCTGTATACCTTTAACACTGCATCCTGGAGCTTTCAGAGCAAAATCAAACCAAAATGAGCTTGCCACAAACAAATCCGAATAGTTAATGAACCATAGGTGCTACCCACAAAGTATGAGTGGCAAAATTGTTCAGCACTGAATCACCGTTCTAATGGTACTATGCACTAAAGGAATAATGCCTGACAGGGTGGGAGTTATGCTGGGATAACATCCCACCTCGGGTGGTTGGGCCCGAGGCCACCGGCCGAGGGCCCCAACACCCGAGAAGGGATGTTATCCCAGCATAACTCCCACCCTGGAGGGCATTATTCCTATTATACAATGGCTTGTTGTTTTATAATAAAAAAATAATTTTAAAGAATGTTTTTGTTAGTGTGTAAACATATTTTGTTTCTTAAGAGAGAGAGATGATCATGGAGGTGATGGGGATCGAAATCATCCAAACAATCAGCAGGGATGTTATGCCAGGATAACATCCCTGCTGTGATAGCCAACTGACCAATCAGAAACCAGGATTCTTTCTTGCCATTGTATAATCAATTATAATCAATTCAGTTTTTTAACAACATTTGAAATAGCAGAAACATTGTTTTCTATCAATAAAAATGGCCATTTAAACCATTTTTAGTGTGTTAATGTGACATATCAACACAAAATTAAACATCCATACAGTATATGTTGTTACCAGAGTAATTTTGTACTCAAAAGCAAATTTTGTTATATACAACATTGATGTTTTACCCATTTTCTTCAAGGTGGTTAGGTGAGGTTTGATGCAGAGTTGTCAGGCATACAGGCCATACCACAATCAAATGTAAATAACTCCTAAAGTATACGTGATACACACATAGTGTCAGTGTCAAACTTGTTCAGTGGTAAATTATCTTTCTAACGGTCCTATGGTGTCAACTCTACTCCCTATGGTTTTTTTATTTATAGTAGCTGACATTACAAAAAAGGGTTCTTTTCTCAGGTAAACGAAGCCAGGTCAAAACATTTTTGTGGGAAATATGTACCTGACCAACAGCATGCCATAAACAAATGTAAATAACTCCTAAAGTATACGTGATACGCCCATAGTCTCAGTGGCAATGTTGTTCGGTGCTAAATCACCTTTCTAACGGTCCTATGCTGTCAACTCTACTCACTACCTTTTTTTTTTATACTGTCTGACATGCCAAAAAAGGGTTGTTTTCTCAGGTACACGAAGCAATGTCAAACATTGCTTTGGGGGAAATATGTACCTGATCAACACCATACCAAAGTTCAGCGCTAAATTACATTTCTCATGGTATTATTTACCTAGTTATAATAAATGTGTTTGATATTCTATCTGCAATATTTATGTGTTCTTTTACATAAAAACTAAGGTTGCATATCAACACAAACTTCACTATCCTGACCTGACCCCAAAAAAACATTTAGTATACTAATCTGGTACTAAACACCAATCCTTCTGATGTATAGTGTGTGTTTCAATCCTTTTTAGCCAGCCATAAAAACCATTCTAGCAACGTATGCAAACACCTGCTGAACTCTAACATATACCTACCAAGTACAAAGAAAGTCACAGTATCAAAACACTAATAACCACAACGAACACGTGCAACACAGCAGCAGCAGCAGCACAAATATGGTCAGGTGTACGGTGGCACAATGTCACGCAATACTCTCCTGTATCGATAATGAACACTGTTGCCCACTTTGTGAACACACCAACATGTACAGCCATGTGCACAGCGGCACCCATGGCATTCTGGCACAGCAGCCACAAGTTGTAGCATTTAGAATACAAAAGGTCAACAACATTACTAACATCACAATTATTTTTTTTTTCAGATGGTGTACCATAATGATCTGCACTGAAGAAATTACAACATTCTTACCATATTGGATTGTTGCACATCCTCGACCTTCATGCCTCTGTCATATGTACTTCTGTAAATATATAATTTCCAACCTCTGTTTGTTCTCATTCTGTAAATAAAGTAGTTCCACTCTGTCCTGTTAGATTCCTTCAGTAAAAGACAAAGTTCCAACCTCTCATCTGTTGTGTGTGTCATATTTTTACAAATTCCCATGTCCATGTCTCCTCTGCTTGACCATCCTCTGCTGTTCCTGTTGCCCTAGGTGTCACAGGCCGTCCTGCGTCTCGATTGCAGTCACAACATGCTTCACTTGGTGTCTTCTGCTCTTCCATCTCCCACATGCATGACTTGGCTTCAAAAGAAACAGTGCATCCAATGTGGCAGGCAAATGAAAATAAAAAAAATACTGAGCTGAAACCTCCTCTCCACGTAAACGGAGAGGTACTGGAGGAAAGAAAAATTGGCACACCAGATTTGTCTCGTGTCACTTTGTATATCTGACGTTTTTCTCGTATCCCTCTTGATCAGAGCTGTCTAGTTTGCTAACTTTTTCCAACAGCAGTTCACACTCTGGCAGCTGACACATCGTCATCAGTATTCCACCATACCACATCATCATTGTGATCTCACCACTGCTGCCCATGGATCTGCCGAGTGGCTGAGTCACTGTGTCACTATGCTCACACATTATGTAGTGAGTGGACAATCACAGAGAGTCTGCTGCCTGGCTGAGAGCTGCTACACTTGTCACACATTATATCTGGTGACAGAAAATCCAAATTGACCAAAGGGAGGAGAAACTTTCTCAGATATAACAAGGTAACGGTCGACTGCCAATGTAATACCACATTTCAGACCTCAATTAGCTCTTCTGTTTGTCCCCCTTGGTCTGGTGAGTGAAACAACCATCACCCCCCCACTGACGCCAGTTCTGTTCTGTTCTCTGCATGCAATCTCTCCTCCTCCACTCAGTTCTTCACTTTTCTTGTTCGACACCACAATCCCAATCCTTTCTGGCCTTTATGTTCAACCCGTCCCTTGTCTTTCACTCACCAGACCTCTTTTAGCTCAGCATTTTGCATTTTCATTCTGCACAACCCCTGCAATGACAGGCATGGCACTGTTTTTTTTTGTTTGGTTTGTGTTTCTATTTTTTTAGCTCCTGAAGACTGCTGGGACAAACCCAGTCACACCCAATACTCACAACAACCCGCTCGCACCACTATACATCTTTCTTTCTATCAATCCGTAACCACCCATTTATCAACAATTTTTGTGGACTCTTTCTTTGATTTTATTGCGCGATTGTTACCAGACCTGCCTTCCTTACTGCAACCCCTTTCCTTGGCAGTTTCTCACTTTCGGCATGATGTCATTCAACACAGCTGCTCCGCGCCTCAGCTGTTCCTGTTCTCCTAGATGTCACCCACTGCCTACGTGCGTCTCTGGTCCGTCCATGGCGGACGCTGGTGTCACAGGCCGTACTGCATCTCGATTGCAGTCACAACATGCTTCACTTGGTGGTCTTCTGCTCTTCCACATGCATGACTTGGCTTCAAAAGAAACAGCACATCCAATGTGGCGGGCACATGAAAATAAAAAAAAATACTGAGCTGAAACCTCCTCTCCACGTAAACGGAAAGAGGTACTGGAGGAAAGAAAAACAGGCACACCAGATTTGTCACGTGTCACTTTGTATATCTGACGTTTTTCTCGTATCCCTCTTGATCAGAGCTGTCTAGTTTGCTAACTTCTTCCAACAGCAGTTCACACTCTGGCAGCTGACACATTGTCATCAGTATTCCACCATACCACATCATCATTGTGATCTCACCACTGCTGCCCGTGGATCCGCCGAGTGGCTGAGTCACTGTGTCACTATGCTCACACATGATGTAGTGGGTGGCCAATCACAGAGAGTCTGCTGTCGGGCTGAGAGCTGCTACACTCATCACACATTACATCCGGTGACAGAAAATCCAAATTGACCAAAGGGAGGAGAAACTTTCTCAGATATAACAAGGTAACAGTCGACTGCCAATGTAATGCCACATTTCAGACCTCCATTAGCTCTTTCATTTGTCCCCCTTGGTCTGGTGAGTGAAACAACCACCACCACCTGCGATGCCAATTCTGTCCTGTTCTCTGCATGCAATCTCTCCTCCTCCACTCAGTTCTTCACTTTTCTTGTTCGACACCACGCTCCCAATCCTTTCTGGCCTTTATGTTCAACCCGTCCCCTGTCTTTCACTCACCAGACATCTTTTAGCTCAGTATTTTGCATTTTCATTCTGCACAGCCCCTGCAATGACAGGTATGGCACTGTTTTTTTTGTTTGGTTTGTGTTTCTATTTTTTTAGCTCCTGAAGACCGACGGGACAAACTCAGTCACACCCAATACTCACGACAACCTGCTCGCACCACTATACATCTTTCTTTCTTTCTTTCTATCAATCCGTAACCACCCACCCTTACTCTCACGTAACCCTACCACACGACACTGTTCTGCCATTGCTTTTACCATTTGTCCCCCCTCACTCACGAGACTTCTTTTAGCATAGTCTTTTGGTTTTTTCAATGGGGAAGCAAATTCAATGACTGGCATGTCACTGTGTTTATCTTGTCTCCAGTATGCACACTAATTTATTGGTTTATGGTCATCATGCAAGTCATCTTCATTTGTCCTGTCAGCCTATTCTCTTGCCACTTCCAACATGGCATCAGTTCACCTGTAGTTGTGGTACTCCGGGAAAGCAGTCAATGCAGAGGTGGATGTTGCAAGTTCGACATATGAACCCTAGCTCAGCACGCCTCTTCTTCAGTGCACAGTTTCTGCACCTAGCCTTCTTTGCTTTCAGCAGATAGGTTCATCAGAACTCAGGTCCTGCTCAAGTGCTGCAACTGTGGCACTCCGTTTCCTGTTGTTGTACCCTGCTAGAAACTGTTCCGAGAGAGAATGCAAAAAACCAAGCTGTGTGTGCTTGTTCACCTTTCCTTTCTTTGACCGCTGCACACGGTTCATACTCTCTCGATAGAGGGTAAAGGCATTGGCCATTGCCATGTCCCACAGGAACCAAAAGAGGTATAGCCACCACTTCTTTGACCTTGTTGTGCTGGGGTACTGCACGCAAAGCTGATCTGCAATGTCCACTCCATTCATATGCATGTTGTACTGTTGCAGCACAGTTGGACACGGAATAGAGGAAAGAGTCCCATCTCTCTGTCTCCAGGACACAGTTGTTGATGGCAATGTTTGGTCATGCTTCGTTGACAGAAGGAAAACAGGATTGTTGTCCTTCCAAGCAGTGGCGACAAGTGCTCCATTCTGAAGGTGTTCATAATGGCCTCTATCTTTTCCTCCGCATTGCAACTTTATTGAATTGCTTTGGCCATCCCGTCCTGTTTGTTCGCACTGTGCCACATGAGTACAGGCCATCTGTTAGAAGTTCCTTTGCCAAGCGCACGGAAGTGAAGTAATTGTCATAGTGCACATAGTACTTTTTGCCACGCAGATCTGTTGTCAAGTCTTTTTACTACCCTTTCACCAAGACCCATTTCAACAGCTCAGGAACCTTTCCTGTGTACACCTGAAAGTCAGAGACAAAACCATTATGGGTATCTGCTAGAACCCACACCTTGATGCCATAATGCTGTGGCTTGTTTGGCATGTACTGCCGGAATGACAGACATCCTCTGTATCCAACCATAGCCTCATCAACAAACACTTCATGGTGAAGATGGTACTGCTTCTTGCATGCTGCTCAAACTTGGTCCAGCACTAGATGAACATGATGTAGTTTGTCATGGTTTGGGGATCATCTGGGTGCATTCTGTGTGCTGTCATTGGCATGAAGATACTGGTGAATTTTCTCATAATGCTCTCGAGTCATGACTTGTGCAATTGGAAAATGTCCATAAAGATGATTTTTCCCCCAGTACATGTGGTAGTATAGCACTTTTACTACAGACATGTATATCCAAATCCCAAGAAAGGCTTTTATGTCACCTGCTGTTACTGGACTCCATCGCGTGTCCACCTTCTGCGCCTCCACCTGCATCCATTAACTGTATCGATTGGTCTCCTCTGCAAGCAGTTCATACAGTGATGGAGGAAACATCAGGTTCATAAAGTCCAGTTCTTTCTTCTCCTCACTCAGTAGTGTCACAGGTCCTACAGGCTCCTTAAAACCATCTATGTGCACGGTCTGCAATCGACTATCCCAAACATCATTGTGATAGTCATCAAGACTCGTAGCTGGGTCTTCAGCATCCATATTATCAGTTGGAAGAAAGGCACGCTGCAGTGTGGATAAAGGGCGATCATCTTCGCTGTCACTAAAGTGCCTGTCACGCTGTAGAGTTGTGAGTAGCTTCTCAACTTCCTCCCTCTCGGTTGACTGCAGCTTCTGCCGTAGAGTAGCAAGTGACTGATCATCATCATCATCATCTTCAGCAGCATCATCATCAGCATCTTCAGAATCATCGGCATCGTCGCTAGCAGTAGACTTCCTTTGGTGCACTAGCATTGCTAGAGGTCTCTCATCCTCTTCAATCTCAGTTGAGTGCCGTTGCCGTCTTTGCGTCAAGCGAGTTTGCTTATCCTGTTCCTTCACAGTGGACTGCCTCTGGCCCCGTAGTGTTGCAAGTGGGACATTGTCATCCTCACTAAAGTCACTGTAATGATTCATTGGCATTAACTCAACTTGTATATCGGAATCATCGAATCCCATGAACTCCTCGTCACTGTCACTGCAGCTGTCGTAAAGGCCATTGTCTATGATCATAACCATTTCTGCTTTGGCAGTTCTCTGTAGTAGTACACTTTATGCGGTGTCTCAAGGTGCTCTGGGTCTCACACCGTCTCACGTCCCTCTGGGTTTCACGTCGTTCTGGGTCTCACGCCGTCTCATGTCGATCTGGGTCTCATGATGCCTCATCCCTACTTGTAGTCTTCCCAAGTTGTTCTGTTGTGTGTCTAGAACAGAAACACAACCATACATTTGTACTGAAGACAACAGCTGCACGGCACATTAACTTCTCAACCAACTACAGTATATGCAAAAAAAATAATGAATACTCTGTCAAGGGAATGTAAACCTTTTCCTGGCAGGAAAAGTGCATGCTATCTGCAGAAACCAACATACACAACTACTAAACAAAAAACACACACAACACCCGTTACGAGACCACTGAGAAGTACATACAGCACAATACAAACAGAAACAAATGAGCATCTGTATCCACTGTCCCTATATTAGCGCTTAGTCTATAAAACATAAAAATAAAAAATGTAAAGCCCACTCGATACCTGGAATGGTAACGCCAGGTGCAGATTTTGCAGTTCCTGTGGTGATGGTGGAGTTGTTTCAATTGCCTTACTTAGCAGCTGTGGGTTCACACCCCACTATGACACCAAGCACATTAGCAAAATAAATTTTTCCGGGCATGCACAGCTCCGACACACCCCTGCTATGCCCGACACCATGGACACACAGCATTACAGCAAAACAGACATTCCCAGCTGCTGGGGGTTCAGACACCACAGTCAAGACACCAAGCCTAGAAAGAGGACCATTGATTGTGGCCATCTTTAGGTCCACCCCCACCCTCCCGTCCATGGCACCAGAGCAACACAGCAGAGCAAGGACTGTTTTGTGTATGATGGTGCCAGGTATCAGCGCCGGAGGGAGCACTGGACACCAGGCAATGGTTTCCGTGTTTTTGCGCCAGATATCAGAGAGTGTGGGGAGTGCCTGGACACTGGAGAATGCTTTGGTTTTTTCTGAGGCTGGGCGTTGGGGGGGGGACATGCCCAACTCTCCAATACCCAGCACCAGTATACAGAAAGCATTTGCTGGTATCGCGGGGTTCCCCCCTTTCCCGTCCGATACCCTGCACAGAAATACAGGCAAAAATAAACCTGGCCTCCAGCGGTACCTCCCCACCCTCCCATAGCTGGCACCAGGACAGCAAAACCCTTATCTGGCATATGAAGGTCCCCCCCCCACCATGCAACAAGCAGCAAGAGAAACAAACAGACATTCCCAGCTGCTGGGGGTTCAGACACCACACTCAAGACACCAAGCCTAGAAAGAGAACCATTGATTGCGGCCATCTTTAGGTCCACCCCACCCTCCCGTTCACAGCACCAGAGCAACACAGCAGAGCAAGGACTGTTTTGTGTATGATGATGCCAGGTGTTGGCGGTGGAGGGAGCACTGGACACCAGGCAATGGTTTCCGTATTTTTGCACCAGATATCAGAGAGTGTGGGGAGTGCCCGGACACTGGAGAATGCTTTTGTTTTTTCTGGGGCTGGGCATGGGGGGGGCATACCCAACTCTTCAATACCCAGCACCAGTATACAGAAAGCATTCGCTAGCATCGCGGGGTTCCCCCTTTCCCGTCCAATACCCCGCACAGAAATACTGACAAAAATAAACCTGGCCTCCAGCGGTACCTCCCCACCCTCCCATAGCTGGCACCATGATAGCAAAACCCTTCCCTGGCATCTGAAGGTCCCCCTCCCCCGCAGCAAGCAGCAAGAGAAACAAACAGACATTCACAGCTGCTGGGGGTTCAGACACCACACTCAAAACACCAAGCCTAGAAAGAGAACCATTGATTGCGGCCATCTTTAGGTCCACCCCCACCCTCCCATTCATGGCACCAGAGCAACACAGCAGAGCAAGGACTGTTTTGTGTATGATGGTGCCAGGTATCAGCAGCAGAGGGAGCACTGGACACCAGGCAATAGTTTCCATATTTTTGCACCAGATATCGGAGAGTGTAGGGAGCTCCTGGACTCTGGCGAATGCTTTCGTTTTTCTGGGCATGGGGGGGAGACATGCCCAACTCTCCAATACCCAGCACCAGTATGCAGAAAGCATTTGCTGGCATCGCGTGGTTCCCCCATTTCCTGTCCGATACGCCCCACAGAAGTACTGACAAAAATAAACCTGGCCTCCAGTGGTACCTCCCCACCCTCCCATAGCTGGCACCAGGATAGCAAAACCCTTCCCTGGCATCTGAAGGTCCCTCCCCCACCCTCCGGCAGAAAATTAAAAAATTCCCAGCAGCTGGGGGTTCACACAGAAACCAGCAAAACCCTGCCCTGACACATGAAGATTCACCCTTTGGCAAACATATGGAAGTCTTACCTTGTATACACCTTGTCCTGGAGAGGGTTCTGGAAGCCGGAAGGTGAACAGCTCCTCTATAGTGGAGATGCAGGAATGAAAACTGCAGATAGCAAAAACCAAAAAATCAGAGCGGCAAGAGTGGGTTGTGGGTCACAAATGGAACAGAACTTTGGGGGGTGGCACGCAGTAAAGGGTCTGGCAAGAACAATGGCAAAAAGGAGTGGGACGAGTGGCTGGTACAGTCTACCGTTCTGACAACAGCATGTCCTGAAGAATGTGTGCCTCCATAGCAGACTGCAGGGACCCAGCTGATGCTACAGACCGGAAAAAAACAGCCTTGCTGTATTTGACTTTCTTCTGGAATGGTAAAAGGTAAATGGGGGAGGGGTGCATTCCTAAGGTGTGTGTAAGTAAAGTCACCACAGCTTCTGAATATCTTCCACCATGATCACATTCATGGCTTATATACTGTTCGGCACGGTGTGCGGTCAAATACAATTGAAACACAAGGTCAAGACAAGCATGCCCCCCCACACACACACACACCACATTATAAATGATATGCGAACACAGAATGTGCATTAGTCGGATATTATAGAGATTAGGCTAGCTGTAACTTTGTTGTCTGTTCCCAACACCTATATCACAAAAAACACTAAAGCACTTAAAGTTAGAGGCCATAAAACACATAACCAGAAAGCCAGACAGTGTCCATCTATGTGTAAAACGCAATGCATTCATAACAGACTTTCTAACAGCAGATTACAATACTGCACTGCCAATGTAGCATGTGATAACCATTTCCATGAAAAACTGTGGTAGCAAGAGGGTTCAGGCTTTACAGATATTTTACTCACTAGCAGACTAACCAATGAGACAGAAGTTGGCTGGCTCTTAGGTGCAGTATTCAGGATACATCATGATCAGCCTCTGTCCCACAACAAGGTAGCCAGCCTTATATAAGTCAAATCACAGCAGGACCACATCAGGAGGGCAGAGGAGCTTAGAGCACAGTGTTACAGTCCATGAGGGCAGCAAGACAGGTGGTGGATTACAGGGGGGTTGATGGTTGACTGCCAAAGCAGGTGATGGAGTGCAGCAATGTGTTAGATAGCCAAAATGCCACAGAAGGGAAAGCCACTGCAGCCTCCTGAACATTGAGCCACAACACAATGCCACAAGGGGAGAGAACGTCCACAACACAATGCAACAAGGGGAGAGAACATTGGGGGGGGCAACTGGCAGACAAGAGGACCACATCAGGAGGGCAGGGGAGCTTAGAGCACAGTGTAGGCCCATTCACTGATGCACCGATGCAGAGAACAATGCTCTCCCGAGCTTAGTGCACAGTGTTGGGGTCGTGAGGCAGCAGGACAGGCGGCGGATTACCAATAGGGCCCGACTCCATTCACTGATGCACAGATGCACTAAATGCTCTCCCAATGTGGGCAGCGACCCAGAATAGCAATGTGCCATGGAGCCGGGGGGGGTATAACAACACTAGCCGCCACAAGGCACTTGCTGCAGACAGTCCAAGCAGGAGTAAACGAAAGGCATAAGAAACTTGCCACTAATGGCATGCAATATAGAAAAAAAAAACAGCACATGCGAGAGGAAGAGATGAGAGGACTTCTTCCACCCACCCTCAGTCACAAACTTCTTGGCAATGCGGTTCTCTCTCTCTCATTCAATGGTGAAAAATAACAAAAATCAGCACAGCAGTAAAGAAATGTGTGCTCTGCACACTGACTTAAATAATTACCTGTAAAGCAGTGTTGATAATGCTTTTTTACGCCAACTGCCATGCAGACAAATGCTCTGTTACAGCCGCTTACAAATAAGAGGCTCCCAATGTGATTTTCTCCGGTTTTTCAAATGGGAGTCACCAGTTTGCGAGCCAATCAATGGAGGGCTTACGTGTGTAGTACCTGTAGAGATACATAAATAAGTCCTCCAATGATTGTCTGGCTAAATATTAATGACTAAAATGCTGACGTCCCCAGACGTGCTCAGGCCTGGGAGGCAGTAAATAGAGAACGTCTGGAGTCGCTATTGACCTGAGGTACAATTAGTTCAGGCGCCCTCTACAGATGTTTCTCAGCATGAATGAGTTTACAGAAAGCCATACTGCAGCCAGCAAGTACCTTTCCTTATCTATACCTACAACTGTACCAAAAATGACTCAGCCGAGTTGTCACCCTACTTCCTAATGTTCAGGCTAGAAGCCAGGCTTCCAGTGGACATATGTTTCTGGGTGTCAGCAGATGGCTCCTTACCAGAAGCACACTTGGAGTATACCAGGAGATTGCATGCACAACTGTCAGAAGCCTATCAGGTGGCCCAGGAAGCAGCTGCAAAGTCTGACCTAGCAAACAAAAACAGATATGACGAGAGTCCAAGAACAAGCTCTTCAGCCAGGGGATAGAGTATTGATTTGGAACTTGGGGATCCCAGGCAAACACAAAATTGAAGACCGATAGAAATCTAATCCTTTTGTAACTGTGGAACAGCTTCCAAACTTGCCAGTATACTGATTAAGAATGGAAGAGGAAACATGGTGGTCAAAACACTGCATAGAAATCACCTTTTGCCAGTTGGTCAACTATTGCTAGAACTTGTTAATTCAGTACCGCTCTCACCACCATGGAGACCGGTCACTAGAAATAAGATAAGACAAAGAAGCAACAGTGAAGTTCAACCGCCAGCACCTGTCGCTCCCTCGGTGACTCAGACTGATATGTTTAACAGTAGTTCTAGTTCTAAGAATGAAGAACCTTACATTGTCCAATACCACATCAGTACTGGCTTGCACCATTTCCCATGGACTTTCCACTTTCAGCACCTGGAGGGAGTAGGGCGAGTCATTCCAGGCCATTGAATCCGGCTGCAGTACCTGTTGTTCTGACTGACAGTAGACCCACAGTCATGAACCATGTTCCAAATGCAGGGAAAGTTGAGACTCCAGTAATAGAGTTAATCAAGAACATTGAAAGATTTGAACCCACTGTGGTTGAGTATGCAGAACCCCTTAATCATCCTGATCAAATCATTGCCGAGGAACTTGTGGTTCCCCACTGCTCTGGTAGAGAAGTCAAGTACCAAGTTAAACTCGCCTATGATGTCTCTGGTGTCCCTACTGATCTCCCTGCCAGTGTGGTACATAAAATGGTTAATCTGCTGCCAAACCCATTATTGCTGTCCCCATTGTGCTGCCCTCAAGTCATAATAAGGAGGTGTACTTGTAAACCATGGTGGGAAAGTAATTATCTCAGTGCATGCCCTGTGTTTTAAGAAATTACATGCTAATGTTGGTTAGTCAGATATCAGGTGTATTAGATAGCATGTAGTGTGTTTTATTGCAATGTTTGATGTTTCAGACCTTGCCAAGGATGCCAAGGATTTCAGTGGGGGAGAATGTAACTCCCCTCCCAAGCAGGGATCTTACCTGGGGCTCCCGATGCCTCTTGCAGCCACTCACTCTTCACTCCCCTGGTCCACTCCTGGACTGTAACCAGGGCCAGGGAGTGTATTAATTTTATTGCAGCACTCCAAGCACCCGATCCTGTGTGGCCAGTGAGCCTCTGGCCGCCTCACTTCCCTGGCCTGATCCTGGACTGCTGCCAGGGCTGGGAAGTGCACAAGACAGTTTTGGCACCTTATGCGCCCGAAGGGAGATGTGGTCTGTGAGCCACTTGTGTGATTGCTTCCTTACCCCCTCAAACTGCTGCACAGTGAAGTGGGGAGCACAGTAAAGGCTGCTAATTGTTTCAGCACCTCAAGCACCCAACAGGAAGCACAGCAGAAGCACCGTTTGTGGGAATCCTCTCCCAAGCCCCATCGGACACTAGTGGGGGCTGCGGGTACTGAAATAAATAAATACAAGTTTACAAGGCTCCCTGACCCAATCCAAGCCTCCAGTGGGCCAGGGAGTACTGGGTACAACATGGCGCCACCAGACACTACAAGTCCCATGATGCATTGTGGTGAGAGTGATGTTTTTCCCAGAGACTGCTCCTTCTGAGGAGCTTACAAAAAATGGAGCTTCCAACAGGGCTCCTGTCCCCACTATGGTGTCCCCTGGCCCTAGTGACCACCAGGAGGGTCCTCTACATGTAGCCAGATGCTGCCAAGATGTTACACAATTTATGATAATGGACTTAGACGAACAGCATGGGTGTGGTCATATTGGACATGGACTGCCTGAAAACAGTGTGAAACCCTATTGGTAGCTGCACAGCCAATCAGGCCATGTAGCTCGAAACTCCTATGGATCAATGAGGTGTCTCAATTCAAACTAACATTTTGGGATGACAGTTTGACCCAAGGTCTTTCTGTGTGAGTTTTTGAAGAGAAAACAACTGATTTTCTGACAGCTCCTGCTGCTGTCACAGCCCAAAACCATTTAATTTGTGCCAAAATGAACTATGAACTTTAAAACCTGTTGCCAACTGTCTGGTAAATCCCAGACAAAGGGGATTTACCTCATCTGGACTTAATTGCTGTATTTTGGCAATCAAGATTGCTGAGCCTGCTGAAAAAAGTATTTCTTTGTACTTGGTGAAGTGACAAATCCACAGCCTCACTGTTCTGTTATAAGAGACTGTGATTTCAGCCAGGGGACCTGAGCTCTGAGGTCCTGCCAGCCTGCCTAACTGCTGGCCTACATGCGAGTGGATGAAGAGAAGTCCCTCTGTAGAATGAAGACAACTGCCTGCCTGCCTGCCAGTCGAGGTGGGTGAAGACAAGTCCCTCTGTGGGGTGAAGACAACTGCCTGCCTACCTGTCAAGGTGGGTGAAGTCAAGTCCCACTGTGGGGTGAAGAGGATCATCGTCCACGTCCACGCCAGTTCTACCTGTTCTTCCAAACTGCCTGCAAGGGGAGACGTCCCCCAACTTCAGCATCATCTGTTCACCAAAATGTCATGATGGGTACTGGGTTTTACCTAAATCAATACTTTTCTAACTGTTCAGCTAGCTAGCTAGTTAACTTACCATCCGGGCTTCCTGCATGACCATAGCTAAGCCCACAGCCACAGTTATAGCCAGGATAAACTGTATATCTACATCCACTGGTGTAGTTTATAACTTACATCTGCAGCATCCAACCATTTCAACAGTGATGTACCTAGTGTCTACTCGTCACAGGCCTGCAACTCTTCAGTGTGTACACAAGGTATTTGGGAGCTCCCACAGGGACTGTGGGGTTAACTGGTGCACCAATGGGGGGAGAGGGACTGGAACAGGGAATACTACATTGTAATATACTGTGGTATCTAATTATTTTGTCCAATTACGTATTTATTATAAGCGTGTTGAATGTTTTGCTACCATTTGCTCCCCTTGTTCCTTACCTCATTATCCAGACCCCAAAATAAACCCCTGTATTTATTTTCCTGCAATACCTGAAGTATTTGCATTATTGTGTAATGTAATAATTGCATGCTTAGAGTGATAAGTTAGGAAGGGATTGTGTATTGTTCTACCTGTCACCAGGGGTTGGAGCTGTTTTTCATTTCCTGTTGGGAAGCACCCATTAGTACACTGCTATAAGGATCCTCATAGGTGGAGGCACTGTGCCATTTGCCAAGCCAATTGTAGCCATGAACCCAGGAACCAACCTGTATCTCTTAGGTAACACCACTTGTGAGTGGGTGTGCATGTAGAAGGCTGAGGGTGATGACAGTTGTAATAATACCTTAAAACACCGGAAACTCCTTGGGACCCGTTGGGGGAAATGTGACGAGCATTCCTACTGGTAAAGTACTGGAATATTTTGTGAAATATCTACAGCAACAGCATTTGGCAGGGGTAAGGCACCAATATATCCGGTGCATATCATAAGGCTGTTAAGTCTCTTTAAATAGGAAATCATCTGTTTTATTAAGTGTGTTTTAAATTGTTATTACGACACTTATTACATTTATAATAATTGTTTTGTATGTGCACTGAAACTAGTGAGTTTTCACCTTTACATTGCAAACTGTTAGTAAAAATAATCCATCTTCAGGATTGCTTTAACCGCTAGGCTATAATGCCAGCTGATCATCAAAAATTACACATCTCAGGATGGATGGGTCAGAGGACAGCCTTGGTAAGCCCGAAGGAGTGGCTGCCATGGAGCACGTAGGGGTAGAAAAGAAATAACACACACACAAAAAAAACTACACATCTCAAGGCTGGCTTTGTGGTGCCAACAGGTGTTGGGGCCCCATATCAGGATTTCTAAACCCTGGCTGTGTTCGTGTTAGTACAGATTTCTGGGGCTGCCACAGCACCAACTTCTGTCTTTTTCTGTTCCCTCTCTAACGGCCTTTTCTCTTACAATTTTGAGTGTGAGCTCAGGTCTATATAAGATGCAAATGTGACTCCATACCTATTGGCCGGGCATCATGCGGCTAGCCTTGAAATGTGTAGTTTTTGATTATCAGCTGGCAGTACAGCCTAGAGGGTAAAGCAAACAGCTGTAACCAAGCTTGGTTCATCCAGCAGAATGGGGTTTGATTCCAACATGCTCTACTTGTATATTGTGTGACCAGAGCAAGTCACTTAATGCCCCTGTGCTCCCAAAACACACAAGGTAACAAGCTGTAGCTTAGTGTGCCTTTCGTGGAGAAAGGTACAGTAGTAAAAAAAATTGGAGCATTTGTTATGATTCTGAAAATATTATTCTCTTTCTATCCAGATTTTACTTGAAAAGAAAAAAATAGGACACAATCACATGTTTATTAATTGCAAAAACACATACATGGACAACATTGTTAAGACATGATTAACCTGAAATGCGTTTTTAAAAGAGTATTTTACTTCTTTTGATGAAGTTGAAAGTATACCAGTTTCTTACTGAAATACTTTGGATGGAATGGGATTTTCCACCATAACAATGCCAGAATTCTATTGGATTATTTCTATTAACAGTTTGAAATGTAAAGGTGATACTTCATTTTTCAGTGCACATACAAAACAATTATAAATGTAGAATGTATTGTAATAACACATTTAAAACAGTTAATAAAACAGATGATTTCCTATTTAACCTGTTTGATTATCTACAGTCAAACCAGGACCAGATCCCTTGGTGACATCATTGCCTGTCAGGAGCCTAGAACACATGGCTGCCCACAGCCCTTAATTACTGGCTGATTTACATATGAACAACTCTGGACTGCAGAGACTCACTGATAAACACAATGACTCACTCAAATTAGCTTTTTCTGGGCTTTCAGTCTTTAAGAAATTCTGAAGATGACAATTCTCCTATAACAGTAAAATAAAAAAAATTGTTCAGGATAGCTATTTACAAAGGCAATAAAAACAAAGTCCTTCATCTGAGGGTTTCTTTTCAATTTCGAATCTCAGTCTCCCCTCCAACAAATGGTTGCTTTTCTTTTATAAGAAGTCCTTAACTGGCAGTTAACTTCTTCGGCCTAAGCTTGTTAAGAAATATTCTGTTTCTCACAAAATTTTTTCGAACTTTGTCAGTTTCTTTCCTTTCACTGCAACAAAATAGAATATGGTGCCCCAGAACTAATCTCCTGTTGACAACTCTTCAGATGAGCTTAGCATCTCGAGGTTAACCCCCTGAGTTCCAAATAGCTTTTTACAATCATTTCAACAATACAAATTATATACATGGGCAAAGAAAGGGATCCCAGTTTTGCATACATTCGATGGGGAAAGGAAACAGCAAGTGAAGGCAGGGAGATAGCGGGAGGAGGAGAACCATGAGACTATCAAAATGGTTAGTTCCTAGGTCTCACAAGAAAATTTGATTACGCAGTTAGACAGACAAGAGACACAAAAAGGAGAGGTTACAACTGTTTCTGCATAACAAATGAGATAGGGTCTTATTCAACCCTGTCACACAGAGTAGCAGTAGACACCAGCAATAAATATAGGTGCAGAAAAGGGAAGGGAGAGTTTAAGAAGAAGTATTTCATAGGCAGAAGGGATAGAGATGGAAAGCACAAGCTCAAACTGAATGTTTGAGGAGAGGTAGAAGGGCACACTCCCCCACTTTTTGCTTGATCCTGATGAATAATGGGGAAACCAGGGATGGCAACAGAGGAATCAGGGATCTTAAAGGAGAGACATGATTCTGAGTGTGAGGACTGCGGGACAGTGAGGGATCCCTGAGAAGAAACAGCATTACTACAGTGAGTAATTTTTTTTCTTCTAACACCAGGGATGCTTTACAACAAGCAGAATCTACAGCAGTACCTTGGGAGGCTGGGTACACAACCTACTTAGGAAAAAGGTTCTGCAAGACAGCAGATCCAAAACTGCCATCCCTTCTAGACTTTACATCCAGACAATAGTGCTTTGTGAAGATGTGTGCTGTTTTCCAGATAGCTGCTTTGCATATGTCTAGCAGTGGGGTGCCCCTAGTGGATATAGCAGTGGGATGCCCCTAGTGGATACTACAGAGTCAGAGGTACCTCTTGTGGAATGTGCCCTTAGTTCTCTGGAAGGTATTTTTCCAGCTTTTTCATAACACAACTGCATGCAGGAGACTAATGAGAGATAGTTCTTTTGGCTGCTGGTCTACCTTTGCCTACCTCATTCACACCACAGGATCTCTTTGAGAGTTCCACCACATGTGTAGTGTATACTCTTAACACTGCATCCTGGGCCTTTCTTAGCAAAATCAAGTTATAATCAGCATTCCACAAACAAATGCAAATAACTCCTGAAGTATACGTGATAGACACAAACTATCAGTGGCAAAGTTGTTCAGCACAAAATTACCTTTCTAACGCTGCTATGCAATCAATTATAATCAATTTGGTTTTTATTTTATACTAGCTGAAATACCAAAAAACTGTTTTTTTGGGGATTTATTCAAGGTTTGAGAGACAAATGTCAACCTTGCACATCACACCATAAACAAATATGAGTAACTCCTAAAATATACGTGATAGACACAAAGTATCAGTGGCAAAGTTGTTCAGCACAAAATTACCTTCCTTATAGTGCTATGCAATTAATTCTAAGCAATTTGGTTTGTTTTTAATATTTAGGTAGGCTGACACTGCTATTAGCTGTATGTTTAGGGTTGATGACTCCAGACCTAATAACTGTAAGTATACTACGTAGCCCAGGACTGTAGGCAACCCTGCCTGCATTGGAATTATCTTTCTGGGGGAACACCAGTATAAGAATATCTTCCATTTAAAGGAGTATGATTTCCTGGTTGCTGGTTTTCTGGAAACTTTAAAGGAAATTTCTGAGTTGTCCTATTGGGCCTTACGGTCCATTACCTTAGTGCAGTGGCAGTCGTTTGAGCCAGCAACTATAATTTTTGAAAAGTCCAGTTAGGAAGGGAAGGGACCATAAATCGGGCTGAACCCGATGGCCAACCAATCCCTTCCACTTCCTGGTCCACTGGTCCTGCCCCTGCCTCACGCTTAGACATTTTGTGACATCTAACCAAGGAGAGCATGGAGGTGCACCCCCACTGAAGTCTGTGGGGCTCAGTTTCAAAACTTTTTTATGTGATAAAGCAATCTTTGGTAGATATGAAAGCATCCGCTCAACTACAGTAGTAGCACCAAATTAGTGAGGGGATTTTTAAGGAAAATCCCTTTTGAGAATTGTGAAACCTTTTGTTAGGGATTTTTTTTGTTTGGTAGCATGTTCAATAAGACCTCTGTTAGTTGAGCGGATGCCTTTGTAAATACACCAAAGGTTCCTTAATCACATAAAAACCAAAGTTTTAAAATTGAACCACATAGGGTTCAATGGAGCATGCCCTGCACTTTCCCTGGTTAGACATCACAAAATGTCTGGGCAAAGGAAGGGGCTGGAGGACCAGGAAGTGGAAGGTATTGGCTGGCCATCGAGTTTGGCCTGATGTAGGATCCCTTAGCTGGCTCAAAGGACTGCCATTGCACTAAGATAACAGGCTATAAAACCCAAAAGCCCATTGAAAAATGTTGGAAATTCACTTTAAACACTTTCAGGACCTCCTCTGACAGATTCAAACCAGAAAATTCTAGCTCTTCAAGAACCATGCCCTCAGACATAACGTACTAGGTCTGGGAATGTTATCCTGCACTGAGACACGATCATCTCTGTAGGAGGCTAATTGAATTATTGCTACACAGAGCCAGGAGCACCGAGTACCAGGCCTGCCTGGCCCAGTGTATGACTGCTAGGATAATAGTTGCTAGCTTTCTGCTAAACTTTATGAGCACTTTCTGTATGAGTGGGGATAGTGGGAAGGCATAGTGGAATTGCCTTGTCCAATCCAGAGCTAGGGCATCCTCTTGGACTGTGCCCTTTGCTGGCGGCCTACAACAAAAATGTGTGAGCTCATTGTTCTCCCAAGAGGTGAACAGGTCTGCTTCTGGAGTGCCTTATCTTCTGACAGCTGTGGCCAGCATTTGCTGGTTCAGGGTCCGTTCTTGGTTTTCATGGCTGATTCTGCTTAAGGAGTCTGCCACTGACATGGGCTTTGCCTGGCAAGTGTGCTGCAGAGATCTTTGCATCTAGGGAGTAAGATAGAGCCCAGATCCTCATTGCATCTAGGGAGTAAACTAGATCCCAGATCCTCATTGCATCTCTGTACAGTCTTGAGGATCTTTTTCCCCCTCTTGCTAGTTTATGCAATATATAGTCGTATTATTGCCTGTCTGGATCTGAATCGATGGACCTTGTAGCTGGTGGGAGAAGGACTGCACTACCAACAATACTGCCCTGAGTTCCAGAAGATTGATGTGCTCCTGCATCTCCGTTGTGCTCTAGATGCCACTTACTTTAAGGTCCTCCAGGTGGTCACCCCATCATAGGAGTGAGGCATCTATTGTGAGGTTACTTGGGGGGGATTGCTGGAGGAAGGGCTCCAGTTTCCAAACTACATGTTCTGGTGGTATACTGAGACCAGGTATAGACTGGTAGTTGGCTGCTAGTCTGTATCTGGTCTCGGTATACCACTAGGACATGTAGTTTGGAAACAGAGCTGTTAATAGCTCCATTTACATAGGTTTTCTATGGGCATGCCCCTGACTGCTTCCCTTGTGAAACGTCATACTGGGACAGCCGTGGGTGGTTGTGGGTACGTCACGTGGTTCTAAATGCTGGTGGGACAGAGGCAGGATCAGCCAGATATGAGGGAGGTATTTCAGCACTAGTAAGTTAAAAAAATGTATGCATTTTGTGAAAAAGCTAATTTGTCCATTCCTTACATCCAGGCATGGCCTGATTACTGCTGGACATTTCCTTTTAAGTAAATCATAGCAAAGAATATCCATACAGCAGTCTCTTAGAGACCCCCTTTAGCTCATTCCCTTGAGTGTCCGAGATCATGTGATTAATTAGTTTATTCCCGAAAACTAGCCACTGCATCAGGATCCGTAAAAACGTGTCTTCTGCTGGTAAGTGATCTGAAGAGGAGCAGGAAAGAATAACTGAGTCACCACTCCCCATTCCATAAAGGATTTTTTAATCACCTGGAGCTTTTTCTTTCATTTCTGTGTCTGGGAGGAGAGGTTTGGAAAGAACCCCAATTTGCTACCTTCCTACAGAATGTCAACCTTGCAGTGAGCTGCTTGCAACAGGGGAATTATGTCCTCTGGCGTGGAGAGTGTCGCAATAGCTGTGAGTGGTCAATCTCCAGTGCCTCATCTTGATCTGGGACACTTCAGAATTACAAAGGCCTCACCACACTGGCGGCCCGGGTTTGGGAATGAGTCCAGACTGCCCGGGGGTCGGCAGGGGTGAGGGAAGATCGAGCATCCGGAGGACTGCTCTCCTCTCTCGGGGGGGGAGGTTTGCCATCATGCTCATTGATTGCCCTCTGGCAGTGATCGGAGGGCAATATGGGTCAGGCAGCATGTACCGGCATCTTTATGTCGGTGGGGATGGAAGTAATGGTGGAAAAGGGAGCTGGCAGACTCCTTGATGGGCCCACATCCCTGTGCCGCCTCCGGATTCTGAATTGTGTTCTCGGGGCGGGGCAGTGCTCTCCTTCTTGGCCCCCACCATGGGGGAACTACCAGGGGTCATCATAAGCAGGGACACACGAAGCCGGAGGACGAGTCCCTCCGAGGGAAGGCCATAGCTGCCCACTAGGCTCTGGGGTGCAAAAACAGAATAATTAAAAAATCCATAAAAAAAAACCCAAAGGCCTGACTCACATGGATTCTGAAATCTCAGGACAGGAGAGCAAGATCTTCAAAGATCATTTTGTCGAGGCATGTAAGCAACTCTGCATGCCTAGCCAGTTGGGGGGTAGCCAACAATGTGCACATTATGCTGTCTCTGTTCACTTTCAAAGGCTTCTACCTTGGCCTGCAAGTAGCCAATATCCCAGACAAGGCCAGTGCTTATCTCAGGCTGTTGCTCCACAGCCATGTTAAGGTCTGTAATTGCTGTTTGATTGGTAGTAATTTTCTCCTCCAGATCATAAATTTCTGCTGAAGGGAAGCTAAGCGCTTGTTGGTTTCATCCCCAGGTAGCCTGCAGTTTAGTGAGGATAGACAGAATAGGTGAAAAGTCTGGGCTACTAGACCTGGTCAGCCTGGTAGATTTCTCTGATGCACTTATTTCCAGGGCAGAAATGTAAGGATCAAGCCCCTGCACTGTTTGCTGTTGTTTATTCGGGCCCATGGTAAAGACAAGATATCACACAGCCCAATTCTCTGCTGAGGATATCTGAAAATGCAAGTTGAAAGATTTACTTAGTAAAATTCTTTAAGCACAATGTTGAGCCATAAAAAAAGACATCCATCATCTTGGCTGCCCTTCCCTTTCTCAGGTGTGTTGCCACTGCAGCCACGCACTTCGGAAAGACTCGTGGTGCTGAAGGGAGGCCAAAGGGGAGCACTACAGATTGGTACTAGCAGTTTCATAGTCTGAACCTGAGGTATTTTCTGTGAGTAGGTCTGACTGGAATGTGAAAATAGGCATCCTATTCAGTGGTGGATCACCTTCAAAGTTAACTTGATGATCTACAAGGCCCTACATGGACAGGGACCGCAGTATCTGCAAGATCTCCATCTCCCCATTGCCCCCTCCATCCGCTCTGCTCATCTGATGAGGGATTGCTACAGGTTCCCAGGGTTCATTTGAAGACCTTTGGTGTGCAGTCATTTGCATTCATGTCCCCAACCCTGTGGAACTCTCTTCCTTGTCAGGTGAGAGAGTACCTGACCATGGAGAGTTTTAAATCAGTGCTTAAAACACACTTATTTAATATGGCGTGTAACCCCCTTGTTCCCAGGGGTTACTAGAATCCCACTTAGAATCAGTGGCAGGGAGAGGCAGCTAGTGAGATGCCAGTTATATGGGTTTCACACTGTCATACTCTGTTTTCAGTTTCTGCTGAGCTGGAGTGATGGTGTCACCTTAGAATTCTCACAGCAGCATAAGCCACAATGGAGTGCTAGCTGCAGGGGTTAGCAGTAGAACGCTGGGAGATTCAAGTCAGTCTGTAGTAGTAGTCTGTGTGGAGAGTGAGGAGTGCCGCAGAGTGCAGCTCCTCAGAGCCTACCTCTGCAATGGAGCTACCTCAGAAGAAGGGGTTGTGTGTTCTCGCCCTAGAGAGGAACACAGAAGACCTGTAGAAGCAAGTGGTAGAGATCATTCCTAGAAGTTGTTCCAGTGCCCCATCCCCAGAGGGATGGGGGAATTCCAGGAATTCAGGGGCAATCCCCTGGTCCATCTTGGAGTAGGGAGAAGCTGCCTGAGAGTTGTTTTGTTCTGTGAGTACCAGAGATTGTGTTGTGGGAAAAAGCCCTGGGGCACCTGCATATTGTGGTGAGTTCTTCTCTGACAAAGAGACTTTGTTCACCAATACAGTGTTTTAAGTAAAAGTATTTGCCTACTGTGGGGTCAAAGAGAGACTTGTCAAGTACAGAACATTTAAACTGTGTATGACTTAGAAGCATCTGCAGCAATGGGGGTCTAGGGTAAAGATATAGCCACATACAGAACTTTTAAAGTCAGGACACCTCCAGTGAAAAGTAGAATGTTAAATGTGAAACACATTTCGAGAGAGCATCTACAAATTGTATTTCAGAGAAAGGTGTTGTAACCAAATGAATGGCCTAGTATAGATTTGGGAGCAAAAGATGGGAACCCCCCCCCCATCTGGAGTAACCAGGTTTACCTCTCCAGGTTCAGTTTGGGCACCTATGTTTTCTCTCGGCACATTTGGCCAATGCCTGAGGAAAGCACCCTGACGTGGGATTTTGGATTTTCCCTGAAAGCCGGAATGTGCTTGTGGGTGGTTTAGGGAGTCACCATCAACCTCCATGCAATATGGAAAAGTGTCCTAGTACTGGCCAAGGTGCCAAGTCAAAGAAAAGAAGAGAAGTGTACCAGTTTGGGCCATGTGTGCCCAGATCCATTCAGAACCTGAGGGTTTGTAGTGAGGAAGTGTGCCTCGGCACCTCAGTAATCTGCTTTACCAGTGAGCGTAGCCATGTGGGGGTCTGTCTTTGCTTTGTTATTCTCTGTGTTGATGTGAATAAAAGCCACACTTTAGAATCCCAACCTGGTTTGGACATTACAGTTGTTGCTTCCAGTGTCCAGATTTACTTGGGTGCCACTGACCAGAAGTACAAACCTAGCATAATGCTGAGCAGACGTTTTCTCCCAGGGACCCAGGTTGATGGCCATGTTAAATGGTCCCCCCCCAGGTGTGAGTCAGGTAGTTGCCACACTTGGGTTGCCTGTCTAAGAATGGCAGGCTCCATGGTAGAAGTAATGGGTTCACAGAATCTATGAGATATTTGTGGTGACTACCCCCACCCCTCTTGATGGCACTTAGATGTGAGAGGAGCAGTTCTGCTGGTAGAAACAAGGGGGGGCCGGTGGGGGAGGTTACATGGCATTTCCCGATTTTTGTTAAATTATTTGCTGTCGTTTAATCCTTGAATTTTAACATTTATTAGATATTTATAATTTTAAGTTTTGCTTTAAGTACCAGTGCTTTAATCATTGTGAATTGTGCTTTTTTACAAATAAAGTTTTGATTGATTTACTTTAGAACCAGTCACCCTAGCCAATCCCTTGTTCGTAAGGATGGTAAGGAGAGGCTGGGGGGGGACCTGGATAAGTCATGGTGCCTGGACGGTAGACAGCATGGATTCATCCCGGGGAAATCATGTCAGACAAACCTGGTGGAGTTCTATGACTGGGTGACAAGTGCCTTGGACCTGGGTAGACCAGTGGATGTCCTCTTTCTAGACTTCAGCAAGGCATTTGACTCTGTTCCTCACGTGGGCCTGTTGGATAAGCTAGGAGAAATGGGTGGGAAACCAGATGATCAGATGGATAGGCAATTGGCTCCAGGACTGGACCCAGAGGGTTGTCCTGGTGGGATAGTCTCATCCCCAAGGAGGGTCATTAGTGGGGTCCCACAGGGATCAGTCCTTGGGCCCTTCTGTTCAACGCCTACCCATCTGACATAAGGACAGGAATCAGGAGTGAGATGAGTCTTTGCAGATGACTCAAACTGGGGGCGGTGGTGGATGGGGAAGGGAGGTGGCCTGCAGGGGACCTGGAGGCTCTGGAAAGATGGTCTAGAAAGTGGAAGCTGAGGTTCAATGCAGGAAATGCAAGGTACTCCACCTGGGGCCAGAAACCCAGGCCAAGTGTACACCCTGGGAAATACTACAAGTCTCAATGGCTGAGAGGGACCTGGGGGTGGTGGTGGATGTCAAGATGAACAACTCTGAGACTTGTAGGAGGGCAGCAGCCAAGGCCAACAGGATGCTGGGATGCATCGCTAGGGGGATCACCTCCAGAAGGAGGGAAGTGATACTCCCTCTGTATAACTGCTTGGTGAGGCTGCACCTGGAGTACTGTGTGCAGTTTTGGAGGCCACACTTAAAGAGGGACATTAACCTCCTGAGAGGATCCAGAGGAGGGCAACAAAATGATTTGGGGCTTGGGGACAGGACCTATGAGGAGAGGCTCGAAGAGCTAAATATGTACACATTGGAAGAGAAGGGACCGGGGGACATGATAGAGGTCATCAGGTACATGAAGAGGGTAAATGGGGAGGAACAGTGAGGGTGCTTGAAGGAAGGAGGAAGGGGCCACTAGAGGGCATGGGTGGAAGCTGGAGGAAGATTCAGGGGAAAGGAGGAGGTGCTACTTCACTGAGAGGGTGGTGGAGCCATGGAATGCACGACCTAGGGGCTGGTGGAGGCAGAGACAGTGGAGGGGTTCAAGAGGGGGTGGGACAGGTACAGGGGAAGGGTTCTGGAAGCAAAATCCAATGCAGCAAGAATATCCGGAACTGGGAAGAGAGAAGCCAGAGAAGGCGAGGGGGACAGCAAGGTCAGCACCCAGGGTGGGGGCTGACCAAACGAGCAGACACGAAAGACCGTTAGGCCTATTCTGCTGGCATTTTAGTATGTTAGTATGTATTACTGAGCCCAGTATGACCATCTTAAATCTTTTCTTTTTTATATGCATGTTCATGTAGCCAGGTGTCTGGGTGGGGTGTTATTAGTTATTAGTGCCCAGTGCCTCTATTTTTGTAACCCATTACCTGGCTAGCCTGGATTCGGGGTGCAGAGGAGGTAAAAAATTACCATTTTTAAATTATCTATTACAAATACTTAGAAAGGAGATGAACGGAGACGGTACTGATGGCGGAAGAATTTAATGATTATAACAATAATCACAGCGAGAGATTACATGTGGTACATCCTTCATTCTTAATTCTTAATTCTTCAAACTAACAGTGTATAGTGGCTTGCTTATATAGTGGAAGACAGTACTATGGTTGTCTATGATTGGTCCAAGACAAATATAAACATCAACTTAAAAGGCAATTCTCTTTTTAGCTAATCTTTTAGTCAGCACAAATGTATTGACAGTGTAAATTATATTACTATATAAGGATAGTAATAATTGTCATTACCAGTTACCAAAATTTAGAAGGAAGAAATAGATTTGCACTTAGGAATGTGCATACAAGCTTTTTAGCCTGTAGTCAGAAGGGTAACTTGAACTCTATCCCTGTATTTCTGTTTTTGCAGACACTTAAAACACCTGTTTTCTGTTACTCACATGATCAGCACAAATATCAAAAGACACTTGAATATTACAGCTTGTGGCTCAGTTAAATTTGTAGCTTTGCAAGTTTTAATATGATCCAGCTTTATAGATCAATATTAGTTACACAAACACCTTATGTTTTAGACCAAAATAAGGTTTAGGCTGAAACATGAGGACACACTTCTTTATCCCTTGTTACACGGGGAGAAAACATTCGCTCGGCATCAGGGCTAGGTTTGCACTTCTGGTCAGGGGCACCCAAGTAATTCTGGACACAGGAAGCAATAAAATGTCCAAACTAGGAGTGGGATTCTAAAGTGAGGCTTTTATTCACTTCAATGCAAGAATACAAGGCAAGATGGACCCCCACAGGGCTACACTCACTGGATAAGCAGATCTATAGAGGTCAGAACACATCTTCTTCATCATCACAACAACCCTGAGGTTCTGAACACATCTGGGCTCCCACGCCTGAACTGGTACTCTCACTCTTGGATTCCCTGGCATGGCACTCGGCCAGCACTAGCATACTTTTCCATATGTCATGGACTTTTGGTAGTGACTCCCTCAACCACCCAGGAGCGCTTCTAGCTCTAAAGGGAAAAACACATCTTAATCCCACATCTGGGTACTTTGTAGACATTGGCCAGGTGCCTGAGAGAAAGCTATAGGTGCCCAAAGTGAATCCGTAGAAGTAAATCTGGCTACTCCAGATGGGAGGGTCTCCCACCTCTTGTCCCTAAATCCATACCCAGCCATTCATTTGGAGTCATCACCTTTGCTTGAACTCTCTGTTTGTAGATTGCTATCTCGAAATGTATATTACATTTAACAGTCTACTTTCCATGTAACTGGTGTCCTGACTTGCAACATTCTCTAAGTGGCTAAGTCCATCCCTGTAGACCCCCACTGGTTAGATGCATTTCAAGCCATACACATAACTTCAAGTACTGTACTTGGCTGTCCTTTCCAGACTCCACAGTAGCAGATACTTTACACAACTGTCTCAGTGAAAACATGGGCTCTGTGTCAGAGCAGACTCACCATGGTTTGCAGGTGCCCCAGGGCTTCTCACACAGAAATCACACATCTGGTACCTCAGCACAAATTCTCTCATCAGGCAGCTTTTCCTCTTCCAGCAGGGCCAGTGGGTTGCCCTTGAAATGCTGGTCTCCCCCCCGCCCATCCCTCCAGGGATGGTGCACTGGAACAAACCGGGGAACGGTCTCAACCACTTCTGTTGGTTTCTTCTGTGTCCTTCTCTAGGGCGAGAACACACACCCTCTTACTGTTGTAGCTCTATTACAGAGCTAGGCTCTGAGGGGCTGCCAACTGCAGCGCACCTACTCCTTCCACTGAGTCTCCCATTAGACTTCTACAGACTGCCTTTGAAATCCCCAAACATTCTAACCTAACTCCCTGCTGCAACATTCCACTGCGGCTTATGCTGCTGTGAGAATTCTAAGTGATGTCATCCCTCCAGCTCAGCTGAGACTGAGGACAGAGTGAGACAGTGTGAAATCCATTTAACTGGTGTCTCACAAGCTGCCTTTCCTTCCCTGCCACTAGATCTAAGTGGGATTCTAGTTACCCCAGGTGACAAGGGGGTTACACCCACCTTTGGCCAAGAAAATGACTGTCCACAGTCATTACTTACCCAGTCCAGGCCATCCTACCCTCTGTGCTACCTACAGAGAGGGGTGATCAGGCCCTCTCCTACCATGTGCTAGGCACATGCAGGCAACACTAAGGGCCCAGAGGCCATCGACTGATGCATCAGCCTCTACTCTATGATCTTTCCATGGTTACGTAGTGGCCCTGGTAGAATTGCCTAGAGCATAGCCCTAATAGATCAGTACTGTGGCCCCTACTGCAGGTCAGGACCACAGCCTGTCTATCCCCTCTAGCCCTTTAGGGGAAAACCTATCTGACCATAACCCAGATTACCCAAAAATGGGAACCTCCCCCCAACCCTGAACACCTGCAACCAAACACAAGGAGCTAATACTATACCCTGGGTATTACTCCCACACTCCCTCACAGCCATACCTGTGGAAGAAAAAGTTAAACACAGTGAACATCAACACTGCACTTTAAACACTTCTACTTTAAAGCACATGGAAGACTCTGCTGAGTCCCTTCTCCTCTTCTTGCCTTCTCTTCTTGTCTTCTTCAGGAACACCTGCAAGAGAAAAGACAAAACAACTCCTCATCTGCAAACACAGTGCTATCTAACCACTACCATCAAAACACTGGAGAATCCCAAAAATATTTTTTTACAAAAGTAGAAAAAACAGTAGAAACAGTAGAAAAACAATGACATTATTTACAATACACATTTTTGGGGGTTGGAGTGCCCTAAAAGTCCCATCTAGTGACAACAGTGCCTGAAGGCAAGTCCAAAAAAGAGTCTGTCCTGGGCCGGAGCCCGGTGAAGCACACTTCTGATAGGACTGTAATCCCAAAGGGGAGAGTCTTTGAGGACAGTTCAAACAGTCTGAAGTCTGCTAGGTGTAGGGTGTGTGCTGCAATGTCATTAAAGTAGAAAAGTCTGGACTTACCAGTTCCTTGAAGAACAAAATCAATACAACACCTGGATTTCCAGCCGAAGACTATCCCTGGCAGCATTCTTCTGATACAGCTGGGCAGACATCTTCTAGAAAATGACAGGATGGCACATCTGGAAACTGCTGGGTTGATGTCACCTAGGAGATGGAACCTTGGAACAGGACAGGAAACAGCTGGTCTGAAGTCATCCGAAATCCCAGGTGATGAATCAGGATACAGCTGGGTTGGTGTCCTCTCTGGATAGGAAGTCATCTTGAAGGCCAGGCGATAGAATCTGGAAAGCCAGTACACAGCAAAGCTGATGAATCTGGGGCACTTGGTTCCTGGAACACCAGTCTGGGGGAACAACATAGGTACGGCAACGGCTGGATGGCAGCACTGGCTACCACTGCTTTGCTTTCCACTTGGTAGGCATGGGTAGGGATGGAAGTTTGTCATGAATGAGGTTTTAATGACTCATTGTTTGTTCATGAAATCATTATTAAACAGTAGTAAATATAGTGGCACTGCCATCATTGCTACATTCTGATGACACTAGTGAAAGTCATGGAAGTCCTGAATAAAGATCAAACTTCATGGAATCAATGACGTGTATGACTGCCATGACAAACTTACATCCCTAGGCATGGCCACATTCACAGGAAGTTGCCTGCATTGCGGGAAGTAACACAATGAGTCAAGTGCAAAAATTATTACCCCGTCTTGGTGCTCATAATTCACATTGAAGAAGGTTTCATGTCCCCCTCCAGCCACGATCCAAACAGTGTCTATAAACAGTGTTCTGCTCACTTTCCTTTGACTGAATTTCTCTTGCAACACTCTGCCTCGGACATACCGACTTGTACCAGGATGCACATATCTTGTTGCCTTTTTCATTATCCAGGATTTCCTGTTTCTTTCAATCTCCTCCCAGACTCTCCGAGGAAAGGTAGGAAAGGATATCCCATAGATCTCATTCTCCTTCCTACGAACCAGTCTTTCCTCTTTACTACACTTGGTCAACTTGAGACTTCTGGCCTGGCTTGGGGGCGGCCAGTCCTGGTTCTGCCAGCTACGCATACTTAATGCAACGTGAAATGGATCTTTAATTCCTCCCTGTGGGAACAGGGCTGTGGAGTCACCAATCTCTCCTTCTGTTCGCTCCTCCGAGGCAAGAGCCCGAGGCTGTGGATCTGCACCTTCTTCATAAGGCCACATAGGTTCCCCCTCATCCTGTTCCTCACTGAGGATCTGAGCTCAGGAGTGAGCAGTCATCCTCACTCCTGAGACTATCCACTCCTTGCCTAGTGCGGAGGTCGACCCCCTCCCATTCAATGGTCTCCCTCATCTCATCTTCTCCTATGAGACTTGGGCTAGGCTCCCCTCTCTCCAAGGATCTGATAATGCTCCCTATGCACTGTCTCTCTGTGACCTGGACTCGGATACATCAGTACTTTGCTCTGCCTGTAGATCTGCACCCTCTTACTTCGTGCCACACTCTGCTAGCCTCCTCCAACAGGCTGTACCTGGTGCTGTGTGCTGCCAACTGCAGGTTCTTGAAGCTTTGTCCTCATGGGTGCCAAACGAATCTTGGGTGCTTTGGTTAGGCCATGTCTCTCTAGGCACCCGAATAGTGAGGAACCATGAAGACGTCCCTTCCAGCCTTTAAGCACATTATGCACACTCTTACTGCATATCCAGGAATCGCCAAATGAGGAGGCAAACGTCCACCATAGTAACATCTCTCAGTATCTTTCAGTCAGTTAACTTCTTCTACTAACATAGCCCGGGCATGATCCGGGTAGCGGGCTGATCCTGAAGCCATGACTGCAGAGAAAACCAAAAGCTCACTGTTATCTCAAGTCCCACTCTGTTCGAAAAACCTTTACAGAATGGCTCCCCTGCTGCTGTGTTTACTTTACTACTCCACCCTGTAATGGCAGCGGCAGCACTCCTGTCACATCAACATTCTGTTTCTGGCTCAAGCCACTGTGCATCTGATTTACACACTCTACTGATAAAGTTTACTCAAACTGTCCTGGTGTCAGGACCTCACGGAAATCCTCTAGCTAGCAGTCTTCAGCGGGGACCGCCTCCGACATCGGTCCCGCCCCCGACGTCAGGCGTAGTACATAAGGAGGCAGTCCCGCCAGATTCCTCAGTTCTTTCCTGCCGTCGACTTGCAAGTCTCGACCCTTCGGTTCGTTTCTAGCGCGCGACGCCTGGTTAAGTTCTTCCGTTTGGAAAAAGTTTGTTTTCTCTGCAAAGTTGCTGTCTGATGTCCTCTCCAACCTCCGTGGAAGGCCATCCATCCAAGTGCGCCTGTGGGAAGCAAATCCCGTTTAAAGACCCGCATTCAGCCTGCGTCTGGTGCCTAGGCCCAGATCACGACACCCGGGCCTGTACCTTCTGCCAGGGATTCAATAGCTGGACCCGGAACCGTCACCAGAAGGCCCTGCAGGCATTTCTGCTCGAGGAAAAGGTTAAGGCCATGGATGCAGCCTCCAAGGGGGAATCGTCTAAAAAAGCCCGGAGACACCTTGAGAAGCATAGGGAGAGGGTGAGATCAAAGTCCCCGTCTAGGGCCTCTGACTCCCGTAGCTCCGGCTCCCGGTCCGACCGCTCCCCTTCCTGGGCCCGCTCTCAGCCTCCCCTACAACGGTGAAGACTCCTTCAGGTTCTTCCTCTCTTCCTCAGGCCAAGACCTCCAGGCCTACCTCTTCTTCAGCTTCAAAGGCCCTGCCGAGGTCAGGGGACCACCACCACCACCACAAGTCCGGCTCCCGTCATCCGGATCCTGATGCCCGGTCAGTCTCCTTGCCTCCTCCTCCCCAGCGGAAGACCAAAGAGCTGATTTCTCTCAAGAGGACGTCGGATCTGACGTCGGCCCACCCGACATCGGCCAAGCACCATCGGTCCCGAGAACCGATGACCGCCAGATGCCCGTCGCCGGTTAGGCCTTCGCCACCACAGACGCCAGCCGGGGGACCGACATCCATCCCTACAGAGAGGAGAACCCCAACGCCTCCCACCGACGTCGGTCAGGAGGCACTCACGGAGGAGGAGCTGACCCAGCCTGAGGTCCAGACGGGCAAACCTGGTCCTGTCGCACCCCCCAGGGAACCCTCCCCTGAATCCGAGACCCTTGGGAGCCGACGCCGGAACCCGACAACCGACCATCGGTGCCTGGTCCGTCGTTGGGCCTCAGCATTTCCGAGGTTAAGGAGCTGTTCACCTACTGGTGGGATACCATAAAAAAGGATGTGGTTCCCACACCTCCTCCTCTTCCACCTGCGACTCCACTGGCCCCTGCGCCCCCTACTCCATCTGAGGCTGCAGGCCGAGTACCTTCCCCCCAGGAGCCTGTGGATCCTCCTAGGGGTAGACCAGATAAGAGGAGACCTCCATCCAGATCCTCTTCAGGGTCACTCAGCCCCAAGAGACCCAGAAGACGCCGCCATTCGCCTTCTACAGAGGACACAGGATCGGACTTCTCGGACGGATCCAGATCCCCCTCTCCAATCAGCGTCCCTTCTCCAGACCCACGTGAGCTCCCAAGATCTCCTCCGGATGACCCATCGTTCTTGGAGATTATGAGACATATCCAGGAGAACATGGGCTGGGACGCAGAGGAACTCGATCCCGAGAGACTACGCCTTGCCAGATATCTTCGGCAAAAAGATCCAAAGCCTGTGGTGGTGCCACCCTTGGTGGACATCTTCGTGGACGTCACCAAGGCAGCGTGGAAACGTACACATAGAAACATAGAATTTGATGGCAGATAAGGACCGCTTGGCCCACCCAGTCTGCCCATTTCTCTGCCTACTGGATAAGCTGCAGATCCTAGTTAACCAGCAGCCTACTTCTTCCTACCCCCACCCCCTAGAATTGCCTTATGACTGTCCCATGCATGCTTGAATTCCACCACTGTTTTTGACTCCACAACCTCCTCCGGAAGGCCGTTCCATGCATCCACAACCCTCTCTGTGAAAAAATACTTCCTTAAATTACCTCTGAGCCACCCCCTCTATCTTCAAATTATGCCCCCTTGTTCTTGCACACCTCTTTTTTTGAAAGATGCTACCCTCTTGGACTTTGTTGATTCCCTTGAGGTACTTGAAAGTTTCTATCATATCCCCCCCTTCCTCCTTTTCTTGAGGCTATACATATTAAGCTCCTTAAGTCTCTCTCATATGTCTTCCGTGCAGACCCTGCACCATTTTAGTTGTCCTCCTCTGACAGCTTCCATCCTGTCTATGTCTTTGCTAAGACTGGTCTCCAGAACTGCACGCAGTACTCCAGATGGGGTCTCACCAGCTGTCTGTACAGAGGGATAATAACTTCCTGTTTTCTACTGGTGATGCCTCTCCATGCATCCCAGTATCCCCCAGCCCTCCTTGCTGCCCTCTCACATTGCTTGCCCACCTTTAGGTCATCTGATATGACTACCCCAGGTTCCTTTCCATTTTGTTGTTGTTAGTATGTCACCCCCATTGTGTACTCTTCCCTGGGTTTTGTTTCAGGTGCATTACCTTGCACTTCTTAGCATTGAATCTAAGCTGCCATACATTTGACCATTCCTCTAACCTTGCCAAGTCCCTTCTCATCCTTTCCACCCCACCTTGTGCATCAACTCTGTTGCAGATCTTTGTGTCATCTGCAAAGAGACATACTTTTCCTTCCAGTCCCTCTGCAATGTCTCTTATAAAGACATTGAAGAGGACCGGTCCTAATACTGAACTCTGCGGTACCCCACTAGTAACCCCCCTTTCTTCAGAGTGGACTCCATTAACTATTACTCTCTGTGTCCCATTCTCCAGCCAATTCTTTACCCAGGCTGTCATCTTGGGACCCACTCCCAGGCTAGCTAACTTGTATATTAATCTTTATGTGGGACTGTGTCAAATGCCTCTGTTAAAGTCTAGGTAGGCCATGTCCACAGCCCTCCCTGATCTACTACTTTGGTCACCCAGTCAAAGAAATCTATCAGATTTGTCTGGCATGACCTTCCTGCTGTGAATCCATGCTGCCTTGGGTCCTAGCCCATCTGGCCTCTAGATACTCAACAATTCTTTCCTTCAGGAGTGATTCCATCATTTTCCTTACCACTGAGGTTAAACTAATAGGTCTGTAGTTTCCTGCTTCTGCCTTGCTCCCACTTTTGTGAAGGGGAATCACATCTGCCTCCTCCAGTCCTCGGGTACCACCCCATCCTCCCATGATTTGTTAAACAGGGTAGTCAGTGGTGTCACTAATTCTACCCTTAGTTCTTTAGAATTCTGGGATGAGTCCCATCAGGCTCCATTGCTTTGTCCACCTTTCAGTTTTAAGAGTTCTTTCAGTAACCCTTTCTTCGTAAATGGGCTGGTATCAACTTCTGTATCCAGAGTGTTTCTACTGTTTGTTTTAGGTACCCCTGTTCCTTTGTAAATACTGAGCAAAAATATTTGTTTAGTATCTCTGCCTTTTCACAGTCACCCTCTGCCCCCCTCCCCCCTATTAAGCATCACTATCCCTCTCTTGATCTTCCTTCGCTCCCTGATGTACCTATAAAAGGTTTTATCCCCCTTCTTAACTGAGTTGGCTATCTTTTCCTCGGTTTGGGCCTTTGCTGTTCTGACTGCCTTCCCAGCTTCCTTTTGCTTTTAACTGACAGTTCTCTGTCCTGCTCCTTCTGTGATTCCTTGTACTTCCTGAATGCTTTTTTTCTCGAACCTTCACTGCCACTTCCTTTGAGAACCATAGTGGTTTCTTACATCATTTCATTTTGTTTATTTGCTTCACACAAAGGCTTGTTACCTCTGTGATGGCAGTTTTATTATTCCCATTGTTCTTCCACCCTCCTTCCTGCCCATTTGCTAGTGCATACCTTAGGCACTCACCCATTTTGGCAAAGTCAGCCTCCTAAAGTCCAGTACCTTTGCCTTTGTATGTCTTGACTCTATTGCTGTGTTTATTGTGAACCATACTGTTCGATGGTCGCTAGTTCCCAGATGGCAACCCACTTCTACATCTGTGATCCTCTCTTCATCTCCATTTCAGAGAACCAGGTCTAAGATTGCTCCCTCTCGAGTGAGCTCCAATACTAGTTGTCTAAAGCATGCCCCCTGTAGGGCATCTAGAATAACCCCACTCTTTGAAGCGGCTGCTGCAACTGCACTCCAGTTAACATCTGGCATATTCAGATCACCCATCAGCAATATTTCCACTTTTTCTGCCATACTAAGTATACTTTCTATCATTTCCTTGTCCATTTCCTCCCCTGAGAAGGGGGTTCTGATACACCCCAATGGATTTTGTGCCATTGCCGGTCTCCAAATTTACCCACAGTGCTTCTTCTCCTCCTGTTTTCCTTTTGTTCTGTTGCTTTGATTCCTTCCCTTATGTAAAGAGCTACTCCTCCTCCTCTTTACCTCTCTGTCCCTCCTGTAGATAGTGTATCCTGGTATGTTTCGTCCCAGTCATGGTTTTGTGTGAACCATGTTTCTGTGACTGCCACGATATCCAGATGTTCCTCCTCCATCAAGGCCACTAATTCAGGAAGCTTGTTACTCAGACTGCGGGCATTGGTACTCATTGCTTTCCATATTTTGATGGCTTTACCTTCTGTTGCAGCATCCCCCACTGATCTTTCTACCTCAGTCTTTTTCTCATTTAGTACCCTGTTTTGTAGGGAGAGGCTGGGATTTTCCTGCTACTTATCAGTGCCTACCCCCTTGACTAGTTTAAAAGCTTGCCAATGAAGCATTTAAACCAATTGCTCAAAAGACTTGTTCCCTTCCTGGACAGATGCAGACCATCCTGCCAGTATAGGCTGGTGTCCCTCCAGGTGGAACCCCAGTCCCCAATGAAGCCAAACCCCTGTGCTCCACACCATTTTTTCAACCATTCATTAAACTGCATGGTGCAAAGTACCCTTGTCTCACTCATGCCATTGACAGGCAGCACCTCTGAGAAGGATACTGTGTGTGCTACTTGTCTTAGGCCCCTCCCCAGTTCTACAAAGTCCTTCTGCACTGCTCTAATCTCATGTTGAGCCAAGTCATTTGTCCCTAGGTGGACAATGACGCCCAGCTCAGACTCCCGTGCAGCTGTTCTTGTGATCCTGAGGATGCACTTCCTGTCCCTCCAAGCCATGGCACCAGGCAGGCACCTTACTTCAGCTTTCCCTGCTCCCCCCAGTTCTATCCCCCTAATAATTGAGTCCCCCACCAGGAGCTGCTTCCTTTCCTTGTGGTGTCCTCTGCCTCCTTCCTGTGGGCCTCCTTTGTGACAGGTGTCCTCAGCCTCCTTAATCTCCTCTGTGGGTGCATCCATGGGGGAGCTGTGTTCTCCCAGAATGGTGTATGGATTGTGGAGTGGAACAACTGATTGGGTGTGCCTCTGTTCCACTATCCTCACCCTCTCTGAGCCCACTGTGGTCCAACTGCTGTGCTTTCTTTGCAACCTCTGAGGTAGTGGTGGTGGCTCTGGTGCTCCCTGGATGGGGGAGGTTCCCTTCCTACTATCCAGTCTGGCCTGGGGGAAGGTTCCCTTACTGCTGTCCAGTGTGGCCTGAAGACAGGCAAATTCCTCCCTCAGGGCAGAGAGTTGTCTACAAATAGGGCAGCATCTCAGCCTCCAGAAAGACTCCCGGAAGACTGCTGCCCCACAGCCATTACATTGCACTACTCCCCACATGATTATGTACTTTTTTTCTTTGTGTGTGTTTGTGTGTGTGATTGGTTTGTTATACTGAAATATATATATATTATACAATGTGTATACTTATATTTTCAGTGCTGTGTGCTAGAGAGGATATGACATTGATATGCACCTGCACGCTTGAGGAAATGATGTCAGAACCCCAGGTATAAAGGAACTATTTCCGGGTGGATGGGGTGAGGGTGGAAGGGGTTGGGCCCAAACTGTGCCCTCACAAAACAATCAGCTAAGAGCTCTGACCCACCGCTGTGATGAGTGCCTTCCTGTCAGCAAGATACCCTACACAACAATTTGACAGAGAAAATACCCTGCTAATCAAACAGAGAAAAATCCAGACATCCAAGTCAGACACAGGTAAACCTCCCCAGCCCCAAAACAGCCTGGTGGTTTGTGCTCTGAAAGCAGTCAGCCCCAAAATAAGTCAGCTGTGCTTTAAACTCTTCCTGCACTGAAAATCTTAAGAATGTAACCAAACATAAAGCTAGATCCACCTCCCTCTGTTGCTTGAAAGACTGTCTTTTCCTACCAATTCTAAGTTCCTTATTTCACCTTTCAGTTAGAAGTAGCCTCCACCTGCAGAATATCTGCTACAAACCAAAGACAATTGTAAGGATCACTTTCCTTTGTTGTGAGCACAACTCGCTTTCTTGCAAATCCTATGTTCAGTACTGCAGCTCCCAGCCAGAGGTAGTTTGACTTGAAAAATATTCTTCGACATTGCTCCCGGCGATGCCGAAGAAGGCTGACTGCCAGTACAAGGCCCCTAGGGAGGACCAGTACTTGGCATCACATTCTCTGGCCGATTCTCTGGTCATTACAGCCTCTCATGACCGGTCCCAGAGGTTGCAACATTTGAGCACCCTGCCACCGGACCCAGAGTCCAAGCAGCTGGACGCTATGGGCAGGCGCACGTATGCATCTGCTACCTGTGCCATCAGGTCCCTCAACTACTTAACCCACATGGTACAGTTTCAGAACACCATGTGGGAGCAGGGACTGGATCTGATGGAAAAGATGCCAGAAGGTGAGCAGAAGGAGGAGTTGCTGCAACTCCTTCGCACGGGTTCGGATGTGGGAACCCAGGTGCTGTGAGCCGCGTATGATTCCGCAGACTCCTCGGCCAGAGCGGCAGCCTCAGGCGTATGCCTCCAGAGACACTCTTGGCTCTGTGTCTCCAGATTTACCCCGGACATCCAGAAGAACATCCTGGATGCCTCGTTTCACAGAGAAGTTCTTTTTTTGGTGAGTCCTTGGAGAAGGTCCTCACCAAACTTCAAGAGGCCAGGAAGGCAATGCGGTCTGTCCAGACCATGTACAGACCCAAGCTTAATTCTTTTCATAGGAACCAAAGCTGTTTTCAAGGCTGGATGCAGAGACAGCAGTCCTGCACCGGTCCGCAACAGAAGGACTCCTTCTCCCGCAGAGCCAAGGGGAAGTCGTCCGCAGGCCGAAGCCAACGCCCTGCAAAGTCGGCCCAGCCCGCAGGACCCTCAGTAGCCACAGCATGACTCCTTCCTGGCCCCTGCCCCTCAGGATCAATGGGACACCAAGTTCAGGGGTCGGATCACGGACCGCCTGCCAGGGTGGCAGTCCATAACCACTGACAGGTGGGTTCTTCAGTTGGTCAAAAAAGGCCACTTTATAGAATTTGTGGACAAGCCACCCACAAGGCCTCCTCTGCTCTCCCATTACTTGGGTCAGCACAGATCACTTATCAGGCAAGAGGTACTCGCACTCCTGCAAAAGGGAGCGATGGAGTATGTCCCAGAGAACCAGAAAGGATCTGGATACTATTCCCACTTCTTTCTGGTTCCGAAGAAAACAGGGGACCTCCATCCAATTCTGGACCTCAGCGACCTCAACATGTCGGTCGCCTACAAATGTTTTTGCATGGTGACCCTCCAAGGACTCATTCCCATGCTGAAAAAGGATGCCTTCTTAGCGTCCCTGGACACGCAGGATGCCTACCTGCACATCCCAGTAGCTCAAGCGCACAGGAGGTTCCTGCGCTTTGAGTTTCTTGGCCGCCACTTTCAGTTCCGGGCTCTTCCGTTCAGACTGTCATCAGCCCCCAGGGTCTTTACCAAGTGTATGGCAGTCGTGGCAGTGTCTCTAAGAAGACAGGGCCACTACGTGTTCCCGTACCTGGACGACTGGCTTCTCATGGCTGACTCCAAAGAGGCGCTGTTGCTGGCTATTCAGAGCACCCAGGATCTGTTTCAATCTCTGGGCATTCTTATCAACTATGAGAAGTCTCTCCTCATACCGTCCCAGAAGCTGCAGTTCATAGGGGCAGTTCTGGACACCGTCCAAGGGAAAGCCTTTCTTCCCGACGAAAAAGCGGAACACATCAGATCCCTCATCAGGGATCTCTCGGCGAAGAAGACTGTCCCCGCCAGGTTGGTCCTTCGCTTGCTCGGACACATGGCTGCAGCCATTCCAACAACCCCTTTGGCAAGGCTCCACATGCTGGTAACTCAGTGGATGCTCAAGGTGCAGTGGGACCAAAGGCAAGACCACATGCATCATCTAGTCAGAATCACGAATGCCGTGATTCGAGACTGGCAATGGTGGCTAGACCCAGGGACACTCTCTGTGGGGGTCCCATTTGCAGAGCAGTCCCCAGAGGCAATCCTCTCCACAGACACCTCAGGGCTGGGGTGGGGAGCGCACCTGAACAGGGTGAGTTCCCAGGGAACATGGACCCCTCAGGAAACCCACCTCCACATCAACGTCCTGGAGATGAGGGCGGTCCTTTACGCCCTGCAGGCCTTTCAGTCAGAAATCCCATCGAGTACTCTTCTGCTTCAGACAGACAATATGGCGGTGATGTATTACCTCAACAAACAGGGAGGCGCACACTCTTACCCCCTTTGCAGGGAAGCTATGAGAGTGTGGGATTGGGTAATCTGACACGGCGTGAGCCTGATCGCAGTTCACGTTCCCAGAGTGGACAACACAATCGCAGACAGCCTGAGTCATTCCCAGGCCAGAGTCCACGAATGGGAACTTCTTCAGGAGGTAGTAGAGGATCTGTTTCTTCAATGGGGCACTCCAGAGTTGGACTTGTTCGCTTCCCCATCCAACGCAAAACTGCCCAATTTTTGCTCGCTAGATCCAGGGCCTGGTGTTTTCTGGCGAGACGCGTTGTCCCTCTCCTGTGCGGACAGATTCCTCTACGCTTTCCCTCCCTTCCCGTTGATCCAGAGAGTTCTTCTCAAACTGCGCAGGGAGCATACAACAATGATCCTAGTAGCACCTTTCTGGCCCAGGCAGATCTGGTTCCCCATGCTGATGCAATTGTCCCAGGAACCACCAGTTCCGTTGCCTTTCAGCTCCCATCTATTGTCTCAAGAGGAGGGTTCACTAGTCCACCCAGACTTACGCTCACTGAACCTGCATGCCTGGCTCCTCGAGACATAGCCATTATGTGACACGGGGGTCTCGCAAGAGGTGGTGGAAGTTCTTTCAGCAGCCAGAAAGCCGGCAATGCATGCGACGTACGCCATGAAATGGCGCCGATTTTGCTTGTGGTCGCAGGCACGCGGCCCAGTGAAATTGGTTCTGGAATACCTACTTTCCCTCTTCCACTCGGGTCTCGCCTACTCCTCTATTAAAGTTCACCTCTGTGCGATTTCGGCCTACCGCTTCCCGGTAGGTCAGCGGACAGTGGCACAGCTAGATGCCTCTCGAGACTTCCTGAGAGGGGTGTTACACCTTAGGCCACCCATCAAGGATCCCGTCCCTCCTTGGGACTTACTCTTCATCCTGGAACAACTCACGCTTCTCCACTTTGAACCTGCCGCAGATTGCGAGCTGCATTTTCTGTCGTGGAAAACGTTACTTTTAGTTGCTATCACGTCAGCAAGGAGAATTTCCGAGCTTCATGCTCTCATGTGTAAGGAACCTTATTTAATTTTCCACCAGGACAGAGTGTCTCTGAGGACGAATCCTAAATTTCTGCCTAAGGTGGTCTCTGCCCTCACTCTTAACCAGGACATCGATCTGCCTGTGTATTTTCCCAAATACTCTAATAGAGGAGAGGCATTGCTTCACACCCTGGATGTCCAGTGTATTTCCTTTTGCTACAACAACAAACAGAAGCCCCTTCCGGGTACAGTCCGGGGCCACTCGACAAGGGGGGTGGCTACCTCCTTTGCAGCACTGCGCAATGTCTCCACCTCAACCATTTGCACTGCAGCTACTTGGAGCTCAGTGCACACATTTATTAGGCACTATAGCCTGGATACTACATCACGGCAGAGAGCCGGTTTCGGCCTTGCCATTCTACAGGGTCTCCTGTCCTAGAGTCAGGACTTGCTCAAGATCTCTCCTATTTGCCTCCTCCCAGAATGCTTAGAGGCGCTATTGCTTGGGAATCAGTCCTAATGGTGTTACCTGCTGCAAGAGCTGTTTCTCAAAGTAAGATAGTACAGTTACGTAAGAACTTACCATAACAGTAGATCTTCAAGAGCAGCTCTTGCAGCAGGTACCTTCCCGCCCACCATTCCCCCTTGGAGGAGGTATGGCCTACCAGGCCTTAGCAGGAGCGAACGCTCTTTCTCCCTTTCTCTTCTGATGGCGGATCCTCGGTCTCCCCTTCTGATGTCATCCTGCGGCCGGGAGTCTCCTGCGGGAGAACTGGGGAATCTGGCGAGACCACCTCCTTATGTACTACGCCTGACGTCGGGGCCGGGACCAACGTCGGAGGCGGTCCCCGCTGAAGACTGCTAGCTAGAAGATTTCTGTGGGGTTCTGACACCTGCCGGCTTCAGTCCTAATGGTGTTACCTGCTGCAAGAGCTGTTCTCGAAGATCAACTGTTACGGTAAGTTCTTACGTAACTGTACTTTCTTGCTTAAAAGTCCCTAAAGTCACAGTATTTCATTGCACTGGATTGCCTGTATTTCTTGTTGCATCTTTCATACAACCCACGTCTCTCACTTGGCTTTGAAAATTATACTGCTGTTGAACCCACAATTATGACACAGTCCTTCTCTGCAAAATGATCACACTGCTACATACAGATTCAGCAGGCTTTAGTTAAAATCACACACAGTTTGAGTTGTTTTTAGGTTGGTACCCACTTAATCAGTAGCTGGTTATTGCAATGGAAAAATTCGGCCTACAGCCGGTCTTGGAGGCCTCTGGAAAGAAGCAGGCTGGCAGTTCTGCCGATTGTCCCTCCGAACACCTTGCTGTCTTCCCAGACGAATTGAAATGCGGGTTGAGCCCGATTTTAAATGGAAAAGTCAGATTTTACCACTTTTATAACATTTTCAGTCACCGCGATGCTCCTCCTGGCAAGCCAGTTCACACACTAATCTTTATCTCCCTCTCGAAAACTGTGCAGTCACTCTAGAGCTGGCTTGTGTGCGGGTCTGATTGCAGTCTTACCAATCACTCGACACCATGCAAATGAGCCTCTTCCTTCTCGTGCTCTTCTCCTCTATGACGATTGTCGAGCAGGCAAAATTTAAACTGCAAACCACACTTTTATTTTTTCAACTGTAGCTCCTCGACGGGAGCACCATTTCGACCATTTTTCATGGCATTTTACTCAGCAACTCTCTCTGTCCATACAATAAGCACTTTTAACTTCTAGGGCACAAATCTATCTTTGTTTCCCACAGTTTTCCACACTTTTCTTGTCACACATTACTTTATAAAGCTGGCAAACATTATATCTTTGATGCAGGACAAGGGCATACACTCTCGGGCTTTACTGCTCCTCGGTAAACTGGTGGCACAATTACAGCAGCACATGAACAGCAGCACACAGTGGGACATATGGGTGGCAATGCTTCCACTTTTTGAGCTACCTACTGCCAGACAGCCAAAATGCTAGCTGTAATCCATGCAAATCTTTCTTGTTCTCTCCCTAAATTCAAACCCAGATCCTCAGCGGTGCCTCCAATTTGTAACCAGGTGTCTGGGTGGGGTGTTATTAGTTATTAGTGATCGGTGCCTCCATTTTTGTAACCCATTACCTGGTAGCCTGGGTTCGGGGAAAAAACATTCGCTCGGCATCAGGGCTAGGTTTGCACTTCTGGTCAGGGGCACCCAAGTAATTCCAGACACAAGAAGCAATAACTGAAAATGTCCAAACCAGCAGTGGGATTCTAAAGTGGGGCTTTTATTCACTTCAACACAAGAATACAAAGCAAGATGGACCCCCACGGGGCTACACTCACTGGATAAGCAGATCTATAGAGGTCAGAACACATCTTCTTCATCATCACAACAACCTTGAGGTTCTGAACACATCTGGGCTCCCACACCCGAATTGGTACTCTCATTCTTGAATTCCTTGGCATGGCACTCAGCCAGCACTAGCACACTTTTCCATATGTCATGGACTTTTGGTAGTGACTCCCTCAACCACCCAGGAATGCTTCTAGCTCTAAAGGGAAAAACACATCTTAATCCCACATCTGGCTACTTTCTGCAGACATTGGCCAAATGCCTGGGAGAAAGCTATTGGTGCCCAAAGTGAATCCGTAGAGGTAAATCTGGTTACTCCAGATGGGGGGGGGGGATCTCCCACCTTTTACCCCCAAATCCATACCTGGCCATTCATTTGGAGTCAACACCTTTCCTTGAACTCTCTGTTTGTAGATTGCTATCTCGAAATGTATATCACATTTAACAGTCTACTTTCCATGTAACTGGTGTCCTGACTTGCAACGTTCTATAAGTGGCTATGTCCATCCCTGTAGACCCCCCACTGGTTAGATGCATTTCAAGCCATACACATAACTTCAAGTACTGTACGTGGCTGTCCTTTCCTGACTTCACAGTAGCAGATACTTTACACAACTGTATCGGTGAAAACATGGGTTCTGTGTCAGAGCAGACTCACCATGGTTCTCAGGTGCCCCATGGCTTCTCACACAGAAATCACACATCTGGTACCTCAGTACAAATTCTCTCATCAGGCAGCTTTTCCTCTTCCAGCAGGGCCAGTGGGTTGCCCCTGAAATGCTGGTCTTCCCCCGCCCATCCCTCCAGGGATGTGGCACTGGAACAAATCGGGGAATGGTCTCAACCACTTCTGTTGGTTTCTTTTGTGTTCTTCTCTAGGGTGAGAACACACACCCTCTTCCTGTTGTAGCTCTATTACAGAACTAGGCTCTAAGGGGCTGCCAACTGCAGTGCACCTCCTCCTTCCACTGAGTCTCCCAATAGACTTCTACAGACTACCTTTGAAATCCCCAAACATTCTAACCTAACTCCCTGCTGCAGCATTCCACTGTGGCTTATGCTGCTGCGAGAATTCTAAGTAATGTCATCCCTCTAGCTCAGCTGAGACTGAGGACAGAGTGAGACAGTGTGAAACCCATTAACTGGTGTCTCACAAACTGCCTTTCCCTGCCTGCCACTAGATCTAAGTGGGATTCTAGTAACCCCGGTTGACAAGGGGGTTACATTCATCAGATATCCTAGCTCTAAAATGAATCACTGCTCCCAATTTTTCATGTGAATCAGGAAGTATCTCAAAAACGGGCACCGCCCCACTGTGAGGCAGGCATGTTTTCCACTGCTGCTGCCTGTAGCAAATTGTTTACTTCCAATTCCAGCCGAATTCTTTCTGTGGGTGAATGGGCTGGAAAATGTTTGTTTCTGCAGTTTTAGGACTTTTTTGAACTGCAGGGACAACCCTAAGCCAACTACCTCCAGGACCCACTTGTCTGTGGTAAAGTAGTGGACCAACTTCCCCCCATGCAATGATAGGGTGACAAGGGCAGAATTGTCAGGGGATTTGTTTTGGTTGTAGCTTTGGGGCTGATGCTGCAGCAGCATGCCTGGAGCCCCTTCTGCCTCTGCCCCTGTAATAACCTCTTTGGGGCTGATACTCATATAGGAGCATATGGTCTAGGATAGCAGCCCTTACCCCTGCCTCCCCTACCATAAGGCCTGTGGGAAGTGGAGGCCTTTTCTTTATCAGTTTTGTTTTTATCAGTGGTTTTGTACTCATCCACTTTCTTCATGTATGCCTCTGTTTTGTCACCAAAAGGTGAATTTCCTTCAAATTGGAAAATCATGGCCTTGGTCTGAGTATCCTGGGAAAGGATGGTTGCCCTTAGCCAGAAGCATCTCCTCAATGATGCTGTGTGGGCTGAGATCCTTAAAGCATAGTTGTTTGTGTCTAAAGCCATGTGGAACTGGCACTTACTGGCATTCAGGGCTGACTTTGCTGTGGCAGACAGATCCTGTGCCACCTCATGTTCCACCTTATCATCTAGTGCCATCACCTTATTTCACAGTGCTTTCTGGTACTGGGCTATATATGCTGAGTAAGCTGCCTGTCTAATGAGCAGGGATGCTGTTGCATACACCTTTTTGGCCATAATATCCAATTTTGTTGAGTCATTTTCAAAGGTTTGCATAGAGAAGGGAAACTTAGCTGTCTCACAAGCAGCCACTTGGACTACACCTTGATGATCAGGGTGGGTATACAGGTATTCCACCCCTTGTCTATCCACCTGATACTTTTTCTCAGTCTTTTTACATGCATCTGCGGCTGAGTTAGAGTACATGCAGACATGATTTTTGAAGAGACATTTTGAGTGATTTGTGTGTGGAGACCAGAAGCCTTCTTATAGAAGCTAGCCTTATCACACCCATAAATGATGTTTCCTCCTCATTCTCCTGTTTCCTGAGGAGGGATACTGAGGGTGCTTGGCATTTGCCTAATGAAAGAGGAATATGATAAGTAATCCTCTGTAGGCCATGGAGGGGAGTTTGGTGGAAAGGTTGTAGGCAGTATGGTGCAGTGGTTTAAGGCTCTGAGCTGCAAATCTGGAGACCTGGGTTTGAATCCCACAGCCCTCACTTGCATACTGTGTGACCCTGAGCAAGTCACTTAACTTCCTTGTGCTCCCAGGTCACACCTGGAATCAAGCATTGGCTTAGTGTGCCTCTCCTGGTTAAACAATCTCCCCCACCTATATTTCTGCTCAGGTGAACCATCTGGTTCAATAGCTTCACCTTCCTCCTTCTCTTTATAGTATATATCCTCCTCCACAGGCAGGTAGGCTGGAGCCTGAGCCTGGGGGGGGCAGACATGTTCATAGAATTTCCCATGGCCTGGAAAATTGTCACACTTGTCTCATATCCTCTGCTGAAGGCATTTGTCTTGGATCCAGTTCCTGCTCCTTTCCTTTTTCAGAAGGTGTGGCAAGGACATTCTTTTCTTTTGGTTTTTTTCTTGGCAGACACTGTTTTCAGTACCTGCTCTTGTGTAAGCCCCCTCTCACGGGGGGGTTTACTAGCCCTTGGCCATCCCCTCCCCAGTGCCGGTAGGAATTACAGGCGTCTTAGCGTTCCTTTTTGGTGCTTCTGCCATCAGGGGGCAGCACTTTGGGAGTATCTAAGGCCTGGTATTAGGTTTAAGTGGAGAGAGATGAAGGTCAGCGGTCTGGTAGTAGGGCAGTTCTGGAGGCCCCCCCCAGCTTAGGCAGGTCAGCACAGTAGCGAAAGTGTGCAGGTCCATTTTTGGGGTCTTCATGGGAGGGTGCAAGAGCAGTCAGAAAATAGTCGTTGGGTCTGGGTATATTTTTCATCCCCCTCCCCCCCTTTGGGGTGGTAGTGCCCCAATCAGCAGTATCAGCAGAACTACTGGTGTGAAGGGAGATAAGGCCAGAGGGATCATCCAAGTGAGCTGCAGGTAACTGGGGCCAGGAACACAGGAAAAGGTAAGGTTACCGGGCTGATGGGGCTGTTGCGGTGGTCGCAAGACCACAGCAGGGGTCACCAGTTGGTGGCAGCACCGGTGCACCTGCTATCATGTGGCACATCGGCCCAAGGAGCAAGTGTGGAGGGGAGGAGCGTGGTCTGGGACTCATTGGAGCCTGGCTTGCCCGTGTCTGGGGCAGGTCCTGGGACCTACCATGCCCAGTCTGGAGTAGGTCTTTAGGCCATAAAGGTCATAGTTTCCTCTGGGAAACTGGATGGGGAAGGAATGGAGCCACTGCACTGTTTGAATTATTCAGCTCTGGGGAGCGCTCCAGTTGAGAAGACATTGGAAAATCTAGCTGCACTGTTAACAGGGCTAAGAGAGGTAATATGGCTCGGCCCAGTAGCACTGAGGGTTGAGGTGCTGGACGCCACACCTCACACCACACCGGCTACCCAGGTTCGGGAATGGACTTGGGTGGCCGGGGGTCAGCAGGGGAGAGGGAGGATTAAGCATCCCAGGACTGCTCTCATCACTATGGGGTGGGAAAGGGGATGCTCTTCGTGCTGTAGCAGCCCCTGGTGACAACCAGGGGCAGCACAGTTGCAGTGCACAGTAGAGGAGAAGCACGGCAAGACGTCAGCCATGCCATACATCATTGCACCGCCGCCCTGGGGAAAAAATGGAGGAAAATGGCTGGGCGCGACCGAGGCAGCTTGATGGCTGCGCCCCATCAACCCAGAGGACTGTCATGGAATCGCACTGGGGGTCCAGTCCAGCCCAGCTTGGAGGGGCATGGGGAGGCTCTCCAGTGGGTTGGATCAGCTTCGCTGGACCCCCATCATGCGAGTGAGCCTGCTGCTCTCCAGAGCGGTGGGAGCCAGCGGCAGGATGCCCCCACCAGTGGTGCTGCAGAGGTGCATAAATAGTGACATGATAAAAAAAAAAAGGAGGTAATATGGAGTTGGAAGTATTTGGGAGCAGTCGTGGAAGCTAGTCTGCTCAGTGCCCCAAGAGGTAATGGTAACAGCCCACATTTGGGGGAGTAAATCACTCCTCTACAGAGAGAACTTTTCAAGGGACAAGGTTATGGAAGGTGTAACAAGTAACATTAGGTTTCTGTGGAAGAAGCTCAGTACTTACCAAGGTCAGAGTTTCTATCATCTAGTCCTGAAATTCTGTTCAAAATCTGCTGTACGCTGATAAGAGATCTGCGCCTAAACTGTGCTGTCTCTCTCTCTCTAAGTTGATGCTTTGTTAGCCTCATGGAGCTGTGTTCAAAGGAGTTGTTACACAAGTTAGCTCCTGAGCCCAGAAATAATTTTAGGTGCTCAGGAAATACTTTTGCTTTGTGTTCTTTTATGCTGTAGTCTGAGTCTTTGATTTTCCGTATGAATGTTGATTAATTAACTGTGTTTATTTTTTTAACCCGAATATGTTTTTCCATAGTCCTGATGGTTGGCCTCTAGAGAAAATTTCCACTTGGCCTTCTAGTTCCTGGAGCTGTGAGAGAGTGGAGGAAGCAGCTCCTGCTCTGCTGTGTTCCTGCTAGGGGCTTAAGATCTACTCGGGGGGGGGATTCATCCTACTCGGGGAAGGGGGATGTCTACAGGTAAGATAAACTGTAACTTGCTTGTTGCTCCAGCTTTTATGCAGAAGATGTTTCAGGGTGGCATTTTGGTCTGGGGCCCCCTCCTCTTTTTCACCATTAGGAACCCCTAGACAGTGGGAAGGGGACCTTACATTCATATGTTTGCCATCACTGGACTCGGCACTCCCCCATCAGATACCCTGGTATCTTTACCATCTTTACCATGCTTATCTGATGGCTGAGCAATGTTGTCTTTTTTCTCTGTACCCTTTGTCAGGGACTGCTGTTGTTTATAAGGAGATGTACCCTCTGATGCACATTTTCAGCTATCATTAGGAACTCTCTCAAAGCCATTTTTGTGTTTCTGTGACATAAAGGCAGACTGAGAAGCCATAAATTCTTCTCTTAAAGCATTTTTCTTTTGAGTTTTAGGGCAAAACATTTTAAAAAGCTCTCAATTGGTAAAATCATGATCTGGACCCAGGCACCTTAAACAGAACTCGTGGCAGTCTGCCTTTGCCAGGAGCTGAAAACAGTTATTACAATTCTTAAAGCCTGTTGGTTCTATTTTCTTTTCCTTAGGTCTAGTAATCCTTTTATTAGGTCTATCAATCATGCCAAACACTGAAGACCTTGAAAAATGTCTCAGCTCCCCCCCCGCCAAAAAAAAGTTTTGTTAGAATCTGTATATAAAGTCCAGTTCTGAAAAGAAGTAGCATTAAATTCTGGTTCTGATTTACAAGGAACTGCTATAAATGAACTGAAAACCAGAAGCTTTGAAAGAATTTGGTGGATTTTACTTATTAATGCAGATAAAAAAGGGTGGTAAATGGTCTGGCTCACTTTAGGCAGGAACGTCAATCAAAGGAATAAGAACCACCAGGTTTTTTTACTAAAGAGCATTTTTTAAAACAGTTTTTGACCACAACATTGTAATTAATTTAAAAGAATAATACAGTTCCTTTCAGGTGGGAACTGCACTGTTCTGGAGCCTTCTTCTGCTCATGGTAACCAGTCATGAACCAGAGAAACCACAGATATGCACCAAAAAAACCTGAATTATAAACAGTCACCCCAACTAGTGCGGCGTTATAGAGAATTAACTAAAATCATTTTTAAAACTAAAATAATTATAACCCTCCCTCTGGCTCATGTCTAGGAATCTGATGGAATTCAGTACCCAGGTGGGGGGGGGGACAAGCCGAGAATCCATAGCAGGACACTGCAAACACCAAAATTTGCATGGCCTACTTGCAACATTGATGAACAAATGTACAGGAGCCGCTCACCTCAGCAGATGCATTCCAGGTGGAAAGAGCAGTAGCAAGGCACCAGCAGGTATGGACTGGGGCTATCTAGGGGCAAACTGGTTAGATCCACACAGCATAGAGAACAGGAGCACACATAATTAAAAGAATAAAAAAATAATTTATTAGATAAAACAGAAATGCAACAGCTTCAAGGGGCTGGAGGCATCAGAGACAGGCACAAGGTTAACTGAATTTAATATTTCTACAGCATAAGGCTGCAGCACACACTTAGGCCTAGGCAGGCCTGATGAGCGGGCTTCACTTAACGCTGAGCCAGGGGGCTCAGAGACTCGAGCAGTGACCTAGGCCTCCAAACCAGGAATCTTCAAAAACTCTGTTTCCGGACCACCACTAGGCCATAAAAACACTGCTGCTCCAAACTTCAGTGCTCGACATCAAAAAACATGCAAAGAATTATTCACTACAGCTGGCTCCCAACAAACCATACATCTACCTGTAGATTCGGGCCTAAGCCGGGCCCACCCCAGTCCCAGACCTAAACAAAACACAGGAAAAGTGAACCCGGGCTCCTCTGTCCCAGCAGGTCACCTAACAAAGGATGGCGTGCCACACAGATATAGCCCCCCCAGTGCTGCCACCACCGGGCAGGCCATGCCACAGTGCTGCCACCACCATAGCCACCTCACTGCCTTTCTCACTCAGGATGAGGCCCTCGACCCGCCACACAGTGCCATAGAGCATGAGGCAGGTCAAAACTTACAAACGTCCCCTTGGGCCATGGCTCCCTCCCAAACTCAGGGTCCCATCCACCAGCAACATTCCTGACTGTCCACCCTCCAAAACCATGGCGCTTAACAGCGATGCAGAGCTTAGGCTGTCTCGAGACCCAGAGATCGAGACCTCAGACCCACTTTGCAGACAGTCTGTCAGCCTCGACCGGGCCCACAAAAACGCCAGCACTTTATCTTCCCGGGGCAAGCAAAACTATGCCCAAGGGCAGTACCAGCTCTCACCCCATTCACCAAAAAAGGGCAAAAGGAAGAAGAGATGGGAGAAAGAGAGAAAGGTAACTTTTAGTAAGCCCTGAAACAAGGGGGGTTCACATAATGAATGTCTAGAGACCAGATATACTGGAGCTGACTTCGAGGCAACTGCTCTCTTCAGTCAGAGAAACAAATCTGGCATTAGGGCTAGAGTGGGAGCATGACTACAGTGCAGAGTTTAAACCTTAGTTCGAAATTCTCTGGTTAGCATAAGGTTCTATCTCCAAAGCATTACTCTCTGCCTGGAGGATGATGCTTGTTGTAAATTACAGTTAGGGATTCCTGGTGTTAGAATACAGTTTGTTCGCATCACAATTCACAACCTAAAAAAACAGCAACAGTGAATCAATTTCATTCTTGACTGCCAGCAGTTAATACTAACCGATTGTCCAGGATGGCCTCTTTTTTTTTAAACTTCTTTTTATTAGCACAGTCATAATAATAATATACAGTAGGTATTAGCAGACAGATCTAAATGTATAAAGTAGTTAATTCAGGGTACTTATATACAGGGCTAGTTTATACAGCGACCACAGCATCCTAGGACTTCTATAACTAGCTGTATAAATATTCCCAGAGGTGAACATATATCTAATTTTAACTCTGATCAAGGTTGAAACAAGTCATGTTTACCAGAGATAAAAATTCTGCATCAGAACCAGTGGTTCTGAAATTGGGTAGAATGGTGATGGAGGGGAAAAGCAATTTTTTCCATGCAATAAATCTCCTCTACCATCTGTCCCCACTGTGTACAGTAATGGTCGGTGGTCCCACCCCAACCCCTTTTAAAACATTTTTTTTTTATTGTTACATGGTGTGACAGCTTCATTTGGCATAGTGATTAGAATGTGCCATAAACATTTTGCTTCCATCCCATGCAAGTCTTCTAGTTTGAGGCCTAAGATCACCAGCTTCACCCCCAGGGGTTGTACAGTCCCAGAAATCTTTTAAACTCTATTTTAACATGTATTGCTTTCCTACCCTGAGGTGCTCAGTCACTTCTCCTCCCCTGCTTGGTGCCATCTCCTTGCTTCCTGAGCTGTTCAGCACTGCACTAATCCATACAAAAGAGTCATTGTGAAAACAGATTGGCTTATTCAGTCAGTTACTGTACAGTTCTTTGCTGGTTGCTGCTTCCACAAAAAAAAAAGAAACTTTCTATGCATTGTACTCTTCTCTTCTCTGATCACAACAGACTACACAGGAGTTGGCACCATTTCCAGCTGGAACCATGAGCAAGTGTCATTCATTCTATGCAGGGACTATATTGATATTTTGCACTATGACGAGGAGCCTTTGTAAATGAATCTTTGACTCAAAGGTTGCAAATCCGATTTACTCAATAAATAAACTCTACAACGTAAACCAGCCTACAGAAAAGTCAACTGCCAACACTTACTGGCTCCAGGGACACCAGCTGAGTCGGGACCAAAGATCAGCCACACCTTAAGGTGCATAAAGGACATATTTCCCAGGCCAGGGTAGGCAGCTGGCCAGGACAACAAAACAGAAGTGCACATGTGCACCAGACTGGGAGAGCATTTCAAAGGTCACCTCCCATACTGGGGCACCTGGTTCAAACATGGGCTAATTGCTCAAGTTACTAAATACCTCCCTGACTCGAGGACAGGCAGCAGGGCCTGGGCATCATAAAAGCAGCCCGTGTGGGCCAAAAAATAAAATGGAAGCAAGCTGCAAAAGCCTGGTCTAATATGCAAACAAATATAGCAGTCCCCGTGTCTCCCTTCAGCCCTCTCACTCCAGCAAAGACTTCTGATGAAGCCTTCTAGGTAAGGCACAATGTAGGGGTGTTTGGCCATGGTATCTTTGCTCACATAACTACAGTAAAGTGTAAGCAATCTCTTTTGGGGATGCTTACTAAAGAAGCCTCTCCTGCCTTTTCTTCCTTTTTTGGGTGGTGTTGGGGCCTGGACCACCTGTCAGGTAGAGTTTGTGCCCCTCCGGGGATTTAAGGCCAGGGATTGTGCCATTTTGGGGGGAGGCCAGTGGATCAGGAGATTGAGAAGGCTAAGTGGGGGCTGGGGTGACATTACCCTGGCCTAGTCGGAGTCTCAGTGGTCGTCAGAGAGAAGTCTGCTTGGGGAAAGCTTGGATCGTGAATGGAGGGTGTTGCAGTGGAAGCTGAAGACAGGCCAAAATTGGGGAGTCACAGCCCTGGGGAGGATTGTGTGGCCTACCTGCATACACTGTGGTACCAGGGTGGGGGAGGCCTAGTTTTAGCTGGAGTGAGTTTGGCAGTGGGGACAGCACAGTGGTGGCAACCTGCATCATGGGAAGTGCAGTGGTGGATAGCCTGCCTCCCCTACCCATGTTTCAATCTACCTGGTTAGCTGTTGGCCTGCGGGGAGTGAGAGAATGTGGTCGGTGGGTCTGTCAGGTCGCGTGGACACTGGGAGGCCAGTTACCGAGGCCCTATTATGCAGGGAGGAGGATTTGGGTAGTGGAAGAGCCGTGACAAGCCTGCATTCACAGTTTAAGGAGCAGGTAGAGTGGCCTGTGTGAGCAGAGTTTGTTTGGTGAAGGAAGGCCCAGGGAGTGGTTATGGGCTCTTTTTGGGTATGCTGCTGCCATCAGGCTTGGGAGTCTGCTTGGCTTCATTGGGACCCTGTGATTCTGGCAAGTTTGGCCACAAGTTAGTGCTATGGCTCTGTGCCACAGAAAGAGAAAAACCCTGTGCTCACCATAAAGCCATGCCCCCTGCTCCAGGGAGCAGTTGTTCTGTTGCACTTGAGAGTTACATTAAATTTGTTTTTATTGATTTTAATACGTGGCATGGACATTTGTCTTCTTTAGAGAACTGTATCTAAGTGTGCTTTTAACAGCTCGCCCCCCATCCTCCGGTTGTTAGCTCTATGACTGCACCCTACTAGGCCGCATAGAGTGAACATCTGCTGGGAGAAGACCCTAGACCCCGGTATGTGGCATCTATTTATTTGTACTGGATGTATTTACTGTGGGTATGGGCCCCCCCTCCTTTAGACTTTCACATCAGGTCCCTAGACAGTGGGGAGGGGGGCTTACAAAAGGAATAAAGTAATATTAGTGTTGCAGTGTGTGCATCATATGTTCCCTGTTTGTTACGTCCATTTAAGAGTCATGGTAACACCTTTAGGAGAGGTTGGCATGTGCAGTTTTGTGTAATTTCGTCTACTTGTGGCAGGGGTCTACTTTAACTTTTTTTGCACTAGCCAGTTGGGCTAGTGAACCAGAGATTGCAGTAGCCTCCAAAAGTTTGCACTAGCCCACAGTCAGTATGGTTCACAGTGATTTGTTAAACAAAAGGTAAATAAAATCGAAATGTATCAAGCATATGTCTGAATTTATTTGAAACCTAAATTACAAATGAACTTTGTTTGTGAAATACAATATTTCATGTATGTAACATTCAGTGAAGTCAGTGTCTTAATGTCATTGTTCTAAAGTTCTTAATATAAAAGTCATACGATCCTTAAATGCTGTTGGATTGTGTGGTGTCAGAGGAGTGTGGCTCACTCTCAAGCACACTTGTATCACTATCACAGTCACTCTCAGCTCAGACAGACCACAGGGACAAGGCTGAAAAGAACAGCGGAGGTCAGAATGCTGGTTTAACCTCACTGTGTTCCTGGGCTATAGCCTGTTAGTCTCTTGTTTGTTTAGCGCCGCAGTCTTTCACTGTTCTGACTGCATCCTGGTGTGAATGCTGGTGAATCTAGCGATGTTGTTTTACTTTGGGGGGGTCGGACTCAGGAGTCTGTCTTTGTACCATTACTGCCTGTGGAGATAGAGACCAGCTGTTACAGTTAGGATGGAGGACCTCATTTTCTCACTGGCGCATGTTTGCTGCAGCTGCTGCTTCAGAGTTTTGGAAGCAGCTTCTCAGAATGATGGTGACCACAGGTTGACAGGGTCGGGACAAGGAGTCTTACTGTTCTGACCGTGCCGTGTTCTGACTCCTGAATGCTATGGGTGTGGGGTGTTGACTGTTCAGTTTTGGGGGGGGGGGTGCTCTGGTCAAGTTTTTCTTTTGGAGTAGCCCATTTTTTCACTCATGCATATTATCTGCTGCCACTGCTGCTTTGCAGCTTCTCAGATGATGACCACAGCACAGGGTGACAGGGACAAGGCTAAAACAAATGGAACAGCGGAAAGGAGGTCAGAGTGCATTACTAGCTAAGTTAACTTTATTTCAGCTTCAGCAGTCTGTCTTGATTTACTTCTGACCCAACGTTATGGCACAAGTGCTGCCCTACCACTAGTCTTGATTTAAATACTGAGCTGCTTGTCTTTAATTATGTACAGTCTGCAGTCTCACTTTTCCGACTTTCTGTGCCCTGAATGCTGCTGCTGGGGTGTTGTTCAGTTTGACTGGGGGGTGCTCCTTTGTGGTCTCAGTCAGTTGTCGATCCATTTTTAATTTTTTTTTGCTTCTTTGCAGTCTCACTGCTCTGACCTCACTTTATGCTGGTGTTTTTTTTTTCTTTGCGACCCAGCACAACAGGCAGAGAGTGGAACTGCAGCTTTCCACCGGAGGAACTGCACTAGCCTAAACCGGGCAAGTGATATATCCTGCATTAGCCCGCAGCAATCTGCACTAGTACCTGCAGGGGCGTAGCTACAAGGGTGCAGGGGGTGCAGTGGCACCCGAGCCCACTAGGTTTGAGGGGCCCAGATAATAATTTTTATGTTTATTCAAAACTGGGGATGGGCCCTGTAACATCGCCTTGCACCCTGGCCCTCTGGGTATTTGCTACGCTACTGAGTACCCGAGCTAGTAAATGAATGTTAAGCTCGAGCCTTGACTTGTGGGAATGGGTAAGAGGTCAGCATAAGATTTACCCACACATTTTGACCTATCAGGAGGCTGCAATGTCTTTCAGCCTGACTGCAAGCCCAGCACGGCTGAGTCAACATTCCAAAGACTGTATGCCTGGGAACATAACTGACCAATGGAGCATTGATTTTCATCCCATATAAAGGGCTAGTTCCAGGCATCTGGGCCAGTTCTGCCTGTGTTATAGAAAGAAAGAAAGAAAGGAGCTATGAGCTGGTGAGCCACTATATGCTGGCCTGACTGGTACATAAATCTGGAAACCCATCAATTGACTCTTTTTGTGAAGAAGAAAAACAGTTTTTATCAAAATTAACAATTTAAAGGTGAATATTGGAGCTGGGTTTTTTACATAGATATATAGATACTGTCGGCAGATAAGGGCTGCAAGGCCCATCCAGACTGCCCACTTATGCTAATTGATGAAGCGTCCAGTGAGCCTATCTGATCACTGGCTTTAGCTTTTTCTTCCCATCTCTAATATTCCTTTATTCCTGTCCCATGAATGTTTGAAGCCTGCCACCCTACTGGTGACCACCACTTCCAGAAGCAGGCTATTCCATGCATCCACCACTCTCTCCGTAAAAAATAACTTTCTGACATTACCCCTTATGCAGTCACCGATCAGTCTCATATCAGGCCCTCTTGTTCTGGCACTATTTTTAAACTGGAATATGTTGTCCCCTTCCAGCTTGTCTCTGCCCTTGAGGCATTTGAATGTTTTTATCATGTCATCTCTCTCCCTCCCTCCTTTGCTCCTGCATGTACAAACTGAGGTCTCTGACTCTTTCCTCATAAGGCTTGTGATATAGACCCTTCACCATTTTGGTCACTCTCCTCTGCAACATCTCAGTTTTGTCAATGTCCTTATGAAGGTGTGGCCTCCAGAACTGGACACAGTACTCAAGGTGAGGCCTCATCAGGGTCCTGTACAGTGAAACTATCACCTCCCTCCTTTGGCTTGTGATTCCCCTTCCAATACACCACAACATCCCAGTGGCATTCCCCTCCACCTTGGCCGTCTGCCTTGTGATCTTCAGGTTGTCTGTGATTATGACCCCCAAGTCCCTCTCTTCCTTAATAACTACCTACAGTTCTCCTCCCAACCTGTAGCTCGCTCCAGGGTTCTTGCTCCCCATGTGCATGATTTTGTATTTCTTTGTGTTAAACCTTAGTTACCACGTATCTGACCATCTCTCCAACTTTTCTAGATCCTTTCTCATCCTTTCCACCCCCTCTGGGGTATCCAGCCTGTTGCAGATTTTGGTGTCATCTGCAAACAGGCAAACCTTTCCTACAGCCCATCTGCAATGTCACTGACGGAGACATTGAAGAGGACTGGTCCCAGAAGTGACCCTTGAGGTACCCCACTGGTCACCTCTCTTTCCTCTGGGTTCCATTTATCACTACCCTCTGATTTCAGTCCTTTAACCAATTTTCAATCCAGTTTACCACCTTGTGTCCCATCCCCCAGGATTCCTAGCTTGTTGACCAGTCTCCTATATGGAATGGTATCAAAGGCTTTGCTAAAATCTAGGTAGGCAATATCAACAGCCTCCCTTGGTCTACTGCCTTGTCACCCAGTCAAATAAATCTATTAGATTAGTTTGACAAGACTGTCCTGTGGTGAACTCATGTTGCCTGGGATCCAACATCCCCATGACTTCTAGGTGCTCCATTATTCTTTCCTTGAGGAGTGTCTCTATTATCTTTCCTACTAAGAGGTTAGAGTAACCGGTCTGTAGTTCCCTGCATCTTCTTTACTACTGCTTTTGTTAAGAGGGACCACATTTTCCCTTTTCCTGTCCTCTGGGACCACTTCAGTGCCTAGGGACTCACTGAACAGGGCTGCCAGAGGGGGCTGCCAGTTCAGTTCTCAGTTCCCTTAAGACCGTGAGATGTATGCTATCTGGACCCATGGCTTTGTCCACCTTCAGCTTTGCAAGCTGTTCTAGGACCCTCTTTTCTGTGAACAGACTGGTGTTTACCTCCTTTTCCTCTGTTCCTTTAAATTCTAGTGGAGGACCCTGCCCACATGCTTCCACAGTGAAGATTGAACAGAAATATTTGTTCAGGATCACTGCTTTCTCCCCGTCTCCCTCCACTATCTGTCCCCTGGCTTTTTCCTTCCCAGCCAGTGACTTTACCCACTGAGGGACAAGCTTCTTTGAAGATAAGTGACTGAGAAGGCTGCTGCCTGCTTAAGGGTCCCTGGACCCCCTGCAGTTGCAACCTGAGATGTGTAAGTGAACACCAGATGACCCCAGCAAAGTCTACTCTCCAACAGGATTCCCATCCAGCCATCTTGCCTGTTCCCTCATCTGATACCTGAAGTACCTGTGAAGCTACAAAACCATGAATAACCATCAGGGTTTCAGCCCTGCAACTATGAAAATTGTGTTTGTGGCAGGGATTGAAGGAAAAGCCCTGGGAGGGACTTTGCCACTGTGATAGGCCTAGGCAGAAGACTTGTTGCTGAGGCCAGCAGGCCACCCATTCCTTGTGGATTACAAATAGGGACACCTTTTCAACAGTTTAATGTTTAATTGTTCAGCAACTATTTGGTTTTTGAAGTTTGTTTGCCTGCAACAATTTAAAGCATACCATCAAGCTCCTACCCTGCTACCAGCAACTGCATCCCCAGTAAGGTGCCCACTGCAACAAAAAAGAGAGCTGTCACCCATGGCCTTTAGGGGGGATTTAAGTCCATTTAGGGTTTATGGACAGCTGGGGTGGCAGATTTTGGAGCATAATTGTTGCTGTTACTGCACATAGTATACAGATTTTGTTGTCACCCCAGTGCTCCTATTTTTCCTGTTGTCCACTTGCTCTCTTCGTAACCACGTATTTAAAAAAAATTATTTGTTTGAACTGCATTTCTTAGTTTTGGGGTTGTTATTGCTGTTACAGTGTCACTTGCTCAGGGGGCAGGACTGTGTGGGCAGGTTATGCACTGTTTTCTGGGAGTATTAGCCTTGGGTATCCATATCCAAATACTACATATTACCACCCCAGGTGGAGGCAACATTCTACCTTTGGCCAAAGTACCCAGCTCATCTGTAGGCAACCCAGACCAACCCTCTTGGAGGGTTTCAAGAGGTGAACCCTGAGGGCTGCTACATTGGACGTACCATTGTGATTTCTGTTACACAGATACTCCCTGAACTGTGACTTTCTGAAAGAAAAAATAATGTACCCCTTCCCCCAGATTTATTTATTTTTTTTAACCAGGAGAGACAAACTAAGCTGAAAGCTTGTTTCCAGGTGCGACCTGGGAGCACAAGGAAGTTAAGTGACTTGCTCAGGGTCACACAGTATGCAAGTGGGTGCTGTGGGATTTAAACCCAGGTCTCCAGGTTTGCAGCTCAGAGCCTTAAACCACTGTGTAACACTGCTTCCATAAGTTGTGTAACCCCTAGGTGGTGCTATCCCAAGGGATACTACCCCTGCATGTTTGACTACGGACAGGTTAAGGGGCCTAGGTCCTCTGGCGGGTGCCTTCATCCAGCGGTCAGGGTATGTAGTGGTTAGATTAGCTTGGTCACAGCCATCTGGGATACTGAGACCCCCTTTTATTCCCTCTAGTTGCTCACACAGTACACCGGAGTTACAGCCCCAATACCCCACGTATACACACTGTTTACTCATATAGATACCACTTACGCTCGAGACTGATTCTGCAGTACGTCTCTGAGGACCCCCTGTAAAATATGGTTAAACAACATACACAGCAAAACACAATACTGTTTCCATAAGTACCAACACCACAGACAGTATATAGTATAACAACAACAAATCTGATTTATTTAGGGGGCAGTAACACGGGAGGGGGAAATCAGGTTAATTAGTGGCATTAAATCAAAGTACTGTGCACACATACAGGGGCTGAAAAGTCACACTCTGGGTACCCAGGTTGGAGGGGGCCGGTCAGGTCCGTTACCTGGGGTTGGCTGGCAGGTGCAGATGGATAGGACCCTGTAGAAGAAAATATATGCACAACACCCAATTGTAATCTGGAGCCGGATGGCACAGTCCATGAAGCAGTGAAACAACAAGAATTAGATAACACACCTGTGATTGAAAACAGGCTGCAAGGAAATACCCTGATTTGTACTCACAATACCCAAGCTGAGGATCGGATGGTGGATGTTCTTCTGGATTGCCGGAACAACAGGGCATGGAGACAAAGTCCTTGTGACTGGACCTCACTGCAGTTGATAGCAACCGGATTTAGTTCGAGACAAGCTGGGGTTTGCTTCCCACTTCAACACACAGCACACAGCACGGGGGATTGGAAATAGCGATTCTCCACAAGCACTACACACATTCATATGTAAAAGGAAAATACTATACCAGGCAGGCTGCTCCTCTATCCCAATCGCAATTAACTGCAAAATACCTGGGAGTACACACAGCAGCTTCAGTTCCTGACAGACCGAGCGTGATTCAGCAATTTCTTCAGTCTTCTACAGAGCGAGCCTGGTTTCCACACTTCTAGTACTTCTTTCTCCTCAAAACTTGGATTCAGTCCAAACTGGCACTCACAAAGGCTGCAGACCAAAACTCAGGGTCTCACACATGTTTCCCGCATGAAACTATACACCGCAGAAGCACACAGCTCCTTCTCTCTTCACTGCCACAACTGATCTGATCTTTTCAGTCACAGAGCAGGGCATTTCCTTTAGCTCCACACTATTCTGTTGGTTGATTCAGCTGTCACTCACGATAAGACTCCCTCTGTTGGTAGAAAAAGGCGCCAAGGTCAAAACTACATTTCCCAGAGTCACTACCCATACAATCCCTTGTGGCTGGCTCAAAATTAAGAGTCCAACTTCTGATTCATCCACAGGCTCCATTTTAGGGAACCCTTAACCCAATTGGCCCAGCACAGCAGTTTAAGAAACTTAGCGTGCATGCAAACTGCACAGTGCATGCTCATAATGCAGTCATTTTATGGAGTATCAGCACCAAATTTTCAACATAGACATTTTAGGACCTTTGCTCATGAACAGTGTCACTGTCATTTTCGTAATCTGTCCCAAACACTGATTTCCCACAGCAACCGTACTATTCTGTGCGGAAAGTGCAAAAACACATTTCAGCCAGGATGTGAAAAATGACAGCTGTACGGTTCACAGGAGGTATGGAAAATGCCAGTGTTGAAAATCTGGGCGTACAAATATTACAAGTGCGAAAGTTACAGGCGTGCATAGCAACTGTGCAACGCACGCTCATAAAACAGTCATTTTTTTTTTGTGTTTTCCACCAAATTTGGCAGGGTAAGGATAAGGGTAAGGATGGTTGATATCTGACCATGTCTCTGTTAAAAAATACTTCCTTACATTACCTCTGAGCCGCTCCCCCTCTATCTTCAAATTGTGCCCCCTTGTTCTTGCACACCTCTTTTTTTGAAAGATGCCACCCTCTTGGACTTTGTTGATTCCATTGAGTTACTTGAAAGTTTCTATCATGTCCCCCCTCTCCCTCCTTTCCTCAAGGCTATACATATTAAGTGCCTTTAGTCTCTCTTCAGATGTCTTCTGGTGCAGACTCTGCACCATTTTAGTTGCCCTCCTCTGGACAGCTTGCATCTTGTCTATGTCCTTGAGGAGATTGGGTCTCCAGAACTGCACACAGTACTCCAGATGGGGTCTCACCAGCTGTCTGTACAGAGGGATAACAACTTACTAGTTTCTGCTGGTAATGCCACACCTTATGCATCCCAGTATCCCCCCAGCTCTCCTTACTGCCCTCTCACATTGCTTACCCACCTTTAAGTCATCTGATATGACTTCCCTCAGGTCCCTTTCCATTTATGTTGTTGTTAGTATCTCACCCCCATTGTGTACTCTTCCCTTGGGTTTTTGTTTCCCTGGTGCATTGCCTTGCACTTCTTAGCAATGAATCTTAGCTGCCCTACATTTGACCATTCCTCTAACCTTGCCGTGTCCCTTCTCATCCTTTCCACCCCACCTTGAGCATCAACTCTATTGCAGATCTTTGTGTCATCTGCAAAGAGACATACTTTTCCTTCCAGTAACTCTGCAATGTAAACATAAAGACATTGAAGAGAACAGTCCTAATACTGAACTCTGCGGTGCCCACTAGTAACACCTTTCTTCAGAGTGGACTCCATTTACTATTACCTTCTGTGTTCTATTCTCCAGCCAATTCTTTACTCAGGTTTTCATCTTGGGACCCACTACCAGGCTGGCAAACTTGTATATGAATCTTTTTGTGGGACTGAGTCCAATGCCTTGCTAAAGTCTAGGTGGGCCATGTCACAGCCCCTCCCTGATCTACTACTTGGGTCACCCAGTCAAAGAAATTTATTAGATTACGTCTGGCATGACCTTCCACTGTGAATCCATGCTGCCTTGTGTCCTGTGCCACTCTGGCCTCTAGGTACTCAACAGTTCTTCCCTTCAGAAGTGATTCCATCATTTTCCATTTCACTGAGGTTAAACTAACAGGTCAGTAGTTTCCTGCTTCTGCCCTGCTCCCACTTTTGTGTAGGGGAATCACATCTACCCCCTTCCAGTCCTCAGGTACCACCCCATCCTACCATGATTTGTTAAAGAGGGTAGTCAGTGTTGTCACTAGTTCTACCCTTAGTTCTTTTAGAATTCTGTGATGAATCCCATCAGGCCCCATTGCTTTCTCCACCTTCATTTTTAAGAGTTCTTTCAGAACCTTTTATTGTGTAAATGGGCTGGTATCAACTTTTGTATCCAGAGTATTTCTATTGTTTGTTTTAGGTACCACCCCCTCTTCATTTGTAAATACTGAGCAAAAATATTTGTTTAGTTTCTCTGCCTTCTCACTGTTACCCTCTACCCACCCGCCATTCCCTTTATTAAGCCTCACTATCCATCCCTTAGTCTTCCTTTGCTCCCTGATGTACCTAAAAGGTTTTATCCCTTCTTAACTGAGTTGTCTATATTTCCTCCGGTTCGGACCTTTGCTGTTCTGACTGCCTTCCCAGCTTCCTTTTGCTTTAACTGATACAATTATCTGTCCTGCTCCTTCTGTGATTCCTTCTACTTTCAGAATACTTTCTTTTTCTCTTGAACCTTCAATGCCACCTCCTTTGAGAACCATAGTGGTTTCTTACATTGTTTTGTTTTGTTTATTTGCTTCACACAAAGGCTTGTTACCTCTGTGATGGCAGTTTTTATTATTCCCCATAGTTCTTCCACCCCTCTTCCTTCCTGCCCATTTACGAGTGCATTCCTTAGGCACTCACTCATTTTGGCAAAGTCAGCCCTCCTAAAGTCCAGTACTTTTGCTTTTGTATGACTTGACTCTATTGCTGTGTTTATTGTGAACCATACTGTTCGATGGTCGCTAGTTCCCATTTGGCTACCTACTTCCACATCTGTGATCCTCTCTCCATGTCCATTTGAGCGAACTGGGTCTAAGATATCTCCCTCTCGAGTGGGTTCCAATACCAGTTGTCTAAGGCATGCCCCCTGTAGGGCATCTAGAATAACCCCACTCTTAGAAGTGGCTGCTGCAACTCCACTCCAGTTAACATATTGCATATTCAGATCACCCATCAGCGTTAGCGCTTTGTTTATCACCATTCTAAGTATCCTTTCTATCATTCCCTTGTCAATTTCCTCCCCGAGAGGGTCAGTATACAACCCCTGTGCATATTGTGGTGCCATTGGCTGCTCCAAGTTGACCCACAGTACTTCTTCGCCTCCATGTTTACCATTTTGTTCTGTTGCTTTGATTTCTTCCCCTATGTAGAGAGCTACTCCTCATCCTCTTTTACCCTCACTGTACCTCCAGTAGATAGTGTATCCTGGTATGTTTATGTCCCAGTCATGGTTCTGTGTGTACCATGTTTCTGTGACTACCACGCTATCCAGATGGTCTTCCTCCATCAAGGCCACTAATTCAGGAAGCTTGTGGACCATACTATGGGCATTGGTACTCATTGCTCTCCATTTTTTGATGGCTTTACCATCTGTAGCAGCATCCCCCACTGACCTTTCTACCTAGGTATTTTTCTCATTTAGTACCCTGTTTTGTAGGGAGGCTAGGATTTTCCTGCTGCTTATTAGTGCCTCCCCTTGACTAGTTTAAAAGCTTGCCAATGAAGCATTTAAACCGATTGCCCAAAAGACTTGTTTCCTTCCTGGACAGATGCATACCATCCTGCCAGAATAGGCTGGTGTCCCTCCAGGTGGAACCCCAGTCCCCAGTGAAGCAAAACCCTTGTGCTCCATACCATTTTTTCAATCATTTGTTAAACTTCATGTTGCAAAGTACCCTCGCCTCACCCATGCCACTGACAGGCAGCACCTCTGAGAAGGATACTGTGTGTGCTACTTGTCTTAGGCCCTCACCAGGAAAGCATACTGAGGAGAGTGCCACTCAATTTCAGATGCGTCCTGGGGGGAGGGGGGAAAGGATGTATACAGCATAGAAAAGTACACAGTAAGTATAGTGTAACCCCTAGATGGCACTATCCCAGGGGCTACTACCCCTGCCTGATTTGCCACTAACAGGTTGAGGGGCCTGGATCCAATGCCGGGTGCCTCCACCCAGAGGTCAGGGTTTGCAATAGTTAAACTAACTTGGTCACAGCCCTCTGGGACACTGCAACCCCCCTTTCTTCCCACTAGTGGCCCACACAATATATCAGAATTACCTTCACAGTATACACTTACCCCCAGGTCTGGTTCCGGCACTGGGACCTCCTGTGAAATGAGATACAGTGCAACAATCACAGTATAGTACTTTAACATAGACAAATACACTCAGGCAGTATAACTTTGCTGAAACAAGCAGCTCTGATTTATTTAGGGGATATAACAAGGACAGGAAATCAGGTTAATTAGCTTATCACTCTAATAATCTACCTATGGCTCTGTGCACAGGCCTATCCCTATCAGTTACTGTCCCTGGGTACCCAAGCCTAGTGGCTAGTCAAACCGTGGCAGCTGGTAGGGGCCCTTTCACACAGAGAAAAGGAGAATTAAACAGTCAGCAGTACAGTAATTCCATTTGGATTTAATGTGGCAATTCAACAGGAAGCGACCCTGAATTAGTACTCACGACCTCCAAATAAGATAGGGTCCTTCAATGTCAGCAGGGCTCACTGAGGTACACAAACCTCTTCACACATCCATATAAAAAGCACTATACCAGGCAGGCTGCATCTGTATCCCGATCGTAATTACTGCACAATACCGGGAGAACACACAGCAGATTCAGTTCTGACAGACTGAGTGCAATTTTCAGCAATTTCTCCAGTCTTCTACAGGGTGAGCCTGGTTTCTACTCTTCAGAGATCCTTTGATTCTTTTCACAGGACCGATTCAGTCCTAACAAGCTGTTACACAAGCTGCAGACCGGAACTCTGGGCCTTACACACGTTTTTTGACTAAAACTGCACACTGAAAAAGCACAGGGCTCCTCCCTTCTTCACTGCCAAGCTCAACTGAAACTCCAACCGACAAAACCGGGCACTTCCTTTGAGTTCCTCCCAGTTCTTGACTGGATTGGCTGTCACTCACAATAGACTGCTGCTGTTGGTCCAAAAAGGTGCTGAAGTCTAAACTACATCTCCCAGAGTCACTGCCCATACAATCCTCTTGTGGCTGGCTCAGATTATGAGTCCAAGTTCTGATTCGTCCAAGGCACCACCATTTTAGAGCTAGCTTACCCACACTGATTGGTCCAGTTCAGCAGTTCAAAACTAGAATGGGAACTAGCAGACACAGTTCTGACTGCAAAGAAAGCAGGTTAGACAAACTGTAATTTCATTATTACTCTAAATAATTTCTGGCAAACAGTTACATCTGTCAGATAGGTTCCCTTTGCACTCCTAGTGACTGCAAAATGAAGTGAATTGCAGCAGCTTGAGTGGTACTCAATCAAAGAAACACACAGTCCCCCATACAAACTAATTATGTCTGCAAGCAGACAGCTCTTAAAGAGACAGTACCAGAGGTTCTAAAAACACTCACTGATAAATGGCTTAAATGCCAAACACCATTCAGGCTTGGAGCATTCAAGCAAGCTCCTGGAAGTCTTTTGGGAACCCCCATTTGCAGGGGGGTTACAATAGTACATACAGCAACAACACAGGTATTAGAATAGATACAAGTAGCAACCCAAGAACTAATTACTTAGATGATGAGACGACCAGATGGTACTCAGAGTGCAGAGGTTTAAGTTAACTAGCTAGCAAGTTCAGTGGTTCAGCAACTCATCTAAGCCGTACAGTGCATATACAATATAAACTGATAGTCACAACCTATACACAGGAGGATTAACAGGATTAATACTAAGGCAGTGGAATGGGTGCAGGCATTGCTTAATCAAGGGAGGAGCTGAGGGCCTGGGACAGACACAGAGGTGTCAGGTGTGGCCAATAGGGTAATTAGGAATTGTGTTAGACTGCACACAGGAGCAGGTGGGGGGGATGACTTAAGGAGCAGATTATGCTGCAGGGTGTTATCTGAATGCCTAATGACTGCCAGTGAGGAGCTCCATAGTTTAGGTATACGGTAATTGAATGCTGCCTGCCCTTTGGCTGTTGACACGTGAGGGACATGTAGAAACTAGGAAGCAGTATTCCTGAGAGAGTACGCCAAGGGGAGTTGAGCTAGGAGGGCGGATTTGAGGTGGGGGGAGGGACTGAGCCTGAAATTTTGCAGTTAGCCTCACACCATGGAGCTGTCTCCAGTCCTGGAGCGATGGCAGGTCAAGAGCGGAGGGCAGTCTAGGGCAAACTGGCAGAAGGCGTGGAAGAGAGGGTCAAGTCTTGCTAGGACAGTTTTGGGGGTGGTGCTGTAGACTATGTCTCCATAGTCCAGTATCAGGAGGATCATTTTCTGAAGGATAGCCTTGCGGGTTTCCTGAGGGAGGCAGCCCCTGTTTCGATATAAGGCTCCCAGCTTGGGGTGCAATTTTCTTGTGGATTGAGTCAATGTGGGCTGAGAAGTTGAGGTGCTGGTCGTGCCAGACCCCAAGATACGGAAGGAGGTGCAGTTCTCCAATGGTGTCCCACCTATGGTGTGGAAGGTGGGGGGGTAGGAAGACAGGAGAGCCTCTGCCTATTACCGAAGGTTAGGGAGATATTTTTTGGGGGGTTTAGTGAGAGCTGGTTAGAGCTAAACCAATGCTGGACAGCAGTGAAGTTGTCCTGAAGTCTAGTGGCCACTACAGCGGAGGAGGGACCTGACACATACAGTGCGGTGTCATCTGCGTACATGTGTATGGATGAGTGTACACATACCGAGGGCAGGTCATTCAATAAAATGGAAAACAAGATCAGGCCGAGGACCGAGCCTTGTGGGACACCAGTATTTACAGGGAGGAGGGTAGAAGTATGATGTCCAATTCGGACAGATTGAAACTTACCAGCTAAGTAGGATTGGAACCAATTGGTGCTGGTTGCAAAGAGACCTGCATGTGCGAGCTTGGTTAGTAGAAGGGTGTATGAGACTGTGTCGAATGCCTTGGCAAGGTCAACAAAGTAAGCTGAGGTGATGTGCCCAAGATTCATCCCCGTGAGGACTGTGTCGGTAAGTCGTAGCAGGGAGGTGATGGTGGCGTGCAACTTCCTAAACCCAGACTTGTACGGTGTTAAGAAGGAGGAGGAGTCAAGAAAGGAGGAGAGCTGGGTGACTACAAGGTGCTCCTGAATTTTGGCTAGGATGGGGAGTAGGGAAATATGGCGGTAGTTACTAGGTGAGGAGGGTCACCCACTTTTGGAGAGGAATGACTGTGGCAACTCAGAAGATACTGAATTTAGTAGAGCGAGATTGTATAGCTCAGCCAGAGGGCAGCGATGGCTGAGGCAGATAAGTAAAGCATTTTGGAGTCCAGGCCTGAGGGGCATTTACCTTTGGTGTGGTTTAGTGCCTTCAGTGCTTTTAGTAACCTCAGTTGGGGTGACTAGCGAAAGGCGAATGACAGGGAAGTGGGTGGTTTAGGTGTGGACGGGCACAGGTAGGACTGGGGGAGAGAGGAATGGAGAGAGGGTGTGCAACCTGTGAAAAAGATGTTAAAGGCTGAGGCCACAGCACCTGGTTCAGTAGCGATGGTGCCATCAACATTGAGGGCAGGGGTAGGGGACTGAGCAGGGGGGTGAGAAGTGATTTTATTGTTTTCCAGAAATTCGCAGGGTGATTTAGGTTAGCTTGGAGAGAGGCCTTGAAGTAGTTAGCCTTGGCCTGGTGTAGAAGTCTGGTGCAGGAATTTCGGAGTAAGTGGTAGAGTTGGAGTGACTCCAGGGTACAGTTTGCCTTATAGGCTTTCCAAGCCAGGTCCCTGACATGGAGTTGCTCAATGATATTGGCAGTGACCCAGGGTAGGTGGGCACCCCTTACATGGGTCCTTCTCAGTGGTGCATGGTAGTTCCAAGCAGCAAGGAATTTGGTTTTGAAAGGTCAAAGGCAGAGTCAATGGAGGATGCATGGGGGATGAAGGACCAGTCCATGTTGGTCAGGTCATATAGGAGTGCTGAGAGAGCGAGAGTTTTGTAGAACCTGGTAAGCAACCATATGATGGATGTACGGTGACAATGACACACTGAGGGACACTATGGCAGTATTCTGCATCCCATCCCACATCACATCCCTTCTGGGTAAATATCCAATTGACAGTGTAACCCCTGGAATGCTGTACTGCTGACATACATGTGTGGTCCCGGCACCAGTCACATCCAAGATGAGCCTGGTCCAGGACATGGAACAGAAATACGGTTACCATGTACAACACAGAGTATGACACCCACAAGTAATGAACAATAAGGCACAACAGGGTGTGGGTTATTGGTGGATTTACTTACTCCTTGTGTGGTGTGTCACATGGTGCAGCCGAGTGACTTAACCACACAAGAAGTAGGTAAAACCCCCAATAACCCACACCATGGAGTGGCTCATTCAGATTTTACAGTAAACACATGTGGAAAATAAATCTAGAATGTGTTCATATTACCATATAATGGCTTTCCACAGGCATCTGTTATTGCAGGATATGCTGTACCCATGGTCATGTGATATGTTTTGAACAATGAGGTAACGGGGTGTCATAAGCCATAGTATAATATGGAAAAGGACACAACAGTGTAGTGTAATCCATAATCAAAACAGAATGGGGTATAGTCAACATGCACGGGTACAGAACCAATACAGATGCACATGTGTGATACCAACTCAGCAAGTCATAATGGAGTACACCATGCAACAATCACAGACAATTCTGAAAAATACTTTTAGTTTAAAACTATGAACAATGAAGCCGGCCCGTTGGCGCAGCAGTTGGATTTCTGCTTGCGACGCCGGTGACCTGGGATCGGGAGCGGACTCGGGTCACTGAAGGGCTGGCCGGGGGAGAATGCTTGAGCATCCCGCTCACTTTCTCGGGGGCAGGATCTGCGGCTTGTCTGACCCCAAGTGGAGGCCCGTGGTACAGCAAGCTGGTAGGACAGGCCAATGGGAGCTGTGTGGTGGACATCAGCGTAATGCCTTGACGTCAGGGCTCGCACCACACAGAAGAGAAAAAGGGGAAAAAGCACCACCGGAGCACAGGTAAATGGAGTTCCAGTGCCTGCCCTGATTGCGACTGCCTGCCTGACCACAGGGGACCCGACGAGACAAGAAGATATCGGGGTGTCCTGGCCCCACCCCGTACCCGCCTGGGGGGTATAACCATGGCTCCATGGGGGAACCTCTGGGGATTCAGGTAGGTCAGTCGCGAGGGGGCACATAGGAGTCTCCCAAAGAAGCATAGCTATATGGCGGGGGTAAGGAGGAAAAAATAGAAAGTTAAAAAAAAAAAAACTATGAACAATGAATATGCAAACATTCAAATACAACTCTATAAAAAACAACAAAAAGAGCAACAGCAATGATACAGAAAGTGAAAAACAGGTAACAACACTAAAGTACACATGAAAACAACATAATGTGGTGTAAATGCAACAGTAAGAGGTCACAGCAAATAAGAAAATATCTGTGCACACTAATGGTCATGTGCAACATGCTTACCCAATATGTCGCAGAAGAAATGCAACTGCCCTACAAGGGTCTCACAGGTGTTCGTGATGCCCCTGACATGCTCCTGCAGTGTGAACCATAGGTAACCAAAGTTGCAGCCGCTCCACGTGGCCCCACCCCTCTCCTCCACAGCACCGCCTGCATCTACTGGCACCATTAAGGCACCATCCCCTGACCCCACAGATGCAGGAACATCAGGGACAGTGTCCATATCCTCCCCAAGGTCCTCCAGGTCTCCACCAACATCAACATCCACTGTGGCAGTAACAGGCTCTCCCTGGGATGCTGACACCTCTGACCCTGGCTCCTGTATTGCCTCTCCATGCCCCTGCACAGTGTCCTCATCATGTTGTCATGGAGGCACAGGCATTCTGCATGGGGTGTGAACATCCCTTGACCTCTTCGCAGCCATAATCCTCTTTGCTGCAAGGACCCTCTTGAGCTTGGCGCTCTCTCTGTTGGCAACCAAGCATCCTGGAATGTCAAAAGTGATGCATGGTAAGCACGGACCAGTAGAATAACATTCCAAGACATGAGCAGGCCTATAACAGAATGTAGCACATTGAGACACGAGCCTGTGATGTCAGGATCATCAACTCAGTAAATGCAGTACAATACTTGTCGCCACAAGATGAAAGGTACCACCATATACACCAGACAGAATTATGAATATAATATTTGCACCTGAGGCCACAGCATCTGTCATGTTGGCCCATGACACTCAACAATAGTAACCTACGATGCACATGGCAAACATTGCTCATCACAGTATGTGTGCCTGCACCAGCTCAGGTAACAGTGTGACCTACATGTCCAACACCCTCTCTGTGACACTGGTGCAACTTGAGTCACCCCTGACTCCACTCCTCCAGCTGTCAGTCAGTGCCACCATATCAGCTAGCACGTATTAGCCACCAATAGGTTACTCCCCAATACCATGTCCCACACCTGTGGGTTATGTATGTCTCACTTTCACATGCCACCACTGCATATTACAGTTCATGTACAACACATGCATTTGTCACAACAAGCACAAAGGAAATGGTGATGGAGGCAAGGTGACACTGAGGTTGGATGTCACCTGACCACAAACACCCTGTCGAAGTCCCAGTACACAAATCAATCTGTAGAACATAGGGTGTGTGCAATACATAGGACAACACAAACAGAGGATTGTGGATATGTGTGACACAGAACTGTTTATGGCCAATGGTATGCCAAATGCATACTGTGCAATGGACCATGCAACACACATGGAGAGTGCGCAGCACCACAGCATAAGTATGGACAAACACTTGTGTATGCCACCTGATAATGGCCCGATGCACAAACAAGTGTGCCTGAGTGTGATACACTTGATGATGAGTACAAATGTGGCACCACAACCACATACACAATGCTATAATCTCACAGACTGAGGCAACTCATATCCTGCCCTCAATCCCATAGTGAGCCAGGACCTGAACATTGAGCCAACCACACTGAACACCACAACAGATGTACGATGCTGGGATGCATATCTAGGGGGATCGGTAGTAAGATGGAGGAGGTTGTACAGCAGTTGTACATGTCACTGGTAAGGCCACATCTAGAGTATGGAGTGCTGTATTGCTGACCACACCGCAAAAAGGACAGTAACCTACTGTAGAAGGTCCAGAGAAGGGCTACAAAGATGATAGAGGGTCAGCAGGATAAGGCATACTGTATGAAGACAGGCATACCACACTGAATATGTACTCCCTGCAATACAGGAGAGAGCAAAATACAGAGAAAGAGAGAGAGAGAGTACATGATTGGCACTGTCATGTACTTGAAAGGGACTCATAAGGCTGACAAGCAGAGTCACTTTAAGCTGAGTGTCAACCATATGATGAGGAGGCACAGTCCTAAGATGGATGGTGGGAAGTTTAGGAGGGAGGTCAGGATGCACATCTTCTGAGAGAGGGTGGTGGACACTGGGAATGCAATGCAGGAGGATGTTATCTTGTTGAAGACAGTGGGCATCTTTAACAGAGGCTGGGATAGGCATAGGAGCACATAAGGAGCATCGGTGGGTAGGATGGGAGGAGTAGGGAGGGAGGGAGGGCTGGGACAGTAGTACAAGCCGTTGATCCTGAAACGTGCAGACTACATATACCCAATGGCCTTCCTCTGCCGGCTCATTTGTATGCTTATATGTATGCATGTCCAGCCCTGTACAATAACCTACCATGATGATACCACCCTGGCTGTGAGACAGTGACACCTCAACCCTTCCCTGCCCCCAAAGTGCAGCTCCATCATCCTGTTATGCACACTCCATTAACATGTAACATGTGGCAAACAGGCCTGAATTTTCCAAATCCACCATGTGTGTGGATCTTGCAGGCATATTGTACCATCATCGCTACTGTCCACCAGGGATTATGTATGGAGCTAACATAACACACAGTCACTGGGCAGTTGCCCATCTGGAGTAGAAGCTCTGTTGCATGGCCCTGTACCCACACCAAGAGTCGGCACACAATGCCCAATGTAGGTTGACTACTACTGCTTGGCAGCAGTCAACATAGCACAAGTGTGCATTATATACATATGAGGGCCTAACCATAGGGACCCACAGAGCACAGCCAAAGTGGGGCAGTAATGAGGGTCATTGCACACAGTGATGTACTCACCCTGCACATGAAGCACTCCTGAAAGTGTGGTACATGTCATATATTGATTGCGACAATAAGCTCAGGATGGCTGCATACAAGGGTGATAACATGGGCATACAAAGTACATAGTCAGGGGCACTAACAGTGCCATGGCAGCTGTGTAATTGGAAAAAAAGGGATGGCAGAACATTAACAACCATGTGGTTCAACAATGTAATACACACAGCAGAGGTGCAGTGGTTTGGATCACCATGTCCTGTCATTACAAGACATCAAGGCAGTCCACATCTGACACATATTACAGGATTATGGGGTGCAAACCCCAACATATGGTGTCACAACTACACCACATAACAGACAATGCTGGTCTGCAGCCAACACAGCACATGATACCAGTGCCATGGATGTCCCTCAACAACCACTGTGAAGGTGACTAATACAGGCCTGTATACACTGGTGTATCATATACAGTAATGTGAGATATGCAACAAACATTCTACTGCACAGCATGGACTGGCAAGGGTCATGAGACTCTGCCTTGATGGTCCTATAATGACTGCATTATATCCATGTTGTCTTGTGTAAGGGAGTGTGCCCAACCATGCCTGTGTGACAGAAACAATGACACAGGTGTGTACAGAAATACGAACATATGAAAATGCCAGCAGAAACAGGCCTCATGGTCTATGAGTCTGCTCGATTGTGCAACCAGCCCTCAACTTGCAGCTGCCCCCCATCATCCCCCACAGTCGTCCCCCTCACTCTGTTCCATCCCATCTTGAAGCAGCCCATTGTCCCACAGGATACAACCTTCTCAGGAAGAGGGTTCCACTTGCCTACCACCCATTCAGTGAAGAAATGTCCCCTGATGTCCCTCCTGAATATTCCCCCCTTACGACCTCAGATGATACTTTCTTGTATCCCTCCCTCTTGTGATCCAGAATATGTATCCTGTATAACTCTTGTTCTTCCCCTTCAGGTACTTAAAGGTCTCGATCATATTTCCCCTATCACTTCTTTCCTCCAGGGAATACATGTTAAGCGTGTTCAACCTTCCCTCATGGGACTTCCCCTCCAAACTCTGAATCATCTTATTCGCTCTGCGCTGCACCCCCTCCAGCAATCTGATGTCCTTTGTCAGGAACAGGTGCTAGTACTGCATGCAGTATTCTAGGTGAGGCCTGACCAGTGACCTGTACAGGGGAAGGATCATCTCATTACTTCTAGAAGAGATTCCCCTCACTATACAGCCCGGCATCATGTTGGCTTTTGCTGCTGCATTCTGCACTGAGCCGAGTTGTTCATATTCTCTGTTATAATCACCCCCAGGTCCTTTTCTCCTCTGTGCTCCCCAACTGTATCCCTCCCAGCTTACAGCTCCTCCTCTGGTTCTTAGCTCCGAGGTGCAGCACATTGCACTTCTTGGCATTGAACCCCATATGCCATGTTTCTGGTCACTCCTGTAGTGTAGTCAGGTCTTCCTGCAATCCTCTCCACCCCTTGATGTCATCCACCACAGCTTCCATCTTGGTATCATCTGTGAACAGACTGATCTTACTCTGTGTCCCATGTGAGATATCTGCAATGAATATCTCAAACAGCACTGGTCCCAGTACCGATCCCTGTGGCACCCCGCTTGTAACTGCTTATGGTGATGAGAGTTTCCTTCCACCACCACACTTTGCTATCTACCCATCAGCCAGTTAGTGATCCATTTGACCATCTTAGCACCCACCCCTACATATTCCAGCTTCCCATGTGGCATGTAATCAAGGCCTTGGTTGGAAGTCTAAGTACAGGACATCCACTGCATGGCTCTTGTCCAGTTCCCTGGTCACCCAATCATAGTCCTCAATCAGATTTGTCTGGCAGGATCTGCCTGAGGCAAACCTGTATTGTCGCTCGTCCTGCAAATCATTGTCCCCCAAAAATGTCACTAGCCTCACTTTAAGGATTGTCTCTATAATAATAAAAACAATAATAATATTAAAAAACTCAGTACTTATAAACGGAAATTATTTACATCCTTAAAAAAGTGCCAACCTGAACAAGTTGAGGAAAAGCTCATCCAGTATAAGAAAGCACTTAAGGACCTAAAAACATCAATTATTCTGTCTAAACGGAATTTAGAACTTAGAAATGCTTATAATAAGGATTCATATAAAAGTCTTCATTCGTATTTAAAATAACAAAAAGGGAGACACTAATAAAATAGGTCCATTATTAATTGATAATACAACCATTCTTTCAGATAAAGTTACTGCTATTGAATTTAATAAATATTTTTGCTCTGTTTTTGAACAGGATAATGAACCCATATCACATGTTAATATTAGTACATCTCCTAGCTATACTGTTACTATTTCTGATACCCAGAAAGTTTTAGAAACCTTGAAGTTATCAACAAGCCCAGGCCCTGACAATATCACCTCCAAATTTCTTATGGGAACATATAACAACATCGCTATCCCATTGACCATTATTTTTAATAAATCTGTTAGAGAGTCTAATGTTTCTTTAGATTGGAAAACCGCTATTGTTGCACCAATTTTTAAAAAAGGGGCGCATCACAGGGCCGAAAATTATAGACCTATCAGCCTTACCTCCATTCCATGCAAACTATTGGAAAAGCATATTAAACATCTAATTGAAGAAGAAATGCTGGCATTAAGACTAAATGATGTCCCACAACATGGATTTAAATCCGGGCACTCCTGTACAACAAATCTCTTATCTTTTTACAACTCAGTCAGCAGTTATCTCGATCTTAATATTCCAGTGGATGTTATTCTGCTTGATTATAGTAAGGCATTTGATAAGGTCTCACATTATATCTTAATAAATAAATTAGTAGCATTAGGTTTCTCTAAATGTATTGTGTCTTGGGTTAATAGCTGGCTCTATAAAAGAACCCAAACTGTCAGGGTCAATGGGGAACTATCGGACGAAATATCTGTGTCTAGCGGAGTCCCTCAGGGCTCTGTGTTGGGCCCCACATTGTTTAGTATTTTCATCAGTGATCTTACTATCTCATCACAGAATATCTTAACTAAATTTGCAGATGATACTAAATTAGGAGGTCCTGTTGACAATGATACAAACAGGAGTATTCTAATAAATGATCTCAAAAAAATCGAATCCTGGGCGGTAACTAATAAGATGACATTCAATGTGTCCAAATGTTCCGTGTTACATATTGGTAAAAAAAATTCCAAACAAATATATCATCTTAATAATATCTTACTTAGGGAATCCCTTGTCGAAAAAGACCTGGGTATATTGGTTGATAATAGGCTGTCTTTTTCAAATCACTCTAACATGGTTGCCAATCATGCTAATGCCCTCCTAAGTAGGATTAATAACACTTTTATCCTTAAAACTGAGGAATGCATTTTGACTTTATATAAAACCCATGTTAGACCCCATTTAGACTTTGGTTCACCCTTGTGGAGTCCCTATTTAGTTAAGGACATCACTAAAATAGAAAAAGTTCAAAGAAGGGCTACTACAATCATACCTCATCTTTCTTGTTTCAATTATGAAACTAGGCTCCAAAAAACAAAGTTGTATTCACTTGAATTTAGAAGATTGAGGGGAGATCTCCTTCAATTATTTAAAATTTTACAATCTGCCGCATTAATGAGTTCATGCGGAGTATCTTTTACATCAAGAAAAATGGTGGCTAGAATTCATAAAAATTGAAATTGAGAAAACAAGAACAAACAGAAGACAGCAGTTCTTCACTGTTAGAACACCAAAAATTTGGAACTCTTTACCACAGGAAATTGTTGATTGCCAGAATATTAACGCATTTAAATTGAAACTTGATAAATGGCTTCTGGACAGAATATAATCTATTATGATCCACAATGTGTGGAGGACATCCTCGATGGGCCGACTTTCTTTTGTCCTTACTACCAAGTACCAAGTACCAAGTCTCCATGAGCTTTTGTACAATTGATGTGAGACTCACTGCATTGTAGTTACCTGGATCAACCCTTGGGCCACCTCTGTGAATGGGCACCACATGGACCAACCTCCAATCCTGTGGCATGCATCCTGTGTCCAGAAATGTAGTGAACAGGTCAATCAGTGGTCCTGCTAGGCACACTGCCAGTTCCTTGAGTACCCTAGTGTGAATGCCATTGGGTCCCGGTGCCTTGTCCACACACAGTGCCTTCAGTCCTTCCAGTATCCTGTCCTCTGTAATTCCTCCATCTGTCACCCCCCTCACCCCACAACTCCCATGAACTATCTGTCCCCCTTCTGTGAATACCGAGCAGAAGTACTCATTGAGTGCCTCTGGCTGCTCCTCCTCCTTCTCTACCCACCCCCATCTTTATTAATTATCACTATCTGGTCCCTATTCTTCCTTCTCTCACTAATGTATCTGAAGAAGTCCTTCTCTCCACCCTTAATGCCCTGTTCCAGCCTCAGCTCTCTGGATCCTTGGCGGCTCTGACTAGTCTGGCAACCTCCCTGGACCCCTTCGTATACTCCTCCCTGTTGACCCCCTTCTTGATCACTTGAATTTCTGAAAAACTGTCCTCCTGGCCCTCACCCCCCCTCCATTACCCCCTAGGTCAGCCAACTGGGCTTCTGTGCCCTTCTCTTCACACTTTGTGCCCTAGTACATGCCCCAGTAGCCTCTGCCAGCCCTGCTGTAATAATATCCCGCATTTGATAGGCATCCATGGTTGGTTGGATTCCCTCCAGATGATTTATCAGAATATTCCCCATCTTGTTCAAGTATGCTCCCCTTAAATAAATCCAAACCTCCAGTTTGCTTCGCCATTTTGAGCGTGAACCATACTGAGTGGTGATCACTCCCAACCAGAGGGTTCTCTACCTCCAGGTCCCTTATGATCTCCCCATTTGATAGTACAAGTTCCAGAGTCCTTCCCAGCCTAGTTGCCTCACATACCAACTGCACCAGGAAGCTGTTCTGAAATGTCCCCAATATGACCTACTCACATGCACTTGTGGTGATTGATGTGCTCCAGTTCACCCCAGGTGGGTTGAAGTCCCCCACCACCACCGTATTCCCCTTTCTGCAGACCCTCCTAATTTGTTCTGCCAACTCCCTGTTCAGCTCCTCCCCTTGAGTTGGTGCCCTGTAGACTACCCCATCCTCAGTACCCTTTTCTGTGAGTCCTGAAACTGCATCCATAGGGCCTCTGTCCCGCCTTCCTCCCCCTTTTCCCTTGTGCTTGTTATTCCTCCCATACATAGATCGTCACCCCCACCTTTCCTGTTTGCCCTGTCCTTTCTGAATATTCTATACCCTGAGAACATCATATCCCAGTCCTGGTCCTGTGTGGCCCAAGTTTCTGTTATGGCCATAATGTCCACCTGCCCCACTGCCAAGAGGGCCTGTAACTCAGTTGATTTGTTTCTAGGCTCCTCGTGTTCAGTACCATCCAACCTGTCCTTTCCCCTTCCTTCCCTTCCTTCCTTCCCTTCCCTTCCCTTCCTTCCCTGATTAACCTCTCTCTTGTCCCTACCCTGATGCCCTCCCTCTAGCTAGGGGGGGTAAGCTTGTCTGGCTCCCCTCTCTGGAAATCCTGCCTACACGCTGTCCACATGCCCTCCTTCCTAGGTTAAACATACCCTTGTTGCTATGTATCCCTCTACCCTCTGCTTTAATACTCCCTTCCCATCCCTGCTCAAATGTAGCCTGTCCTCTGTGTACAGGTCATTAATTTCCCAAATTCTGCCCCAGCAACCTACTAACTCATACCCCTTGGTATGACACCATTTCTGCAGCCAGGTGCTGAACTCCCCCTGTCCTCCCCTTTCTCCCTGTACTTGCACATGGTACTTTTGAGCACCTCTAAGAAGGTCACTGAATTCCCTACCTCCTCACACAGCTTTCCCAGTTGGCATATGTTGTCCAGTATTCCCTGCATGTTACAGTCCCATTAATGGAATGTAAAGTTAAAATGTTACTCACAGTGTTGTTGGGCAGCACTTGCAGCCTGTCCACTCTGGGCAACTCCTGAAGCAGCCTGTCCTCTCTGGCTGGACCGTGTCACCCTTCCACTGGACACACCTGTATGTGGAATGCATAATAATTGTCATTATCTTTCACCAATGTCGCATGCAGAACATCATCCCAACAGCGCAACAGTTACTGTGATGTAGATATTTCCTATATGTTTCCAGTATGAAGCATACTCTTCTAGGTATAGTGATGTCTGATGTCAACACTACACATATGTCTGTGCACAACACTGTTCTGTGTAACAACACTAACTGACCTAGACAATCCAAGTATAGGCAGCACCAGCAACATACTGATGACAGCTACCTACTACAATGACCCTTGTGTCCAATGGGCAGATTACTGCCTGTTCACTGCATAACTGAAACAGTCAATTACTATAGCACATGCTACATACAGCAGTTATAACCATAACAGGGGAACAGTGGACACTATGGGCATGCATGTGACATACATGCATTGTACTGTACTGACAGTGTGAAACATTGCACAACACTGTGTTCTGCATCAAAACATACAGTATTTTGGTGTAACACAAAATGGGGACATGCCATGCCAACCGTGCCTTGCCACAGCTATGACACGGCAGTATAGGCCTTGCTTCTCATTTGTTTTGCACAGGAACAATCAGAATGGATAAGACATTGTGTCCTGCTTTGATAGTTGTCACACCACACATGTGAACATGTGTGATGCACTGTCAGGTCAGCATCATCAGTAGGAATGATCATGTGCCAGCTGGCCTGCTGGTACCAAGGCAAGGTGCCTATCAGCAATGCCGTTGACCCGTGTTCGGTAATTCACTCAGAATGTCATAGTGCCAGCTAGTGGCTGGGGAGATGAAACACACACTGCAGACGAAGGGCAGAGTCTGTGAGGGAGCCACTGTGTCAGTTTCAGTAGCAGCTGTGGGGCTTCCTGGACAAAATATGTCAATGCACATCTCCACCCCATGTACTACCACACACCAGAGAAATGGCTTGCACTTCCCCTGCCCATGACACAGTTCATGTGCCGCCACACCTTTTGCCAACTGTGTTCGTCAGAGAGGGTCACGTTCCTGCGGCCTCGCCTGGATGTCATGATACAGTAGCCTAAGGTGAGCATTAGGAGGTTGTTCCTACCCAGGGGGGCACGCCAAGGGGAGTACGCATGGGCATGGTGTTTTGGCATCCAGGGCTTGGTCAAACACTCCATTGACAACATCCAGGGGCACAGATTGTTAACAGTGTATTAAGTATAATCAGAATGTAAATACAATGCACTAAACATTTGCTATGTTACTTCATATGTCTAACAGACGCAGAGAACTTAAATGCAAAAAGGAATGAACACATGGCATATGCATGCACTCACCTGGTGCTATCCCCTGTGAGTCCTGGCATTCACTGAGTACTAGCTGACATAGGTGTGGCTCCCTCCTCTCCATGTCACTCCATTTGTGTTTCAACTGTGAAACACTTCAGTACACACCACTGTTAAGGTACAGGTATCTGGCAATTGCCCGCCCCACCTTGTCACTTTTCTTGAGAGCATGTAAAGTCCTCCCTGGTAGCAGGGGTATGTTGCTATTCTTCTTCATCAGCTCCAGCAGTAATGCAGTCTCTGCATCACTGAAATTTGGGGATCTGATCATATCTGCCATGATAAATTGCAAGCAAACTGTAACTGTGATGCTGAGAATGTCACAGCCTGAAACACCCTTCTCCCTAAACTGCCCTCAAACTCCTCAGGTTGACAGGTTGAAGTACATGCATATGTTCCTGCATGTGTGAGACACATGGAGGTGTTTTTCACACAAACGCACAAAATCTGTGGCCATTTCATGCATGGGCTCTAAACTGTTGCCCATTTTCTTGCACATGTGGAAAAACATGGATATTTCTGCGCACGTGCTGTAATTTCATTTGTGAGCCTTTGTAGTTCACGCATGTGTGAGAAAATGCTGTGATGTGGCACAAGATTGCTTACAGATGACTTACATGCACTCCCAGAACACCCACTCCCATGAGCATTGTGGACATACCTTCGTGTGGTGTATGTAAGACACAACACAGACATGCTACCACGCTGAAGTGTATAAGATGATGGGACAATCTGGGAGCTGATTGTCACATCTAATAGTGACACATCGCCAGTTTTGCTAATGTCCCACTATGCCAGACATGTATGCAGTTTAATTCTAACTACTCCCATGCCCCCGCAGGCATCATGCATGTGTACTGATGGCAATGAACATATGTATGAATACAATGTACATAGGTAACACATGTGTGTATGCATCACAGTGGGCTGTGACCAATCAATATAATGTGTCATATACAGTTAAATGCTTCATAACATATTTGAGACCACATGGCACAATAGCATAGTTACCAATAGTGCCACGTGATACAAACATGTATGGGTTGCCTGGTATAATGATATAGTGACACATGGCATGAGGGACATGTGGCCTGCTGATGTGGCATGTAGGAATATCATGGCTAGGGACATGTTTATAGTGTTGTGATGCTTGACAGTGAACATCCCATCAGTGTAAGCGGGGTATTTGGGATGTACATACTTTATTGTCTGCTGTGTGTGCAGGTGTATACATCTTATTATACATGTAATGTTATATGGGTTTAACATTTCAACAGGTGACAGTGGATACCCACTAAAGCCATGGCTCATGGCACCAGTGACAGCACCACAGACACAGCAGGAGGAGAGGTATAATGCTGCACATGCCCACCCAAGATCTATAATTGAGCATACATTTGGTGTACTCAAGATGCGGTTTGGATTGCCCAGAAGGGCACTGCAGTATAGTCCTGAAAAAGTGCAAAATCTTTGTAGCCTTTGCATACTCTAACATTGCCATGTCACAGCGGATGCCCCTACCCGATGTACCACAACAACAGGATGACGATGATGATGACCATGCAACTGATGCCACCTGCACCATCACCAGCAGTATCACCAAGAGGCCATGGTGGTCCAGCAGCAGTGGCATGACATGCCCAAGAGAGGTTCATAAGAGACCTTTTTTTAGCCTCAGTAACAACTGCATACGCCGGCATTGTTTCACCATTATGTACATTCAGTATATGTTGATGTACATGAAAGGTTTACATTACTTTAATGTAGAAGTCTAGATTTAGTAGTTGCCGTATTGGTCCTTGCAAGAATAGATCCAGAAACAAATGATTTGATACCTTTTAATGGACCAACATAGATGTAACAACAAGAACAAAGTGCTCTAGCTTTCGGACCAACCAGTCCTTCTTCAGAAGCTCATGGCAGTTGTTTAGAAAATACAATACTTATAACAGCTAGATAATGCAGAGAAAAACAGAAAAAAATCCCCATTGGTTTAAAATACTCATTTAAAAAAACCAGAAGATGATGTCAGAGAAGTTTAACAGTGCCATACTGCCTTCAGCCAGAAGGAACCCTGGGTCAAACGTGCTTGGTGGAACACACATACAAAGAATCCTACTGCATATAAATTTAATTGACATAAGATAACACTGCTGAAGCAGATAACTCCGAAATCAAGCTATGAGTGTCACAGTTAGTATAAGGATGTGATTACTGAAAGGCAACCCCCTTCAGTGAGTAGTAATCCAAATGATTCAAAGTGAGCAGTGAGTAGTAATCCAAATGATCTTTATGTAAGGATGTTTTTGCAACAGATACATGAACATAAATGGGTGTGATATGCTTTACAGGCTACTTAGCATCATCATGACATCTACACATACACATTTACATTTGTATGTTCAATTTACAAAGGCTATGTGCATGTCATTGTAATCCTGGGACACATGTCAGCTAAACAGTAATAAGTATCAATTACAATACAAAATTACAATCAGAGGTAAGCTAGGAATGGCTGCATGACTGGAACACAAACAGTATTGCAGTGCTGGGGATACATGATACTAGACACTATGCACAACATGGTCTTGGAGTCCCCCTAGGCCTGTGAGGCATAATGTTGATGCAGCCAGCATTGCCACATGTGCAAATGGTGTGTGTCGCTACTACCTAACAGTCATGACATGCACATGTGAGAGCCTTGCCATGACATTGTACCTTTAACATGTTGCTATATGATGATTTGGAGGCCAGGGTGAGCACCCTCTAAAATGTTGCACACACCCTGCCAATCTTTTTCATGCAACACAGCCCTGGGTTGCTGGATGTCCTTTGTTTTGGTGATGTTGTATTCCCCTGTTGAGTTTTGTGCCCACACAAACAGAAGCCCTTACACGTTCACTTGCATCACAGATAAACCCTTCCATCCACGGTCATGCCACGTGCTTATTATGACACTCTATCTGTCACACATCCCTTGAACAAATGTGTCACAGTCATAGCACATGCTGGTCCTACCCCTATGGACTGGAAGCATTAGGACTCTCCAGGCTCAACAACGTGGGGCCTGTGATATACCCTGCATGTCCCTGCACCACATTCCAAAGGCTTCCCAAACCCCTTCACACATACTTGTGAGCTGTCACTGATAACTGGGCAGAAAGAGCCTTGTACCCATGTACCACATAGCATAACAGGTGCACTAGTGCCTCAGTGTAATTCAGTAGTATTCGTGTCACCTTGTGCATATTGTATGTGCCAACATACAAGGCCCCTGGTCTGCCACATGTGTCCCCAGAACATCTTGTGCCCTCAGCACAGCCATAGTATGTCACTATGTAGTTCTAGCCCTGAATCTGTATATGACAGTGTATTACAGTGATAAACGGGGTCAGCATTGCTATGTGAGACATATGTTGCAGTAAATGCATTACCTAACATGAGCAGCATGCTCATTGTACTAATATACTTGGAATCTAACTAACAATCATATGACACAGTTTCCACAGTGTGTTTGTTTATCATGGTATTCCAGAGTTATCAATACACTGGCAACTCATCTTGTATAACAGGTCAATGCTCATACACTGAAAGAGACAGTTTGTAATACAGTCTTGTCAGGAACGATTGAATTACATTTCAGTGCAGTCACAAGTCACTGCATAGCAGCATTGTGATTCTTCTGAAACATTTTTGCCGGGCATTGTGGTGGTTCAGCAAAAGGCATGCAAGCACTCAACATTGCTTAAGCAACTCATTCTAGGAATTATTAACATTGCCTGGCACTAAACCCTATTTGAGTGCTGTTGCCAATGTGGTAGGGTGATTGTGCTCTGTGCCATGTGGTCGGTATGTTCTATCAAATGGATAGAGTTTTCAATTACTAGGTGGATGAGACATCCCAGGCATTGCTGAATTGAAACACCTATGGTTCAGGTATGTCTGCATGCAAAGGATGACAGGACAATGGCTATTCAATCAGTGTTGTACTGTGGCGAGGGGATGGACAATGGGTCACTGCACACATTTTCAACATGTACTATTGTACACTGTGAACCTAGGGTGTCTGGCACTCTCTGTTTCTCACTGGTCACAGTGATGGTGTCGACTGGGATGCCACATCATTATGGCGGTGTATGCACATATCACTGCCTGAGCCCATGGTGTACAGGACTATCTGACATGGTGGATGTGGCCAGCATCCAGGGTTATGCAGGTTGACATGGTACATACTAAACATGCCACATACATTCATGTCAGGCTACTGCATGTTTATGATACATGTCCTGGTGGCATGGGCCAGCCCAGTCATATGCACAATGCCACATATACACAGTATATCATACTGGAGGTCAGGAAGACACAGCCATGCAGACTGAGTCACATGTTGCTTCCAGTACTGGGAGCCTTCCCATACAGGATGTGTACAATATCACAAGTCATGTGTATGACATGACTATTGGCAGCATGGATGTCTGTGGGTGCCTCTACACATGGGTCATGGTGGCAGGAGCACTGTCAACCTTTTTGTGCATGATTTACATGTTGTCTAGTAATCTACATATATTTGCTGGCTAGTGATTATAAGCCACTGCCAGCGAGTGCCCAACAGCTCCATAATCCACATATTTGGTATGTGGAGCTCCATAAACCACTGGCTGAATAGTACCACTGCATCACCAGATGAAACACTGAACAAGCTGTCCTCGTGCTGGATGTTCACAATCACTGTACAATCGGTCACTCAGCGTGAGGCATGCTTGTAGTTGGCGGTGACAGTTACCCTCTCAAAGTGGCATAAAAGCCAGTTAATACCACAAAACACAAACAAACAAGTAAATATAGAAAATATAACATGGTAAGATGTGGTTCTCTGGGGATTTTATGCACCCCCTCGGTGTGTGTTGCCCATATAAACCCCTCGGGCTTTGCCCTCAGGGTTTATGGGGGCATCACATACCTTGGTAGTGCATAACATCTCCATACACCACACTTCCCCATGCATTATTCTATATATCATGATTGCTTACATGCTGTATTATTTTAGGTTGCCATTCATATATTCTGCCTCCTTGCTTATATCACACAATATGCATATTGCTGTATAACTATGCCTAGCTTTGCTTACATGCAGATCTATGCACTACTGTCAGTGCACTCTTCTAAACAGTGCCAACAACCTCATACAGAGAACTCACACATGATACAATAGTCAGCTGTCCACCCACAGCATGGTCAACATCAGGATTGTGTTGTGATGTTCATATGCCCAGGATACATGCACTCTGAGTTGATAGAGCACTGTGATCACACATGTTTTGGTGGGATGTAAACAGTGTGGTTAAATACAGTGTTCACCTTTTAAATGCCAGAGGAGGAACTGACTCAAGGTCCTCGCACTATCACATGTCTCAATGGACTGTACACAGTCATACAATCTGTTGCAGACAAAGAGTCACTTTGAGGGCTGAGGGTCTGACAATGTCCCTGTAATGTGAGCATCTGTGGCCATTACATGGACTCTGGGTAATGCCTTGTGTATGGACAGATGTGTCACGCCTCAGATCATTTCCAGTGTGTGACATGTGCATTAAATGGTTTAAGTATCCTGTGCTGGGATGCTTCTGGGTTGGGGGCAACATCATCCAGATGGTGCTGTTGCTGCGATGGTACAGGTCATTGAGGAGTCACCTCTTTCCAGATGTTTCACAGTCCTGTTGCAGGGATCCCCATTGGTATGTGGCCAGGCTGTAGCGTGTGCATGGATGAGCCAACAGATCTGTTGCAGGGCCTACAGATGTGACCGTATCAGAAGTGACCGGGTTACCATGGTATATGTGACCTGGTAGAGTGTAATGACAGGGGTGATATAATGGGAGCATAATATTATCTGAGAGCAATATATCACATACCTGTGGCTATCATATGGAAGTCATATTGATGTCCCAAACCATTGGGCATAACAAGAAGATGGCCATGGGTGGACTTCGTGTTGGCGGCAGAGGGTTGACCTCCGCAGGAAGGGTTGTGGATACATTCAATAGACATCCATTAGTTGAGGTGTGGGCATAGAGAGTGGGTTGGCCCAAGCAGCCATGGCACAGATCTACTGAAACCTTACAAATATGTGCAGTGATGTAACAATGAATACCAACATTGGTCTGCTGCATGTACCCTCGGGTAGGGACACAGGTAGCATACATTGGCCTGTTGGTTCTTCCCATCCAATGTCCTAATGTAACTACATGTCTCCACTGCAATGATAGGACAGCATGTCAAATTTCATGTAATACCAGGACCTGTGTTCATGATATGTTCATAGTCCTCCGGTACATGTCTTGTCAAATGCCAAGGATGTCATCACACATGCATGGGCCACATGATATCGCACTGCTGTGGATCTCATGCCTTTGCATGTTGTGTGACTCATGACACATACTGCAGTTGTACACGCTATTAGGTTACACTGTGAGGGGTCCACAGTTCTACCAATATTCACAGGCACCATGTGTGTTTGTCAAGCAGACATCACATCCAATCAGACCCTTCTGTAGATCCTGCACAACTGCCACACACTTTGTGTTAATGGCTGATGACAGGCATGACCACGGTGTCATGGCAATTACACACCTGTTGTCATTGTGAATGCTTGCATGACCATTCAATATACCCCCCATATTGCACACGTCAATTCACCATACTACACATGTTTACCTATCCCATGCTTCTTTGTACACCACTACCCAGTCAATAACGCAACATTGACACACTGTACCATATTCCCATAACAACAGCACTCAATGACATACATACATTACATCTAACAGGCATCTGACATTGCCATCACGCATTTGTTTATTCACTTGTTCATGTCCCATTCCACAGGGTGATTCTCCTTGTGATATTCCCCTGTGTAGTCTGTTATTGATATTCCCCATGTACTCTGTTAGATTCTCAATTCGAGTAAGTCAATATACCTGTCATGGGCAGCATCTCATATCCATGGCATGTACATATGCATCCTCTTTCACATGTCTAGGTCTACTTTTTTGTGGTGGCATCCTCTGCCAACATGTTTTGATGTCTACTTTTCTTTTCCCAGACACCGTCTGTGTTTGTGTTGTTCCAGACACAGTTGGTGTTTGCGTCCCTGTTCTGGTATGATCACCTTCAGTCACACCCTGTATGTCCTATCCATTGGCTGCATGTGCAGGCTTTTCTGCCTGATGTGCACTTGTTCATCTGTTTTGGCCCTGCTGTTCTGTAGCCTGTGTGTCCTCTCTGCCTCCTTGCACCTGGACAACGTTGTGCATTTTTCTCTCTTTTTAGGTGGGTTGTCATTCCATGTCTGATTCTGCCCCCTCTGTGCACATTGTTTACCTGTGCTCTCTTCTCCCTGTGTGCTGCCACTGTCCCCTGTATACTGTGTCTCTGGTGCAGACACTACAGGTTCCACTACAGTTGTGTGGTGCGTGATGTGGGCCTGTGTTGTGCCTTCTAGTGTATTCCCACGTGTTGTTGGTTGGTAGGGGGTACTGTATAGCACATTCCTGTTGGTGTCATCACCTGCTGTTGTGTGAATTTGCTCAGTGACAATGTGTGACTGTACAGTACCACCTGCTGTCTGTGGTTCTACATTAGAAGGGCCACATGCATACTCTGGGCTATTTATGCCCACCCCAGTGGACACTTGCCTTCTGGTTGTGCTTGTGTCATGCTTTGTGTGTGATTGTCCACGGTTTCAGCCATGCCCACATGAAGATCTCCATGGCTGTGATGGTATTGGTCACCCTATTCATTGAACTTGTGTGCCTGTCAAGTGCTGCCACGTGGGTGTGATGCAGGCAGTCCTGTCAACAACTGACAAATGTCCCTCATGACTAACATATGTGTGTCCTGGATGTCACATAGAACATCTGTCTGCTGCTGCATGATTACATTATTTCTGACAGCGGCATCAGAGATGGCGTGTAGTGCACCGTGCACCTACGCTGTCAGAGCTCAATTGGCGCTGTGTGTTTGATCATTGTCATGTAGAGCTGTGGCTACAGAGTGCACAGCATCTATCAATTGATGTGTGCTCTGAGCTACTCTCGTGGTGTTGTGTGACTGTATCCTGCAGGTTACCAAGGCCATGCTTATTTGGTTCTCCACATTGAGCATGGCATCACTATAGCAGCTATGGTTGCTGTGTGATGCACCACCATTGACCTCAGACTGTGGCTGGCTCTGCTGGAATGTAGGTGTGCCTATATCAAAGTCATGTAATGATACTCCTGAGATGTTTCCACACTCAGGGAAACATTCAGGGGTGGATAGTACAAAGTCCTGGCAATATTTTCAATGGGAACACTACCCTGATCCTCTTCCTTCACCTGTCTATCTCCTTTCACATTACCACTGTTGTCAGGCAGGTGTGACTGTGTTCCAGGACCTGCATCACTATGTAGGCGCAGTTGCTTTACTGTACTGGGAGTCATCATACTGCTGGGACTGCGTTCGACAGCTGCTGCTGACTCTTGCGTGGCTCTGGCCTCACAATGTCTCCTGTGAATGTATAACAACAACACATTATGAATGTTGTGTCCCTACTGTGCCTGTCCCTTAATCATGCATACTTTTCATGGATTCTGACTTGTACAGTATTCACTGTTAGCACAACAGTATTGTCATATCACTGAACTGTGGCACAGGACACAGTAAGTACCATGCTACAGTACAGTTCACTCACCAATGCTGTTGAGCTTTACGTACACTCTCTCAGGTGTTGTATGTTACGGAAATTTATTTCTGTAGTATTGTGGTCACATGTGTCATGCTGTGCATGTGTGGCCACAGATGTTTGGATCATTACAACCACGTTTTCTGACAGCCACACATCCATGTAGGAATGGCAGTGCTCATCTGGCCTTCATGTCAACTCACATTGAGAATGTGTGGCTTCATGAACTGCTCAATGTCAGCAGTTTACATTAATTTGGCATGCTGCACATTTGATACAGATCATAATGTATTTACACTGTTTGTGTGATGGTCATGTACCAACATATATGTTTCCACACCACAACCCTACCACTGTGCATTTCAGACTCATTGTTGTTCAGCATCATTGTCATGCCTGTAGATGTTACACATGCTTACTCATGCCATGTTATTCCCCACTTTGTCCTGAAGTGTTAACTGATTATTTCAGGCCTTGTATCTTATGGTCCATTGCAATGGGACTGTGGGCATGGCTTGCTGGATACAGATCAACTGATATGTGCACATAGGTTTGTATCCCACCAGGCACCACTTGCATACCTTTTGAGCATGGGCATGCCACATAACATACATGTGCCCCCAGATCACACCTTGCCACCCATGTTTGTTCCTATTAATATGGAATACCATTTTCCTTCCATCTATCTGTAGATACCCTGTGATGGCATCCATCCATCCTGCACTGTGACATTGGTTTACTTGTACATGTTACCCAGAGCAACACAGCTGGCCACTGTACCCAGTTCTCAGGTGATTGTCAGGGTATTGTTCACATAGTACACAGTGATGTTGATATTATTGTCATACTGTATGTTGGACTGCTGCTATGCATGGTATTCCATGCCTGGATTCTGATTGTTGTGCTGCATTAGTGACATCATATTTTAGTGCCAATTCAGTAGTGATGTCAGTACTACAGCAGAACAAATGGGAATGGTGACACATAGTTGATGTACCCTATCCACTTAGGATGAGTTGTTTAGTTACTAACACTTGCCTGTACAGATATGACAGCACAATGTGTCACTTGCCGAGGCCTACCAGTGACTCTCAAGTTGGCCCCTAACCAACAGAGGTTCAGTGTCACACAGTGCATTGTTCAGCATGTGCAAGTCTGCCCATACACAATCAGTGTTTGTGTATGTGCAGGCCTATACACACACACACACACACACAGAGCACAACCTGTATATTGGGCGATTGTGTGTTAACCAATCCCACTCCAGCTTTGCTCCGATGGGGACAGAGTACCAGGGACATGTGTAGCTGCAGGATTCACCATGCACCTGTGTATTAACACCTGTTGCTGGGTGATGTTTTGTGATCTGTGCTGTGTGTCTCACTCTTTCTTCTGGTTGGCAGTTTCCAGCAGATACAGTCACAGCCAATGAACATCTCCAGATATTTCCTGATATTTCTGTGATGTATCTAGAGTTATCTCCTGCTTTCTGCATTTCCACAGTGCAGCAGCAGAGTGACACTTGTTTGACAATTTGCAACATACTGTATCTGTATGAATCCAGCCATGTCTGTGAATACCACTGTACACATCCCTATGTACAACTGTACTCCTTCAAAGTACTATTTGTCACATCCTATGCTGTCCACATTGTGGACAGGGATGATCTTGCCACTGTCTGATAGTCTTGTGGACATGTGGATTACATTCATCCTATTGCATGGATAGTTCCTCCACCATCCCAGCCATGCACATATATGTCCTGTGGTCTGTGTATGACACAACACAGCATTTTGTATACCATCATTGTGTTTGATGTTGCTTCCTTGCATGCATGCTTGTCGTTCCTCCACTGTGTACAATGTTTCCACATGGTGTGGATCATATGTCATAACATGGCACACATTTGCATGCATTGTGCTGTGCTGTGTGTCTGTCATTGCTCCTTCTCTTTTTATCTGAGACCTGCACTTGTCCATGGTTCAGGGCACACAGTCACACGTTTTATGTATTCAGTTGGGTGATGGGGGACATCACCCATGCATGACTGTGCTGTCTTTCATGGATGCAGTGGTGTGCATGACACTGTGTGTGTTGTTTGCCCTATATAGCAACAGTCAAACATGGACACATGGCACTTGCTGGCAATTGGGACTGCTAGGTCCACGCAGTCAGCCCATCAGCCCTGTACCCATGTCCTCAGTAAAGCTTCATTGGGACCATCATATTGGCTTGCCTGTGTCGTTTGCCCTAGGCCAGTCCCATGCATGTATACAGTGTAGCCCTCCATGATGTAGCACTGTGCTGCAGACTTCTGCAATGGGGTTGGTCCAGCATATAATGCACTGCCAATGTGTGTTTCACTACTTTTGTCATTCAGTTCATGTGTGACAGTGCGGTTCATCATGGCGGACTTCACTGTACTTCTATACACAGTGCTTTCCGTCCACCACCCCTAATAACCCATGCACAACATGCATCCACAGTGTCTGTGATTGAGCAGTTCATCACATTCCCTCATGACATACCTCGTCTCAATGTCATGTCATGCACCCTTGTGCATGTGCACCTCCTGTACTGTTGTTTTTCTATGCTGTGCCACTTGTTACTGCCCTTTAGGTACAGTAATCTCCTATCTCCTTACTCTCCTCCCATGGGTACATTCTACAGTCCCCTTACCTTTCCTAATGCTTTTTGTGTTGCAGGCCCTGTACCTTTGAAGTTTGTCAACTCTGGACCAGATGCATCCCATTGCTGCACTTTCTCAGGCGGCTGCACACAGTAATCCATGTGCAGCCGGACCATGGGTTGCTATCACAACATCACTACCTTATACCTTATGCTTGTGATGGTAACCTAGGCTATGCATCTCATCATGCCAATGGCCTGTGCTGCTGCCTTTGTACAGTGGAGTGTAACCCCAGTGAAAGTGGCAGTTAAATGCCAAACAAAGTACCAATACAGCTTTTCTTCAAAAAAGAAATAAAGCATTTATTTTGCTCAAATGATAAATGCAAACACTCCAAGCACACAGGAATGCTGCCACAGATACCCTGGCACTTTGCCAATTAAGGCTTCATCAGGGTGTATGTATCTGAAGAGGATGACTCCTTTTATATGCATGGTAATTAACTTATCAAAGCACATTATACATTTCGAACAATCACTAATCAGGATCTAAAGATTTGCTCTTGTAGGTTCAAGAAATAAAATTAACAAACATTAAAACAGGTTAACATAATCAAATAAATGTCTCAACATGATCCACAGTAAAATTTCATATTTAAAATAAAAATTGTGTCCCAGCCAATCAGATCTCAGCATTTCAGCTTTCAGAATATTATATTTTTGTGCTGCTTATCATTTTGTTCCTTTATTAAATAGTTATTTCAATGGCAAAAGTGTTGTACACTCAGCTAGAAGATCCAATTAGTATACAAGTTATGTACCGACCAATCAGATCTCAGCGTTTCAAAATTTCAGAAACATTACAATTTTCTACTGCTTATCATTTTGTTCCTTTCTTAAACAGTTATTCCAATGACAATAGTGCTGTAGAAGATTCCAATATAAACAAATATAAATGGATTATATACAAAATGAAGTTTAGAATAACTGTTCACTCCAACATATTTTAAGGCCTAGAAGCAAAGCAGGGTTTGCACTCGGAGGGGTGCTATAAATGTAGCAGTAAAGCAGTCAGTCTGTACTTCAAGGAAAAATGTTGCACTCACCCTAACAATAAGGACCATAAGCCAATGAATATTCTTTAGTTCCTTCTCAGAACATGTTTATTCACCCATCCAGTGTTGAACACACAGTGTAGCAGCAGTTCTTATGTTTTGCTGTTATGGCTTCATCAGATAATAGTGAAGTGCATACAGTGTGCCTGTTAAATGTCATCCTGTCTAATTGGTGCACCAATCACAATAGTGCATATAACATTTAAACAATTGGTAATCAGAGGTACATAATTAAAGTGACATAATGACTAGTGGAAACATACAAACATCTCAAACTTGTAATTATATCACAGGGGCTGTATACAGACCCCCATCTCAGGGGGAGGAAATGAACAAAGAAATGATAGAAAGCATCCTTGAGATGGCAGAGAAAGGGGAGATATTGCTGATGTGGGACCTGAATATGCCAGATGTTAACTGGAGCACCTTTGCTGCAGCCACATCCAAAAGCAGCGCCATTCTCGGTGCCCTACAGGGGGCATGCCTCAGACAGCTAGCTTTGGAACCCACTCAGGAGGAGCAATCCTAGACCTGGTACTCTCAAATGGGGACGGAGAGAAGATCTCCGATCTTGAAGTGGGTAGCCATCTGGGGAACAAGTGACCATCAAACAGTGTGGTTCATGATAAACTTAGCTGTAGAGTCAAGCCATACAAAAGTGAAGGTACTGGACTTCAGGAGGGCTGATTTTGTCAAAGGGAGAGTACATCAGAAAAGCACTAGCAAATAGGCAAGAAGATTGGGGTGGAGCAACAATGGAAACATCAAGCCGCCATCACAAAGGCAACAAGCCTTTGTGTGAAACAAATAAACAAATCAAAAGGAAAAAAAAACACTATGGTTCTCAAAAGAAGTGGCTGGGAAGGTAAGGAGAAAAGACAGCATTCAGGAAGTATAAGGAAACACTGAAGGAGCAGGACAGAGAACTGAACCAGTTAAAGCAGAAGGAAGTGGGGAAGGCAGTCAGAATAGCAAAGGCTCAAACAGAGGAAAGGATAGTCAACTCGGTTAAGAAGGGGGATAAAACCTTTCATAGGTACATTAGGGAGCAAAGAAAGACTAAGGTGGGGATACTGAGGCTGAACAAAGAGGAAGGTGGTTGGGGAGAGAGTGACAGTGAAAAAGCAGGGATATTGAACGAATATCTCTGCTCCGTATTCACACTCAAAAAGCAGGGAGATAACTAATCCAGTCAATAGAAGCACTCTGGATAGGGGTTGATATTAGTCCTATCACAGAAGAAAGGGTTCTGAAAGAACTCTTAAAATTAAAGGTGGATAAAGCAATGGGGCCTGATGGGATTCACCCAATAATTCTAAAGTAACTAAGGGAAGAACTAGTAACACCACTGACTACCCTTTTAATAAATCATGGGAGGATGGTGTGGTACCTGAGGACTGGAGGAGGGCAGATGTGATTTCCTTTCACAAAAGTGGGAGCAAGACAGAGGCAGGAAACTACAGACCTGTCAGTTTGACCTCAGTGGCAGGGAAAATGATGGAATCACTTCTGAAGGAAATAATTGTTGAGTATCTAGAGACCAGTGGGGCACAGGACCCAAGGCAGCATGGATTCACAGCAGGAAGGTCATGTCAGACAAATCTAATTGATTTCTTTGACTGGGTGACCAAAGTAGTAGACCAGGGAGGGCTGTGGACATGGCCTACCTTGACTTTAGCAAGAGATTTGACACAGTCCCACACAAAAGATTAATAAGACAATTAGCCAGCCAGGGAGTGGCTCCCAGCATGGTAGCCTGGGTAAAACACTGGCTGGACAACAAGACATAGTGAGTAATAGTAAATGGAGTCCACAGTGAAGAAAGAGGGTTATCAATGGGGTACCACAGGGTTCAGTACGGGCGGTCCTTTTAATGTCTTTATAAGTGACATTGCAGAGGGGCTGGAAGGAAAGTATGTCTCTTTGCAGATGACACAAAGATCTGCAACAGAGTTGATATGCAAGGTGGGTGGAAAGGATGAAAGACACTTGCAAGGTTGGATGAATGGTCACATGTATGAGCTTAGATTCGGTGCAAAGAAGTGCAAAGTAATGCACCTGGTAAACAAAACCCAAAGGAAGAGTACACAAGGGGGGTGAGATACTGACAATAACAACAATGGAAAGGTACCTGGGGGTAGTCATATCAGACAACCTAAAGGTGGGCCAGCAATGTGAGAAGGCAGTAAGGAGGGCTGGGGGGATACTGGGATGCATAGAGACAGGCATCATCAGTAGAAAACAGGAAGTTGTTGGCCCTCTGTACAGACAGTTGGTAAGACCACATCTGGAGTACTGTGTACAGTTCTGGAGACCCCATCTCCACAAAGACATAGACAGAGTGGAGGCTTTCCAGAGGAGGGCAACCAAAATGGTGCAGGGTTTGCACCAGAAGACATATGAAGAAAGACTAAAGGAGCTTAAGATATATAGCTTTGAGGAAAGGAGAGAGAGGGGGGACATGATAGAAATTTTCAAATCACTCGAGGGAATCAACAAAGTTCAAGAGGGTAGCATCTTTCAGAAAAAGAGATGTGCAAGAATGAGGTGGCACAATTTGAAGATAGAGAGGGGATGGCTCAGAGGTAATATGAGGAAGTATTTCTTCACAGAGAGAGTTGTAGATGTATGGAACGACCTTCCTGAGGAGGTCATAGAGTCAAAAATGGATGAATTCAAGAATGCATGAGACAGACATAAGGCAATTCTAGCGGGGGGTAGGAGGAAGAAGGCTGTTGGTTAACTAAGATCTGCAGGTTATCCATTAGGTAGGAAATGGGCAGACTAGGTGGGCCAAGTGGTCCTTATCTGCCATCAAATTCTATGTTTCTATGTTTCTTATATCATCAATTCATAATAGTATGTTTGTGCAACACTTCTTCCTAGTTTGTAAGCAAAAGGTCAGAATTTTGGATTGGCAAGGTCATTCTGCAAGAATAAAATAAATAACAAACATAAGTGACCAGAAACTTTATTTATTTATTTATTTGAGAAAATCGGAATTACAACCCTTTAAGTTGCAAACTCATTTCCAAAGGCTCCACATCAGATAACTAGTAACAATAACAAACAATAAGAGTACAAGAGTGTGCAAGCAGGTAAAGAGAAGCTGTGAACTTACAGGTGATGAAGTGAGGCCTGTACAAACAGTAGCTAAGCAGTGGAAAATGACACAGTCAGTGAACGGACATATTGTGAAAAAAAAAAAGAAGAACAGCAATCAACTCTATACAATTAGTAGCTAATAGGTTAACAGTGGCATGCAGCTGTGTATACAAGGAGACATCACATTATGTACATTTTAAATATCCTTCATATTTTAAGGCCTCTCTGTATGAAGTGTGCAACACTTTCTTTAATATTATTTCAGGTTAACTTGTATCACTAAGTGCTGTAACACTAAGGATTTAAGTAACTTTATTGTACTGTAACAATTTACAAACATGATTTAGTGAAATGTTATTTAACAGTAGATTCAGATATAATTTGCATATGAATGCTCTTTTCTTTTTGTTCCTTTTATTACCTCCTTCCCTATAGGCCATTGGAATAACTATTTATGAAAGTGTGACGTTTGTACAACTGGTTATGATTAATCTATGCTTTTTGTAATATAAAAATGTGTTATTGAATGTCTCTCTTGAGACATGCTGTGTTGTGGGATGACACCCCAGGGTTCCACTACATGATGTATTCTAAAGCCAGGAGATAATTACAGGCTAGAAAAGACTTAAATTAAAGATCTCCTGTTTATCTAGCTTAATTGTAGCTGCCAGCTGCTAGGATAGGAAATCATAAACGCTATGACATTTAGAGGAAGAATAAAGGTTATGTCACTGTGGTGCTGAAGCCATAAAAGGTCCTTTGATGTCTGTGAAGAGCAGGATGCTGCTCATGGATGAAAGAAAGAACTTGGGAAATTACAGACTTGATTGGGAAGTCATGTGGGGAAATGAGTTTTGCTGATGTTACCTATTTAATTTACCTTCTGAATGATAAGACATCCTGTTTGTATGATTTTTAATAAACAGATGAAGAGCTGGGTAACATCATGGAGAAGGCAGGTTCAAGACAGTGTTTTAATTTTGCTGTGACTGACCTTTAGAGTGATATACATGTTTGGACTCTGAAGAAGAAACATCTACTCTAGCACTATTAGAAGAGATACATTAGATGTATAAGTCTAATTGTCTGATGTTAGAAATGTTGTACTTTTTAACCTTTTTTTTAAGTGATTGTATGTTTTTGCGATATATTGTTCTGTATTTTCATTTTACACATTTGTATCTATTTTAAGTAAGCCTCTCATTTTAAGAGACTACTTGGTGTGCCTTTTGAAATTCTTTTTTTGATAAGTGAAGCATATATGGTTAAAGCTGACACTGTGCCTAAGCTTACTGGTTTTACCAAACTGGGAAAAGGTAAGAGTTTATTCTGAGGTCTTTCATAGAGTTTTTAAGGGTTCATTTTGTGCACCTGGTTAGGTGCCCATGGGTGAAAGATATCTGGCCCCTCCCTGAAGAGCAGAATTATCTAAGCCTGTACACTGGGTACTCTAGCAAGAGGTTCACAGTTTGAATCCCTCTAGAACTTGAGACCAAAGTTTGATTCAAACCCACAAAACAGACAGGTAGGTTACCCTGTTTCTGTTCCTGTTCACAACACTGCGCTTTGGAGGTTGGCACTGTGGGAGCAGAGGGCCTGACCTGCTGTGTGGTGTTGTGATAGATTATTGGCAGTGGTGTGCATAGTTTAGTATTACAAGTTTTTTATTGTTCAGTGTGTCGGCTTGATACTGTCAGCTCACTTGCAAAAAAAGAAAAGGCAGTGATTTATTTTTAAAAAAAGGAAACAGAACTATATCACTTGGCTTACAGTCAAGTTCCTACCCTTTTTATTTTTTTTCTCTGAAGTGCAAGTCAGAGTAGCTGTAGTTAGGGAAGAAGATGGCTTCCAACTACAGCGGGCACACTGTAGACTACTTAAAGCAGTTGTGCTGGGACAGAGGAGTCCCATTCAAGGTGAAAGCCATGAAGCAGAACCTTGTGGATGCCCTGATGGTAGCAGATACCCAGAGCATTGAGTCACAGACAGTGACTGTAAAGGACTGAACCTTGAGTGTGGAAAGGCTAGCAGCCAGTGCAGTGTCCAGATCCAATGAGGAGGGCAGCAGGGCCAGTGCCAGTGAAGGGCCACAGCAGCAGGGAAAGGTCACCAGCATTCTGAAGCCAGAAGTACTCAGGTTGCAGACTGAGTTGTGCAGAATGGAGCTGGAGTTCCAGAGGGAGGCAGAGTGAGAATGCCAAGAGGCAGAGCGAGAACTGTGAGCTGCAGAAGAGAAGAGGGAGCAAGAATGGCAAGAGGCAGACTGTGAACAGTGGGAGGCAGACCGTGAGAAGCGTGAGTGCCAGAGGCACATGAACTGGAGAAGCTGTGACTCCGAACCACCAGCACCAGAGCAGGTAAGTGGCTTGGGTTTAACTGGGACTACAGGACTGGGTTACAAATTGAATTCCAAATTGATAGCTGAATTTAAAGAGAGGGAGGATGTGGATGCCTTTTTAAATTCTTTTGAAAAAGTTTGTATTCAGGCTAAAATTCCTAGGGAGTCCTGGAGCTTCCAGTTATCCCCGCTACATAACGGGAAAACTCAGGATGCATTGGGTCAAATGGACAATGAGGACAGTAATGATTACAGCAAACTTAAAGCTGCACTGTTAAAAAAATTTGAATTAACTGCTGAATGATACAGACCTAAATTCTGTAAGCTCAGGAAAAGCCCTGATATGAGCTATGAGGAGCTATCTATGAAACAACATCAGTTTTTAAAATGTTGGTGGGAAGGAATTGAAGCAAGCTCTGTTGACACAATTGAAAATGTGATTTTGTTAGAACAGTTTTTCTAGGCATGCCCAGCAGAGCTGAAAACTTGGCTGGAGGACCGAGATCCCAAAACAGTGCAAGAGGCTGCTGAACTCTCGGACCGCTATGCCAAGAGCAGACCTGCCCTGAGAGCGAATGGGGTGGGCGTGGCAGTGCAGAAAGGGAAAAGCGCACCTTCAGGGCAGCTAAAACCCTCACTGCCTCCACTAAAACCAGTTAACCCCAGGTTTCAGAGAAAAGATTTCTCTGAGAAAAGAAATGAATGTTGGTTGTGTAAAGAAACTGGGCATATTGCCAGACAGTGTTCCAAAAAGGTGAGCAATACATAACAGGGGGCTAGGAAAGAAGTGGGATGTTTGTGTGTCCCTGAAAGCATGCCTGTGAACATGAGGGAGCACATGCACCCAGTCATGGTGAATGGTGTAGAGATGCAAGGGTTAAGGGACACGGGGCCTCCCTGACCTTGGTAAAGGGGGATCTACTAGAGCCTGATCAGCTTATACCCAATAAATATGTCACTTTACAGGACTTTACTGGTGAGGAGAAAACATTGCCCCTTGCTAGTGTTCTCCTAGACTGGGGTGAAACAGGGGGAACTGTGCAACAGGTGGCTGTAGCCAAAACCTTAGCAGTGGATGTGATCCTGGGCAACAATCTCAAACAAGAGATGGTGTGTGCAGTTACCTGTAGCCAAGCAGCAAGGGAACACTGTAGTTCCCTAGACTCCACAGAGATCATTGTGGAAACCACTGAGAGGATGGTTCTCAGGCTGTGTCTCCCGGATATGGAGACTAAAGAAAAGGAGGTAGAAATGTCCCCAGTAGCAATTAACCATGCAGCTACAGAGGTTGTTCTGAGGAGGGAGGAGTGACCCATTATCAGAGGGTTTGGATTGACAGTGATCCTGAATGCCCTGACACTACTGCTAGGGACCCTAGTTTAGCGACTGAAGGGGACCTGTCCCATGCCTTGGGAATGTGTGAGGAGTTTGCAGCTGCTCAGAGAAGTGACCCTAGTCTAGAGAAGATGAGGGCTTGGGCAGACTCTTACGGAGCACAGGGAGGTGACAGCAGACATGAGGTTTATTGGGAAAATGGACTGATGTATACTCAGGCTGTGCAGATAGAGGGAGGGGTGCTAGGCAGGCAGCTTGTCATTCCCCATTGGTATCATGAGCAGTTGCTCAAGATTGCACATGATATTCCCTTGTCTGGTCATCTGGGAATCGTGTGCACTACACAGCGGTTGGCCCAGAATTTCTATTGGCCAAACTTCATCCAGCAGGTGAAGGAGTATTGCAGGTTTTGTCACCGGTGCCAAGAAATAGGGAAGGTGGGCAAGAAAACCCAAGCTGCCCTGATTCCCTTGCCCATAGTGGAGGAGCCATTCCAGAGGGTGGGAATGGAAATTGTGGGGCCTTTAAATACCCCCAGCTCCTCAGGGAAGAGATTCATCTTGACTGTGGTGGATTATGCCACCCGGTACCCAGAGGCAGTCACCCTATCCTCACTGAGGACAGACAAAGTTTCAGATGCCTTACTTGGGATTTTCTCCCATGTTGGGTTCCCACAGTCGGTTATTACCAATCAACGGGTTTCTTCATGTCAGACCTGATGAAATGTTTGTGGGAGAAGTGTGGGGTGGTGCAGAGATGCACAACGATTGTATCACCCACAAGCCAACGGCTTGTGGAAAGATTCAATGGTACCTGAAGTCAATGCTCCGGCATTTGCTGAACAGAATGGGAGAGACTGGGAGAAATACCTTCCCACCTGTTGTTTGCATACAGGGAGGTGCCCCAAGAAAGTCAACAGGATTTTCCCCTTCAACTCTTATATGGACGCCGGCACGTGGGCCCATAGATTTGATCCAGGAGGACTTGGAAGGCAAGCACACCACCAGGGAACTCCTATAGTGGATTATGTCCTTAGGTTTAGGGAAAGTTGAAGGAGCTTATGGGGACAGCCCAGAGCAACCTGGTAGCTGCCCAACAGACAAAAAAAGTGAGGTACAACCACAGAGCCAGAACTCTTCGCACATGGTGGGTCAGGAAGTCATGGTCTTATTCTGGTCTGGAAAGACAAGCTGCAGGCTAAGTGGGCAGGACTGTATAAAGTGGTTAGGAAGGTAAATGATGTGAACTATATTATAGAGTTACCTGACAGAAGACAGACAGAAAAGATGTACCATGTCAACATGAAGCCATATGCAAATAGGGCTGACATGGTGTTTGCAGTGTGTAGTCCTGGGGAGGGATGGACGAAGGAGACCCCTTCTGGACTTGCTGGAAGAAAGCAAGTGGAGTCCTCTGTGGGCAGTAAAATTGTCTCCCAGGTGGCTCTGGACCAGATCCAGGAAGTAGGGAGGTTTAGCAGACTTTGCCTGATTGTTTAGCCAAGCCTGGACTAACCCCCTTAGCAACGCATGATGTGGAGACAGGGACACAGACGCCCATACGGTGGACAGCATATCGGGTGTCAGATGCTGTCCAAAAGGACATTAGGTGGGAAGTGGAGGAGATGCTGGATTTAGGGGTAATCCAGAGATCCCACAGCCCCTGGACCTCACCCTTAGTCCTTGTGCCCAAGCCAGATGGCTTTACTCATTTCTGTGTGGACTATCGTGGACTGAATGCAGTCACAAAGTCATACGCTCACCCGATGCCCCAGATGGACGAACTCCTGGACAAGTTGGGGGGGCGACCTACCCTACGACCATTGATCTGACCAAGGGGTATTGGCAGGTAGAGTTGATGGACAGAGCTAGGGAGAGGTTGGCCTTCATCACTCTGATAGGCTTATTTGAATTTAAAGTAATGTCTTCCGGAATGAAGAATGCCCCGCCACTTTCCAAAGGTTGGTGAACCAGGTGTTAAATGGTGCTGAGGAGTATGCCGTGGTGTACCTGGATGACACTGCCATCTTTAGCACCAGCTGGGAGGAACACCTCTCCCACCTTAGGGAAGTGCTGGGCAGGATACAGAGGGCTGGGCTCACTGTCAAAGCCTAGAAGTGCCAGGTGGCCATGGGAGAAGTGGCATATCTCGGGCATGTGGTAGGCCGGGGACAGTTTCGTCCTAATCAAATAAAAATAGAGGTGATCCAGGCATGGCCCAGACCAGTAACGCAGAAGCAGGTCAGAAGTTTTCTTGGGACAGCAGTGTACTATAGAACATTTGTACCCAATTATAGTGCCCTGGCTGCTTCCCTATCTGACCTGGTAAAGAAAAGGATGCCAAAGAAAATTACCTGGGGACCAACCTGTGAAGAAGCATTTACCAGATTGAAGAAGGCACTGTGCAGTTCTCCTATTTTGACAAGTCCTGACTGTAGCAGACTCTTTATAGTTCAGACTGATGCCTCAGACATGGGTATTGGGGCAGTACTGAGTCAGACATCCAACCAAGGGAAGATTACCCGGCAGCGCATCTGAGTAAAGTTACTTCCTGTGGAGCAGCCATACTCTACTGTGGAATAGGAGTGTCTTGGCCATAGTGCAGGCCCTAAAGAAGTTAGAGCCATACTTGTATGGGCAGCATTTTGTGGTACAGACTGACCACAACCCCTGGTTTGCTGACACAGATGGGAAAAACAATGGTAGATTGCTAAGATGGAGTCTTGCTTTGCAAGGGTATGACATGACAATTCTACATAGGGCTGGAGTGAAAAATCAGAACTCAGATGGGTTGTCTCGCATCTTTGAGGAGTGAACTGATTTGGGAAGCTTATCCCATGCAGGGGATAGAGCCCCCAAATTCAGTCTAGGTAGGGAGGATTGTGATGCTTGTACAGCTGGTTCTGATTAATCTATGCTTTTTGTAATATTAAAATGTGTTATTGAATGTCTCTCTTGAGGCATGCTGTGCTGTGAGATGACCCCCTCCCCGGGTTCCAGTACAAGATGTATCCTAAAAGCCAGGGATAATTACAGGCTAGAAGAGACTTAAATTAAGGATCTCCTGTTTATCTAGCTTAATTGTAGCAGCCAGCTGCTAGGATTGGAAATCATAAACATTTATGATGTTTAGAGGAAGAATACAGGTTATGTCACTGTGGTGTGCAGTCACAAATGCTCCTTTGATGTCTGTGAAGAGCAGGATGCTGCTCATGGATGAAAGAAAGAACTTGGGAAATTACAGACTTGATTGGGAAGTCATGTGGGAAAATGAGTTTTGATGATGTCACCTATTTAATTTACCTTCTGAATGATAAGACATCCTGTTTGTATGATTTTTAATAAGCAGAGGAGAGCTGGGTGACATCATGGAGTACAGGTTCTAGACAGTGTTTTAATTATGCTGTGACTGACCTTTAGATTGATATACATGTTTGGATTCTGAAGAAGAATGAGCTACTCCAGCACACTATTAGAAGAGGAACATTAGATATATGTCTAATTGTCTGGTGGTAGGAATTTTGCCCTTTTAAACCTTTTTTTTAAAGTGATTGTATGTTTTTGTGATATATTTTTCTGTATTTACATTTTACACATTTTTATCTATTTTTTAGTAAACCTCTCATTTTAAGAGACTACTTGGTGTGCCTTTTGAAATTCTTTCTTTGACAAGTGAAGCATATATGGCACTTTAGATTGAGTTACCTTTTCAATACTCCGACCTCTAGCAGTTGCACTCTGCCACCCTACTAGCATTACACACACCATTCCTACTCCCTTTAATTCCTCTCCTTCCGCCTCTGTGTTATCTTATTTCTTACCTAGCCTGCTGCTGCAGTCATCGTTCAGCAAGTGTATGTGCATTGTACTTTGTATTTGCTATGCTGATGCTATCCCTCACTCATATGAACCCTTGCATTGTACTAGCTGTGTTTGTATTACCTGTATTTTCTTACTCATATGTAATATTATCCTGGGGCTCTGCCCATATTGAGAATGTACTATCACTGTGTGGAATGTTTTAACTTTGTGTACATGTTCTAACCATGTCTGTCTTGCAAATGAACTTTGCTCAATGGTGACCGCCTGGATAAATAAAGACTTTGATTGATTGATTGATTGATTGATTGATGGTTAAAGCTGACACTGTGCCTAAGCTTACTGGTTTTTCCAAACTGGGAAAAGGTAGAGTTTATTCTGAGGTCTTTCATAGAATTTTTAAGGTTCATTTTGCACACCTGGTTAGGTGCCGTGGCGAAAGATATCTGCCCCCACGAACACAGGAATTATCTGAGCCTGTACACTGGGTACACTAGCAAGATGTTCACAGTTTGAATCCCACCAGAACATGAGACCAAAGTTTGACTCGAACCCACAAAGCAGACTGGAGGGTTACCCTGTTTCGTTCCTGTTCACAATACTACGCTTGAGGTTGGCACTGTGGGAGCAGAGGGCATGACCTGCAGAGTGGGGCTGTGACAAAGGAACAAAATGATCAGCAGCAGATCGTTGCACTTTTTCTGACATTTTGAAATTCTGTGATCTGATTGGTGGTACATAAATTGTATACTAATTGGATCTTCTAGCTGACTTTACAACACTTTTGCCATTGGAATAAATATTTAAGACAGGAACAAAATGATAAGCCATGAGAAATTTATAATTTTTCTGAAAATTTGAAATGTTGAGATCTGATTGGTCGGACACAAATTTCATTTAAAATATGAAACTGTTGTAATTTGTGTTAATTATATTTCTTGAACTTACAAGACCATATATTTGGATCCTGATTTATGATTGGTTGAAATGTATAATGTGGTTTGAGAAGTTAATTACCATGCATATAACAGGGATCATCCTCGTCAGATACACACCCACTGATGAAGCCTTACTTGGAGAAGCACTGGGGTATCTGTAACATTCCTGTGTGCTGGAAGTGTTTGCATTTATCATTTCAGCAATATAAATGCTTTATTTCTTTTTGAAGAAATTCTGTATTGGTACTTTTTGGCATTAAACTGCACCTTTACCGAGTTACACTCCCTTGGTTCTGGTGTGCAAGTATTTTGTGATTTTATTTGGCTATTAGGGCGGTAGCTCCTGACTCGCACCCCATCCAGCTTGCAGCACAGTACTTTACTTGTTTTCTTTTGGTGCCTTTGTACAGTGCCCTGCCATTTATAGATCACCTTTTTTATATGTCCCCTGTCCATTTATTCCTTGGTGACTGAGAGTTGCCCAGCAACAACATCCTTTACTTGTCCACAGGCATTATCTGGGTCAGGTGTGTTTTATAGCATTTGTTAGTACTTGGCCTTTGTTGGCACTTCTCATACAATGTCTCCTGCTTCCCAATGTTCTTCCTCATGTTGTATACCACCTTGGTATTATCCACCCCCGTTGCACAGCTTGGTGTCATCTGTGACTAAGCCTACATTTCTGTGCAGTTCTGCTGCACTGTGGCTAATGCTGATGGTGCATGGGACAGACCCAGGTCTTCTTCCTGTTGTACCCTGCTGCTCTCCTCCCTATCCTCAGGCTGTGGCCCATTCCCCACCACACCCCTGCCTCCTTCCCATTGACGGGTTCCTAAAGCAGTGCAACCATTTTGTCTCCAGAGGCCAGCCTACACTTCTTGTTGACTGGCCTCGTGTGGACAGTGTTGCAGGCTTTTCTGACTCAGGCTTTGTCCTTACATATGCCATCCCTAATATCTGTGTTTGTTACCCAGTCACCTTTTCCTGTCTCTGACACAATGTAAACAGCATGACAATGGTTGCCTAGGGCACAGTTAGGTTCTGCTTTTATGTCTGCTCTTCCTTTCTGCCTCCATACGCTTTTCAATTCCTGATGTTAGACATATTAGCCTATAGTTCATCAATACCTCCCTACTACCACATTTATGTTGGAGCAGCACATGTTCCCTACTCATATCCAATGGCAACACACCTGTGTTTCATGACTCTGTGACAATGGCTGCAAGTGGGTCTGAAAGCAATGTTCAGATCTTCTCTGGTATCTGTTGTGTGGACGCATAACTGCAGACACCATCATGGCAGTGTTCTCATGCAGGACTCTTGTCTGTGTTGCTGGCACCCCACCCCCACAGTACCTGTGTTTCTACTGTGGTCCCTGTCCCTCCCCCATCTCATGTGTATTGCGATAGTTGTTATTTGTGGTTTGCCTTATCATTCTCACCCTCCATTCACTTTCCAACTGGCCCTTTCAGCTCCCCCCCCTTCTATATATTGTGCTGTTGTAGCTGTACAATGTAATTTCCAGTTAATTTGCTCTTTGTGCCACTCCTTCCCGGGTCCACACTCAGTATCCCATTCCCACCCTTCCACATTCCTTGGTACACATTTGTGGCATCCTCACATTGGTTCTCCATCTTGGCGCCCATGTTGTTCCCAGTGTATATACTGCCATTTGAAGATATCATCAGGCAATACAGCTTGAGTTTTCACTGCTATGCAGATGATACTCAGCTGTATATGTCCTTTGTGCCCAGAGAGGTTGACGTGGTCTCTGTGCTAAATAACTGCCTCTCCGAGATCAAAAACTGGATGGGCTCCAGTTCTCTGAGACTGAATCCGGATAAGACTGAGGTGTTGTTTGTGGACCGGGGTCACCCGGGGCGGGTTTGGGGGCTGGGCACATGTCTGGCCTATGGCTTGACAGTGTCCAGCTCACTACTTCAGGTTGGGTGCAGAACCTGGGTGTTATCTCTAATGATGGTCTGACCCTGAAATCTCAGGTGTCAGCCAGGTTAAGTCCTCATTTTATCATCTGAGGAATATCACCCGAGTGAAACATCTGGTTCCGCTGGGTGATCTTCCTACATTGTTCATGGCTTCATTACCACCTGTCTTGATTACTGCAATGCCCTCTACCTAGGGCTGTCTGGGGTTGATATCCACTGCTTGAAGCTGGTGCAGAATGCTGCTGCCAGGCTGTTGAATGGTCTTCTCGGTCCAGTCACATAACGCCTGTGCTAGGTGGACTGCACTGGCTGCCGGTTCAGTGGTGGATCACCTATAAGGTAGGCTTGCTTACCTTTAAAGCCCAACATGAACAGGGACCCGACTGCCTGAAAGATCTCCAGAGTCCCTACGCTCTCAGTCATCTTCTCTGATCCACCGAAGAGGTATTGTTAGAGATTCTCAGGATTCGCCTAAAAACATCTGGAGCACGTGCTTTTTCCTTTGCAGCACCGACCCTGTGGAATTCTCTACCTCATCATTTACGAGAATGCCTGACCATCAACAGTTTTAAATCCAGGTTAAAAACTTTTATTTATTTTCCCTGGCAATCCCAGACTGAATTTTAAAATTTTATATTGTATGTTTGTACATTGTGGTTTATACTCTGTAAAGCTCCTTGATATTGAAAGGCGCTATATAAATAAAGATTGACTTGACTTGACATATATTATTTGTATACCTTGCATTTGTCCCTCAGCATGTCTTCAACCTTTGTTGTGCACCTACTGGAATTCTCATTCCCATGTCAACATACTCTATCCATGAATCCCTGTCCATACCATGCTTGCATCTGCTTGCAGATGTACATGGATTGTACACATTACCTTGCTCAGCATTACACATGGCATGAAACATCCCATGCACGTGTGTGTCATACTCCTTCTACAGCTATGCATTTCAGCAGTGTGTTGCACATGTGTGTACTTACCCACCTCCTGTATTTGCATCTGTAGGGTGTCCATCTGGCTGACACCACTGATGTTCACCTCCTGCATGTGTGGCACTACCCTCTCTTTGATATCTGTTAGGCTGGTGGACATCATGGGCTCCTCCACCTGTGGAAAACACACATTTGTCATCCACTTGTTGTATGTGTGCCACTGTGCTTGTGATATTTCTGGCTTTAACTATGCATGTTTGGACCCAGAATGACACAGTGGGGCAAGGCACATCTCCAGGTGCATTCAATGGAACTTTGTGAATATGGTCATACAATATGTATTAATATGTAATACTCATTGTGAGGTATACTGGTAAAACAGATCTTATTTTGAGAGAGCTCTTGCAGTAGGTAATTACATATAGGACTGATGCGGATGGCATCAGGACCAAGAAACATTTCTAGCTAGCAGTCTCTTGTGAGGACCACCCCCACGTCAGGTGACCGATATCATGTGGCGTCAGTATAAAGTGGTAGTCCCGCTCCGCCTTCCAGTTCTTTCCTGCCGTTGGCTCGTGTCAGCACCTCGAGGTAAAGTTCAAAGCTCATCAGCTCTGTCGCCGGTAGTATTTACTGTCTTTTTTTCAAATTATTTGACTTAATCATCAGCCTTTCATCAGTGTATGTCGTCCCCTACACCCTCCAAGCACAAGAATAAGTGTGACTCATGTGGTGCCCAACTCCCGCATAAGAACAGCCATTCCCAGTGTCTCTTCTGCCTGGGCCCAGACCATCAGGTGAAGAAGTGCAGCACTGCCTTAAATTTAACGCCCCACCGCAGATGGAGGCAGCAGTCCCTTGAGGCCCATATCCTCAAGAAGAAGATGTCCTTCATAGAGAAGGAGTTGAAAAAGCTCCGGCAGGCGTCCACTTCCCCCGAAGGCTATCATAAGAAGAAGGACAAGGAGAAGCATCGGGACAGGGGCTCCTTTTCCACCGCTACTCCAGCTGGAGTTGCTGTGCTCCAGGTAATGTCCCCTCTGGGGGACCGCTCCGCAATGGCTGTCTTGGAAGTTTCCAAGGTGGTGTTGGCCCACCCGTCTGGCTCGCGCTCGGGCCCTTCAGGTGCCTCCAGGCTGTTGAAGGCCTCTGCTCCTGGTAAAGCCGTCACTGTGTGGCCTACTGGTTCGAGCAGCTCCAGTAAGCCAGATATCAGCCCCTCTGATACCCGCATGGAGACAGTCAATAAGTTGCTCAACCCTTGGCGGCGCGCACGGCCACTTTCCCGCCCGATCAGGCCACCCCTCCTTCACAACCTGCCTTGGGCAATGGGTCAGCTAAGTCAGACGCTGGCTCCTCTGAAGTCCACCTGGACTCTGCTGGTAAGTCGGACGTCGGCCGATCTGACATCTGCATGGTGCCTGAGCCAATGTCGGAACCTCTTACATCCACTGTTCCTGGCTCCCCACAGCCCTTGCTGCCCTCTGGGGACCCTGGGTCTCCTCAGCCTGATCCTAGGGATTTTTCCCCACCATTCCCTGGCGATGCTGATGTTCCTGCTGTGCCTCCATCAGGCCTCCCTCTCGCTGGACCGGACAACCTGACGTCAGTTCCCCAGCTGCTGGCTCCAACGCCGGTCATCCCGACGTGGGGCGACATCCCTCTCCTGGATGCCACTTCAATGCTGGGCCCTCTGCCTGCCGGGCCTTCTGCTCCAGGCCCACCCACTGGGCTTCCAGCTGGGCTGTCTGCTCCATCAGCCCCCCCCCCCCAGGTATCCAACTCCGTCTTATCCGGCGCCATCTTTCCCGGCTCTGCAATATCCAATGCCCCAGTACCCGAAGCCAGCCTACCCGACGATGCAGTACTTGGTGTCTCACTACCCGACGCCAGATTACCCGCCGTCGGGTTACTGATATGCACCCTATGGGTACACTTAGTATCCGTATCCCCCTCCTCCTCCTCCTCCTCCTCCACTGCCTCCTCAACCGCCAGTGGACTTGAAGGAGACTCTGGCCTCCCGGTGGGCTGAGGCCAAGGCTCAGCTCACCAGAAAGGTGGAGAGTCATCTCCCGGTGACAGTTCCAGTTCCAGTTCCCATATGCCCCAGACTACAGACTCCCTCCCCACCTCCAGATACTAGGAGCGAGCCTTCTGGTTCCAGGGCGGGGCAGGACACGCTTCCCCGAGGGCTTCCTAAGGGGTTCATTCCTCCCACACGCTGGAAGAGGGAGACTTCTTTTTCTTCCTCTACTTCCTCAGACACCTTGGATGACTCCGACGATTGTTCTGACCTGGACGACGAGCCACACTCTCCGACCAAACCCAGGCCTATGACTCCTCCGAAGTCTCCTCCAGAGCATCCTTCTTTTTCAGAGTTGCTGTGCAAAATCCAGGAAGTTCATAAGTGGCGCTTTTCGGAGCCGGACCCACAGTGTAAGAAACTCGCTGAGCAGCTGGATCTGCCCGAGACCGCTTTGACCTTGGTGCCACCCTGGATTGAGCCTCATGTCGACCTTGTTTCCACCATTTGGAAGTAACCGTCGGCTTTAGCCCCTCTTCCTCAGAAGTCTAATAGGCTATACCAGACTCCCGAGGTTGTTGACTTCCTTGATTCTCACCCTCGAGCTGACTCGGTGGTGATTAGTGCCACTTACGGCCGGTCAGCTAATCCAAAGCATTTGAGCTCATCTCCACCTGACAAAGAATCCAATCTTCTGGACTATTATGGCAAGAAGATCTATGCTTCTTCCACTCTGGGTATTAGGGCCCTGAACTATGTCGGTCATATGGGGGATTACCAGAAGGCGATTCTTAGTGAGGTAGAATCTAAGCTGGACTCCCTTCCTGACTCTCAGGTTAAACAGGAAGTGGCTGACCTTGTCCATTCTGCTCTTTCGGCCAGTCGGCACATGCTTTGTGCCATATACGATGCAGTGGACACTGCTGGTAGGAGCTCAGCTTTTGCCATAGGCTTACAGCATCATGCCTGGCTCCGTGTGTCAGGTTTGGTCCTGGAAGTGCAGTCTGCTATTCAGGAAGAACCCTTCCGCGGTTCGGTGCTGTTCAATGGTGATGTCAAGGACATTGTCACTGATCTGCAGGAGAAGGGGACTGCACTGAAGTCTGTGGACACCATGTATAATCCCCCTCCAGCACAGCATCATCAACAGTGGTTGTGCGCTTTGGATATGCAGGATGCTTACCTGCATATCCCTATCCACCCTTCCCACCACAAATACCTGTGTTTGCATTCCAGGGGGACCACTACCAGTTCAAGGCCTCCCATTTGTTTTTTCCTTGGCACCCCGGGTGTTCACCAAATGCCTTTTGGTGGTAGTAGCCTACCTGCGTACCCATGGGGTGCAGATTTTCCCATACCTGGACGATTGGCTCCTGGTGGTCCTGTCCAGGGAGGAACTCCTGCACTTCCTCTCTCTTACCCTGCAGGTCTTTGCCTGCCTGGGTATTACCATGGGGAAACCACAAGACCATTAAAAGTGAGGATCACCGAATACAAGAGCAACATCAGAAGAGTCAATGAACGTTTTCCACAACTAGACATTGTTTACAATGTGATCATCAGATTTCCAGTTTAAAATTTTTTGGGATTGAGAAAGTAATGAAACCATCAGGAGGGATGAACTGGGAAACAAAGCTTTTGCAAAGAGAAGCATTGTGGATTTATACATTATGGACATATCAAAAATGATATGGTTTAAATGAAAATTTACTTTGGACTTCTTTTCACTAATACTTTAAAATAATACTTAATTTTTTTATTATTATCTGACTATTAGAATCTTATGCTGATTTGGTTTCACTATTTATAGTTAAAAATGTAGGTTTGTAGTCTCGAGTCCCACTACAGCCACTGATTTCTATCATGAGATGTGATATGATGCTTTCCTGGTCATTGTAATGATGTATTCAGTAAGAGGATGCAAGCTTTAAGGTGATTTGGGTTATAATCCCACCAGAACCACTAATTTTTTTGATCTAAGCATGTATGCAATCTCTCTTCAATCCCGATTGGGAATGGTGACATTATAGTAATGCTGGTTGTTTTTTGATTTATATGGTTTTGAAAAGCATTGTTAGGAAGAGGATCAACAAAAATCTTTCCAGTTGTTGGTTTTCTGTGCTAGACTGGGCTGCTAAGCGAGTCACCTTGTTGACATCATCACACCTTTCAGGTAGCGATGAAATAGCAGCCAGCCAGCTTCTTCAACTGAACCTCTGAAGAGAGGCAGTTTCAGTGTCTTAGCTCATGGCGGCATGGTTTAAATGACTAAGCTGGTTATCATTTTCGCAATGCGGTAGATACACTGGTTATGGTCTTCGCTTCAATTTGGCTACCAACAACATTATTTAGATGAGCACTTACACCGGTAAGCCCACACATGATAAAAAACTTTGAAGCCTTTTAATTCATGATATTATGGCAATGTGAGAGTATTTTGGGTTTTAAACTCTCACTATCCTTTGTACATTCTGCAGATTGTTGCAGTTTGAATCCTATATAGTCACAACATTTTCAGCAACCCAGGTAATTTAATGGGTTTTCAAACAACAAAATATTTATATTTGAAGTGCTATGATAAAAAATGAAATTACTCATAACCATCTTCACTCATTTTATTCTAGTGCCAGCCTGGAAAAATATGCCATTATTTCAGTGGAGTTATGCACAGGTGTGTTTGCCCTGGCTATAAATATAGTAATATTTTGGTAATTTTGACATTTGTTAAATTACTTTTTATTATTATTTGACTGATGATTTGTTTCTGTTCATAGCACTTGGAAGGTATTATGGTCTGAGGAAGAACACATGCGTTCCGATAACGTTCACCATTTTAAAAATATACCAAAGTGATAAACATGTACAAGTGCTCTTAATTTACTTTGAAAATGGACATTTAATTCTCCCTGAAGAGGTATAAATATAAATACAATTTGGAACCATATGGATCTGCTTCAGTAAATGATTTTGAATTTCAAGAGTAGAGAGTATGCAATTTTCATATTCTCGACTATATGGGTATTACGATCAACCAGGCCAAGTCCCAAGGTCTTTGCCTGCCTGGGTATTACCATCAACCAGGCCAAGTCCCATCTGATCCCATCCCAGAGGTTCCAGTTTATCAGGGCGATCCTGGACACGACCTCTGGCATGGCCTTCCTGCCACTGGACAGGGCAGCCACTCTCCAGGCCCAGGTCAGCCTGTTGTCCAGCCGCAGGTGGGTCAGTGCCAGGTCAGTCCTTCGCCTCCTCGGACTAATGGTGGCTGCTATTTCCAACAGTCCCTCGCGCTCGGCTCCACATGAGCACCTCTCAGTGGATGCTTCGGTCTCAATGGGATCAGCTAGTGGACGACCTAGATCAACTTGTCCTGGTCTCCACTCCCATAGCTCAGGAATTGCAGTGGTGGATGGTTCAGGAGAACCTCCACCGGGGAGTTCCCTTCGGTCTCCCTCCCCCCTCAAAGACGCTGACAACGGACGCCTCCGGTGAAGGTTGGGAGCCCATCTGGGTCCTCACAAGACCCAGGGCTCCTTGTCCAAGCTCGAGAAGTCCCTTCACATCAATGTGCTCGAACTAAGGGCAGTACTGTATGCTCTTCAGGCTCTGCATCTGTATTTGTCTCCCGGTCACCTAGCTGTACAGATGGACAACATGTGTGTGGTCTGGTACATCAACAAACAGGGAGGAACTTATTCCTACCCCCTTTGCAGAGAGGCGATGCGAGTCTGGGATTGGGCAGTGCAGCACAACCTTCACCTCATGGCATCTCAAGTCCCAGGGGTCGAGAACACGCTGGCAGACAGGCTCAGCTGGTCATCTCCTCTAGCTCACGGATTGGGAACTGGATCAAGGGGTCGTGAGCCGATATCTTCCTGTGCTGGGAACTCCACAGGTAGACCTGTTTGCATCCCCTCAAAACACAAAACTTCCCGTCTTCTGCTCGCTCGCTCCAGGGTGCGGCATTTTTTTGAGAGATGCTCTGTCTCTAGACTGGAAGGGCAGATTCGTCTATGTCTTCCTCCTGATTCCACTGATTTTGAGGGTCTTGCAGAAACTCAGTTTCGAAGGAGCTCGAATGATTCTGATCGCTCCTTTCTGGCCCAGACAAGTTTGGTTCTCTCTTCTGCAACAGTACTCAGAGGAACCTCCTTTTCCTCTTCCTCTGTCGCTGTTTTTGCTGACCCAGGATCAGGGGACCCTGGTCCATCCAGGCCTCAAGTCCCTTCAGTTGCACGCGTGGCTCCTGTAGACATAGCTCAAGCCTGATTCAGGTTCCCCTCCCCCGAGTAGCTGAGATTCTGGTGGAGGCCAGGAAACCCTCAACCAGATCTACTTATGCCATGAAATGGAAGCGGTTATCTATTTGGGCCACCTCCAATGATGTCGAGCCTTTTTCGTGTTCTGTCGGCCGACTTCTGGATTACCTGTAACATCTCTTCGATCTGGGTCTCAGCCATCCATGGCAGCCATTTTGGCCTATCGTGTCCCATTTGCAGACAGAATGTTTGCTCAGCTGGAGGTCTCTAAGACCTTTTTTGAGAGGGGTCCTTCACTTATGACCACCTATCTGGGTTCCTGCCCCTCCTTGGGATCTGAATTTCATTTTAGAGAAGCTTACTCTGCCTCCTTTCGAGCCGGCAGCCTCAGCGGACCTAAATTTCTTTTCTTGGAAGACTCTCTTCCTAGTGGCCATTACTTCTGCTTGACGGATTTCCGAGCTCCAGGCCTTGATGTGTAAAATCCAGTATTTGATTTTTCACAAGGAACGTGTGGCTCTGCGTACCAACCCTAAGTTTCTCCCTAAGGTGGTAATGGAATCAATGCCGAATCAATCCATAGAGTTGCCTGCCTTTTTTATGCAGCACTTTAATCATGGAGAGTACCTCCTGCATACTTTGGAAGTTCACCCGAATTCTGAGATACTACACCAACAGGACGAAGGATCTCAGAAAGACTGATCAACTGATCGTCTCTTTTGCTCATAAAAGAGAAAGCAATGCTGTTTCTAAGTAATGCCTATCGAAATGGTTGGCTCATTGTATCACTTTCTGTTATGACAAGTAGAACAAGACCCTGCCGGGTCAAGTTAGAGGCCACTCCACCAGAGGGGTCGCTGCCTCTGCGACTTGTTTCAAGAATGTGTCAGCAGCTGACATTTGTGCAGCTGCCACTTGGACTTCTGTCCATACCTTTACAAAACATTACAGTTTGGACATTGCCTTTTGCCATTGAGCAGGCTTCTGGCTGGCTGTTTTGCAAGGTCTCCTTTCCTAAGGCCTTCACAACCAGATGGTCTACTTCTGAGTAGCTTTCCTCCTCCGGTTTGCGTCTCCTTATTCCAGACTGCTTGGGACTCAGTCCTATATGTAGAAGTAAGATAGTACAGTTATGTAAGAACTTACCGTAACAGTAGATCTTCGAGAGAGGCTCTTGCAGTAGGTAATACCTTCCAGCCCTTCATCTCCCTAAGCTTTTTCAGCTTCTTTTCCAGGTGGGGAAATATCCACTTCTCTCTAGTCTTGCCTTTTGGCATTTGGCAGGAAACAACTGGAAGGCGGGCGTGGGGGACTGCCCCTTTATACTGATGCCGCATGACGTCGGTCACCTGGCGTGGGGGCGGTCCCCTGCCAGAGACTGCTAGCTAGACATTTTTTCATTGGGTCCTAATGCCGGCCGGCATCAGTCCTATATGTAATTACCTACTGCAAGAGCCTGTCTCGAAGATCTACTGTTATGGTAAGTTCTTACGTAACTGTACTTTATCAGGATATACTCAGTGAATCATACATTTATGTAGATTTTCCAAAAGCACACAGATGTATTGTACATGTATCGTTAACCTATCTTTCTGCATTCTACAGGACATTGACAATTATCTGTACTGCCTTGTTTGTACTATTGTTGCTGCTGTCCATCATCTATGTTGTGTGGCTGTCACACATTGCCAGCTGATTACGGGCATGCTGCAACAGGTGTCTAGTACAGTAGCATTGTTGAGATACACACATGCACCTAGTAATGTCATGTCTGCATGTTTGTGGCCATGTCTTGACTCTCACATGGTTTATGTAGCCATGTGCTGTATACCTGCTGTTGACTGCTGCTTGTGTTGTGCACAGTGTAGTTTTGCGTGGCCCCAAGTCACATGCCTTTCATGTTGTTGGGATTCTAATGATGTGTTCTGCACTGCATTCTACGGCTGTTTTGTTGTGCATGTGTGGCTGGTCTGTTGTTCCCATTTCTGGGCAGCATGTACAGACCAGCACATTACTTGCATTTCAAGATCATGGTGGCATGAGAACATGTTCTGGGTTGTGATGTGTGGCTTGTCCGGTATGCATCTTGGGACACATCACTTTTTTTTGCTCTTACCACAGGTGATGGATTTTCTGTTGCAGACAGTTCATGGTCATGCTAACACTGAGAGTGATGCAGCAGCACTGCATATGGTGTTGCTTCTGTCTCTTCAGTACCTATGCAAGGTACGGGTATCCTGCATATGTCAGGGGTTACTCTGCACACGTTCAAGAGTCATACTGGGGGGTGGGAGTATTATGTTTGGATCATGGGTACTGTTAGCACACTTTGATGCAATGACATGGTGGTGGGCCCGTTTTCCAACGTCCCGCTGACATTCTGCAGCATATGCTTTACAGATGTTTATGTATGTAGGGGTGGGGGCATGTGGGTGACCATTTTCTGGGCAGGGCATCTCGATATAGGTCATGTGGCATGTTGCCCTGCGGTGGTGCATGTGAACATGAGCAGACTGTGTGGACAGTGTTGTCCATTTCTGCAACCTGTATCTTGCTATTGTTTATGAGACAGATGTTCATATCTTTCACAACTTTTCCCACATCAGTGGTTCAGATGAAGCTACAAGTGCATTACCATTGGAATGCATATAGTGAGGATGTGTTCACTTACCTATTTCTTGGCTTGCATGCCTTATTTTTGCAAGCTTCTCCTTGGTCCTTCTTTAGATGCAATCATGCTTCTTTTTTTAGGGCGTTTACATCCCTGTTTGCAGTCCCCATGTGTTCATCTTCTTGCAGATCATGTCCCAGAGTTCAACCTTGGCAGCTTTTTATGTGGACCTGCCAAAGAGTGCTGCATAGTTTGCATCCACTTCATGTACCAGCACCTCCTCCTCTCATTTTGTTCAGTTTGCTGCCCGTATGCTTCTGCTTACTTTACCCTTCACTGCTTTTGTTTCTTCCTAACTGCTGGTTGGGCCTTGCTGCTGGACCTGCTGCTGTTGGGCAGCCTGGTGTGGTTGCATGTTGTGTTGTTCATGTTGTCTCTGCAAGGGCTGCTGTGGCTGATGTGGCAACTTGGTCAGGTACTGCTGTTGTGGACCCTGCTGTGCATACAGTGCCGCCTGTTGTGCATAGGCTGGCTGCTGTGTCAGCACATCTTGTTGTGGGATGTGTTGCTGTTGGTATTGTGGCTTGCATGGTGTACACACCTGTTTGTGAGTGGTCTGCATGCCTGTACTGCTGCTGCTGCCATGTGTGTGCTGTGGACTGTCCTATATTACCCATTCCTGGGTACCGTGCCATGTGCTGCTGTTGTGCAGGGACATGCAGGGTTGGTCTCTGCTGTTGCACATACTGCTGCTGGTACACATGCTGCTGCTGATGATCTTCTCCCACCTGTGTGGCATTTTGCTGGCCTCTCTTGGGGTGCTGGTTTGGCTTCATGCTTGACAGTATCTTCCTAGCACTGTCTCCTCCTGCTTCTCTCAATGAGTTTTATTTTGTGGTTTTCCTAAGGGACTTTTTAATAGCTTCTGCAGCTGTGGATCTGCACGTGTGCATTTCCCACACATGTGGAATTCCGCAGCTGCTATTTTTTACAGAATTCCGCACATGCGCTTTTTTCTTTCAGACTATCCCGCACATGCGCTTCCGCAGTGTTGCAGGCCATTTTTTTGCACAGCTGCAGGATTTTTTCCTGTCTTTGTGAATCCTGCCCCTCATCTCCATTAGTTCTGCAGGATTATTTCCTGTTATTCCATTTAACTCAAACAGAATGCACCTCACTACCTCCCGGTATCTTCCACAGGATCTGAGCTCCAGTCAAGTCTCCAATTCTTGCCCATTAGTTTACACTGGAATTGTAAACATATTCCCTTCAATGATACCCTATTTCCATAAGACCATACCCCTCAAGGATAACGGAGACGCAGTATATCACATTGCGGTGATATCATTATCCATCACACCTTCCACTCATAGTCTGTTCTCTCCAGTGCTGACTGAGATCGACCACATTACCCAGCTTGTAAATGGGAAATGGGCAGACTGGGTGGGCCAAGCTGTCCTTATCTGCCGTCAAATTCTATGTTTCTATGTTGTAAATCTCAGAATAGCCAGTGGATGCTCTTAAGACCCTTCTTCCTTTTAGTATCTCAAAATATGTGCAGACAGATCTCAAATGTAAAGCTGCCCTGAAAAATCTACGCTTTCTCAAGTCATTGCTCCCTGACTCCTGGATATCATAGATTTCATGAAGTTATCTAAACCTCTTAGTCACGACACTCTAATCATGCTAACCACCTATCTACTGGTCATTTATCTCATCTGACAGGATATCCCTTTCATACTCCCCTCAACAAATACCACCACTAAGACTGAGCCTTTATTTGATGCGTCATCCTGTGCATGCGCAAATGACCTACTGTCTCCCTGTCTCAATTGCACTTCACAACAGTCCTGTATTGGACTAAGCTGTCAACACACCTGTCACATTCTACTGTTGATATCAATCCTTTATTGTCTTATCAGTTAGTAGGGCCAGTCAAAGACCCCTCTTCCTGGCATGCCACAGCATGCTTATGTTGGATCCACCAAGAAGTCAATGCCACAAAGGTTACTCGAGCTTCTGCCACCAAGCATTTATGCTTCAGCAACAACTGTATCTACCATCTCACACTAGCAATCCTTCCTGAATATGACTCATTCAAACTTCATCATACCAACTCAAACTCACCTCCAAACTTCAAATCTATTGTACCCAATGCTTCACTCCCTTTAAATCCCTGATTGTCTCCTTATAGTTCTCTACATGGCAAAACACTGTGAATTTATTCAGCTCAAAGCCATTAGATCCTATTACAAATGTCAATACTTCCATGCTTCCATTACCTCATTGTTCAGCTTTCATTCTATTCCTGCATTTCCTCCTACAGCACTGAGAACAAGCACTTCTGAGAACCTTGCAAACATCTGAAACATTTGCCAGTCTACAAAGGAGCTAAGCATTGTATCCTGCTCTCATCTTCTTCAGAGTTTGACAGATTACCCATAGGATTTCATAACCCATCATACATCCCATAGTTCTGAGTCTGGCAGCCTATTCAAACCAACTCGTGCTCCTCAAGCTCTCATTGACTTCATACCTTTGTCAAATGTCTACAAATATCACAAACAAATCCTGGACCTTGTTCAACCTCTTTTAATATCTGGATGTAATCCACATTCAGGATCTGAACATTCCTTCCGATTAGATCAACCTCTTCAACCTCAAGAATCAACCTTTTTGAACTCTTCATTCAACAGACCTGGAAGATGGAACTTCATCACTATGAACATCACACCTTACACTAGAAGTTGGATTTAGTCCCAGACATTTAGGATCATCTCATCTTAGTTTGCCCTGAGGATGGGCAGGTAAGTAGCCATGGGTCCTCAGAGGTTTCCTCCACCTGGGTGTTTTTCCTCTCCTTCGTGCTACTGGCCATACTCTCCATGAATTGGAGGAGGTAATCTTTTTGGGCCTTCTATTCCCTACTTGCTACCCAGTTTACCTACCAAGGGTGAGATCAGAGAAAGGTCAAAGTTTAAACTTCATAAGTGTACACAAGCACTACTCTATTCACCAAAACATTGAACTAATGAACAATGGGAAAAGTATAAATACTTCAGAAATAAAAAATTATAACTGACTGCTTCTTATAGTCTGTATTGTTCTCCTGTTTGCCTGTTTTGGGTCCATTAACTCTTTAAAAAAATATATATTTTTAGGGGCAAAATTGCTTAGTAGCTATCATATAGAGCCAGTACTAGTCTGGCAATGTTGAACCTGTAGCACTTCAATAAAACTTCTAATAACACTCTGCCATTCAGGGTATGAATTAACCTTAAAGGTACAAAGCATTGGCACTGCACCCCTAACTTGCTTCACAAATTTTCATGTGTATTGCACAATGTTCTGGAAGCTCTGTCTAAACGCCATCAATTAGTTTTGTCTGTAAATAAAAACCAAAGTACGGTTTCTGCTTCCCATTTTGCCAAGCTGACACATCTGCGCCAAGTACCCATCTGGGTTTTAACCTTCTGTTTAGTTAAGATGTACTGTTATGATTGGTGAATATTCTGAGCCAGCCCTTCTTATACATAGCAATCACTTAAATAAAGTCTTGTACTTCTCCTAATAGTTTAGTTAATGCAAACACGTACTGTATGTGAGTTAATAAGTGTCACCTACCATTGTCTTACATCTGATGGAACATGACCTAAAGCCAAAGCTGTTTTATAGATGGTAATCAGTGTATGTAGGAATTTTCTGCCTCAACTACAGGAGTTCTGTTTTTACAGCTGCAGTAGGCAGAGCCTGCAGACGTTTTGCATGTACAAAAGGAGTGATGTCATGTTTTCTGTCCGTGGAACTGACTGAAGGTGTAACTAGTCTCTTCCACCTTACCCTCCTATAAGAAATGTTTTCCACCCTCAAATAAATTCACTGTCATGTTAGTCAATGGTTGCAGGGGTACTATTTCCTTTCTTAAATGGGTGGTACAAGAACTGGAACCTGAGTAGTGGGAGGCAACATTAGCTTTTTTGGGGGGAGTCAGATCCATCCCCGCTTTCAATTAAAAGCTCCTAAGATCCACCCCAAAAGTTTTTCTGATTCATGTGGGAGGGGCATGAGATGGTCATGATGCTGTAACATGACACACTAGTTTGGGACCTGTATCAACCAACAGAACAAGTCTGTGCAGTGGAGAACAGAAGATACTTAATGCCTTTATTAAGGACTAGGAGAACAGAAGTTATTTAATGCCTTCAAATTGACTTAAAAATCCTTTGGAACAAATGATTATCAGAGCCACCTGGGGCCTCAGAAGGAGACCTAGACATACATTCTAATTTACAGTAAGAGCCACATGTTTTTCTTAAACATTTTATATATGTATAGTTTATACATAATTTGTCTTTAGTAGTTTCAAAACTTTAAAAGCATTGGTGTTAGTAATGCATTTAGAAATACATTTTTTAATTGTCTTTACAGTTAAACATGCAGTTTCATGTCAGGGCACATTTTTGGGGGAAGGGGTTCAAATTATTTTAATCATGGGCTCAGTACTTGGTGAACACAGACTGATGATAAAGTGTGTCTTTTCTTTTTAGATTGAGATGTATTAGAAAACACTGAGCAAGAAAACAATTGGTGATTTTGAAAGCTATTCTGATCAGAGCTGACATTAAAAAAATCTAAACTGTATTTTTTATTTTATCATGGACACTAGAAACAGGATGTCAACATTTACTCCATGAAACCTGTTATTCAGTTTTTTTTATTGCATCTTGTCCCAGGCAATCTTCCCAGAATGCAGTTTGTCCGGGCACATTTTTGGGGAGGGGTTTAAATTGTTTAATCATGAAGTATAAGTGTTAGTAATGCATTTATAAATAAAATGTTTAATTTCTTTACAGTTAAACATGCAGTTTCATGTCAGGGCACATTTTTGGGGGAGGGATTCAAATTATTTTAATCATGGACACAGTACTTGGTAAACAGACTTTGATGATAAAGTATATTTTTTCTTTCAAGTTTGAGAATTATGTATTAAATATATGTGTAACCGTGTTGTAAATGGGACTGGGGAATGAATAATGGTTAAGTAGGCAGGTAGGTTAAGGAGGCAGTATAACACAGTGGTTTAAGGCTCTGAGCTACAAACCTGGAGACCTGGGTTTGAATCCCACAGCCCCCACTTGCATACTGTGTGACCCTGAACAAATCACTTAACTTACTTGTGCTCCCAGGTCGTACCTGTAAACAAGCTTTCAGCTTAGTGTGTCTCTCCTGGTAAAAAAAAGTGGCTAGACTTTTTTTTTAATATAGTTGAGTTTATATGTAGCAAGTAGGTAGGGGATGGTGTTTTGAATGTGGCAGTAGGATTTAACATGTGCACTGCTTTAAAATCATTTCACAACAGCACAGCTGTGTGACTGTTCTTATCCAGCAAGCATAAATGGCAACAGTCACACAGTTATTTCAGCTACACATTTGATTCCATATTACAATGGTTCACTGCATTACACATTTAGTGTATCACACTTTTTCAAATGATGAAACAAATATTCTCCAAACGAAATAATTCACACATACATATTTTATACTTTATTAAAAAGATACTCCACATTTCTAACAAAAAACAAACAAAAAATAATTAAATAAATGAAAAGCATGTGACAGAGCAAAATCAGCCCTAACTCCCAGTTCCTTCTAGTAGAATGATGGTACCTACATTTACAGTTTAGAAAATACTTGAAAGCTGAGTAGGTGTTCTGTAAGAAAACAGCTACAGTCTTTACTATTTGCAGCATTGATGATTTGGGACAATTTCTGTGCTTTTTATTGTTGTGAGTAGTTTAATGAAATAACATTTTAAAATGAAAACACTACTGCTAGCTAGACCTGACACACACCAAAAGCACAAATAATGAATTAGAGCTATTTATCAGCTGTTTTCTTACAGAAATCCAGTCTTGATAAATTTGTTTTTTAGCAGTTCTATAAGATTTATGTCTCTTTGAAATAAGAGTGCATAGCATATAAATGAATGTTTGCATTTATTTATTTATTTGAACATTGGTTTACAACCTTTGAGCCAGAGGTTCATTTCCAAAGGTCCCTCGTCACATTGAGGACAAACACATAACAGACTTTTGGTTACTGCATATGGGTTACATAGATTGCAAGTACATAACAGACTTTTGGTTACAGCATATGGGTTACATAGTTAGCAAGCACATGTGACTAAACCAGGTAAACAGATAAGCCAGTTTGGTTACAATGGCACATTCTTGCACGATGGTAAGAGCAAGCAGCAGGATAATAGCAGTACAAACTACAATGGGTGAGGATTAAAAGAGGTGTGGTGAGGATGCCACCCAGTGGGCACTGTCAGGGCACAGAGAGCTATGCCTCAATTATAGACAAGTGCAGCTTCGTGTATTAAATAGTTGGCTGTGAAGTGTGGTTTTGAATTTGGAAATCATGGGGGCATCCGAGATGGGGGCAGGGAGTGAGTTATACCCGGATGGTGCTCTATAGCAGAAGGACCTCTGTCCATGGGATGTCCTAGATCTTGGTACCAGAAAAGTGGCCTTGCAGGAGGACCATGTACAGACCAAGGGTTGGGCTTGGCAGAGGAAGGCTGTCAGCCCAGGTGGGGAAAGCCCAAGAAGAGGTGTTTTTTTGTTATTAGGCATGTTTGGTATCGTAGACGTTCATCTAGGTTCATCAGTTTTGCCAGGTCATAGAGCTGGCACGAATGTATAGGCCTGGGGGCCCCAGTGATTAGCCTGCATGCCTTATTTAGGAGGAGGCAAATTTTATTGAGGGTGGTCGTGTCAGCAGCGCCGTATACTGGCAGGCCATAGTCAACAAGGGATAGTATAGAGGAAGTAACAGCTAAATGGAGGGCAGCGGGGGGAGGCAGTTTTTATGGTGGTATAAGATACCTAGCCGCACATTAGTGGCTGAGGCAAGTGCATCAATGTGGGTGTGGTAGGTTAGAGCTGAGTCAAAGGAGACCCCAAGGTACTTGTAGGTGTGGACTTGCTCTAGTGGTTGTTTGGAGCAGAGGAGGATATGGAGTGGGAAGTTGCTGGCTTTGTTTTGGGGATGGGCAAAGAGCATTGTTTTGGTTTTTTTGAGATTAATGACCAGTCTGTGCTCTTTAAACCAGGTTTCAGCATCATTATAGGATAGTTGTAGGGAGTCCTGGAGAGAGATAGGGTTACGGTGGGTGGTAAAGATGACAGCGTCATCTACATACAGCAGAATTTTCCCAGTGCATGCACTGGGCAGGGTGTTAAGGTAGAGCGAGAAGAGTAGGGGTCCCAGGATGGAGCCCTGAGGAACCCCTGATCGGATGGGACAAGTTTTGGAAAGTGTCCCATTAATTCTGACACATTGGGAGTGGGCAGATAGGTAGCTGGTGCACCAGGCGAGAGGCTCAGTAGAGAAGCCAGTGTGGCAGAGGGCATCCAGCAGGAGGGGGTGGGAGACAGTATCAAATGCTTTTGAGGGGTCGACAAACACAGCCCCGGCTAGGGAGCCAGAGTCCAGAGAGGAGTGTAGGAAAGTTGAGAACTCAACTAGTGCAGTGCCGGTACTGTGTCCTGCACGTAAACCATGCTGTTCAGGGCAAAGGATGTTGTGTTTGGTCAGGTATTCAGTGATTTGCATGGAAAGCAGCTTTTCTTGGGCTTTGGAGAGAGTTGGGAGTATGGAGATAGGATGGTAGTTCCCGGCAGAGGACCTGTCACCACCTTTGTGAATGGGAGTAACAATGGTGGTTCTCCATGCTGTAGGGAATTGTCCCTGCAGAGGGATTTGTTGAGAAGGCTGGTAAGTGGGGCAAGGACCTGATCCAGTACCAGACGGAGAATGCTGGGGTCCAGGGAGTCATAACCGGGACTATTGCTTTTTAATGCTCTGACCAGGTAGGGTCTGGCTTTCTGGGCAGTTACCCTATGCAGGTAGAAGCAAGGGTGCTGGAGGACTGGGGCAGGTAGGGAGGGTGGTGGGTCAAAGAAATTACTGGGGAAGACGGAGCTCAAGTCCATAAAGGATGTGTTATAGTAGTTTGCAATGTTTGTTGGGTCTGTAATGGTTGTGCCATCAATGGTGATTTGGGATGGGGGAGGGGAGCATGCACTCCCATTTAATTGTTTGACATTATCCCAGAAAGTACGGGCACACCCCCAGGAGGAGGTGAGAGTGGCCTGGTAGTGTTGGCCTTGGCTTTTCGGATGGCCCAAGTGCACTTATTCCATGCAGCATTGTAGGCCTGTCTGTCAGCCATCCAGCCTGTTTCTGTGGCAAGGTGCCATAGGTTATCCCTAAGCCTGAGCAATTGTTTTAGGGCAGGAGTAATCCATGGCACATTATGTTTTTTGGTTCAGGCAGCCATGAGGGATGCGAAGAGGTCACAGGCTTTGTTAAAGGTTTGGGAAAAGAAGGCAAGGGCAGTATCTATGTCAGGAGCGTGGTGAATGGGGGACCAGTTTATCTGGACAAGAAATTGCTTGAGGTTTTTCAGCCCACCTGGTCTGATATGCTGGCGGAGTGTGGCTGGGCTGTGAGTCACGGTGAGAGGGTCACCCAGCAGAATAGGATAGGGGAATGGTCACTGAGTGAGTCAGGGAGGACTTGGATGTCCAGGATTGTTTTGGGGTTGTTGGTGATGATAACATCTAGGAGGGTGCTGGTACCTCTCTTAGGGTTTACTTTAGTGGGTTGGGAAATGAGCTGTGTCAGATCAATGACTGCGAAGGAGTCCCAGGTGGTGGAGGAGGTGGCACTGAGCCAGTTCACGTTAAGGTCCCCCACAAGGACTTGTTCTGCCTTGTGAGGGAGGGTGGCAAGATAATCAGTTAAGGATAATAGTGCCAGGTTTTGGTTCTTTGGGAGAATGTAGGCAGAGGTGAGATAAAGGAGGCCCCTGGAGGGGTCTGGAGTAAGTTTAAGGGTAAGGGCCTGCGCCCTGCTAGCAAGGGCCAGAGCAGGAAGTGCTTGACCAGTGAGTGTATCCCTGGTATAGATTGCACAGCCACCCCCATGTTTGCCTACATGATCCTCCCTGTTTAGGGTGTAGCCAGGGAGGGAGACAAAGGAGTCAGGGGTGGACTTTGAAAGCCAGGTTTCCACCAGTGCTATGACATCTGGTTTGTGCAGGAAGACCCAGCATTGGAGGGTATCATATTTTTTCAATATGCTGTGTATATTCATGGAGGCAATGCTCAGACTGGGGGACCCACCTGGTAGGTTGGTCTGGGTGGGGCCTGGGTTAGGATGTATATTGCCTGTTAAGAGTAGAAGGAGGACCACAGCTCTGGCCAGGGAGCGGTGATGTGTGGGCTTCCAATGGGTATGTAGGGTTGGGAAGGGGACCTTCAGGGAACAGGGGATGGGTAGGGTTTGCCAGGTTGGGAGGGCGAGAATAATTAGCCACCAAAGGGAGCCTGGGTAGGTGGTGGGGAGGTACCCAGGGGATGGGTGCTGTGGGCCAGTGCACATAGACAGTGTAGGGTGAGATGGAACTATGTCAGAAAGAATTGTTGGCACTGGTACCAGTGAGCCTGTGGAGATGACTGGCTGGTGGGACAGGGGTACTAGAAGGTAGATGAGGGGGAGGCATTTTAGGAGGAGGTGGACTAACATTTTTTTTTTTAATTTAAGTTTATTAGTTTCAAACAATACAACCAAACAGAAAAAGGAGGTGGACTAACATGGCTCTTGTGGTAGCAGTAGGGTAGAAGGTAGAAGTATTTAGGTTGTCTTCCAGAAAGCGTGGATATCATTTTGGATATGTGGTAGTGACACGGACTCTGGTGGACAGGGTACAAGGTTCGAGTCTCTGCCAGGGCAGCTAGAAGAGTGCCTGGGTGAGAGCAGTGATCCACCTTCTAGGGGTCTGATGCAGGCTGGGTTGGGGCCAAAAACAGGGTGAGAAATAGTGACTCCTAGTGGTCACTGGGTGTAAGTTCGGAGGTGCAATTAGGAGTCAGGATGTAGGGCAAGCTGTGGGGCTTGGTGCTGGGAGAGGTGTGGGCAGGGGTAGGTGTGGGTTGCAGAGGAGAGAAGTGGCACAGGAGGTTAGAGAGGTTCCAGGAAGTTGGGGCGGAGAAAGACAGGTAGTGGAGCCTGAGGTGGGAGTGTGTGGGTCCCTCTGGTGGCTGGCAGGTATAACCTGCAAATGGAAAAGTGGGGTCTTAGTATTTCAGCAGGCAGGAAGTGATGTCAAGAGGGAGGGCCTATAAATTAAGGGACTCCCCTAGGTGGTTGGGTGGCTGGGGTGTGTTGACGGGCTAACACCCCTCACAAGAGTGCTAGTACAGGAGGTAGGTTATTTACCTCTAAGCACCCGGTTTGCTTGTCCTGCTCCAGGAGAAAGCACTTGTGTTGCTGGACTACATCTGGGGTGAGGGCAGGATCGGGGCCTATATATGGGGAGAGGGGGACAAAGGACAGCGCATTCCAAGGTTCTGCCACCCTCTCATTGAAGTAGCACCTCCACCTTTCTCCCCTCAGTATCCCCCCATCCAGCTTCCATCCATGCACTCTAGTTACCCCCCTCCTTCCTTTGGAGCACCATGACTTTGTCACCCCTGTTTACCCCCTTCATGTACTTGAAGACCTCTTTCACATCCCTCCTGTCCCTTCTCTCTTCCAACAAGTATTTTGTAGCTCTTCGAGCCTCTCCCCTTAGATCCTTTCCCCCTAGCCCCAGATACTTTTGGTTGCCTTTCTCTGTACCCTCTCCAGGAGTTCAATGTCCCTCTTTAAGTGTGGCCTCCAAAACTGCATGCAGTACTAGAGGTGTGGCCTCACCAAGCAGTTATACAGAGGGAGTATCACTTTTCTCCTTCTGGAGTGATCTCCCTAGTGATGCATCCCAGCATCATGGCCTTGGCCGCTGCCCTCCCACAAGTCTCTGAGTTGTTCATCTTGACATCCACAACCACCCCCAGGTCCCTGTCAGCCATACAGCCATAGCAGCAGTACATTGCATAGCAGCTATAAAATGTCAATAAGCAGATCATGCAACAGATGTGCTGAGCAGTTACTGAAGCAACAAATGTGTAGCTGTCATTTTTTACATCCTGTTCAAAATGTGTTTTTGAACCTGTGATGCCAAATGGCAAAGTTACTGTGCAAAATCTCCTTTCAGCTAATGAATTGATAGTGTCACTGTTCATGTGGTGGGGTCACAAAAAGCCCATGCTGAAAACATGGAGTGAAAATACCAAGAAACACCCAGGGCATTAGGGTTTCTGACCATAACACCTTGCACTGTAGGGACTGACAGGCATCAGGGTGTGACTTGGGATTGTCAACAGTAATGCTCACACCTTTCCACCCCCACCCCCACCCTGCAGCCAGTGACAGGTATTGAGGTGTGCCTTTGACTCTTCAGTCACAAACTTAACTCCATTCTCTTATACTGTGCCCATTTCAGCATATTTCTGTATGGAATGGGGTGAATGTAAAGTTTGAAAACCCCAAGGCACACCTCAGCTCTTGTCTGTGTCTGCAGGGTAGGGTGAGGTAAAATGGCATGAACGTTATGGCCAATGACCCAAAGGCACACCCCAATACCTGTCCATGCCTGCAGGGTGGGGGTGGGGTTAGTGTCACTTCAATACTTTACTGCCATTCCTTTCTGCCTGTTTGTGTCTCTCACTCTCTGTCTATTTGTCTATGTAATTATATATCTTTCTATTAATTGTATGTATCACTATTTTTACCTATTTCTAAAACAAACCTGCATATCACATTTGCCTGCACTCTGAGCACATACTTATGAAACTGTACATAGTTGTACTCCACTTCTGCAATGACCTCATACTTTTCTAATATTCCCATTATCACATGCATAACTACCTTGCCCTTATCAAAAGTGCCCCCCTCTGAAAGTTAATATCACATTTTCTCAAACAGTCCATCATCATTACACCAGACTTCCTGACATCAGCACATTGCTTAAATATAACTTTTTTCCCCAATTGTTTAACCAGGTGAGACACACAAAGCTGAAAGCTTGTTTACAGGTGCAACCTGGGAGCACAGGAAAGTTAAGTAACTTGCTCAGGATCACACAGTATGCAAGTGGGGTCTGTGGGATTCAAACCCAGTTCTCCAGATTTGCAGCTCAGAGCCTTAAACAACTGCCCTATACTGCCTCCCTCAGGTGATCTTACATCACCTCACACCTCATGGACAAAACCCCGTTTCTCTTAAAAAAAAAGTGTAAATAATCCCAAGGCTGAATATATGCTAGCCATTACTTTCTCATTGACTGCCACCTTCTGTACCATCATGGGGATCTGCATATGTTTCCCTTGATGCTTTGCATTATTGGGATATGTGCAATTGTGTTTTCTTCAAAATTTGTCTGTCTGGCCAATATCATCTGGGATAACACATACATCAGTGGCATTTGCTCTGGGGTTCTTTTGTAAGCTTCCTCTTCCTTCCATTAAAATGTACACCTCCATATATTTTCCTAATAATGTGTATGCCTTCCTTAGAACAGAAACTAAAACAAATCTTACTACTTACAAATCATTGTGTTGTTTCTCCATACCATTTAATAATTTCACACAAATTCACTAACTTCATTATGCAGCCGTGGTGGATCTGACCAGAGTTTGTTTATATAAGATTTCAAGCTAACATAAGCATACCATACACTGGAGTTTCTGGTGACATGTCAATTTGTACCTGTCTAAGCACTCCATGACAATTTTCGCTGGGCTATTAGCTCTGGTGTCAAATGGCTCCCTGCACAATTTGTTCCTGAATTGCACTCCTCTGGAGTTTATTTTATTACATTTATATGGGAGGGGATATGAATTATCCAGGAATGATGTGTACAGGGGACTAACTGATATGGGATCTAACAGAATGGTTTGTGTTGTCTCGGAGCAGTGACCGGAACAAACTGTCATGTAGCCAGAGTTTCCTGATATCATCCCTGTGTTTACAGCTCTGACTACTAACTTTCATTCCATAAATCCAGCACTGTTGATGATAATTACAGCAAGGTAAGCTGGGCATCACACAGTTTCTATGTCCACAAAAAGACACAGGATTGGTTCTAGGATTTATACAAAAAGTTTATTTCACCCACATGTTAGCAGCAACAAACAACCTAATGGATCCAGGTATGAGCCTGGTGATGAGAGCTAGCATGAACTCTGATAATCAATGCATTGGTTGACAAATACTTTACCAGTAAAATCTCATTTTCCCATTACATGTCAGATTTGGGGATCCTTCATGGAGAAAACTAAACCTTTCATTGGGCTTTCTGCATACAATAAATATGCTACTTTATCATATATTCAGTGACAGTAAATGATATCCACAATTTCACAACCAACAAGTTTAACTGACCTAATTTGTACTACTATAAATATAAGGAATAATGTATGGGTGCCCATACACAACAAGCCTGTGTTTCCATCGAGGGGTTGAGATAACAGTGTATGGTCCTCAAGAGCAAAGCTCGAGAAGTTCATGCTGGTATCTCAACCTTGAGATGGAAACACAAGGCGAGTTGTGTATGTGCACCCTTACTTTATTTGGAATAGTATATGTTTTTAAACAATAAAGACATAAATACCATAAAGGTGCTGTCATTAGGATTTCTGTCAAGCTCAGTGTAGTACAGTTAGCAAAAGAAGTAAAATGGGTATCCTGTCTTTTTTTTAAACTTTTTTATTTATAAATTTTTTCCATAAAAAACATACAACAAACACAGAAACCAAATCATATTGGCATACTTGAGCACCAGTACATACTCATAAAGGAGGAAGTAAAAATTAAAAATTGAAAACTAAAAGGCTTGACATTTCATCACACTAAAAAAAATCAGGATCAAGTTGCAGCATACATCATTATAATTGTTATATGGACACTGGTTCCACCAGGGTTTTATTCAGCTCAAGGTGGAGTTGATAACCAGCCTCAGAAGACTATGGAGGAGATTAGTCAGATGCATATATTGAAAATGAGTTATTATTATTTAGTCATCTATTGAGATTCCCTTAGTAATCCATCTATCTAAATCCCACCCCTACAGCAGATTCTTTTTTATTTATTTTGCACAATTAGTTTACAACCTTTGAGCCAGAGGCTCATTTACAAAGGTATCTCATCACATTGAGGACAGACAGAGCAGTTAGGTTACAGAATACAGGTCACTGACTTAGAGTTACACAGAATGATTTCATACATTGTACAATTTAGTAGTATTTCTGGTGATACAGCTGAGCACATGCTGGTAGCAGCAGAGGCAGGATGCACAGGGGGGAGAAATGGGGGGGAGGTGGACTGCTGCCCAGTGGGCATTGTCTAGTGTAGTGAGATAGTGGTGAGGCACCAATTAGATACAGGAGCAGCTGCGTGTGTTAAACAGTTGGCTCCAAAGGGCGGTTTTGAAGTTGGAGATTGTGGGGGCATTGGAGATGGGTACAGGGAGTGAGTTAAACCTGGATGGGACTCTGTAGCAGAAGGACCTCTGACCACGGGTGGTCCTGGATCTGGGGAACAATAGAGTGGTCTTGTTGGCAATTTTGTTTGCGATAGTGGGTGGGGTATGGTGGATGCAGGCTGTCACCCCAGGAGGGGAGAGCCCGAGTAGTGTTTTTTTTCTGAGAAGGCAGGTTTGGTAGTGGAACTGTTCATCTAGGTTAAGGAGTTTTGCCCCGTTATAGAGTTGACATGTATGTGTGAGCCTGGGGGCACCAGTAATCAGCCTGCAAGCCTTATTTAGGGTGAGGCGAAGTTTGTTGAGGGCAGTAGTGTCAGCAGCACCATAAACTGACAGGCCATAGTCGACAAGGGACAGTACTGATGATGTAACAGCAAGTCGGAGAGCATTAGGAGGGAGTCAATCTTTATAGTGGTAGAGGATGCCAAGCTGTGTGTTAGTGGTGGATGCAAGGGCATTAATGTGGGCATGGAAGGTGAGAGCTGAGTCGAAGGTAACCCCAAGGTATTTGTTGGAGCAGACTTGTTCAAGTGGTTGTTTGGTGCTAGGGAGGATAAGGAGTGGGTTGTTGCAGGCTTTGTTTTGGGGTGTGGGTGAAGAGCATTGTCTTGGTTTTTTGAGATTAATGATGAGTCTGCGCTCCTTAAAGAAAGTTTCGCATCATTGTAGGAGTGTTGTAGAGAGTCCTGGAGGGAGATGGGATTACGGTGGGTGGCAAAAATGACAGCATCATCTGCATACTTAAGAATTTTGCCAGATCATGCACTGGGCAGGGTGTTTAGATAGAGTGTAAAGAGTAGGGGACCCAGGATGGAGCCCTGTGTACCCCCGAGCAGATGGGATGAGTTTCTGAGAGTGTCCCATTGATTTTGTCACACTGGGAATGAGTGGATAGATAGCTTGAACACCATGTGAGGGGGCCAGCAGAGAAACCAGTGTGGCAGAAGGCATCCAACAGAAGAGGGTGGGAGACAGTGTTGAAGGCCTTTGAGAGGTCAATGAACACTACACCAAGTAGGAAGCTGGTGTCCAGGTAGGAATGTACGAAGTTGGAGAACTCAACTAGTGCTGTGCCAGTACTGTGACCAGAACAGAAGCCATGCTGCTCAGGGCATAAGATGTCATTCTTAGTCAGATATTCAGTGATTTGAATGGCCACCATTTTTTCTAGGGCTTTGGAAGGGGGGGATGGAGATTGGTTGGTAATTGCTGGCGGAGGACCTGTCACCACCTTCATGAATGGGTGTGACTATGGCAGTTTTCCATGCAGTGGGGAATTGCCCCAGGCTGAGAGATCAGTTAAGTAGGCTGGTGAGTGGGGTAAGGACTTCATCTAGCACCAGCCGGGGAATACTGGAGTCCAGGGAGTCACTGCTGGGACTATTGCTTTTTAACGCTTTAATTAGGAGAGGTCTGGCTTCCTGGGCAGATATCTTGTGTAGGTGGAAGCAAGGGTGCTGGAGGACAGAGAGAGGTAGGCTGGGGGGGTGGGTCAAAAAAATTACTGGGGAGGACAGAGCTAAGGTCAGTAAAGGAGGTGTTAAGGCAGTTGGCAATGCAGGCAGGATTAGTGGAGGTAGAGCCATCAATAGTGAGCTGGGATGGGGAAGGGGAGTGCGATTTCCCATTTAGCTCTATGGAATAAATTCCAGTCTGTAAGACATAATATATAATACCCATCTTCTCCAAGTCAGTTCAAAATTATTTTTTCATTTATTAACCAGAGCATCTTGTACACCCCTATCATAAGATCTTGCCATTGTTCAATGGTTGGGGCGCCTGGTGCATGCCATATCCTAGTTATGTCCTTTTTCACCATTAGGATACAAATATTAAGTAATTTTCTGCTGGAAGGGTCCCTGCAACCCTCTGGGAAGTAAGTAAACAAATAAAAGTCAGATGTAAGCTGTATTGGAACTACAAAAATATCCAATAGTGCTCCCTGTAATGTCTGGATGAAAGGTCAGAGCACTGCACAATCCCAGAAAATGTGTCCATGAGTGACTGGGGAATGCCCGCAACCCCTCTAACAGATTGCACTTCTACCCTGTAAATACTTTACCTGGACAGCTGGTGTCTTAAATAGGGAAGTGTCACCTTCCAGAAGAACTCCCTCCAAACATAGGAAGTGGTGCCCATGTATAAATATTTCAGGTGTCTCTCCCAGACCAGGTCATCCATATGGAGATTCAGATCAGTTTCCCACGCTTCTCACACTGTCCGCAGGGAGTCCTGCCTCAGGGAGGACACCACTGCATATAAATATGAGATCATGTGAGTTAGTGGTGCTCTATTCTCTAAAGCCAGTCTCAATATGTCTATAATCTGGGGGATGGGGGGTATTAAATGGGGACAATGGCAGTAGGGTTTTGATAAAATTGACAGCCTGTAAGTACCTAAAATGATCCTGGGGGTGAATGCCATATCGTTGTATCAATTCCCCAAATGACGGCAAACTGCCATCCTTAAGGAAATGTCCAATTATATGTATACTCACTCTTTCCCATCTAAGGAAACCATGGTCTAATCAGGCTGGAAGGAAGGTGCTGAGGTGGGGAAGGGGATATAGGAGAAATCTAAATTTAGTTAATTGTTTAGATTCCAATTGTGTTCTCCAACATTTCAGTGTATTGGCTGTGTAAGAATTTAATGTTATGTCCCCTATTGGGATACTAGGGAAAGCTAACAATATTTTATTCACATTAATAAGATCCTCCTTCCATACTTCCAATTTCCTCCACTCAGCATGATACTGGGAGTGTAACCAAATAAATACTACCCTGATTTGGGCTGCACAGTAATAACTATTAAGATCTGGTAGAGCTAAGCCACCTATCTTTTTTGGTAATTGTAGAATTGAATACCTTATTCTAGGTCTCTGAGAGTCTCAGATATACCTTGAGATTTTCTTATTTATTTCTCTGAAGTACTTACCAGTGAAGGTATAGGAAGGGTCTAGGCCACAAATAAAAATCATAGTAGCAGGTTCATCTGAACCATCTCCACCCTTTGGATCGGGGAAGTGGTATGGTTTTCCACATCTCCAGGTTCAAGGTTAGCTGATGCAAAAAGGGGGCATAACTGAATGTATAAAGGTGTGTATGATCTTTTGCAACATGTATCCCCAATATTTCAGAGATGGAAGATCCCAGCAGAACAGAAATGATCTTTTCATGGTTTCTGAAGGGACATAATGAATCTGCAAAACTTCTGTTTTGTTAAGTTTACATTGTACCCTGCTAGATCACCAGACCTGGTCAACAGCCACCACAATGGTGTGAGTGAGCATTCTGGGTGTGATAGGTAAACCAGCAAGTCATCAGCATACAATGCTAACTTATGCTGATTGGCCCCCTGCCAGCACACCATGTATGGAATCCTCCTGATGTATTGCTTGCACCAAAGGCTCTGGACAGATTGCAAATAAAAGGAGTGACAAAGGGTAACCCTGTCTAGTGCCACACAGTAAGGAAATGGATCTGAAAGAGACCCATTTATTTTAATGTATGCCTTAGGTTGATCATAGAGGGCCATAATAAGTTGTATAAATCTATCTGAAAAGCCCATCACCTGCAAGGCAGCTGTTTGAAAAGACCATGCCACCCAATCAACGGCCTTCTCTGCATCCACACTTAGGTGCAGAAAAGGGGTGTCTGACCTGGCAGTGTGATAAAGGAGATGAAGCATCCTTTTGATGTTATCTTGCATTTGCCTTGTTGGTACCAAGCCACATTGATCAGTGTCAATTAGGAAGGGAAGCAGTGCCTCTAGCCATCTGGTCATAACTGCTGCAAAAATGTTGTAGTCTATATTAAGTATTCATGTAGGTCTGTACAATGAACATAAGTTATAACCTTTATCTGGCTTTGGTATGCTTGTGATTGTGGCATACCGCCAAGTCTGTGGGGCAGCCTCTCCCTCCAAGACTTCCAAACAGGCCCTATGTAGATAAGAGATGAACAGATCCTTAAACATATTTTTTAATTCTCTGGTATATCCATCCAGACCCTGACTTTTGTTTGATTTGGTGATTACTCCATCCAACTCTGGTGGTGTCATTGGGGCCTCTTAGAGGGCTATTTGTGCTTGGGACAGTGTAGGTAATCATTGCCCTGTCAAAAAATCTCGTATTCTCTGAGAATCTGTGGGAGATTCTGGTGTATACAGTGTTTAGTAGCAATTTTTAAAACCTTGTATAATTTGAGAGGGCAAGCTCTCAATCTTACCAGTCATAGGTGATTTAATTTGTGCGATAGCTGTTTGAACTACCTTTTGTCTGAGGCAATGAGCTAAAATTCATGTAGCCCATGTGCCCCCTTCATAATATCTTTGCTTTAGATATTGCAAGGCCTGTTCCATTTTAATATCTAATAAGTACTGCACCTGTTGTTTGGTGGTTTTTAAAAGGGGAAACACCCTTTCATCCCCTGCAGCATGCTGCTCTTGAAGGTCTTTTAATTATCTTTGTAATGTGTCTAATTGTGCAGATTGCATCTTCTTACAATGAGTTGAAAATTTTAGTATATCCCCTGGAGGACCATCTTAAGAGCATTACAAAGTGTACCTGGTTTTATTTCCTGGGAGTCATTTTCCTTTATGATTTGTGAAATGCGAGCCTCTATCAGCTCCTTGAAATCCGGGAGATTTAGCAAATAATTATTATATCTCCATAGGGTCAATTTTTTTATCTGATGCCCAATCTAACTTTAAAAGCACTAAGGAATGATCAGAGGGGAGAAAGGGGATCAACTAACAGCTGTGAATCTTATATTGGTGTTCTGAATCATGAAAAAATCTGTTCTGGTCTAAAGTCTGCGGGGAGCAGAGTAATGGGTATATGCCATACCATGGGGATGTAAAAATCTCCAGACATCCTTCCACTGTGCCTCCTTAATATAAATTTGTGCAACTTTTTGAGCACCCATTTTCTTGGGACATCAAGGGTTGATAGTGTCTTGATTATCATAGGTCATGTTGTGATCCCTTCCAACTATCAGCACACCCTGCTGGTGTTCGGTAATTTTCTGAAACAGGGATCAAACAGTCACTGAATCAGAGCTAGGAGGTACATAGATTCTGACCAAAGTAAACATAACCCCCTCATACATTCCATTAATACTGGCCAGATGACCCTCTGGGCCTGTATAAGTGGTTAGAGGATGGAACTGGATGGAACATGGTACCAAAATGGCCATTCCCCTGTGTTTACCCTCCCTGTATGAAGATGCTATCACATGGGAGATTCCATATTTGCCTAACTTTTATTGCACAGTTTTACCCAAGTGCATCTACTGAAGCATAATGAAGGTAGGGAACCACTTTCTGATTAGGGAGATAACTTTATGTCTTTTAACAGGGTTATTTAACCTGTTCACATTCCGTGAACAAATGGTGAGTTTATGTTTGGAAGCCATTTTAATTTTCCATGGACCAAGTACCCTATGAGTGTTGCATGCAGTAACACTGCACTTGTTCTCTCCCATAAAGGATGTCCCTGTAACCACAAGCACGAGGTCTGCTAGTTGTGTTACCCCATCAAATTCAGCTCATACCAGTGTACCATAATGAGGAAATATACCCAAATGAAACAATAAGGTGCTGCCAGAGTATTGCTAAGTATGTCATGCCTAGCAAGAGTAAAATACTAACAAACAACATATGAACTATTGTAATAACAATACAACTGCCTATAACATAGAATAAGCTGACGAATCCAATAACGTCGAAGGTAGGAGGGTTGAGAATTAAACCCTCTATAAAGCCAGACAGGGACACCAGGAAGGGGCCATGTCCAGCTAGGAGGTAAGTTGGCAGAAAGAGCTGCCAGTCTTCCTAGGTCATGGAATAATCTGGACCAAGAAAAGATGGAAAAGAGATGGGGATCATCACCAAAAGATATATGATGAGTTCAAAGTTCCTCATCTTTCTCCAAAGTATCCAATCGTCCAGACATCTGACTGCCTGCCTGCATTTAAAAAATCAACCAATCCACACAGGCAAAACTCCAATATCACAAATCCATTATTCAGAATACCAAAAATTACTGCCTGCATGAGAGGAAGGATGCCCTAAGGTTTTTAATATTCCAGTCACTTTCTCGTGGTCTAAAAAGTTACCCTACAGATCCTTTAAAGTGCACAATTCAGACTATGCAATCTTGCTTCAAGAGGTAATAAAAAGAAAAGAAAATGACAGGAAATGTATCCACTTCAGAAATTAATATAGCGCAGTCTGTTAACCAGATTTCGGCATCAAATAAAAAGGCATCACATTCCCAAACATAGAAAGAGAAAAATTAATCATTCAAAATAAGATATGCTGCCAGACCCAGACTTTAAGGTCCTTATTATAACATAAAGAGTGCTTGCTGCACCATCTTGAGTTGAGTTAAAAGCCACCCGATTTCCAAAAACACTAAGAGAAATACCACAAAATTCAACTAAGGCCATTTTCTCATTTACAAACTTTGGTAAAAATATTCCAAGCCCTTGTTCTTATGTACTGGCACCAGTCGAAAGTAGTCAATAAACTATTATTCATTAGCATCTCAGAAGATGACAGTGGAGTCCCCCGGGTTCTGGGAAGAAACATCCGAGACTTCCCACAGCCTGAATGTTGAGAGGATAAACAGGAAACTTCTGGACCAAAGCCATCTAGTTAGTAAACAGATATAAAGTTCCAAATGCTTTCAAGCTTTCCAAATATATTGACCCACGATTCATTAACTATGTAAAACTTAAATTCCACAGTCCCTCTTCATATTAAGTAGAGGATGTATATATTTGCATCTGAAACATGCTTATAACAGTCCTGTCATGGGGACTTACCAGAAATTGTGCATACAAGAAATACCAAATCATGAGGGGGAAAAGAAAAGCCGTCAGGTATGCAATTATATCAGTGTCATGTGATTTTTCTCTAAATGTTAGGCAAGGTATCCACTGCCAACAGTGACAATTCCATAGTGACCATCAGTACAGTGACTACAGTGCCAGGTTGCTGTAGAGACAACACTGGACCCAAGCACTGTATTTGGGGGGTTTTCACCCCTTCCCCTAATCAGCTCTGACTCAGAGTTGATTATAAAAAGTGGGGAGGTGCGGTGGCACAACCCCCCATGTGGAGGGTTTGAGGGGCAAAATCCCTCGAAGAAAACACATCTCCAATTTGGAAAATGTCTGCCAACCACAAATAAGGTTGACATGATGATTTTACTGTCCGGTCATTCAACAACATTTTTGTTGACGACTGGTCGTAGATCTGTTAAGCAATACATACTGCGTCATTTTCTGCTGGATGGGGTGCTACTGAGCTGCAGCAAAGGTCAGCAGAAAAACAGTTTTCCTAACCAGTAGACTTTGTTAGACTATTGAGTGCCCCAGAAAACACATTAACAGGCAGATCAACTCTAGTTGTCCAAATTTCAGAAAGTCGGCTAATGTTCGCCCACCTCAGGGGATCAGAAAAAAAAAGTCTCCATCACAGCACCTCAAATAGAGAAGAAATAAGAGGTGAGCCCTATTATGTTTGCACTCACACGTCAGAGACCTTTCAGGGAGATGGGGAAGGTGTCTTTTTTTCTTGGAAAGCCCGCAGGATACTCCGCATGTCTTGAAAGAGTCGAAGGGCCACTCTCTTCACCAAGTTCCTGTGGTGGTACAGTGCACCTGATGTCCAACTGGAGTGATGGGGCTTCGGTTGTTGATCTGGCTGGGAAGCTTTTGTCATAGCTCAGCCTCTTTCCTGCAGTGCAGCTTGTGCCTCCTCAGATGCTGCATAGGTTGTGGTGCCAGTATCCCAAAATACCTTTAACTTTGCTGGGTACGGGGTTTGAAAATGTACCTTATGTGCCTGTAGCTCCCGTAGTATTGCAGAGTAGGTCATCCATTTTTTTCTTTTTCATGATTTCTGGAGGGTAGTCCTGGTCAAAGATTAACTTAGCATCATTGTATTTTACAATTTTCCTTGTTACGTAGGCTGTAAAACCTCCTCTTTATCTTTAAAACCTGAGAGTTTTAAAACTATTGATCTAGGCCTGGCATTAGGATCTGATGGCTGGGAAGTTAAGGTCTGATGTGCCCGCTCGATCCTAAACTTAAAAGTGATGGGGAAATCCAAGACATTGCGTACCAGATCTTCAATAAAGTCAGACATCCTTCCAGTTTCTGAACCCTGTGGAAGCCCATAGATTCATATGTTGCCCCTCCGTGAGTGGGCTTCCAGATCTTGTAGTTTATTTCAAAGGGATTCCTGATGATCCACAAAGAAATCAATGGCAGACTGAAGCTGCTCCATTTCAGGTTCTACTGCGGCTGCCCGTTCCTCCATTTCCTGCATACGTATCTCAGACACTTGCAATTTTTGGTTCGAAGTTTTAAATTCTTGCTTCGTTTCATGTCTGAATGATTTTATCTCTTGCAAAATGGCTTTAAATCTGGAACATGAGAGGCAGTCATTTTCTGTATCTGTATCTGGATCAGCTCTGATGGCGCTGGCAGGTGAGGCGCTAAGGATGATTATCTCTGAGTCCTGCAATCCTCCAGCTTTCAATTTAATTGAGGAGCTTTTGTTCCAGGACCTGTTAGATCTGGTCCCTCTGGCTTGTTCTGTACCCATTCTGGTCAATTTGGATAGTTTTAGAGTGTACTGGAGTGGTTTAGGAAAGTGGAAATTGTTTAACCAGGAAAGTAAGGTTTATTCAGCAGGCTAAAGTCAGAGCTCTATCAGCAGTCAGCCATTAGGATGGTGACATCATCAGAAGTCCCCAAGGTCCCCTGCCTTAATACTGCAGGACCTAGAGGTACTGAATAAGCAAATAATGAAAAGGATTTTGCTTTTTTAAGTAGCTGGCAGGTTAGATAGCTTACTTTATATCTGGTTGATCCTGCATCCTTCTACCCTCCACATTGCCAAACTAATAGCCCCACTCTCCCTTGTAGTCAGTCCTGTGATTATGTGAGTGATGGACTAAGCCACAGGGCTCATCTATGTGCCAGCACTTGCATTCTAATACTTTGCAACAGCTAATTTTCATGTTTAGTGTGCCGGTACTGATAATGCAGACTCAGCCCAATCGGTACCAGTACACTAAGAGTTAAAATGTGCTGTTACAGAGTATTAGAATACATTAGTATGTACTGGCACATAGAGGTCCCCTGCAGATTAGTTTCCACTGATCAGGGACCCTGGTTTTCCATTTTTACCGGTAACACCGGTAACAATCACGGAATCCTGCTTGGTTTGCGGATTTTGAATTCTTGTACCGGTGCCTCATGGAAATTGCATGTCACTGCACAGAAGCTCTAAGATTTCTGCATCTTTTTACATTTTTTTTATTTTCTCTTTCTATGTCCCCTTCTCACAGCATCAGTCTCCATTTCTCAGAGATCCCTAGGCTGGGTATCCCTAGCTTCACTCCCAGGTAATGCTCAGGAGCTCCTGTGGGCCTGCCCCTATCCTGCCTGGATTGTAACCCTCCCCAGGTGGGAAGGGAGGGAACCCCAGGTCACCCCCTCCACACTCCCTTAGCGTGTGTCGGGAAGCTCAGTGGGTCCCTCTTGGAGCCTGGTTATGAAGTCTGGGGCACCTGGGTCCCTTCTGCCAGAGACCAATGTGGGTGATTGTTCCTGGTTTTCTGGTCTCTGTCCCTGAAGGCACTGACACTAGAGGAGATCCAAGGAGGTAGGTCACATAGAGACATGCCACTGCTCCAGATCCTGGCTAGTGTCCTCCCCTCCTGATCACTCTGCAGCACCATTGCATCACCACCGGTGGCCACACAGGTGGTGGTAAAGCAGCAGGACCTGCAGTCTACCCTCCCTGGAGGATGAGAGCAGTCCCCCAGGTGCTCAATCCTACTCCCCTGGCCAGATCTCCAGCAACCTGAGTTCGCTTCTGACCCTGGGTCACTGGCATTGCAAGCAATACTACTACTACCACAGCGCCAGTGGGCCGACTCAGATTTCAACATCTTAAAATGAAGGCTGCTGTGCTTTGCATTCTTTCTGCTTTGCTGCATATAGAGTCAGTAAGGAAATCACCTGCACTGCTTTGTTGAAATCAGCCATTCAGTTTAACCACCCATGCCTAGTGGTTAGAGTAACAAATGATGATTGAACTGGGTACATCCAGCAGACTTGGGTTTGATTCCCACAACCCCATTTGCATACTGTGTGACTCAAAGCAATCATTAACCTCCTCAGTGCTTCTAGGTCACTCTTGAAAAGAGACAGTTCTGCCTAGTGGGCCTTACCTGCTTTACAAAGAATATAAAAAATACCAATATATGTGTACTGCATCATGGAATAGTAGTCAGGGTACCATGTAATTTACCTGAGTTTTACTTGGCTGCAATGATTTTGCATAGGTAAAGATAAATGTTCAGATACATTTTATGTGTTTTATAAGCTTGTTTTTAGATTTTAGTCAGGTTTTTATTGTATTATTTGCATATGAGCATCTAGGTTGTAGATTGATCAATGCAGGATCACTATTACCAACTAGCTTATTCAAGTTTATAATCAGTAGGGCCATCCACAATCCTCAGTTGTTTGAATGAAAACTAGTCTGAATGAAAGTATGTTCACAAAGAAGAAACTGCCTTACTACTTATTAAAAGACTTCACAGTTAGCACCCCATTTAGGTGAATTGGATCATTTGCACCTTTTCTCCCACCTGCTGTTTCAGTCTTTGTGACAACACAACATTTTCTGATAGACTGCTTCAACAAAAAGCCAATGTTAAGTATTTAAGTCTACTTATGTTTGGCCAGTGGATTTTTGAAAGCACAGTCAATGACATACAGAAGGTAAGACCCCAAGGGCTGTATGATGCTGGTGGGCAGAGTAGTGCTCAATTCACATCTGAACAAAGACATGAAAACTGGGAGATACCCTTTTCATGGACACCAAGTACAAAAAAGCATCCACATGTCTGGGAGATGCATGAATCCATTTCAAGGTCCTCCATTAATCACTTGTGGATTTTTTTGGTGAAGACACTTTATTTCAAAGAATCAAATTCAAGCAGTTTTTTCATTTTTTTTTTGCTCCTCCTACCCCCTGACCATCCACTCCTTCAGGCCTGCCAAGGCCCCCTACCACCGCTGCTGAGTCCTGGACACCATCTACTGCCCCTTACTGCTGTGCTACCAGGTAACCCAAAGTAACCCTTCATTGAGTGGGCCCCTACCCATGTGGGTGGCTACCAGAGGAGAAGAATTGCTCCAAAGAGCTTCCTGTGTATCCTGGGCATGGCAGGGTCAGAACAGACAAATGTCTGGAGCTTCCAGCTTATGGAGGGACCAACAGCCATCTTTCAGTTGGTCAGCGGGAGTTTTCCCATTTTCTTGGGAGCGTGACAGGCCACATGATGTCAAGGCACAAGCTGAAGTCTGTCATGCTCCCTCCTGCAGTGAGGGCTGACATGTTGTGCCTCTGGCCTCCACCAGGGGTCAGCAAATGCTGAGCCATGAACCCACCCTCCCTCCCAGGAGAAGATGAGTGGTCATTGAACACTCAAGCCTTCACCCACCAGCTGGCCCTCCAACACCCAAGTCTGTTCCCTAACCCTGGTCAGCGGTGTCACAGGCAGAAATCCAATTCAGGCAGTTAAATTATAGATAGGAAAAAACAAAGGTAGTCCACCTTAGCAGTGATGGTTCAGATTAAATCACAGCTGAGTTCTAACAAGCAAAGAGACCAAGTCATTTATAACTTGTGCATGTGGGGTGTGGGTGTTGAAGAAAGGGGATCATAGTGCTGTCACTACTACCATCACCCCTGAGGGATGTGGACTGCATTGTTGATACTGCTATCACACCAAAGGGGTGGGGGCTGTAGTGCTTCTGCCATCACCATTGGTGGATGGGGAATGTAGTACTGCTGTCATCCCACCTGAGGGATGGGGGCCATAGTGCTGATATTACCATCACACCCGAGGAATGGTGAATGTAGTACTGCTGCCATCACACCTAAGGGATGGGGGCCACAGTGCTGCTGCTTCTGTCACACCTGAGGGAGGGAGGTCATAGTGCTGTTGCTGCTGCCATCACACCAGAGGATTGGGCTGTAGTGCTGTTGGTGCTGCCATCGCACCTGAGGGATGGGGCTGTAGTGCTGCTTCCATCACACCTTAGGGATGGAGGCTGTAATGTTGCTGCTGCCATCACATTTTGTACCTAAAATAACTTTAAATTGGTACAAGGATGGAAGGATGTGTAGTGGAGGTCAACATTGCTAAAATGCACGTTAGCAGAGTTAAAAATTGTTAAATAAAGTACACAAAACCAAACATCAGTAAAACCGGATTTTGACTTAGCAGACACCGGTGACAATATCGTTTTTTACAATGTGCAAAATGGAATATGCCCTTTCTCAATCTCGGTAAACCAGTGTCCCTGCCACTGATGTTATCAGAGGACTGGTCACTGGAGGAGAGTGGGACTATTAGTTCAGCAGCACAGTGGGTGGAGGGTCACAGGATCAGCCATATATAAAGTAAACTAATATGTCAGGTAGTTAAAAAAATTGTTTTGATTATTTGCTTAATGGGGGTCTGTAGGTCCCATAGTAGGCAGGGGAGCTGAGCATTCCCCTTGGAAGCAGTTGGGGTGTGTGAACAGGGAGCTGGATTACAGGTGCACTTAAGAGAACGTGCACAATAAGGTTTTTAGAATGAGCAGAATAACTTTAGAATGTGCCCAATAAGATTTTTAGAATGTTCACAATACGGTAAGGTTTTTGACCTATCTGAATTCTGTTCACAATAAGCTCTAACCATACACTATATTGATCATTTTTTTCTGCTATATGTAAATACAGCCATTAGTTCTAAACCCAGTTAGATGAAATGGAACAAAGCAAAGATAAACAGATTGCTTCAGGTGAACCAAATTCAAGAAATGCATGATGTTGCTTATGCTTTGCCATAACATTTTACCAAAATGTGAATTGACAGATCCATTTTTAAAAAAAGTATTTTTTCATTAGTTTTTTATCTCAAGTTTTCTTTCTATTTTGTAAGCAGTAACAGATGGCAGGACATGCACTTGTAGGGAATTTACGTACATCCCAGGTGAACTGGAAGACAGAAAACAAATGGCTGAGTGACTTTCAGTGCTCCCGAGAAGTGCATTAATTCTCAAAACCAAAAACAATGCCCCTGAGTGGATTATTGTCTGTATGAAATAGGAAACTTTTTATTGGAAAAAAGGTTTATTTTCCTGTAGTTCAGTTACTGAAAGATAGAACATGTAGGTTTAGTAACAAAGGCAGTGTCTTTGAATGAACTCTGGAAGCACACAAATTTAAAAGAAACCTGTGACCTGTTTTGGGGATTTTGTATGTAAAATGTGAAAGAGTTTTTATTTTAATGGAAAAGAGCTTATTGTAATTTACTTAGGCTGTTGCCAGGTAGAATAGGGCAGGTAAGTTATGAGGTAAGTTATGAACTGTGTATATCTCAGAGAGTAATCAATGTGATGTGTTTAAACTAATGAAATTGTTAAGATTTAAAAGATTGTTTTATTTATTTTATTTATTTTATTGAAACAGCAGTTTGGAAAACCTTTGAGCCATAGGCTCATTTACAAAGGTACCATGTCACAGTAAGAAAAATGAAAATACACAGTATAACAGTACAACACATAAGTATAACAGTAACTTAAGACATAGGTACAAACAAGCTGGTACAGGTAGGATTGATGCAAACAATACCAGAGTTATGTTGTCCTTAGCAGCTTAATAATAAGCTTTGTCATAAGTATTGAGTACGGCTTTGACTAGTGGCAATTACAGCACCGGGTGTTAATAAGGTGGTTACGTAATGAAGTTTTGAAGCACGATATAGTTGGAGCTTCGGAGATGGAGGGGGGCAGTGTGTTGAACCAGGAGGGGGCCCCAAAGCTGAAGGCTCTTTGGCCGTGAGAGGTTTTATAAAGTTACAAAACACACCCTCCTCCATGAAAAATCTTTAACTGCATTGCACACTAACACTGGTACTGCAGATAGACTGTGATGACAAGACTTGGTCGACCTTCCTCTTACCAGAACATTGATTGTTCTGACCAGGAACCCAATAGCATGCTAAGTCACTTTTAAGTGGATGTCCACCTGTAACATTTCACTATCCACTGTAGTTGATTCAGAGATGCATGGTGTAGCAATGTCTTCTATGTTCTTGCTACTGCAGTTCACTTTCTGTTATAAAGAAAATAAAACTGGGATGAAGCGGGGCAGATGGATACCATTTCCAAGCGAATTGTTTTTATATTTTTTTATATTTTGCGCAAAAGGTGGCACCACTAAGCTGCTTAAGAAAGGTCTGTAAACTTTTTTTTTCAAAGTGCATCTATGGATCTGAAGTTTATCTCTGAAATAAGAAACAATAAATTCTTAAGTGAAGTCAACAAACCAGGCTTTCAACAGTTGTTAAGGTAAACCTGGTTATGCCTACCTTTTCCTTTCTGCTCACTTGCACCCCCTCACCCATCCAATCATGTGACTGACTGATAATCCATTTTCAAGCAATGATAAACACTAATGTGCCTATTGTTGAATGGCAAGTTTAAAGAGCCCCTGACATGGTTGTGACAATTTTGAAAAAATATAATATTTAGACACAATTCAGCTTATATTTAATAATTGTTTTTTCTATAATTCTCCCTCTTACTTTTTTCGTTACTAAGGACATTTACATGTAAACAGGATCTTTTTTTCATTCATTGGAAACCAGATAAAGCACACTAGGCACAAGTGGCTCTTTTCAGGGGCAACCCGGGAGCACTGGGTGGTCAAGTGACTTGCTCAGAGTCACATAGTATGCAAGTGGAGGTTGGAGGAATTAAACCCATGTCTGCTGGATGTAGCAAGCTCATTCACAGCTCATTACTCTAACCTCTAGGTTAGACTACCTGCCCTATCTGTTCTGGCTGCTTGCCTACTCTGGACATCACAGTTCCATTTATGACATCACAGTCTGTTGCTGTGGAGATAATAATGATGCCATAACCAGGTGTTGTCAGGTGTAGTGTAGGCAAGCAGAAAGAGCAGATACAGTCTAAGGGACAGTAATCCTCTTTGCAATTCATTTACTATTCTGGTGGAGTGTGGTTCCTTTGTGGAGGCACCCACAGTGGAGACCAAGGAGGACGCTGGGAACCTCCACAAAGGACACCCACAGAAGGGTGGCATGGGACCCCACAGGGGAAGCAAACAACTCCTGGTAGGGGACTCCATAGTTAGGGTAGAACTGGGGGAGCGGGAGGTAAGGTGCCTGCCCGGTGCCATGGCTTGAAGGGACAGGAAGTGAATCCTCAGGATCTTGACAGCAGCTGCACAGAAGAGAGAGCTGGATGTCATTGTCCACCTAGGGACAAATTACCTGGCTGGGAATAGGATCAGAACAGTGCAGCACAAGTTTGTGGAGTTGGGGAGGGACCTTAGACAAGTGGCACACACGGTAACTTTCTTGGAAGTGCTACCTTTATATAGCATGGATGAGACTAGTGTACTCCACACCATGGGATTCAATGACTGGTTGAAAAACTGCTGTGGAACTCAGGGGTTTGGCTTCATTTGGGACTGTGGGTCTACCTGGAGGGATACAGGCCTATACTGGCATGATGGTCTGCTTCTATCCAGGAGGGGAACCAGGATCCTAGGTGATAGGTTTAAATGCTTCATTGGTAAGCATTTAAACTATCCGGGGGGAATCCCTGAAGAGAAGCAGGGAAATCCGAGCCCCCACCCACAAAACAGGGTAGTTAGCGAAGTAGACACAAAGGTAGAGAAGTCAATAGGGAGCAGAACAGGGGTAAATCCGGAAAAATGCAAAGGCAGTAAGGACAGGGATGGGCCTAAAAGGGGAAAGGCCATCAAAAAATGGAGAGTGATGAATACCAATGCCAGTAGTCTGGGTAACAAGCTCCCTGATCTAGTGACCTTGATGGAAGAAGGAGGCCTGGATATCATGGCAGTCACAAAAACATGATACACAAAGAACCATGACTGGGATGGCAACATATCAGGGTACACAATCTACAGGAAGGACAGGGAGAGTATAAGAGGAGGAGGAGTAGTTCTCTACATAAGGGAAGGAATTAAGGCAACAGAACTGAAGGCTAAACAGGAAGGGGAGGAGGCACTGTGGGTCACCCTGGAGACAGGAAATGGCACCACAATCCACACAAGGGTGGTTTGCAGACCGCCATCTCAGGGGGAGGCAATGGACAAGGCAATGATAGACGGAATCCTTAGAATGTCAGAAAAAGGAGAGATATTGTTGATGGGGGACCTGAATATGCCAGATGTTAACTGGAACACCTTTACTGCAGCCATATCCAAGAGCAGGGTCATTCTCAATGCCCTACAGGGAGCATGCCTCAGACAGCTAGTGTTGGAACACCATGGAAGGGAGGAATTTTAGACCAGGTACTTTCAAATGGAGATGGAGAGAGGATCTCAGATTTAGAAGTGGGTAACCATCTGGGAACAAGTAACCACCAAACTGTGTGGTTCACAATAAGCACAGCTGTAGAGTCAAGCCATACAAAAGCAAAGGTGTTGGACTTTAGGAGGGCTGACTTTGGCAAAATGGGAGAGTGCATCAGAAAAGCACTAGCAAACAGGCAAGAAGGAGGGGTGGAAGAACAATGGGGAAAACTCAAAACTGCCATCATAGAGGTAACAAGCCTTTGTGTAAAGCAAAACAACAGAACAAAATGAAGAAAAAAAACACTATGGTTCTCAAAACAGGTGGCAGGAAACGTTAAGGAGAAAAGGATAGCATTCAGGAAATATAAGGAAACACAGAAGGAGCAGGACAGAGAACTATATGGGCTGGGATGGGCCTTGCGGTCCTTATCTGCCCTCAACTTCTATGTTTCTATGTTTCTATATCAGTTAAAGCAGAAGGAGGCAGGGAGGGAAGGCAGTCAGAATAGCAAAGGCTCAAACTGAGGAAAAGTTAGCCAACTCTGTTAAGAAGGGGGATAAAACCTTTTATAGGTTCCTTAGGGAGCGAAGAAAGACCAACAGAGGGATACTGAGGCTTAATAAAGGGAAGGGAATGTGAGCAAAGGGTGACAGTGAAAAAGCAGGGATACTGAATTAATACTTCTGCTCAGTATTCACAAAAGAAGAGGAAGAAGAGGTACCTAAAACCAAACAATAGAAACACTATGGATAGGGGGTCTATACCAGTCCATTCACAGAAGAAAGGGTTCTGAAAGAGCTCTTAAAACTGAAGGTGGACAAAGCAATGGGGCCTGATGAGATTCACCCAAGAATTCTAAAAGAACTAAGGGTAGAACTAGTGACACCACGGACTACCTTCTTTAGCAAATCATAGGAGGATGGGGTGGTACCTGAGGACTGGAGGAGGGCATATGTGATTCCACTTCACTAAACATTGGGAACAAGGCAGAGGCAGGAAACTACAGACCTGTTAGTTTGACCTCAGTGGTATGGAAAATGATGGAATCACTTCTGAAGGAAAGAATTGTTGAGTACCTAGAGGCCAGTGGGGCACAGGACCCAAGGCAGCATGGGCTCACAATGGGTAGGTTGTTTCAGATGAGTCTAATATGTTTCTTTGACTGGATGACCAAAGTAGTACACCAGGGAGGGGTTGTGTACATGGCCTACCTAGACTTTAAAAAGGCATTTGAAACAGTCCCACACAAAAGAGTAATTTACAAGTTAGCCAGCCTTGGAATGGGTCCCTAGGTGGTAGCCTGGGTAAAAAATTGGCTGGACAACAGGACACAGAGGGTAATTGTAAACGGAATCCACTCTGAAGAAAGGGGGGTTACTAGCGGAGTACCGCAGGGTTCAGTAAAGGGACCGGTCCTCTTTAATGTCTTTATAAGTGACATTGCAGAGGTACCAGAAGGAAAAGTATGTCTCTTTGCAGATGACACAAAGATCTGTAACAGGGTCAATACAGAAGGTGGAGTGGAAAGGATAAGAAGGGACTTGGCAAGGTTGGAGGAATGGTCAAATGTATGGCAGCTTAGATTCAATGCAAAGAAGTGCGAAGTAATGCACCAGGGGAAGAGTACATAATGTGGGGTGAGATACTAACAGCAACAAAAATGGAAAAGGACCTTGGGGTAGTCATATCAGATGACCTAAAGGTGGGCAAGCAATGTGAGAAGGCAATAAGGAGGGCTGGCAGGATACTGGGATGCATAGGGAGAGGCATCACCAGTAGAAAACAAAAAGTTGTTATTCCTCTGTACAGATAATTGGTGAGACCCCATCTGGAGTACTAAGTGCAGTTCTGGAGAACCCATCTCAGCAAAGACATAGACAAGATGGAAGCAGTCCAGAGGAGGGCAACTAAAATGGTGCAGGGTTTGCACCAGAAGACAAATAAAGAGAGATTAAAGGAGCTTAATATGTATACAATCAAGGAAAGGAGGGAGAGGGGGGACATGATAGAAACTTTCAAGTACCTCAAGGGACTCATCAAAGTCCAAGAGGGTAGCATATTTCAGAAAAAGAGATGTGCAAGAACAAGGGGACACAATTTGATGATAGAGGGGAATGTCTCAGAGGTAATGTGAGGAAGTATTTTTTCATGGAGAGGGTTGTGGATACATGGAATGGCCTTCCTGAGGAGGCATTGGAGTCAAAAACAGTGGGGGAATTCAAGAATGCATGGGACAGACATAAGACAATTCTAGTGGGGGGCAGGAGGAAGTAGGCTGTTGATTAACTAGGATCTGCAGCTTATCCATTAGGTAGGGAAATGTGCAGACTAGGTGGCCAAATAGTCCTTATCTGCCATCAAATTCTATGTTTCTATACAACTCTTCTCAGTAATAAAGAAAAAATGCTAAGAATTATGGAAAAATATGACTATTAAACTGAACTGTGTCTAAATCTCAACATTTTTTCCAAGTTCTTCTAACAGTGTTTAAAGATGTTTAAGGATGTTATTAGCTGCACAATCTGGGTCTGTAACTCTCATTTGCTTTCATTCACACTCCAGCAGTGGTGCATACTTCAATCACTTGGCCTCATTTGCACCTGTTATTTCACTGTGAATAACACAGATTGCTCATCTGCAACTCACAATTACTTAGATGAGAAATCAGATGTTAAATACAGTTCTTCATTTTGATGGAAACATGAGCACAATTGCCATTGAATTCCTTAATTGCAGGAGGTGTAGAATCACTTGACTGCTGGCCACCTACTGCAGCTAGAGTATGTTGGGTCCAGTGATTGAGTCTTACCTGTATTTCTAAGTTTAGAGCTGTAGTTGATATGTGTTGTCAGCAGACAAATCATAATTCCTTGCCTACTCAAGAAACAGATGGGCCTGATGTGAATCTGAAAAGATGGCACACACTGTATGCAACAAGTGAAAAAAGGATGAGGGACAGCTGTCAGCCTATGTACATTCAAAAGATCATTATCTGACTGTACATATACAGTGGCTACCACTGAGAGTTGTTTTTGAAATTGGCTATTTTAAGGCAGTTTTACACTCATGTAACCTGTTGTGTTCAAGTTTGTTTTTCTGTTGATCTTTTTCCCTACTGGTGCCATCTGCCCAGTCATCAGGTAAGGTGAATTTTCCTGCCAGGTTGCCCACACCGTCTGCTATACTCCAGTGAAGGCTACCATGGAGCAGGGCTGAGATTGCCATGGCTGTCATCCCCATGGTTCCATGTTTTTTCTGTTCTGATCTTTATCTTGTCCTCGCACCACTGGAGCACCATACTACATATACTGTACACACAGAAACATAGAATTTAATGGCAGATAAGGACCACTTGGTCTACTCCATATGCTAATTTTTTTCCTGCCTATAAAGTCACCACAGACCCTACTTGATCTCCAGCTCCCTTCCCCTTGCTTTCCACTATGGTTCCATTTTGCCTAGTTCATGCATTCTTGAATCCCACCACTGTCTTCACCCCCACCACCTCCACTGGAAGACTGTTCCAGGCATCCACCACTCTTTCTGTGAAGAAGTACTTCCTCACACCTTTCTTGAATTTTCCCTCTTCCAGCTTCATTGCACATTCCCTTATTCTCATTTATCATTTCCTCAAAAAATGCTCCTCTCCTGTACCTTATTTACCCCTGTGAGGTATTTATAGGTCTCAATAATATCCCATTCTCTTTCTTCTCTTCCAGGGTGTAAATATTGAAGTCCTTCAGTCTATCCTGTCTGGGTTTCTGATGCAGACCCTGTACCATTTTAGTTGCCATTCTTTGGACAGCCTCCATTCTATGTTCTTCAGATGTGGCCTCCAGAACTTGGCACATTAACCCAGGTGGGATTTCACCAGTGATCAATACATTGGCAATACCATTGCCCATCTTTTGAACTTGATACCCCTCACTGTGCAACTCAACATCCCACTGGCCCTACCAATTGCCTTGTTTGTTGCACTACCTTGCCACCTTGAGGTCATCAGAAATTATTACTCCCAGGTCCCTTTACTGATTGGTGACTGTCAATACCTCATCTCCTATTTTGTACGCTGCCTCTGGGTTTCTGTGCTACAAGTGCCTAATTCTGTACTTTTTCGCATTGAAACCCAGCCACCATACCTTTGACCACTCCTCCAGTTTTCTCAGGTCTCTGCACATTCTTTCTATGCCCTCTGGAATGTCCACCCTATTGAAAATGTTGGTGTCATCCACAAAAAAGGCAGACCTCCCTTTCCAGCTGATCTGCAATGTCACTTATAAAGGCATTAAAGAGCACTGGTCCCAGTACTCAGCCCTGAAGCATCTAGCTGGTCACCCTCCATTCTCTGGAGTGAACGCTATTGATCACCACCCTCTGTTGCCTATCCCTTAGCCAATATCTTACCCAGTTTACCACCCTTGGACTCACCCCTAAGCTACCAGTTTCCTTACGAGTCTCCTATGTGCAACAGTGTCGAAAGCCTTTCTGAAATTTAAGTATACCAAGCTCACCATCCAACTCTGATCTATTTCCTTGGTCACCCAGTCAAATAAATCTATCAGATTTGTCTGACATAATCTCTGCCCCCATCTCCCCAAGTGAATACTTGCTGCCTTGGGTCTTGTAACCCACTGAATTCAAGATACTCAACAATTCTTGAGAGAGAGACAGAGAGGTGAGACTCTCTGGGGGTAGATGTTTTAAGGTGTCTGGCCCCTTACTATGGAACAGTCTTCCAGCTAGGATCCAGAATGTTCCCTGGTGGACTCTTTAACAACTGCACTTAAAACATACTTGCTTGCTCTAGCCTTTTCTGAAAATGCATGAAAACTGAAGAGATTATATTTATACTTATTCTGTTTTAAGTAATTGATGTTTTCTGCAATTCTGTATTTCTGACTTTGTACGCTGCCCTGAGTTGTATGGACTGTCTGCACTATAAATACATTTGCCTTGCCTTGTTAAACATTTTATTGGAAAATACATCAAAATTAAATCTGTAAAACTTTACTAACTACTGCATTTGATATAGTTAGCATGGACATACTTTGGGGGATTTTAGATTCCATGGTTATTGACTTGTTCATTAATTAAGTTACTAATAAATAATTAAGGTGGAAGGGAACATTAATAGGTTTATTCGAATTGTGCAACCCATGAAGAGATCTTTCAAACATGCTATTGGGCTTATCTGTAGATTTAAATACTCCTGAGATACAAATCTCTACATCATCTGTAAATTAAATCATTGTAGCCACCATTTTATGGACTCTTGAACCAGAAAGAGATGTCATTGGAGGGTCAAGCTGGAATTAACAGCATACAGCTTGCCCCTCAGTGATATCAATTTCTGTTTCAAGATTATATGAAATGACTGCTACCTGGATTTATTTTAAAGATGATTTATATATTTATTCTTTGCAAAAGGACACTGTGCTAATGCATCAGTTAGGGTTCAGAATAAAAAGACAAAAATAGGGAAATGTGGTGTTAGGGTTTCCAACTCTAACTCCCCAACCTACCCCTCAAGCAGGAGAAGGAAAAAAACATTACTGTTTTCACTGTCTTTACTCTTGATGAATAGAGGTGGGGCTTCCTTGGGGTTCTGAACCCTATCACTCACCCTGTTGTGATATAGCTTTCAAGCATACAGAACTGTGCCCTCCCACATGTTGCCAACAAACTATAGGCCCCACCTGAAGAAAACATGTCACATATTACCTTATTTGGTCATGGAATGGGGTGAGTGTTAGGAGTAATAACCCCAAGGAAAACCCCACCCCTGATTTACAAAGAGTCAGGATAGTGAAAACCGTACTGTTTTTTCCTTTTCCTGCTTGGGGGGAGTGGCCCTAACATCACATTTCTCTACCTTTGTCAGTTTAATATGAACCCTAACTGATGCATTAATGCAGTTTTTTTCAAAGAATGTCCTTACTTTTTCAGATAGTAGAATCATATCCCCATTTTTGCAGGCCTCTTCGGGACCTGCATGAACACATCCATCTGGTCCTGTACTTCCATTTTTCCATAGATGCACACATTCATCTGGCTGTGAAAGTGCAGAATTCTCAAGGCCCTGCACTGTATGTGCTTGGTTTTACTGTAATACTTTTCAATGGGGCTCACTTCAAAGGAAAAAATATATTAAGAGTCCTTCTTAACTGCCAGTGGTTCATTGCATATGGGCAAAAATGTGTTTTTTGCTTTGTTATCCATAACTCAGTAAATTTGTGTTGGTTTGGTGTGAAATTTGTTATGGTTGTAGTGGAAGATGAGATACATATTTGGTGCATTTTTGATGATGATCACACTTTCATTGTGGATTTGGCACCATGGTAAAGATTGGAGGTATATTTGGGATGCAGTGCATACTCCATGAATGTTTGGGGGAGTTATTTCTTACTGTTCTAGTAGTCATTGACACCTTTTTTGTGTATATAGATATATATAAATACATTGTCCCTATACTCCAATTATTGACGGACTTAATGCCTGTCAGTAGTGTATTGGTTAAGAGCACTGAGCAGCAAACCTGGAGACTTGCATTTGAATTCAACATCCCCACTTACATACTGTGTGGCACTAATCAAGTCACTTAACTTCCTTGTGCTCCCAGGTCATGCCTGGAAACAAGCTTCAGCTTAGTGTACTTTTCCTGGTTAAAAATGTCCCCTTTCCCTGTCCCTTGTTAAAGTTGCAATGTTATCCTATGGTAATATTCATTGTTTTAATTTTTATGTTTTTTATATGGCCCCTATATTTTTGGGGGTATTCTATGTTAGTGTTGTAGTACTCATGGAGACTTTATTTTTGATACACTGATTCTCTCTTAACTCCAGATATTGACAGAGTTATGGTTTATTCAAATTGCAATATAATCCTATGAGATTCTAATTTTTTAATCTTTATTTTTTTTATATGGCCCCTATGTTTATTTTCTTTGGGGTGGTATTATGTGGAAGTTTTGTAGTATGCATTGAGACCTTTTTTTGATACATGGGTTCTCCTATAACTCCACAGAAATGATGGAGTTATGGGTCATAACTTATGGCTTGTTAAAGTTGCAATGTTAATTTTCAGTTTTTAATTGGTATTTTTTTTCTATGGCCCTATTGTATTATGTGCTAGTGTTGTAGTACTCATTAATACCTTTCTTTTGAGATATATATATATATATAGTCCCTTAACACCACATATTGACAGAGTTATGGCTTGTTAAAGTTTTAAATGTAAGGAAATAAACTAAGTCCAATCTTATTTTTTTGAGATTGTGTAATTCTCATGAAGAAAAGATTTCTTCATATAAAAATAGAAGCTGAAGAAAAACAAGTCAAATTATTTTTTTTATGAAGGAATATTTTTGTGAGAATGACACAGTTTCATGAAAAGAGATCCCTTTATACAAAAAAATTGAAATAAAAACTAAGTTCAAATTCTTTTTCACATGAATACATCTTTTTTCATGAGAATGACACAATCTCACGATAAAATCTCACAAAAAAAAGATTTCTTCATATGAAAAAAGAATGTAAAAAAAAGTCCAAATTCTTTTTTGTATGAAGGAATCTTTTATGGGGGAGATTGTGACATTCTCATGAAAAAAGATTCCTTCATAAGAAAAAAGAAAGTGAAAAATTCATTTTTTGTATAAAAGTTATCTTGTTTTGTATGGCCCTATTCTTGTTTCATGAGGCCACATGCAAAAAAAAGAAAAATTGTCTCATTCAAAGGGATTTTTAAAATGTGTTGAAAATACATTTGTGGGTCATTTTCCCAAAAACTAATTGCAGAATCCAGCTAATGGGGGCCTGATTACCAAATACATGTGTTGGTGTATCTGCAGGATATGATTTTTATGGGTTCACACAAAATTATTTTTGAAAAAAATGGAAACAAGATTGCGGACATATGAAAAAATAATTTTTTCTCACATAACAAGATTAGCCCCTATACGAAACAAAATCTTTTTTCATATGGCCAAATTATTTTCCATATGAAACAGTACTGAGCATGCACAGAACAAAAATTTCATATACTTACAACTCTGGAACTCATTGTTATTTTTCCACTAAACCAACAAAATGCACCACTCTGGGTCAAGCTGTTTCAACCCTGAAAATGTCAGACCAAAATTCCAAACCATCTGGGCGCTAGGTGATGACAAAAAAAAAAAAAAAAAACAGCAAAAGAAAAATCTATTTTTTTTTCTGCTGTCCGGGTCTCAGAATCCATGCATCTGACCAGAACGAAACATGGCACATCAAGATATCTTCTTCCAAGACTGTGCATGCAACATTATGTGCAAATCTGTTGAATGGTATCAAAGCCATTAAAGTGAAAAGTTAGGAGTTTAATATTAAACAGCCTACCCTAATTATAGTGGTGTTACTGTGCCACTATAATATTTTAATACTCCTGTCACCTATGTATAGGTAAGTCCAATATCTTGTTTTAAAGATCTTTCATGGCCTCCCACAATTTGAGTAATCCAAGCAATGGTTCCTTTACCTGTAATTAGAAACTGGTGACAAGGAAAAGGAATATTGAGTCTGTACTCATTTCCAGGTCCAGCTCAAAAGAGAGGTTTGCAGAAAGGAGGATGGGTATAAAACATAAGCCAAAAGTATCCCAGCAGCAGCATCAACTAGGAGCAGATTTATCCTGGACTCCCTTCAGGGTCCCTTCTTCAAGCAACTGGTCATGGAACCAACTTGCCAGAAGGCAATACTGGACCTTGTGCTCACAAACAGGGACAGTGTAATGGGGGTAACAGTGGGGGAGCACCTGGGGAACAGTGATCACCAGTCATTGTGGTTTGAAATCACAGAAGGAGCAGAACCAAACCACACAAAAACACGTATTCTGGATTTTAGGGGGGCAGACTTTGGGAAAATGGGGAGATACTTGAAAGAGGCATTAAGGGGAATGGGGCAGGAATCAGGGGTTGAGGAACAGTGGGCAGTATTTAAAACAGGGATTACAAGAGCAGCAGAATTATGCATTAAGCAGGTTAGCAAGAGGAAAAGGAAGAGGAGGCCATTATGGTTTTCCAAAGAGGTAGCAAAGAAAGTGAAAGCCAAAAAGATTGCATTCAGGCAATACAAAAAGACACAGGCAGAAGGGGAGAGGGAGAAGTACCAGGAGAAGCAAAGGGAGGCAGGGAGGTCAGTAAGGGAAGCCAAAGCTCAGACAGGAAAGCACATTGCAAAATCAGTGGGTAGAGGGGACAAAACCTTTTACAGGTACATAAGGAAAAAAAAGGCAAAGGGAGGGATAGTGAGACTGAAGGGGAGGATGTGGGACAAGTGTGGAGGATGACAACAGTAAAGCTGACATACTGAACAGGATTTCTGCTCAGTCTTACTGAGAAAGAGGAGGGTAATGGTCTGAAGGGAGTACAAGGGTGAGAATGGTGCAGAATGGACACAAGTCCCTTTACACGAGAAAGGGTCCTGAAGAAACTGGAAGTAATGAGTTGATAAAGCAATGGGGCCAGATGGAGTGCACCCCAGGGTCCTTAAAGAACTCAGAGAGGTGGTGGCTGAACCTCTGGCTATCCTGTTTAGCTGATCACTAGAAACAGGGAGGTACCCAAAGACTGGAGGACAGCAGATGTAGTCCCTTTATACAAAAGTGGGAACAAAGAGGAAGTGGGGAACTACAGACCAGTCAGCCTCATCTCGGTAGTGGGGAAAATCATGGAAGCACTACTGAAGGAGAGATTGGTGGAACATCTGGTTGTCAATGGACTGCAGGATCCAAGGCAGCATGGTTTCACCAGGGGGAGATCATGTCAGACCAAATTCATTGAATTTTTTGACTGTGTGACTAGGGAGGTGGATCAGAGGAGGGCAGTGGACATGGTCTATCTGGACTTCAGCAAGGCCTTTGACACTGTGCCACATAGAAGACTATTACACAAACTAGGGAATATGGGGGTGGGCAGGACAGTAGTGTGGTGGATAGGTAACTGGCTGTGTAGCAGGACACAGAGGGTGGTGGTAAATGGTTGTCACTCCACAGAGGGAAGAGTGACCAGTGGGGTACCACAGGGATCAGTGCTGGGACCGGTCCTGTTCAACATCTTCATCAGTGACATTGCGCAGTACCTAGAAGGCAGAATTTCACTGTTTGCTGATGGCACAAAGCTCTGTAACAGAGTAGACACACCAGAGGGTGTAGACAGAATGAGAAGCGACCTGCAGAAACTTGAAGAATGGTCAGGGGTTGGCAGTTGAAATTCAATGCAAAGAAGTGCAAGATAATGCATATGGGGTACAAAACCCTGGCACAATATATCAGTTGGGGGTGAGGATATAGCATGCACCAAGCAGGAAAGGGATCTTGGGGTTTTCATCTCTGATGACCTCAAGGTATGGAAACAGTGTGACAAGGCAGCAGGTAAAGCAAATAGGATGAGGATGCTGGGATGCATAGGCAGGGGCATCACCAGCAGGAAAAGGGAGGTCATGATTCCACTATACAAGACACTAGTGAGGCCCCACCTGGAGTACAGTGTACAGTTCTGAAGACCTTACCTAAGTAAGGACATAGACAGGGTAGAGAAGGTTCAGAGGAGGGCAACAAAGATGGTACATGGATTGCATCACAAGTCCTATGAGGACAGGTTGAAGGAATTGAATATGTACTCCCTGGAGGAGAGGAGGGAGAGAGGGGACATGATAGAGACAAACAAGTATCTTACAGGGAGGAACAGGGTGCAATAATACACTATTTTTAAGTGAAAAAGATGTTCCAGGACTAGAGGGCATGGGATGAAGTTGGAGGTAGGATGATTCAGAGGAAATGTGAGGAAGCATTTCTTCACAGAATGGGTGGTGGACAAGTGGAACACCCTGCCTGAGGAAGTGGTGGGGGCTGAAACAATCATGGGATTTAAGAATGCATGGGATAGACATAAAGGAATTCTGGAGGTCAGGGGTAAGGGGCAACAGAGTTCTCGGAAAACATAAACTGAAGTTACAAACTCAAATGGGCAGACTAGGTGGGCCATAGACCCTTATCTGCTGACACTATCTATGTATCTAGTACAGCAATGGATAAGGCAAGATCAAAAGTAACAAAAACAAAACAAGGGAAAAAAGCCACGATACAACCTATTCATTATATACTAAAAAGCAGTGACCAAAATGGTGAACAGTTCAGCTGAGTAAAATGGCACTAGGTCCAAGCAGCACTAGCAAGAATAATGCAGTCAAGAACTGCGCAGTAAAAATGCAGTCAATTTTGTTTTATGGGGCTTTGCCTTGCACCTCCCCATACCTATAGATACCAACTCTTGGGGGTCACAGGGCAAGAGAGAGGCTTAGGGGCCATGGAATACTGTTTCCATGGCCCTCATGAAAAAAAGGTAAGTCTAACAGTCAAAATTGTGAGAGATCAGGATTAGAACCATAGTGTCCACTATCAGCTGGCCAAACTGCTCAATGCCTCAGTCCTCCATGCCATAGAAGTAGCTCAGCCAGCAACTTGAATCCTTTTTCCCTTGTGCTGTACTAGCCCCATGGACAGTGACCAGGGGAGTGCATATAGCAAGCACTGTAAACCCCCTCTCACTGTCCGTGATAACGCTATAGGGACTAGCTCTCTCTTGACTGGCGCTATAAATGTGGCTCTATTCTAATCGTGTACCGAGTAAAACAACAGATATATTAACCTCCAGCACATAATGTGGTCTGGATGCCACAGTATCCACTATAGGTGAATAAAAATGACTGACACAAAAAAGTAAGTACAGTAGCAAACAAAGTGACACAGCTGGTATAAGAAAACTGCCTTGCTCCATAACAAACTCATATCATCTGATGCAGGCAGCAACCATTCTGATTGGCTGACCCACTTGCTTCCTTGCTATGCACTGAAGGCATACATCATCTGATACAGGCAGCTACTGTTGTCACTACCTGTCTCCAGGCCAGCTGTAACTTCTTTTTTTAAAAACATAAACTTCTGTAAGACCCTGATACTAAACTACATATCCCACTAGCATTTGTGGCCTGTAATTGAAATTAGCAATATGAGTGTTCAATGCAAGTTGGGTTTGTAGTGCAAATACTTACTTCAATCCAAACTTCATACACAATACAAAGCACTATACTTCCACTGCCCTATAGTGGCAACTTACCTCTATTAAAGCATTTCCACCCTGCAGGGATAGCATTATACCATTTACTATTTATGGAGTTCAGTACTGGTGCACACACCTCAAAAAGGACATTAACCTGCTGGAGAAGGTTCAGAGGAGGTTTACAAAGATGATAGAAGGTCAGCAGGGCAAGGCATATGAGGGGAGATTGAAGGCAGTGAACATGTACTTCTTGAGGAAAGGAAAGAGAGAGGGAACGTGAGTGGGACCTTCAAGTACTTGAAAGGGATAAATAAGGTGGATAAGGAGGGTCTCTTTAGGATGAGTGGCAACCATAACACAAGGGGGTGCAGTCTTAAGCTGGAGGGGGGTCAGGAGGGAGGTCAGGAAACACTTCTTCATGGAGAGGGTGGTGGACACTTGGAATGCACTGCCAGAAGAGGTGGTCTCATTGAAGACAGTGGGCAACTTCAAGAGAGGTTGGGATAGGCATAAGGGGAAGGTAAGGATCATGGGCAGGGAGGATGGGAGGAGTGGGGAAGGGGGCAGAGACAATAGCTCAAGCTGTGGACCAAGCAATATGAGCAGACTAGATAGACCAAATGGCTTTCTTCTGCTGGCTTCTTTGTAGGTTGGTATGTTCATACTATTTGTACTTAATTTCCTAATTTGTCTGTTATTTATCTAAACAAATTACATTTTTTAGCCATGTAACTACATACCCATTTTATAAACACAAGTACTTGTCACTACCTGGGCAGCAAACACAGTGGGAGGTTTCAAATATGCCTGGAACAGGCATAAGGGTACCCTACAGGGAGGAAAGGGAGGCTAAGCTGATGATCAGATAGGGTCACCATCCACCAATATAAGTAGGAAAAGGGGCAAACTGGATGGGTCTTGTAGCCCTTCTCTGCCAGCAACCTTCTATGTTTCTATAAAACACTCCAGGGTGTTGGTTGTAGAGTTACAACAGCACTTCAGTGGTGGAAGGCACTTAGCCTGCAGTCTTGTGCCTTACTATTTATTTATTTAGTTAGTTTTTGTTGACCGGGTAAGTGCACTAGACAAATTCTGCCTTTTTTCAGGGATGACCCAGGGAAGGGGGATACAGATGAATGCCAGCTGACTTTGAACCAGATTAAGCTGTTCATCTATTAATCAGTACTTAACTACAACCTGTGCATGCAGTTTTGACACCACAACCAACAACCTATCATGTGCCTGTTGCTTACTTAACACCACATAGTGTTACAGCACAGAGTTTACTGTTCACATAAATGATATGTGTCACAAAATTGCAACCACACGTAACCAAGGGTGGCTGCCAGACCACCATCCGTATACTGTAGGTCAAATGGCATGCATTGCATTAACTCCAACCTACCTGGGTATCTCCCAGTCACAGGGTTGACTGGAAGTTCCTGGAGGGTGGCTGGCAGCTGAAGATAATGAGTCATAACCAGTTGTTTACTTCAATTTAAATAGTCAGTTAGCAATAGCTGAATAACCTGTATACAGATCAACTGAGGAGCTTTGAGGCCTACTCCACCGTCCCCCAATGGAAATTCCCCAGACTTCCACCACCTGCCTGGGCAGCAAAGCCTTATCCTTCACAGCTACCAAACTTTGGAACAATCTACTTGCCTCCCTCCACTCGCAAGACTCGCACCTAACCTTCAAATCTCACTATAAAGCAGTGTTGTTGTCTGATACCATGTGCAACTGCCCCACTGGTGATTTAATGTGTTGTGTGACCCAAACTCTCTGTACCTATTGGATATGTTGTGTTGAACTGAACTGAACATTTTCATCCACTGGCTTGAAACATTGTGTATTTTACACTTGCACTTATTTTTATTTTCCAATGTACTATTTGCTGTACCATCTCAACCTATGTAATTGTTCTGTTTGTATTACATATGTACCATCTTCATGGCCAGGGTCATGCCTGAAAACTGTCAATTGGTTCAGTGCATTTACCCAGTAAAAAAATAAATTAATAAATAGTTTGGAGTTAGAACCACCATCAAACAGTAGGATCTTGATAGTAGATATCCCACCACCGAATGGAACTATCAAATCTGACAATGACCACATCTTATCAACTGCACTGAGCTAAGTAAACAGCCTCTGTGGTAGAAATCCTGGACTGTTCATATTACAGTGTTTTAGGTACTTTGGTAACACTCTCCTACTAGGTAGCAGGAGGAACCCTGTAAAGCGGTGTTCTTGATTTGACCATGAATCCTCTGCCTCATTGAAGCTTGTGAGGCTGAGAGTGAGGTGATAGGAATAGTAGAAGTTGCAGATCCCAAGAAGTGCCCCTTTGAACCATTTTAAATTGTGTGGTGAGAAGCACAGGTCCTGGACTAACTGGGACCATAGCCAGATTATGATTAAGTACTGTATGTTTAGGGACCCCTGAGTTGACTGTATGATTCCAGAGGGCAGCAGGCATATGGAAACCTAGTACTGGCTACTGTAGACCTCCCATTGGTGGCAGCAGGTAGGTGGGAACTCAGGTGTAGGGGTCAGTAAGCACTTATGGAAGATGTCTGGTTAGAATAGTGCAGCTAGAACAGCGCAGTCTGAACCGCGCTTCCTAAATTTCATTTGCCTTGCTCAGCAACAGGGGTAGAATAGCGAGCATTATGAACCACTGATGCTACCCCTGTAGATGTAAAGGCAAGGCAGGAAGTGGAGAAGGAGAAAAGTGCAGGGACTAGCTGAGCTGCTCCCATGGTGGAGAGGTCTAAAGTACAAGCAACTCGGTCAATACAACCTGGGAAACCAGAGTTCTTTTCCCATTTTTCAAACTCCTGCAGCTTTACTTTTCTCCCCATTCTGTGTGTGTAACTATTTTTTTTTCTTCAGAAACAGATATACCCCCCAATGTTCTATCCTTCCCTGTGTTCCACCACCTCAGAGTTAGATATCTTATTATTGGGTGTGGGGGGGCAGAGCCCCCCACATCAGGAGGTCCTGGGGTAAAGCCCCCCTCAAAAACAGAAATCTGTGTGCTATTTTATGGTAGCAGTTCATGTCATTGGGGACCGCTACCACTGCTGCTGTTCTTGTGGTCAATGTTTTGGATGGGTGCTGTTCTGGTGAGCGGCGTTTTTACGATGCTCTTCTGGACTTCGCTGTTGTGACGTGCACAGTTCCTACCCAGTGCCCTTATGGAAGGGAACCTCAGGATGTGGTGTGTATGCTGTAAGCTTCTGTGCCTTATCCATTTATCTGTGTTGCTGCATAACTGAAAACACAGATACAGCCTCTGGCCCAGATATTCAAACTGCGCCATTCTGTGGTGCAAGCCTGTGCACCGCTCAAATTTGTTGTGCAGGGGTGTGGCCAGGGCGATATTCAACGAAGCTGCACTATGGTGCAACTGCTTTGAATATCGCACCCTGGCCACCCTCACTGTGCATGGCACAGTGGAACTGCGCCAGCGCAAATGGTCAGAGTGGAGCATTGAGATGCGGTGGCGCAAGTGCCATTGTGCCATGCACAGCACCTGCAATATTCAAAGGGTGATATGCAAATAGGGCCATAATTTATGCAAGGCACATGGGGGGCCATTTTCATCTGATTACGGCCCCATTTGCATGCCATTAGCATGCAAGTGCGCTGATCCCCAATGACTTGCACCTGGCGCCCTGCCAGGCAGCAGCCGTCGGGGAACTATACCCCTTGCAGCCCGATCACGGGATGTCCAGTAAGGGACAAAAAATGTCCCTTATCCCTGGTGGTCCAGTGTACCGCTTTTAGCCCGATCACGGGCAGCATTCCTTACCCCCCCAAAGTCCAATATCCCTGGTGGTCCAGTGGACCACATGGAGCCCGATCGCGGGTGGCATTCCTCACCCCCCCAAGTCTGAAATCACTGGTGATCTAGTGGACCCCCACCCCACTCACCCACTGGGCCCCACCACCCGCTCCCCGTCAGCCATGGGTGTCAGCACCCACCCACCTGCTGCCCCGCCGCCCACTGACTGACAGTTCGGTATGGCTGCACGCCAATTAGTTCAGAGCATGAACAGGGTTTGGGGGTGGGGCCACTCAACCACTAGGGATGTGGTTTTATTAATATTATTACATTATGGCACATTCAGGGTTCGGGAAGGGGGGAACTGGACCAATAAGGATGTGGGATTCCATACATTTTTGGAACAATGGCAGGTTCAGGGTTTAGGGAGAGGGATCACTAGCCTGCCAGTGATGTGAGGAATACCACTATTTCTAGGTATTGGCATGTTCAGGGATCGGCAGAATGCTTGCCCTAGCCACAGGGAGTCTGCGGCAATCCCCTCTGGTGTGCCGTGTGTTTGTAGCACTGGAGTGGTTGCTGTAGGTGTTGGGACATAGGCACCGGGACCCCCTCCCTGTACCAGAATCTGGTGTAGGGTTCTTGGCACATTGGGCTATAGCACAAGCTGCTGTTTGCCGCAGCTTGCACCAATCGAAGCCCTCTATGAGAATCAAGCCCAGTAGCTCTTGCACTCTGAAGGTTACGGATGCCAATTTCTAATTGAGAATTAGAGTGTGGAGAGGTGGACAACTAATAGATTCATGTAGTACTACAAAGGGTGTCAGACAATGTTGTATCCTGGCCACAGTATAGTTAAAACATCATCTCTGTTGTAGGAACACAGATTTGTTTTCACTTAAAATATATGAACACATTTCAATTCTGCTACACACAGACAATGCCATAATAAAGTCTATATAACTATAGGACTGCAAAGGGGTCTGAATGAAACAAAGAAGGTGTTCATACAATTAGATATACAGAAACATATGGGGAAAACTAAAATAAGGGTCTATGTGAGACACAAATTGGGTAAAATTGTTAGTTTTTTTGAAAACAAAAAACAAAATAGAGGAAGCTGAAAACTATCAATCCAGTACATTAGGGTAAATATCCATTATCTAAGTCCATGGACCAACCATTTAATAAAATATTAAAGTAAAGCCTACCAAACAGTTTCCAGTACATTTTACATACTGTATATTCAGGTGTAAATTTGTGGGAAAATCCAACTGGAGATTATTTAATTGTTTATTGAAAGTTGGTAACTGGGAAAGGCACACTAAGGCAATGCTCATTTCCATGTGTGACCCAGGAGAAGGGAAACAGGAAGACAAACATATACAATATATAGGCAAAATATACAAAAAGTACACATGGTAGAAAAATTGAACATCCAGCAAACATTCCAAATTAAACCAATGATACGATGCAATGAACTGTATACAGGCTTGTAAATCAGAAACAAAACACTGTTTCAGCAGCACTGTGGCTAAGTACATGTGAGTAGCAATGCAAAGTTAACTATGACCAGGACAGGAGGACGAAGAGGCAGCAAGAAGTTTGAGCTGACATTTGGGGAAAGAAGGGAAGGGGAGAGGATAAAGGTGGGAGAAAGATTGTTCTAGATGGAAGAAAGATGTGAGGAAAAAGAAGATTTTCCAGCAGCAGATTTGGAGTGTGGAATGGAGAAAGTATGAGAATGAAGAGAGTAAGAGTAAGAGGAAGAGGGAAGAGGGGAGTGGAGAGAGGAAAGATAGGATGGCAGAGAGTCAAACCGTTACTGTGAAACTGGGGTCAAACAGTGCATGATGCAATGAGAAGGAAGGGAAGGATAAAAAGTGAAGTGTAAAGGGTGTGATGATGAGTACAAGAAGGAGAATTATCAGCAAAATGGCAGAAGGCATTGCAGATGGTGTCCAATCTGGCAAGGCAGGAGGAGGGGGTGGTGCTATAAGCCATGCACACATAGTCAAAACAGGGAACATCATCTTAGTGATCAGCTCACGGCACTTAAGGGGAGTGCCATCCACAATGGAGAAAACAGGAGAGGCAGAGAGCATGGTGAGTTCATGGCTGGTGCCAAAGGTTATAGACACAGTTTCCTTTATGTTATCCCTGAGTGTGTTACAGTGGAACCAGCATTGGTCATTGTTAACGTCACACTGCAGCAATGATTGCAAGGTTGAAATTTAGATGCCCAAGGCAAAAGTAGAGTGTCATCTGCATACCTGTGAAAATGCAAGTCGCTTCATTTTTTGGCACCAGTTTCCCACTCACCCTTACCCCCCACACCACACTGCCTCACCCACCCCTTCCCTCTCTAATGACACTTTCAGATATGGGGCCCCAGCCCAGCCACTTCACACTTTTGCCACCCACCTCTACCCACCAACAATAGCCCTTTAGCCTGCCTACTTTTTCCTGACTCCTCCTACCCTATACTAACTATACTGTTCACCCTGAAACTTGTGTGAAGCTGGCTTATGTTGTCTCTCTCCATTTTTGGCTATATAATAAATGCTTAGACATCTTTGTGTTTTTAAGACTGTAACCATTGTTGACCTTTGTATGTATGTTACCCTACATCCTTTGAAGTGGAACCTTTGTAAATGAGCAGTTCCTGCTCAAAGGTATTTGTAACCCTAGAGTTTAATAAAATAAAAAATAAAATAAAAAACACAGACAGATGGGAGGTTGTTAAGAAAAATAGAGATTACGGTGAGACCCAGAATGGAGCCCTGTACGACTCCGGATTAGATGGGGAGGGGTCAAGACATCACCGTCCTGTGCCAACTGGAGACAGCTTGACTAGATGGATCTGACCCAGTCAACTGCTGGTGCAGAAAGAACTGCAGATCTCAACTTCTCCAGAAGGAGAGGGTGAGCTACTGAAGCAAGGGCCTTAGCAAGGGTGATGAAAATAGCAACAGTGATGAGTACCCGATCCATCCCAGTGAGGATGGTGTCAGTAACACATAGTAGGGAGGATACAGTGGAGTGGTTCTTTCAGAAACCAGACTGGAAAGAAGACAAGTAATTAGTGTAGTAGAGGAAGTCAAAGAGTTCAGAATGAGCTCGTATTTCTTGTAACTTAGCAAGAGTAGAAGAAGGGAGATAGGACAATTGTTGTCAGGGGCAGCAGGATCACCATACTTGTGAAGTCTGTAGTACCTTAGCAAATTTCCAGAACTGATGGACAGTACAAAGGAAGAAGGAGAAATTAAGTAGATAAGTAAGGGGTGCATAGATAACAGGGACAGCAAGGTGGAGTAGTTTAGGGTCAATCCTATCAGGGCTAGATATTTTGGAGAGAGTAACGGAGAACAGAGGATTAATGGAATCCACATGAGTAACAAGAGAGAAGTAAAAACAGTCAGAAGAGGCTTCTGAGGAGGATTGAGGTGGGGAGAGGGAACCAGCAGTTGCAAATGAGGAGCAGAGGCACAGTAGGTGAAGAAATTGTTGAAGAGAGAGGCAACCAAGGAGGGAATAGAGATAGGCAAGCTATTCTCGAGAAGAACAGGAAAGGAAGACAGATGAGGTGGGGTCAAAAAGGGAATAAATGACCTTCAGGAATTTAGCAGGGTATTTAAGGTTATTCTAGAGTCAAAATAGTTTGATTTAGCTGCCCTTCTGGTCCCAGTGCAGGAATTCCAGAGTCTTCTGTAAGTGAGGAGGTCAGAAGGGAAGTGTGACAATTTGAAATGGAACAAGGCATTATCAAATAAATTACAAAGATTTATGAGGTCCTCTGTGATTGAAGGGTTGTGGGTGCTCTTTACACAGGGCTTTCTTAGAGGGGCATGCTTGTCCCACATTTGAAGAAGTTTGGAATGTCAGCAGCTGTTAGGATAAGGACCAGTCAATAGCTGTGAGGTCTTGTAGCAGGGTGTCAATGTTTAAATAGTGAAGAAACCTTGCATATATGAATTTAGGAGGGGCAGCAGGAAGATTAATTTTCCTGATGCAGTATGTTATACAATGGCCACTGAAGGCATCAGATAAATTACCAGCAGCAACTAATCCATGAGGGTGGGGAGAAAGGACCAATCCAGCAGGGAGTGCTTAGACAAGTGAGAATTGCATCATGGGTTCAGTAGTAAGCTGTTGGAGGCTTAGGGACTCAATCTATTGAGTAGCAGACCTGATGGCTACAGAAAGCAAATTAATATTGAAGTTCCCATGAAGAACAAGTTCACCTAAAGAGTAATGGTAGGCAAGAGTGGCAATCAGTGCTGAGGGAGAAATCTTGGGGTGGGCATAGACTATCCCAGTAAATATGGTCAGAAAGGAGGGAAAAGTGAGCTTTACCAAAAGATGTTTATGAGGGAGGGAACAGAGCTGCAGAGAGATAGAGAAAGTGAGACCATAGTAGACACAGAGGACAACAGCACCTCCATGTGGTCTTGAAAGAAGAAGTTATAGTTAAAGATAGCTAGGTTAGAGTCTGAATTTGAAGGACAGCCACGATTCAGATATACAAAGGTATCAGGCAAATGTTGGGCAGTCCACACTCTCAGGAGGTCAATTTTATGTAACAAGCTGTGAATATTAAGATGGAAAATTCTTAGCCTTTAGGAAGAGTGGAGGAGAAGAGGAGAGGAGACAGGGAGGCAGAGTAAGGGTTAGGTTCGATATCCTCAGCCAGCAGGAGAAGGGGATAAGGAACAGGAGGGAGGGTAGAGGATTTATGTCTCTGGTAAGACAGAGGGAACAGAACTGGAGGGAAAAGGGGTGGGAGTGGTGGTGAAGGACCCTGTAGAGAATTCAATGTTAAATCAATCAATCAATCATTGTTTATTTGTAAAATAACACCATTCCAAAACCATAGCGCTAGTACACAGCCATAAAATTCTTAAAACAACTATACATATAAAAACAACTGCAGCATATCAAATAAAATCAGAGCATGCCAAAGTAAATAAATGAGTTTTTAACGCATATTTAAAACTTGCCACCATCAGGCACTGTTGACTCTGATGAGGTAAAGAATTCCACAGGGATGGGGCCATAAATTCAAATGCATGGGCCCCAGATGACTTTAAACAAACCCTGGGAATCTCTAGCAATCCCTTGTTGGTGGAGCGAAGTGGCTGGGAGGGGCAATAGAGATGAAGAAGATCTTGCAGATAACTCGGGTCCGTTCATGTATGCAGTGGGTCAGTAAACCGACCTTAAAGGTGATCCGCTACTGAATAGGCAGCCAGTGCAGATCAGCAGCACCAGCGTGACATGACAGCTACAAGGTAGCCCAGTCAACAGCCTAGCTGCTGCATTCTGCACCAGCTGCAAGTGGTGGATATCAACCCCTGGTAGCCCTAGGTACAGGGCATTACAGTAATCAAGGTGTGAGGTTACAAAGGCATGAACCAAAACTGGTAGGTCCTCAGGCAGAGCTAGGTGCTTGATCTGGGCTACATTCCTTAGATGGTAAAAGGCAGTCTTGATAACTGACGACACCTGATGTTTACGTGTCAGTCCATCATCAAGAATCACACCCAGATTTCACACCTGTTCAGAGGTCGTCTGCTGGCGATCACCAAGCTATAGCCCCAAGGCTTGCCCCTCTGACAGCCCCTCTACCTGATGGCCCAGGTCCACCAGCAAAACCTCAGTCTTATCCAGATTCAGCCTCAGCCAAATGGCACTCATCCAATCTTCAATCTCGGAAAGGCAGTCATTAAAACTCGAGCTAGCTCCTCCCTGATTGGGCACGATGGACAGGTAGAGCTGAGTATCATCTGCATAGTAATGAAATCTCGTCCCATACCATCTTACAATGTCTCCCAACAGCAGCATGTACACTGCGAACAACATGGGGGATAGTACAGAGCCCATGCGAATCCATAAGGCAGGGAGACCTTGTCAGAGGAGTAAACCCACAGACAACTCTCTGAAACCTGCCAGTGAGAAATGAATGGAAGCATCTGAGGAGGAGAGGAATCCAGGGTGTATGGGAGGGTATGAGAGGAGTTGAGGGAAGGGGAGAGTAGGGGACAGAAGGGTAGGGAATTGGAGAAGAGAATAAGGAGGAGGAGGAAGTATAGTATTAGGTCCATGTCAAGCAAGAGAATGGAGTGCATTAGTAAAAAAATGTGACGAACCACAAAGCAGCAATAAGGAAACTAGAGTAAGTTGGGCAAGCAAGTAGGATTGCAACACAAATAAGTGGGGGCTGCCTAGAAAGGAAGTCCCTACAGATTATTAACACCAACATATTACAAAGTAGATTAATAGGGCTACCTAGAAAGGGAGGACAAACAGGATAAAATTACAGAGCAACTACATTATTAATTAGTTACTGCCCAGCAATGTGGGAGCTACCTATATATAAGGAACAAACAACTAGTTACTATACAGTCAAGTCAAATAAGAACTACCTAGAGAGGGATACAAAGAACTAGTTACCTTTCAGCTTTGTAGGGCTACCTAGATAGGGAGCAAGCAGAGATTAATGTTACAGAACTGAATGTAATGCAGCTAAACAGGTGCTACCAAGACAGCAAGTGCAAAGCAGGTAACTACAACCTCAGAACTAATTTAAATACAACTAAGGGCTTGCCCAGAGGGAGCATGAATAGGGACATAACACAAACTAGTTGCTATGGCACATAGATCAGGACAATTTGGCAATAACTAGGCAGAACAGAGACATAATCTGCAGCTAGTGTTGACAGGTAGCCAATGGGAAAGCAGCATAATAGGAAACAATAACTCAACATTCAAGCCAGCTGAGACAGATAACAGCTGTGAACTTGAGTTGAAAACTGCAGTGTACTTACAGGGGAGTTGAGCAGGCATACACTGAATGGGCAGAGTGACTGGCTGTTGGCTGAATCCACAGCTGATGCCTGTTAGCTTGAGTATGCCCCTATCATCCCACATACACCTCACACTGTATTCCTGGTCTATTGTACTGTGATACTACTATTTTGCACTAACCTATAGTTATGAGCACCAATCATATAAGCATGGGTGCTAGGAATGTGCTTTGCTGCTAAGATATACTAATATTGTCATGCATGATATATTATACCTCATTATAATACATTTATCTAGATTAGTTTGTATTTTATAGGTATTCCATATATTATTTACCTAATCACTGATAAGATGACTCAGAGGGACCATCAGTGATTATTGTATACTCATATTCTTATATAATTATATGTAGTGTATTTTACACTCTGATATGCCATGTAATAGGCCTGTCAGCAGTTCTTTGTCTCTAAGCAAGCTGACAGAGACAGAAGGCTTTATTGTCTATGTTTCACAACTGGTGTAAGCAAGAATGCCACATCATTTGAACCAGTCAGCATTTCTTTTGTCTAAGCTTATAATGCTAATGGAAGCATATTCTGTCTCATATGATACTCATTAGTAATTCTGTCTCTTAAGTCATTATCCAATAGAGATTGACTTAGGACCAAAACATAGTTTCTTATATCTGTAACTATGTTGTAATCTCTGTTGCTATGCTGTTATCTGTAGTATTTAGCTGTCTGCTACCCATTGTAGCACTCTTGAGACACTACAGTAACTTCTCTAGAAGGGCAGAGAGCTGGAGCATGGGGAGAGATATAACAAGATCTTAGAGAACCTAAGATCTACAATTGTGGAGATTATGTACATTCTTCAGGAGTGGTGAGAAACCCATCTCCCTTGTGATTTTCTTTGTCACATGCTTGGCGTAAGTAGCATAATAAACTTTATTAGTACTCTTGCTTGTCTACTTATCGTTTCTTTGGCAGACTCCACGAGTATGTCGTATATTATTATTTTATTGTTTACCCTACACACCAAGAGTGTTTAGACAACAATGCCACAATGCAATGTCCTTGTACCCTAACACTTTGGCTCTGGACCGCAGCAGAGAACTGCATGAAAATATTTGCTAAAACTAGTGTCTGAACTCTGCCTCCAATCCCAATCCTTCCTTCTGATTGAAGGAATGGACAGCACTGTACAGGTACAGGTAGAAAAGTCTCTAAAGTGAGAAACCTGCTTCAGCAGGAGCTGGGCAAAACAAGGGGCACCAAATACAGTTCACAAAGAGCTAGATTGGCTCTGAACAGTTTCCCATGCAGCACATTATGAACATTCCTACAAACAGCTTGTAAGTCCCTTCTCAAGTGGTGTTTCAAAAGCCATCTTAAACGAGCACCTCAGCTCTGCCCCCAAACCTAATTCTTCCTCCTGATTGGAGCAATAGACTGCACTGTACATGCATAGATAGGGAAGTCTCTAAAGTGAGAAGTCTGCTTCAGGAGGAGATGGGGAAAAAAGGGGCACCAGACATAGTCCAAAAAGAGTATGGGGCCAAACTATTTGCCCTGCAACACACAACATTTTCTCCAAACAGCTTTCCTTTAAACAACTGCAGTGCACCTATGTGGCAAAAGTATGTTCCCATGTATTGCATGAGGAAAAATTCTGATCTGGGCCATTGAAGTGTCTCAAACCTGTGTAAAATGTTTTCTCGTATCAACTCTCAGGCTACCACAGAGTGTGCCAGGAAGGTTAGTTAGAGCAAAGATGGGCTCGTTGCAGTTAAAGGTCTAGCTTTCCTGTGCTGTTTACCTTATGAGTTGAAAGTTATAAACATGCTGGATGAGATTGTACAGTACTAGAAAAAAATAATGATCTGAGGCATGTTCAAATAACTGGTCTGTTTCTTGCGTTCTATTATGAATAAATCATTTAAAAAGGTTTGGACTTCCATCATTAGATACTGCCTTAAATATACCGTAAGTAAGTAAGTAATTCTTTATTTGTATAGCACCTTTCCACAACCAAGGCACTTCACATTTAAAATACAATATACCAACATAAAATTTACAGTAAAACAATAAATATAACGATGAATTAAAATTCACCTGGGAAGGCTAAGTTAAAGAGATATATCTTCGATGGTCAGGCATTCTCTTAACTGAACTGCAGTGTACTTACAGGGGAGTTTAGCAGGCATAAACTGAATCACACTTAACTGTATGTGGTGCCATAGCATAACTCGACATTTATAATCAACATGAATATAGAATACAATTCACATTAAACTGGTTCACCAATGAGCTGATTTACATTGTTTCTAGGTGCCAGCAAGTGTAACTTGTTTGGTGACAACAAGCATAGCTTGTAAAACCTCTTGTACTCATGCATACTCTTTTCTGCATTTACTAAAAATTAGTTACGTTCACATTGAACAAAAGGTTGAATGGCAGAACAACAGCACACATCCCCTCGGCTGCTTATCATGCATCTCACACCCACAGTATTTGTTTATCACCTGCTGTCAGTGTAACTTTCTGGGGTGGTGGTGTACTTTTCTACAAATATTGTGGCCCTAGTACATTGCGCAACTGTTGTTCAAATGTTATTCTCTCCACCCTGAGTAGACTTCTTGATAAACTTTTTGAACTGCAGGGACAACCCTAAACCAACTACCTCCAGGACCCACTTGTCTGTGGTAAAGTAGTGGACCAACTTCCCCCATGCAATGATAGGGTGACAAGGGCAGAATTGTCAGGGGATTTGTTTTAGTTGTAGCTTTGGGGCTGATGCTGCAGCAGCATGCCTGGAGCCCCTTCTGCCTCTGCCCTGTAATAACCTCTTTGGGGCTGATACTCATATAGGAGCATATGGTCTAGGATAGCAGCCCTTACCCCTGCCTCCCCTACCATAAGGCCTGTGGGAAGTGGAGGCCTTTTCTTCTATCAGTTTTGTTTTTATCAGTGGTTTTGTACTCATCCACTTTCTTCATGTATGCCTCTGTTTTGTCACCAAAAGGTGAATTTCCTTCAAATTGGAAAATCATGGCCTTGGTCTGAGTATCCTGGGAAAGGATGGTTGCCCTTAGCCAGAAGCATCTCCTCAATGATGCTGTGTGGGCTGAGATCCTTAAAGCATAGTTGTTTGTGTCTAAAGCCATGTGGAACTGGCACTTACTGGCATTCAGGGCTGACTTTGCTGTGGCAGACAGATCCTGTGCCACCTCATGTTCCACCTTATCATCTAGTGCCATCACCTTATTTCACAGTGCTTTCTGGTACTGGGCTATATATGCTGAGTAAGCTGCCTGTCTAATGAGCAGGGATGCTGTTGCATACACCTTTTTGGCCATAATATCCAATTTTGTTGAGTCATTTTCAAAGGTTTGCATAGAGAAGGGAAACTTAGCTGTCTCACAAGCAGCCACTTGGACTACACCTTGATGATCAGGGTGGGTATACAGGTATTCCACCCCTTGTCTATCCACCTGATACTTTTTCTCAGTCTTTTTACATGCATCTGCGGCTGAGTTAGAGTACATGCAGACATGATTTTTGAAGAGACATTTTGAGTGATTTGTGTGTGGAGACCAGAAGCCTTCTTATAGAAGCTAGCCTTATCACACCCATAAATGATGTTTCCTCCTCATTCTCCTGTTTCCTGAGGAGGGATACTGAGGGTGCTTGGCATTTGCCTAATGAAAGAGGAATATGATAAGTAATCCTCTGTAGGCCATGGAGGGGAGTTTGGTGGAAAGGTTGTAGGCAGTATGGTGCAGTGGTTTAAGGCTCTGAGCTGCAAATCTGGAGACCTGGGTTTGAATCCCACAGCCCTCACTTGCATACTGTGTGACCCTGAGCAAGTCACTTAACTTCCTTGTGCTCCCAGGTCACACCTGGAATCAAGCATTGGCTTAGTGTGCCTCTCCTGGTTAAACAATCTCCCCCACCTATATTTCTGCTCAGGTGAACCATCTGGTTCAATAGCTTCACCTTCCTCCTTCTCTTTATAGTATATATCCTCCTCCACAGGCAGGTAGGCTGGAGCCTGAGCCTGGGGGGGGCAGACATGTTCATAGAATTTCCCATGGCCTGGAAAATTGTCACACTTGTCTCATATCCTCTGCTGAAGGCATTTGTCTTGGATCCAGTTCCTGCTCCTTTCCTTTTTCAGAAGGTGTGGCAAGGACATTCTTTTCTTTTGGTTTTTTTCTTGGCAGACACTGTTTTCAGTACCTGCTCTTGTGTAAGCCCCCTCTCACGGGGGGGTTTACTAGCCCTTGGCCATCCCCTCCCCAGTGCCGGTAGGAATTACAGGCGTCTTAGCGTTCCTTTTTGGTGCTTCTGCCATCAGGGGGCAGCACTTTGGGAGTATCTAAGGCCTGGTATTAGGTTTAAGTGGAGAGAGATGAAGGTCAGCGGTCTGGTAGTAGGGCAGTTCTGGAGGCCCCCCCCAGCTTAGGCAGGTCAGCACAGTAGCGAAAGTGTGCAGGTCCATTTTTGGGGTCTTCATGGGAGGGTGCAAGAGCAGTCAGAAAATAGTCGTTGGGTCTGGGTATATTTTTCATCCCCCTCCCCCCCTTTGGGGTGGTAGTGCCCCAATCAGCAGTATCAGCAGAACTACTGGTGTGAAGGGAGATAAGGCCAGAGGGATCATCCAAGTGAGCTGCAGGTAACTGGGGCCAGGAACACAGGAAAAGGTAAGGTTACCGGGCTGATGGGGCTGTTGCGGTGGTCGCAAGACCACAGCAGGGGTCACCAGTTGGTGGCAGCACCGGTGCACCTGCTATCATGTGGCACATCGGCCCAAGGAGCAAGTGTGGAGGGGAGGAGCGTGGTCTGGGACTCATTGGAGCCTGGCTTGCCCGTGTCTGGGGCAGGTCCTGGGACCTACCATGCCCAGTCTGGAGTAGGTCTTTAGGCCATAAAGGTCATAGTTTCCTCTGGGAAACTGGATGGGGAAGGAATGGAGCCACTGCACTGTTTGAATTATTCAGCTCTGGGGAGCGCTCCAGTTGAGAAGACATTGGAAAATCTAGCTGCACTGTTAACAGGGCTAAGAGAGGTAATATGGCTCGGCCCAGTAGCACTGAGGGTTGAGGTGCTGGACGCCACACCTCACACCACACCGGCTACCCAGGTTCGGGAATGGACTTGGGTGGCCGGGGGTCAGCAGGGGAGAGGGAGGATTAAGCATCCCAGGACTGCTCTCATCACTATGGGGTGGGAAAGGGGATGCTCTTCGTGCTGTAGCAGCCCCTGGTGACAACCAGGGGCAGCACAGTTGCAGTGCACAGTAGAGGAGAAGCACGGCAAGACGTCAGCTTACATGCCATACATCATTGCACTGCCGGCTCCTGGGGAAAAAATGGAGGAAAAATGGCTGGGCGCGACCGAGGCAGCTTGATGGCTGCGCTCCCATCAACCCAGAGGACTGTCATGGAATCGCACTGGGGTCCAGTCCAGCCCAGCTTGAGGGGCATGGGGAGGCTCTCCAGTGGGTTGGATCAGCTTCGCTGGACCCCCATCATGCGAGTGAGCCTGCTGCTCTCCAGAGCGGTGGGAGCCAGCGGCAGGATGCCCCCACCAGTGGTGCTGCAGAGGTGCATAAATAGTGACATGATAAAAAAAAAAAGGAGGTAATATGGAGTTGGAAGTATTTGGGAGCAGTCGTGGAAGCTAGTCTGCTCAGTGCCCCAAGAGGTAATGGTAACAGCCCACATTTGGGGGAGTAAATCACTCCTCTACAGAGAGAACTTTTCAAGGGACAAGGTTATGGAAGGTGTAACAAGTAACATTAGGTTTCTGTGGAAGAAGCTCAGTACTTACCAAGGTCAGAGGTTCTATCATCTAGTCCTGAAATTCTGTTCAAAATCTGCTGTACGCTGATAAGAGATCTGCGCCTAAACTGTGCTGTCTCTCTCTCTCTAAGTTGATGCTTTGTTAGCCTCATGGAGCTGTGTTCAAAGGAGTTGTTACACAAGTTAGCTCCTGAGCCCAGAAATAATTTTAGGTGCTCAGGAAATACTTTTGCTTTGTGTTCTTTTATGCTGTAGTCTGAGTCTTTGATTTTCCGTATGAATGTTGATTAATTAACTGTGTTTATTTTTTTAACCCGAATATGTTTTTCCATAGTCCTGATGGTTGGCCTCTAGAGAAAATTTCCACTTGGCCTTCTAGTTCCTGGAGCTGTGAGAGAGTGGAGGAAGCAGCTCCTGCTCTGCTGTGTTCCTGCTAGGGGCTTAAGATCTACTCGGGGGGGGGATTCATCCTACTCGGGGAAGGGGGATGTCTACAGGTAAGATAAACTGTAACTTGCTTGTTGCTCCAGCTTTTATGCAGAAGATGTTTCAGGGTGGCATTTTGGTCTGGGGCCCCCTCCTCTTTTTCACCATTAGGAACCCCTAGACAGTGGGAAGGGGACCTTACATTCATATGTTTGCCATCACTGGACTCGGCACTCCCCCATCAGATACCCTGGTATCTTTACCATCTTTACCATGCTTATCTGATGGCTGAGCAATGTTGTCTTTTTTCTCTGTACCCTTTGTCAGGGACTGCTGTTGTTTATAAGGAGATGTACCCTCTGATGCACATTTTCAGCTATCATTAGGAACTCTCTCAAAGCCATTTTTGTGTTTCTGTGACATAAAGGCAGACTGAGAAGCCATAAATTCTTCTCTTAAAGCATTTTTCTTTTGAGTTTTAGGGCAAAACATTTTAAAAAGCTCTCAATTGGTAAAATCATGATCTGGACCCAGGCACCTTAAACAGAACTCGTGGCAGTCTGCCTTTGCCAGGAGCTGAAAACAGTTATTACAATTCTTAAAGCCTGTTGGTTCTATTTTCTTTTCCTTAGGTCTAGTAATCCTTTTATTAGGTCTATCAATCATGCCAAACACTGAAGACCTTGAAAAATGTCTCAGCTCCCCCCCCGCCAAAAAAAAGTTTTGTTAGAATCTGTATATAAAGTCCAGTTCTGAAAAGAAGTAGCATTAAATTCTGGTTCTGATTTACAAGGAACTGCTATAAATGAACTGAAAACCAGAAGCTTTGAAAGAATTTGGTGGATTTTACTTATTAATGCAGATAAAAAAGGGTGGTAAATGGTCTGGCTCACTTTAGGCAGGAACGTCAATCAAAGGAATAAGAACCACCAGGTTTTTTTACTAAAGAGCATTTTTTAAAACAGTTTTTGACCACAACATTGTAATTAATTTAAAAGAATAATACAGTTCCTTTCAGGTGGGAACTGCACTGTTCTGGAGCCTTCTTCTGCTCATGGTAACCAGTCATGAACCAGAGAAACCACAGATATGCACCAAAAAAACCTGAATTATAAACAGTCACCCCAACTAGTGCGGCGTTATAGAGAATTAACTAAAATCATTTTTAAAACTAAAATAATTATAACCCTCCCTCTGGCTCATGTCTAGGAATCTGATGGAATTCAGTACCCAGGTGGGGGACAAGCCGAGAATCCATAGCAGGACACTGCAAACACCAAAATTTGCATGGCCTACTTGCAACATTGATGAACAAATGTACAGGAGCCGCTCACCTCAGCAGATGCATTCCAGGTGGAAAGAGCAGTAGCAAGGCACCAGCAGGTATGGACTGGGGGCTATCTAGGGGGCAAACTGGTTAGATCCACACAGCATAGAGAACAGGAGCACACATAATTAAAAGAATAAAAAAATAATTTATTAGATAAAACAGAAATGCAACAGCTTCAAGGGGCTGGAGGCATCAGAGACAGGCACAAGGTTAACTGAATTTAATATTTCTACAGCACCTGCAGCACACATAGGCCTAGGGCCTGATGAGCGGGCTTCACTTAACGCTGAGCCAGGGGGCTCAGAGACTCGAGCAGTGACCTAGGCCTCCAAACCAGGAATCTTCAAAAACTCTGTTTCCGGACCACCACTAGGCCATAAAAACACTGCTGCTCCAAACTTCAGTGCTCGACATCAAAAAACATGCAAAGAATTATTCACTACAGCTGGCTCCCAACAAACCATACATCTACCTGTAGATTCGGGCCTAAGCCGGGCCCACCCCAGTCCCAGACCTAAACAAAACACAGGAAAAGTGAACCCGGGCTCCTCTGTCCCAGCAGGTCACCTAACAAAGGATGGCGTGCCACACAGATATAGCCCCCCCAGTGCTGCCACCACCGGGCAGGCCATGCCACAGTGCTGCCACCACCATAGCCACCTCACTGCCTTTCTCACTCAGGATGAGGCCCTCGACCCGCCACAGTGCCATAGAGCATGAGGCAGGTCAAAACTTACAAACGTCCTCTGGGCCATGGCTCCCCTCCTAAACTCAGGGTCCCATCCCACCAGCAACATTCCCTGACTGTCCACCCTCCAAAACCATGAGCGCTTAACAGCGATGCAGAGCTTAGGCTGTCTCCCGGGCCAGAGATCGAGACCTCAGACCCACTTTGCAGACAGTCTGTCAGCCTCGACCGGGCCCACAAAAACGCCAGCACTTTATCTTCCCGGGGGCAAGCAAAACTATGCCCAAGGGCAGTACCAGCTCTCACCCCATTCACCAAAAAAGGGCAAAAGGAAGAAGAGATGGGAGAAAGAGAGAAAGGTAACTTTTAGTAAGCCCTGAAACAAGGGGGGTTCACATAATGAATGTCTAGAGACCAGATATACTGGAGCTGACTTCGAGGCAACTGCTCTCTTCAGTCAGAGAAACAAATCTGGCATTAGGGCTAGAGTGGGAGCATGACTACAGTGCAGAGTTTAAACCTTAGTTCGAAATTCTCTGGTTAGCATAAGGTTCTATCTCCAAAGCATTACTCTCTGCCTGGAGGATGATGCTTGTTGTAAATTACAGTTAGGGATTCCTGGTGTTAGAATACAGTTTGTTCGCATCACAATTCACAACCTAAAAAAACAGCAACAGTGAATCAATTTCATTCTTGACTGCCAGCAGTTAATACTAACCGATTGTCCAGGATGGCCTCTTTTTTTTTAAACTTCTTTTTATTAGCACAGTCATAATAATAATATACAGTAGGTATTAGCAGACAGATCTAAATGTATAAAGTAGTTAATTCAGGGTACTTATATACAGGGCTAGTTTATACAGCGACCACAGCATCCTAGGACTTCTATAACTAGCTGTATAAATATTCCCAGAGGTGAACATATATCTAATTTTAACTCTGATCAAGGTTGAAACAAGTCATGTTTACCAGAGATAAAAATTCTGCATCAGAACCAGTGGTTCTGAAATTGGGTAGAATGGTGATGGAGGGGAAAAGCAATTTTTTCCATGCAATAAATCTCCTCTACCATCTGTCCCCACTGTGTACAGTAATGGTCGGTGGTCCCACCCCAACCCCTTTTAAAACATTTTTTTTTTATTGTTACATGGTGTGACAGCTTCATTTGGCATAGTGATTAGAATGTGCCATAAACATTTTGCTTCCATCCCATGCAAGTCTTCTAGTTTGAGGCCTAAGATCACCAGCTTCACCCCCAGGGGTTGTACAGTCCCAGAAATCTTTTAAACTCTATTTTAACATGTATTGCTTTCCTACCCTGAGGTGCTCAGTCACTTCTCCTCCCCTGCTTGGTGCCATCTCCTTGCTTCCTGAGCTGTTCAGCACTGCACTAATCCATACAAAAGAGTCATTGTGAAAACAGATTGGCTTATTCAGTCAGTTACTGTACAGTTCTTTGCTGGTTGCTGCTTCCACAAAAAAAAAAGAAACTTTCTATGCATTGTACTCTTCTCTTCTCTGATCACAACAGACTACACAGGAGTTGGCACCATTTCCAGCTGGAACCATGAGCAAGTGTCATTCATTCTATGCAGGGACTATATTGATATTTTGCACTATGACGAGGAGCCTTTGTAAATGAATCTTTGACTCAAAGGTTGCAAATCCGATTTACTCAATAAATAAACTCTACAACGTAAACCAGCCTACAGAAAAGTCAACTGCCAACACTTACTGGCTCCAGGGACACCAGCTGAGTCGGGACCAAAGATCAGCCACACCTTAAGGTGCATAAAGGACATATTTCCCAGGCCAGGGTAGGCAGCTGGCCAGGACAACAAAACAGAAGTGCACATGTGCACCAGACTGGGAGAGCATTTCAAAGGTCACCTCCCATACTGGGGCACCTGGTTCAAACATGGGCTAATTGCTCAAGTTACTAAATACCTCCCTGACTCGAGGACAGGCAGCAGGGCCTGGGCATCATAAAAGCAGCCCGTGTGGGCCAAAAAATAAAATGGAAGCAAGCTGCAAAAGCCTGGTCTAATATGCAAACAAATATAGCAGTCCCCGTGTCTCCCTTCAGCCCTCTCACTCCAGCAAAGACTTCTGATGAAGCCTTCTAGGTAAGGCACAATGTAGGGGTGTTTGGCCATGGTATCTTTGCTCACATAACTACAGTAAAGTGTAAGCAATCTCTTTTGGGGATGCTTACTAAAGAAGCCTCTCCTGCCTTTTCTTCCTTTTTTGGGTGGTGTTGGGGCCTGGACCACCTGTCAGGTAGAGTTTGTGCCCCTCCGGGGATTTAAGGCCAGGGATTGTGCCATTTTGGGGGGAGGCCAGTGGATCAGGAGATTGAGAAGGCTAAGTGGGGGCTGGGGTGACATTACCCTGGCCTAGTCGGAGTCTCAGTGGTCGTCAGAGAGAAGTCTGCTTGGGGAAAGCTTGGATCGTGAATGGAGGGTGTTGCAGTGGAAGCTGAAGACAGGCCAAAATTGGGGAGTCACAGCCCTGGGGAGGATTGTGTGGCCTACCTGCATACACTGTGGTACCAGGGTGGGGGAGGCCTAGTTTTAGCTGGAGTGAGTTTGGCAGTGGGGACAGCACAGTGGTGGCAACCTGCATCATGGGAAGTGCAGTGGTGGATAGCCTGCCTCCCCTACCCATGTTTCAATCTACCTGGTTAGCTGTTGGCCTGCGGGGAGTGAGAGAATGTGGTCGGTGGGTCTGTCAGGTCGCGTGGACACTGGGAGGCCAGTTACCGAGGCCCTATTATGCAGGGAGGAGGATTTGGGTAGTGGAAGAGCCGTGACAAGCCTGCATTCACAGTTTAAGGAGCAGGTAGAGTGGCCTGTGTGAGCAGAGTTTGTTTGGTGAAGGAAGGCCCAGGGAGTGGTTATGGGCTCTTTTTGGGTATGCTGCTGCCATCAGGCTTGGGAGTCTGCTTGGCTTCATTGGGACCCTGTGATTCTGGCAAGTTTGGCCACAAGTTAGTGCTATGGCTCTGTGCCACAGAAAGAGAAAAACCCTGTGCTCACCATAAAGCCATGCCCCCTGCTCCAGGGAGCAGTTGTTCTGTTGCACTTGAGAGTTACATTAAATTTGTTTTTATTGATTTTAATACGTGGCATGGACATTTGTCTTCTTTAGAGAACTGTATCTAAGTGTGCTTTTAACAGCTCGCCCCCCATCCTCCGGTTGTTAGCTCTATGACTGCACCCTACTAGGCCGCATAGAGTGAACATCTGCTGGGAGAAGACCCTAGACCCCGGTATGTGGCATCTATTTATTTGTACTGGATGTATTTACTGTGGGTATGGGCCCCCCCTCCTTTAGACTTTCACATCAGGTCCCTAGACAGTGGGGAGGGGGGCTTACAAAAGGAATAAAGTAATATTAGTGTTGCAGTGTGTGCATCATATGTTCCCTGTTTGTTACGTCCATTTAAGAGTCATGGTAACACCTTTAGGAGAGGTTGGCATGTGCAGTTTTGTGTAATTTCGTCTACTTGTGGCAGGGGTCTACTTTAACTTTTTTTGCACTAGCCAGTTGGGCTAGTGAACCAGAGATTGCAGTAGCCTCCAAAAGTTTGCACTAGCCCACAGTCAGTATGGTTCACAGTGATTTGTTAAACAAAAGGTAAATAAAATCGAAATGTATCAAGCATATGTCTGAATTTATTTGAAACCTAAATTACAAATGAACTTTGTTTGTGAAATACAATATTTCATGTATGTAACATTCAGTGAAGTCAGTGTCTTAATGTCATTGTTCTAAAGTTCTTAATATAAAAGTCATACGATCCTTAAATGCTGTTGGATTGTGTGGTGTCAGAGGAGTGTGGCTCACTCTCAAGCACACTTGTATCACTATCACAGTCACTCTCAGCTCAGACAGACCACAGGGACAAGGCTGAAAAGAACAGCGGAGGTCAGAATGCTGGTTTAACCTCACTGTGTTCCTGGGCTATAGCCTGTTAGTCTCTTGTTTGTTTAGCGCCGCAGTCTTTCACTGTTCTGACTGCATCCTGGTGTGAATGCTGGTGAATCTAGCGATGTTGTTTTACTTTGGGGGGGTCGGACTCAGGAGTCTGTCTTTGTACCATTACTGCCTGTGGAGATAGAGACCAGCTGTTACAGTTAGGATGGAGGACCTCATTTTCTCACTGGCGCATGTTTGCTGCAGCTGCTGCTTCAGAGTTTTGGAAGCAGCTTCTCAGAATGATGGTGACCACAGGTTGACAGGGTCGGGACAAGGAGTCTTACTGTTCTGACCGTGCCGTGTTCTGACTCCTGAATGCTATGGGTGTGGGGTGTTGACTGTTCAGTTTTGGGGGGGGGGTGCTCTGGTCAAGTTTTTCTTTGGAGTAGCCCATTTTCACTCATGCATATTATCTGCTGCCACTGCTGCTTTGCAGCTTCTCAGATGATGACCACAGCACAGGGTGACAGGGACAAGGCTAAAACAAATGGAACAGCGGAAAGGAGGTCAGAGTGCATTACTAGCTAAGTTAACTTTTTTTCAGCTTCAGCAGTCTGTCTTGATTTACTTCTGACCCAACGTTATGGCACAAGTGCTGCCCTACCACTAGTCTTGATTTAAATACTGAGCTGCTTGTCTTTAATTATGTACAGTCTGCAGTCTCACTTTTCCGACTTTCTGTGCCCTGAATGCTGCTGCTGGGGTGTTGTTCAGTTTGACTGGGGGGTGCTCCTTTGTGGTCTCAGTCAGTTGTCGATCCATTTTTAATTTTTTGCTTCTTTGCAGTCTCACTGCTCTGACCTCACTTTATGCTGGTGTTTTTTTTTTCTTTGCGACCCAGCACAACAGGCAGAGAGTGGAACTGCAGCTTTCCACCGGAGGAACTGCACTAGCCTAAACCGGGCAAGTGATATATCCTGCATTAGCCCGCAGCAATCTGCACTAGTACCTGCAGGGGCGTAGCTACAAGGGTGCAGGGGGTGCAGTGGCACCCGAGCCCACTAGGTTTGAGGGGCCCAGATAATAATTTTTATGTTTATTCAAAACTGGGGATGGGCCCTGTAACATCGCCTTGCACCCTGGCCCTCTGGGTATTTGCTACGCTACTGAGTACCCGAGCTAGTAAATGAATGTTAAGCTCGAGCCTTGACTTGTGGGAATGGGTAAGAGGTCAGCATAAGATTTACCCACACATTTTGACCTATCAGGAGGCTGCAATGTCTTTCAGCCTGACTGCAAGCCCAGCACGGCTGAGTCAACATTCCAAAGACTGTATGCCTGGGAACATAACTGACCAATGGAGCATTGATTTTCATCCCATATAAAGGGCTAGTTCCAGGCATCTGGGCCAGTTCTGCCTGTGTTATAGAAAGAAAGAAAGAAAGGAGCTATGAGCTGGTGAGCCACTATATGCTGGCCTGACTGGTACATAAATCTGGAAACCCATCAATTGACTCTTTTTGTGAAGAAGAAAAACAGTTTTTATCAAAATTAACAATTTAAAGGTGAATATTGGAGCTGGGTTTTTTACATAGATATATAGATACTGTCGGCAGATAAGGGCTGCAAGGCCCATCCAGACTGCCCACTTATGCTAATTGATGAAGCGTCCAGTGAGCCTATCTGATCACTGGCTTTAGCTTTTTCTTCCCATCTCTAATATTCCTTTATTCCTGTCCCATGAATGTTTGAAGCCTGCCACCCTACTGGTGACCACCACTTCCAGAAGCAGGCTATTCCATGCATCCACCACTCTCTCCGTAAAAAATAACTTTCTGACATTACCCCTTATGCAGTCACCGATCAGTCTCATATCAGGCCCTCTTGTTCTGGCACTATTTTTAAACTGGAATATGTTGTCCCCTTCCAGCTTGTCTCTGCCCTTGAGGCATTTGAATGTTTTTATCATGTCATCTCTCTCCCTCCCTCCTTTGCTCCTGCATGTACAAACTGAGGTCTCTGACTCTTTCCTCATAAGGCTTGTGATATAGACCCTTCACCATTTTGGTCACTCTCCTCTGCAACATCTCAGTTTTGTCAATGTCCTTATGAAGGTGTGGCCTCCAGAACTGGACACAGTACTCAAGGTGAGGCCTCATCAGGGTCCTGTACAGTGAAACTATCACCTCCCTCCTTTGGCTTGTGATTCCCCTTCCAATACACCACAACATCCCAGTGGCATTCCCCTCCACCTTGGCCGTCTGCCTTGTGATCTTCAGGTTGTCTGTGATTATGACCCCCAAGTCCCTCTCTTCCTTAATAACTACCTACAGTTCTCCTCCCAACCTGTAGCTCGCTCCAGGGTTCTTGCTCCCCATGTGCATGATTTTGTATTTCTTTGTGTTAAACCTTAGTTACCACGTATCTGACCATCTCTCCAACTTTTCTAGATCCTTTCTCATCCTTTCCACCCCCTCTGGGGTATCCAGCCTGTTGCAGATTTTGGTGTCATCTGCAAACAGGCAAACCTTTCCTACAGCCCATCTGCAATGTCACTGACGGAGACATTGAAGAGGACTGGTCCCAGAAGTGACCCTTGAGGTACCCCACTGGTCACCTCTCTTTCCTCTGGGTTCCATTTATCACTACCCTCTGATTTCAGTCCTTTAACCAATTTTCAATCCAGTTTACCACCTTGTGTCCCATCCCCAGGATTCCTAGCTTGTTGACCAGTCTCCTATATGGAATGGTATCAAAGGCTTTGCTAAAATCTAGGTAGGCAATATCAACAGCCTCCCTTGGTCTACTGCCTTGTCACCCAGTCAAATAAATCTATTAGATTAGTTTGACAAGACTGTCCTGTGGTGAACTCATGTTGCCTGGGATCCAACATCCCCATGACTTCTAGGTGCTCCATTATTCTTTCCTTGAGGAGTGTCTCTATTATCTTTCCTACTAAGAGGTTAGAGTAACCGGTCTGTAGTTCCCTGCATCTTCTTTACTACTGCTTTTGTTAAGAGGGACCACATTTTCCCTTTTCCTGTCCTCTGGGACCACTTCAGTGCCTAGGGACTCACTGAACAGGGCTGCCAGAGGGGCTGCCAGTTCAGTTCTCAGTTCCCTTAAGACCGTGAGATGTATGCTATCTGGACCCATGGCTTTGTCCACCTTCAGCTTTGCAAGCTGTTCTAGGACCCTCTTTTCTGTGAACAGACTGGTGTTTACCTCCTTTTCCTCTGTTCCTTTAAATTCTAGTGGAGGACCCTGCCCACATGCTTCCACAGTGAAGATTGAACAGAAATATTTGTTCAGGATCACTGCTTTCTCCCCGTCTCCCTCCACTATCTGTCCCCTGGCTTTTTCCTTCCCAGCCAGTGACTTTACCCACTGAGGGACAAGCTTCTTTGAAGATAAGTGACTGAGAAGGCTGCTGCCTGCTTAAGGGTCCCTGGACCCCCTGCAGTTGCAACCTGAGATGTGTAAGTGAACACCAGATGACCCCAGCAAAGTCTACTCTCCAACAGGATTCCCATCCAGCCATCTTGCCTGTTCCCTCATCTGATACCTGAAGTACCTGTGAAGCTACAAAACCATGAATAACCATCAGGGTTTCAGCCCTGCAACTATGAAAATTGTGTTTGTGGCAGGGATTGAAGGAAAAGCCCTGGGAGGGACTTTGCCACTGTGATAGGCCTAGGCAGAAGACTTGTTGCTGAGGCCAGCAGGCCACCCATTCCTTGTGGATTACAAATAGGGACACCTTTTCAACAGTTTAATGTTTAATTGTTCAGCAACTATTTGGTTTTTGAAGTTTGTTTGCCTGCAACAATTTAAAGCATACCATCAAGCTCCTACCCTGCTACCAGCAACTGCATCCCCAGTAAGGTGCCCACTGCAACAAAAAAGAGAGCTGTCACCCATGGCCTTTAGGGGGGATTTAAGTCCATTTAGGGTTTATGGACAGCTGGGGTGGCAGATTTTGGAGCATAATTGTTGCTGTTACTGCACATAGTATACAGATTTTGTTGTCACCCCAGTGCTCCTATTTTTCCTGTTGTCCACTTGCTCTCTTCGTAACCACGTATTTAAAAAAAATTATTTGTTTGAACTGCATTTCTTAGTTTTGGGGTTGTTATTGCTGTTACAGTGTCACTTGCTCAGGGGGCAGGACTGTGTGGGCAGGTTATGCACTGTTTTCTGGGAGTATTAGCCTTGGGTATCCATATCCAAATACTACATATTACCACCCCAGGTGGAGGCAACATTCTACCTTTGGCCAAAGTACCCAGCTCATCTGTAGGCAACCCAGACCAACCCTCTTGGAGGGTTTCAAGAGGTGAACCCTGAGGGCTGCTACATTGGACGTACCATTGTGATTTCTGTTACACAGATACTCCCTGAACTGTGACTTTCTGAAAGAAAAAATAATGTACCCCTTCCCCCAGATTTATTTATTTTTTTTAACCAGGAGAGACAAACTAAGCTGAAAGCTTGTTTCCAGGTGCGACCTGGGAGCACAAGGAAGTTAAGTGACTTGCTCAGGGTCACACAGTATGCAAGTGGGTGCTGTGGGATTTAAACCCAGGTCTCCAGGTTTGCAGCTCAGAGCCTTAAACCACTGTGTAACACTGCTTCCATAAGTTGTGTAACCCCTAGGTGGTGCTATCCCAAGGGATACTACCCCTGCATGTTTGACTACGGACAGGTTAAGGGGCCTAGGTCCTCTGGCGGGTGCCTTCATCCAGCGGTCAGGGTATGTAGTGGTTAGATTAGCTTGGTCACAGCCATCTGGGATACTGAGACCCCCTTTTATTCCCTCTAGTTGCTCACACAGTACACCGGAGTTACAGCCCCAATACCCCACGTATACACACTGTTTACTCATATAGATACCACTTACGCTCGAGACTGATTCTGCAGTACGTCTCTGAGGACCCCCTGTAAAATATGGTTAAACAACATACACAGCAAAACACAATACTGTTTCCATAAGTACCAACACCACAGACAGTATATAGTATAACAACAACAAATCTGATTTATTTAGGGGGCAGTAACACGGGAGGGGGAAATCAGGTTAATTAGTGGCATTAAATCAAAGTACTGTGCACACATACAGGGGCTGAAAAGTCACACTCTGGGTACCCAGGTTGGAGGGGGCCGGTCAGGTCCGTTACCTGGGGTTGGCTGGCAGGTGCAGATGGATAGGACCCTGTAGAAGAAAATATATGCACAACACCCAATTGTAATCTGGAGCCGGATGGCACAGTCCATGAAGCAGTGAAACAACAAGAATTAGATAACACACCTGTGATTGAAAACAGGCTGCAAGGAAATACCCTGATTTGTACTCACAATACCCAAGCTGAGGATCGGATGGTGGATGTTCTTCTGGATTGCCGGAACAACAGGGCATGGAGACAAAGTCCTTGTGACTGGACCTCACTGCAGTTGATAGCAACCGGATTTAGTTCGAGACAAGCTGGGGTTTGCTTCCCACTTCAACACACAGCACACAGCACGGGGGATTGGAAATAGCGATTCTCCACAAGCACTACACACATTCATATGTAAAAGGAAAATACTATACCAGGCAGGCTGCTCCTCTATCCCAATCGCAATTAACTGCAAAATACCTGGGAGTACACACAGCAGCTTCAGTTCCTGACAGACCGAGCGTGATTCAGCAATTTCTTCAGTCTTCTACAGAGCGAGCCTGGTTTCCACACTTCTAGTACTTCTTTCTCCTCAAAACTTGGATTCAGTCCAAACTGGCACTCACAAAGGCTGCAGACCAAAACTCAGGGTCTCACACATGTTTCCCGCATGAAACTATACACCGCAGAAGCACACAGCTCCTTCTCTCTTCACTGCCACAACTGATCTGATCTTTTCAGTCACAGAGCAGGGCATTTCCTTTAGCTCCACACTATTCTGTTGGTTGATTCAGCTGTCACTCACGATAAGACTCCCTCTGTTGGTAGAAAAAGGCGCCAAGGTCAAAACTACATTTCCCAGAGTCACTACCCATACAATCCCTTGTGGCTGGCTCAAAATTAAGAGTCCAACTTCTGATTCATCCACAGGCTCCATTTTAGGGAACCCTTAACCCAATTGGCCCAGCACAGCAGTTTAAGAAACTTAGCGTGCATGCAAACTGCACAGTGCATGCTCATAATGCAGTCATTTTATGGAGTATCAGCACCAAATTTTCAACATAGACATTTTAGGACCTTTGCTCATGAACAGTGTCACTGTCATTTTCGTAATCTGTCCCAAACACTGATTTCCCACAGCAACCGTACTATTCTGTGCGGAAAGTGCAAAAACACATTTCAGCCAGGATGTGAAAAATGACAGCTGTACGGTTCACAAGGAGGTATGGAAAAATGCCAGTGTTGAAAATCTGGGCGTACAAATATTACAAGTGCGAAAGTTACAGGCGTGCATAGCAACTGTGCAACGCACGCTCATAAAACAGTCATTTTTTTTTTTTTTTTGTGTTTTCCACCAAATTTGGCAGGGTAAGGATAAGGGTAAGGATGGTTGATATCTGACCATGTCTCTGTTAAAAAATACTTCCTTACATTACCTCTGAGCCGCTCCCCCTCTATCTTCAAATTGTGCCCCCTTGTTCTTGCACACCTCTTTTTTTTTGAAAGATGCCACCCTCTTGGACTTTGTTGATTCCATTGAGTTACTTGAAAGTTTCTATCATGTCCCCCCTCTCCCTCCTTTCCTCAAGGCTATACATATTAAGTGCCTTTAGTCTCTCTTCAGATGTCTTCTGGTGCAGACTCTGCACCATTTTAGTTGCCCTCCTCTGGACAGCTTGCATCTTGTCTATGTCCTTGAGGAGATTGGGTCTCCAGAACTGCACACAGTACTCCAGATGGGGTCTCACCAGCTGTCTGTACAGAGGGATAACAACTTACTAGTTTCTGCTGGTAATGCCACACCTTATGCATCCCAGTATCCCCCCAGCTCTCCTTACTGCCCTCTCACATTGCTTACCCACCTTAAGTCATCTGATGCTTCCCTCAGGTCCCTTTCCATTTATGTTGTTGTTAGTATCTCACCCCCATTGTGTACTCTTCCCTTGGGTTTTTGTTTCCCTGGTGCATTGCCTTGCACTTCTTAGCAATGAATCTTAGCTGCCCTACATTTGACCATTCCTCTAACCTTGCCGTGTCCCTTCTCATCCTTTCCACCCCACCTTGAGCATCAACTCTATTGCAGATCTTTGTGTCATCTGCAAAGAGACATACTTTTCCTTCCAGTAACTCTGCAATGTCGCCTATAAAGACATTGAAGAGGAACGGTCCTAATACTGAACTCTGCGGTACCCCACTAGTAACACCCCTTTCTTCAGAGTGGACTCCATTTACTATTACCTTCTGTGTTCTATTCTCCAGCCAATTCTTTACTCAGGTTTTCATCTTGGGACCCACTACCAGGCTGGCAAACTTGTATATGAATCTTTTTTGTGGGACTGAGTCCAATGCCTTGCTAAAGTCTAGGTGGGCCATGTCCACAGCCCCTCCCTGATCTACTACTTCGGTCACCCAGTCAAAGAAATTTATTAGATTCGTCTGGCATGACCTTCCCACTGTGAATCCATGCTGCCTTGTGTCCTGTGCCACTCTGGCCTCTAGGTACTCAACAGTTCTTCCCTTCAGAAGTGATTCCATCATTTTCCATTTCACTGAGGTTAAACTAACAGGTCAGTAGTTTCCTGCTTCTGCCCTGCTCCCACTTTTGTGAAGGGGAATCACATCTACCCCCTTCCAGTCCTCAGGTACCACCCCATCCTACCATGATTTGTTAAAGAGGGTAGTCAGTGTTGTCACTAGTTCTACCCTTAGTTCTTTTAGAATTCTGTGATAGATCCCATCAGGCCCCATTGCTTTCTCCACCTTCATTTTAGAGTTCTTTCAGAACTTTTATTGTGTAAATGGGCTGGTATCAACTTTTGTATCCAGAGTATTTCTATTGTTTGTTTTAGGTACCACCCCCTCTTCATTTGTAAATACTGAGCAAAAATATTTGTTTAGTATCTCTGCCTTCTCACTGTTACCCTCTACCCACCCGCCATTCCCTTTATTAAGCCTCACTATCCATCCCTTAGTCTTCCTTTGCTCCCTGATGTACCTAAAAAGGTTTTATCCCCCTTCTTAACTGAGTTGTCTATATTTTCCTCGGTTCGGACCTTTGCTGTTCTGACTGCCTTCCCAGCTTCCTTTTGCTTTAACTGATACAATTATCTGTCCTGCTCCTTCTGTGATTCCTTCTACTTTCAGAATACTTTCTTTTTCTCTTGAACCTTCAATGCCACCTCCTTTGAGAACCATAGTGGTTTCTTACATTGTTTTGTTTTGTTTATTTGCTTCACACAAAGGCTTGTTACCTCTGTGATGGCAGTTTTTATTATTCCCCATAGTTCTTCCACCCCTCTTCCTTCCTGCCCATTTACGAGTGCATTCCTTAGGCACTCACTCATTTTAGCAAGTCAGCCCTCTAAAGTCCAGTACTTTTGCTTTTGTATGACTTGACTCTATTGCTGTGTTTATTGTAGACCATACTGTTCGAGTGGTCGCTAGTTCCCATTTGGCTACCTACTTCCACATCTGTGATCCTCTCTCCATGTCCATTTGAGCGAACTGGGTCTAAGATATCTCCCTCTCGAGTGGGTTCCAATACCAGTTGTCTAAGGCATGCCCCCTGTAGGGCATCTAGAATAACCCCACTCTTAGAAGTGGCTGCTGCAACTCCACTCCAGTTAACATATTGCATATTCAGATCACCCATCAGCGTTAGCGCACATTTATGCACCATTCTAAGTATCCTTTCTATCATTCCCTTGTCAATTTCCTCCCCCAGAGAGGGGTCAGTATACAACCCCTGTGCATATTGTGGTGCCATTGGCTGCTCCAAGTTGACCCACAGTACTTCTTCGCCTCCATGTTTACCATTTTGTTCTGTTGCTTTGATTTCTTCCCCTATGTAGAGAGCTACTCCTCATCCTCTTTTACCCTCACTGTACCTCCAGTAGATAGTGTATCCTGGTATATTTATGTCCCAGTCATGGTTCTGTGTGTACCATGTTTCTGTGACTTCTACGCTATCCAGATGGTCTTCCTCCATCAAGGCCACTAATTCAGGAAGCTTGTGGACCATACTATGGGCATTGGTACTCATTGCTCTCCATTTTTTGATGGCTTTACCATCTGTAGCAGCATCCCCCACTGACCTTTCTACCTAGGTATTTTTCTCATTTAGTACCCTGTTTTGTAGGGGGAGGCTAGGATTTTCCTGCTGCTTATTAGTGCCTCCCCCCTTGACTAGTTTAAAAGCTTGCCAATGAAGCATTTAAACCGATTGCCCAAAAGACTTGTTTCCTTCCTGGACAGATGCATACCATCCTGCCAGAATAGGCTGGTGTCCTTCCAGGTGGAACCCCAGTCCCCAGTGAAGCAAAACCCTTGTGCTCCATACCATTTTTTCAATCATTTGTTAAACTTCATGTTGCAAAGTACCTCGCCTCACCCATGCCACTGACAGGCAGCACCTCTGAGAAGGATACTGTGTGTGCTACTTGTCTTAGGCCCTCACCAGGAAAGCATACTGAGGAGAGTGCCACTCAATTTCAGATGCGTCCTGGGGGGAGGGGGGAAAGGATGTATACAGCATAGAAAAGTACACAGTAAGTATAGTGTAACCCCTAGATGGCACTATCCAGGGGCTACTACCCTGCCTGATTGCCACTAACAGGTTGAGGGCCTGGATCCAATGCGGTGCCTCCACCCAGAGGTCAGGGTTTGCAATAGTTAAACTAACAGGTCACAGCCCTCTGGGACACTGCAACCCCTTTCTTCCCACTAGTGGCCCACACAATATATCAGAATTACCTTCACAGTATACACTTACCCCCAGGTCTGGTTCCGGCACTGGGACCTCCTGTGAAATGAGATACAGTGCAACAATCACAGTATAGTACTTTAACATAGACAAATACACTCAGGCAGTATAACTTTGCTGAAACAAGCAGCTCTGATTTATTTAGGGATATAACAAGGACAGGGAAATCAGGTTAATTGCTTATCACTCTAATAATCTACCTATGGCTCTGTGCACAGGCCTATCCCTATCAGTTACTGTCCCTGGGTACCCAAGCCCTAGTGGCTAGTCAAACCGTGGCAGCTGGTAGGGGCCCTTTCACACAGAGAAAGGAGAATTAAACAGTCAGCAGTACAGTAATTCCATTTGGATTTAATGTGGCAATTCAACAGGAAGCGACCCTGAATTAGTACTCACGACCTCCAAATAAGATAGGGTCCTTCAATGTCAGCAGGGCTCACTTGAGGTACACAAACCTCTTCACACATCCATATAAAAGAAAGCACTATACCAGGCAGGCTGCATCTGTATCCCATGCATAATTACTGCACAATACCGGGAGAACACACAGCAGATTCAGTTCCTGACAGACTGAGTGCAATTTTCAGCAATTTCTCCAGTCTTCTACAGGGTGAGCCTGGTTTCTACTCTTCAGAGATCCTTTGATTCTTTTCACAGGACCGATTCAGTCCTAACAAGCTGTCCACAAGCTGCAGACCGGAACTCTGGGCCTTACACACGTTTTTGACTAAAACTGCACACTGAAAAAGCACAGGGCTCCTCCCTTCTTCTGCCAAGCTCAACTGAAACTCCAACCGACAAAACCGGGCACTTCCTTTGAGTTCCTCCCAGTTCTTGACTGGATTGGCTGTCACTCACAATAGACTGCTGCTGTTGGTCCAAAAAGGTGCTGAAGTCTAAACTACATCTCCCAGAGTCACTGCCCATACAATCCTCTTGTGGCTGGCTCAGATTATGAGTCCAAGTTCTGATTAGTCCAAGGCACCATTTTAGAGCTAGCTTACCACACTGATTGGTCCAGTTCAGCAGTTCAAAACTAGAATGGGAACTAGCAGACACAGTTCTGACTGCAAAAAGCAGGTTAGACAAACTGTAATTTCATTATTACTCTAAATAATTTCTGGCAAACAGTTACATCTGTCAGATAGGTTCCCTTTGCACTCCTAGTGACTGCAAAATAAGTGAATTGGCAGCAGCTTGAGTGGTACTCAATCAAAAAACACACATGTCCATACAAACTAATTATGTCTGCAAAGCAGACAGCTCTTAAAGACAGTACCAGAGGTTCTAAAACACTCACTGATAAATGGCTTAATGCCAAACACCATTCAGGCTTGGAGCATTCAAGCAAGCTCCTGAAGTCTTTTGGGAACCCCCATTTGCAGGGGTTACAATAGTACATACAACAACAACACAGGTATTAGAATAGATACAAGTAGCAACCCAAGAACTAATTACTTAGATGATGAGACGACCAGATGGTACTCAGAGTGCAGAGGTTTAAGTTAACTAGCTAGCAAGTTCAGTGGTTCAGCAACTCATCTAAGCCGTACAGTGCATATACAATATAAACTTGATGGTCACAACCTATACACAGGAGGATTAACAGGATTAATACTAAGGCAGTGGAATGGGTGCAGGCATTGCTTAATCAAGGGAGGAGCTGAGGGCCTGGGACAGACACAGAGGTGTCAGGTGTGGCCAATAGGGTAATTAGGAATTGTGTTAGACTGCACACAGGAGCAGGTGGGGGGGATGACTTAAGGAGCAGATTATGCTGCAGGGTGTTATCTGAATGCCTAATGACTGCCAGTGAGGAGCTCCATAGTTTAGGTATCACAGTAATTGAATGCTGCCTGCCCTTTGGCTGTTGACACGTGAGGGACATGTAGAAACTAGGAAGCAGTATTCCTGAGAGAGTACGCCAAGGGGAGTTGAGCTAGGAGGGCGGATTTGAGGTGGGGGGAGGGACTGAGCCTGAAATTTTGCAGTTAGCCTCACACCATGGAGCTGTCTCCAGTCCTGGAGCGATGGCAGGTCAAGAGCGGAGGGCAGTCTAGGGCAAACTGGCAGAAGGCGTGGAAGAGAGGGTCAAGTCTTGCTAGGACAGTTTTGGGGTGGTGCTGTAGACTATGTCTCCATAGTCCAGTATCAGGAGGATCATTTTCTGAAGGATAGCCTTGCGGGTTTCCTGAGGAAGGCAGCCCCTGTTTCGATATAAGGCTCCCAGCTTGGGGTGCAATTTTCTTGTGGATTGAGTCAATGTGGGCTGAGAAGTTGAGGTGCTGGTCGTGCCAGACCCCAAGATACCGGAAGGAGGTGCAGTTCTCCAATGGTGTCCCACCTATGGTGTGGAAGGTGGGGGGGTAGGAAGACAGGAGAGCCTCTGCCTATTACCGAAGGTTAGGGAGATATTTTTTGGGGGGTTTAGTGAGAGCTGGTTAGAGCTAAACCAATGCTGGACAGCAGTGAAGTTGTCCTGAAGTCTAGTGGCCACTACAGCGGAGGAGGGACCTGACACATACAGTGCGGTGTCATCTGCGCACATGTGTATGGATGAGTGCACATACGAGGGCAGGTCATTCAATAAAATGGAAAACAAGATCAGGCCGAGGGACCGAGCCTTGTGGGACACCAGTATTTACAGGGAGGAGGGTAGAAGTATGATGTCCAATTCGGACAGATTGAAACTTACCAGCTAAGTAGGATTGGAACCAATTGGTGCTGGTTGCAAAGAGACCTGCATGTGCGAGCTTGGTTAGTAGAAGGGTGTATGAGACTGTGTCGAATGCCTTGGCAAGGTCAACAAAGTAAGCTGAGGTGATGTGCCCAAGATTCATCCCCGTGAGGACTGTGTCGGTAAGTCGTAGCAGGGAGGTGATGGTGGCGTGCAACTTCCTAAACCCAGACTTGTACGGTGTTAAGAAGGAGGAGGAGTCAAGAAAGGAGGAGAGCTGGGTGACTACAAGGTGCTCCTGAATTTTGGCTAGGATGGGGAGTAGGGAAATATGGCGGTAGTTACTAGGTGAGGAGGGGTCACCCACTTTTGGGAGAGGAATGACTGTGGCAACTCAGAAGATACTGAATTTAGTGAGAGCGAGAGATTGTATAGCTCAGCCAGAGGGGCAGCGATGGCTGAGGCAGATAAGTAAAGCATTTTGGAGTCCAGGCCTGAGGGGCATTTACCTTTGGTGTGGTTTAGTGCCTTCAGTGCTTTTAGTACCTCAGTTGGGGTGACTAAGCGAAAGGCGAATGACAGGGAAGTGGGTGGTTTAGGTGTGGACGGGCACAGGTAGGACTGGGGGAGAGAGGAATGGAGAGAGGGTGTGCAACCTGTGAAAAAGATGTTAAAGGCTGAGGCCACAGCACCTGGTTCAGTAGCGATGGTGCCATCAACATTGAGGGCAGGGGTAGGGGACTGAGCAGGGGGTGAGAAGTGATTTTATTGTTTTCAGAAATTCAGGGTGATTTAGGTTAGCTTGGAGAGAGGCCTTGAAGTAGTTAGCCTTGGCCTGGTGTAGAAGTCTGGTGCAGGAATTTCGGAGTAAGTGGTAGAGTTGGAGTGACTCCAGGGTACAGTTTGCCTTATAGGCTTTCCAAGCCAGGTCCCTGACATGGAGTTGCTCAATGATATTGGCAGTGACCCAGGGTAGGTGGGCACCCCTTACATGGGTCCTTCTCAGTGGTGCATGGTAGTTCCAAGCAGCAAGGAATTTGGTTTTGAAAAGGTCAAAGGCAGAGTCAATGGAGGATGCATGGGGGATGAAGGACCAGTCCATGTTGGTCAGGTCATATAGGAGTGCTGAGAGAGCGAGAGTTTTGTAGAACCTGGTAAGCAACCATATGATGGATGTACGGTGACAATGACACACTGAGGGACACTATGGCAGTATTCTGCATCCCATCCCACATCACATCCCTTCTGGGTAAATATCCAATTGACAGTGTAACCCCTGGAATGCTGTACTGCTGACATACATGTGTGGTCCGGCACCAGTCACATCCAAGATGAGCCTGGTCCAGGACATGGAACAGATATGATTTACCATGTACAACACAAGAGTATGACACCCAGTAATGTAGAACAATAAGGCACAACAGGGTGTGGGTTATTGGTGGATTCTACTCCTTGTGTGTGTGTGTCACATGGTGCAGCTGAGTGACTTAACCTCACAGCAGGGTAAACTCCCCAATAACCCACACCCCATGGAGTGGCTCATTCAGATTTGCTAACAAACACATGTGGAAAATAAATCTAGAATGTGTTCATATTACCATATAATGGCTTTCCACAGGCATCTGTTATTGCAGGATATGCTGTACCCATGGTCATGTGATATGTTTTGAACAATGAGGTAACGGGGTGTCATAAGCCATAGTATAATATGGAAAAGGACACAACAGTGTAGTGTAATCCATAATCAAAACAGAATGGGGTATAGTCAACATGCACGGGTACAGAACCAATACAGATGCACATGTGTGATACCAACTCAGCAAGTCATAATGGAGTACACCATGCAACAATCACAGACAATTCTGAAAATACTTTAGTTTAAAACTATGAACAATGAAGCCGCCCGTTAGCGCAGCAGTTGGATTTCTGCTTACGGCGGTGACCTAGGGATCGGAGAGCGGACTCGGGTCACTGAAGGGCTGGCCGGGGAGAATGCTTGAGCATCCGCTCACTTTCTCGAGGGCAGGATCTGCGGCTTGTCTGACCCCAAGTGGAGGCCCGTGGTACAGCAAGCTGGTAGGACAGGCGAATGGGAGCTGTGGGTGGACATCAGCGTAATGCCTTGACGCCAGGGCTGCACTCACAGAAGAGAAAAGGGAAAAGCACCACCGAGCACAGGTAAATGGAGTTCCAGTGCCTGCCCTGATTGCGACTGCCTGCCTGACCACAGGGGACCCGACGAGATCAAGAAGATATCGGGGTGTCCAGGCCCCACCCCTACCGCCTGGGGGTATAACCATGGCTCCATGGGGAACCTCTGGGGATTCAGGTAGGTCAGTCGCGAGGGGGCACATAGGAGTCTCCCAAAGAAGCATAGCTATATGGCGGGGGTAAGGAGGAAAAAATAGAAAGTTAAAAAAAAAAACTATGAACAATGAATATGCAAACATTCAAATACAACTCTATAAAAAACAACAAAAAGAGCAACAGCAATGATACAGAAAGTGAAAAACAGGTAACAACACTAAAGTACACATGAAAACAACATAATGTGGTGTAAATGCAACAGTAAGAGGTCACAGCAAATAAGAAAATATCTGTGCACACTAATGGTCATGTGCAACATGCTTACCCAATATGTCGCAGAAGAAATGCAACTGCCCTACAAGGGTCTCACAGGTGTTCGTGATGCCCCTGACATGCTCCTGCAGTGTGAACCATAGGTAACCAAAGTTGCAGCCGCTCCACGTGGCCCCACCCCTCTCCTCCACAGCACCGCCTGCATCTACTGGCACCATTAAGGCACCATCCCCTGACCCCACAGATGCAGGAACATCAGGGACAGTGTCCATATCCTCCCCAAGGTCCTCCAGGTCTCCACCAACATCAACATCCACTGTGGCAGTAACAGGCTCTCCTGGGATGCTGACACCTCTGACCCTAGCTCCTGTATTGCCTCTCCATGCCCCTGCACAGTGTCCTCATCATGTTGTCATGGAGGCACAGGCATTCTGCATGGGGTGTGAACATCCTTGACCTCTCGCAGCCATAATCCTCTTTGCTGCAAGGACCTCTTGAGCTTGGCGCTCTCTGTTGGCAACCAAGCATCCTGGAATGTCAAAAGTGATGCATGGTAAGCACGGACCAGTAGAATAACATTCCAAGACATGAGCAGGCCTATAACAGAATGTAGCACATTGAGACACGAGCCTGTGATGTCAGGATCATCAACTCAGTAAATGCAGTACAATACTTGTCGCCACAAGATGAAAGGTACCACCATATACACCAGACAGAATTATGAATATAATATTTGCACCTGAGGCCACAGCATCTGTCATGTTGGCCCATGACACTCAACAATAGTAACCTACGATGCACATGGCAAACATTGCTCATCACAGTATGTGTGCCTGCACCAGCTCAGGTAACAGTGTGACCTACATGTCCAACACCCTCTCTGTGACACTGGTGCACCTTGAGTCACCCTGACTCCACCCACTCCAGGTTTCAGTCAGTGCCACCATGTCAGCTAGCATGTATTAGCCACTAATGGTTACTCCCCATCACCATGTCCCACACCTGTGGGTTATGTATGTCCCACTTCACATGCCACCACTGCATATTACAGTTCATGTACAACACATGCATTTGTCACCAACAAGCACAAAGGAAATGGTGATGGAGGCAGGTGACACTGAGGTTGGATGTCACCTGACCACAAACACCCTATTGAAGTCCCAGTACAAAATCAATCTGTAGAACATAGGTGTGTCAATACATAGGACAACACAAACAGAGGATTGTGGATATGTGTGACACAGAACTGTTTATGGCCAATGGTATGCCAAATGCATACTGTGCAATGGACCATGCAACACACATGGAGAGTGCGCAGCACCACAGCATAAGTATGGACAAACACTTGTGTATGCCACCTGATAATGGCCCGATGCACAAACAAGTGCACCTGAGTGTGACGCACTTGGTGTTGAGTACAAATGTGCACCACAACCTCATGCCACACAGTCCTGTAATTTCACAGACTGAGGCAACCCATATCCTGCCCTCAATCCCATAGTGAGCCAGACCTGAACATTGAGCCAACCACACTGAACACCACAACAGATGTACGATGCTGGGATGCATATCTAGGGGGATCGGTAGTAAGATGGAGGAGGTTGTACAGCAGTTGTACATGTCACTGGTAAGGCCACATCTAGAGTATGGAGTGCTGTATTGCTGACCACACCGCAAAAAGGACAGTAACCTACTGTAGAAGGTCCAGAGAAGGCACAAAGATGATAGAGCGGTCAGCAGGATAAGGCATACTGTATGAAGACAGGCATACCACACTGAATATGTACTCCCTGGAAGACAGAAGAGACGAGTACATGATTGGGACCGTCAAGTACTTGAAAGGGACCCATAAGGCTGACAAGGAGAGTCACTTTAAGCTGAGTGTCAACCATATGATGAGGAGGCACAGTCCTAAGATGGATGGTGGGAAGTTTGGAGGGAGGTCAGGATGCACATCTTCTGAAGAGAGGGTGGTGGACACTGGGAATGCAATGCAGGAGGATGTTATCTTGTTGAAGACAGTGGGCATCTTTAACAGAGGCTGGGATAGGCATAGGAGCACATAAGGGCATCGGTGGGTAGGATGGGAGGAGTAGGGAGGAGGGAGGGCTGGGACAGTAGTACAAGCCGTTGATCCTGAAACAGTGCAGACTACATATACCCAATGGCCTTCCTCTGCCGGCTCATTTGTGCTTATATGTATGCATGTCCAGCCCTGTACAATAACCTACCATGATGATACCACCCTCGATGTGAGACAGTGACACCTCAACCCTTCCCTGCCCCCCCAAAGTGCAGCCCATCATCCTGTTATGCACACTCCATTAACATGTAACATGTGGCAAACAGGCCTGAATTTTCAAATCCACCATGTGTGTGGATCTTGCAGGCATATTGTACCATCATCGCTACTGTCCACCAGGGATTATGTATGGAGCTAACATAAACACAGTCACTGGGCAGTTGCCCATCTGGAGTAGAAGCTCTGTTGCATGGCCCTGTACCCACACCAAGAGTCGGCACACAATGCCCAATGTAGGTTGACTACTACTGCTTAGCAGCAGTCAACATAGCACAAGTGTGCATTATATACATATGAGGGCCTAACCATAGGGACCCACAGAGCACAGCCAAAGTGGGGCAGTAATGAGGGTCATTGCACAGTGATGTACTCACCTGCACATGAAGCACTCCTGAAAGTGTGGGTACATGTCATATATTGATTACATAATAAGCTCAGGATGGCTGCATACAAGGGTGATAACATGGGCACACAAAGCACATAGTCAGGGCACTAACAGTGCCATGGCAGCTGTGTAATTGGAAAAAAGGGATGGCAGAACATTAACAACCATGTGGTTCAACAATGTAATACACACAGCAGAGGTGCAGTGGTTTGGATCACCATGTCCTGTCATTACAAGACATCAAGGCAGTCCACATCTGACACATATTACAGGATTATGGGGTGCAAACCCCAACATATGGTGTCACAACTACACCACAGGTGCACATAACAGACAATGCTGAGTCTGCAGCCAACACAGCATACATACCAGTGCCATGGATGTCCCTCAACGACCACTGTGAAGGTGACTAATACAGGCCTGTATACACTGGTGTATCATATACAGTAATGTGAGATATGCAACAAACATTCTACTGCACAGCATGGACTGGCAAGGGTCATGAGACTCTGCCTTGATGGTCCTATAATGACTGCATTATATCCATGTTGTCTTGTGTAAGGGAGTGTGCCCAACCATGCCTGTGTGACAGAAACAATGACACAGGTGTGTACAGAAATACGAACATATGAAAATGACAGCAGAAACAGGCCTCATGGTCTATTGAGTCTGCTCGATTGTGCAGCCAGCCCCTCAACTTGCAGCTGCCCCCCATCATCCCCCCACAGTCGTCCCCTCACTCTGTTCCATCCCATCTTGAAGCAGCCCATTGTCCCACAGGATACAACCTTCTCAGGAAGAGGGTTCCACTTGCCTACCACCCATTCAGTGAAGAAATGTCCCCTGATGTCCCTCCTGAATATTCCCCCCCTACGACCTCAGATGATACTTTCTTGTATCCCTCCCTCTTGTGATCCAGAATATGTATCCTGTATAACTCTTGTTCTTCCCCTTCAGGTACTTAAAGGTCTCGATCATATTTCCCCTATCACTTCTTTCCTCCAGGGAATACATGTTAAGCGTGTTCAACCTTCCCTCATGGGACTTCCCCTCCAAACTCTGAATCATCTTATTCGCTCTGCGCTGCACCCCCTCCAGCAATCTGATGTCCTTTGTCAGGAACAGGTGCTAGTACTGCATGCAGTATTCTAGGTGAGGCCTGACCAGTGACCTGTACAGGGGAAGGATCATCTCATTACTTCTAGAAGAGATTCCCCTCACTATACAGCCCGGCATCATGTTGGCTTTTGCTGCTGCATTCCTGCACTGAGCCGAGTTGTTCATATTCTCTGTTATAATCACCCCCAGGTCCTTTTCCTCCTCTGTGCTCCCCAACTGTATCCCTCCCAGCTTACAGCTCCTCCTCTGGTTCTTAGCTCCGAGGTGCAGCACATTGCACTTCTTGGCATTGAACCCCATATGCCATGTTTCTGGTCACTCCTGTAGTGTAGTCAGGTCTTCCTGCAATCCTCTCCACCCCTTGATGTCATCCACCACAGCTTCCATCTTGGTATCATCTGTGAACAGACTGATCTTACTCTGTGTCCCATGTGAGATATCTGCAATGAATATCTCAAACAGCACTGGTCCCAGTACCGATCCCTGTGGCACCCCGCTTGTAACTGCTTATGGTGATGAGAGTTTCCTTCCACCACCACACTTTGCTATCTACCCATCAGCCAGTTAGTGATCCATTTGACCATCTTAGCACCCACCCCTACATATTCCAGCTTCCCATGTGGCATGTAATCGAAGGCCTTGCTGAAGTCTAAGTACAGGACATCCACTGCATGGCTCTTGTCCAGTTCCCTGGTCACCCAATCATAGTCCTCAATCAGATTTGTCTGGCAGGATCTGCCTGAGGCAAACCTGTATTGTCGCTCGTCCTGCAAATCATTGTCCCCCAAAAATGTCACTAGCCTCACTTTAAGGATTGTCTCTATAATAATAAAACCAATAATAATATTAAAAACTCAGTACTTATAAGCGAAATTATTTACATCCTTAAAAAGTGCCAACCTGAACAAGTTGAGGAAAAGCTCATCCAGTATAAGAAAGCACTTAAGGACCTAAAAACATCAATTATTCTGTCTAAACGGAATTTAGAACTTAGAAATGCTTATAATAAGGATTCATATAAAAGTCTTCATTCGTATTTAAAATAACAAAAAGGGAGACACTAATAAAATAGGTCCATTATTAATTGATAATACAACCATTCTTTCAGATAAAGTTACTGCTATTGAATTTAATAAATATTTTTGCTCTGTTTTTGAACAGGATAATGAACCCATATCACATGTTAATATTAGTACATCTCCTAGCTATACTGTTACTATTTCTGATACCCAGAAAGTTTTAGAAACCTTGAAGTTATCAACAAGCCCAGGCCCTGACAATATCACCTCCAAATTTCTTATGGGAACATATAACAACATCGCTATCCCATTGACCATTATTTTTAATAAATCTGTTAGAGAGTCTAATGTTTCTTTAGATTGGAAAACCGCTATTGTTGCACCAATTTTTAAAAAAGGGGCGCATCACAGGGCCGAAAATTATAGACCTATCAGCCTTACCTCCATTCCATGCAAACTATTGGAAAAGCATATTAAACATCTAATTGAAGAAGAAATGCTGGCATTAAGACTAAATGATGTCCCACAACATGGATTTAAATCCGGGCACTCCTGTACAACAAATCTCTTATCTTTTTACAACTCAGTCAGCAGTTATCTCGATCTTAATATTCCAGTGGATGTTATTCTGCTTGATTATAGTAAGGCATTTGATAAGGTCTCACATTATATCTTAATAAATAAATTAGTAGCATTAGGTTTCTCTAAATGTATTGTGTCTTGGGTTAATAGCTGGCTCTATAAAAGAACCCAAACTGTCAGGGTCAATGGGGAACTATCGGACGAAAAATCTGTGTCTAGCGGAGTCCCTCAGGGCTCTGTGTTGGGCCCTACATTGTTTAGTATTTTCATCAGTGATCTTACTATCTCATCACAGAATATCTTAACTAAATTTGCAGATGATACTAAATTAGAGGTCCTGTTGACAATGATACAAACAGGAGTATTCTAATAAATGATCTCAAAAATCGAATCCTGGGCGGTAACTACATAAGATGACATTCAATGTGTCCAAATGTTCCGTGTTACATATTGGTAAAAAAATTCCAAACAAATATATCATCTTAATAATATCTTACTTAGGGAATCCTTGTCGAAAAGACCTGGGTATATTGAGTTGATAATAGGCTGTCTTTTTCAAATCACTCTAACATGGTTGCCAATCATGCTAATGCCTCCTAAGTAGGATTAATAACACTTTATCCTTAAAACTGAGGAATGCATTTTGACTTATATAAAACCCATGTTAGACCCCATTTAGACTTTGTTCACCCTTGTGGAGTCCCTATTTAGTTAAGGACATCACTAAAATAGAAAAAGTTCAAAGAAGGGCTACTACAATCATACCTCATCTTTCTTGTTTCAATTATGAAACTAGGCTCCAAAAACAAAGTTGTATTCACTTGAATTTAGAAGATTGAGGAGATCTCCTTCAATTATTTAAATTTTACAATCTGCGCATTAATGAGTTCTACGAGTATCTTTACATCAAGAAAATGGTGGCTAGAATTCATAAAAATTGAAATTGAGAAAACAAGAACAAACAGAAGACAGCAGTTCTTCACTGTTAGAACACCAAAAATTTGGAACTCTTTACCACAGGAAATTGTTGATTGCCAGAATATTAACGCATTTAAATTGAAACTTGATAAATGGCTTCTGGACAGAATATAATCTATTATGATCCACAATGTGTGGAGGACATCCTCGATGGGCTTCGGCTTTCTTTTGTCCTTACTACCAAGTACCAAGTACCAAGTCTCCATGAGCTTTTGTACAATTGATGTGAGACTCACTGCATTGTAGTTACCTGGATCAACCCTTGGGCCACCTCTGTGAATGGGCACCACATGGACCAACCTCCAATCCTGTGGCATGCATCCTGTGTCCAGAAATGTAGTGAACAGGTCAATCAGTGGTCCTGCTAGGCACACTGCCAGTTCCTTGAGTACCCTAGTGTGAGATGCCATTGGGTCCCGGTGCCTTGTCCACAACAGTGCCTTCAGTCCTTCCAGTATCCTGTCCTCTGTAATTCCTCCATCTGTCACCCTCACCCCACAACTCCCATGAACTATCTGTCCCCTTCAGAATAATCTATGAAGTACTCATTGAGTGCCTCTGGCTGCTCCTCCTCCTTCTCTACCCACCCCATCTTTATTAATTATCACTATCTGGTCCCTATTCTTCCTTCTCTCACTAATGTATCTGAAGAAGTCCTTCTCTCCACCCTTAATGCCCTGTTCCAGCCTCAGCTCTCTGGATCCTTAGGGCTCTGACTAGTCTGGCAACCTCCCTGGACCCCTTCAGTATACTCCTCCTGTTGACCCCTTCTTGATCACTTGAATTTCTGAAAACTGTCCTCCTGGCCCTCACCCTCCATTACCCCCTAGGTCAGCCAACTGGCTTCTGTGCCCTTCTCTTCACACTTTGTGCCCTAGTACATGCCCCAGTAGCCTCTGCCAGCCCTGCTGTAATAATATCCCGCATTTGATAGGCATCCATGGTTGGTTGGATTCCTCCAGATGATTTATCAGAATATTCCCCATCTTGTTCAAGTATGCCTCCTTAAATAAATCCAAACCCAGTTTGCTTCGCCATTTTGAGCATGACCATACTGAGTGGTGATCACTCCCAACCAGAGGGTTCTCCACCTCCAGGTCCCTTATGATCTCCCATTTGATAGTACAAGTTCCAGAGTCCTTCCCAGCCTAGTTGCCTCACATACCAACTGCACCAGGAAGCTGTTCTGAAATGTCCCCAATATGACCTACTCACATGCACTTGTGGTGATTGATGTGCTCCAGTTCACCCCAGGTGGGTTGAAGTCCCCCACCACCACCGTATTCCCCTTTCTGCAGACCCTCCTAATTTGTTCTGCCAACTCCCTGTTCAGCTCCTCCCCTTGAGTTGGTGCCCTGTAGACTACCCCATCCTCAGTACCCTTTTCTGTGAGTCCTGAAACTGCATCCATAGGGCCTCTGTCCCGCCTTCCTCCCCCTTTTCCCTTGTGCTTGTTATTCCCTCCCATACATAGATCGTCACCCCCACCTTTCCTGTTTGCCCTGTCCTTTCTGAATATTCTATACCCTGAGAACATCATATCCCAGCCCTGGTCCTGTGTGGCCCAAGTTTCTGTTATGGCCATAATGTCCACCTGCCCCACTGCCAAGAGGGCCTGTAACTCAGTTGATTTGTTTCCTAGGCTCCTCGTGTTCAGTGACACCACCCTCCAACCTGTTCCTTTCCTTCCCCTTCCTTTCCTGATTAACCCTTCCTATTGTCCCTACCCTGATGCCTTCCCTATAGCCGGGGTAAGCTTGTCTGGCTGTCCTCTCATGAAACCCTGCCTACTAGCTGTCCACATGCCACCCCTTCCTAGGTTAAATATGCCCTTGTTGCTATGTCCCCTCATCTCCTGCTTTAATACTCCCTTCCTCTCCCTGCTCAAATGTAACCTGTCCCCTGCGTACAGGTCATTACTTTCCCAGGTTGTGCCCAGCCACCTTACAAACCCATACCCTTGGTATGACACCATTCCTACGAGCCAGGTGTTGAACTCCCTTATCCATCCCTTTCTCCCTGTACTTGGTACTGTGAGCACCTCTGAGAATGTCACTGAATTCCCCATCTCCTCACACAGCCGTCCAAGTTGGTATACGTTGTCCTGTACTCCCTGCATGTTACTGTCCCATTAATGGAAAGTAAAGTTAAAATGTTACTCACGGTATTGTTGGGCAACACTTGCAGCCTGTCCACTCTGGGCAGCTCTTGCAGTAGCCTGTCCTCTCTGGTTGGACTGTGTCACCCTTCCACTGGACACACCTGTGGGTGGAATGCACAACAATTGTCATCATCTCTCACCGATGTCACATGCAGAACATTATCCCAACAGTGCAAAAGTTACTGTGATGTAGATATTGCCAATATGTTTCCAATATGAGGCATACCCTTCTAGGAATAGTGATGTCTGACGTCAGCACTACACATATGTCTGTGCACAACACTGTTCTGTGTATAACAACACTAATTGACCTACACAACCCAAGTATTGGCAGCACCAGCAACATATGGATAACAGAGTCATGCAACAATGACCCTTGGTGTCCAATGGGAAGATTACTGCCTGATCATTGCACAACTGAAACAGTCAATTAGTATGTGCACACATGCTACATATAGCAGTAATTGTAACAGGGGAACAGCGGATACTATGGGCATGCATGTGACATACATGCATTGTACTGTACTGACCGTGTGGTACATTGCACAATATTGTGTTCTGCATTACAACATATGTAGATGTAACACAAATGGGGACATGCCGCGCCAACCGTACCTTGCCACAGCTATGACACAGCAGTGTAGACTCTGCTTATCATGTGTTTTGCACATGAACAATCAGAATGGATAAGACATTGTGTCATGCTATGGTAGTTGTAATGCCAGGTCTATCAGGAACAAGATTGCTATTATTGCAGACCTTGTTGCAACATCTGACCTGGCATGTATCACCGAGACCCGGCTTGATGAGAATGCAGGTCCAGTACTAGCTGCTGCTGCTCCGGCTTGGTTCTCGGTGATACACCGCCTGAGATTGGATCGTAGAGGCGGGGGAGTAGCCATCTTTTTTAAAACAGAGTTGAGTCTTGTGGATGTTCCAGTGGATAGCACTTGTTCCTTTGAGTGTATCCTGGGAGCAGGTGTGGGGTTCAGGATTCTCCTCATCTATCATCCACCTGGTGATGGTGGAGAATTCCTGAAGGACTCTGCGGACTTCATTGTTGACAGGGTATACCCCAGGCCTGGATTTCTGACTCCTAGGTGCAGAACCTTGCACTTCCCCACATTGAATTTTAGTTTCCATTTTCCTGACCACCTTTTCAGAGCCTCCAGGTCCTCCTGCAAGGCCACCCTCCCCTCCTCCCCATCCACCACTGCACCCAGATTTGAGTCATCTGCAAAGAGACTGATCTCACTCCTGATCCCCCCTCCTGATGTCTGAGATATAGGCGTTGAACAGGAGTGGCCCCAGCACTGACCCCTGGGGAAACCCACTAGTAACACACCTTGGGGATGAGGCTAACCCTCCAACCACCACCTTCTGAGTACACTCAGAGAGCCAATTTCCTATCCATCTTAACAACTGTCTCCCTACCCCCATTTCCTTCAGCTTAGCCAGTAGGCCACTGTGGGGTACCGAATCAAATGCCTTGCTAAAGTCCAGAAAGAGGACGTCCACTGGCCTACCCTGGTCCAGGGTCCTCATCACTCAGTCATAGAACTCAGCAAGGTTTGTCTGGCAGGATCTTCCCATGACAAAGCCATGCTGCCTATTGTCCAAGTACCCAGTTTGCTCCAGTAACCCCCTAGCCTTTCCTTGACAATACCCTCCATCACCTTGCAGACCACCGATGTCAGGCTAATGAGCCTGTAATTTCCCGCCTCCTCTCTTGATCCCCCCCCCTTGTGGATCAGCATGACATGAGCCACCCTCCAGTCTGGGGGCACCCACCCAGTCCTCAGAGAGATGTTGAAAAACTCCGCTAGAGGGACTGCCAGGTCATCTGCCAGTTCTCTCAGCTCCCTGGGATGCATCTCATCTGGCCCAGGTGCTTTCTCCATCCGAAGGGATTTGAGGGCTTCCCTTACTCTCTCTACTAGGATTTCAGCCTCCACGTCCTCCCCCTTTTCACTGTGTACTGCTGGGCCCCCACCTGTCTGTGGTGGCCACTCCTTTTCCCCAGACCCATCAGGGCCCCTGGTCTCTGCCGGTCCCACCCCTTGCTCCGGTTGGCCCCCGCTCCCCTCACAAGACATAGCCTCATCCATCCCCCCTGGTAAAAACTGAGGCAAAGTACTCATTAAGGACTTCTGCCTGTTCCCCCACCTCCTGTGCCCAACCATCCCCTATCCTTATCTTGCTGATCTGTCCCCTTACCTTCCTTTTTTCTCCCAAGTATCTAAAGAACCCATTGTCCCCCCTCCGGATCCCACTGGCCAAGGACTGCTTCTTTTTTGCCTTAGCTGCTCTCACCACCCTGGTGACTCTCTTGGCTGTCAACTCATATTCCTCCTGATCCCTTTCACTCCTTGAACACTTGAAGCACCTATAGGTCGCCTTCTTTTCCCTCACCACCTCCTGTACCTCCCGGGTCAACCAGCAGGGTTTTCTGGCCTTACTGAACTTACGCCTTTCCCTTGTGCAGGATCTGGTAACCTCCTGTATTCTCCTCCTAATGATCCCCCACCTGCTGTCAGCATCCATAGCTGGCCTAATCCTGTCCAGATGATGTTTAAGGATCCTTCCCATCTCCCTGAAGTCTGCAGCCCTAAAGTCGGTTATTACTGTCCTTGTTCAGCTTTCCTCTCCACCTAGGTCCAGGAAGAACCAGACTGTGGTGTGATCACTCCCCACCAACAGGTCCCTCACCTCTAGGCCCCTAATCTGATCACTGTCCACCAGGACTATGTCCAGTGTCTGGGCCTCCCTAGTTGGCTCACCCACCAGTTGTGTCAGAAAAGCATCCTGGAAGACATCCATCAGCCTCTGCTCTCTGGTCACTGGTGATGTCATAGTCCCCCAGTCTGTTCCTGGCATGTTGAGGTCCCCCATTACCACTACCCTTCTCTTTCCCAATCTACTCATAGCTCACCCTCATTCATGAAGGGTAACTCTCCAGACAAATGAGCCCGATACCTTCTTCTCATGACTCGTTTATGCCTATACTTTGTGTACATGGGCTTTGAGACATGTTGTTGACTGATAGTATAACCTATTTTATAGTCACGGAGTCCATATTACCCTGAACCATGTTTCCGGAGAGGGGGGAAGAGCAGTGGGAGGATGGAGGGGAGGGAGGGCTGAAGGTGTTGGGGGTAGTTTTAGTGGGGTATGTTTTGTCTTATTTTGTATTTTGTGTTTATTGTATTGTTTATGGCTTTCTCATGCATTCCTGCACCCCACAAGTCTCATGTGGTATGTTCGTTGTTTATGGGTTTTTTTTTTTGCTCATGGTTGTATGTTTCAAAACAACAAAATATATAAAATTTAAAAAAAAAGAAGAGGATCTTTACAGACAGGAGGATTACATATCTTTAGTGTCCTCTAACTTACTTGTGGCTCTTTACCTCAAGGGCTACGACACTCCCCCTTGGTTTGGTCCCTGAAGGCCTGTGTGCAATTTCAATAATATATGCCCATTGAATGAACTAAGAGGCTTTCTCAGCCTGTGCTGGGCAACCCTCACTTCTCAATAGCTGGCTATCCCACATCAAGAGCTTTCTGTCCCCAGCTGTGGGATGTTACAGCACAGCAGATCCTGTCAGATGGTAAGCGTTTACCCTTGGGGGACCTTATGGAGGCCTTTCAGGTCCTGCTTCTCCACTGCTTCTGATACTTACAACTTTCTAAGGCCATGATGGCCTTCTTAGGACAAGCTCCTTGGTTATCATCAGAGGGAATTTGCTGATCACTTTGTTGCACCTTTCACTGCAGCCCCACATAACCTCAGGTCTCCATTCCTTCTATCAGTCTCTGGACCCCAGTGCATTAACTGGGATTTCATATGTTTGGCAACATAAATTGACCTTAGACTATATCCTCACACTCCATGAAGACTGTGACCTTGAGGCTAACGCACCTTCTTATGAAGAATGGCTCAGACAGCTCCTCCAAGTCCTAGCCATGGAAAAACAAATCATGAAAAAGTTTCAGGGTGTAACATCTATGCCTGGGGCTTGGAAATGTTGCACACCCTATTACTGGTTGATGAAGGATCTGATGAGTAACAATCGCCAGACCTGGACATCTATCCTACCCCTTTCTCCTTAGCCAAGAACTCCTGGGGGCCCTTGCCCCCTTGTTGGCTAGAAAATTTGTGCACTAACACAGATGACCTGGAGGCTACCTAAACTCAATTCCTTATAGCTTTCTTCCTTTTTTTCTTCTATCTGCCCGTCCCTTCTGTCTCTTTATTCTATGTTCTTTCTCTTGTTAGTTCATGCTCTGGGATTGGGGGTTTTAGTGGGTCCCTTGGGATAGCTTAGCTGTTCTTTCATTGTTTGTTGTATTGATTGCTGTGTTATTGTAGTCAGAAACCTAAAACTTTAATAAAGCATATTTAATTAACAAAATAAATACATAAATAAAGGATGGCGACCGGGTAAGTAAGTGAAGTTTACAATGGGGGTTCAAGGAGACTGGGCGACAGAGTGCCATGAAGCTGGTTGTATTGATGGCTTTTAAGATTTCTGAGAGGGAGTCTGAGGAGAGCTGTGGGCACTAGGGAGTGATAAACTGAAAAGTCGATCTGACGCCTTTCAGTGTCAGTTACATCTTGCCAACATCAAACATATAGGGAGTGCCTGGGGAGAGATGAGAGATGGTTTTGGATATTAATTTTATTTACTTGCAGGAGGTATGCCAGACAGTGCGGGCAAGCAGCACATGTGAATTTTGTTGCTATGGAGTGGCACGCGCTGCCATTTTGAAACCCATGCTACCGACTGCCACTGACATTAAGCCAGTGTGTTTGACGGCTGTCTGTTTCCTTTTCCTTGCTCTTTTTTTTATGTGTGGTACTTATTGCATACTTTATTGAAATGTAAATGAAGACAGACAGAGGGAGGCTTGGTCTGCAGCCAACTTGCTGGCTAACTCTCTCACTAAGCGAGAGAGAAAAAAAATGGTGGCTAGCAACTTGGAAAATTCAGGGTGGTCCAAACACACCCTAAGTAATGGGACACTCCGAAATGGGTTTTATTTTTTACCGGGCTCTATCGTAAGTTAATGTACCCCCCTGCTATGGCTCTTAGCCAATCAGAGAGCTCAAAGTGTCTAGCCCATTTTCTGTTTCATTGAGACCTAACCCCTCTCTGTCACCAAGAGTATATATCCATGAAATCACATGCATCAAGGTCTGGTACAGGGAACATCATTATGAGGCAACTTCATGAGTGGCCCAAAAGGTCAGAAACAAAGTAAGCTTCAGGTCTGGTGCAGAGGGCATCACTATAAAGATGCTTTTAATTTTTTTTTTATTTTTAGATGTAATTTTCAAAATATAAGGACATTAATTATGAAAAAACTACATTAATGCATCTACTAGGTTTGAAACACAAAGGGCCCAATTCTCAAAGTCTCCCAGAATGGTGGTAGGGGCTTGCACCACAAGGAATGGTACAAGGCACTGCTTGTGCCAAACGATGCCCTGGGAGCAATTGTCAGACTCAGCCTGCATGCACCAGAGGGGACTTGCACCATCCTTGTGGCACAAAAGGACTGTAGCAAGGTACTTGGGTGCTTGCGGTAGATGCAGACTGCCATATCCCCATAATTTGGGATTCTCTAAACCCTCTCAGAGGGAGAAATTCTAAGTACTGTTAGACCAGCCAGAGCTGGTCAAAAGACACTTAGAAATGTGTCTCCCAGGAGGGTTAGAGCACTTGCACCACCCCTGGAGCCTTACCTGGGAAGAAGGGAATGTGGGCCCTGATCCCCCCCTCCCTAACATCAATCTGTTGTTGAAATAACAGTTCCCTGGTGGCTATTGGTCCCCCCAGTCCCAATCTGCTCATAGTAATATGAAGATCACTGTTCCTGGTGGTCTAGCAAACCCCGTCCCTATCCCCAATCTGTCTGAATTCATATAGATATCACTGTCCCTAGGGGCACTGATAAGCAGCAGGAAAATCCCAGCCTCTCCCTACAAAACAGGGTACTAAATGAGAAAACGACCGAGGTAGACAGGTCAGTGGGGGATGCTGCAAAAGAAGGTAAAGCCAGCAAAAAATGGAGAGCAATGGGTACCAATGGCCGTAGTCTGAGTAACAAGCTTCCTGAATTAGTGGCCTTGATGGAGGAGGAACATCTGGATATCGTGGCAGTCACAGAAACATGGTACACACAAAACCATGACTGGGACATAAACATACCAGGATACACTATCTACAGGAGGGACAGGGAGGGTAAAAGAGGAGGAGGAGTAGCTCTTTACATAAGGGAAGAATCAAGGCAACAGAACAAAAGGAAAACAGGAGGAGAAGAAGCACTGTGGGTAAATTTGGAGACCGCAATGGCACCACAATCCGACAGGGGTTAGTACAGACCCTTCTCAGGGGAGGAAATGGACAAGGAAATGAGAGAAGAATACTTAGAATGGCAGAAAAGGGGAGATATTGCTGATGGGTGATCTGAATATGCCAGATGTTAACTGGAGTGCAGTTGCAGCAGCCACTTCAAAGAGTGGGGTTATTCTAGATGCCCTACAAGGGGCATGCCTTAGACAACTAGTATTGGAGCCCACTCGAGAGGGAGCAATCTTAGACCTGGTTCTCTTAAATGGAGATGAAGAGAGGATCACAGATGTAGAAGTGGGTAGCCATCTGGGAACTAGCGACCATCGAACAGTATGGTTCACAATAAACACAACAATAGAGTCAAGCCATACAAAGGCAAAAGTACTGGACTTTAGGAGGACTGACTTTGCGAAAATGGGTGAGTGCCTAAGGAATGCACTAGCAAATGGGCAGGAAGGAGGGGTGGAAGAACAATGGGGAATACTAAAAACTGCCATCACAGGGTAACAAGCCTTTGTGTGAAGCAAATTAACAAAACGAAGCGATGTGAAACCACTATGGTTCTCAAAGGAAGTGGCAGTGAAGGTTCAAGAGAGAAAGAAAGCATTCAGGAAGTACAAGGAATCACAGAAGAGCAGGACAGGGAACTGTATCAGTTAAAGCAAAGGAAGCTGGGAAGGTAGTCAGAACAGCAAAGGCCCAAACCGAGGAAAGATAGCCAACTCTGTTAAGAAGGATAAAACCTTTATAGGTACATCAGGGGAGCGAAGGAAGACCAAGGGAGGGCTAGTGAGGCTTAATAAAGAGGAGGAGGGTGGGCAGGGGTGACTGTGAAAAGGAAGAGATACTAAACAAATATTTTGCTCAGTATTTACAAAGGAAGTGGGAGGTACCTAAAACAAACAGTAGAAACACTCTGGATATAGAAGCTGATACCAGCCCATTTACAGAAGAAAGGGTTCTGAAAGAGCTCTTAAAACTGAAGGTGGACAAAGCAATGGGGCCTGATGGGATTCATCCCAGAATTCTAAAAGAACTAAAGGTAGAACTAGTGACACCACTGACTACCCTCTTTAACAAATCATGGAGGATGGGGTGGTACCTGAGGACTGGAGAAGGGCAGATGGATTTCCTTCACAAAGTGGGAGCAAGGCAGAAACAGAAAACTACAGACCTGTTAGTTTAACCTCAGTGGTAGGGAAAATGATGGAATCACTTCTGAAGGAAAGAATTGTTGAGTGTCTAGAGGCCAGAGGGGCTCAGGACCCAAGGCAGCATGGATTCACAGCGGGAAGGTCATGCCAGACAAATCTGATAGATTTCTTTGACTGGGAGACCAGAGTAGTAGATCAGGGAGGGGCTGTGGACATGCCCTACCTAGACTTTAGCAAGGCATTTGACACAGTCCCACACAAAAGATTAATATACAAGTTAGCCAGCCTGGGAGTGGGTCCCAAGATGACAGCCTGGGTAAAGAATTGGCTGGAGAATAGGACACAGAGAGTAATAGTAAATGGAGTCCACTCTGAAGAAAGGGGGGTTACTAGTGGGGTACCGCAGGGTTCAGTATTAGGACCGGTCCTCTTCAATGTCTTTATAAGCTATATTGCAGAGGGACTGGAAGGAAAAGTACGTCTCTTTGCAGATGACACAAAGATCTGCAACAGATGTTGATGCACAAGGTGGGGTGGAAAGAATGAGAAGGGACTTGGCAAGGTTAGAGGAATGGTCAAATGTATGGCAGCTTAGATTCAGTGCTAAGAAGTGCAAGGTAATGCACCTGGGAAACAAAAACCCAGGAGAAGAGTACACAATGGGGGGTGAGATACTAACAACAACAAAAATGGAAAGGGACCTGGGGGTAGTCATATCAGATGACCTAAAGGTGGGCAAGCAATGTGAGAGGGCAGCAAGGAGGGCTGGGGAGATAATGTGTTGCATAGGGAGAGGCATCACCAGCAGAAAACAGGAAGTTATTATCCCTCTGTACAGACAGTTGGTGAGACCCCATCTGGAGTACTGCATGCAGTTCTGGAGACCCAATCTCCGCAAGGACATAGACAGGATGGAGGCTGTCCAGAGGAGGGCAACTAAAATGGTGCAGGGTCTGCACCGGAAGACATATGAAGAGAGACTTAAGGAGCTGAATATGTATAGCCTCGAGGAAAGGAGAGAGAGGGGGACATGATAGAAACTTTCAAGTATCTCAAGGGAATCAACAAAGTCCAAGAGGGAGCATCTTCAAAAAAGAGGTGTGCAAGAACAAAGGGCACAATTTGAAGATAGAAGGGGCAGCTCAGAGGTAATTTAAGAAGTATTTTTTCACAGAGAGGTTGTGGATGCATGGAATGGCCTTCCGGAGGAAGGTTGTGGAGTCAAAAACAGTGGTGGAATTCAAGCATGCATGGGACAGTCATAAAAAGCAATTCTAGGGGGTGGGGGTAGGAAGAGGTAGGCTGCTGGTTAACTAGGATCTGCATCTTATCCAATCGGTAGGGAAATGGGCAGACTGGGTGGGCCAAGCGGTCTTTATCTGCCATCAAAATCTATGTTTCTATGTTTCTATGGCAATGGAGTCACCCAGGTGGTTAATACTGGGTGACTTCAATGCTTGGGTAGACAATGAACTCTCGCATTTTGGAAAGAATCTCTTCCAACTTATGACTATGTTGGGCCCCTCACAGGTAGTTACCTCTGCAACCCATATAGGGGGTCACTCATTAGATCTAGTGTTTCTACTGGATTTGGAGGTCACGCATTTGGGAGTGGAACCGAATGCGTGGACAGACCATCATACCATAAGATTCAGCTTTGGGGCACCCCCAAATAGATCTGCCTTTACGGAGATGGTCCAGTATCACCCTTTAAGGGGAGTTACCCCAGCGGGTCTACTGGCGGTACTGGATCTATCGGATATTTCCGGTGAGTACATGGGTCCAGAGGACCTCGTTCTTGTCTATAATAAGGCAGTGAGTGAGGCCCTGGATCTAGTTGCTCCAGTTTGTGTTCGCCCACTCACTCATCGCCCAAAGAGTCTATGGTTTGATGAGTCTTTAAAGGAACTGAGGAGAGCAGGGCGAAGGCTAGAGAGGGCTTGGCAGAAATCCGGCCTTGATGCGGACAAACTTAGGTTGATGGACCATTATGGTTCCTATCAATCAGCAACCACCCATAAGAAGGCAGAATTCCTGTCCAGGGAGATTGCTGCTGCGCAGAACCGACCGGCTCAGCTCTTTCAGACTGTTGACAGACTATGCAATCCACTCTGTCTGCAGTCTGGAAGAGATTTTTCACAAAAAAATGTGATGAGCTTGCTCGGTTCTTCACAGATAAGATTGCCAGCATCAGGTCGAGTATTGGCCAAGCTCCCTCTTTAAGGGTTTGCGGTGATCGGTGTGAGGAAGCAAACACCTCTGTTACCTGGTCTGACTTTGGTAGGCCGGAGCTCATGGATATTGTGAGGATTGTCTAGATTGTACGACCAACCAGCTGTAGTTTGAATTTGGGCCCTATGTCACTATTATTAGGTAGCTTAGATACTATCTGTCCGATCCTTGCTGAAATTGTCTGGAAATATTTGGAGCAGGGGATCTTTCCTGACCCCCTAAAGGAGGCAATTGTTCGACCACTCCTAAAAAAGCCTTCATTAAATCCAGACTGCTTAGCTAACTACAGACCTATCTCTAACCTGCCCTTTGTGGGTAAGGTTATTGAAAAGGTGGTTGCACTACAACTGGATGACCATCTTATAAATCACAATGTCTATGATACTCTTCAATCAGGATTTAGGAAAAGACATAGCACTGAGACTGCCCTTGTCCGGGTTTTAAATGATCTCCTGATAGCGAGAGATTGAAAGGCTCGTACTATTCTGGTCCTTCTTAATCTCTCTGCAGCATTTGATACTGTGGACCATGGTGTGCTTTTGGAGCACCTGCAGCTTTATTATGGACTGTCTGGTACAGTTCTGCATTGGTTTCGATCCTTCCTCACGGGTCAGAGGCAGAGGGTTGTCACTGGAATTTATTCCTCTGATGAAGTTTAGGAAACTGGGGAGGGGTCTCAAGCAAGTAGCTACTTCTGTCACTTTCTCAGAAGTACTACCTGTGAGAGGCAAGGGAGAGCATAGGAGTGCATGCACCAGGAACTTTAACTCATGGTTGAAGAACTGGTGCTGTGAGGAAGGGTTTGGATTCATTGGTGACTGGGGACCCACCTGGAGGGATGGAGGTTTGTTCAAGTCTGACAGCCTGCATCCATCCTGGAGGAATCAAGCACTCAGTGATAAGTTTAAGTGCTACATTGACAAGCATTTAAACTAGCAAATGGGGTGGCAGGCCAGCAAGGAGGATACCTACTTGCTCACCCCACAGCTAGCAGTGGAACCAGTGAACCAGAGGGTGGCTATCTCTGCAAAAGCAGTGTGCAAAAGATGGAGATTAGTGCCCAAGAGGTGGATATAAGCAGAAAGGGCAAAATTCAGCAGACGAGCAGACAGCAAGGAGAGCCAGGGATAAATGACAACCAAGGAAGGGGCTGGAGTAGAACAGTGAAACAGTCTAGGGAGGTCAAATCATGGAAAGCCATGTGCAAATGCCAGGAGCCTTAGCAACAAGAGATGGAAGATCTGGAGGCTGTCATGGTGCAGTCAGAACCTGGACATTGTGGCCATCACTGAAACCTGGTGTAATGATAACCACGACTGGGAGATGGCCATACCTGGCTACAACATATTCAGAAGAGACAGAGCAGGCAGGAAGGGAGGAGGTGGCACTCTATGTGAAAAATGACATAAGGGCCACAGAGATCCAGGAGGAACAAAATGGGGAGAGATACTGTGGGTTAAGCTGGAAAGGAAAATGGGAAAGCCATCCACACAGGTGTGGTCTATAGACCACCAGCCCAGGAGGAAGAAACAGATGAGGAGCTGATGCTAGCCATCCAAAGGATGGCAGACAAGAGTGAGGTAGTACTGCTGGAGATTCTACTATTCAGACGTGGACTGGAGCATCCCAGCAGCAGCATCAACTAGGAGCAGATTTATCCTGGACTTCCTCTGAGGGTGCCTTCCTCAAGCAACTGGTCGTGGAACCAACTCGGCAGAAGGCAATACTGGACCTTGTGCTCACAAACAGGGACAGTGTGATGGGGGTAACAGTGGGGGCACCTGGGAAACAGTGACCACCAGTCATTGTGGTTTGAAATCACAGAAAGAGCAGAACCAAACCACACAAAACACGTATCCTGGATTTTAGGGGGCAGACTTTGGGAAAATGGGGAGATACTTGAAAGAGGCATTAAGGGAATGGGACAGGAATCAGGGGTTGAGGAACAGTGGGCAGTATTTAAAATGGGGATTACAAGAACAACAGAATTATATATTAAGCAGGTTAACAAGAGGAAAGGAAGAGGACCCATTATGGTTTTCCAAAGAGGTAGCAAAGAAAGTGAAAGCCAAAAAGATTGCATTCAGGCAATACAAAAAGACACAGACAGAAGGGGATAGGAGAAGTACCAGGAGAAGCAAAGGAGGCAGGAGGTCAATGAGGAAGCCAAAGCTCAGACAGAAGAACACATTGCAAAATCAGTGGGTGGGGACAAAACCTTTACAGGTACATAAGTGAAAAAAGAAAGACAAAGGGAGGATAGTGAGACTGAAGGGGAGGATGGGGGCCGTGGAGGATGACAACAGTAGCTGACATACTGAACAGGTATTTCTGCTCAGTCTTTACTGAGGAAGAGGAGGGTAATGGGTCTGAAGGGAGTACAAGGGGTGAGAATGGTGCAGAAATGGACACAAGTCCCTTTACACGAGAAAGGGTCCTGAAGGAACTGGAAGTAATAAGAGTTGATAAAGCAATGGGGCCAGATGGGGTGCACCCCAGGGTCCCTAAAGAACTAAGAGAGGTGGTGGCTGAACCTCTGGCTATCCTGTTTAGCTGATCACTGGAAACAGGGCAGGTACCCAAAGACTGGAGGACAGCAGATGTAGTCCCCTTATACAAAAGTGGGAACAAAGAGGAAGTAGGGAACTACAGACCAGTCAGCCTCACCTCGGTGAGTGGGGAAGATCATGGAAGCACTACTGAAGGAGAGTTGGTGGAACATCTGGTTGTCAATGGACTACAGGACCCAAGGCAGCATGGTTTCACCAGGGGAGGTCATGTCAGACCAACCTCATTGAATTTTTGACTGGGTGACTAGGGAGGTGGATCAGGGAGGGCAGTGGACATGGCCTATCTGGACTTCAGCAAGGCCTTTGACACTGTGCCACATAGAAGACTATTACACAAACTGGGGAATATGGGTGTGGGCAGGACAGTAGTGTGTGGTGGGTAGGTAACTGGCTGGGTGGCAGGACACAGAGGGTGGTGGTAAATGGCTGTCACTCCACAGAGGGAAGAGTGACCAGTGGGGTACCACAGGGATCAGTGCTGGGACCGGTCCTATTCAACATCTTTATCAGTGACATGGCGCAGGATCTAGAAGGCAGAATTTCACTGTACGCTGATGACACAAAGCTCTGTAACAGAGTGGACACACCAGATGGTGTAGACAGAATGAGAAGCGACCTGCAGAAACTTGAAGAATGGTCAGGGGTTTGGCAGTTGAAATTCAATGCAAAGAAGTGCAAGATAATGCATATGGGGCACAAAAACCCTGGCATAATATATCAGTTGGGGGTGAGGATATAGCATGCACCAAGCAGGAAAGGGATCTTGGGGTTATCATCTCTGATGACCTCAAGGTAGGGAAACAGTGTGACAAGGCAGCAGGTAAAGCAAATAGGATGCTGGGATGTATAGGCAGGGGCATTACCAGCAGGAAAAGGGAGGTCATAATTCCGCTATACAAGACACTAGTGAGGCCCCACCTGGAGTACAGTGTACAGTTCTGGAGACCATACACATGTAAGGACATAGACAGAGTAGAGAAGGTTCAGAGGAGGGCAACAAAGATGGTGCATGGATTGCATCACAAGTCCTATGAAGACAGGTTGAAGGAACTGAACATGTACTCCCTGGAGGAGAGGAGGAGAGAGGGATATGATAGAGACATACAAGTATCTTACAGGGAGGAACAGGGTGCAGGAAAACACTATTTTAAGCGAAAAGATGTTCCAGGACTAGAGGCATGGGATGAAGTTGGAGGGAGGATGATTCAGAGGAAACATGAGAAAGAATTTCTTCACAGAACAGGTGGTGGACAAGTGGAACACCCTGCCAGAGGAAGTGGTGGGGGCTGAAACAATCACGGGATTTAAGAATGCATGGGATAGACATAAAGGAATTCTGGAGGTCAGGGGTAAGGTGCAACAGACTTCTAGGAAAACAAACTGAACTTACAAGCTCAAATGGGCAGACTGGGTGAGCCATAGGCCCTTATCTGCTGACACTGTCTATGTATCTATGTATCTATGATGCCATCTCCCTGTGCTGTGGGGTGCCGCAGAGCTCCATTTTGGCACCCATGTTGTTCGCCGTATATATGTTGCCATTGGGAGACATTATTAGGCGATACGATCTGGGTTTTCACTGCTATGCAGATGATACCCAGTTGTATCTGTCCTTCAATCCCGGACAGGAAGATGCGATCTCTGTGCTTAACAAGTGTCTATCTGAAATCAAAGATTGGATGAGTACTGGCTGGCAGAAGTTAAACTCAGATAAGACTGAGGTGTTGGCTGTGGACCCTAGTCGCCTTGAGGCGGGTTGTAGGGCTCGGACTCCATCGGGCATATGGCTTGATGGTGTCTAACTCTCAACCTCAGACCAGGTACGTAATCTGGGCGTTATTATAGATGACGGCCTGACTCTAAAATCTCAGGTGTCGGCCATTGTCAAATCCTCATTTTACCATCTTAGAAATATCGTTTGGGTGAAACACCTGGTTCCTCTGGCTGACCTTCCTACCTTGGTCCACACCTTTGTGACCTCTTGCTTTGACTACTGCAATGCCTTAGACTTAGGGCTTCCAGGGGTTGATATCCACCACTTGCAGCTGGTGTAGAATGCAGCAGCCAAGCTTTTGACTGGGACATCTAGAAATAGTCATATTATGCCTGTGCTATGCGGACTGCACTGGCTGCCGGTTCAGTGGCGGATCACCTTTAAGGTCAGGTTATTGATCTATAAAGCCCTACATGAACAGGGACCGCAGTATCTGCAAGATCTCCTTACTCCCTACTGTCCCTCTCACTCACCCCGATCCGCCGACGAGAGATTGCTAGAGATTTCCAGGGTTCGTTTAAAGACATCTGGGGCACGTGCATTTTCTTCCGCTGCCCCCACCCTGTGGCATTCTCTACCTCGCCAGATACGAGGCTGCCTGACCATTGAGAGTTTTAAATCTGAGCTAAAACCTTTTGGTTTTTGAAAAGCGTTTAAAGATTGATTTTATTTTTAATATTTGTTTATTATTTAGCGTAATTATTGTACAGAGCTTCGGTTTCTGAAAAGCGCTTATAAATAAACTTTTACTTACTTGTCACACCACACATGTGAACATGTGTGATGCACTGTCAGGTCAACATCATCATCAGTAGGAATGATCATGTGCCAGCTGGCCTGCCTGTACCAAGGCAAGGTGTCTGTCAGCAACACTGATGACCCATGTTCGGTAACTGACTCAGAACGTCGTAGTGCCGGCTGGTGGTTGTAGGATTCAATATCCAAGAGACTGTTCCACTACTCCGGGGGGAAGGGAGAGTGAAACACGCACACACTGCAGATGACTGGCAGAGGCTGTGAGGGAACTACTGTGCCAGCTCCATTAGCTACTGTGGGCTGGCTGGACAAAGGATGTCAATGCACATCCCCATCCCAGGTACCACCACACATCAGAGAAATGGCTTGCACTTCCCCTGCCCATGACACAGTTCATACACCGCCACACCCTTTGCCAACTGTGTTTGTCAGAGTAGCCTACACTGAGCATGAGGATGTTGTTCCTGCCCAGGGGGGCATGCCAAGGGGGATAGGCATGGGTATGTTTTTTTGGCATCCAGGGCCGGGTCAAATGCTCCATTGACAACATCCAGGGACCCAGATTGTCAACAGTGTACTAAATATAATTAGACCATAAATACAATGCACTTCACATGTGCTATGTTACATTATATGTCTAATGGACACATAGAACTTCAATGCAAAAAGGAATGAACACATGGTACATGCATGCACTCACCTAGTGCTGTCCTCTGTGAATCCTGGTGTCCACTGAGTACCAGCTGAGAAAGGTGTGGCTCCCCTCTCTCCACATCACTCCACTTGTATTTTGGCTATGAAACACTGCGGTGCACACCACTGTAAAGGTGCAGGTTTCTGGCAATTGTTCACCACACCTTGTCCCTTTTCTTGGGAGCACGTAAAGTCCTCCCTGTTGGCAGGAGTATGTTGCTATTTTTCCTGATCAACTCCAGCAGTAATGCAGTCTGTGCATCACTGAAATTTGTGGATCTGATCCTATCTGCCATGGTAAATAGCAAGCAAAACTGTAACTGTGATGCTGAGAATGGCGCTGCCTGACACACCCTTCTCCCTAAACAACCCTCAAAGTCCTCAGGTTGATAGTTTGAAGTGCATGCACATGTTTCCACAAGTGTGAGACACGTGGCCATTGTTTTCACACACATACATGAGATCTATGACCATTCCATGCATGTGCACTAAAATGTCGGCCATTTTCACGCACATGCGGAAAAACTTGGATATATTCGCGCATGTGCTGTAATTTCATATGTGAGCCTTTCTATTTCATGCAAGTGCAAGAAAATGCTATGTTGCGGAACAAGATTACTTACAGATGCCTTACATGCACTCCAATGACACCCACCCCCATCAGCATTGTGGACATACCTTCGTGTGGTGTATGCATGACACAACATAGACATGTGACCACGCTCATGTGTACAAGGTGATGGGATAATCTGGGGGCTGATTGTCACATCTAATGAGTGACACTTCACCAGGTTTGCTAATGCCCCTCCATGCCAGATGTGTGCAAATTAACTCAAACTACTCCCATGCCCCCCAGCAGGGTATGACATCATGCATGTGTACTGATGGTGATGAACATATGTATGAATACAATGTACATAGGTAACACATGTGGACATGTATCACAGTGGGCTGTGACCAACTAATATAATGTGTCATATACAGTTAAATGCTTCATAACATACCTGGAACCACACAACACAGTAGCCTAGTTACCAATATTGGCATGTGATACAAACATGTCTGGGTTGCCTGGTATAATGATATAGTGACACATGGCATGAGGGACCTGTGGTCTGCGGACATGGCATGTGGGAATATCATGATTCTATACATGTACATGGTGTTGTGATGCTCGACAGTGAGCATCACATCAGTGTCACCGGGGTATTTGGGATGTACATACATTATTATCTGTTGTGTGTGTAGGTGTATACATATTATTATACATGCTATGTTATATGGGTTTAACATTTCAACAGGTGACAGTGGGTACCCACTAAGGCCATTGCTCATGACACCAGTGACAGCACCACAGGCACAGCAAGCAGGAGAAGAGGTATAATGCCGCACATGCCCACACAAGATCTATGATTGAGGGTACATTTGGTGTACTCAAGATGCGGTTTAGATGTTTGGATTGCTCAGGAGGGGCACTGCAGTATAGTCCTGAAAAGGCATGCAAAATCTTTGCAGCCTGTTGCATACTGCACAACATTGCCCTGTCACAGTAGATGCCCCTACCCGATGTACCACAACAACAACAACAGGATGATGATGATGACCATGCACAACCGATGCCACATGCACCATCACCGCCAGCACCACCAAGAGGCCATGGGGGTCCAGCGGCAATGGCACGACATGCCTGAGAACAGCTCATAAGAGACTGTTTTAGCCTTAGTAACAAGTGCCTATGCTGACATTGTATCACCATTATGTACATTCAGGATACATTGATGAATTGCCTACATGAGAGGTTAACGTTACTTTAATGTAGAATGTTTGAAGCATTGTAAATATAAAGTTTATTGATATGTCATGTGTCTTTGTTCCCTGGTGGGATGGGGGGCTGTCAGTGAGTGCTACTATGTATGCTGTGATGTGGCAGCCATATACGCCAGTGGCTGAATACTGGGTAGTGGACATGTCAAGTGGCCTAGGGCATGTCCTTCTGAAAAAGGACTAGGTATGCATCCAGTAAGTGAGCACCATTGTGTCTTTGGTCACAGTTATGTGCACTTGGGACATGTCTATTTCACAGACAGGCATGCCATGAGACACATCAGTATACCCTGGGAGAGGGCTGAACAGCCTGCTACAGTGTTTACATTCTATGATACACCTTGGTAGGAATGCATGGTGCACATATCTGTATTAGAATACATTGCATGGATCTGCCTTGATGAATACCCAGGCCATGTAATTATGTGGACTACTTCATGCATAGCCCATCAACTATCCTGAGAGACACCTTGTGACAGCTACCAATTGTACACTATGTGGTGGTTCACAGGGGAATCCCAACATCTATGCTGCATCACCATCATATACAATATGCAATATGTGCTGTCATGTCCCAATGTATGATTGAGAGACGCACACCATGCTGCCATCCAGCTAAACAACACAATGACAATATTGCATGGTGAGAAGTAATCCAAATCGTCTTTATGTAAGGATGTCTTTGCAACAGATACATTAACATAAATTGGTGTGACATGTGTACAGGCTACTTAGCATCATCATGACATCTACACATACACATTTACATTTGTATGTTCAATTTGCAAAGGCTATGTACATGTCATTGTAATCCTGGGACACGTCAGCTTAACAACAATAATAAGTATCAATTACAATATGTAATTACTATCAGAGATGAGCTAGGAATGTCTGCATGACAGGAACACAAATGGTATTGCAGGGCCAGAGATACATAATACTAGGCACTATGCACAACATGGGCATGGAGTCTCCCTTGGCCTGTGAGGCATAATGTTGATGCGCCTGGCATTGCCACATGTGCAAATGATGTGCGACACTACTACCTAACAGGGACACAACTACCTGAAAGATCTCCTGATTCCCTACTCCCCCAATCGTCCTCTCCGATCCACTGATGAGCAGTTGCTAGAGATTCCCAGGGTTTGTTTAAAAACTTCTGGAGCTCGTGCTTTTTCATTTGCAGCACCAACCCTATGGAATTCTCTACCTCATCGGTTAAGAGAATGACTGACCATCAGTAGTTTTAAAACTATGCTGAAAACTTATTTATTTTCCTTGGCTTTTCCAGACTAATTTTAAATATTTATTATGCTGCTTGCTTTTTAAATCTTATGCTTATGTTGTGTACAGTGCCTTGATTTCGAAAGGCGCTTTATAAATAAAGGATTGATTGATTGATTGAACATTCATGGCATGCACAGCACATGAGGGCCTTGCCATGACATTGCACCATTCACATGGTGCTATATGATATGGAGGCCAGAGTGATCACCCTCTATAATGTTGCACATACCTTCCCAATCCTTTTCATACAGCACAGCCCCGTGTTGCTGGGTGTCCTATGTTTTGGTGATGTTGTAGTCCCCTGTTGAATTTGGTGCCCACAGAAACAGAAGTCCTGACACAGTCACTTGCATCACAGATAACCCCTTCCGTCCACAGTTGTGCCATATGCTTATTATGACATTCCCGTCAGTCACACATCCCTGAGACAGTCTAGCTACAGGTTGTGACCAGATGTGTCACAGCCATAGCACGTTCTGGTCCTACCCCTATGGACAGGAAGTGTCAGAACTCTCTGTGTTCAACAATGCAAGACTTGTGATATACCCTGCATGTCCCTGCACCACATTCCAAAGGCTGCCACCACCCCTTCACACACACATGTGAACTGTGACTGATAACTGGGCGGGAAGAGCCTTGTACCCCTGTACCGCATAGCACTACAGATACACTAGTGCCTCATTGTGGCTCAGTAGCATTCGTGTCACCTTGTGCGTATTGGATTTGTCAACATACGAGACCCTTGATCTGTCACGTGTGCCCCAGAACATTTTGTGCCCTCATCACAGCCATAGTATGCCAGCATGTAATTCCAGCCCTGAATATGCATATGAGAGTGTATTACAATGATAAATTAAGCCAGCATTGCTAAGTGAGACATATGTAGCAGTAAATGCATTACCTGACATAAGGAACATGCACATTGTACTAAGCTATTTGGAATCTTACTAACAGTCATACTAAACAGTTTCCACAATGTGTTGGTTTAGCATGGTCTTCCAGAGTTAGCAGTGTAGTGGTAACTCATCTTGTATAACATTTAAATGCTAATACACAACAAGAGACAGTTTGTAATACAGTTTTGTCAGGAAAGGTTGAATTACTTTTGCAGTCCAGTCACAAGTCACTGCAGAGCGGCACTGTGATTCTTCTGAAACACGTTGTGCAGGGCATTGTGCTGGATCCAGCAACAGTCATGCAAACACTCACCATTGTTTAAGCAGCCCATTGTAGGAATAGTTAACATTGCCTGGTACTATACCCTATTTGAGTGCTGTTGCCAATGTGGTAGGGTGATCGGGATCTGTGCCATGGGAGTCAGTATGTTCCTGTCACATGGATAGGGGTTTTCAATTGCTAGGTAGATGAGACAGCCCAGGCATTGCTGAATGGAAACACCCATGGTTTAGATATGTCTGCATGCAACAGGATGATAGGAAAATGGCTATTCAATCAGTGTAGGACTGTGGCGAGGGGATGGACAATGGGTCACTGCACACGCTTTAAACATGTACTATTGTGCACTGTGAACCGAGGGTGTCTGGCATTCTCTGTTTCTCATTGGTCACAGTGATGGTGTCAATGGGGACTCCACATCATTATGGCAGTGTATACACATATCATTGCCTGAGCCCATGGTGTACAGGACTATCTGACATGGCGGATGTGGCCAACATCCAGGGTTACACAGGCTGGCATGGTACATACTGAACATGCCACATACATTCCTGTCAGGCTAGTGCATGGTTATGATATATATCCTGGTGGCATAGGCCAGGCCAGTCATATGCACAATGCCACATATACGCAGTATGTCATATTGGATACATAGATACATAGATACATAGATACATAGACAGTGTCGGCAGATAAGGGCCTATGGCCCACCCAGTCTGCCCATTTGAGCTTGTAAGTTCAGTTTGTTTTCCTAGAAGTCTGTTGCCCCTTACCCCTGACCTCCAGAATTCCTTTATGCCTATCCCATGCATTCTTAAATCCCGTGATTGTTTCAGCCCCCACCACTTCCTCTGGCAGGGTGTTCCACTTGTCCACGACCCGTTCTGTGAAGAAATTCTTTCTCATGTTTCCTCTGAATCATCCTCCCTCCAACTTCATCCCATGCCCTCTAGTCCTGGAACATCTTTTTCGCTTAAAAATAGTGTTTTCCTGCACCCTGTTCCTCCCTGTAAGATACTTGTATGTCTCTATCATATCCCCTCTCTCCCTCCTCTCCTCCAGGGAGTACATGTTCAGTTCCTTCAACCTGTCTTCATAGAACTTGTGATGCAATCCATGCACCATCTTTGTTGCCCTCCTCTGAACCTTCTCTACCCTGTCTATGTCCTTACGTAGGTATGGTCTCCAGAACTGTACACTGTACTCCAGGTGGGGCCTCACTAGTGTCTTGTATAGCGGAATTATGACCTCCCTTTTCCTGCTGGTGATGCCCTGCCTATACATCCCAGCATCCTATTTGCTTTACCTGCCTTGTCACACTGTTTCCTACCTTGAGGTCATCAGAGATGACAACCCAAGATCCTTTCCTGCTTGGTGCATGCTATATCCTCACCCCCAACTGATATATTGTGCCAGGGTTTTGTGCCCCATATGCATTATCTTGCACTTCTTTGCATTGAATTTCAACTGCCAAACCCCTGACCATTCTTCAAGTTTCTGCAGGTCGCTTCATTCTGTCTACACCTCTGGTGTGTCTACTCTGTTACAGAGCTTTGTGTCATCAGCGAACAGTGAAATTCTGCCTTCTAGGTCCCAAGCATGTCACTGATGAAGATGTTGAATAGGACCGGTCCCAGCACTGATCCCTGTGGTACCCCACTGGTCACTCTTCCCTCTGTGGAGTGACAGCCATTTACCACCACCCTCTGTGTCCTGCCACCCAGCCAGTTACCTACCCACCACACTACTGTCCTGCCCACACCCATATTCCCCAGTTTGAATAATAGTCTTCTATGTGGCACAGTGTCAAAGGCCTTGCTGAAGTCCAGATAGGCCATGTCCACTGCCCTCCCCTGATCCACCTCCCTAGTCACCCAGTCAAAAAATTCAACGAGGTTGGTCTGACATGACCTCCCCCTGGTGAAACCATGCTGCCTTGGGTCCTGTAGTCCATCGACAACCAGATGTTCCACCAATCTCCTTCAGTAGTGCTTCCATGATCTCCCCACTACCGAGATGAGGCTGACTGGTCTGTAGTTCCCTGCTTCCTCTTTGTTCCCACTTTTGTATAAGGGGACTACATCTGCTGTCCTCCAGTCTTTGGGTACCTCCCTGTTTCCAGTGATCGGCTAAACAGGATAGCCAGAGTTCAGCCACCACCTCTCTTAGTTCTTTAAGGACCCTGGGGTGCACCCCATCTGGCCCCATTGCTTTATCAACTCTTATTACTTCCAGTTCCTTCAGGACCCTTTCTCGTGTAAAGGGACTTGTGTCCATTTCTGCACCATTCTCACCCCTTGTACTCCCTTCAGACCCATTACCCTCCTCTTTCTTAGTAAAGACTGAGCAGAAATACCTGTTCAATATGTCAGCTTTACTCTTGTCATCCTCCATGCGGCCCCCATCCTCCCCCTTCAGTCTCACTATCCCTCCGTTTGTCTTTCTTTTTTCACTTATGTACCTGTAAAGGTTTTGTCCCTCTACCCATTGATTTTGCAATGTGTTCTTCTGTCTGAGCTTTGGCTTCCCTTACTGACCTCCTGCCTCCTTTGCTTCTCCTGGTACTTCTCCCTATCCCTTCTGCCTGTGTCTTTTTGTATTGCCTGAATGCAATCTTTTGGCTTTCACTTTCTTTGCTACCTCTTTGGAAAACCATAATGGTCTCCCTTCCTTTTCTTCTTGCTAACCTGCTTAATGCATACTTCTGTTGTTCTTGTAATCCCCATTTTAAATAGTGCTCACTGTTCCTCAACCCCTGATTCCTGTCCCATTCCTTAATGCCTCTTTCAAGTATCTCCCCATTTTCCCAAAGTCTGCCCCCCTAAAATCCAGGATCGTGTTTTTGTGTGGTTTGGTTCTGCTCTTTCTGTGATTTCAAACCACAATGACTGGTGGTCACTGTTTCCCAGGTGCTCCCCACTGTTACCCCATCACACTGTCCCTGTTTGTGAGCACAAGGTCCAGTATTGCCTTCTGCAGAGTTGGTTCCATGACCAGTTGCTTGAGGAAGGCACCCTGAAGGGAGTCCAGGATAAATCTGCTCCTAGTTGATGCTGCTGCTGGGATGCTCCAGTCCATCTGGAATATTGAAGTCTCCAACCAGTACTACCTCACCCTTGTCTGCCATCCTTTGGATGGCTAGCATCAGCTCCCTATCTGTTTCTTCCTCCTGGGCTGGTGGTCTATAGACCACACCTGTGGATGGCTGTCCCCATTTTCCTTTCCAGCTTAACCCACAGTATCTCTCCCCCATTTTGTTCCTCCTGGATCTCTGAGGCCCTTATGCCATTTTTCACATACAGTGCCACTCCTCCTCCCTTCCTGCCTGCTCTGTCTCTTCTGAATATGTTGTAGCCAGGTATGGCCATCTCCCAGTCGTGGTTATCATTGCACCAGGTTTCAGTGATGGCCACAATGTCCAGGTCTGACTGTACCATGACAGCCTCCAGATCTTCCATCTTGTTGCTAAGGCTCCTGGCATTTGCACAATGCTTCCATGATTTGACCTCCCTAGACTGTTTCACTGTTCTACTCCAGCCCCTTCCTTGGTTGTCATTTATCTCTGGTTCTCCTTGCTGTCTGCCCTTCTGCTGAATTTTGCCCCTTTTCTGCTTATCCACCTCTTGGGCACTAATCTCCATCTTTGCACACTGCTTTGCAGAGATAGCCACTCCTCTGGTTCACTGGTTCCACTGCTGTGCTGGGGGTGAGCAAGTAGGTACCCTCCTTGCTGGCCTGCTACCCCTTTGCTAGTTTAAATGCTTGTCAATGTAGCATTTAAATTTATCATTGAGTGCTTTGGATTCCCTCCAGGCTGGATGCAGGCCTCAGACTTGAACAAACCTCCATCCCTCCAGGTGGGTCCCCAGTTACCAATGAATCAAACCCTTCCTCACAGCACCAGTTCTTCAACCATGAGTTAAAGTTCCTGGTGCATGCACTCCTGTACTCTCCTTGCCTCTCACAGGTAGTACTTCTGAGAAAGTGACAGAAGTAGCTACTTGCTTGAGACCCTCCCCAGTTTCCTAAACTCTTCCTGAACTTCCTTTGGCTCCCCATTTGCCAGGTCATTAGTACCTAGGTGGATAATGACATCCAGCTCACCCTCCCGTCTTGCCTTCCCAGTGATCCCCAGGATCTTCCTTCCATCCCTCCATGCCGTGGCACCTGGTAAGCACCTCACCTCCCTGTCCTCCCCCTCCTGTGTTCCTAGCTGGATCCCTCTTATGATGGAGTCCCCCACCAGGATTCAGTTCCTCCTCCTCTGGGGTCCACTGCTTTCCCTGCTGAGGCCACCTCCTTGGCTAACCTCCACATCCTTTCCTTCCACTTCTCTGGGTACCTCTATTTGGTTGTCCTCATTTGCCAGTGTGGCATATGAATTCTTGAGTAGAATAGGATCTGGGATGTGCCTCTGCCTGACTGCTCTAACCCTCCCTGAGCCCACTGTCATCCAAGTGCTCCTCGTTCTCGGCATCCTTTGAGGCAGTTGCATTGGACTGGGTGGTCCCTGGATAAGGGTGATGGTACTCCTGACCCAGTTTACTTCCACTCTGAGTCTGGCTACCTCATCCCGCAGTCCAGAGAGATGCATGCAGATAGGGCAGCATCTCAGTGTCCAGAAGGTCTGCCTGAATATGGCTGCCCCACAGCCACTGCATTGCACCACTCCCCACATTATACTGCAATTCCACTACTTGTCTGCTACTGAAGCTCTCCTAGTTCCCTTTTTATTAATTTACCGTACTAAAAATCCTGCCACTGATCCTCAGATAAGTTTTTTTTTTTTAAAGAAAAAGAAACCAATAAATAAATAAATGAGTCAAAACACTTGTCGTGCTGAGGGTGGGCTTCTTCCCCCTTATGCCCCTCCTACTTCACACCCCTTACTATACCCTGTGTTTAGCTCCTGCCAATCAGATTTAACAGGGCATATAATTAAGAGTTGGGAAGGGGAGGGGGGCGAAAATTTGCAGCAATTAAAGACAGTACAGAATTACACCACCACTATGTTTTAAATTTTCAACAGCCCAAAAACAATTATAAGTAAAGACAACAAAGAAAGTATAGTGTCACTAAAAGCTCACAATCTAAGTTTAAAAGAAACATAGCAATTACCATTTACTCTAAAGCAGTTAATTGAATATGTTTCCTTCCTTCCCCTTCTGGCTTCTTCTGAGAAAATAAAACTCTGCTTGCTACTTTAACTCTGACTAAGCCCCACCTCCAGTTATCACATAGCTGAGGTCAGAGGCCAGACAATTAACAGCCTTCACCCAACTACAGGGCAGTCAGACAAACCAAGATAAAATGTGCAGCAATTAAAGACAGCACAGAATTACACCACCACTATGTTTTAAATTTTCAACAGCCCAAAAATAATTATAAGTAAAGACAACAAAGAAAGTATAGTGTCACTAAAAGCCCACAATCTAAGTTTAAAAGAAAAATAGCAATTACCAGTTACTCTAAAGCACTGAATTGAATATGTTTCCTTCCTTCCCCTTCTGGCTTCTTCTGAGAAAATAAAACTCTGCTTGCTACTTTAACTCTGATTAAGCCCCACCTCCAGTTATCACGTAGCTGAGGTCAGAGGCCAGACAATTAACACCCTTCACCCAACTACAGGGCAGTCAGACAAGCCAAGATAAAATGTGCAGCAATTAAAGACAGCACAGAATTACACCACCACTATGTTTTAAATTTTCAACAGCCCAAAAACAATTATAAGTAAAGACAACAAAGAAAGTATAGTGTCACTAAAAGCCCACAATCTAAGTTTAAAAGAAAAATAGCAATTACCAATTACTCTAAAGCACTGAATTGAATGTGTTTCCTTCCTTCCCTTCTGGCTTCTTCTGAGAAAATAAAACTCTGCTTGCTACTTTAACTCTGCCTAAGCTCCACCTCCAGTTATCACGTAGCTGAGGTCAGAGGCCAGACAATTAACACCCTTCACCCAACTACAGGGCAGTCAGACAAGCCAAGATAAAATGTGCAGCAATTAAAGACAGCACAGAATTACACCACCACTATGTTTTAAATTTTCAACAGCCCAAAAACAATTGTAAGTAAAGACAACAAAGAATAGTGTCACTAAAAGCCCACAATCTAAGTTTAAAAGAAAAATAGCAATTACCAATTACTCTGAAGCACTGAATTGAATGTGTTTCCTTCCTTCCCCTTCTGGCTTCTTTTGAGAAAATAAAACTCTGCTTGCTACTTTAACTCTGACTAAGCCCCACCTCCAGTTATCACGTAGCTGAGGTCAGAGGCCAGACAATTAACACCCTTCACCCAACTACAGGGCAGTCAGACAAGCCAAGATAAAATGTGCAGCAATTAAAGACAGCACAGAATTACACCACCACTATGTTTTAAATTTTCAACAGCCCAAAAACAATTATAAGTAAAGACAACAAAGAAAGTATGGTGGCACTAAAAGCCCACAATCTAAGTTTAAAAGAAAAATAGCAATTACCAGTTACTCTAAAGCACTGAATTGAATATGTTTCCTTCCTTTCTTCCCCTTCTGGCTTCTTCTGGAGGTCAGGAAGACACAGCCATGCAGGCTGAGTCACATGTTGCTTACAGTACTGGGAGCCATTTCCATATACAGGATATAAACAATATCACAAGTCATGTGTATGACATGAATATTGGCAGCATGGATGTCTGGGGTGCCTCTACACATGGGCCATGGTACCAGGAGCACTGTCAACCTTTTTGCAGATGATTTACATGTTGGATATCAATCTACATATATTTGCTGGTTAGTGGTTATAAACCACTGCCAGTGAGTGTCCAACAGTTCTATAAACCACATATGTGGTTTATGGAGCTCCATAAACAACGGGCAGAAGAGTACCACAGCATCACCAGACAAAATGCCGAACAAGCTGTTCTTATGCTGGATGTTCACAAGCGCTATACAATAGGTCACTCAACGTGAGACAAGCTTGTCATTGGTGGTAACTGTTACCCTTGCAAAGTGGAAAAAAAGACAATTTAAATCACAAAACATAAAAAAAACAGGAAATACAGAAAATAAAACATGGAGAAGTGTGGTTCTCTGGGGATTTTATGCACCCCCTCAGTGTGTGATGCCCATGTAAATGCCGAGGGCTTCGACCTCGGGGTTTATAGGGCATCAAATACCTTGGGGGTGCATAACATTCCCATACACCACACTTTTCCATAAATTATACTATATATCATGATTGTTTACATGCTGTGGACTTATTTTAGATTGCTGTTCGTATGTTCTGCCTCCTTGCTTATACCACACAATATGTATATTGATGCATAGCTATGCCTAGCTTTGGTTACCTGCAGATGTATGCAGTACTGTCAGTGCACACTTCCTGAACAGTGGCAACAACTTCATACAGAGCACTCACACATGATACAATAGTCATCTGTCCTCCCACAGCATGGTCAACGAAGGGATTGTGTTGTGAGTGTTCATGTGTCCAGGATACATGCACTCGGAGTTGATAGAGCACTGTGAACACATATGTTTTGGTGTGATGAAAACAGCATGGTTCACACACTGTTCACCTTTTAAAGTGCTCAACATCGATGGTGCCCCTACTCTTGACCCTCTGACTATTGCCAATATGTTTAACAAAGTATTTACTGACCTTAGCAGCGTACTTCCAACACATTTTTTCTATGAATCCAACCCAACCTCAAGCCAAAGCCTAGGGCTTACTCAAACATCCCCCCTTCTATTTCAAAACTGTCAACTACAACCAACCAAGAAAGTACATTCGTAAGGTACTTGGAAAATCCAGGAAAAGCAGCGACACACTCTACCTCTAGTTTATTTCCCTTACATTTGAAGAAATCCTAACTCCCATTACTAAATTGCTGAACTTATCCCTGCAGCTGGCTCAATTCTCCCAAGCTTGGAAGTCAGCCCTGGTAACTCTGGTACACAAGACCAGTGACCGGGCACTGCATACCAGTTACAGGTCTATTTCTATCCTTCCACCACTGTCAAAAGCACTGGAGTGCATAGTCTCAGACCAGCTGTTTGAATACCTTGATAAATACAACATCCAGTGCCCAGAATAACACAGATTTCGGAAAGGGCACAGTATCACAGCTCTTCTGGAATTCACCAGCTGCGTACATAGCTCACTAGACCTGGGTAACCTTGTCAGTGTGGACTTTATTGACCTAACAAAGGCCTTTGACATGGTCAGTCACTCTCTACTACTTCAACAACTCACCTCTATAGGCCTGTCTAACCCCACAACAGATTGGTTCAAAAGCTACCTAGCTGATCATTCCCAGCAGGTAAAGATTGGAAACACCACATCTGGGCATTTTCTGGTTCACTGTGGGGTTCCCCAGGAGTCATTTCTAGGACCCTTCCGTTTCAGCATCTTCCTAAATAACCTACTTCGATCATGTGACCAATGGATGCTACTCTATGCAGATGATACTGTTATTTTTACTTCTCATCAGGACCCTCACACTCTAAAATATCAGCTACAACATGCCTTTAAACAAACTGAAGACTGGTTCAGAGTACACAAGATGGTTCTGAACTATAAAAAAACAAAAGTAACGCTTTTTAGCGGTGCTAAAAGCAAACACAAAGCAACATCCCTAAACATCACTAGCTGCCCAGAAGTTACACTTGAACAAATGGAGTCATTCAAATACCTGGGGGTTACACTTGACTGCTCCCTCTCCTATGCAGAACACATTGAGAACGTGGCCAAAACAGTCAACATAAGAATTGGGCTCCTGCACAGGCACAAGAAATGCCTGACACCTGAAGCCCTAAAAACCGCAATCCATAGCTCAGTTGTTTCCATTATTGACTATGGATTGGTCATTTACAGCTCAGCAACTCCCACCTCACTACGTAGGATAGCAGTAGCCCTCAACAAAGCCTGCAGACTGCTCACCAGTTCCCCCTGACTAATGCACACTTGAGACCTTTATGAGCAAGTTGGGTGGCTACAACGTGAAAATAGGATGCAATATCAAACCTGCCTATTAGCTAAAAAAACACTACTTGAACTTCAATCAATCAATCAATCAAACTTTATTTAACCAGGCAAGTTACATTATTGAGCAAGCTCATTTCAAGAAGGTCCTGGACACATAGGACAAATTCCTTCACAATAACATAACAGTTCATGGTACAGTAGACAGTAATACAGGAAATTATAACACTACAAGGTCAGTAAGCATGAGCGCAAGGCTTGGTATGTAACATAAATAGGCAACAATTCAATGTATGCTAGATTAATTCATTAGAGTATTGAGTGAGGAGGGGGTGGGAGACACAGTGGAGGGCAGAGGAAAAGGTAGTAAACAGGACCCAAGAAGGAGAGGGAGAAGGGCAGCCTAACAAAGTGGAGGCCCCAAGTGAGATAGCTCAGGGAGCTTGAACCTCCTGGAGTCACAAACCTACTAAGCTTATTCACAGGCCCACACTGCACCAGGAACTCTGACCATCAGGTTCTTACTGTCCCACGCTGCAGACCCTCCCAAGGGCAGAGGTCATATGCCTACCGGGCACAACTTTGGCTCAATAACCTCAGCACTAATCTTGATGCCATGCAGAGATTGGGGCCTTTCGAGACCAAGCTAAGACAACACCTACTGAAGAAAAGCTCCTGTGACTGCACTTTTGAATTGCTCCTTACCCCCCTAACTCCTGACCCTGGTCTTATTCGACCACAGGTTATTACCCTCTCCTCACTACTCCTACTTTGTCCTTCTACCCCTAGTTTCCTCACGGCTCTTCAATACCTTGCACTTTCCTCTATCATCTCCCCCAACTAGTCATCATGCCCCCCCCCCCACTCAGTGCCCCCTACTCTCCTTCTGGATGTTTGTTTACCATCTTTTACCTGACAATGTCATCAAGGCTGCTACTTTTACTTGAATAATCCTTGTGTTAAAATCATCTCTGTTACCAATTCACAATGTATTTTGTCTATGTTTAATTCACCTAGCTAGATACTCCTAAACCCACAATGTATGTATTCCCACCCTTTACGACGTGGAGCCTTTGGAAAATAGTAGTCTCCTGCTCAAAGGTATTGTAATCCAAGATTGAATAAATAAATAAATAAATGCCAGAGGAGGGGAATTAGATCAAGGTCCCGGCACTATCATATGTCTCCGTGGACTGTACACAGTCGTACAATCTGTCGCAAACATTAGAGTCACTTTGAGGGCTGAGGGGCTGATAATGTCTCTGTAATGTGAGCATCTGTGGCCATTACATGGACTCTGGGGGTAATGCCCTGTGTTTGAACTGATGTGTCACCCCTCAGGTCATTTCCAGTGTGGGACATGTGAATTGAATGGTTTAAGTATTTTGTGCTGGGACGCTTCTGTGATGCGTGGCACCACCATCCAGATGGTGCTGTTGCTGCCAAGGTACAGGGTCATTGGAGAGCCATCTCTCTCCCAGATGTTTCACTGTCCTGTTGCCCCGATCCATATCAGTATGTGGGCAGGCTGTAGCATGGGCATGGAAGGGCAGCAGATCTATTGCAGGGCCTACAAAAGTGATCGTATCAGAAGTGACTGGGTAACCACAATATGTGTGACCTGGTGGAGTGTAATAAAAGGGGTGATATCATGGGAGCATAACATCATCTGAGAGCAATATATCACGTACCTGTGGCTAGCATATGGCAGTAATGTGGATGTCCCAAACCATTGGGCATAACAAAAAGATGGCCAGGGGTGGACTTCATGATGGTGGCAGGGGGTTAATTTCCATGGGAAGGGTTGCGATACATGCAATAGACACCCACTGGCTGAGGTGTGGGCATAGAGAGTGGGTTGGCCCAAGCAGTCATGGCATAGGTCTACCGGAACCTTGCAAATATGTGCAGTGATGTAACAATGAATATCAACATTGGTCTGCTGCATGTACCCTTGGGTAGGGACACAGGTGGCATACATGGGCCTGTTGGTCCATCCCATCCAACATCTCAATGTACCTACATGTCTCCACTGCAATGTTAGGACACCATGTCAAATGACATTTAACGCCAAGACCAGTGTTCATGGCATCTTCATAGTCCTCCAGTACATGTCTTGTCAAATGCCGGGGATGTATCTGCATATGACACATCCCACATGCATGGGCCACATGACCTCCCACTCCTGTGGATCTCATGCCTTTGCATGTTGTGTGACTCATGACACATACTACAGTTATACATGCTATTGGGTGACAGTGTGAGGGTTCACAGTGCTACCAATATACACATGCCCCGTGTGTGTTTGTCAAGCAGGCATCACATCCAGTCAGACCCTTCTGTAGATCCCGCACAACTGCCATACACTTTGTGCTAGCAGCTGGTGACAGACATGACCATGCTATCATGGCAGTTACACACCTGTTGTCATTGTCAGTGCTTGTATACCGCTCAGTATGGCTCACATTGGATATGGGCAAGAAAGGAGTGGAATCTGGCACAATAGTGCTGGACTTCAGGAGGGCCAACTTTGGGAGGATGGGGGAAGTGGTAAAAGGGTACCTGGCCAGAATTCAATCTAGTATGGACACTAACCAGAGGTGGGAGCTCATAAAGCTGGGGATAGTGGAGGCAACCACAACCTGCTGCAAAGCCCAGAGCAAGAAGGCTAGGGCTAAGAAACCGATCTGGTTGAGCAAGGAGGTCATGGAAAAGGTAAGGAGGAAAAGAGTTGCCTTTAGGAAGTACAAGAAAACAGGAAGGAGGGGGGGACAGGGAGGAGTACTTGACAGAATCAAAGGAGGTGACAAGGGCAGTAAGGGGGGCCAAAGCATCTACGGAACTCAGGCTGGCACAAGGCATTAAGAAGGGGGAGAAGGACTTCTTTAAGTACATCAGGGAGAAAAGGAACTGTAAGGACCACATAGTAAGGATTAGGAAGGAGGGGGGTTGGGTGGAAGCAGGGTGCGATAAGGTGGAAGGACTAAATGAGTACTTCTGTTCAGTATTTACTAAAGAGAAGAGGGGGGTGACACCCAAGGTGGGAGAAATGGCAGAAGCAGGGTGGGAAGTGGTGACAGATGGGGAAATCATGGAGAGCAGAGTTCGAGAGGGTGTGAAGGCACTGAGGGTGGACAAGGCGCCAGGCCCAGATGGCATCCACCCCAGGGTACTGAAATAGTTGGCAGAGGTCCTGCAGGACCCTTGGCAGACCTATTTTTAATGCCCTCACCACATTCGGTGTGTACCTCAGGACTAGAGAATGGCTCATGTGGTGCCCCTCCACAAGAGTGGCCCCAAGGATGAACCGCAACCACAGACCAGTGAGCCTCACATCCATCATGGGTAAGCTAATGGAGACTATCCTGAAGGAGAGGCTGGTGGCCCTCCTAGAGGCCAAAGGACTACAGGACAGTAGACAGCATGGCTTCATACGTGGCAGATCCTGCCAAACCAACCTGGTAGAGTTCTATGACTGAGTAACTAGGCAACTGGACAGGGGCCATGCAGTGGATGTCCTGTATCTGGACTTCAGTAAGACATTCGACTCAGTGCCACATGGAAGGCTGGGAAGGAAGTTAGTAGGCACAGGGGCGGGTGCAAAGCTGGTGAGATGGGTAGGAAACTGGCTTCAGGGAAGGCAACAAAGGGTGGTGGTGGGTGGGGAGCTCTCACACCCAAGGGCAGTGACTAGCGGTGTTCCACAGGGCTCGGTTTTGGGACCAGTGTTGTTTGGGATATTCATTGCAGACATATCATGGGACATCAAGAGCAAGATCAGTCTCTTTGCTGATGATACCAAGGTAGGCGCGATGGTGGATGACCTAGGGGGATGGCAGGGGTTGCAGGATGGTCTGGCAAAGCTTGAAACCTGGTCAGACACCTGGCAACTGGCCTTAATGCCAAAAGGTGCAAGGTGCTGCATTTTGGGATGAAGAACCCAAGGAGGAGTTACCAGCTAGGGGGAGTGCAGCTAGCCCAGACAGAGGAGGAGGAGAAGGATCTGGGTGTGCTATTACAGGGTCAATGAACAACTTGGCACAATGTAGGAAGGCAGCTGCAAAGGCCAACAAAATGCTGGGTTGTATTGCAAGGGTATATCCTCAAGGAGAAGGTGATTCTGCCACTGTATAGGTCATTAGTTGACCACACCTGGAGTACTAAGTGCAGTACTGAGTCCATGATCTGAAGAGGGACATTAAGTTACTGGAGGGGTGCAGCAGGTGACAAAGATGATCAAGGGGCTGGGGACTTATCACAGAGGAGGTTGAAGGATTTGAACATGTACTCACTGGAGGAGAGGAGAGACAGGGTGACATGACTGAAACCTTTAAATACATGAAAGGAATAAACAAGATGGGTACAGAGGGGCTGTTCAAAGTAAGGAGGAGGCCACAGGGGCCATGATATGAGACTGGAGCAAGGAAGGTTCAGGAGGGAGATGAGGAGACACTTTTTACAGAGGATGGTGGCTGGGTGGAATGGTTACCTGCTGAAGTGGTATGCAGTAGAACAGTGGACTGCTTCAAACGAGGATGGGACAGGACAAGGGGGAGGGTTAATGAAGAGGAAGGGTGGAAGGGAGGGGCAGCTGCAGAATAAGGGGTGCTAGCTGCACATTTGAGCAGACTTGATAGACCTCTAGGCCTTTATCTGCTGGCAAATTTCGTATGTTCGTATGTTTGTATGTCAACATATCCCCCACATTGCACCCCTCAATTCACCATAGTACACGTTTGCCTATCCAGTGCTTCCTTGTACACCACAACCCACTCAATAATGCAATATTGACACACTGTACCATATTTCCATAATAACAGCTCTCAGTGGCATACATGCATTACATCTAGCAAGCATCTGACATTGCCATCACACATTTGTTTATCCCATTGTTCATTTCACATTCCACATGGTGATCCCCTTTGTGATATTTCCCTGTATAGTCTTTTAGATTCCCAGTTCAAGTCAGTCAATATACCTGCCATGGCTAGCATCTCATACCCATGGCATGTACATTGTGACCTCTTTCATATGTCTAGGTCTACTTTTTTTTGGTGGGCATCCTTTGCCACCGTGTTTTGATGTCTGGTTTTGTTTTGTTTTCCCAGACACTGTCAGTATTTGTCTTGTTCCAAACACAGTTTGTGTTTGTGTCCTTGTTCTTGTAGGTTCACTTTCATTCACACCCTGTATGTCCTGTATGTCCTGTCCAGTGGCTGCACATGCAGCCTTTTCTGCCTGACATGCACATGTTCATCTGTTTTGGCCCTGCTTTTCTGTAGTCTGTGTCCTCTCTGCCTCCTTGCACCTGGACTATGTTGTGCATCCTTCTTTCTCTCTTTTTCAGTGGACTGTCATTCCATGCCTGGTTTTGTCCTTTGTGGGCACATTGTTCACCTGTGCTCACTTCTTCCTGTGGGCTGCCACTGTCCCCTGTATGTTGTGTCTCTGGTATGAACACTATATGTGTGCTGGCACTGTTCCCTGTATGCTGTGTCTGGTGCGGACACTATAGATCTCACTACAGTTGTGTGGTGTGGGCCTATACTGTGCCTTCTAGGGTATTCCCATGTATTGTTGGTTTGTAGGGGGTACTGTGTAGCACATTCCTGTTGGTGTCATCACCTGCTGTTGTTGTGTGCATTTGAGCAGTGACAATGTGTGACTGTACAGTGCCACCTGCTGTCTGTGGTTCTATGTTTGAAAGGCCACATGCATACTGTGGGCTATGTATGCCCACCCCAGTGGACACTTACCCTCTGGTTGTGCTTGTGTCATGCATTTGTGTGCAATTGTTCACAGTGTGAGCTATGCCCACATGAAGACCACCCACAGCTGTGATGGTACTGGTCATCCTATTCATTGCACTTGTATGCCGCTCAAGTGCTGCCACATGTTGTGTGTGTGTCTGTCCCTCATGACTAACATATGTTTGTCCTGGATGCCATGTAGAACATCAATCTGCAGCTGCACGATTACATTATTTCTGACAGCGGCATCAGAGATGGTGTGTAGTGCACCCACTATGTCAGAACTCAGTTGGCACTGTGTTTCATCGTTGTCATGTAGAGCGGTGGCTATAGACTGCACAGCATCTATCAACTGATGTGTGTGCTCTGAGCTACTCTTGTGGCGTTGTGCGAGTATATCCTGCAGGCTACCAATGGCCACACTTATTTGCCTCTCCACATTGAGTATGGCATCCCCATAGCTGCTATGGTCGCTGTGTGATGCACCACCATCACCCTCAGACTGTTGCTGGCTCTGTTGTGATGTGGGTGTGCCTATATCAAAGTCATGTAATGACAGTCCTGAGATGTGACCACTCTCAGGGGAATGTTCATGGGTGGATAGTACAAAGTCCTGGTCAATATTTTCTATGGGAACATTGTCCCCCTGCTCCTCTTCTTCTACCTGTCCGTCTCCTTCCACATTTTCACTGTCGTCAGCCAGGTGTGACTCTGTTCCAGGACCTGCATCACCATGTGGTGCAGTTGGTTTACTGTACTGGGAGTCATCATGCTGCTGGGACTGTTCCCACAGTTGCTGCTGACCCTTTTCATTTCTGTGGCCTCACAATGTCTCCTGTGAATGTATAACAACAAACACATTATGAATGCTGTGTCCCTACTGTGCCCGTCCCTTAATTATTTTATTTATTTAGGAAATTGGAATTATAACCCTTTGAGTTATAGACTCATTTCCAAAGGCTCCACGTCAGAATAAAACATAGACATCCATACAGTACATACATAGAATAAATGTGGGTGAGCAGTCATACAGAGTATAAGTACAATGAGCACTGGTTAATGCCTATACATTTGGTACCTAAAACAGGGCAGAGCTATCGACATATTTACCTAATGAGCGGTTAAGACCTATTCAACTGATAGCTAAAGCAATGCATGATATGAGTTGGTCGTAAGCCACCTCAGGGAGGCCTTGTCTTATACATTATACAATGCATTCATAGTCCAGTGCAACTATATGGTAACCAAGGGAGGTGAGGAGCCTGTAGGCTAGAAATAGTGAGGGCTCTCCACTGCCAGGCCAAGGGCAGGTGTGTGGCCTAGTGGCATGGTGCAGGATCCAAAAGGTTACTGGTTACACTGGCATTGACATGAGGAGATGGTCCCTTGAGGCAGCTTTAAAAGGACCTAGATTGGTAATTGACATTTCATGCATTCTGACATTGTACAGTGTCACTGGTAGCACAACAGTACTGCCATATCACTGAACTGTGGCACAGGACACAGTAAGTACCATGCTACAGTACAGTGCACTCACCAATGCTGTTCACATACACTTTCAGGTGCTGTATGTTACCTTACGGGCATTTATTTCAGATGTATTATGGTCACGTGTGTCACGCTGTGCATGTGGCCACAGATGTTGGACCATTCCAGCCACATTTACTGAAAGCCACATATCCATGCAGGAATGGTAGTGCTCATCTGGCCTTCATGTCAGCTCACAATGAGTATGTGTGGCTCTGTGAACTGCTCAGGGTCAGCAGTTTACATTAATTTTGCATGCTGCAGATTTGATACATACAGATCATAATGTTTTTACACTGTGTGACGGTCATATACTGACAAACATGTTTCCACACCACAGCCTGACTACTGTGCATCTCAGACCCATTGTTGTTCAGCATCATTGTCATGTCTGTAGATGTTACACATGCTTACTCATGGCATGTTTTTCCCCCCTTTGTCCTGAAGAGTTAACTGATCATTGCAGACCTCGTATTTTGTGGTCCATTGCAATTGGACTGTGGGTGTGGCATTTCGGGACACACATCAACTGACATGTGGACATGGGTTTGTATCCCACTAGGCACCACTTGCATACCTTGTGAGCATGGGCATATCACGTAACATACATGTGCCCCCAGGTCACACCTTGCCACCCATGTTTGTTCCCATTAGTATGAATTATGATTTGTCTTCCACCTATCTGTATACACCCTGTGATGGCATCCATCCATCCTGCACTGTGACATTGGTTTACTTGTACATGTTACCCAGAGTAACACAGCTGCCTACTGTACCCAGTTCTCAGGTGATTGTCAGAGTATTGCTCACAGAGTACACAATGATGTTGATATTGTTGTCATACTGTATGCTGGACTGCTGCTATGCATAGTATTCCTTGCCTGGAATCTGATTGTTTGGCAGCATTGGGTGACATCATATTTTAGTGCTGATTCAGCAGTGATGTCAGTACTACAGCAGAGCAACTGGGAATGCTGACTCATAGTTGATGTACCCTATCCACGTAGGATGAGTTGCTTAGTTACTAACACTTGTCTGTACAGATATGGCAGCATAATGTGTCACTTGCTGAGGCCTACCAGTGGCTCACAGGTTGCTCTCTAACCAACAGGGGTTCGGAGTCACACACTGCATTGTCCAGTATGTGCAAGTCTGCTCATACGCAATCAGTATTTGTGTATGTGCAGGCCTACACACGCACGCGCACAAACACACTCACACACACACACACACACACACACACACACACAGCACAACCTGTACATTGGGCGATTGTGTGTTAACCAATCCCCCCCTCCAGCTTTGCTCCAGTGGGGACAGGGTACCAGGGACATGTGTTGTACATATTCAGTTGGGTGATGGGGATCATCACCCATGCATGTCTGTGATGTTGTCCATGGATGCAGTGGTGTGCATGACAATATGTGTGTTGTTTGGCCTATACAGCAGCAGAAAAACATGGATACATGGCACTTGCTGGTAATTGGGACTGCTAGGTCCTTGTAGTCAGCCCATCAGCCCTGTACCCACGTTCTCAGTAAAGCTTCACTGGGACCCTCCTGTTGGCTTACCTGTGTTGTTTCCCCCTAGGCCAGTCCCATGCATGTATACAGTGCAGTCCTCCATGATGTAACACAGTGTTGCAGACTTTCGCAGTGGGGTTAGTCTAGCAAATAATGCAATGCCAATGTGTGTTTCACCACTTTTGTTATTCAGAACACATGTGACAATGCGATTCATCATGGCAGACTTCACTGTACTTCGTACCACAGTGCTTTCCGTCACCACCCCCTGTGCCCACACACAACATCCGCAGTGTCTGTGATTGCACAGTTCATCACATTCCCTCATGACATACCCCGTCTCAATGTCATGTCTTGCACCCTTGTGGGTGTGCACCTCTTGTACTGTTGTTTTTCTATGCTGTGCCACTTGTTACTGTCCTTTAGGTACAGTAATTGCCACTCTCCCTACTCTCTTCCCGTGGGTACATTCTACAGTCCCCTTACCTTTCCTGATGCGTTTTGTGTTGCAGACCCTGTACCATGGAATTTGGTCAACTCTGAACCAGATGCATCTCATTGCTGCACTTTCTCAGGTGCAGCCACCAGGGCTGCACACAGTAATCCATGTGTGGCCGGACAATGGGTTACTATCAGAGCATCACTACCTTGTGCCTTATGCTGGTGGTGGTAACCCAGGCTATGCATCTCATCATGCCAGTGGCCTGCGCTGCTGCCTTTGTACAGTGCCCTGACATTTGCTGATCATCTTTTTTATATGCCTGCTGTCTATTTATTCCTTGGGGACTGAGAGCAGCCCAGCAACACCATCCTTTACTTGTCCACAGGCATTATCTGGGTCAGGTGCATGTTATAGCAGTTTGTTAGTACTTGGCCTTGGTTTACGCTCCTCGTGCAATGTCTTCCACTTCCCCATGTCCTTCCTCATGTTGTAAACCACCTTGGCAGTATCCACCCCGTGCACAGCTTGGTGTCATCTGTGACTAAGCCTATGTTTCTGTGCAGCTCTGCCGCACTGTGGCTAATGCTGATGATGCATGGGACAGACCCAGGGACTTCTCCCTGTTGTATCCTGTTGCTCACCTCCCTATCCTCAGACTGTGGCCCATTCCCCACCAATCCCTGCCTCCTTTCCATTGGAGGGTTCCTAAAGCAGTACAACTATCTGTCTCCCAAGGCCAGGCTACACTTCTTGTTGACTGGCCTCTCATGTGGGACAGTGCTGCAGGCTCTTCTTGACTCACGCTTTGTCCTTACATGTGCCATCCCCTCGGTCATCTTTTCCTGTCAGATTTTACTGACACAACGTAAATAGCGTGACAATGGTTGCCTAGGGTCCAGGGCACAGTTATGTTCTACTTGTACATCTGTTCTTTCTTTCTGCCTTGCCTCCATACATTTCCCCTTACTGGGGTTAGACATGTTAGCCTATAGTTCACCCACACCTCCCTACTACCAGATTTGTGTGGGAGTAACACATGTGCCCTACTCATGTCCAATGGCAGCACACCTGTGTTTTTTTTTTCTTTTTTCCATATTCTGTTTATACTTCTCATCCTCTGTGCCCCCTACAGACTGACCCTCCCAGCCCTGACTTCCCAGAATAACCGGAGCTTCCCTGTCTGCCCAGCCCAGGAGCGGAGCCTGGGGAGAGTCAGTCTTCATCCTGAGGCTAGAGGATTTATTTTCCTCATTTTTTCTCCCCGATCCCGTTGCTGGGCACGCCACCAGGCGTGTGTGTGTGGTGTGCGTGCATCTGCAAGTCCCTTGGCACCACTCCTTCTGTGCACCTACAACCCCCACTTCCCCAGTTCTCCACTTGGGGCAGTCATTCAAGGGAGCGCAACCCTTCCCCTCCCATGAGAGGAGAGCTGTCCTCCAGATGCTCAATCCTCTCCCTCTCTGCCAACCTGTGATGGCCCGGGCTCATTCCTGAACCCAGGTCACCAGCATGGCGCAAGGTGTGGCATCCAGCACCTCAACCCTCAGCACCACCGAGCTGGGGCAACACACCTGTGTTTAATGACTCTGTGACGATGGCTGCAAGTGGGTCTGCTAGCAATGTTCAGAGTTTCTCTGATATCTGTTGTGTGGACACATAACTGCAGACACCGTCATGGCAGTGTCCTCATGCAGGACTCCCGACTGTGTTGCTGGGTCTCCCCCCTGGTACCTGTGTTCCTGCTGTGGTCCCTGTCCTTCCCCCATTTCATCTGCAGCAAGCATTCATTTATTGTCCGCCTTGCAGTGCTCCTGAACAGGGTGCTTTAAAACAGTCACTGCAGAAGTAAATTCACTAGGGATAGAGTTCTCATAGAGTTCTTAATCACAAGCTGTGCAGGACATCAAAGCCACTGTTTGTAAAGAAAAGTTTAAACTGTATATTTACCAGCTGTATTAAGGTGCCTCAGAGCCCCGATTTCTTTTGTTAAACTTAGTAGTAAGACTATATCAAGCCCCTCCTTCCCACTTACCTATTTAAACTCTGTCTTCCACAAGAGCTTCGGGGCACAATCTGCAGGTCGAGAGGGCAGTAAGGAAGCCCTCCCAGAACGGTGTGGACCCCCAACCGACAACACAGACATCGCAAAGGTACGGCTTGTCTGCTACACAGTTGAACAAGCTAGAGTCCCGCTGACGCTGCAAGTCAGCTCCCCACCGCCCCACCACCACCCTTGACAGTCACTCCCTTATATAGCAGAAATCACATGCTAGTCTTAACCAATCAGCCTACTTTCCCATTTGCAGGTTATACCAGGCATCCACTAGAGGCCATTACACCAAGGTCTTAGCAATAAGACACCATTCAAAACCTTTTGCTCTTTAGCCTCTCCATTATAGAATTTGACGGCAGATAAGGACCGCTTGGCACACCCAGTCTGCCCATTTTCCTACCTAATGGATAAGCTGTAGATCCTAGTTAACCAGCAGCATACTTCTTCCTACCCCCCTTAGAATTGCCTTATGGCTGTCCCATGCATGCTTGAATTCAACCACTGTTTTTGACTCCACAGCCTCCTCGGAAGGCCTTTCCATGCATCCACAACCCTCTCTGTGAAAAAATACTTCCTTACATTACTTCTGAGCCACCCCCCCCATCTTCAAATTGTGCCCTCTTGTTCTTGCACACCTCTTTGTTTGAAAGATGATACCCTCTTGGACTTTGTTGATTCCCTTGAGGTACTTGAAAGTTTCTATCATGTCCCCCCCTCTCCCTCCTTTCCTCGAGGCTATACATATTAACCTCCTTTAGTCTCTCTTCATATGTCTTCCAGTGCAGACCCTGCACCATTTTAGTTGCCCTCCTCTGGACAGCTTCCATCTTGTCTATGTCCTTGCGGAGATTGGGTCTCCAGAACTGCACACAGTATTCCAGATGGGGTCTCACCAGCTGTCTGTACAGAGGGATAACAACTTCCTGTTTTCTACTGGTGATGCCTCTCCCTATGCATCCCAGTATCCCCCCAGCCCTCCTTACTGCCCTCTCATATTGCTTGCCCATCTTTAAGTCATCTGATATGACTACCCCCAGGTCCCTTTCCATTTTTGTTGTTGTTAGCATCTCACCCCCCATTGTGTACTCTTCCCCTGGGTTTTTGCTTCCCAGGTGCATTATCTTGCACTTCTTAGCATTAAATCTAAGCTGCCATACATTTGACCATTCCTCTAACCTTGCCAAGTCCCTTCTCATCCTTTCCACATCACCTTGTGCATCAACTCTGTTGCAGGTCTTTGTGTCATCTGCAGAGAGACATACTTTTCCTTCCAGTCCTTCTGCAATGTCGCTTATAAAGACATTGAAGAGGACTGGTCCTAATACTGAACCCTGTGGTACCCCACTAGTAACCCCCTTTTTTCAGAGTGGACTCCATTTACTGTTACCCTCTGTATCCTATTCTCCAGCCAATTCTTTACCCAGGCTACCATCTTGGGACTCACTCCCAGGCTGGCTAACTTGTATATTAATCTTTTGTGTGAGACTGAGTCAAATGCCTTGCTAAAGTCTAGGTAGGCCATGTCCACAGCCCCGCCCTGATCTACTACTTTGGTCACCCAGTCAAAGAAATCTATCAGATTCGTCTGGCATGACCTTCCCGCTGTGAATCCATGCTGCCTCGGGTCCTGTGCCCCACTGGTCTCTAGGTACTTGACAATTCTTTCCTTCAGAAGTGATTCCATCATTTTCCCTATCACTGAGGTTAAACTAATCTATTATGCCTCAACTATACCTATTAATCTTCTTTACCATCACCCCTTGGGTGTCCCTCCCACCATCAATTTACCCTACACTCTGAGATCACATCACATCTTGTGACAGGCTGCTAACAAATATTCCTACCTCTACTATCACAGCTGAGTCGCACCATGGCCACTTCTACTGTACTCTATCCACCGGCCCTGGGCTAATCCCAGCTACCTTCCGAATCAGTCTCCTAGTCCTTCTACCACAAACCTGGAGACCAAAAGCTGACATAGCTATACCTCGTACCACCTCCAGAAAGTTTCAGTGGATAGCTCATCATGCCAAACTCCTGGTCACCCTGCTACTTCTCCTTGCAGGTGATATTGAGCTTAACGCCGTACCAACCCACCCCCACGCCCAAAACCCTTCTGTCCCACTCCAAATCCCCATGGGCCTTAAATTGATTCACATAAATATATGCAATCTCTTGTGCAAAATAACCTTGCTACAAGCCCTCGCCGTGTCCCTCAGCCCAGACATACTGATTATCTCCGAAACCTGGCTAAAATCACATAACACCGATGCAGAATTTGCTATACCTGGCTACACACTTCTCCACCATGACCATGTGGACAAAAAAGGAGGTGGCTTAGCTATGTACATTGCCTCCACCATCAAATTCTCCTTGATTGCCCTATCTCTACCGTCTGACTCCATTAATGCCTTAATGGTAAAACTTACCATCACCCATTCAATCCCAGTCTACATAGCAAGTACATACTGCACTCCAGGCACCACCTCACCTGCCATACTGGACTACCTGGGCTACTTAAACTCCCTGGCAGCAGTTGGTGAGATCCACATACTAGGGGATTTTAACCAGAACTGGCTTGCTGAGTCCCTTTCCAAATTTTGTGACAAGGTAACAGCCCTAATCCTAACACAACTAATCACTGAACCTACTGGGGCAAACCACAAAACACAGAACCATGCACTACTAGATTGGTCCCTCACATCTCACCCGCACAGTGTCGTAGCCTCAGGACTCCTTCCGGATGCCCTTAGTGACCACCACGGAATCTACTCCGTACGCAAAATTCACAAACCTAAAGCTCCCCCACCCAGAATCTTATTGTCTAAATCCTACAAATCTCTGGACCTCCCCTCATTATTAAATGATTTGGGCAACTATGACTGGTCATGCATTAGTCAATTCACCTCGACAGGCGAGGCACTGCCGTTCTTTAAGTCCAAGTTCATCACCATCTGGGACCGCTATGCCTCCCTCAGATGGACCAGAGTTCAAGGTGCTCACCTCCCATGGATCTCTCCCGACATCCTAGCCCACCTCCGAATCTGAGACAAGGCCTGGAAAACCTTTAAGACTTCCAAATCTCAGGCCGACCTGCAGACCTACCATGCACTCCGCAATTCTAGTACCAAAAGAATCCACCACGCAAAGACCAACTATTTCTTATGTGCGTTCAATTTCTCCTCTCATCTCCTGTCTCGATTCTGGGAGGTGGTCAAATCACTTCTCTACCCATCATCACAACCACTCACCCCTTCCCTGCAGGTTGAGTGTCTCTCCATCACTGACCCCTCAGCAGTTGCCACCTTGTTTAACACTGTCTTCACTACCAGCCATGCTACTCTCTTGTCCACCCCTCACCCTGCTCAGCATGCCCCCACCATGACCCCATCTTGTGGCACACCTGCAGCTCACCCCTTCTCCTTCCTGCAAGTCACCCCTAATGAGGTATACAATGCTGTGGTTGCCCTTAACCCAGAAAAGGGCAAATGTCCCACTGGGTTGGACTCTAAAATTCTCCACCTGTCGGCCCCTGCCATAGCTCAACCCCTTGCCTCTCTTTTATCTTATCATTCGTCCTAGCAGAAGTCCCCACTGAGTAGAAACATGGCACCGTAATCCCACTTACCAAGTGTGGTGATGCCTCTAACCCAAGCAACTACCGGCCCATCTCCCTCCTACCGACCCTTGCCAAGATAAAAGAATGCCTGGTTCTCTCTCACCTCTCCACCTATCTGGACTCCTCTTCCTTTTTCTCCCCCTACCAGTCTGGCTTTAGGAAATCCCACTCCACTACCACCTCTCTTCTCAGGATTACCGACTCCATCCTCACAGGGATGGATGCTGGCCACATCACTGCTGCCATCTTTATCGACCTGGCAAAGGCTTTCGATACTGTGACTCACTTTCTTCTCCTGACCAAACTAGCCAATGCTGGTCTATCCGACTGGGCCACATCTAGGTTCCACTCCTACCTCACTGGCAGATCCCAAGCTGTTCGTATCAGTTCGTCCATGTCGGATCCCCTCCCAATCACGTCAGGAGTGCCACAAGGCTCTCTCCTAGGCCCCCTCCTGTTCTTGGTCTTCCTGAATGACCTGCCATCTGCCTGTGCACACTCCGCTATCCACATGTACACAGATGACATGGTGCTATACGCATCCAGCCCCTCGTCCTTGGAAGTTGCGACCAGACTTTAGTAAGACTTCATCTCAGTCCAGCACTGGGTCCACTCAAATAAACTCCTAAATGCCAACAAAACAGTCTCCTTAACCTTTGGCATAAGGCAAAAAATTTCTAGGCTCCCTTCACCATTTGTATTCCACACCCTGGAAGGGTCCCCTCTGGAGTCCTGCACCACCTTCAGATACCACAGTGTCTGGCTTGGCCAGCACCTCAACTGTTCCACACATATTGACTCTTTACTCACGAAGCTGCACCCTAGGCTTGGTGCACTTTACCAGAATCATGACAGCATCCCCCTTCCAGCCCAGAAGGACACTGTGAAAAAAATTATCCTCACTGTCCTCGACTATGGGGACATAGTCTATGGTGCCGGCCCAAAGACCACATTAGCCAGGCTGGACCCTCTCTTCCACTCTTTTTGCCGCTTTGCCTTGAACAGCCCCTACTCCACATACCACTGGGCCCTATATCAAGCAATGAACCTCACCTCTCTTGACAATCGCAGGCTAACCCACTGTGCAAAAATCCTGGCCAAGTATTGGTCACAGCGTCTCCCCTACTACCTCTCCGACATCTTAACAAACCCTAACTCACAAGCATACACACTCAGAAATTCAGACTCCAGGTCCCTAGCTGTCCCCTACTGGTCTACCTCCTCAGGGCAATCAGGTTTCAGCTACCACATTCCCATGCTGTGGAACTCCTTCCCACCTAACATTCGTCGCTTCACCTCCCTTTCACACCTAAACTCCATGCTCCAAGATAATTTCGTCCCTACCTGTGCTTGTGTCTAGGCATTTCCCAATCACTAGTAAAATCTCTGGGTATGTCTGCACTTAGCGAATTGCAATTAATCAGTGCCTAACTATTGTTCTCTAACCTTATGCTGTCTCTCCTATCGCTTAAAGTTAATTTTATTGTACACTTGCTGTATATAACTGTGTTTACCAACTGACTCTCTCAGTCCACTATGAACATGGAATCAGAACCAAATGGTAGCGATCTTCCACAATGTATTCACTTGTCTATACGGGCCCAGATATTCAAACTGCGCCAGTCTGAGGCGCAAGCCCCTGCGCTGCTCAAAATAGTTGCGCTGTTGAGCAACTCCTTTGAATATCACCCCAGAGCCACAGCACTTGCGCATGGCGCAGTGGAACTTGCACTACCGCAAGTTGCCAGAGTTGAGCATTAAACTTGCGGTGGCGCAAGTACCATTGCGCCATGCTCAAATTTCCGATATTCAAAAGGTGACATGCAAATGGGGCCATAATTTATGCAAGGCGCAGGGGGGGCCATTTGCATCTATTTATGGCCCCATTTGCATGCCATTTGCATGTAGGTGCGCCGATCCCCGAGGACTTGCTCCTGGCCACCCTGCCAGGCAGCAGCAGTCGAGGACCGCGCCAATGCAGCCGATCGCGGGCATCACAGTTACATGACACCCCCACACATCTCCCAGGCCGATCGCGGGCATCACGGTTATGTCCCCCCCACATCTCCCACAGCCCGATCGCGGGCAGAACCGTCACATGTCCCCCACCACATCTCCCACAGCCCGATCGCCGGGCAGAACACGCGATACCATGTCCCCACATCTCCCACAGCCGGTCGCGGGCAGAACCTGTATGAACTCCCCAGTGCCCGATCGCGGGCAGAATGTAACCCTCCCCAGCGAATAACTCCCTGGTGGTCCAGTGGACCGTAAAGCCCGATCGCGGGCAGAATGTCAGCACAACCCCCAAACATCTCCTGGTGTCTAGTGTCCCCCCACCACCCACAAAGCCCCTCCACCCGCTCCCCCGCGGCGGGCGGCAGCATCCACCGCCTGCCGCCCGCCGCCCGCCGACTGACTGTGCTAGTGCAGGCGCAGGGTTGGGGTTGCGATGCACAATCTGCCGTAACCCGACTGAATATCGGGTTATGCAGGTTATGCATGGATCCTCCTCTCCTGTTGAGCATGCATTCATTTGCATTGCTCTCTCTTGGCAGCCTGCTGCCAGTGGTGTAACTGCCTCCTGCTGAATATCGCAGAATGGGGCATTTTGGACTTGCGCATGCGCAACCCTGTTGCGCATGGCGCAACCCTTTTGAATATCTGGGCCACTGTCTTCAACTGTCTACCTCATGCCGTATGTACTGTGGTTACCAGTTGAATCTCTCTAGCTACTACTGACTTGTAATCAGAATCAAATGTTAGTGTTTCTTCCACTACGTATTCACTTGTCTGTACAGTTGTCAACTGTCTACCTATGTTTCCCCCTCCCCAAAGGACGCACCTATAATCGAGCAGTATTCTGCTCAGTATGCCTTTCCTGGTAAAACGCTCAAATAAATAAATAAATAAATGTGTATTGCAATAGTTGTTATTTGTGGTTTGGCTTATCATTCTCACCCTCCATTCACTTCCCAACTGGCCCTTTCAGCTCCCCCTCTTTTTATGTTGGCTTGCATGTGCGCAAGCAACGTCTTGTAGCGGTAGCGCATTTTAGAGGTGTGTCAGTGTTGTGGCCAATGCAGGGGACGCTTTAGTTGGTGTGTCCCTCAGCAACCAATTAATGAGCATGCTGCCGATGACAACAGTTTCAAAGAGAGCCACAGAGCTGAAAGAAATCTGATGCTACAATGAGGTGCAGTCTCCTCACTGGAGCATCAGATGACAATAGTCCATTACGTGCCTTTCCTGGTAAAACATTTCAGTAAATATTGCGGCTCCTGCTATCCACCACACAGTCCCCAGAAAGCCTACTTCGGGGTGCCCAATTCCGATGTCAGCATGTCCCTCCAGTTCAATTTCTTTGCCAATGGGGTGCCCAGTCCCCGTCAGTATCACGTATTTCCCCATGCTTAAGTTGTTTGCTGACTGAGGTGCCCAATCCCCATTGGCATAATGTCTCCCCCAGTTTAATTTGTTTGCCAAGGGGGGTGCTCAGTCCTTGTCAGCATCATGCCCCCCCACTCTGTTTGCCGACAGGGGCGCCCAATCCCAATCAGCATCCGTCCCCCCACCCCAAACTCATATGGCACATAGAGAGCCTACCCAAGTGTGCCCCAAAGTATTTTTTTAAACCTGTAAATAAAGAAAACCTTCCCCCCGATGTACGAGGTCCATTTTTTTGTCTCTGTAAAAAAAAGGTCCCTTTGTCCCGTCGCTCTCCTCCAACTCCGCACTCCACCTCTGATCACCAAACCTCCCACCCCCCACCTCTTACTTAACTCCGGAGGTCCGGGGCTGTGATCTTCGGTGGAGCATGACATGTCTGAACTCTTTAAAAGCCGACCGTAAGCTGAACAAAATCACAGTAAGCTTTATAATGGCATCAATTGGGGTTTCAACTTAGGTGGACATCTCAGCCATTTTTTGGAATTTTGGCTCCAAATTTTCAACATGGGGTTCTTGGGACCTCACCTCATGAACATGTGGCTGTCGTTTCGTTACTCGGTTCGGAAAGGTGATTTTGCAGTCAATGCACAGAATAATCTTTTGTGACCGACTAACAAAATGACAGTACCACTGTTCATGAGGTGGGGTCTGAAAAAACCCATGTTGCAAATATGGTGAAAAAATTCCAAAAAATGACTGCATTACTAGCGTGCATTGCGTAGTTTGCATGCACACTCATAACTTTGCCAGTTTTTAATATTTTCACTCCAGATTTTCAAAATTGACATTTTTTATACCTCCTTATGAACAGCACAGCTGTCATTTTTTACATCCTGCCCAAAATGTGTTTTCGCACCTGTGGCGCACAGTGGTGTGGTCACTGTGACAAATCAACTTTCAGGATAGATTAACAAAATCCCAGTGCCACTGTTCATAAGGGGATGTCCTAAAATGCCTGTGTTGAACATTTGGTAAAAAAAATCCAAAAAATTATTATGTTCCGGGTGTGCATTGTTCAGTTTCTATGCATGCTCATGACTTCACCAATTTTTCATATTTTCACTCCAGATTTTCAATATTCTCATTTTTTTACACCTCTTCATGAACAGTACAGCTGTCATTTTTCACATCCTGCCCAGAATGTGTTTTCACACCTGTGGCACCAAATGGTGCAGTCGCTGTGCAAAATCACCTTTCAGCTAATGAACTGATAGTGCCACTGTTTATGAGGTCGGGTCACAAAAAGCCCATGTTGAAAATTTGGAGTGAAAATACCAACAAACGCCAGAGTGTTATGGTTTTCAACTGTAACGCCCCACCCTGTAGAGACTGACAGGCATCAGGGGTGTGACTTGGGATCGTCGCCTGTAATCCTCATGCCATTCCACCCCGCCCCCACCCTGCAGCCAGTGACAGGCTTCGAGGTGTGCCTTGGAGTGTTCAGCCCTAAAGTTCACCCCATCCTCCTATACTGCACCCATCTCAGTATATTTCCTTATGGAATAGGGTAAGCGTAAGGCCTGAATACCCCAAGGCACACCACAACACCTGTCAGTGTCTGTAGGGTAGGGTGAGGTGAAATGGTGTGAATGTTATGGCTGACGCTCCAAAGGCACACACCCCAACTCCCAGTCTCTCTGCAGGGTGGAGGTGGGGTGGTGTCACTTCAATACTTCACTGCCTTTCCTATTATGCATCTCTCTAACTCCTGCACTACCAATGCCAATGCCAGCAAGCCAACATTTGGCATTGACAAATGCTTGTTATGTCTCGTGCTGCTGTAGCTGTACAATGTCATTTCCAGTTCATTTGCTCTTTGTGCCACTCCTTCCCAGGTCTGCACTCTGGCTCCCATTCCCACCCTTCCACATTCCTTTGTACACATTCATAGCCCCCTCACATGCTGCAGCTGCTCTTCTCCCACCTGTGTGGCATGCTGCTGGCCTCTCTGGGGGTGCTTACCAGTATCTTCATAGAACTGTCTCCTCCTGCTCCTCTTAATGAGGCTATTTTGTGGTTTTCCTGAGGGGCTTTTTCATAGCTTCCCGCAGCTGCGGATCCGCATATGTGCATTTTCTCCACGTGCAGAATTCTGCAAATGCTGTTTTTTATAGAATTCCACACATGTGCATTTTGTCTTTCAGAATATCCTGCACTTGCATTTCTGCAGTGCTGCAGGCCTTTTTTGTGTGCAGCTGTGGGATTTTTAGCTGTCTTTGTGAATCCTGCCCCTTGTTTTTAGTCCCAGACTTATATATCAAAATTACCAAACCTTGATACATACTAGAAGCTAATTCTTGAGCTTGTAAACAGTCATTCAAAACCATAAGGAGTCCTTTGCTAAATTTTGGAAATATTTTCTGATAAAATTCATAAGGTAATCCAGCACAACCAGGTGATGACCCCTTTCTTAATTTTCAAGTAGCGGTATGTAATTCTTGTAGTGATATTGGCCTAGTGAATTCCGCTTGTATGCACTGTGGTATGTGTGGTGTAGTTTAGGAAGTTAATCACTCTTCCAAGAAATAATCCAGGTTTTGTGAAGTTCCAGACATGCCCATTAAATATTTCTCAATCTCATTCATTATCTCGGTTTGAGAAGTTACAACTTGTCTTGTCTGTGTTTCCAGGATATGGATATCCTTATTAATGCACCATTTTGCACAGATTTCAGTAGGGTTTACCACCCTCCCATGTTCCTTGTACTTCATATTTTTGTTCTGTTTCTAATGATTTCATCTGGTTGTATTGGAGATGAACCATTTCAATTTTTAGTGAAGCCAAAAGGTCCTGTCCACAATCTCCCCTTCGTTTGTCTAGATATTAAATTATAAAACTGATTCCTAAGGGTACGCTACTGTTTACTTTTGTCCCTCCCTCTTAATTTCCCTATAGTTTGGAAATATTCACAAACATCTTTTTTGGTGTCTTTCCACCAGTGTGCAATTTATTCCTATAAAAAAAGACAGAGTTTCTTGCTTCCAAAGTATATCGTAGGCCTTTCATGACTGTTTCCTCCTCCTCTATTAGACTATTGTTCAGTTTCCAGTAACCCCACCCCCATGATGTTTTTTTGAAGTGTGATAGGGTTACTTTTAGCATAGCATGATCGGAGGAGGCTACTAGGATTACCGCATGCTGAGTAAATGGTAGTGATTTAGATAAAAAACAATATTCTATTAGAGATGTGTCCTTTAAAGAAAGTGTGGTTACTTTTTTGGGGTAGAAAACGTCCTGCAAATTGGCTTGATTTAGAATCTAGTTTAAGCATAAAGTGTCACAGAAAGTTTTATCTGTTTTCATGCCTCTTTCCTTAGTGGATTGACTAATATTAAAATTCCCTCCCCATAATATGTTCTTGGCTGTGAAAAGATAGGGTTTAATTTTATTAAGCAGTTCAATTCTACCAGCCCTTGTTTGAGGGCATATACATTTATCAATCTAAAAGCATACCCTTCTAGCAGTATATCTAGCAATAAAGCCCTTCCTGGCTAAATATCAACAATATGAACAGTTTTTACCTGCTCATTGTTAATGCAAATCCCAAACCCTATTGCATGTGTAACCCCTAGATGGCGCTATCCCAGGGGCTACTACCCCTGCCTGATTTGCCACTAACAGGTTGAGGGGCCTGGATCCAATGGCGGGTGCCTCCACCCAGAGGTCAGGGTTTGCAATAGTTAAACTAACTTGGTCACAGCCCTCTGGGACACTGCAACCCCTTTCTTCCCACTAGTGGCCCACACAATATATCAGAATTACCTTCACAGTATACACTTACCCCAGGTCTGGTTCCAGCACTGGGACCTCCTGTGAAATGAGATACAGTGCAACAATCACAGTACAGTACTTTAACATAGACAAATACCTCAGGCAGTATAACTTTGCTGAAACAAGCAGCTCTGATTTATTTAGGGGATATAACAAGGACAGGGGAAATCAGGTTAATTAGCTTATCACTCTAATAATCTACCTATGGCTCTGTTACACGTAGCCTATCTCTATCAGTTACTGTCCCAGTACCTTAAGCCCAGTGGCTGTCCAAACCGTGGTAGCTGGTAGGGGCCCTTTCACACAGAGAAAAGGAGAATTAAACAGTCAGCAGTACAGTAATTCCATTTGGATTTAATGTGGCAATTCAACAGGGAGCGACCTGAATTAGTACTCACGACCTCCAAATAAGATATAGGGTCCTTCAATGTCAGCAGGGCTCACTTGAGGTACACAAACCTCTTCACACATCCATATAAAAGAAAGCACTATACCAGGCAGGCTGCATCTGTATCCCGATTGCAATTACTGCACAATACCGGGAGAACACACAGCAGATTCAGTTCCTGACAGACCAAGTGCAATTTCAGCAATTCCTCCAGTCTTCTACAGGGTGAGCCTGGTTTCTACTCTTCAGAGATCCTTTGATTCTTTTCACAGGATGGATTCAGTCCCTAACAAGCTGTTACACAAGCTGCAGACCGAACTCTGGGCCTTATACACGTTTTGACTAAACTGCACACTGAAAAGCACAGGGCTCCTTCCTTCTTCACTGCCAAAGCTCAACTGAAACTCCAACTGACAAAACCGGGCACTTCCTTTGAGTTCCTCCCAGTTCTTGACTGGATTGGCTGTCACCACAATAGACTGCTGCTGTTGGTCCAAAAGGTGCTGAAGTCTAAACTACATCTCCCAGAGTCACTGCCCATACAATCCTCTTGTGGCTGGCTCAGATTATGAGTCCAAGTTCTGATCTGGCCCAAGGCACCATTTTAGAGCTTAGCTTACTTCACACTGATTGGTCCAGTTCAGCAGTTCAAAACCAGAATGGGGAACTAGGCAGACACTGTTCTGACTGTAAAAGAAAGTAGGTTAGACAAACTGTAATTTCATTATTACTGTAAATGATTTCTGGCAAACAGTTACATCTTTCAGATAGGTTCCTTTGCACTCTTAGTGACTGCAAAAATGAAGTGAATTGGCAGCAGCTTGAGTGGTACTCAATCAAAGAAACACACAGTCCCCATACAATCTAATTATGTCTGCAAGCAGACAGCTCTTAAAGAGACAGTACCAGAGGTTCTAAAAACACTCACTGATAAATGGCTTAAATGCCAAACACCATTCAGGCTTGGAGCATTCAAGCAAGCTCCTGGAAGTCTTTTGGGAACCCCCATTTGCAGGGGGGTTACACATGCATTTTACCCTAGAGACCCACAACCAGGCCTCACTGGCACTTTGAATATTCTGTGTATTGTGCAGCCTTGTGTACTGTAAAAAGACACTACCATAATGCTGTTCTGTAAACAAAGAGTATGTCATGCGTCTCTTGCTCTGTTATTGAATGCTATTTGTGCTCAGAGAAGCCAGGGTTAAACCCTGCAGTGGGGTAGTGGGCTGACTCACGTGTCCATTTTGTTGGATCTACATGCTCTTTTAAGTGGCTTATCCTGGTCTTTATCTTTTTTCTTCTTTTTCTTGTTAGGGTCAACCACAGAACTTTCTGATTCTGGCATCATGGGTCAGATTTTCAAAGGCCAGAGAATGGCTCAGGGTGCTTGAGTCAAAAACAACTGACCCAAAGAGCAGGATGTGGCAAACCTTGCACCAGTTCTGGATTTCAAATGGTGCTTTCGTCAAAAACAGGTCTGCATGCTCCAGAGCAGCTTGCCCCATGCTTGCACCAAAACAACGCCTGTACCATGTCAGAAGGGATGCCTGCGTCACCGAAATGATGCACTATCACCTTATTTGGGATTTGCAAACAATGCCAGTCCTGTCTTTGTGCCTAAGATGCATGTCGCTGTTAGACCAGCCAGAGCTACTCTAAGAGACACTGGAGCACATAAAGAGACTCACTGCAGGTGGTCAGACCTGACTATGCTACCGTTAGTTTTTACTCAACTTTTTTTTGACTCAGCTTACATCATTTTTTACTCAGTTTGCACCATATGTTTTCCTCAGTTTGCATCATTTTGATTCTTTGAGTCATTTTTTTGACTCAGCTTGCACCACTTTTGAATCAATTTGCACCATTTATTTGGGTGCAGCTTGTGTCATTCTTGTCCCTTATGCCATTTTGCTGATGCAGTGGACATCTTGCATCAGTTTGGGTGACTTTGTCAAAGAGAACGCTTTTCTTGCAAAATATGGTGAACAATATTTGTCCACCTAAATCTGACTCAGGCTGCTTGTTTGATGCAGTTTGCATGGATCTAAGGGCCCTTGAAAATCTGGCCCCATGTCTTTTTTGGGAAAAGATACTGAAGAAGTATCTGACTCTTCTTCCATTTCTGACTCATCCCATTGTAAAATAGTGTATTTGTTTTGGAGTGGTGTTTGGTCTTGCTGAACTTCATGTTTCCTTTTGTTGTCTTGACCCTTTTTTTTTGGATACCTGAAAGGAGTCAGTGTCAGGGGCCATGGGGGGGATGTTATTAATATCCTGGGTAGTATCAGTAGATACCCCTGCTGCTACCACTCGTTGTTTGTTAGGAGCTGTTGGGATATTTGTGGTAGGATCTTTCTCTTGCACCACAGATAGAGTAGCAGCTGGTCATTCTGGCCTTGATGGGGCTGAATGTGCAGTTGCCCTTGCTATTTTGTTTAGGTAAAAGTCTTACCCTCCATAGTCCTGGTTTTCCATATTGTGGGAGGCCCAGGGGCAATCCGTAAAAGTATGCTCTTCCTCCTCACAAAGATTACAAAGATTACATCTGTTGAAGCATCTGCAAAAAAACCCTGTGTGGCCTGTTTCACCACACTGCCTTACTGCTGTCATGTAAATGTACATTTGAAGTCTGGTTACTCACTGTGGAAACACTGCTGCCTGGGATAGAAATCGATTAATTTAGTATCCAGCCACCCTCCACAGTTTGTCACCAACCCGCTGTATGGAGCGCAATGTCCAGTGACCATTCTTCTGCCTGTTGAGCTCCTCTGTCAGTTCCGTTACCAGCACTTTCTGCATCTTGTGGTACTTCCCTGAAAACAAAGACTTTAGTCGGGATGTCTGTAGATGTGCCTGGTGAACCGATCTCTGCTCATTTTCTCTTCTTTTTCTCACCAAGCTTCCATTTAGCTTCTTGATATTCCTGCTCCACTCTGGTAAGTTTATCCTGGAGTGCTTGTTTTTTTTCTGCTTCCAATTTTTGTAATTTCTCATCCGCGGCTGCAAAAACTGCATCTGTATCCATGGCGTCTTTGGCTGTAACCTCGGCCAAAATATGATTTTCTTGATCAGCAGAGTACTCTGTTTGAGTTACAAATCCTGTTTGATGAAGTATTGGTGCACTCTGCACCATTCATGGTCACTGCCACAGACTCCTTCTGGCCACCTCCTTCCTCCTTAGCCTCCAGACTGGGTCTGGGGTCCACCATTGTGACGGGTCACAACACCCCCTACCTTCGAGTAGAGGAATTTCCCCGATGTCCTGGCCAAATTTCCCCCATTCATTAAAAATACTACCAATAGTTTAATCTGGTTCAGTGTCAGTTGGCATCCATCTGTATCCCCCTTCCCTGGGATGATGCTAAAAATAAGCATAATTGTCTAGTCCTCCTTTCCCAGTCAACAAAAATTAAATTTTCTGTCAACAAAATGTTTGGCAGAGAAGTTTGTCCACCAGTTGATCTCTGTTTTGGAGTCTCAAACAATGGTGCATCAGAACAGACATACTCAGAATACACCAGGCAATTGCCTCTTCAGTTGCAAAAAGCTTACCACCTTGCCTCTGAGACTACTGCAAAGAACAGCCTTTCAGACAAAAATCATTATGTTAAGCAAGTTTGATACCAGGTGTTGCCGATTGGAGACCATGCGATACTAAGAAACATGGGCTTACAGGGAAAATGCAAAATTCTTAACAATAGGAGCCAGAATCATGTGTCATAGTTGATGCCTGACATTTCAGTCTACAAAACTTATCAAGAACAAGGTAGAGGGGGCACTGCAGAGCAGTAAACAAGGTGAATGCATCTTAATGCACCTCTATTCATTATTGTTTATATAATTTCAATTCTACCAGATTACGTGATCGGAACTTAACTGTAGACAAACCCCTGGACAAATGAAACATCTTAGAAACACGATGAGTCAAAAACAGGTCCCGAAGCAAAACACTCATGGACTGGAAGCCTTTCTAACATCCATGACTGCCGTGAGGGGAGCAGGGCCTGTACAGCCTGGCAGAGCTAAAGCAGCTCATTTCCCAACAACACAAATTTTAGCCATGCTACAAAAAATACAAAATATGGGAGAGGAGACTTAACAAAAGATTGGCAGTGGTGGAGGCAAAGCTAACTGAGAATGAATCTCAGATCAAACACAATGCCACCGCGATCAAGGGACTCTCTGAGGAGTCAGAAAGAAAAATTAAATGAAATTCCTCCTTTGTAAGAGACTTAAAATTTTTACAAGTTTTGCAGTGGCAAACAAATACAGTATACAAATTGTGGCTTCTCCCCATGGTTTCAATCAATCAATCAATCAATCACTCAATCAAAATCTTTATTTTGCCAGGCGGAACATCATTGAGACAAGCTCTTTTACAAGATGGACCTGGGGCAAAACAGTTGCCAACAGGGTTAAGACATAAAAGGTTTAGTGAATATACATAACAATTACATAGTAATAACAACAACATAATAACATATAACTATCACATGACAAGATACTTGCACCAAAACATAGCAATAGGTTCAACAGGAAGTAGTGCCTTTTAAATACAATTACATGGATACAGATGTATGGGCATAAGATAATGAGCTAAAGTTTATATAGTAAACATCATTGGAGGAGTCATAGTGAGCAGGAGTGGCAGTTCCTCTAGTGTCAAAGTATGAAGAAGACTGAGATGTAAAAGTCCATTGATAAGTACTGTAGGCATGTCCTGGCAAGTGGAATGGGAAGGGGAGAGGGTATAGGGTGTGGGGAGGTAAGTCAGCAGAGACAGGAGAGGGTTGGACATGATGGCCTAGGGTGGAAGGACTGTTTGAAGGGAGAACACAACAGATGACACAGGCAATGGTTGGGGTTTAAGTCCAATATTTGAAGCAAAAACAGATCATGATGTTGGGATCTTGATTTGGACAATGACAGAAGGGAGGACTCAAATGATGTCTCAGGCAATGGTTGAGGTTTAAGTCCAGAATTTAAATCAGTAACAAATCATCATGTTAAGACCTTGACTTGAAGCAATGGCAGGCCTCGGAGAAGGTCCTCAGGAACAAGAATTTGAAGAAGGAGAACGTGATAGGGGAAGTGAGCCTTAAGGTTTTCTGGATCTTATTCCAGAGCGTAAGAAGAGTGAAGCTAATTGAGGCTCTACCAAAGTGCGTTTGCAGATAAACCAGACATTTTATCTACAACTGAAAAATTGATCTTTGCTGACCTAGAACTGTTGCCTGCAAACTTGGGGTTTAAAGTACTGAAAGCATTCTCCATACCCCAACAAGCTTGTCTATGTGATTAGACTCCCCTAGACTACTTACAGCTATAGTCACCCTGTCTTCAGCAGAGGCATGCATCCCACTGTTACAAGCTGTTAGGGGTCAGGGGGACTTTACTTGGGAAAAGAGTAAACTGGCTTTTTCCCCCCCAGTATTTCATCTTGAACACAAGCTCAAAAAGAAGGACTTACAGGTCATCAGAAAGTCCTTGCTAGAACACAGGGTGACTGTGCAGCTCCTGCTCACAGTGAGGCTACAGATCCATGACAAATCAAAGACTCGTGTCTTTTCGGGCCCAAACTAAGCATCTGCCTTTGCAGAAAAGTCAGTAGTACAGCTTACATCTGCAGAAACTGAATGCAATGAAGAAAGCTGAATGAAAGTACCCTCAAGCTTCCTAGACTTCCTAGTGTGGATACCCACCCATGTCATAGGGCATAGGAGGATTTTTGAACCCTTAATAACTAACATGCTCTGTTTTAAAATGATCACATTCTGCCATGTTTAATGTTTCTTGTGAATCTGTTCAACTGTTTAGCAACCTTCAAGGTTCGGTTGGTTAGCTGGTTATATATTATGGTGTGTGGATACACACCATTCTGTTCGTGAGCTGCTTAAGTGTTCTACGTTTGTTAAATCTATTGTTTCCCTATGTGGCAGAGGTACTCTGCCACAGTGAGTAGGGTAGTAAAGCAACTTAACTGAGCCTGGTACTTTTACAGAACTGGGGCTTTATCCTCTGAGCTATCCAGCCCTCCATACCAACCTTTATGACCTGCAAAGGGCAAGGAATATTGGTCAAATACTGTGATGTCTAACACAGTTGGTGAGAGTAACAATATCCTACAGTACTATTTTGTTGTACTTTAATTCCTGTGTTTAGAAATAGTGGCTTTCCTAAATCGTTGAATGGACTATAATGATTAAGTGATATGTTTCTGTCAAGACATCACCTGTACAGCCAACACTGGGGTCTGCACCTGCTACTTCTTATATGTGATATAATGTATGCTGTATTACATACAATTTATAAATAAAATAAAAAAACAAAACAAGGTAGAGACCTGTAAAAGACTGTACACAGGAACCACCTCCTACCCTTTGGGTAGTTTGTGCCTGGGCCTGCACCCGAAGTTGAACACCCAGTGGCCAGGAGATCAAAAACTCAGAGTCACATCAGCCAGCAGAGAAATAGGATGCCTACACCTGAGACAAATATAACAAACACAGCTCTGGTGCAAGAGCCAGCAGGAAATAGTTGTGACAACAGTGATGATGACATTGTGTGTTGTACCAGAATACCTGGCAGACCCCAGAATGAGCAATTTCAGCTGATGGAATGGAGATGTGTAGAACTATCAACTAGTGCATGTCCAACTGAGAAACTGTCAAGCAATACATTTACATACAGTTTGAACCCATGTGCAGTACCCTTTGTGCTGGAGGAATTGGCAAATGATCTGCCTGAAATTCCAAGTATGGACACGACGTGGAGTTTGAATTCAGGAACAAATCTCAGAGACTGATGTAATCCCTACCATTCTTGACAATGCTCTTTTTTGGACACAGAGCGGGAAGAAGAAAGCATACATCCTATTCCTGAGAAAGAAACAGTGTTACCTTGCAAGTTTGGACATGAGCATAAACCCATCATCAAGCTCTCATACAACACCCTTCATGTCTTCTGGAATACTTCAGTCTATGCAGCTCATAAGGATATTGCTCCTGTGATATACTCCTCAATGTACTGCACACAGGTTCAGGTGGGAAAGTGTAATTGCATGCCAGTTGAATGCTCTGGACAGATAGCCTCACTTGTCTAGTCAGAAATGTATACTGCAATTACTAGCAAATTTCAGTTCAGATACAGGAGGATTTAAAGGGCTGGGGATGACTTTGTTTAACCTTTTTTCAGTGGATGGAAACGATTCGCCTGAATGTCCTTCCCAGACTACTTTACTTTTTTCAGAATGTACCAATCTTTCCAGCTAAATACTACTTTAAATCTTGGGATAAAATTATCTCATTTTATCTGGGAGGGTCAGAAACCAAGGATAAGGTTCTCTCTGCTCTGCTCCTAAATAGATCAGGGAGGAGTTAACCTCCCAAATTTAAGTCTTTACGCAACAGCAGCTTTTCCCAAAATGATACTTATATGGCTCTCACCCACCACTTTTCGTATATAGAAAGACATTGAATTTGTCATTCATGACCGGCATGATATTTTGAAGGTAGTTTTTGCTTCAAGGGGACACTCTCCTCCCTTGATAGACTATACAACATTTACGGCACAGGCCTTGAGAATATGGCGCAAGGTCAGATGACATAAAACATTAAAACAAATCTCCTTTTTTTTTATTTATTTGTAATATCGGAAGACCTTTGAGTGCCTTTTACAAAGGTTCCACGTCAGGGTGGACAAATAATACAAGACACAAATACAGTAGTTACAGGCTTCAGCACATATACAGTAGTTTCAGGGTTCAGCACATTAGACAATTAAAGAGCAGTACATGAGAATTATAGACAATCAGTGGAAAACAAAGCAATTGTAAGAGGATTCAGGCTATGGCTAGGATGATACTCTGGGTAGGTTAGCCCTGGAGACCACCAAAATCCATTGATAAACTATGGTTGAGAAAGTGGGTGAGGGGGTTGGGGGGGCAGTACACAGAGCAGTAACGAGGATTAATAGCTTACTAGTGCTCCTGGTTAGGCTGGGATGAGGGCAGGTTTTTCTAGGTATCTGTGCTGGGTACTACCTGGGGTGTAGGTTAGTCTTTCAAGTAGGGCTTGAGAAACAGGTGCATTTTGAGCTAGACTTTAGGTGCTGTTTGAGGCCTGTTTTGAACTGTGGCAGGCTGTGTGTTTGTAGTTTCCATGGGAGTTCATTTAGCCAGGGGGGCTCGGTAGGAGAAAGTGCGCTGCCCAAGTGAGGTTCGCCGGAATGGGATGGACAGTGCTCCAATCTTCCTCCCTCTGGTGATGTGGGATGAGCGAGAGGCCTCGAGCAGGTTTCCTACGCAGGGTGGAGTTTTTCCAAGGAGTGCCTTCTTACCCAGGAGACAGATTTGGTATTTGATCCTGTCTTTTAGGTTAAGCCAGTTTGTACGCTCATATAGGGTGCAAGTATGAGTGTATTGGTCTGCACACAGGGTCAGGCAGCATGCCTTATTTAGTGCAATTTGGACTCTGTTGAGTGCAGTATCAGTGGCAGCTCCATAGACTACTAGCCCGTAGTCTATCCTGGGGAGTGCGGAGCTGGAGACTGAGATTTGGAGTGCTTCCGGGATGAGGGATTTCTTATGTCTATAGAGAACCTTGATCTTTGTATTTACTGATCTGACAAGGGAGTCAATCTGGTTTGTATAAGTGAGAGAGTCATCAATGGTGACCCCTAGGTACTTAAACGATTGTACCTGCTCAATCTGCTCACCAACATTATTGGTGATTTAGAGGGGAGTGAGCCTGCGTTTATTGTAGGGGCTGGAATGAAGCATGGCCTTGGTTTTCTTGTAGTTCAGTAGCAGCTTTTGCCTTCAGAACCAGTCCTCAAGTTTGTTGAAAGAGGTCTGTAGTTCTGTTTGTAGGGCAGCGTGGGAGGTGCTGCTACTCAGCAGCATGGCATTGTCCGCATGCAGGATGAGTTTGGTGTCACAGGTAATTTATTAACAAAGAGGCTGAAAAGCAAGGGTCCTAGGATTGATCCTTGAGGAACTCCTAGGAGTACATCTCTGGAGCTGGATAACGTCTGCCCAATTTTGACTCGCTGATTCCTTTGTGATACGTAATTATTGAACCAATTTAGGGCATTTGGAGCCACTCCCAGTCTTTGGAACTGGAGCACAAGTAGAGGGTAGTTGATGGTGTCAAAGACTTTAGTGAGGTCAATGAAGATGGACCCCACCAATTTGCCTTCATCCAGTGCCTTGTGCGTATAGTCAGAGTATGCCAGCAGTGCAGTGGTGGTACTGTGTTTTTGTTGAAAACCATGTTGGTTTGGACAGAGCAGAGTGTACTTGTTGAGGTATTCTGTGAGTTGGTTTGCCAAGATTTTTTCCAGAGCTTTGGATAGTGGGGAGAGGATGGATATTGGCCTGTAGTTAGTTAGTTACCAGTGCCTTGTCTCCATTCTTGTGCACTGGAGTTACCAGGGCTTGCTTCCATACCTCTGGGAATTGAGCTAGGGCCAAGGATTTATTAAATAGCATTGTAATGGGTTTGATCAGAACTTCAAGGGTCAGAGATAGCAACTTCATGTCTAGCCAATCACTCCCCAACCTAGTTTTTCCTAGGACTTTCCAGACCATTGTTTGGGCCTCCTTTGCCGTCACCTTGTTAAAGTAGAAAGCTGGGTGGTTAGTAATGGTTAGGTTGGTGCAGCCTTGGTCCTCCACTGGCAGAAGGTAGTCTGGGGGCAGTACTGGGGACAGGTCAGTGAAGGCTTGGTTAAAGGCATCAGCAATGGATAGTGGATCTGTGGAGGGTGTGTTATTGATATTGAGCATTGTAGGATTCAGCTTCTGGTCTTTGCCAAGGGTGTTCTTGAAGTTTGTTTACACCTTAATTTTGGCTGATGAGAATTTTTTCCCTGCCAGCTAGGATACTACTTTCCAGTCTTGGTGAAGAATGGGCTTCAACTATTTCTACCAATTCTTGGACACTAAAGGTATTTGTTCCTTCTCTGAGCTCCAAAAGACTTTTAGGTGAGAAACTATATGTTAAGACAGAAAGAGATCTCATTAAATCCTCCTCCTCCTTTATTTTCTTCCCCATCCTTTTGGATGTTACTGAAAGATACCATGGAGAGTGACTTATGGGGGAAACTAATTGGCCATATTTATAAAATACTTAGGGCTTCATGGGGAGATTCCTCACTCTCGATTTTGGAAGCTTGGAACAGAGACTTGGAGATTCAGCTTCCCTTTGAAGAGTGGCATCAGGCTACTTTGAAAGCCATAAAGATAACTTCTTCCAATAACTGGAGGGAGTTTGCTTGGAAACATTATTTTAGATCTCCGGCGATATTGACGAGGCATCTCCCGGAGACCTATGGTATCTGTTGGCGGAGGTGTACTAGTAGTGAAAACTTTTATTTTTATACAGTGTAATGTCATTTAGGTAAAAAAAACAGTTTACGGGACAGTCCTGTTTGTAACAGAAAATCACATACACATGAACAACTTAACAAACACTACAAAACAAATAGAACAACCCAATAACTAATTAACAACATACTTTGTTAAAACATGTTTTTTTGTATCATATTTTTATTATGATTTTACATATGCCATTCAGTTACATTCAGACCCAATGATACATCAATTTCAACTTAGACTATTCCCCTTTTACTATAGGGGTATCTGATTAACACATGTGTTGAGTCCTGTTTTCATTACAGTCTGATATCTATCTGGCATAAGTAAGTAGTAGAACAACATCATTTAACAATTAACTATGTTCTCAAGCCTACTTTCTCTTACTATAATATGCATTACTATCCAAAAAAAGAGAACACAAAATACAAAATACAAAACTTTGCCTGAACTCTAGCTACTTCCCTTAGTGTTTTGTTTCTTTGATATTCATATACTAGTATATAATTTCGTAATTCCAGAAGTTCTATTAATCATTCTGGTAAGGGCATGGCATCTGATCTCTAATTTTCTTGATAAATGTAAGTAAGACCTCCTAGGCTGTCCATCCCTCCCGAAAGAGAATAGTTTCTCCCAGTGTTAGTGTGGTCAGAAAAGTGGCCCATATGTTCAGTAATCTCTCTTCTTGCCCTTTAAGTAAATAGGTCAGTCTGTCTACAGAGAGTGCTCTTACAGCAAGGTTTTTCCACTGGTCTACTGTGGGGACACTCCCAGTGGTTCATAGGTTCTGTATCCCTTGTCTAGCCACCACCAGTAGAATCCTAAACTGCCTGGAGTGTAACTCCCATTCTCCCCTTTCTTGTCCTGCTACTCCCAGTAAAAGTGATCTTGGGGATATCCCTACTGGATAACCTGCTATCTTGTTTAACTGTATACCTGTTCCTTTCCAGTATTTCTGGATTCCCGGGCAATCCCAGTAATAGTGCATCCATGTGCCTTTATTCTTCCCACATTTCCCTCACGTTGGCGGCACTTCTGGGTAGAATTTATGTACCTCAGCTGGGGGATAATATAATCTTAGTAGGAATTTAAATAGGATCTCTTTGTATCTGTTGCATAATAACAGTCCCATAGGGGAAGTCAATAGCAATTCCCAGTTAATATCCTCTATTAGTAAGCCAATGTCTTTTTCCCACTTATGTTTAGCCTTTTGGGAGTCCTCTTTAAAATATACTCTATCTAATTTAGCTGCTCGGCCGATCAGACCCTTTTCCTGTGTCCTTGCCCCTAATATTTCCCTCTCGACCTCAATCAGGGCAGAGTCCATATTGATCTGTCTATTAAGACTTTACCAATATTGCTAGGCCTGGAAGCACTTAAAGAAATGTGAGGTGGGTAATCCCAGACTCATTTGTAAATCTTGGAAGGAATGTATCCCGGTTTTGGAGGTCAGATCTCCTACACATCTAATACTTCTGTCTTGCCAGATCTGGAAACCTACATCTCCCATTCCTGGCAAGAAGCCCGGATTGTCTGCTACTGGAACCAATATTGCAGTCTCTTGTTTGGCTCCCCTTCTTTGTTTAATACATGTCCATGCCTCTAAGACTGCAATAACCAATGGATTTAGGTGTTTTTGTCTTTTATAGGATTTCATTTCATCCATCCTTAAGTACGCTGTACGTCTGCCAGGACTCCCGCTTTCCTCTAGTGTTAGCCAAGTGACTGCCTCCCCCTTGTTTACCCAGTTATGAATATACCTGTATTGAGAAGCTAAGTAATATCCCTTCAAATCTGGTAGGTTGAGACCCCAATTTTTTTGGTGCTGCTTTTAGTCTAGTCAAGCTAATTTGTGTTTTTTTACCCTGCCATATGAAAGTTCCAAATTCTCTCTCCAGAGTCTCGATGTAGGGGGAGGGTTAATGAAGGGGAAGGGTTGAAGGAAGGGGCAGCTGCAGAATAAGGGGTGCTAGCTTCACATTTGAGCAGACTTGATAGACCTCTAGGCCTTTATCTGCTGGCAAATTTCGTATGTTCGTATGTCCCTATTCCTAAGATTCATTGGCATCATTTGAAGGATATATAATATCCTGGGCAACATGTTCATCTTTAACACATTTATTCTGCCAATCCACTAAATTGGGAGTGCCCTCCATCTACGCAGGTCACTCAAAATTACATCTATCAAGGGTCTGTAGTTAAGTTTGTACATCCTTTCCAGATTAGTCCCCACCTTGATACCAAAATAGGTAAAGGCCCGCTGTTCTAATTTGAGGCTCCAGTTATTTAGATCTTGCTGGTCCCTACCATTCCTCAAGTACATTATTTCAGATTTATTTAAGTTGAGTTTGTAGCCAGAAAACTTAGCAAAGTCCCCCACCAGGCCTAAAAGGGCAGGTATAGATAGGTCAGGTTGAGTCAGAAAAAGCAGAATATCATCTGCATACAAAGTAATTATATGTTGTTTTCCCTGTTTATCTAATATGCCTCAAATCTGAGGATCCTGTCTAATTTTTATTGCCAAAGTTTCTATGGCCAAGGCAAACAGGAGGGGTGAGAGGGGACACCCTTGTCGTGTGCCCCTCCCAAGCTGAATTTCACCAGATGGTGAACCATTAACAAATATTCTGGCTGTGGGGTCATATAAAAAGCTTTAACTATCTGTATAAAACTTTCCCCCAGACCAAATTTACCCATCACTTTAAATAGATATTCCCATCCTATCCTATCAAAGGCTTTCTCAGCATCCATAGATAGGACACAAGCTTTCCCTGGGTGTTTATTTCCCCACCAAATAACATTAAAAAGCCGTCTCATGTTATGGTACGACATTCCACCTTGTATAAAGCCTATTTCCTCTGGATTAATTAATTGGGGTAGCAATTTATCCAATCTTAGTGCTAGGACTTTTGTCATTATTTTGCATTCATAGTTTAGAAGCGATAGTTAAAACATTTTATAATATGTTATTCTATATCTAAGTACTAAAGTGCTACCAATTATCTACATGTACACATAAAGTGATGTATTTCATTTATCCTCTGGATAAAAATATCAAATGATGGTGAGGTGCGAACTATATATGGCAAACTGTTCCAGTATTTTATCGCCTGGTAAACTAATGTTCGCTCCCCATGTCTATTCTGAATTTTAAAGGTATAAATTTTCTCTACATGAACAGTCCTTGTAAATCTGTCAATAATCCTTTGTTTACCAAATAATGGCATGTTTATATAATGGTCTGGAAAATATGGGTTAGGTACTAAATCCCGTCATAAAAAATACCGCCATGTAAATTACCGCGTAAACCATCCAGAACGATGAATTTCCCGATACATTTGAAATCCTGACCTACAAAATACTGTAATGCTGAAGAAATGTTGATTTCAAAGTAGTTTCAAAGTAATGAAAAGTAAAAGGTCATCAGGTGTGATGGTTACCTGGTTGAAATGCGCAGATGCAAGGCTGTAATCCGGGCTACATAGGTCTCCTGGCTGCCAAACATGGCTTTCAGCAACACAACAACAATGTCTGTCCCAGACAGAGATTATCCAGTGTGCTGACTTGTCCCATCACAGAAGGGATGGCATAAGCTGTGCGTGTGAGGGTACTTGCTCGTGAGCAAAAAAATTCATGGCGAGCAGCATTACAGGTACTGTCAAAGCCACAACTTCCTAAACTGCCATGGTTGTGTGATTATTGTCCTTCATGGTGGTCTGCATCTACTGGTGAATGATAAAGAACACAACCATTCACCAGATGCGTCAGATGCACCAAAGGCAGAAGCAATGTCAGCTTTGAGACAGAGAGCTGTAGAAACCCACGATAATCCTTCCCAGCAAGTGCAAGATGCACTGTCCTCAGTCCCCCCCTGAACTTAGCCAAAGCATGCCACAGAAACAGGCATTGGTTCAGGTGATCAAGCGGGCTAGAAGAGTGCATAGCCCACCCAAGCTACGATCACTTGAAGAGGTTAGTGTGTCCGAGGAGTTGCGGGCCGTGAATGGTCAGCCGTGGTTGCTACGAGACACCACTGTGGGCGACGAACACGTCTTGCTGTTCAGCACAGGTGCTAATATTGAGCGCTTGTCAAAGGCAAAATATTGGATTATGGATGGGACTTTTAGGACTGTTCCCTCAATATTCAGTCGGCTATACTCAATACACGCACTTATGGGACCAGAGAAAACATGCAGGATAGTACCTTTGGCATTTGTGGCTATGTCTGATAAGTCCCAATGCAGTTATCAGAGATTATTCCAAGACCTACAAGACTTAGCAGACGAGGAAGACTTAATACTAGCCCCTAAGTACATCATAACCGACATTGAGCATGCTGTCATTAATGCTTGCAAAACAGAGTTTCCTTCCACTGTAAATAAAGGATGTCTTTTCCACCTGGGACAGATTGTGTGGAGGAAGATACAGGCATGTAGGTTAGCACAACAGTATGGCAGTGACATGAAATGTAGCCTTCTATTGCGACATCTTGTTGCTCTTGCTTTTCTTCCACCAGGAGAAATTATAAATGCTTTTCAAGAAGCAAAAACTATAATGCCTCAAAATGCTGCCCCTCTTATATCATGGTATGAGGAACATTACGTTCTGGGTAGAGTAGGAAGAGAAATGAGAATCCAAGCACCAGTCAGAAACCCTCCAATGTTCCCTCCAGAATTTTGGTAGGTCCAAGATGAGGTTGAAATGGGATTTCCAAGGACACAAAATAAAGTTGAGGCTTGGCATTGATGACTCGGGGTTTTGATAGGGTCTGCTCATGTCGGGACATACCGGTTTATAGAACAGCTACAAAAACAGGCAATGGTCACAGAAACAACTTGTGGGAAAATACTTTGAGGTCTTCCTAGGTCTCCGGCAAAAAAAAAGGTACTTCAAAAGGGAGGAAAAAAATACAGAATGTGATGACAGTGAAAGACCAAAGAACCACATTAGATTTCCTTCGAGGTATAGATCCCAACCTCAGCATTTAAGTGTACCTTATAATTTTTAATTTTTTGATTATGCTGCCATTGAAGTATGCAGTATTTTTTTTAAAGATTACAATAAAATGTGAACTTTTAATGGAATACAGTAACTGAACTACAAATTTTCGACGCTGCTGCTGCACAGAGATGCAAGAGTAAAGAGTTAAGTGGACCGTAGACCGTGTAACTTTCAATCATGTTGGCGTTGAAGTATGCAATCTTTTTTTTAAAGCATACAATAAAATATGCACTTTTAATGGAATAAAGAGACTCAACTGAACTACAAATTCAAGACGGAATAAATTAAATGAACGAAGTTTCGATGCTGCTGCTGCACAGAGATTCAAGAGGGAATAAATTAAGTGAACACATTTTCAATGCTGCTGCTGCCCAGAGATTCAAAGCTGCAATGACAGTCTACTAATGCTGCTGCAATGAGAGTCTACTACTGCTGCTGCAATTAGTGGTGAGTCATTATTATAATTTTTTTCAATGTAATTAAGCGTGATTTTGATTTTCAGTGTTCCTATTGTTGGTCTTTTTTTTTTTTCCTGTATTTCGGTTTTTCTTTTTTTGGTGTGTTTCATCATGCGGGATAATTTAAAGCGAAATTAGAGGATGAATCGGAAATACACATATATTTGTATATTGATTTTTGCCATAATCTAATGCAGTTGGTGTCTAAAGATTGCCATTGCAGTTTGCACAATAATACACAGTGATGAGTTCTAAAATTACTCTGTAATACATATCTGGCTAATTTATACTGTACCCTATCTAATTTTTTAAATAATTATTTATTTACTGTATGGTATACAATGTCACCATAAGTTAACACAGGCATAATTAATTGCTCTGCCACAGTTTTTTTGAGCATTCTTTCCCAAACATTTTGTTGTTCTACATAAAGCTCCTATTATTTTATTTACTCTATCTATTAATGAATTCACATGAACATAAAATGACATTTGGGTATCAAAAACAATTCTCAAATAGCAATATTGGTCTACCTGCTCTAATATTTCATTACTGTCTATTTGTATTTTAATTTTCCCTACATTTTTAGAAACAAAATGCATTAACTTAGTTTTATTTATATTCATGATTAGGCCTGACCTGTTGAACCACTCCTTCATGCTATCAAAATCAGTCTGCAGATTGTATTGCAGTTCTTGAATATCAATACCTGATGCAATAAGGGCAGTGTCATCAGCATAAAGTCTCACCCATGAATTTCTTATTACTTGTGGCAAACTATTGTTAAACAATAGAAATAACAGGGGTCCTAATATGGACCCCTGAGGTACACCTCTATTTACAGATCTAATAGGTAACAAACATCCTGAGACCATAATTCTCTGGGCACACTCCTCAAGGTAAGACTGTAACCATTGCTGAGGTCCATCTGTAATGCCCATGTCTTCTGAAATTTGCAGTAGGAGGGAGTGGTCCACCAGGTCAAAGGCCTTTGATAAATCTACAAAAATTGCTGCTGTTTCCATACCAGAATGTAAAGATGTGTTAATCAACTTATTAAATTTTACAAGTGCTGTAGTAGTTGACTGGGCCTTATGAAATCCTGATTGAAATGGTGTAATTATTTTATATGTATCCAAGTATTCCATAATTTGTGTAAGGACATGTCATTCCAAGCATTTGGACAATATAGATAAAATAGCTATTGGTCTATAATTATTGATTTCCAATGTTACCCCACCCTTAAAGATAGGAATAACTTTACTTTCTTTCCAACTCTGTGGAAAGATACCTTTTTGCAGACTCCAATTAAATATTTGTGTTATAGCTGCAACAATTTGATACGTGGTTAATCTCAAAACCCACCCTTCTATACCATCACTTCCAGTACATTTGTGAATATTCAGACTTCTCAAGCCTTTACAGACTTCGGTTACACTCAATAGTTTAAATCTAAAAGGGGATAAATATTTTAATTTTCAATTTTTTCCCTATCTAATCCTAGCTTACTTGTGTCTACATCAAAACCAGGTAAATCTATGAAATAATTGTTTAACAATTTTGCTACTTCATAAGAATCATCTATCTGATGTCCTTGTACTTCTACAACCAATTTTTTTGTCAAATCCTTTTTCCCTAGATCCAGTAAACTATTAATATTCTGCCAAAACTTCCTGGGATTATTATCTCCATGTATTTTATTTTTACAATAAGAGGCCTTTGCCTCTCTTATTAACTGTTTACATCGGTTTCTCTTCTTTTTAAAGATTATTCAATCTTCCTCCTGTTTAGTTCGCGTGGCCCGTCTCCAAAATCTATTCTTAATCCTTAAAGACTTCAGCAACCTGTCATTTATCCAAGGGAGTCTAGCTTGTTAACCCTCTTATTTTGCTTTGGGGCATGAAAATCACATATTCTATTAAACGTATCTGTAAAGTATTGTCCTGACATATCCAAAATTGGTATAAGTAAACATCTATCCCATTTTTCCCGACCTATATCTACTAAGAATTTCTGTTCAGAGAATGCTCTTAAAACTCTAATCCTCACGTAATTTGCATGATCAAACAATCCCCATATTTGTGAAACTAAAATAGTACCCAGTATTAGATTGTGGTCCCCCATATAGGGAGAATGAACTCCTATATTTTCCAATACCATAGAAGAACAGGTGAAAAACAGATCCAAAATAGTTCCTTTTTTGGTAGTTTTAGTATATCTCATGGGGCTGTTTATATGTTGGGTAACTCCAAGAATTGATACAGCTTCTCTTAACTGATTACCATGAGGACCCAACCAGTTACAATTGAAGTCCCCAATTAACACCAATAATTTATCCCCCAGGGTGTCATATATTTTATTTATTACACCCTCTATATTTTCTATTTTAGTTTTTGGTGGGGAATACATGATAGAAAAAACTGTCTTCAATGAACTAACTATAACACCCAGATATTCAACGTTGTTTTCAGAGCCCCTCATAATTACTTCCATATGACCCAAACTATTTCTAAGATAGAGCATCACTCCCCTCCCAGGCCTGTCAGAGTGAAACAATGTATAACCGGGCTGCTCCTTGGCTGATCTGGGCCATAAGTTTTGATATTGTCCCAGACAGATCCTATTCTGCTGTTCATTATAGCTTGAATGGGGAGACTGCCTGGGAGGCAATATTGAATTGACTCCAGAAATAATAATCCTCCTGGTCTATCCCCCTCACAGACCAGGATGGGACCGTACTTTACTCCCAATTTATGTACTCGCAGTCAAAAAAGCAATAACTCACAGATGGATGACACCTCTGGTTCCTTCTTTGAGTGACTAGCGGGCAAGTATGGCTGAGATCTATGGATTAGAACATTTAATTGGCAAGCTACATGACAAATTGCTTCCTTTTGAACTAAAATGGCGTAGATGGGTATTACATATGTCCTCTAGAAATCCAGAATTTATTCCATGAGGGGAGTGGGAGGGTGCTGAGAGATAAATGGGGGGTGTTCAGCTGCCTGCCTAGAATTCAAAAAGATTAGATAAAGCTTGGACTGAATTAATTAGATACTGCCAATATTTTTATACAATACGATCAATATTTTTAAAGAATGCAATCACAACTATGACAATATCTATTTGTACAAAACACTTGACCTAAGTGATAATGTGATGAAATATATATTTATAATTTGTCATATTCTATCTCCAAAAATAAAAAGAAATAAAAAAAAGAAATATATACTGCATAAATATGTATGTAAAACTGACCCCCCCACTTGTTACTCAGACAAGGCAACAAAACACAAGTTGGCAGAAAATAGGCATCATCCCTGGCATTAGGGCAAATGTCTGGCTCGGGCATCTCAGAGGTCGGTGGGTAGAGCACAGAACATTTCTATATTACCCAGGTCAGGGAGAAAGGTGCTAGGGTTATGGTGTGTCTACTATCTGAGGGGCCCCAAAAACATCAGTCAAGTCACTCAAATATGGATTGTCTGCAACCACGAATTTGGGATGTTACTGTATGACTTTTATTACTGATACAGTGTTAACAAAAATGGTGGTGCCTCCAGGGTTTGTAACTGTAAAATTACGGATGACACTTGTTGTAGCAGGGGAAAAACATTTTCAACTTTCTTGCAGGCAAATTGATTTCTTCCACAAACGTTTGCCACACCTGTTCAGCCATATTTCAGGGGTCACGAACTTACGAAAAGAACATTTTCCACACCTGTCCAGCCCTATTTCAGGATTCACTGACTTACGAAAAGCACATTTTCCACACCTGCCAGTGCTATTTCAGGAGTCATGGATTTAACAGCTGCCAGCCCTATGCAAGGTTCCTGGACTATTTAAAGCATCACTAGGTGACTGTAGTTAACACCTAAAAACATTCCTCTGAGTAACCAGTTAGATCTACTTGCACCTGGAGTGAGGGAATAGTTCACTCTGGCCTGTGGTAGGGTTACTAGGTGACCTATCACAGGTAGGGGTCAGGTTAGAGGCTGCAGGGATGGGCAGTTAGTGATGCCACCTACCTAGACATCACCTCTGGCTAATGTATTTCATTTTACCTTTGTTATTTCTTTTGGTTCCCCCCCCTTAGAACAACCAGTAACCATGTGGAGAAAGCAGCTACTAAGCAACAGTGTCTGTAACAATGGTGGTTGTGATGTCATACTAATTGTGACATCAGGCTGCCTTTATATACTGGTCTTCACATTTGGTTTCAGAAATAATTGGATTTATGCTGTGCATACTTTAAAGCCTAGAGTTTGTTCATGGGTACCAGGCCTGGTACCAGGGAAGCATAGCAAAACAGTATGGATCCAGTAAAAGAAAGACCAGGAGTGACCACCAGAATTATGGCAGCCAAGCCATCAGAGATGGGAGAACATAAAGCAGCAGCAGAACCAAGAAGTTTGTCTGAGTTTTTCAAATGGTGGACGATACAGCAAGCAGAGACTGAGAAGCAGAGAGAAGAACACCTCCAATGTTTAGCGGCACAGAGAAGACATGCAGCTATGGCTGTCTGCCATGCAGGCTATTAAAGGTGGAGGAACTGGTACAGGTCCCACAGATCAGCAAAACACAGGTTATTTGAAAGACATTAGAATGATAAAAGCTGTACCCCATGGATGATATTGAGGCATATCTGACTATGTTTGAAAGGGTTGCCAGTATATGCCAATGGCCAAAGCAGCAATGGGAAATCAGACTGTTACCTTATCTCACAGGTAAAGCCCAACTTGCCTACAATAATATATGCAACCCCCATATGGACACTGCTCAGTCAACAGATTATGACCTTTTGAAGAGAGATATTGAAAAGATACGACATCTCAGGAGAAACCTACAGGCAGAACCTTTGGTCCCTGAAGTACCATTCATTCGACATTCCCCAAGAAGCTTATACCCAACTCAGAGAACTCCTCATTAAATGGCTACAACCAGAGGGCAAATCAGTCCTCCAGCTTAATGATATTTTTACTATGGAGCAGTTCATCAACATCCTGCCTATAGGCGTGCAACTTTGGGTAAAAGATCACCGACCAGAAAGCGGGGAAGAGGCTGTTTCTTTGGCTGAAGATTATCAGATGGCCAGACAGACACCACAGCAAGGAGATAATAGACCATGACCGGTAAGACCCTCTTTTTCCCAGTCTAACTCCGGTCAGATAGGAACTCTGGTTAGGATAACAAATCTGCACCTATTGACTTTCTTTGTTATAATGGCAATCAGCCAGGCAATATTGTAAGAAACTGCTGTAGAAATAAGAAGGGGAATATTGAATCAGATTTAGCCTTAGCAAATTAGGGTAACTATTTAACAAAGGTCAAGGTGGGATATAACATAAGATGCGGTCGAGAGGCAGAACACTGGTGCCAGGAGATGATGGAGAGGTCCTAGTTGGAAGGCTCGGAGGAAGAATCATAGAAGGACATTTTCCAGACACAGTTGGAGGAGAAGGAGTCCATGATGGAGCAGGACCTTCCAGTATTGCCCGAGTTCTCAGGTTGCTACCTGCTGGAGGATAAAGGTGCCAGCATGGATGTGAGCAAGACCCCAGATGAGACTGACTAGAGATAATATATTTGGAGTAATGACACCGATCAAGAAAGGAGAGGCCTATATAAAGGCTGAAGGGACTTTTGCTTGTCTTATGCCATCTGTATCTAGTCACAGTAATATTATTCAAGATAGTACTGACTGGGGTAGGCTTCAAGCTGGGGATGCTGCTATTAGGAAATTAATGCATTATATAAAAGTTAAAGAAGGTGTACATGTTAATGGTGGGGTGGGCATGAGACAGTCGTTATGGTATGAAATGCAAAAGGGCGTTCTTTACTGTATGAGGCCCTATCCCCGTACCCAGAGAGTAGATGCCCAGGTAGTAGTGCCACAGACCTACTGGCAGCAGGTGATGGAGGCTGCACACTCCAGTACCTGTGAAAGGCACTTAGGAAGATGAGGGACACTGGCTTATTTGTTGCCTCACTTTTACTGGACAGGTGTGTACAGACAGGTTGCAGCTTACTGCAAGGCCTGTTCTATTTGTCAGTCTGTGTTGGTGACTGCCAGGTTAGCCCTGGAGAAAGTGCCCCAGGGTAGACAAGGTGATGGTACACTCACTAAGAGGGTGGAGGTGGCATACCCAAAGGATAAAGCAAACTGGAGAAAAGAATGGAGGCCATGGAAAATGAAGGGTAACTGTCTTCCCAGGCTGAGTGGTGTATAAAAGAAAAAACACTTCTTAACTAACGAAAGTTGAAAGGCTGAAATGAAAATGGAATGGCAATGGTTTATGAAACTGGTATATGGTAAATGTCAAAGAGTCTAGCGTAAAATATATAGTATTAAGTGTTTGTTCATACTTATAAGAAAAATTTACATATGTATAAGTAGGTGGGGAATGTTAACAGACCCTGCGTTGGGGTAACAGCACTGTTTACACTCAGGTGTCTGAAACTGTACAGGAGATAAAAGGTACTGTGAGTTTAAGTAGTGGGTGGAACCTAAGGAAAGGGAAAGGGCCCATACTTAGTACCAACATATCTGGTGGGAATGGTGAGGGCAGTTAGCCACCCCTGGTAATGTACTACATGCTGCAGGTACAACATTATGCAGGGCGAGACCCTGAGTATACGTCAGATGTTTGTTTAGAAGGTTATGGTTAGGAGTTGGTTAGAGAAAGGAAAACCAATGCTTCCCTTATGGTTTTCCTCTAAAACAGGGGGCTCCCATACTGACCCTGTCTCGCTCTCCAAGGTGCTACAGATGAACTTCAGTCTAGTTGAAACCTGGCTTCTCCAACATAATTTGTTGATGAATTACAAAAAACACAAGGTCTATGCTGTTCCATAGCTCTCACAGCAAATACAGATCCATAAACTTCACCATACATAATGAACCTGAACAGCCACTTGAGCAAGTGCAGGAGTTTAAATACCTTGGTGTTACCCTTGATTGCACAATGTCTTTCAGCTCGCATGTTCAACGCATCTCAGAATCAGTCAACTCAAGAATTGGGGTCCTCTACCGCCACCATCGCTGTCTTACCAAAGAAGCTATGCACGCAGCCATTACTGCCTCAGTCCTACCCGTCATTGATTATGGGCTTGTCTTCTATGGAGCTGCTGTTGATACCACCCTAAAATGGGTCAAGACAGCCCTTAACAAATGTTGTAGACTTCTCACTGGTGCAGGGAAGCATACACATACCTGTGATCTCTACAAGCAATCCAACTGGCTCAATCTAAATAGTAGACATGTCTACCAAACCTGTCTACTGGCTAAGAAAATTTGTCTTAACTTCACACCCCCTGCAACTCATGCTTTAATGTTGCCCACAGTCACTGCACATTTTATGTGCAGTTTCCTCAAACCAACATTTATCGTTCCATTCTGCCATACCAACCAGGCTCAACTTGCTTTCCACACTAGGGCCACCCTGCTGCTAAACAACCTTCCCCCTATATATACACACACCCGCATTGTTAATTGTGCATTGATATTTGCCACTGACTGTTTGCTACTGTGCTAGTCTATACACATGTACTGTCTCTTGCTACTAAGTTAACCTCCTGACCTGTATTGTATCTTACCTCTGCTTACTTCTATGTTAACCTCCTGACCCTGTATTGTATCTTACCATTGTTTTGCTTGTTGCAGAACCTTTGTAAAAGAACCCTTAGTTCAAAGGTATTTGTAATCCTAGTAATAAATAAATAAATAAATAAAAATTTGATGTGGTTAGTAGGTGACCTATCACAGGTAAGGGTCAGGTTAGAGCCTGCAGGGATGTACAGTTAGTGATGCCACCTACCTGGACATCACCTCTGGCTAACATATTTAATTTCATCTTTGTTATTTGTTTTAGTATCCTCCCCAGACAATCAGCAACCATGTGGACAAAGCTGCTGCTAAGCAGCTGTGTCTGTAACAATGCTGGGTGTGATGTCATACGAATTGTGACATCATGCTGCTGTTATATGCTGATGTCCTGACCTGAACTGGTCAGTCTGTGTGAGGATTCACCTGGAGAGACACTGGAAATGCTGCTTATGTCCTGGTGTAGAAACTGGTGAAGAAAGACTAGAGAAGGCATGAATTATCTTCTAATTTGCTGAATGGACACTGACCTGAAGATACTGAGATGTTTTCTAATTTGTTTATTTTTTTCTTGTGATTTAGCACAATAAATCACCACTGGTAGATTTTTACAATTTCTCCTGGACTGTTTGTACTTCATAATCTAAGCCTTCATTATATTTAGTGTCAGAGGCATCTGCATTAGCTACATCTGGTGTCATTATGTGATCTGGTAACCACCACTTCCCAGGAAACTAGCCATTTGTTACTTTACTAAGGCAGAAAACAACACATGAGGGTCCTTCCCTCTCAGCAAGTGATATCTGCACTGAGCACCACTTGTTCTTAGAACTCTAAGCTTGAACTCCAACTTCAGACTACTGGCTGCTCAAAAACAGCTGCTGGCCAAGTGTGGCTTATGCTACTGTGAGAGTTCCAAACAACATTACATCATCCCCTGCTCAGCAGAGCTGAGCAGATGGTGATATAATGCTTTATAGAGAGCAATTTAAACCCTCTGACACTGCCCAAGCTACCTGCCTGATCTAAAACTGAGGGAATTCTAGTAACCCCAGGAACCGGTCGATTACATGTATAAATGCCCTTAGTAGATAGGCATCAGTGTTACATAGAACTGTGTATGTTGTTGCTATGAATGCTCATGCCTCTGTCATTGTCATTGGACTTTTGGACAATATGGACATGGTCTTGGCAAGGGTACCAATAGTCTAGCAGGGGGAGTGTGTAAGCCCCCTTCCTGAACTGGAGGCTTACCTGTATTGTCTCCTCCATGCCTATCTTCCTCCTTCACTCTCCAGTCCCTCTGGACTGCCGTACTGGGGACTGGCAGGGTAGATCAGCCACATCCAAGAGCATTGGCGGTAGCCAAACCAGGGCTCCACTCAGAGATCTTTGTGGCTATAGCTGCAGTGCAGTACATGCAATCTCAGTCCCAGAACTGCTGTGTGGGGGCCGAAACTGGTTGGGAAAGGACCATCATAGAAACATAGACAATGATGGCAGAAAAAGAACTATGTTCCATCCAGTATGCCCAAGTTCCCTATAAGCCCTGGAGCCTTCTGCTCCTCCAGGGTACTAACCCACTCTGTCATCACCCCATTCTCTTCCCTGATAGTGTTGCACCCAGTAACCACAATACCCTTCATTCTGTTCCAACCCTGCTTGAAACCCCTAATTGTTTTCACACCTACAACCTCGGCTGGTAGAATGTTCCACGGTTCCACCAACATTTCTGTAAAATTTGTCCCTCCTGAACCTTCCTTACGTTAGTTTCAACTCATGTCCACATAACCACAAGTTAGTGTTCAGGCTAAATAGCTCCCAGAAGTTCAATTTGTTAATTACCTTAAGGAACTTGAAAGTCTCTTTCATATCTTCCCTCACCCTTCAGGCCTCCATCAAGTACACATTCAGTGCTTTGGGATGATCCTCATAGCACGTGCCCTGCTGGTCTCGAATCATTTTTGTTACTTTGCGCTGCACCATCTCCAGCCTATCCTTATCCTTCCTGAGGTGAGGACTCAAGAACTGGGTGTAGTATTTTAGGTGAGGCCTCCCCAAGGATCTATACAGGGGAAGTATTACCTCTTTCCTTCAGCTATCAGTACCCCTCCCGATGCATCCCAACATCCTATTAACCTTGCCATAAGCCTTTCATGCACTGACTTGATTGTTTTAGTGAGTCGCTGATAATAATAGGTCCTGTTCCTTAGCTATAGTGCTGAGTCCCACCCCTCCCATCCAGTATTCTGTCCTGGGGTTCTTGTTCCCTAGGTGCCTTACCTTGCACTTTTGGGAATTGAATTTCAACTGCAAAACCCTTGACCACCCCTCAAGTTTGTGTAAGTCTCTCTACATTTTCCTTATTCCCTCATCACTATCCACCCCCCTCAAGAGAACTTCATGTCATTCCTGAAGAGACACAGTCTATCCTGGATTCCCTCTCGAATGTCACTGATGAACATGTTGAAGAGGACTGGGCCCAGGACTGATCCCCTGTGGAACCCCACATGTAACTGCCACAAATGCACTCTGGGGATCATGTCCTCTACCCCCACAGTGCCCAACCTCGAAGTGCAAATTTGTGAACAAGAGACAAACAGGGACACCCTCCTGACTGTTTTGGGTCCAAGCAACTACCAGTCTCAAGTTCTGGGGTCAAATATGACCCCTTTTTTTGCTAGCACACCCAGGTAACAGGTACAAATATCACACCCTCTTCGGGGAAAGCAGTGCAATACTTAACCCAGCGGGCACACAACCTGGTTCATAATCCCCCTTCTGACTCAATTGAGACCTAGGTATTTCTTATCTTGCTGCATATGGAGACACACTATAAGCACCTTAACAATTATATCAAAATAATCAACACTGTCCCAGCATTCACACTCAAAATGAGAAAATGACTCAAGCAAGATTTTAAGGAAAACAAAGTTTACTAAAATAAAAAAAGTACATAAACATACAAAACACAGAACATGTAACAGTAATGCTACGGTCATAAAAATAAATGGGCAGATATAAACAAACCATTTTATACTGAGTAACTGATTCTACCTTAGTATCAGTTGGTAAACAGTGGTGCTATAATTACCTGATTTTGGTAGAAGTGCTTCTCAAGAGTCCAGAACACAAGTGTTTCTTGAAAGTCCAAACACAATTATACAGTCTTCCCTCAGCAACTTGACAATATCCAGGGGGAGGGGTTCCACCCAGCTTGTGAGGTCACAGTTCTATGGTGATGCTAGCTGTGAAGTCACTCTCATTCCTGCATACTGAATTAGTCATATGCATCTGCATGCTGCTAAACATCCCACTTAAAAATATATATACTTTTCTAATTAGTGAGTCACAGAGCATGAATTATGACAGGACAGAATATCCCTTTTGATCTTCTGAAGAACATCCTGAAAGAAACTTCTCTTAGTTGAGAGAATTTCACAGGTAACTGTCAGAGCTGGCTTATCTCCCGATGTTGTAAAATGCAATATTTTATAACAGGTTTCCTAGGTTCAAAGTAGCGGCTGGTTTTACAACCTGGTGTCAAAAGGAAGCTGTTAATCAGTTTTTCCACTGGGTCAGGGATAGGGCAGATCCTTCTTTTCTCTCTTTTCAAATGCTATGTTCCATGATGCTTTGCTGCTTGGCCTGTTTCCTAAGCAGAAGTCTAAAACATATAACAAAACCACATGCGCATAACTAGTAGATGGTTATCACGTCAAACTCTTCCCTCCTACACTGAATCTGGGGGACTCTATTCCTAGGTATGGGATGCGTTTCCCAAATTCAGTTCACTGCTCTAACTGTTGAGATAACCCATCTGCACTTTTGTTTGCTGCCCCTGCCCTGTGAGTGACAGTCATGTCATAACCCTGCAAGGCAAGGCTCCATCTTAAAAGTCTACCATTCGTTTAACCCATTTGTGCCAGCCAAACGAGGGGTTATTATCTGTTTGCACCTCAAAGTGCTGCTCATATAGATGTGGCTCTAATTTCTTTAGTGCCCACACCATTGCAAGGCATTCGTTTTCTATTGTAGAATAAGCCTTCTCCCTGGGAAGTAATTTCTTATAGAGGTACACTATTGGGTGATCTTTCCCCTTGGTTAGAAGTCTGGCTAAGTACTGCCACAATACCCACATCTGAGGCATCTGTCTGGACCACAAATGGTTTACTGTAGTCTGAACTGGCTAATACAGGAGCACCACACAATGTCTCCTTTAACCATGGAAAGGCTTGTTCACAGGCTGGTTCCTATTTTACCTTTTTAGGCATTCTTTTCTTTAGCAGGCCAGAGAGGGAAGCTGCCGGGGCACTGTAGTTTGATACACATTTTCTGTAGTACCCTGCAGTCCCTAGAAAACTCTGAACCTACTTTTGTGTTTCAGGTCTGGACCATGCCTCAATTGTCTCAATCTTTGCTTGATTAGGACAGAGTTGCCCCGGCCCTACTACATGCCCTAGGTATGCCCCCTCAGTCATGGCCACCTGGCACTTTTCAGCTTTTACAGTGAGCCCGGTCCTCTGTATCCTGCCCAACACTTTCTTAAGGTGGGACAGGTGTTTCTTCCAGCTGGCACTGAAGATGGCAATATCATCCAGGTATGCCACGGTGTACTCTTCAGTACCATGTAACACCTGGTTCACCAAATTTTGGAAGGTGACAGGGGTGTTCTTCATTCTGAAAGGCATTACCTTAAACTCAAATAACCCTATTGGAGTGATGACAGCCAATGTCTCCCTAGCTCTGGCAGTTAACGCCACCTCCCAATACCCTTTCATCAGGTCAATAGTGGTAAGGTATGTCACCCCTCCCAACTTGTCCAGTAGTTTGTCTGTCCATGGCATTGGGTGGGCATCTGAATTTATGACTGTGTTGAGTCCATGATAGTCCACGCAAAAATGAGTAGAGCCATCTGGCTTGGGAACGAGGACTATGGGTGAGGCCCAGGAGCTGTGGGATGTCTGGATTACCCCATAATCCAGCATTTCCTCTACTTCCCTCCTAATGTCCTATTAGGTAGCCTCTGACACACGATATGCTGTCTGCCTTATATGGGTATTTGCATCCCCATATCTACATTGTGTGTCACTAAGTCACTAAGGGGGTTAGTCCAGGCTTGGCATTAAACAATGGGGCAAAGTCTGCTAAAACCTCTGTTACTTCCTGGATTTGGTCTGGGGTCAACTGGGGTGACAGTTTAATTGCCTCCACAGAAGACTCCCACTTGCTTTCTTCCAGCAAGTCCAGAAGGGGGATCTTCCTCATCCATCTCCTCCCCAGGACTACACACTGCAAAGACCATGTCAGCCCTATTTGTGTATGGCTTCATCATGTTGACATGGTACATCCATTGGGTATGTCTCCTGTCAGGCAGTTCTATAATGTAATTTACATCATTCACCTGTCTTACTACTTTGCATGGTCCTGCCCACTTGGCCTGCAGCTTGTCCCTCTGGACTGGGACTAGGATCCTGACCTCTTGACCCACAGTGTACGAGCGAGCTCTGGCTCTGTGGTCGTACCATATCTTTTGCTTCTGCTGGGCTGCTGTCAGGTTGTTCTGGGCTGTTCCCATAAGTTTCTTCAGCTTTTCCCTAAACCTAAGGGCATAATCCACTATGGGAGTTCCCTGGGTGGCATGCTTGCCTTCCCAGTCCTCCCAGATCAAGTCTAGGGGCCCACGCACCCTGTGTCCATATAAGAGCTTGAAGGAAAAAACCCGGTTGACTCTTGGGGCACCTCTCTGTATGCAAACAACAGGTGGGGAAGGTATTTCTCCCAGTCCTTCCCATGCTGTTCAGCAAATGCTTGGAGTATTGATTTAAGGGTACCATTAAACCTTTCCATAAGCCCATTGGCTCATGTGTGATAAGGTGTCATGCATCTCTGCACAACCCCACACTTCTCCCACAAACACATCATCAGGTCTGACATGAAGGAACCTCTTTGATCAGTGATAACCTCCTGCAGGATCCCAACACAGAAGAAAATCCCTAGCAAGGCATCTGCCACTTTGTCTGTCCTCAGTGAGGATAGGCTGACTGCCTCTGGGTACTGGGTGGCATAATCCACCACTGTTAGAATAAACCTCTTCCTAGAGGAGCTGGGGGTATTCAAAGGCCCCACAATATCCATTCCTACCCGCTGGAATGGCTCTTTACTATAGACAAGGGAATTAGGATGGCTTTGGTTTTACTACTGGCCTTCCCTATTTCTTGGCACCGGTGACAAGACCTGCAATATTCCTTTACCTGCTGGGTGAAGTGGGGTCAAAAGAAATTCTGGGCCAATTGCTGCATAGTGTGTGCAATTCCCAGATGTCCAGACATGGGGATATCATGAGAAATCATGAGCAACCATTCACGGTACCCCTGGGGAATGACAAGCTGCTTGCCCACCACCCCTCCCTCTGTCCTTACATCCTGTATATACAGCAGTCCACTCTCCCAATATACTCTATATCTCCTGTCACCTCCCTGTGTCCCATCAGATTCTGTCTAAGCCCTCAGCCTCTCTAAACTAGGGCCATTCTTCTGAGCAGTTGCAAAATATTTACACATTCCCAGTGCATGGAACTTCAGTTCCCTTCAGTTCCTAAACTAGGGTCCCTTGCTCTCTGACAATTGGCTATCCCTCCCTCCTCAGAGTAACCTTCTGTAGCTGTTTTGTTAACTGTTACCTGGGGACTTTCTACCCCCCTTTACTATTCTCCATATTAGGAGACACAACCTGGGGAACCAGCCTCCCAGTGTTTTCCACAGAGGCTTCTATGGGGTCCAGGGAGCTAAAATCTGCCTTTGCCGCCTGACTGCGGGTAACTGCAAACACCACCCTCTTTTGGAGATTGCTCCCTATAATCACATCCAGGGCCACATTTTCTGCTGCTGCAACTTTTTGCACAGTCTCTCCTGTCTCACCCCAGTCCAGGAGAACACTAGCAAGTGGCAGAGTTTTCTCCTCCCCAGTGAATCCCTGTACTGTAACAAACTGGGTAGAAGCTGTTCAGGCTCAACCAAATCCCCTTTTACCAAAGTAAGGGATGCCCCCGTGTCCCTTAACCCATGGGTGTTGCACCCCATTCAGAGTAACTGGGTGTATGTGCTCCCTCATGTTTACTGGCATGTTTTCAGGAGTGTACAAAACACCCACCACTTTCCCAGCACCACTTAGTGCACTCTATGCCTTTTTAGGACACTGTCTTGCAATATGCCCAGGTTGTTTGCAAAACCAACAGTCATTTCTTTTATCAGGCAAGTCCTTTCTTTGTAACCTGGGGCAGCCCACTTTCTGGGGAGGCAGTGAGGGTTTTAGCTGTCCTGAAGGTGCACTTTTCCCTTTCTGTGCTGTCACACTCACCCCACTCCATCTCAGAGCAGGCATGTTCCTGGCGTAGCAGTCCGAGAGATTGGCAGCTTCCTGCACTGTTTTTGGATCTCTGTCCTCTAGCAGGGTTTTCAGCTCTGCTGGGCAAGCCCAAAAGAACTGCTCCAAAAGTACAAAATCCTCAATTTTTTGTACAGAGTCTGCTTTTACCTCTTCCCACCAGTGTTTCAAAAACTGACGTTGTTTGGTAGCTAGCTCCTTGTAGCTTATGTCAGGGCTTCTCTTGAGCATACAGAACTTAATTCTGTAGGCATCAGCTGTCACGTCATACTTTTTTAACAATGCAGCTTTAAGTTTGCCATAATCATTACTGTGCTGATTGCCCATTTGACCAGTGCATCACGAACTTTACCAGTAAGCAGTGGGGATAGCTGGATGCTCCAGGACTTTCTGGGAATTTTTGCCTGAATGCATACCTTTTCAAACAAATTTAAAAATGCATCCATATCCTCCCCCTCTTTAAATTTGGTGATCAATTTAGAATTGAATTTGTAACCCAGTCCTGGAGGTCCAGGTTCACCCATGCCACTTACCTGCTCTGGCGCTGGTCTTTGGAATTGTAGCTTCTCCAGTTCAAATTTCTTCTGACACTCTCTCTCATCTTGCTCAGCCTCTCTCTCGCTCTCTCTCTCTCTAAAGCTGTCACTCTTTTTCCACTACCTCTCCTCGAAGCTGGTTTTCTCTTTCCTCAGCCTCTTCCAGCACTGGTTTTCTTTTTTCTCAGCCTCTCTCTGCCATTGCCCCTCCTCTCTCTCCATCTCCAGCTTCCTCTGTTCAAATTCCAGCTCCATTCTCTGCAGTGCTAGTTGCAGTCCAATCCCTTCTGGCTCCAGCATTGTGGTGACCATCCTCCTGTGGTTGTGGCTCTTGATTCACACTGGTCTCACTGCCCTGGGACTGGACCCTGCAGTGGACTCTGGCCCCTCCATGCCCAAGTTCTGGTCCTTTTCAGTCACCAACTGTGAATTGAGGTCTTGGGCAGTTGCTTGAACCTCGGCTGCCACAGGAGCCTCCATGAGGTGCTGTTTATTTCTCCCTGTGCAATGGAATTTTCTCTCATGGCACAACTGCCTCAGGTATTCAGCAATGTACTCACAGTAGCTGGAAGCCATCGTCTTCCCTAAGCTAGAACTACACTAGTTTCACCCCCAAAAAATGAAATAAAACAGGTAGGGAACTTAGACTGTAACCACAAGGATATATTTCTTTTTTTTTCTTAAAATCACTGGCTTGTTTTGTGTGTGAACTGTTACAGTTTATCAGTCTGACACACTGGGCTGTTAATGCTCATGTCACCAAATAATTCAATAGTATGCAAACAAATCTTTTTGATTGTAGCACTGCCAACCAAATCTTTTAGATCGCACCACTGCCAACCAGATCTGTCAAAAGCACACTCCGGGGTCATGCCCTCTGCTCCCACAGTGCCCAACTTCAAAGTGCAAATATCAATCAATCAATCAAAATCTTTATTTATTCAGGCGGACATCATTGAGCAAAGCTCATTTACAAGATGGACCTGATAGGTCGAAAAACAACATGAAGGTACAATAACAGACATATACAAAAAAAAACTTTCTAAATGAACAGATGCAATAATATAAACATATATACAAGCAAGGTAGCCAGTGATTTCGGGCTCCAGAGCAGACTAAATCAGACAGTTTTGACTGAAAAGTGGTAAAGTGTTGGGATTGTTGAAGTAACCTCTGAAAAAAGAAGACATGGGGGTCTGGTGGGATGTAATTGGATAGGCACTCAATCAACTAGTAATGGGTGAATAGGAAGGTAAGTGCAAGGGTTGCCGAAGATGTTGTGGCAATGGTGTAGCAAAGCTGCATAGAAAAGAGAGAAAAGAATGGGTGCAGGGTGTGATTGGACTAGGCCTTGTGAAAGCAGTTGCATATCTCGGGAAGAGACTTGTGTATAGCTTTTTAAAGGATGCTATAGGTATGAAGGTGGTCAACTTTAGGGTCTTCTGCAGAAATTCCAAGCAAATGCTAGAGAGTAACTGAGTGCAGATCTCCCATGCGGGTACAGGCTTTTGGTATCTTCAAAGTGATGAAGCTGTTGCTTCTTAGGGCATATGACCTAGCTGTAGCCAGTGTAAAACAATCTGAAATATAGGATGGAAGATTGTTAGACAAAGCTTTATAAATCCATAAAGCAGCATTTTTGTTCCTCCTGAGGTGTAAGGATGTCCAACCAACTGCAGCATAGAGAGCAATGATGTGTTGGAAGGAAGATCTGTGATGAATCTTAGAGCTCTATGGTACAAGGTATCCAGTTTACTTAAGTAGGAAATAGTACAGTGGCCATATAGGAAATCTGCATAGTCGATGAGTGATAGAAATGAGGCCTGGATTAGTCTCTGTTTTGACTCTCTGGTTAAATAATGTTTGATTCTGAAGAAAAGGCCGAGCCTCTGTTGGAGTTTTTTCAGGAGTTCCTCAATATGCTGAGTGTAATCAAGTCTGTTGTCAATCCATACCCCTAAATATTTGAATTTATCAACATAGTCAAGGCTTTCTCCAAGGATGGTGGATAGTTGGGGAAGAATGCTTGGTGAGAGAGTGGTAGAATATATATTGGTGGAGAAGAGCATAGCTTTTGTCTTCTTAGCATTCAATAGGAGTTTTTTTTCAAGTAGTTGGTGTTGCAACAGGGAGAACTCTGATTGTAGTAATTCACAGGCCTTTGATGGTGAGGGGTTACTGACATATAAGACAGTGTCATCTGCAAAAAGGTGAACATTGGCTTTTGTGAGGTTGGAATCAATGTTGTTAATGTAAATGGCAAAAAGGATAGGGCCCAGGATAGATCCTTGAGGTACTCCTCTTAGGAGTGATTTTGATGAGGATAGGTCGCCTTCATTTTCACCTGCTGCACTCTATCAGTGAGGTAACATCTGAACCACTTAAGAGAGGTTGTATCTAGGCTATGGAGTGCAGTGAAGAGATTAGCAGCTCATGATCCACTGTATTGAAGGCTTTGCTTAGATCCAGAAATACAGCACAGACGCTGTTTTTGGTCTAACTCAGTTTGCCAGTCATTTGTAACTTTTGCTAGTGCAGAAGTGGTTTTATCCTGGTCCTAAACCAGATTGAGCAGGGTTTAGGAGATTGTGTTTCATCGAGGTAGTCTCTTAGTTGGATGCTCACAAATTTTTCTAGCATTTTGGAAAGCACTGGTAGGATGGATATGGGTCTATAGTTATTGAGGTCCATGGGGTCTCCTGATTTAGGAGGAAACACTTGTGCTGTCTTCCACAGTGAAGGAATAGAACCAGAGGATAAGGATAGATTAAAAAGGTGTGTTAGAGGAACTGCAAGTGCATGTATTGCAATTTTTAGAAAATAGGGGTCCAGAGAGTCTGCACCTGCGCTTTTTTTAGTGTCTAGATGCAGCAATAGGTCTTCTACTTGTTTCAGTAAGATTGGCTTGAATGAGAATGAAGAATCAGCCTTCTGACCCTCAGTAGACTGGAATTTAAGTTGTGATCGCAGTAGATTAGCTGGAGAGGAGTCAAAAGCAAGGCCAGCCGTAGTGAAATGATTGTTGAATGCATCTAAAACCTCACGCTTGTCAGTGATAGCAACTTTATTAAGGTGCACTTGGGATGGCAAAGAAGTGCTAGAATCCTGCCCTAGGGTCCCCTTGATGGTGCCCCCAGAATCTGGCTGGGTTGAGGTAGGAGGCATCAAGTTCAGCTGTATAGAAGGCAGCCTTGGCATCCCTCACTTTTTTGGTACAGCAATTTCTGGCTTTTCTGAACAGCAGCCAGTCATTTGGTTCCTTGGTCTTTCTTGCCCTTTTCCATAGCTTATCTCTTTCAAGCAGTGCAGATTTAAGGTCGGCAGAAAACCAGCGGCAAGATTTGCTTTTTGTTCTAACACTAGTGATTGGTGCATGAGTATTGAGGGCACCTGTGATTATGCTGTTTAACACCCGAAGTGCTGTTTCCACAGAACCTGTAAGGTAGAATTCTTGCCAGCGTACAGAATGACATAAATCGTGGAGATATTCCTCAATATTAAGGTTTTTTTTAGACCTTCTTGGGAGGAATTTTGCAGGGTTAGTTGGCTTGCCTGATGATCTTATCCCTGCTATAAGACAGTGATCACTTATGTCACTGAAAAGTACTCCAGCGTGTGAGAACAGATGGGGTTTGTTTACCAGCATAATGTCAAGTAGGGTGCTGTTACTTTTGTTTTTTAAATTAATTCTTGTCGGTTCATCTATTAGTTGAGTAAACCCTATGTATCACAAAAAGATACTAGTGGTGCAGCTGTTTTGGAGAGCCAGTTTAAATTCAGGTCACCTAAAATAATGGTATCTTCAGGGCCCAATTTGATTATGTTTCCCAGATGGAGTAGGAGCTTATGGCCAGCAGAGGGGAGCCTATAGCAGCCAACTAGTTGAAAAGCTGCCATGTTGGGGAGAGCTATTTTAAGGGATAAGCATTTGAATTCTTTAGGCAATGATGTTGCACTAAGGCAAGATGCAGGTATATTCGATTTTACATAAATGGCTACTCCACCGCCCCTTGACAGGCGGTCTGATCTGAATAACTGATAGTTGGGTAGATTTATCTCCCTGTCATTTGTTGCAAGTTTGAGCCATGTCTCAGATATTACCAGAAAGTCTGGCAAGGTGTGGGCAACCCAGGCCTGTATTAATGAAATCTTTTTAGGAGGCTGCATACATTGATGTGAAGGAGCTTAGACCTTTAATGGAGGCTAGGTCTGCTGGGGAGGTGAAGCCTTCTGGGGGTCCTGGATTAATTTCAACATTACCAGCACAGATCAGTAAAAAGAATAATAGTTTAGTGAGGGCTTCGAGTGATAGGAGGAGGGAACAGTCAGAGGGCTTTCTCTTCTTGCTCGGGGTCCAATGCTTGGAGATGGTCCAATCTGGACTATGGCTTAGTAACTTGTCACAAATATGTGAACAGGAAGCAAACAGTTACACACTACTGTCTGTTTTGGGTCTGAGCAACTACCAGTCTCAAGCCCTGGGGTCAAATATGCACCCTTTTTTGTTATCACACCCAGGTAACAGGTACAGATATCATACCCTCTTCAGGGAAAGCAGTGCAGTACTTAACCCAGCGGGCACACAACCTGGTTCACAATCCCCCTTCTGACTCAATTGAGACCTAGGTATTTTCTTATCTTGCTGCATATGGTGACACATTATAAGCACTTAAATAGTTCTGTCAGAATTATCAACACTGTCCCAGCATTCACACTCAAAATGAGAAAATGTCTCAAGAATGATTTTAAAGAAAACAAAGTTTACTGAAATTAAAAAAATAGTACAGAAAAATAAAAAACACAGAACTTATAACATTAATGGTACAGTCATACAAATAAATGGACAAGTATAAACAAACCACCTGATACTGAGTAACTGATCCTACCCTAGTTTCAGGTGGTAAATTGTGGTGCTGGAATTACCTAATTTTGGTAGAAGTACTTCTTAAGAGTCCAGAACACAAGTGTCTCTTGAAAGTCCAAACACAAGTATACAGTCTTCCCTCAGCAACTTGACAATACCAGGGGGAAAATGATCCCACCCAGCTTGTGAGGTCACAGCTCTGTGGTGATGCTGGCTGTGAGGTCACTCTCATTCCTGCATACTGAATTAGTCACATGCATCTACGCATTGCTAAACATCCCACGTAAAAAATATATATGCTTCTTATGTTGATTGCATGCATGCACAAGAAACATATTGTGGCAGCTTGCCAGAAGCAGGTTGTGGAGGCATGGCACTGTTGTGGCCAATGCCCCCACAGCCTTTAAAGACTTAGTCCACTTTTCCCAATGGGGTGGCATGCTGCTGCTGACACTAGTTCAGCCAGCATGTCACCACCTTGAAACGTTTCAGCCGCTGCAATGAAGGGCCGCCTCATCATTGCAGCGTCAGCCATTCTGCTGCAATGAGGGAGAGACCTGTCACTGCTGGGCAGAACGCTGGTACTTTAAAATTGTTTGTGAACATGGTGGCAGCTTGCTGCCGTGTTCACAAACAATATTAATGAGCCCCCAGTACGAGTGGGTGCCCAATCTCCCTTGGCAGCATGTGTCCCCCCACAACAGTGTGTGTTTACGGACAGGGACCCCAATCCCCATTGGCTGCAGTCCCTGTGCAAGTTCAGGTTGCTGACAGGGGAGTCCACTCCCCATCGGCATAATTGTCCCCCCACCAAAATAGTCAGTTTATGCCAAGGGGGTGCCCAATCCCCCTCGGCTCTATTCCCCCCCAGCACTGAATATGGCTGATGGGGATGCCCAATCCCCCATTAGCTACAGCCACCCAAACATTCAGGTGGCATGCTGGGAGCCCACCCCAGTGTGCCCAATGCCCCTGTAAAGAAAACACCATCCCACAATTTTTTTTCTTGTTTAAACCTGTAAAAAGGAAAACGGTCCCTTGCTGTCCCCCTGACCCCTCCCACAACCCGCACCCACCCACTGTGTAATCTGCCTCCCCACACCCTCCTCACCTCATACTTACCTCCGGAGTCTGGCATGATGATCTTCGGTGGACCGGGAAGATGTCTGCACTCTTCAAAGCCAACTGCGAACTGAGGAAATGTCAGTAAGCTGTATAATGGCATAAATAGGACTTTTTCAACTTTTTTGCAAATTTCAGGCATCTTTTGGAATTTTGGCACCAAATTTTCATCATGGGTTTATTGGGCCCCCTCCTCATGAATTCAGCCACTGTCATGGCATTAATTGGTCCGGAAAGGTGATTTTGCAGTCACTGTGCAGAATCATCTTTTGGGACTGATTATTGAAATGACAGTGCCAGTGTTCATGAGGTGGGGTCTCAAAAAGTGTATGTTGCAAATTTGGTGGGAGAAATGAAAAAAAATGACTGTTTTACGAATGTGCGATGCACAGTTGCTACACATGTCCGTAGCTTCACCTGTTTGCAATATTTTCAGTCCAGATTTTCAACATTGCCATTTTTACACACCTCCTTATGAACAGTACAGCTGTCATTTTTCACATCCTGGCCAAAATGTGTTTTTGTAGTTCTGGCACTGAATAGCGTGGTCGCTATGCGAAATCAGTGTTCAGGACACATTAAGAAAATCACAGTGACACTGTTCATGAGCGGAGGTCCTAAAATGCCTATGTTAAAAATGTTTTGATAAAAGTCCATAAAATGAGTGTGTTACGAGTGTGCATTGCACAGGTTCCATGCACGCTCATAACTTCACAACTTTGCAATATTTTCACTCAAGATTTTCAACATTGCCATTTTTCTGCACCTCCTTATGAACAGTGTAGCTGTCATTTTTCACATCCTGGCCAAAATGAGTTTTCGCTCTTCTGGAGCAGGATTGTGCGGTCGCTGTGGGAAATCAGTGCTCGGGACACATTAAGAAAATCACAGTGACACTATTCATGAGCAAAGGTCCTAAAATGCCTATGTTGAAAATTTTGTGATGTAACACCATAACATGACTCAGTATCGAGCGTGCGTTGTGCAGTTTCCATGCACCCTTGTAACTTTGTAAATTAGTAATATTTTCATGCCAGATTTTCAACACTCGCAGTTTTTCACACCTCCTTATGAACAGTACAGCTGTCATTTCTCACATCCTGGGTGAAATGTGTTTTCACGCTTCTGGTGCAGAATACCGCAGTTGCTGTTTGAAATCATTGTTTGGGACAGATTAGGATCGAGTGAGTGATAGAGGGGGAGTGACTGAGTTCAACTGAGCTCTGTCGGGACTGCTGCAGATTTCTTTGTGGGCAGGAAAAGGGGCAAATGCAGGCAGGAGCCCAGTACAAAAGGGCAGCCCGCAGCACTGGAAGACACAGAATGAGCGCGTGTGGGGGGAGTGAGTGACCTCAAAGGAGCACTTTTGGGACTGCTGCAGATTTATTTGTGGGAAGAAAAAGGCAGCAATGCATGCAGGGGCCCAGTACAAAAGGGCAGCCTGTAGTGGTGGGAGAAACAGAATGAGCAAGTGAGAGAGGAGGAGTGAGCAAGCTCAACAGAGTTCTGTCAGGACTGTGAGAGATTTTTTTGTGGTCAAAAAAAGGTGCCAACAGAGGCAGGAGCCCAGTACAAAAGGACAGCCTGCAGTGCCAAGAGAAACAGAATGAGTGAGTGAGACAGGGGGAGTGAGTGACCTCAACAGAGCTCTGTTGGGACAGCTGCAGATTTCTTTGTGGGCAGAAAAAGGTGCCAACACAGGCAGGAGCCCAGTACAAAAGGGCAACCTGCAGTGCCGGGAGGAACACAACAAGTGAGTGAGACAGGGGGAGTAAGCAAGCTCAATGGAGCTCTATCATGACTACTGTGGATTTCTTTGTGGGCAGAAAAAGGTGGCAACATAGGCAGGAGCCCAGTACAAAAGGGCAGTCTGCAGTGCAGGCAGAAACAGAATGAGTGAGTGAGAGATGGGGAGTGAGCAAGCTCAAGGGAGCTTTGTCGGGACTGCTGCAGATTTCTTTGGGGGCAGAAAAAGCCACCAATGCAGGCAGGAGCCCAGCACAAAAGGGCAGCCTGCAGCACCAGCAGAAATGGAACAAGCGAGTGAGAGAGGGGGAGTGAGCAAGCTCAACAGAGCTCTGTCAGGACTGCTGAAGATTTCTTTGTGGGCAGAAAAAGGCGCCAACAGAGGCAGGAACTCAGTACAAAAGGGCAGCCTGCAGCACCAGGAGAAGCAGAATGAGCGAGTGAGAGAGAGGGAGTGAGTGAGCTCAACAGAGCTCTGTCAGGACAGCTGCAGATTTCTTTATGGGCAGAAAAAGGTGTCAACGCAGGCAGGAGCCCAGTACAAAAGGGCAGCCTGCAGCACTGGGAGAAACACGATGAGCGAGTGAGAGAGGGGGAGTGAGTGAGCTCAATGGAGCTGTGTTGGGACTGCTGCAGATTTCTTTGTGTGCAGAAAAAGCCACCAACAGAGGCAGAAGCCCAATACAAAAGGGCAGCCTGCAACGTCAGGAGAAACAGAATGAGCGAGTGAGAGAGGGGGAGTGAGCCATCTCAATGGAGCTCTGTCAGGACAGCTGCAGATTTCTTTGTGGGAAGAAAAAGGTGCCAATGCAGACAGGACCCCAGTACAAAAGGGCAGCCTGCAATACTAGGAGAAAAAGAATGAGCGACTGATAGAGGGGGAATGAGCGAGTTCAATGGGCCAAAGCAATCAACATTCGGCATTGACAAATGCTTGTTTAATTAGTGAGTCATAGAGCATGAATTATGACAGGACAAAATATCCCCTTTGATCTTCAGAAGAGCATCCTGAAAGACACTTCTCTCAGTTGTGAGAATTTCTCAGGTAAATGTCAGAGTTGGCTTACCTCCTGATGTACAGTGCAATATTTTATAACAAGATTCCTAGGTTCAAAGTAGTGGCTAGTTTTGCAACCTGTTTCAAGCTGGTGTAAAAAGGAAGCTCTTAATTAGTTTTTCCACTGGGTCAGGGATAGGGCAGATCTTTCTTTTCTCTCTCTGTTCAAATCCTATGTTCCATGATGCTTTGCTGCTTGGCCTGTTTTCCTAAGCAGAAGTCTAAAACATATATTTGTATCAAAACCACATGCACATAACTAGTAGATGGTTATCATGTCACAGTAACCTCCCTCTCATCTGATTTAATCCAGTTGACCACAACACTCTTCTGCGTCCCCTTTAGCCAGTTACCCACCCAGTTTGCAATGACTTAAGCGGCCCCCAGGTCCTCCATCTTCTTCAGTAGTCGTCTGTGAGGTACCAAGTAAAATGCCGTGCTGAAGTTGAAGTACAGCAGATCAGCAGTGTGGCCCATATCCAGTTTCTTCATCACCCAGTCAAAGAAAACTAGCAGGTTAGTCTGACAAGACTTCCCTACCATGAAACTGTGCTGCTTAATATCCTGGAACCTATTGCTCTCCAGGTAGATCACAAGGTCCTCTTTGACTAGTGACTTCATCTGATTCCCTACAATAGAGGTAAGACTGACAGGTGTGCAGTTCCCTGTTTGCTCCTTGTCTCTCCCCCCTTATGAAGTGGAACTACATACACCAGCTTCCAATCCTTTGGAACTTCTCTTGGTCTAAGTGAACTGTTGAATAGGCCTACCAGGGGTTCAGCAATTTCTGCTGCTAATTCCCTGAGTATTCTCAGATGCAACCCATCTGATCCCAGGGCCTTACCAATCTTTAGGGCTGCCAGCCCTTTGAAGACTCTTTCACTAGTAAATATTGGCTGCCTATTCTCCAGGACTCTCCTAGCATTTAAACTAGCCAAGGGTGAGGCACTAGAAAGAAGAAGAGAAATCCTAGCCCCCCCCCAAAAAAATCAGGGTGCTAAGTGAGGTAAACACCAACATAGAGATATCGATAGAGAGAATCGCAGGGGTAAATGGAGAAAGTGACAAACACAATAAGGACAGGGATGGGGCAAAATGGGGTAAGGCCATCAAGAAATGGAGGCTAGTGAGTACCAATGCCCGTAGTCTGGGCAACAAGCTCCCTGAACTGGTGGCCTTGATGGAAGAGGGATGCCTGGATATTGTAGCAGCCACAGAAACATGGTACACAGAAAACCATGACTGGGATGTTAACATACCAGGGTACACAGCCTACAGGAGAGACAGGGAGGGGAGAAGAGGGGGTGGAATAGCTCTCTATGTAAGGGAAGGGATATAAGCAACTGAACAAAAGAGTAAACAGAGAGGAGGGGAGGCACTGTGGGTCACCTTAGAGACTGGAAATGGCACCACAATCTGCACAAGTGTTGTATACAGACCTTCATGTCAGAGGGAGGGAATGGACAAGGATATGATAGATGGCATACATAGGATGGTAGAGAAAGGGGAATACTGTTGATGGGGGACCTTAATATGCCGGATGTCAATTGGAGCACCTTTGCTGCAGCCACATCCAAAAGCAGAGCCATTCTTGATGCCCTTCAGGTGGCATGCCTCGGACAGCTAGTTTTGGAACCTACTTGTGAGGTAGCAATCTTAGACCTCATACTCTCAAATGGGAACAGTGAGAGGATCTCAGATTTAGAAGTAGGTAGCCATCTGGGAACAAGTGACCACCAAACAGTGTGGTTCATGATAAACTCAGCTACAGAGTCAAGCCATACAAAAGTGGGGGTTCTGGACTTCAGGAGGGCTGACTTTGGCAAGATGGGAGAGTGCCTTAGAAAAGCACTAGCAAACAGGCTAAAAGGAGGGGTGGAGCAACAATGGAGAAATATCAAAACTGCCATCCAAGCCTTTGTACAAAGCAAATAAACAAATCAAAATGAAAGAAAAAGCCACTATGGTTCACAAAAGAGGTGGTGGTGAAGGTTAGGGAGGAAAAGATAGCATTTAGGAAGCATAAGGAAACACAGAAGGAGCAGGACAGAGAACTGTACCAGTTAAGGCAGAAGGAAGCAGGGAGAGTAGTCAGAATAGCAAAGGCCCAAACTGAGGAAAAGATAGCCAACTCAGTTAAGAAGGGTGATAAAACCTTGTATAGGTATATCAGGGAGCGTAGAAAGACCAAGGGAGGGATAGTGAGGCTGAATAGAATGGACGGTGGGTTAGCAGAGAGTGACAGTGAAAAAGCAGGGATACTGAATGAATACTTCTGTTCAGTATTTACAAAAGAGGAGGTGGTGGAGGTACCTAATCCAATTAACAGAAGCACTCTGGATAGGGGGACCGATCCCAGTCTTTTCACAGAAGAAAGGGTTCTGAAAAAATCCTAAAACTGAAGGTGGACAAAGCAGTGGGTCCAATGGAATTCACCCTAGAATTTTAAAAAATTAAGCAGAGAACTAGTGACACCACTGACTACCCTTTTTAACAAATCATGGGAGGATGGTGTGGTACCTGAGGACTGGAGGAAGGCAGATGTGATTCCCCTTCACAAAAGTGGGACTAAGACAGAGGCAGGAAACCACAGACCTGTCAGTTTGACCTCTGTGGTAGGGAAAGTGATGGAATCACTTCTGAAGGAAAGAATTGTTGAGTACCTAAAGGCCAATGGGGCACATGACCCAAGGCAGCATGAGTTCACAGCGGGAAGGTCATGTCAGAGGAATCTAATTGATTTCTTTGACTGGGTGACCAAAGTTGTAGACCAGGGAGGTGCTGTGGACATGGCCTACCTAGACTTTAGCAAGGCATTTGACACAGTCCCACACTAAAGATTAATAGTCAAATTAACCAATCTGGGAGTGGGTCCCAGGGTGGTAACCTGAGTAAAACATTGGCTGGACAACAGGACACAGAAAGTAATTGTAAATGGAGTCCACTCTGAAGAAAGAGGGGTTACTAGTGGGGTACCGCAGGGTTCAGTACTGGGTCCAGTCCTTTTTAATATCTTCATAAGTGACATTGCAAAGGGACTGGAAGGAAAAGTATTCCTCTTTGCAGATGACACAAAGATCTGCAACAGTGTTGATACACAAGGAGGTGTGGAAAGGATCAGAAGGGATTTGGCAACGTTGGAGGAATGGTCAGAAGTATGGCAGCTTGGATTCAATGCAAAGAAGTGCAAAATAATGCACCTGGGAAACAAAAACCCAGGGAAGACTACACAATGGGGAGGTGGTAACAACAACAAAAATGGAAAGAGAGCAGGGGTAATCATATCAGATGACCTTAAGGTTGGCAAGCAATGTGAGAAGGTGGTAGGGAGGGTTGGGGGGATAGTGGGATGTATAGGGAGAGGCATCACCAGCAGAAAACCGGAAGTTGTTATCCCCCTGTACAGACAGTTGGTGAGACCCCATCTGGAGTACTCTGTCCAGTTCTGGAGACCCCATCTCCACAAGGACATAGGATGAAGGCAGTTCAGAGGAGGGCAACTAAAATGGTGCAGGGTCTGCACTGGAAGACATATGAAGAGAGACTTAAGGAGCTTAATATGTATACTTTTGAGGAAAGGAGGGAGAGGGGGAACATGATAGAAATGTTTAAGTACCTCAGTGGAAGAGGGTAGCATCTTTCAGAAAAAGAGATGTGGAAGAACAAGGGGACACAATTTGAAGATAGAGGGGGATGGCTCAGGGACAATGTGAGGAAGTATTTTTTCACGGAGAGGGTGGTGGATGCATGTAACAGTCTTCTTGAGGAGGGTGTGGGGTCTAAAACTGTGGGAGAATTCAAGAATGCATGGGACAGACATAAGGCCATTTTTGTGGGTTGTAGGAAGAAATAGGCTATTGGTTAAATAGGATCTGCAGCTTATCCTCTAGGTAGGGAAATGTTATAGGTGGGCCAAGCAGTCTTTATCTGCCATTAAAGTCTATGTTTCTATGTTTCTAGTGGCCACTTTGATGATGCTCTCCAATAAGGACCTGCTGTCCTCCCTTGTGAAAACTGAGCAAAAGTAATCCCCCGTCCACTAACCCTACAATTCCCCCACCTTTCTTCCTTTTTTACTCAATATATCTGAAGAACTCTTGACCCCTTCTGCAAGACACAGCTCTGTACCTGCTTTTGCCTCCCTAATGTCCCTCTTTGCTCCTTATTTTTCTGTACATGTTCTCCTCATTCTTCCTCCCCTGCTTTTCATTGTATTTATAGAAGGTTTGCTTTTTTGTCCTGACCACTTCTTTTACCCTTGCTGAGAACCATAATGGTCTCTTGAACCTGTTTTTTGGCACCATTCTTATGCATACCCTAGATGCCTCAAGGATGGCCCGCTTAATGGCCCCCATCTCTCCTCCACCCCACCTATGTTATCCACCCCTACTAACTAATCCCTGAGCCATTCCCTTAGTCTGTTGAAGTCTGCCCTTCTTAAGTCAAGGCATCAGCCCTTGATCGTGGTTTGCCAGACCTGAGGTCCACTTCAAACCAAATAGAGTTATGGTCACTGTTCCCCAAAGCTCCCCCACTCCCACCGCTCCACCCATCTCCAAGTTGGTGAACACCATATTGAGAATTGTGGGCTACCTGGCGGGTTCCCTAACTAGCAGCACAAGTAAACAGTCTTGGAAGGTTTCCAGCAAGGCTTGACTTCTGGCACTCTGCCTCCTGGCCACTGGAGCATCCCGGTCGATGTCTGGCACGTTCAGATCACCCAACACCACTATTTCTCCGTTTGCTACCCTCTTTCAGGTTCTTCCCTAATCTCTCTGTCCCTGTCCTCCCTTTGCCCTGGAAGTCTATAGCTTGTAGGTCATCCTCAAGCATATTTTCTTGCTTGAGCTTGCCATGAGTTGCACCTGCAGTGACTCTGCCTCCCCATTATTACCCCTGATACACCGATTTTCTGTCACCTCAATGCCCTCTTTGACAAAAAGGGCAGCTCCTTCCCCACTGCCTGTTCCTATATCCCTTCTGAATAGTGAATACCCATGGACAATCAGTTCCCAATCATTGTTTTCTGAAGCCCACATTTCTGTGATGGCCATGAAGTCCACCTCAGTGTCAGCCATCAATGCCTTGAGCTTACTGACTTTAGTACCCAGGATCCTGACATTAAGGCGTATCCCTTCCATCTGACCACTGATATTTGTGTTTTTCTTGTCTTCCCTTCCCTTTGTTGGTGCTGTCACCCATTGTGTTCCCTTTTTCTCCTGCTCTCTTTGTTTTTGCTTTACTGCTACAATTCCCTGGATATGGGGGGTACCAGCTAGGATCCCCATCTTCACACCAGACACCATTGTTCCCCTAGACACAGTCTCCCCCTAGTCAGTTTAAACATCTGATATAGACATCAAACCTCTGCACCAATGCAGCAGTCTCCTGTCTCATCAGGTGAAATCTGTCACCCTTGAAGAGTTTCTTGTCCCAAAAGTACCCCAGTCCTCCACAAGGTAGTACCCCTTTTTCTGACACCATCCCTTGAGCCATTTGTGAAACTCCTGATCCCTGTGGCACTCTGCTGGTCACCCTCCCTTCTTCTGAATCTAATTATCACCACCCTCTGGCTCCTGTCCCCCAACCAATTTTTCACCCAGTTTACCACCTTTGGACCCATTCCTAGGCTTCCTAACTTGTTTATGAGTCTCCTATGTGGAACAGTGTTGAAGACCTTACTGAAATCTAGGTAGGCCACATCCACCGCTCCATCCTGATCTAATTCCCTGGTCACCCAGTCAAAGAAATCTATTAGATTTGTTTCACGTGATCTCCTCCCAGTGAATCCATGCTGCCTTGGATCTTGAAGGCCACGAGATTCAACATATTCCACAATCCTCTCCTTAAGTAGTTATTCCATTAATTTCCCCACCACCAAAGTCAGGCTGACTGGCATGTTATTGCCAGCCTCCTCTTTGCTCCCACTTTTATGAAGTAGAACTACATCTGCCCTCCTCCAGTCTTCTGGAACCACTCCAGTCTACAGTAAGTGGCTGAACAGGGTTTTCTGGGGTGCAGCCAGCTCTTCCCTGAGTGCTTTCAATATCCTAGGATGCACCCCATTCAGTCCCATTGCCTTGTCCACTTTCAAATTTGTGAGTTCCTTCATGACCCTCTCCTCTGTAAATGGACCAGTGTCTACCTCCCTTCCTTTGATGCTCCTGACCCTTATCTGTGGTCCCTCACCTTCCCCTTCCCCTTCCTCAGTGAACACTGAACAAAAGTATTTGTTCAAGATGTCCACTTTTTCCTGTTCCTTCTCCATGCACTCCCATCCTTCCCTCCTAAGCCTTATTATCCCTCTTTCTATTTTTGCTTACATACCTGAAAAATACCTTGTTCCCTTTCTGTACTGCCTGAGCTATTTTCTGCTCCATTTACGCCTTTGCGCTCCTAATTGCTTTCCCTACCTCCCTCTGTTTCATATGATACACCTCTCTATCCTCCTCTCTCTGTGTCTCTTTATATCTCCTGAATGCTAACTGTTTTGCCCTTGCCTTCCCAGCCACCTCTTTTGAGAGCCATGGCGGTCTCTTTTGTCCTCCTGCTTTTGCTTACTTGTCAGACACAGAGGTTTGTTGCCTTCTTTATTCCTCCTTTGAGATATGCATATTGTTCCTCCACTCCCCCAACTTCTAGGTGCCACCCCTGCTAGGGCATCCCTGAGACATTCTCTCATCTTTTTAAAATCGACTCTCCTGAAGTCCAGGATTCTCACCTTTGTGTGGTTTGATTCTGCCACAGTACTTGGGTTTGAGTTTTTAGCTTGAGTGTGTGAGTATATGAACGGTATTAGGTTGGTTTTGTATTAGTGTATGGCTGGTTGAGTGAGTGCACTTTTAATTAGTTAAAGTGCAAGTTTTAGGGTTAGTATTGTCAGACAGGATGTTTCTGGGGCAGGATGGGGGCCTGGGGCATGTCAGGATCATATACGGGGCATCTCTGCTGCGTGATCTGTGGCTCTTTTCCAACCTCTCAGTTACCACCATGACAGCATGTTGCTGTCAGGAGGTCAAAATACAGAGGAACCATATGGATCGATTATGGTGGGGTGCCTTGTCCACATTGGTAAGGGGCAGAATAGGGGTGGTTAGGTGGAGAAGGCGCCCTGGGGTTTATCGGGCCTGAGGGAGAGGCGAGACATATTTGGTGCCCAGGGCTCCCTCCAGACTGAGTGAGCTGGTGGTCAGAGGGGCTACACTGTCCATCAATCCCCTGGGAGCAGTGCTATGCAATGCCAGATCGATAAGAAATAAGACTGCAATTATTGCGGATCTTGTTTTGTTGGTCGATCTGGCATGTATTTCAGAGACCTGGGTGGGTGACAACACCAGCCCTGTTTTTGCTACTGCTGATCCCTTCCCCCCGGGTACTCTGTTGTGCACTGCCCCAGAGTGGACCGCAGAGGTAGGGAAGTTGTCATCTGTTTTAGATTTGAGCTGGGATTCACCGTGCACCCAGTGGGAAGACCAGGTGATTTTGAATGTGTGGCTGTGCGTGGGGGTCTGGGCACAGGCTAACTGGCTCTCTACTTATTAAGCTGAAATGTGTTGCATAACTTAGGGCAAGGTTAAAGCTGGAATGAACTGCATATATAGCATAAGGACTTCTATTGTGTATATCTCTTGTATTATATATTTTTTCTTTGTTGTTCTACATTTTATATCTCCTGTCTATGTAATTGCGAACTGTATGTGTATGTGCCTCGGGATCTCCTTGTGAATGAGCTTGCACAACAGAGTCTTTCCTGCTGCAATAAACTTGAACTTGAACAGCCTGCAGAATTCTCTTGATCTACCACCCCAGGAGCAGTGGGAGAATTTCTGTAGGAGGTAGCCAATTTTGTCGTTGGTGAAGCATTGGAGGCCCCCAGATGTTTAATTGTGGGTGACTTCAATGTCTGGGCTGATGACGAATCATCTAGACTTGGTTACAACTTCCTCCAGACTATGTCATCACTGGGCCTGTCGCAGGAAGTTTCCTTCATGACCCATCATGGTGGCCACATGTTGGATCTGGTCTTCTCACTGGGGCTTGAGATGAATAACTGCAAGACTGATCGGGTCACTTGGTCCGATCATAGCACGGTGGAGTTCATGTTCCAGGAACCCCCCTGAGAGCCCTCCCCCTGCGGAGATGGTCAGTTACTGCCCTTTCATGGATGTGACCCCTGAGAGTCTTCTGGCGATGGCTGATCTATCTAGTGTGGACAATGCATGTGGGGGGGGTAAGTGTGGTGCAGTCACAGCCTATAATAAGGTGATGTATGGGGCACCTGACTCCCTCACACTGGTCCATGTATGACTGAGATCTTCTCACTTAAGGTCTCCGTGGTTTGATGGGGAGCTCAAGGCGATGGGTCAGAGGTTGGAGCACTGCTGACAGAGGACCAGCCTGGAGGTGGACAAGCTGGCCCTGCATGCTCACTATGATGAGTACCAGGGGGCAATCAACCATAAGAAGGCAGACTTCCTGTCCAGGGAGATTGCTGCTGGGAAGAATCAACCAACTGTGCTTTTTCAGACTGTGGATAGGCTGCTAAACCAGCCTGTCTGCAGCTGAGAAAAGCTTTTTCGAACGCTTTATGTGAAGAGTTTGCCCGGTTCTTCTCTGATGGAGTGTCTGCCACCAGACATGGAATTCTGCCAGTAGGCCAATATCTGTCTGACAGTGATCACCTCAGATGTCCAGAGAGCACTCTGCCTAGTTGGGGTGAGTTTGGACCAGTGGAGGTGGCTGAGGTCATTAGGGTTGCTTCCAAGCTGAGGCACACATATTGTGAACTGGACCGGTGCCGACGCGTTTCTTGATGGGATGTGTCAACTCCGTTGGCCTGATGTTTGCCTTGATTGTTTGGTGCTCCTTGTCTGAGGGGGTCTTTCCCGATGCCTTGAAGGAGGCATTGATGAGACCCATTTTGAAAAAGCCATCTTTGGACCCTGACGTCATGGCAAATTACTGTCCAATCTCCAACCTTCCATTCTTGGATAAGGTTATTGAGAAGACTGTGTCCTTCAGCTTGAAGAGCACCTCATGGCCTTTGATCTATACAAGCCTCTCCAGTCTTGGTTTTAGGCAAGGCATAGCACAGAAACTGCATTAGTTTGGGTGCACAATGACCTTCTCAGGGTGAGTGATTGAGGGGAGGGGACAATTCTTGTTCTCTTCAATCTCGCCTCAGCATTTGACATGGTGGACCATTGTGTCTTGCTTGACTACCTGAAGGAATTTTGTGGACTTGCTGGCACAGCCATTTGCTGGTTTGAGTCCTTTCTCACAAACGAGGGAGAGAAATGCAGTTGCCCCTAAGGGACAACCTAAATTGTCAGGGGGATACCAGGAAAAGTGCAGGGGTGGGATATTGGGAGGGAAGGACGGGCTAGGAACAGGTCCAGGTTGAGGGGTGGGGAGGGTAGGAGGAAGCAGGAGGAGGGATAGGAGGGAGGATAGGAGGGAGGAGGCTCAGGTAGAGGGAGGGTCATGATGTCATACCTGCCATGACAAATACGATTAGGCAGGTAGGACAGGTGAAGATTGGGCAGAAGGGAAAAGGGGGAGTTTGGGGGGGTATTTAGGAGCCAGTAGAGGAGGGGATCTCCATCTTTTTTCTGGGTCTCAAGATTAACAAGAGCTCAGCACTTTGACTGGAAGGAGATTAGAGTAGGTAATGTTGGTTTGGGATGAGTAGGCCCGGCCGCATGGCAGGGGTTTTTGTTTGGTCAGGGAGGCCTAACAGGGCCTGCAAGGGGGGATGGAAGCATAGAAAGGGGATGCTGGTAGGGGTTTGTAATGCTAACATCACCCAGAGGCTGATTTTAGGGTGACGGGAGCCACAGAATGCATGAAAATTCCTTATATAAAGGCTATGTGAGTTGTAAAAAAATAAATAAATAAATAAGCATAAAGGAATGTTTATTTTCCTGCCACAGATTTTGTAAATGAGTCTGACTGATGCTTTATTAATTCTAGGGTGGATGGGCTGTGGGGGAGCTTGGTACAAATAGCAGGCCAGAACAGGGTTAAAGTTAAAAAAAAAAATCACTTACTTGTTTTCTGGGGCCTGGTTCTGTGCTTTTCGCTGTGGGCCTTAGTGATGCTATGGGACGTTAGTTGTGTGGGGCACTCTACAAGTCAGGGGTCACTCTGGTCTTCCTCTCGCCACGAGCCTCGGTGCTGCTCGGGGGGCCATGAGCATGCAGACATGGCTACGTGATCAAGGACACTGGGGGGCACAGGCAGATGGGAGCCATGGCTGCATCCTCAAGCTGGTTTGTTGGGGGAGAGAACGGGACCGCATGGACGAGGGCCCTACTAGCTGGAAGGGGAAGGCAGCTGCAAGAAATGCGGCCAGGAGAATCACCGGAGTGTCACCAATGGCCATGGAATACGCAGACCATTTGGCCAGGAAGAGACTGTTTTCCAGTGCGACCAGTCCAGTTTTCGGGGTGAGGCTGCCATGAGGAAGCAAGGCCGCTGAGCTACATGCTCCAGTGAAGGAGCGGGCAGGGTTTTTTCTTTTCACCGCTTGGGGCAGAGGAAGAGGGATGGTAGCTCCTGAAGGGAGCAGGTGGAAGAGTTTTTCAGTGGTTCGGAAGGATGCAAAGTGCCCAGTCCAGTAGTGTGGGGTGTGGAGGTGGTGGGCCGAAGGGAGCAGCGTGGGCACCAGGATTTCTGAGGGGCTGCTGGAGCGGAACAAGGGACAACGCGCAAGCATGCATGGCCAGAGCTAGGTGAATTACACAGCCCCCACACAAAGGGGGTAGTTTTAAAGGAAGTTAGGGCTGCAATTGTGAAAAACGGGCAAGAAGTGAGGGTAGGGAATAGGAAGAACTAAAGGAGAATAAGGCAGCAGTTAGCAAGAGGTAGAGGATGCAGAGACCTGTGAATACCACAATCACCTCAGTAAAGGGTGGTAGTTTTAAAGTATTTTTATGCAACACAGGACTGCAAAATATAGAACCTACAGCTGAAATGCACATTATAGATAATTACAGATGGGCTTCAAGGATATGTTTCAGTATAGGTGATAGTAATAATAATACTTACAACAATAGATTGCTTATTCTCTTTCTCTCTCTCTCTCTCTCTCTCTCTCTCTCTCTATATCTACAGATAATTATTCACATTTTGAGGATTTGGTAGAAACGGGCAGCGAACCAAGGTAGGGAACATCAAAAAAAAAAGGGCAACAGATACAGAGAGTCAATGGGTACAGAGAGGGAGAGGATGCAGAGACCAAGCAAATACAGTAGGCACCAGCACTAGCAGTGCATAGTATCCTGGGCAAGTCAGGTACACATTCATGTACTCCATATGAGGAATTCCTCTCTGTCAGCTAAGTAGGAGGTGAGGAAGTGGTTATTGATTTAAAAAAAAAGTTATAAATGGGGAATTCAATAATGGGCAATAAATAACTCTGTTTGTTGTATACCCCCCCTCAAGTATTTAATTATTCAGGATGGCAGAAGTCACAAGCGTGCAGATGATGGAACAGGCGGCAGAAATTATGAAGAAGGTGATGGAGATGCTGGACATGGCAAAAAAGAAAGAAGCAGAAGAAGAGGCTGCAAGGGCAAGGAACAAGAAGGGTCAAGCGAAAAGCCTGATGGAGAAGATAAGCGAGCTGAGAGAGGCAGCAAAACAGAGGGAGGCCAGTGATCCAGTGGGAAAACAGAAGACACCGGCAGGAGGGTCAGGGAAGAGCCCAGCGGAAAAAAGAGCACCAAGAGGTGTCAGAACAAGAGCAGGTGGAAGACTTGGACGCAGATGAGGGCACGAGTGGTAAGGATAAGGGTGAGCAGACCCCGGAGGGGGATCTGACTGAATATCTAGCAGGTATGCTGGGAGATATGGGAGAAAAGGGCTTAGAATGAATGGAAAAGGTGTTGCAGGAAATTAGGGCAGCTGGAGTAGAAGGGAATACTAAAACTAGAGTGGGTAATGACAGGATACTGGGTATGACAATGGGAGATCATGTTCTGTTAACTATTAAAGAAAAGATATGGAAAGGGGAGTATGCAGATGTATTTGCACTGGTGGACAAGAAGTCAGCCAAGAGGTACGTGCAGGAGGAGACGGTAGGTACTGTAAATCTGAGATGGCGGTGGCTTTGGCGATTGCTGGGCATAAAGTAGAAGAAATAAGTTACAAGGGAAAAAATATAGAGGCATGGCAGGTGGGGTTTTCGATATACAGTGCCATTATGCTGGAGAAAAAACCTGAGCTGGCCATCCCGTTGCTCACGTACACCTCCACTGTAAAGGACGCCTATAAAGCAAGGATGAGGATAGGATAGCTAAAGTATGATGAGGCTTTCCGGCAGAGGATGGCAGCCAGGGTGATCTGAGGTGGGATTCCACTCATTCAGAGCTATGAGTGAGGAGTCTGTAAGGTTTTACAGGGACAGGAGCAGGGAATAGACAGAGAGGAAGTGGGCAACAGGAGAATGCATGTTGGGGATTCAACAAGGCATTGTGCTCCTGGAGTCATAGGCGCTGGGTTGTATGGGCCCGTGGAATACTGGCCCCAGCAATATTTTTTGAGCTGGGCTGAGCCCTAGTAATTTTGCCTGCCACATGCTGCCTTTTTTAAGGCATTTTTCCCCTGGTTTCTGTCTGTGTGTGTGCCCTCTGCTATGACAACACCTTGCCCCGCTATTTAATTGGACTGGTGAGCAGTGGCCCAGCTGCCATTATATTTAAATTGGTGCCTGCCCTTCGCCATGTTGCCTTTCCTTAGTTTGCAGCCAACCCCCCCCCCTTGAAAAATCATTGTGGTGGTTCATAGGTCCATTTTAAAACTTACTGCATGGTGATTGGCCGGGGAGGGGCTTGTATACTCGGTGTAATATGTGTGCGTGTGTCTGGGTAATTGTGTATGTAGGTGTGTGAAGACTTGTAGGTGAGTTGGCAACGGTTTTCGTTGTGTGGTCGATAGAGTGAGAGGTGACAGACAGGCTGGCCTAGTAGACAAGCAGTGGTGATGATGGTGGATCGTGCCTGGTCCAGCCAGAAAAGAGAGGAGCCTAAAAGAAAAAACTAGGTGCGCTGGGAGTCAACAGTCGTCTGGGACACCACACCACCAGCATGCCAGTTGAGTCAGAGTCGAGCCAGTGAGGAGGGAGAAGGAAGTCCCAGGGTCGGTACCTGGTAAATGGAACCAGGCCAGCTGTAGATGTGGTCACCGGCATGGGTGGCAGATGAGCTTTGCAGAGGGGAGCAGAGCGAGGGTGACCTGAGCATGTCGGATGGGGTTAGGGTCGGGAGGTTTAGGCAAATGGCAGGCCTTCAAGTGGCCAGGTGGGTTCCTTCGGTCTGGGCAACCAACAGCACCAGCAGGTCAACTCAAGGAGCAGCAGAGGAGGAGAGCATCGGCCTGAGCCAGCTAAGGTAGACAACAGCAGCAGCAGTGCAGAGCTGTTTTGGATTACGGATTTTGTGTATCTTTTTTTTGCAGTTGTTTAACCAGGAGAGTGACACTAAGCTGAAAGCTTGTTTACAGGTGCAACCTGGGAGCACAGGAAAGTTAAGTGGCTTGCTCAGGGTCACACAGTATGCAAGTGGGGGATGTGGAATTCAAACCCAGGACTCCAGATTTGCTGCTCAGTGCCTTAAACCACTGCCTCCTACAGTATCTGGACTGTACTTACAGCATATGTAGTGTTTGTTTAACCTTTGATCAGGTTAGGGGTTGTGACTGGAAAGGTACATAACTCAATGCATCTTACCTGGTTTAAGCTAATAAAAGTATACATATTATCACCTAAACCACTAAAAAGATTATATTAAGGCACTAATTGATATGCTGAGTTTGGAACATAACAGTGTTTCCAATTTTAAGTTCTGATGTTAAAAGAGGTATGTTGTATCTCCTGTTTATAGTTATAGCACTGCCGGTTGCTCAGTAGGTAGCATGCTCAGTTCTGGGGCTGGAAGATCAGAAGGTTGAGGGTTCTAGTTCCACACCAGATACTTGGGGTACTACCCATAACTGACATTGTAGTGCAGTACCAATGGGGTACTGCGCTGTTGGGGTGCTGTCCTTCGGATGAGATTTTAAATGCCTAGAGGTCAGAGCAATGAATAGTAAAAGAATGTGGTACATCCAGCAGACCTGGGTTTGATTCCCACAACCTCCACTTGCATACTGTGTGACCCTGAGTAAGTTGGTTAACCTCTCCCAGTGCTCCTGGTTCACCCCTGTAAACTGGTATTGAGTCTACTGACCCATACTGGGTTACCGGAGAATTAAAAAAAAACAAACAAAAAAATGATCCCTGTAACACAGCCTCAGGATGCAACTGGAAACAAGCCATCACAAGTTTGTGTGACTTTCCCGGTCAAAAATAACAAACAAATAACCCTTAATACGGGATGGCGCTGCTCTATTGCTACATTGTTGGGTAAAATATAGAATGGAAAGATAGACGGATGGTTGTATTTTCAGCCACTAATTGCTTATGATCAGCTTTAAATTGTAAATTTCTTTTTTAAAAGTATATGTAATGCCCTCCACCCCTGCCTTTTTTGCAAACGACAGGTGGTATGTTGTTGAAGCTGACAGCAGTACCAGGTGGGGACTGGGTTTGGGGAGGACTAAGTTACTTGGCACAAGGGGCCTAGGTTTGGTTACTCTGCACAGGGGCACCCAAGTAAATCTGAACACAGGAAGCAATAACTGTAATGTCCAAAACCAGGAATGGGATGCTACAGTGTGGCTTTTATTCACATCCAAACTGAACAAACAAAGCATAGACGGACCCCCACGGGGCTACATTCCTGGTAATGCAGATAAGAGTAACAGAACACTTCTTCAACATTTCAGTGCTCAGGCTCTGAACCCACCAGGCACACAGCCTGGATTTGCACGCTACTTTGGGTACACAGCCCGACTTGTACACTATTTGGGTTTTTCCTGGCCCGGCTCCCCTGCCAGCCACCCGATCCCTGCCCATATGGCAGTGGACACATTCTTCTGGTGGCTCCCTAAACCACCTTAGAGCCTTTGACTCCTTAAGGGAAATTTCCTTTCAATCCCATGTCTGGCTACTTCCCTCAGCACTGTGCCTGAGGCAAAGCAAAAGATCCACAGAGCAAATCCGTAGAGGTGAACCTGGTTACTAAAGACAGGGGGTCTCCCACCTCCAGCTTCCACAATCCATACCCAGCCATTTCTCTGGACATTAAACAACTCTTTTGAAAGCTTGGCAATGTAGATTAAAGGATAAACGTATAGCACATTTCCTCTACATGTCTTGACTTTCCCCTTGTACTAAACTCGAACATACTTAAACATCTCTCTCTGAAAAGCTTGGCAGTGTAGATTAAAGGGTAAATGTATAGCACATTTCCTCTACATGTCTTGGCTTTCCCCTTGTGCTGGACTTGAACATACTTTTACTTTGGCTTAGCCTATTCCTCTAGGCCTCTCACTGATTAAGCAGTACAAACCCCACTTTAAAACAGTTCAGGTGAAATATAGGCTCTTTGACAAGAGCAGAACTCACCCTTTGGTTGCAGGTGTCCCACAGGCGAATCTTGACAGCTTCTTGTGCCACAATACATTTCAGAAAGTAAGGCAGCTTCTTCCCTAGCCAGAACCAGGAGGTTGCCCCTCGAATAACAGGCAAACTTTCCACCCCATCCCCTCAGGGATGGGGCACAGAGACCAGTATCAGTGGTCTCCACCACTTCAAGAACAGCTTACTGTGTTCCTCTTTAGGCGGAAGCACACACCTCTCCCTTAAAGTAGCTCTATATCGGAGCGTTAGGCTCCAAGAGCCTGTGCACAGACTGCTGTGCTCCTCTCTTCAAGACTGCTCACACACAACTGCTGCTCACTGTTCAAAAACTCCCAACATTCTAATCTAACTCCCTTCTGCAGATTCCAATGTGGCTCATGCAACTGTGATAGTTCTATGGTGATGTCATCCCTCAGTCTCAGCTGAGACTGAGAACAGTGAGACAGTGTGAAATCCATTTAACTGGAGTTTCACAAGCTGCCTTCCCTGCCTACCACTAGGTCTTACTGGGATTCTAGTAACCCCGGGTAATAGGGGGGTTACACTCGCCCTGGGACAGGAAAATGACTGTCTGCAGTCATTATTTACCTGGCTAAGGCCATCCCACCCTATGTGCTACCTGCGGAGGGGGGGGTGATCAGGCCCCCTCCTACCATGTGCTAGCACAGGCAGGCAACACTAAGGGCCTAGAGGCCTTTGGCTGACATATCAGCCATTACTCTACCCACTAACTATGGGTGCCTAGTGGCTCTGGTAGAACTGTCCAGAGCATAGCCCTAATAGCTCAGCACTGCAGTCCCTATGGCCATTCAGGACCACAGCCTGTCTATCCTCCCTAGCCCTCTAGGGAAAATCTGTCTACCTCTAACTTAAATCCCCAAAAATAAAACAATCGGGGACCTCCTCGGCCTTGGACACCCTGCAACTACACACTAAGAACTAATACCATACCATTACATTACCGCCTCCCACCCCTGCAACCACAACTGTGGAAGGAAAGGGTTACTACAGTAACAAGAATAATAACAACAACAGTACTTTAAACTCTACACACTAAAGTACTAGTGAGGAACTCCGATGAGCCCCTCCTCCTCTTCTTGTCTTCTCTTCTGTCTTCTTCAGGAACACCTGCAAGAAAAAAGAAAGACAACACACTCCTACTCTACATACACAGTCTATCTAAACCCCTACCATCATAACACTGGAGAATCCCAAAAATATTTTTTTAGAAAAAGTAGAAAACAGTGTATACACTAGAAAACAGTAGAAAAACAGTGACATTATTTACAATACAGATTTTGGGGATGGAGTGCCCTTAAAGTCCCATCTAGTGACCACAGTGCCCGAAGGCTAGTCCATTGAAGAGTCTCTCCCGGGCCGGAGCCCGGTGAAACACAGTTCTAACAGGCCAAAGTCCTGAAGGGGAGAGTCTTTAAGGACAGTTCACACATCTGTAGTCTGCTAGTGTAAGGTGTGTACTGCAGTGTCATAAGGATAGAAAAGTTTGGAGTTACCAGCCCCTTGTAGAAGGATTAATACACAGCGACCTGCTCCTTAGCCAAAGACTCTCCCTGGCAGCATTCTTCTGATACAGTTGGGTGGACATCTTCTGGGAACTACAGGAGGGCACATCTGGAAACTTCTGGGCTGATGTCATCTCTGTAGATGGAACCTTGGAACAGGAACAAAAAGGAAAAACAGCTGGTCTGACATCATCCAATTACCAGGTGATGGATCAGGATACAGCTGGGCCGGTGTCCTCTCTGGATCTGAAGTCATCTGTTGGGCCAGTCGATGGATTCTGGAAAGGCCAGTACACTGTAGAACCGATGAATGTGGGGCCCCTGAGTCCTGGATGTCCATACTGGTGGAACAACAAAGGCACTGCAATGGCTGATGTGGCAGTATTGACTACCACTGCTCTGCTTTCCATCTGGTAGGCACAGGCACATTTGCAGGGAGGTCCTTGCATTGAGGCCAATAGTACCGGGGGTCAGGAGCTTGAATTATTACCCCATCTGGGTGCACATAATTCACACTGTGGAAGGTTTCACATCCCTTTCCATCTACTATTCGAACAGTGTCCATAAACAGTGTCCTGCCTCTTTTCCACTGGGTGTACTTTTCATGAGTCTGTTCCTGACATGCTTGTTTGCACCAGGATGCACACATTTCATTGCTTCGGCCCAGATCCAGGATTTCCTGCTGTTCTCAATCTCCTCCCAGATTCTCCGAGGAAAGATAGGAAAGGACATTCCATAGATTTAATTCGCCTTCCTACGAACCAGTCTCTCCTCTTTACTAGCTTTGGTCAACCTGAGACTGCTGGCCTGGCTTGAGGGCAGCCAGTCCTGGTTCTGCCAGTTACGCATTCTCAATGAGACAAAAAATGGATTCCTGACTTCTTCTTCTTGCACAGCCAGGGCAGTGGCATCACCACTCTCTTCCATGCATTTTTCCGAGGCAAGAGCTTGAGGCTGTGTACCAGTTCCTTTTTCACAAGGCCACATAGGTTCCCCCTCTTCTTCTTCCTCATTGAGAATCTGTGCCCAGGATTGAGCAGTCGTCCTCACTCATGAGACTATCCACTCATCTCTAGGTGCGGAGGTCGACACCTCCCATTCAAAGGCCTCCCTCATCTCATCTTCTCCTATGAGACTTGGGCTAGGCCCCCACCAGGGGTCTACTGATGCTCTGTCTGAATTATCCTTCTGCGATCCAGCAACCGAAACATCAGCATATGGTCCTGTTTGCAAATCTGCACCCTCTAGCTTTGTGCCACGCTCCCCCGAGGGGCCTTCTCCAACAGGCTCCGCCTGGTGCTGTGTGCTGCCAACTGCAGATTCCTGAACTTTTGTCCATGTGGGAGCCAAACGAATCTTGGGCGCTTTATACAAGCCGTATTTCTCTAGGCACCCAGAACAGTGAGGTACCATGAAGACGTCCCTTCCAGCATTTGAGCATATTAAACACACGCTGGATATCCAGGAATCGCCACAGGAGAAGGTAGTTGTCCTCCATAGCAACACCTTTCAGTGTCGCTTAACTTATTTACTTCTGCTGCTACTGCAGCCTGGGCATGATCTGGGTAGCGGGCTGGTCCTGAGGCCATGACTGCAAGGAAAAAACAAACAAATGCTCACTGTTACTGAAAGTCCCACTTAACTGAACACTTTCTTTTACTTTTAAAATGGCTACTCTGCTGCTGTGTTTACATTACTACCCCACCCTGTAATGGCGGTGGCAGCATTTCTGTGCATTAACATTCGGAAATTGGGTCCAGCCACTGCGCATCCAATTTACACACACTACTGATAACTTTGCTCAAAACTGCGCAAACTTGCACTGTTCTTTTTCCTAGCACTTTTAGATGATTTGCCACGGACTTTTCACTTGCTGAAAACATTTCTTTAGCTCACAGTCTCTTAAAGCCTCAAGTATTTCAAGCACAGGATTGCCTGTAAATAGTGCTGCATATTTTGCTACAACTCAGTCTCTCTACTGGCTTTGAAACTTTAAACTGACGCTGAACCCATAACTATGTTCACAGTCAATGGCTTAATAGACTTGCTCTTGCTGGTAAAACTTACATACTAACATACTATTTGCCAGCAGATTAGGCCTTACGGTCTATCGAGTCTGCTCGAACCTTAGATCCTTAGTTGGGTGCCGAGGCCCTCCCATCCCTTGTGCTCCAGAAACCCCTATCATCCATCCCCATCCCCCTGGGACAGGCCATCATCTGATACATCCACTTTCTGTGTCTGTCCCACCCTCTCTTGAAGCCCTCACTGTGGATCTCTGAACCAGCTCGCCAGGCAGTGCATTCAAGGTCCACCACCCTCTCAGTGAAAAACTTCCTCCTCTTTTCCCCCCTCACCCTTCCACCTTCCAACTTCAAACCATGACCTCTGGTGATACCTCCCTGTTTTAGTCTAAAGATCCCCTCCATGTTTACCCTATTTATTCCCTTGAGGTGCTTGAAGACCTCAATCATGTCCTTGACACAGTCTTTATTTGCAAAGCAACTGCAATGCTGCAAACGTATTCAGCTGGCTTTTGGCAGAAAATCACTGTTTGAGCAATTATCACTGTTGGTACTCACTGTTATCAGTAGCTGTTTGCTGCGATGGAAAAGTGGCCTGCAGCCAGTCTTGGAGGCCTCAGAAAGGAAGAGGGTGGGCAGTCCTGCTGATCGTCTCTCTGATCACCACACTCACAATCCAGTTGATCGAAATGCGGGTTGAGCCCCATTTTAAACAGAAAAGTCTATCTTTAACACTTTTACAGCGCTTTTTTAATCATCACAATGCTCCTCCACTAAGCCAGTACATGTACTCCACTCACACTCCCTCTCGAATGCGGGGCAGTCACTGTAGAGCTGGCTGAGGGGCGGGACTGATTGCAGTCTCACCAATCACACGACGCCATGCAAATGAGCCTCTTTCCCTCGCGAGTGCTCTTCTCTTCATGGCGATCGTCGAGCAGGCAAATTTAAACTGCAAAACACTTTTTTTTTTGTCTTTCAACTGACTCCATGGCGGGAGCCCGTTTCAACCATTTAGCATGGCCATTAACACAGCAAGTCTCTCAGTTTACTAAAAAGCATTTCCAATGTCCAGGGCACAATTTTCCTGTTGCTACCCCTAGTCTTCCACACTTTTCCTTATCACACAGAGTTTTTTAAAAAGCAGGCACAAATGCTGTAAATAAGTGATGCAGGTCAAGGGCATACTCTTTCAGCTTTACTGCTCCTTGGTAAACAGTTGGCATGTTAACAGCAGCATTTGAACCACAGCACACAGCGACAAACCAGTTAACATGCTTCAACTTTTTGGGCTACCCACTGCCATATAACCAAAATGCTAGCCTCTTGCCCGAGCACCTTTCCTCCCTAAATTAAAAATCCAAAGCAGTGCCTCCATTTTGTAATGCCCTCTACCCCTGCCTTTTTGCAAATGACAGGTGGTATGCTGTTGAAGCTGACAGCAGTACCATGTGGGGACTGGGTCGGGGAGGACTAGGTTACTCTGCACAAGGGGCCTAGGTTTGGCTACTCTGCATAGGGGCACCCAAGTAAATCTGAACACAGGAAGCAATAACTGTAATGTCCAATACCTGGAATGGGATTCTAAAATGTGGCTTTTATTCACATCCAAACTGAACAAACAAAGTATAGACAGACCCCCACTGGACTACATTCCTGGTAATGCAGATAAGAGTAACAGAACACTTCTTCAACATTTCAGCGCTCAGGCTCTGAACCCACCAGGCACACAGCCCAGACTTGCACGCTGCTTTGGGTACACAGCCCGACTTGTACACTATTTGGGTTTTTCCTGGCCCGGCTCCCCTGCTGGCCACCCGATCCCTGTCCATATGGCAGTGGACACATTTTCCTGGTGGCTCCCTAAACCACCTTAGAGCCTTTGACTCCTTAAGGGAAATTTCCTTTCAATCCCATGTCTGGCTACTTCCCTCAGCACTGGCCAAGTGCCTGAGGCAAAGTAAAAGATCCACAGAGCAAATCTGTAGAGGTGAACCTGGTTACTAAAGATGGGGGGTCTCCCACCTCCAGCTTCCACAATCCATACCCAGCCATTTCTCTGGACATTAAACAACTCTTTTGAAAGCTTGGCAATGTAGATTAAAGGGTAAACGTATAGCACATTTCCTCTACACGTCTTGACTTTCCCCTTGTACTAAACTTGAACATACTTGAACATCTCTCTCTGAAAAGCTTGGCAGTGTAGATTAAAGAGTAAATGTATAGCACATTTCCTCTACATGTCTTGGCTTTCTCCTTGTGCTGGACTTAAACATACTTTTACTTTGGCTTAGCCTATTCCTCTAGGCCTCCCACTGATTAAGCAGTCCAATCCCCACTTTAAAACAGTTCAGGTGAAACATAGGCCCTTTGACAAGAGCAGAACTCACCCTTTGGTTGCAGGTGCCCCACAGGCGAATCTTGACAGCTTCTTGTGCCACAACACATTTCAGAAAGTAAGGCAGCTTCTTCCCTAGCCAGAACCAGGAGGTTGCCCCTCGAATAACAGGCAAACCTGCCACCCTATCCCCTCAGGGATGGGGAACAGAGACCAGTATCAGCGGTCTCCACCACTTCAAGAACAGCTTACTGAGTTCCTCTTTAGGCGGAAGCACACACCTTTCCCTAAAAGTAGCTCTATATCAGAGCTTAGGCTCCAAGAGCCTGTGCACAGACTGCCGTGCTCCTCTCTTCAAGACTGCTCACACACAACTGCTGCTCACTGTTCAAAAACTCCCAACATTCTAACCTAACTCCCATCTGCAGATTCCAATGTGGCTCATGCAGCTGCAATAGTTCTATGATGATGTCATCCCTCAGTTTCAGCTAAGACTGAGAACAGAGTGAAACAGTGTGAAATCCATTTAACTGGAGTTTCACAAGCTGTCTTCCCAGCCTACCACTAGGTCTTACTGGGATTCTAGTAAACCTGGGTAACAGGGGGGTTACATATATATATAAGTGCAGTGTGATTTATTGTATGCATACTGACCCATTTTCTAATACAAAATGTTAACATGATCAATTTTGGTCACTCAAACTTCTGAACTCAACTTACTAGGTTACCAATAAATAAATAAAAATAGCCAGGAGAACATGGGTTTGTTGAGTTTATTGGGGTAGAATGGAAGTCAGATACTTCCACAGGTCCACATTTGGAAGGAATTTTAGTTTTTTGGAAGTCAAAATACTTCTCAAGGCTCAACAGTGTTGCAGTAGCACTGCCCCTCACTACACTGGTGACCAAAATTCAGGAAAGGACTGGGGTCGCTCAGGGACCGGCCTGAGGAGAGTAGCTTTAGCATCCTGAGGACAACTCTTTCCCCTCAGTACAGGGTCAAGACTCTGAGTTTCTCTGCTTGACTGTTCCCTGGTGGAGACCAGGTGGAAGCACACGGGGAGCAGCTAGTCAGAGATGAGTGACAGCCAGCTGTCACCAAGCATGCATGCATGCTGCTGCACACGTGTGTGTCACTGCAGTCCAACAGCTTCACAGAAAGAAATGGAAACTGGAGGAAAATGCCCTGGTCCATGCCACCGGCAGTTCCACCACAGGCGTGGGGTGCACATTCACAGAGTGTTTTCTGGCAATCTGGCTAGGAAACCAACCCTGCTTCTCAGGAACTTCAGCTCATCATGGTATACTCTGGGCTGCTTAGCCCATGCTGAGTGAGGGGCTGGCACATTAAAACTTATTTTAACAATAACAAATGTTGGTTCTGGGTTGTGATTTGGTAAATGTTAGCCATGCAGTAACTAAAGAATGGGAGAGCTTGGGGAGCTTCATTATGGGAAGAGAGACCTAGCCTACTGACTAGCTTGCTGTCTTGCTGAAGCCTTCAGTGAGCAAGTTATCAAGCTAGCCAGTAGGCCAGATGTCCATTCCCATCTTAAAGGCCCTGTCATGGGAGTAAGCACTGCAGTAACCAGGTAATATGGTGTGGTGGCCTCTGTGAGGATGTGGGGATGAAAGGAAGGGATGCTGATATTGCCTCTATGGGGATTGATGGGAGGGATGCTGATGTTGCCACTGTGGGGATGGATGGGAGGGATGCTGATGTTGCCTCTGTGGGGATGGATGGGAGGGATGCTGATGTTGCCTCTGTGGCGATGGATGGGAGGAATGCTGATGTTGTCTCTGTGGGGATGGACAGAAGGGAAGCTGACGTTGCCTCTGTGGGGATGGATGGGAGGGAAGCTGATGTTGCCTCTGTGGGGATGGACGGGAGGGGTGCCAATGTTGCCTCTGTGGGGATGGATGGGAGGAATGCTGATGTTGCCTCTGTGGGGATGGATGGGAGGAATGCTAATGTTGCCTCTGTGGGGATGGATGGGAGGGATGCCGTTGTTGCCTCTGTGGGGATGGATGGGAGGGATACTGATGTTGCCTCTGTGGGGATGGATGGGAGGAATGCTGAGTCCAGAGACTGAAATGGGTCTGGTGGTCTTCATCAGTGTGTGACTGTGTGATGGGCATGGGGGTGGATGGTCTCCGGCAACTCTGCAGTTTCTGATGCATTTGGGGGGCAGCCTGGGGAGCTTTAGGATGGGAAGAGAGACCTAGCCTACTGGCTAGCTTTGTAATTTGCTTACTGACTTGCTGAAGCCTTCAGCAAGCAAGTTAGTAAGGTAGCCAGTATTCTCGGTTTCTCTTCCCATCCAAAAGGCCCTGTCATGGCTAGGGGGTAAGCAGCAACACAGCTGGGACATGTTTCTTCCCTCCTGAAAATACAAGAACAAAGTCATGTAGTATTAGTAGTTAGTTTTTGAAATCTGACCATCCTTTACCTTTCCTGCCAGTGCAATCATAGCCCTAATCAGCTGACTATTTCGCATCTGCCCGATCTTATATTCAGCTAACAAATTATTGCCACTGCTACTGGGGGGCAAAATACTTATTAGCATTAACTAACGATTTGGCACAAAAAAAAATGTAATACAGTTTTCAGCCCAACAGAAATATCACTGACATTTTTTTTTCCATCTCACTAGAACGTGTCCCACTGGGAACAAGTCTGCAATATTCAATTATAGCTTTAAGTGGATTCCCAAACTTTTTCTCAATAACAATTTGAAACATGGAAAAAACTCTATTTTATCAGGGGATACATACTTCACATGTAAAATATAAGCCTGCAACCTTTAATTAGAATTTTGCAGTTTGTTTTCTGCTCCTTTAGCAGCTTTCTGCACCTTTTCAAGGTGTCGGGCTCAAGGGGCAGAAAACAAACTAAATTCTAATTAAAGGTTGCAGATTTATTTACATGTGAAGTTTGTATTCCCTGATGAAATAGAGTTTTTCCCATGTTTCAGATTGTGATTGACAAAAAGTTTGGGAATCCACTTATAGCTGTAACCCCCCTACAAATGGGGGTTCCCGAAATGTCTTCCTTGGGTATGCCTAAATGCCCACTACCAGGCTGGTGCCCTTTGTCTTAATCGTTTAAATACTGCCTGTGAGTGCCTTTATAATTTCTGTGTAATATGTCTTTAAGAGCTGCCTATATCACAGTGTAATGGTTAATCTGGGTGGGGGCTGAGTGTTCCTATACTCGAGTCCCACCTGGACTACAAGGTTATTGCTGTATTCTGCCATCGCTAATTGCGCAGAGGGAGCTCTGTTAGAAGCTGTATATATTTGCTGCTGAGTATCTATTATAATAGTAATGTTATGAAGTTTGTCTAACCTGCCTTCTTTGCAGCATGGACATTTCTGTATTGTACCACCATTTTGGTTGTAGACCAGAAGTTTGGACCAATCAGTACCTTTGGGGACACTGATTGCAACTGGACTGTTATCTGAACTGTGGTATTGCATTCTTTTACTATAAATGTGCTGTGTGCTGTTAGTGGGTCGAGATTTGGTTCCTCACTGCCGAATTGTGTCGTGCTTGCTGGAGGCTGCATCCAGCCCCTACTGGACTAAATCTGTATTTATCTTCACTTGGCCTGAGCCCTGCCACCTTAGCCCAGCCAGCTACTCACGCCACAGAAAATTACAAACCGTACTGAAACTAACTAGCACAGTTTCAATAAACTTCTACAAATTGCTAAGTTCAGCCAAAATAAAAGACACCTGTAACTGTCATTAAGTCTCTTCCTTCCCCATGTGTGCCATATTTATCCACTGGTAAGGTATAATTGATTTGTCATATTAGCTGCTTTCCCTTCCCCTTCTACTCCTGGCTTTATCTTTGCTTACGCTCCACTGCTACTCTATCAAATCACTCCTCCCCCATATCAGTTGTAGACTGTTGTTTGTTCTAGCTGCCAAAATACTGTATATGTATTGCACACACCAGTCATCATGTTTCATTTATCAGCATACAACCTGTAAGTCGCTTCCCTGTCTCATATCAATGTTTACCACCTGCAGTCACCCTATGTGGTACCCTTGTATGTATAACCAGCCTGTATCATGTAACATGCATTTCATGTATATACTGTTATTACCTATCTGTGTTTGTACTTTAAATGTTTATGTCACAGGACCTCCTTGTGAATGAGCTTGCTCAATGGAGTTTTCCTGCAATAAACTTGAACTTGAACTTGAGAAAAGACCATCGACGAATGACCTGGCTGGGGATCAGCCCCCTGCTCAACACCTGGAACAGGAACTACGTCTCGGTGATTCATGTGGGCCCTGCTTCTCCTGGCATACCAGCAATCAACCTGCAGCCTCAGTTTCATCCATCCTGTGTCCTGTACTGGGTAGCATGAGTAAACACCAGGGTAGCTCCCTGCAACATCAGCTAGATCAAAAGTGTTGTCATCTGATTCAATTGTTTTCTTGTCACACGCTGAGCCTTCCGACTCCATATTACAATTTGTCTGTGGTTGTGCATGCTTCTTCTTTCGATCACAGGACCCCAACCAGCTGCAATGCCAGCCTACCCCAGGCAACGTTCCAGGCTAGGCCACCTTACTTCTAACTGGGTACCCAGAGCATGTGACTCTGCAGGGACTCTGAAATGCGAGCATGATTGCCTGACTGAATCAGCATTTAAACTAATCAACCTGATTATGCCCCTCCCTTGTTCTAGTCCCCTAAATAAATCAGATCTAACTCTTTTTGCATTTAATCTGACTGTGGTTCCAGTAGAGGGGAAGGGGGGGGTTACAGTGTCCCAGAAGGCTGTATCCAGGTTAACTTTACTACTAACAACCCTGTCTTCCGGGTGGAGGCACCCATTTCAATACCCAGGCCCCTTAACCTGCCCCTAGCCAAGCAGGCAGGGGTAGTAGCCATTGGGATAGTGCCATCTAGTGGCTACATAACTATAATCAGACATTACAAACTTGCTTCCAGTGGGACACATATTAATGAGATGAAATAAATCCTAGTTCAGTGATATTTCTGTAGGGCTGAAAACTGTATGTCACATTGTTTTGCTAAAGCATTTGTCAACATTAACAAACTGAGATTTTGAACATACGAACACGGAAGAAGCCAGCAGAAGAATGCCATTTGGTCTATCAAGTCTGCTCATATTGCAGGGTCCATAGCTTGAGCTAATGTCCCTGCACTCCCTCCCCACTCCTCCCATCCTCCCTACCCATGATTCTTATCTTCCCCCTATGCCTATCCCAGTCTCTCTTAAAGCTGCTCACTGTCTTTAACGAGATGACCTCTTCCGGCAGTGCATTCCAAGGTCCACTACCCTTTCTGTGAAGAAGTGCTTCCTGACATCCCTCCTAAATCTCCCACCCTCCAGCTTAAGACTGTGCCCCCTCGTGATATGGTTGCCAATCAGCTTAAAGAGACTTTCCTTATCAACCTTATTTATCCCTTTCAAGTACTTGAATGTCCCAATCATGTCCCCTCTTTCTCTCTTGTCTTCCAGGGAGTAGGGCTTAAGCAGCATGGGAGAAGAGTGGTGTGGTGATGAGATGGGGGCACAAATGTGACGGAGAGAATGACTATTATAGCATATTGAGAAATTAAAAAAAAAAAGGCAACTGCATTCCTCATTAAACTGAACAGGGAGGCATGAAAAAGCAACAGCTGCCAGCCAAGTTATTTCTAGAGTTCTTAATTCTTCACTCTTGTTACGTGGGCCCGTGGCTACTGAAAAGCAAGTTTTATTGTATGTAATGGTTCGTGGATTTCTAGGACACAACTGTGCTACTGGAAATGTCTGGGCTGGTGTGTTTTCCCAGTCACTAGCCCTTTTTGGCTACTGGCTGCAAAACTTAATTTTGACGCCTGGTCTTCTATGTGTCTGTGGCCATGTCCAGTAAATCATATATAAAGTATCTGTCCTTGAAAGATGCAGTGGTTCATACATACTTTCATTGGACATGGTTGACCATGGGCACATAGAGAGAGTTTCCGACTTTTTCTCTGTAACCTACCAACCTACCTGGTGATACTGGCATATATGGGCATGCAGTGAAATGTAGTACTGACTCCATTTATGCCAAACTCTGTCTCTCCTGATGTCTGTCAAACTGATATGGCATCCTGGAAGGGAATGTACTGTGCTCAGAAATTGTGTGAGTGACTTGATGTGAGGGGATCTATAGTGTTGGGGGGGGGGAGTGTCTGGGGATTCTCTCATGACAATTGCTTCCTCTGCTAGCCTACAGATAACAAAACCTGGTGTATTCTGCTCTGTTTTGGACTTTGCTCAGTGCAGGGCTGGGGCTTTGACCTCTAGGCCAGGCCTTGACCCCTTGGCCAGGGGTTGGGGCCTTGACCCCTGACCCCCACCAAATATTTTACAAACCTGGCTCCTATGCTATAGATTGCCTACTTCTCTCTGACTCCCTACTAACCTATACTAACTATATACTGTTCACCCTGAAACTTATCAGAAGCTGCTTTATGTTGTCTCTCTCCATCTTTGGCTGTATAATTAATGCTTAGTCATCTCTGTGTTTTAAGACTGTAACCATTGTTGACCTTTGTATGTGTGTTACCCTACATCCTTTAACGTGGAACCTTTGCAAATGAACAGTTCCTGCTCAAAGGTATTTGTTATCCTAGAGTTTAATAAAATGAAAAAAAAATTAAAATAAAAATTTCTGATTTGTGTGATGAGATTCTACTTGTGGATAAATCCAATTTTTCAGTTCTGATTTACTCCCTCTCCTGCACCAATGAAGTGGCTGAAGCATACCCACACTTTGCAGCCATAAAATGGATGAATTAAAAAAAGACCATGTATGGAACATGAAATCTGTCCATTATAGTTTTTCAGAGTGTGTCTAGAGGTGTTTGGGGCTCTTTACCATAATCTGTAATTATAAAACTGCTTGCGGGAGTGGAAGAATAAGAAAAGGAGTCTGCAAAAACCCTGACTGACTGACTGACTCATAGTCCTTGGCAGGGGTAGGCTGCAGTCTGAGGCTGTTGTTCAGATGTAAGAGAACCTCCCTTTTTACTTTTTCACTTTCAGTTTCACACTCTCCAGGACTACATTCAAAGCAGGCTGGGAGACGCAGTGAGCCAGCAAAGCCTCTTCCTGCTCGACAGAGGAAGGCATAAAACCCTCCCCTTCACACCAACAACACACACATTAACATGAACCCAGTCCTCACGGAGGACATGCAGGACAAACTGCGACTAGAATTCAATACCTTTGTCATTAGGTTGTCAAAAGGCTTAACTGAGAGGGCCTGGCAGCAGCTGAAGACACTATGGACTGGGATTCTGCCTCAGCAGAAACTGGAATGTCCTGAAATGCTGATCACTAGCCTCTTGGAAAGGGAACATGTCACCCTCACTGATATTAGCTGCCTGAAGAAACAGTTGGAGGACCCCCTGCAAGAAGAGCAGCTAGTAACAATCTGCAAAGAGTATGAGTTGAAAATCAGAACGATTCTCCAAGGTAACTTTTTTCTTCTCCAAAATCAGTTCTTTTTAACCCAGCACTTCCTCTATTAAGTTAACTGCTCGTGTCTTTTTTTTTGTTTATTTTTGTTGGTCAAGTGATCATTGTCCTATAGCTCTCTCTAACTCCCCTCTTCTTTGTATAGGGGTCACAGGGCCAGAGCTATAGGAATTTGTGTTTTGGGGGCTTGGCCAGGAAGCCTTGGGACATGAATTCAAGAAACAAAATTAATGCTATAATCCAATTTACTACAGTAGAAACATAGAAAAATAGAAGTTGATGACAGATAAGGACCGCAAGGCCCATCCAGTCTGCCCATTTCTTTTTCTACCTTATGAATGTGCCATTGGCCTTTACTCTGTCAAAGGCCTATCTATTCATACGCATCTGTATTGCTCCTTTATGCCTATCCCATGCCTGTTTGAGGCCCTGCACTGTATTCATATCCACCACTTCCTGCGGTAGGCCATTCCATGCATCCAGCACCCTTTCTGTCAAAAAAACTTCCTCACAGTACCCCTTAATCGGCCTCCCTCTAATCTCATGCTGTGTCCTCTTGTCCTGCTATTTTGCTTATAATAAAACATGTTAGACTCTTTCACCTTGTTAATGCCCTAAGGTGTTTGAATGTTTCAATCATATCACTTCTGTCCCTTCTTTGCTCTAGGGTATACATATTGAGCTCCATTAATCTGTCCTCATATGTTTTCTGATGCAGTCCCTGCACCATTTTGGTTGCCCTTCACTGGACTGCCTCAAATTGGTTAATGTCCTTGTGAAGGTGTGGCCTCCAGTACTGCACACAGCACTCCAGATGGGGCCTAACCAGTGTTTTGTAAAGAGGGATTACTACCTCCCTCTTATGACTTGCGAGACCCCTACTAATACACCCAAACATCCCTCTAGCCTTACCTACTGCTTTAGTGGTCTGCTTAGATGATTTCAGATACTCAAGAAAACTACTGCCCTGCACTTAACTCACATCAGTCCCTACCACAATTGACACTCCCTTCCCCAGTATTCATGCCATTGTCACACTTAATCTCAAAATGCAGGATATTCAGCAGTAGTGCTACTGCCAGCGATGCCAGCGAACTAGGTTCAGAACTGAGCCTGAGTCATCGGACCAACCTGGGCAGGAGAACTGAGCATCCCAGAGGATGCTCTCCCCCTCGGGGGAGGGGTGACGGCAGTCAGCTTCACTGCAATGCTGTCAGCTGGGTGGCCACAGATGGCAGTGCATTTAGAGCTGCTCCGGGAGGAGGGATGCAGGTCGATGTGCTGCATATGCTTGAATGTGTGCGCACGTGCACTTTTATCACCTGCATCCTGAAAGCCCAGGGACATGTCAAGTGTAAAAGCTCTGGTCAGAACAGGATGGCACTCTGGCTTCCCACTGGCCATGTGGTGCTAATCTGTACTGGATATATGCCTACGGCAGTGATGGGAGAATCCCGCCACCCCCACCATGGGGGTTAAATAGAGTCGCAGGGTAAGGCCATGAGAAGCCAAGTAATGGGGCCGGGGCAGCACTATAAAGGCATAACCAGAGAAGGAGACATAAAGAGAGAATTAAACACAAATGCAGAATGTAAGTCTGACCTGTTACCGCCACATAACTAAAGCAGTATATCTGTGCTTTCCCTATCAGGCAATCAGTAGTGTGCTGCATGCCTGCTGGCCCTTGGCACTGACCCCTTAAATACACACTTAACTATCTTCTTCTCCACTCTCCTCCAAAGAATTGGAAAGAAATCTCTCTCACAGAGTGCACCCTAAAGAATCGCTTCCCTGACAGCATGCTACAAACAGATGTGGCACAGTCTGCTGCAGACTGAGCTTACACAGTAAAGTGCAGTACTTCCTGACAACTTGCACAAACTGAGCAGAACCCGGCCCCCCAGATTACCCAGAAGCAGCATGCTCTGGCACAAGTGAGTTGTGTACAGTATACTGTACCTGTTGTTGCTGGTTTAGTTGCCATAGGCACTAAAACTCCTCCAGTTTGCTTCCCGACAGTGTGCTATAAAATGAAAACTTATCTGACACAGTGCAGTACTAAAGCTTTTTAATCAGTTTTACTTCCTCTGGTGGATGTGAGCAGGCAACTGGATGACTCAAAGGATGTACGAGTGAGCAGCTACTGCCTATTAAATTACTTTTCTGTTCTTTAGTACATTCTGGTGCATGTACAGTACATCTAGTTAGCTTCTGTACTTTAAGACTGTAACTCTGTATGTAGGGCTTGCAAGAGGTAGCCCAGGGGACCTGGATGGCAGCAGAAAACTTAGTGCACTTAATTCAGATATTAGTTTCAGCGTCCCTTGATGTAACGAACAGGAGCTATAACAACTTCCCTTTATGGCTCCCACTCTGATCATTATAGCAAAGGACCACTGTACCTGTTTTGACAAAAAATAACTTTGGTTTTTTTTATTTTTAAATGTTCTCAGTTTACACATTTTATAAGCACAATAAGAGACTTTGATGTGAGTGTTGTGCTGGTGTAACAGACTTTCAGGGTCTGAAGGCAATCCATCTGTGTTGTCATGTCCCACTACCCCCGGATGTGTGTTGTACCAACACAACACACACCCCATTGTGTCTTTATTGCTTACAAAATACAATGGCAATGGTGCAAACAGAACTCATACAATTACAGCTGAACTTTGAAAATGAAAATTGGTTGTGACACAATAAGCTAACAGAGAGAGTTACTTTAACTTTTTTGGGGGAATTATATAGTTTAGAAGAAAGATGTATAAAGGGATACATACTATAAATGTACAAAACGATAAATGCTGAAATATTATTTTCTTTTTATGTTTGCTTGTGCATGTGCAAGAAACATTTTGGCACTGCTTAGGAGAAAAGCAGAGTTTTGGAGGTGCGGTACTGTGGGGGCCAATGGCCCCAGTGCCTTTTGAGGCTTGGCCTGCTTTCCCCAATGTGGAAGCACGCTGCTGCTGACACTAGTTCAGCCAGCATGCCACCACCTTGAAATGTTTTCAGTGCTGCAATCAGGGGCTGCCTTGTCATTGCAGCATCAGCCATTTCGCTGCAATGAGGGAGCAACCTGTCATTGCAGGGCGGTGCCTTGCAGTCCGCATGCTCAGACCCTGTTTCATTTGCTGACAGGGAGCCCACTCCCCATCGGCATAATGTCCCCACCCCCAAGTTTCTGCTGTATGCTGAGGGGGTGCCCAATCCCCCTCAGCATCATGCACTCTCAACAGTCTTTCTTTGCCGACGGGGCGCCCAATCCCCATCGGCTTCAGTCCCCCCTTCCCAGTTTAATTTGCAGATGGGGAGCCCACTCCCTGTCGGCATAATGTCCCCCCCAATTTGTTGTCTGCCGAGGGGTGTGCCCAATCCCCCTCGGCTCCTGCCCCCCCACTCAGTATGTGCTGATGATGGTGCCTAGTCCCCCGTCGGCTACAGCCCCCCAAAACACTCAGGTGGCATGCTGAGTGCCCTCCCCAGCATGCCAAATGTCTCTGAAAAGAAAAAAAACAATCCCACAAGGTTTATTGTTTTTTTTTTTAAACCTGTAAATCAGAAAATGGTCCCTCATTGAGTCCGTGGCCGCTCCCGCAACCCGTGCCCGCCATCTGCACACCCTGCCTCCCCACATCCCCCCACCCCATACTAACCTCTGGAGCCCAGTGTGACCATATTCGGTGGACTGGGAACACATCTGCACTCCTCAAAGCCGACTGTGAACTGAAGAAATAGCGGTAAGCTGTATAATGGCATAAATAGGTTTTTTCTACCTTGGTACATATCTCAGGCATTTTGGGAATTTTGGCACCAGATTTCCAACATAGGGTTATAGGGACCCTTCCCCACTGTTATGGTGTTATTCGGTCCCGAAAATTGATTTTGAGGTCACTGTGCGGAATCACCTTTTGGGACTGAGTAACAAAATGACAGTGCAGTGGCACTCATGAGGTGGGCTCTCAAAAAGTCTATGTTGCAAATCTGGTGAAAAAATCAAAAAAATGACTGCTTTATGAGCATGTGTTGCGCAGTTTCCACGCACGCTCGTAACTTTGAGAATTTGTAATATTTTCACTCCAGATTTTCAACATTGGCATTTTTCCACACCTCCTTATGAACAGTACAGCTGTCATTTTACACATCCTGGCCAAAATGTGTTTTCGCACTTCCAGTGCAGAATAGCATGCTCGCTGTGGGAAATCAGTTTTTGGGACAGATTAAGAAAATGACAGCGACACTGTTCATGAGAAGTCCTGAAATGCCTATGTTGAACATTTTTTTTTAACCTTCTATTTTTTCTCCTCCTTACCCCTGCCCTGGAGCTACGCTTCTTTGGGAGACTCCTATGTGCTCCCCCGCGACTGAGCTACCTGAATCCCCGGAGGTTCCCCCATGGAACCGTGGTTATACCCCCAAGGTGGGTATAGGGTGGGGCCAGGACACCCCAATATCTTCTTGTCTCGTCGGGTCCCCCGGTGGTCAGGCAGGCAGTCGCAATCAGGGCAGGCACTGGAACTCCATCTACCCGTGCTCAGGTGGTGCTTTTTCCCTTTTTATCTTCTGTGTGGTGTGAGCCCTGATGTCAAGGCATTATGCCGACGTCCACCACACAGCTCCCATTGGTCTGTCCTACCAGCTTGCTGTACCTTGGGCCTTCGCCCGGGGTCAGACAAATGCGGATCTTGTCTCTCCCTCCCCCCTGGAGAAGGCGAGCAGTCCCTGGGATACTCAAGCCTTCTCCCCCGGCCAGCCTTCCAGTGACCCGAGTCCGCTTCTGAACCTGGGTTGCCAGCATCACAAGCGGAAATCCAACCACTGTGCCGACAGGCTGGCTCCCTATGTTGAAAATTTGGTGATCAAAGTCCATGAAATGACTGCGTTACAAGTGTGTGTTGCACAGTTTCCACGCACCCTTGTAAATTTGCAAATTTTATATTTTCACGCCAGATTTTCAACACTGGCATTTTCTCACACCTCCTTTTGAACAGTACAGCTATCATTTTTCACATCCTGGCCACAATGTGTTTTTGCATTTCTGGCGCAGAATAGCGTGGTTGCTGTAGAAATCAATGTTTGGGACAGATTAAGATCGAGCGAATGAGAGAGGGGGAGTGATCAAGCTCAACTGAGCTCTGCTGGGATTGCTGCGGATATCTTTGTGGGCAGAGAAAGGCACCAACGCAGGCAGGAGCCCAGTACAAAGGGGAAGCCTGCAGCGCTGGGAGAAATAGAATGAGCGAGTGAGAGAGAGGGAGTGAGCAAGCTCAATGGAGCTCTGCCAGGACAGATTATGCACCCTCCCACCCAGGTTCCTCTTTAGTCCTATATTACAGCGGGGTCTCTGAAGTGGAGACAAAGCAATGATTGATTACTTTTAGGACTGCTGTAATAATACAGATTTAGTTGTTCTGTTTCTTTCTCTAACTGAGCTAAGTACTGAGCTATACTGATATGATTGCTGTAATAATACATATTTGTTCTGTTTGTTTACTTCTCCAACAGAGTAGAGTAATTCTTGGAGTGCAATAGGATTTCTAACTGGGCTAAGTGAAACTATATGAGAGCTGAGAACAAAAAGTATGGTAGCTGAGGGGTGAAAAACAGACAAGGAGGCTTTAAGATTGCTACAGTAATACAGTATCTAATGGATGAGATTTGAGACTGAATTATCCTGGTCGGCAAGGGGGCAGTAGGAGGACTAGTGTTGGGGGGAACCAGGAATTTGAGTAAACAGGGGCCTAACAGTTGAAGTAGGGTACAGAAACTGGGAGTAAGAGCCTGTAACATAAGATGGGGGACAAACTGGGCAGGTGCCACATGTCAGTAGGGTGGGCATCTTTGGAAGGGAGGTTGGGTGTACAGGGTGTGGGTCTGCCATGATCCTGGACTGGGCTTGGAGGATGGGGGGGGGGTGTATGGTCTGTAGATGACTGGCTAGTTTGAGGGAGGAACTGTGGAGGTTAGGGAGGAGTCTAAGTGGCAGGGCAGATGAGTATGGTAGGCATCCTGGCTTGAGGGGTAATAGGGGATGGCAAGGGGGGGCAGAGGAAGAAAAACTAGGGACTGAAACTGACCCCTGTATCAGAGGCACTAGCAGAAAAGAGAGTAGAAGGGAGGGGGTGCCCAAGGTGAGAGGGGTCCTCCTGATGGGGAGGAAGAGACCATGAGGAGTACCGGGGGGAGAGAGCAAATAGCTGCGGCTAGGGAGGAACCAGGGGTGGCATGGAGGGGAACAAGTAGGAGGGGGAACCGATAGGGGGAAGAGATTTAGGAGTGGTAGCGACTAGGAATAGAGTCAAGCCTCTGCTATGGGAGAGAGGGGAGCAGGAACATACTGAAGGGGGGGAGGACAGGTGGGGCATGAGAGGGATGGTAACAGGTACAGAAAGAGATAGCGAGGACGAAAGGGTAGAAGAGGGCTAGTAAGGAAGGAGTGGGTGGTGACTGGAGGAAAGAAGGCTGCAGGAAGGGGGAAGGATGGGAGGGGCATCACGATCAGGGTAGAAGGGAATGAAGTCTGTTAATCGACAACAGCGGGGAAAGGAGAGGGGTTGGAAATCAGCAGCGGAGGAGGGGAGGTTGACATGGGAAGCCCAGTAGGAAGTAGTCAGGCTGGGAAGGGGTTCAAGGGGGATGGGAGGAATAAGGCAGAGAAAAGGGGTGAGGCAGAAGTAAGGGGTACTGATACAGAAGTCATAGAGGGTGCAGCTGGCGGGGGTAAAGGGCAAGGAAGAACACATACTGGGGTGGTGGAAGGGGCATTAGAAGGGAAAGGGGATAAGGGATAGAGTACTCATCCTGGGGGATTCTATACAGAAAGGGGTGAGGTGAAGCGGAAAAGGGGAAGGCACAGCCATATTTGGATTGAAGCTATCCCCAGGTTGACTGCAGGAGGGGCAGAAACATAGAAACATAGAATTTGACTGCAGATAAGGACCGCTTGGCCCACCTAGTCTGCCCATTTTCCTACCTAACAGATAAGCTGCAGATTCTAGTTAACCAACAGCTTACTTCCTCCTACCCCCACCTAGGACTGCCTTATGTCTGTCCCATGCATTCTTGAATTCCCTCACTGTTCTTGACTCCACGACCTCCTCAGGGAGGCTGTTCCATTCATCCAGAACCCTCTCTGTGAAAAAATACTTCCTCACATTACCTCTGAGCTATCCCCCCTCTATCTTCAAAGTGTGCCCCCTTGTTCTTGCACATCTCTTTTTCTGAAAGATGCTACCATCTTGGACTTTGTTGATTCCCCTGAGGTACTTGAACATTGCTATCATGTCCCCCCCCCCTTCTTTCCTCAAGGATATACATATTAAGCTCTTTAGTCTTTCTTCGTATGTCATCTGGTGCAGACCCTGCACCATTTTGGTTGCCCTCCTCTGGACAGCCTCCACTCTGTCTATGTCTTTGTGGAGATGGGGTCTCCAGACCTGCACACAGTATTCCAGGTTGAGTCTCACCAACTGTCTGTACAGAGGGATAACAACGTTTGTGTTTTCTACTGTTGATGCCTCTCCCTATGCATCCCAAGATCCCCCCAGCCTTCCTCACTGCCTTCTCACATTGCTTGCCCACCTTTAGGTCATCTGATATAATTACCCCCTGGTCCCTTTCCATTTTTACTGTTGTCAGTATCTCACCCCCCATTGTGTACTCTTCCCCTGGGTTTTGGTTTCCCAGGTGCATTACCTTGTGCTTCTTTGCATTGAATCTGAGCTGCAGGGCAGGCACTGCTGAAGTGTGCAGTAAAGGGAGGAAGAAACCTCATTTAGTGTTGCATGTGGGTACAAACGACTTGTCGGGGGAGACTATGGAAGTGGTGAGGGGGAGGTTCGAGTAGTTGGGCAGGCAGTGTGAGGGGTTGGGGGAGTCGGTGGCATCTCGGAGGTACTCCCGGTACCATATGCAAGCATGGGGAGGAAGGGTAGGATTGAGGAGTTCAACGAGTGGCTGAAGGATTGGTGCCACACCAAAATTTATGGGTTAGTAACTAACTGGAGTAGGGTCTGGGGGAACAGTGACTTGTACATGGGGGCAGGCTACACTTGAGCAGGAAAGGGAAGGGAGTATTAAAGGCAGGATTAGAGGGGTATATCTCTACTAAGGAGGATTTAAACTAGTGGGGGGGGTAAAAGACTGAGGTTGGTAGAAAGGTCCGGACAGGAGAGCTTAATGAGCTCACCCCCTAGATATAGGTAAAGGCGGAGGCATAGTAACCCTGGGTAGGGGCTGGCAGAGTGGTCTGAGTGTAATGCAGAAGGCACCACCACCCAATAAGAATAAGGAGGAGAAAGGGTGCAGACTACTGGGAGGAGGGACACTGGTCAAGGAGGAGAAGAGTGAGGAGAAGGAAGAGCATGGGTGGGAAGGTGGTCTCTCTCAATGCAAGAAACCTGGGAACAAAATTGCAGAGCTTCAGGTGCTCCTTTCAGAGGGGAAGGTGGACATTGCTGCAGTGACAGAGATTTGGGCCACAGAGTACCATGATTGGGACTTGGCAGTCCTGGAATACAGGATATACAGGAGGGACCGGGTGGTTGAAGGGGGGGGGTTGAACTCTATGTGAGGGAAGGGATTAAATGCATAAGGGACAAAACAGAAGAGGAGAGGACAGAGGCGCTTTGGGTGCAGCTTCTGGACTCCAAGGACAGAGAGCTGAGGCTGGCAGTGGTGTACAGACCACCAGCCCAGTCCAGGGACCTGGATGGGGCATTGGAAGAACAGATAAGGAGGGTGTGCAGAAGGGGGAGTATGGTGATAGTACAGGATTTTAACCTACCACAGGTTGACTGGAGCACCCTGGCCACTAGCAGTACCAGGAGCAGGTGCTTCTTGATGTATTCCAGGGTGGTCTTCTGACGCAATTGGTAAATGGGCCTACAAGGCTTGGTAGCACTCTGGACCTTGTACTGGCAAATGGGGAGGCGGTGAGGGAGGTAAAGATGGAGGACCCACTAGCGGGTAGTGACCACCAAACAGTGTGGCTTGTTGTCACGCTGGGCAGTGAGATAGGAGGCACAGACACTAAGGTGGTGGACTTAATTAGAGTGGAGGTGATGGACAAAGTGATCACAGGGACTAGGGTGCTAGAGGGGCTGAGGGCAGTAGGGGTGGACAAGCCACCAAGTCCCGATGGCATTCACCCCAGGGTGCTGAGGGAGCTGGAGCTGTTGGCTGAGCCACTGGCAGATCCGTTCAACACCTCCCTGGAAACTGGTGTGTGCCCAGGACTGGAGGGTGGCCCATGTGGTACCCATACACAAGAGTGCGCCTAGGAAGAAGCCAGGAATTTATCGGCCGGTAACTCTCATGTCCATCATGGGTAAGCTTACGGAGGCGATACTGAAGGATAGGCTGGTGGCATTCCAAGAGAGTAATGGCCTCCAAGATGGGCGGCAACACAGATTCATGTCAGGGAGGTCTTGTCAAACCAATCTAATAGAGTATTATAACTGGGTGACAAGGGAGTTGGACAGGGGCCATGTAGTACATGTCCTGTACTTGGACTTCAGTAAGGCCTTCGATACAGTGCCACATGCAAGACTAGGGGGGAAGCTGATGGCAGTGGGGATGGGAAAAAAACTTGACTAAATGGATAGAGAACTGGTTACAGGGGAGGGTGCAGAGGGTGATGGTGGTGGGGGAGCTCTCGGCACCCAGAGCAGTGACAAGCAGGGTGCCGCAGGGGTCAGTGCTGGGCCTGGTGCTATTTGGGCTCTTTATCTCTAATATAGCACATGAAGTAGGGAGCAGGGAGCAGGGTTAGTCTGTTCACAGATTATACCAAATTGGGGGCGGTGGTGGATGAAGAGGATGGATGGGAAAAACTGCAGGGGGACCTAACCAAACTAGAGACATGGTCGGTGGAGTGGCAGCTAGAATACAATGCAAAGAAGTGTAAGGTGATGCACTTTGGGGCTAAGAACCAGAAGAGGGACTATTGGTTGGGGATAACAGAGGAGGAGGAGAAGGATCTAGGGGTGTTGGTAACTAGGAGCATGAACAACTCGGCCCAGTGCAGGAGAGCAGCAGCAAAGGCAAACAGGATACTGCAGTGCATCGCAAGGGGGGGTTCTCATCTAGACACAGGGATGTGATCCTACCTCTCTACAGATCATTGGTCAGACCGCACCTAGAGTACTGTGTGCAGTACTGGAGGCTATACCTGAGGAGAGATGTAAAGTTACTGGAGGGGTTGCAAAGGAGGGCAACAAAAATGTTAAAGGGGATGGAAGGAAAGGAATATGAAGTAAGGCTGAAGGAGCTTAACATGTACACACTGGAGGAGAGGAGGGATGGGGGAATATGATTGAAGCATTTAAATACCTGAGGGGTAAATAAGCCTAGCACTGAGTGGGTGTTTAAATTGAGGAGTGGAAGAGAGGCGAGGGGCATGGACTGAGGTTGGAAGGGGGACATTTCAGGAGGGAAATGATGAGGCACTACTTCGCCGAGAGGGTGATGTCTAGTTGGAATGTCTTGCCAAAGGAAGTGGTAACGTGTAGAAGATTCAATAGCTTTAGGAAGGAGTGGGATAAAGGAAGAGGAAGAGTCGGGGGGGCAGGGACTGGGACAAGTGGGGGAGGAACTGAGGGGGAAGGAGGCTGGGGTAGCTGCAATCTAGAGTGCTAGCTGCACACTTGGGCAGACTTGGATAGACCGATTGGACTGTTCTACTGGCAGATTTGTATGTTCATATGTTCGTATGTTCATATGTGTGTTCATATGTAAAATCAGAGTGACACTGTTCATGAGCAGAGGTCCTAAAATGCCTATGCTGAAAATTTGGTGACAAATGTCCATAAAGTGACTGTGTTACAAGCATGTGTTGTGCAGTTTCCATGCACCCTCATAACTTCGCAAATTTGTAGTATTTTTACTCCAGATTTTCAACATTGGCATTTTTTTAGACCTCCTTATGAACAGTACAGCTGTCATTTTTCAAATCATGCTCCAAATGTGCATTTACACATCTGGTGCAGAATAGCGCAGTTGCTGTGAGAAATCAATGTTCGGGACAGATTGAGAAAATCATAGTGACAGGCTTCATGAGCAGAGGTCACAAAATGCCTTTGTTGAAAATTTGGTGAAATAATTCCACTAAATGACTGTTACGTGCATGCGCTGTGCAGTTTCCAAGTACGCTCGGAAGTCTGAGCATTTTTAACATTTTCACTACAGATTTTCAGCATTGCCATCTCTTCACACCTCCCTATAAATGGTACAGCTGTCATTCTTCACTTCCTGCCCAATGCCAGCAGAATAGGCCTAATGGTCTTTCGTGTCTGCTCGTTTGGTCAGCCCCAACCCTGGGTGCTGACCTTGCTGCCCCCTTCGCCTTCTCTGGCTTCTCCCTTCCCAGTTCCAGATATTCTTGCTGCATTGGATTTTGCTTCCAGAACCCTTCCCCTGTACCTGTCCCACTCTCTTGAACCCCTCCACAGTCTCTGCCTCCACCAGCCCCCTAGGCAGCGCATTCCATGGCTCCACCACCCTCTCAGTGAAGTAGCACCTCCTCCTTTCTCCCTGAATCTTCCCCCCAGCTTCCACCCATGCTCTCTAGTGGCCCCCTCCTCCTTCCTTCGAAGCACCCTGACTGTTCCTCCCCTATTTACCCTCTTCATGTACCAGAAGACCTCTTTCATGTCCCCCCGGTCCCTTCTCTCTTCCAATGTATACATATTTAGCTGTTCGAGCCTCTTCTCATAAGTCCTGTCTTCCAAGCCTCAAATCATTTTGGTTTCCCTCCTCTGGCCCCTCTCCAGGAGTTTAATGTCCCTCTTTAAGTGTGGCCTCCAAAACTGCACACAGTACTCAAGGTGCAGCCTCACCAAGCAGTCATACAGAGGGAGTATCACTTCCCTCCTTCTGGAGATGATCCCCCTAGCGATGCATCCCAGCATCCTGTTGGCCTTGGCTACTGCTCTCCTACAAGTCTCAGAGTTGTTCATCTTGACATCCACCACCACCCCCAGGTCCCTCTCAGCCATTGAGACTTGTAGCATCCCCGGGTGTACATTTGGCCTGGGTTTCTGGCCCCCAGGTGGAGTACCTTGCATTTCCCTGCATTGAACCTCAGCTTCCACTTTCTAGACCATCTTTCCAGAGCCTCCAGGTCCCCCTGTAGGGCCACCCTCCCCTCCTCCCCATCCACCACTGCCCCCAGTTTTGAGTCATCCGCAAAGAGACTCATCTCACTCCTGATTCCTGTCCTTATGTGAGAGGTGTAGGCGTTGAACAGTAGGGGCCCAAGGACTGATCCCTGTGGGACCCCACTAATGACCCTCCTTGGGGATGAGACTATCCCACCAACTTCAACCCTCTGGGTCTGGTACTGGAGCCAATTGCCTATCCATCTGATCATCTGGTTCCCCACCCCATTTCTTCCAGCTTATCCAACAGGCCCACGTGAGGAACAGAGTCAAATGCCTTGCTGAAGTCTAGAAAGAGGATGTCCACTGGTCTACCCAGGTCCAAGGCACTCATCACCCAGTCATAGAACTCCACAAGGTTTGTCTGACATGATTTCCCCGGGATGAATCCATGCTGTCTATCGTCCAGGCACACTGACTTTTCCAGGTCCCCCTCTAGCCTCTCCTTGACAATGCCCTCCATCACCTTGCCCACCACCGATGTCAGGCTGGCAGACCTGTAGTTTCCTGCCACCTCCCTTGATCCCTCCTTGTGGATAGGCACTATATGCGCCACCTTCTGGTCCTGGGGCACCCACCCTGTCCTCAGAGAGATGGTGAAAAGCTCCGCCAGGGGTTTCGCCAGGACATCCGCAAGTTCCTTCAGCACTCTGGGATGTAATTTATCCGGCTCCGGTGCCTTCTCCGTCTTAAGGGAGCTGAGGGCTTCCCTCACTCTCTCTCTCTCTGCTGAGATTTATGCTTCCAGTACCTCTTCTCCCTGCTTAGCCCTCCCCCCTCCTGCCAGTGATGCCTCCCCCTCTCCCCAGACCCACCAATCGGTAAGGGTCCCCCCTTCCTCAGTATCTCTGTCTCCTCCCATGTATGATGCAGCACCCCCATTTTCCTCGGTGAAAACTGAGGTGAAGTACTCATGTAGTACATCAGCCTGCTCCCCCGGGTCTTGTGCCCATCTCTCCCCTGATTTAATCCTGCTAATCTGCCCCTTCACCTTTCGTTTTTCCCTAATGTATCTAAAGAACCTCTTGTTCCCTCTCCTAATTTCCCTGGCCAGGATCTGCTCCTTCCTTGCCTTAGCCGCCCTCACCACCTTAGTGGCCCTTCTGGCCATCAGCTCGTACTCCCCTCGATCCCTTTCACTCCTTGAGCACTTGAATTGCTTATAGGCTGCCTTCTTTCCCCACACCACCTCCTGGACCTCCCTGGTCCACCAGAAGGGTTTTTGGGCCCTACCGCATTTTCATCTTACTCTTGCACAAGTGCTGGTAGCATCCTGCACCCCTATCCTGATGATTTCCCACCTACTATCAGCATCCATGTCTGATCCAATCACATCAAATGCTCCTAAGGATCTTTCCCATTTCCTTAAAATCCGTCCCCTGAAGTCAGTTACCTCCGTCTTTGTGCAGCCTTCTAGCCCTCCTAGGTCCAGGCAGAACCAGACCGTGGCATAGTCACTCCCTGCCAATGGGTCCCTTACCTCCAGGCCCCTAATCTGGTCACTGTCTGCCAGGACCACATCCAGTACCCGCGCCTCCCTGGTCAGTTCCCCCACCTGCTGAGTTAGGAATGTGTCTTGAAAGACATCCAACAACCTCTGTTCCCTGGTCACAGAGGATGTCATAGTCTCCCAGTCTGTTCCTGGCATGTTTAAGTCCCCCAACACCACCACCGTTCCTCTGCCCAGTCTACAGTGTCTCCCAACATCTACCACCAGACTCTCCTCCAGCTCCTCCGCCAGGGTGGGGGGTCTATTCACCACTCCTATTTTGCTCTCTTGCCCCACGTTGTTATCAAGGTGACCCAGGTGCCTCCCAGTTCCCTCTGCCTCCTCTACTCCCCCTATGCCAATGCAGTTTTTGACTATCATTGCTACCCCTCCTCCCCTTCCCTCCCCCCTGTCCTTCCTGAACATAGTGTAACCCTCCAGGTTCAGGTCCCAGTTGTGTTGTGCAGTGGCCCAGGTCTCAGTGACCGCTGCCACATCCACTGCTCCCTCAGTTAGCATCGTCTGGAGCTCAGGCATCTTATTGCCCAAGCTCCTGGCGTTACCAGGACCACCTTCCACCCTTTCCTATAGTTCCATTTCCCCTGCTCGTGTGCCCATGGGATTCTGTTTTCCTGGTCTGCACCCTTACCAGTCGGCCTTTCCCCGCAATCCTCCAGCTCCCAAGGGGGTAAGACAGAGTCCCTCCTTTATCGGCACCCCCTTGACAGCCTTTTCTCCCATCCTTCCCCCCATCACAAGTTTAAACCCCACTTTTCACAAATGAACCCCTCTATTTTCAACTTAAGGAGTCCCTTCCCCTCCAAATTGAGATGGAGTCTATCTCTAGCATACAGCTCCTTATCCTCCCAGGTCTCCCCCCAATCCCCCATCAACCCATACCCTCTGGCCACACATTACTCCCTGAGCCACTTGTTTATTTCCCTAATCTTCCTTTTGTGTTCTCCACTAGCCTTTGGCACCGGCAGGATTTCTATCCCAAAAGTTGATTTTCCACAGTGACCATGCCATTATGCGCCACAGGCATGAAAACACATTTTGGGCAGGATGTGAGAAATGACAGCTGTACTGTTCATAAGGAGATGTGAAAAAATGCCAGTGTTGAAAATCAGGCATGAAAATATTGCAAATTTGCGAAGTTACAAGGGTGCACAACGCATGCTTGTAACACAGTCATTTTATGGACGTTCACCGCCAAATTTTCAACATAGGCATTTTAGGACCTCTGCTCATGAACAGTGCCACTGTCATTTTCTTAATCTGTCCCTAAAAGTGACCTCCCACAGCGACCATGCTATTCTGCGCTGGAAGTGCGAAAACACATTTTGGCCAGGATAACTAAAATGACAGCAGCATGGTTCATAAGGAAGTGAGGAAAAATGGCAATGTTGAAAATCTGGCGTGCAAATATTACAAATTCACAAAGTTACAAGCGTGCATGGAAACTGCGCAATGCATGCTCATTCAACAGTCATTTATTTTTTTTTTTTTCACCAAATTTGCAACATAGGGATTTTGAGAGCCCACCTCATGAACAGTTACACTGTTATTTTGTTAATCAGTCCTGAAAGGTGATTCCGCGCAGTGACCGCAAAATCACCTTTCAGGACCAAAAAACACCATGATAGTGACTGAATTCATGAGAAAGGGTCCCAATAACCCCATGTTGAAAATTTGGTTCCAAAATTCCTGAGGCATGCATCAAAGTTGAAAAAAACATATTTATGCCATTATACAGCTTACCGGCATTTCCTCAGTTCGTGGTCGGCTTTGAAGAGAGCAGACATGTTCCTGGTCCACTGAAGATAGTCGAGCCAGACTCCAGAGGTAAGTATGGGGTGAGAGAGGTGCAGGTTGGAGAGGGGGCAGGAGAGACTGCGAGGGACCATTTTCTTTTTTCACAGATTTAAAAAAAAAAGACAACAAGGGTTGGTTTTTCCTTTTTCACAGGTGTTGGGTACACTGGGGTGGGCTCCCAGTGTACCACCTACATTACAGGGAGGGGGACCACAGCCGATGGAGATTGGACCCCCGTCAGCACAGAAATGGGGGGGTGCGCATGGTGCTGAGGGGGATTGGGTACCCCCTCGGCACACAGCATAAACTGGGGTTGGGGACATTATGCCCACGGGGAGTGGGCTCCCCATCGGCAAACTGACCAGGCAGGGAGGACTGAAGCTGACGGGGATTGGGTCCCCCGTCGGCAAGAAAAGACTGTGTGGGGGGCGCATGACGTCGAGAGGGATTAGACACCCCCTCAGCACACAAGCAGAATGGAAGGGGGGCATTATGCCAACGGGAAGTGGGCTCCCCCATTGACAAATGAAATGGGTCAGGGCACTCTATGCGGTGGAAGTCAGTGTCGCCATGTTTAGTAAACTGCTTCTCCAGAAAAGGCCCACCGCTTCATGACGAGCTTGGCTCTCATTGCAGCAACCTTTTCTTTGATCTGGTGGCCAATTTACATGTTGCTGGTGTCAGCACCTGCAGCTGCCTTATTGGTAAATGAGGGACGCACCTACTGATGTGTGCCCTGCATTCACCCACAGTGACCGCACCTCCAAATCTGCTACTACTGCAATATGTTGACTGACGTGCAAGAGTGAGCGAACATAAAAATGAAAGAACTGGGGAAATGAAATGAACCAGTGACTGTAAGTAAACGACATTATAAGTGAGTAAATGCAAAAGGAAATTCAGCCACTTTCAATGACCCATAAGGATTGCACTACCTGGATATCATGTAGAACCCATGGTTACCACCAAGGTCAATCAGGAATAATACCTCCATAATCCGGAAAGAAAGGTCTCATGTACTCTGCAAGATTCTAGTAGATAAATCCAGAGCAGTTCTGATGTTCTGGTATGAATTACAGCTATCCACTTGAGTGGGGAAGGCACAGCAGCCTCGAAGCAGAAACTGGGGGAGTATATAGCAACCAGGATACTGTTAAACTAGGTGGGGGGAGGCAGTAGACTGGATGATGAGCTACATCTCTGGGAAAGGGAGGCCACCAGGCCCCCCCCCAGGCCACAAGGGAAGGGAAAAGGGAGAACCCAGGCTCAAATTGGGAGCGAAGCAAGAGGGGGCTAGGGCTATGCACAGATGGGGGGGGGGAGTCTGGAGAGTGGTATCCTTAAATGTAAAAAGCTTGAGAAACAAAATTGCTGACCTGCAGGCACTGATGGCAGAAGGAGAGGTGGACATAGCTGCTATCTCTGAGACATGAGCCAGCCAATACTGTACTTGGATCTAGTGGTCCCAGGATACACGTTGTTCTGGAAGGATAGAGTAAGGGAAAGAGGGGAGGGGTGGCTATTTACATGAGGGAGGGAATTTCCTGTAGCAGGGGACAAGGGAGAGGAGGGCAGCATGGAGGCCTTATGAATATAGATATAAGACCCAAAGGGAAGGAGGACTAGGCTTGGAGTGGTGTACAGGCCACCATCTCAAAGTGAAGAGGTAGATAGAGAGCTAGGGGAGCAGATAAGAAAAGTTTGCACAAAAGGGCACACAGTGATAGGCGGGGACTGCAACATGCCAGGGATGGAGTGGAGTACCCCAGCTACCACAAACACCAGAGAACAGATCATCCTGGATGCCTTCCAGAATAGTTTCCTAACGCAATTGGTGGGGGAGCCTACCAGAGGGGGGAACATACTAGACTTAGTGCTCTCAAACAGTGAGGGAGTGAAGGAGTAAGGGTGGAGGACCCCCTTGCAGGGAATGACCACCACACGGTGTGGTTCTCCCTTAGTATGAGTAGGGAGATAGCCAGTACAAGGATGAGGGTGATTGACTTTGGGCGGGCAGACTTCAGGAAGATGAGGGTCATATTGGGAGAGCACCTTGCCAGAATCCAACAACATATGGATACCAACCAGAAGTGCGAGATTATCAAGATTGGCCTAACTGAGACCACACACTCCTGCTCAAAGCTCCAAGGGAAAAGGTCCAGGTGACCAAGCTGGCTATCCAGGGAGGTGCTTAGGAAGATTAAGGAAAAAAGAGCCATCTTCAAGAAATACATGAGAACCAAATGGGAGAAGGACAGGGAGGAGTACATGAAGAAATCGAGGGAGGTAAGCAGATTAGTCAGGGCAGCCAAGGCAGCAAAATAACTTAGGTTGGCACAGGGGATTGCAGAAGGGGAGAAAGATTTCTTCTGTTACATAAAGGAGAGAAGAAAATGCAAGGATCAGATTGTTAGAATCAAGGTGGATGGGGGGTGGGCTGAAGGGGGGACAGGCAGAAGCACTCAAGTACTTCTTTTCTGTGTTCACCAAAGAAAAAAATGGGACCAATCCCTTAGGAGAAGGTAGCAGAGATTATACGAGAGGCAGAGAACATAGAAGGGGTAATCCAAGAGAGCAGGATACTGGAAGGTCTGAGAGCCCTGAGGGAGGACAAAGCACTGGTTTCAGATGGTATACACACCAGAGTGCTAGAGGAGATGGCAGAGGTCCTGGCAGTTCCACTGGAAAACATATTCAACATCACCCTGGAGACTGGATGCGTATCCCAGGACTGGAGGATGGCACATGTGGTACCTATCCATAAAAGCAGGCCCAAGGATGAGCTAGAGAATTATAGATCAGTCAGCCTAACCTCCATCATGGGGAAGCTCATGGAGTCCATCATCAAGGAGAGGATTATAGCATTCCTGGAGGAGAATGGTCTTCAGGACAACAGACAGCATGGATTTGTATCTGGTAGATCATGTCAGACAAACATGCTGGACTTCTATGACTGCATAACAAGAGCACTAGACAAGGGTCAAGCAGTGGATGTCCTCTAATTGGACTTCAGCAAGGCCTTTGATTCAGTGCCACATGGGAAGCTGATAGACAAGTTGGGGAACCTGGGTGTGGGAGAGAGGTTAGTGGAGTGGGTCAAATCCTGGCTGGGTGATCGGCAATAGAGATTTGTTGTACAGGGGGAGCTCTCTTCACCATGGGTTGTGATGAGCGGGGTTCTGCAAGGCTCGGTGTTGGGACTGGTGCTGTTTGGCGTATTCATTGCTGACATATCAGATGGGGTCAACAACAAGATCAGCCTGTTTAATTATTTATTTGCAGACGGCACTAGGATAGGTGCAGTGGTGGACAACACAGAGGGCTGGCTAGGACTGCAGAGAGACCTGGATAAACTCAGACAATGGTCAGACACATGGCAACTGGGTTTCAGTGCACAAAAAGTGCAAAGTTATGAACTTGGGTGTCAGGAACTGTAAGTTTAGCTATAGAATGGGGGCACACAGTAGGGCACTACAGAGGAGGAGGAGGAGGAGAAGGATCTTGGGGTACTCGTAACAGGGTAAATGAATCATTCAGCAAACTGCAGGAAGTCAGCAGCTAAAGCTAACAAGATGCTGGGGTGTATTGCCAGGGGAATCACCTCAAGGAGGAGAAAGGTTATACTGCCACTGTACAGGTCACTGGTCAGACCGAACCTGGAGTGCTGCGTGCAGTTCTGGCATCCCTTCCTAAAGAAGGATATTACGCTGCTGGAGGGAGTCCAATGCAGAGCAACCAGGGTGATAATAGGAATGGAGGAGAAACCCTATGATGAAAGACAGAGAACTCAATATGTACTCCCTGGAAGACAGACGGGATAGAGGGGATATGATCCAGACCTTCAAATATATGAAGGGCATAAACAAGATCAGCACAGAGGAAATGTTTTGACTAAAGGGAGGGAGGAATACTAGGTGGCACAGTCTGAGACTGGAGGGGGGCAAGTTCAAGAGGGAGTTGGGAAGACACTGTTTCACAGAGAGGGTGGTGGCAGGGTGGTACGCACTTCCCGAAGAGTTGGTGTCACTAAAATCGCTGAACAGTTTTAAGAGGGGGTGGGATAGGATCAAGGGAAGGGGAAGGGGTTGGATAGGATCAAAGGGAGGGGCACTAGTTGTATGGGAGGGGGGCAGCTATGGAGTAAACTCAGATATCAGATAGCTGCACACTCAAGCAGACTCGATAAACCTAAGGGCCTGTATTTGCTGGTGGTTTTCGTATGTTCGTATCTGTGTGTTTGACTTCTGTTGAGTTGTGAGAGCACACTGGCTTTTCCATGAGAAATATTTTATGACAGACAAACACACTTGAAGAGTGCTTTCATGGAAGTGCCTCCAACAGTTTGGGATTATACCCAATATTGCATCTGAATATGATACAGTTACCCACAGTGGGTCTGCCAAGAGTTTGCCTGAAAGCAGCTGCACATGGACATTCAAAAAATAAATGTGCCCGAATTTCAAACACTCTTGGGCAAGTAGGCCTCAGGCAGTACCACTCCTCCAAGAGCTCACGTTTTAAAGCATTTTGAACTGCCAGCCTGCCGTGACAACATTGATTGATTGGTTGTTGGAAAGCGGAAACCCCAAGACTAGGCCTTTCATGCCCCTTTTGGACAATTTGTGTAGGATGAATAGGTAATCACTGATTGACCAGTGTGGTACAGCGCAAGTTTGATTTACTGCTATAACTTCCGAAGCTACTTGTGCCAATCTCTTGTCCCTAAAATATGGGGCAGGATCTTATGCTCCATATTTAAAAGGCAGAGAGTCCCACTAGTTTTTAATGTCACTATTATTGCATTTCTTATAAAGGTCAATTAACATAGCTTGCAAATGGGATGTACTGTAGGTGCTGTAATTGTTCCAATTGTAGTATGTCATTGTAAATGTTAACTACACCCAGTTAAAGTACAGGGTCAAACAGTTTACAGAAGTTAGATGTAATCCAATAGATCCTGAAGTTGTGTTTTAATGCTGTTGCTTAATTGCCCATAAAACACCACTAGGTGTAATGGGTTTCAAACAGTTCGCTATCATGGAATCTGGTAGTGTTGAAAATTCTATGTCCTTAAAAAACATGGGCTGGGATTGTATTGAGAAGTTGTCCTAAAGGTGTACCATGCTTAATTTTCCACTACTTGAACCATTCCCTGAAGTCTGAGATCAAGTTCTCAAACATGGTCATTGTCCTGCTGGTAATGGTTCTGTATAATGTGGGTGCAGACAAAGAAGGCACCGCTAAAGAGGGCACAGCAGCAAGAGTGCCCATGCAGAAGGTGAGGGACAAAAAGGGTGACATTATCTAATGTCACTGGAAAGCCAACCCCATAATGTACGGCACCACACACAAGGTAGTACTGTAAAGCTGGCCTGCCAGTGCAGTGGTTGGATTTCCACTTGCGATGCCAGTGACCCGGGTTCAGGAATGGACCCAGGGAATCAGAGGGCCGGCCGGGGGGAGAAGGATTGAGCATCCCATGGACTGCTCTCCTTCTCTGAGGGGAGCGTGGGGTGAGTGTCCGGTGCTTGATGGACCCCTGGTGGAGGCCGGGGGTACCACAAGCAATTGGCACCAGAACATTGCGGGGTGGATGCTGGGCATCACTGCACATCCCCGCCCCTGGGATAAAACCAGGAAAACACTCGCCGACCACTCTGGATGACGCTTCCTCAGTGTCTGGCCTCCATATCTCTCCACTGACCCATTATGGCTCCACAGTGCCACTGAGGCCCTGAACTCCACCCTGGGGGGAATCCAGGGAGTCAATGTCGGTTACGGCCAGCACCTTCCTCCGTCATAGATGGGCATGAAGTGGTGCCATGTCCCCGTCCTGGAGGGTAAGCCAGGGGGATATTGGTGGAGGCGGCCATCAGAGAGTGAGGTAGGTGCCTGGTGAGAAGCTGAGGGGCAGAGCAGCCAATGATCAAAAAAAAAAAAAAAAGGTTGGTGCTGTACTACTGTGGGGGTTCTGCACTCCCTGGAACTATTATAATAAACTCTGCGGCGGGGCATATCGGGGAGTGGGAGGCAGAGAGATGCCCTCCCCTCACCTCACCATGGCCACAAGTCCTGTGCACCTACATTATAGCACCCTTATTTCTGAGCCCTTGATCCCCTGCCCTCTTGATGGTATACCCTGGTAACTCTATCAGCACAGACTTTACACATGTCCAAGAGTATCCTCTCGAGTTCCAAATTGTAGTTCAAGTCTCAAGTATGTTACCTAGTTTCATTGGTGTTGCCTCATTCTATATTTAATTTCAGCAATTTGGTCTAGCAAAGGTATTTTATCCATGGTCATTTTTGAAATTAGGCACTATAATTGTTTTCTGAGTCCAACATATGTAAAATATTCATCCAGCTTAATGTGACTATTATTTTTCTGAAATAAGGATTTAAAATCCTTTATAAAGCCCTCCCACCATTCAAGAGTGGAGTCATATGCACAGAAAACCAACTGCCTATGGTACAGGCCCAGGAGAGCTGTGGTTGCAGTCGGATTATGAAGTACTGCATTATTCATCCTCTGTAACCTGTCTGCTGTTGGGGGGCAGTAGTGACCCAGTCTGACAAATTAAGGCTAAGTAGTCTGAGGTTTCCACTGCCAATGTAGAAACACTGTGAACTGAGATGGTGTCTATTATGTAAGCAATAATATCTGACAGGGTGGGCAGTATTGTGCTATACAGGACCACCCAGGGATGTAATGAGGCCCGACGCCACAGGTGGAGGGCCTTCTAGCCCTTGGAAGGTCCAGTATAGCATAAAACCACCCACCCTGGAGGATATTATTGCACTTAGAAAATAAACCACTGTAATTTTTATGTTTAAATGTTAAAACTGTTTGGTGTTTCATTTGTTTTGTAATTTTGTAAATAAAATATTGTATAGCAGTTTAAATTGTCAACTTTATTTAGTTGCTCAGCTTATCTGCATACATATTTCGCAGGTTGTATTTGCGCCATGCCTTACCAGAAACATACAGTAGCAGTTGCTGTCATTACATTTAAGCACCCTCCTCATCCTGCCATTGTCGAACAAATGACACCTGAACAAGCAGTTAATGTTAAACACGCAAAGCCGAATTCAGTCATAAAATAATGAACACCTTTTGTCTGAAAAGCCCACATACCTCTGACGGCTTTAGCGAGTGCAGAATCATTTATTTAAGTCTTTGGTAACCGAGTAAGGTTCACTAGGCACAAGTGCCTGTTTTCAGGGGTGACCTGGGAGTACTGGGTGTTTAAGTGACTTGCTCAGAGTCACACAGTATGCAAGTGGAGGTCGTGAGAATCAAACTCTGGTCTGATGACTATTCCTTGCTCGCTCACAGCTCGTTACTCTAACCTCCAGGCTATACTGCCAGCCAATTCACTGCAGTTTATCACGCTTGGTACCAGAGACAATGTCCTTGCCAAAGTGGATTAACATTGCTGTCAAATGCAAATGCCTGTTTGAATTGGAAGCACCGGACCCTGTGGATCTTGCTGAGAAGTCTGGTGTGGAAGGCAATGTGGCGAAGTCAGTTTCAAGGGAGCTATCCCACACCCCATTCACTTCTTCCACAGTCTATTGTCCTCCTGCTGCCAAAGAAATCCATCCATTGAGTTATGCTAACTATACCCCCGAGACACGGTTTGAGGTCAGATGATATGCTATGGAAAACGGGGTGATGACAGCTGTGCCTGACTACTGTGGCTGAACCCCTTCCATGCCTGACTCTTGTGGTGGAACACCATCCGTGTCTGACTCTTGTGGTGGAACACCTTCCATACCTAACTCTTGTGGCGGAACACCTTCCTTGCCCGACTCCTGTGGTGGAACACCTTATATGCCTGGCTCCTGTGATGGAACCCTTTTTGTGCCTGACTCTTGTGGCAGAACATCTTCCGTGCCTGACTCTTGTGATGGAACCCCTTCTGTGCCTGACTCCTGTGGTGGAGCGCCTTCCGTGCCCAACTCCTGTGGTGGAACACCTTTTAGAAAATGGGCATCAAAAAACTCAGAAGCTGATTGGCTAATCCCCCCTACCACTGGTGTTATTTTTTGACAACGCCCGGCAAAGAACAAGTTCCTCTTTGCATCACCCATTACCACCTCATATCCGTGTGCCCTCCTGAGACATCGCAGCGCTCAGTTCTTAGCGAGCCACTGATCCAAAGGCCCCCCATGCAACTCAATCCTCCTCAGAGCACTCCTTACACGTTTGACACACAGTACCCTAAAAAACAGCAAGCCCCCTAAAGAGATGTAGTTTTATTTACAAACATCAGCAAAACACCAGCGTTGCTGCCCACCACTCATCTCCAATCAGCACCCTGCTCTCACAACACACACTACCCGACAGTGCCACTCCATCTCTGGGACTCAGTACAATAAACTACCGCTCCAGTCCAGGGCCAAACCATGATGAAACTGCCACAAAAAAAACAGCTCCGGTTTCGCCACAAACAGATGATCCACACACCACCAACATAATAAAAATACCTTTTTTTCAGATCGTTTCCACACTTCAGCCCACTAGACTTGTATGTTCCATCTCAGAGTGTGCCCAACTGACCTCCGCATTATTGTTTCTCTGCTTCCACCGCAGACTTCCCAATCAAACCATAGAAACAAAACTTTTTTTTTTAAATCTCGGTATTGCTATATATCAAACTCTTAAGTAGGTTCCTAAAATAACAACAATAACAAAACACTGCACTGTGTAAGACAAAATTGCCTTCTCATAAGCAGCAGCACCCTCTAGTGGTAGTAAAGGAATTATTTTACAGAACCTGCTATTTCTGTTAATTTTGTATTATCACCCCTCTTTTTTAATAAACTTTGTTTTGAAAAAAATAATATTACACCATTTTCTAAGTGTAATAATACCCTTCAGGGTGGGTGTTATGGGCTATAACGGACCTTCCAGGGGCTATAAGGCCCTCCATCTGTGGCATCGGGCTTCATTACATCCCTTGGGCGGTCCGTTATAGCCCAATAACGCCCACCCTGTCGGGTATTATTACTTACTTAGAAAATGGGTAAACTCAAACTTGTATCCTGATTGTCTAAAACAGCCAGGCACCTGGCTGTTATTTTTCAGCAATGCCTGCAAAATGACAAGTGCCACTTTCTAGTGCCCCATTACTAAGAAAATCCTGGGGCCACCAAAATTGTGAGACTCTCAAGCTGCCATCTTTTCCACCACTTGTTTATCGACATTTACCTTGGTATAAACAATAAAATTAGTTAAACTTCCCCACTGAAAACAAAGAGCAAACACATTTTTAGAGTAAACCAAATGTACCTCGTTCCCCGAATCCATCCCCTTCCACAATAACGCTACTGTTGCACTATCCCCGATTCAACCACACTGTTTACCTCGAAAAAAACCCGGAAGCAACACAAACTCTCCTTTGCCATATTGAGCACTCCCCAGTTGGTATCTCCTCACAGCATCTTATCACGCTACCACTAGAAAATCGCGCTGCATTTCAAACGCCACCAGAAACATTTACCTCTCTTCACAGCTAGTCTCCAGATTGGCACACTAATATTTTCCTGTTCCCACTGATGCTGTATTACACAAATCAAAGTAAATTCTCTCATCTGTGTGTGTGTGTGTGTGTGTGGGGGGGGCATCAGGAGACAAAACAGCAATGATGCTTAACCTGCACAGCATACTCATATAAATACAATTTAAAAACAGAAATAATGCAGCGCCCTCCAGTGGTGATTTCACAAATACAGGCACTACTTTACTACAATAGTTACTTATATAACTTATTTGTTTTTTAAACATATATTTTTTATTTCTATTTTTTTAAAAACCCATTTTCTAAGTGTAATAATACCCTCCAGGGTGGGCGTCATGGGATATAACGGACCTTCCAGGGGCTATAAGGCCCTCCGCCCGCAGCGTCGGGCCTCATTATGCCCCTGGGCAGTCCGTTAATCCCAATAACGCCCACCCTGTCAGGTATTATTACTTACTTATGCCTTGCTCCTGTGACGGAACCCCTTCCATGCCTGACTCTTGTGGTGGAATACCTTATATGCCTGGCTCCTGTGACGGAACCCCTTCCGTGCCTGACTCTTGTGGCGAAACTCCTTCCATGCCCGACTCCTGTGGTGGAACACCTTATATGCCTGGCTTCTGTGATGGAACCCTTTTTGTGCCTGACTCCTGTGGCTGAAACCCTTACGTGACTGAATCCAGTGGCTGAACCCTTACCATGTACCACCAGAAGCACCCGTGTATGCCAGGTTACCCATAAGTATAAATAGCTCTGTAAGCAGCATCAGCAGCCTCTGACATGTTCACATGTGTTGACTGCAGTTTTAATTTTTATCGCAGGTTCCAGTCATAGGGACAAACCTTCAGCCATGCCTTCAGCAGAACAAATGAATCAGGATGACTGCTGTTGCCAATGTTTTTAATACTTTTGCATGATTTGCTGGGACAGTTGATTCCTTTGATAAAGATAGCATGTTTGACTTACAACTGCATTGTTTACCCTTTGTTTTGGAGGATTATCAGATGTTTCCTTTATAGTGATGTTACCTCACCTCACTATAAAGTATACAGTATACCGCATCATGTTCATTTTAATTTTGCTTAGTAATCGTTTCAGCCAATGTAGCGAAATAAAATGAATGTGAATATTTACTGCTATACAGTAGTTCCTCCACCTGTATTAGAATGCTGGGATTTTTGTGAGTTAGGGACTTTTGTCCTACTGGAACCTCTGTAGTTGTGACTTATGAGGTGGGTGCTGTGGTTTATCCCCCCAAACACACACACAGGGCTTAAGATTGTTAGAACAGATTTTTATTTTTATTTTATTTATTGATTCAACAGTTTTGTGGTACCGTGTAGCTTTCGGGTTTTAGCAGGCTAGGTGGTGGGCAGGCGGCTGCAGTATGAAGCAACTGCGGAGGGATGAAAGGTCCATGGCTTTACATGGATGGAGGTCCACCAAACTGGGAGGGAAAAGTAAAACATGCCTGCAACAGGCAGGTACATTTTTGTAATTTTACACTGTGTTAGTGTTCTGTTTCTAAGGTAGGGCTATAATTGTAAAGTTTTGTGCATCATCAGGGGAACGGGGCTGAGGAGTGGTGGTGGCAGGTGGGCGATCGCACTATGTAACTGAGGAGGATGGACGGTAGGTCCGTAGATTAACTGCTAGATAGGTTTTGAGCTGGGAGAAAAAAGTAAACAAACTTGGAAAGAGCAGGTAGATTTCTGTTCTTTTTGTGTGGTTTCAATATTCTGTTTTTATCAAGTCTACAGTTTAAAAATGTGATGCTTTGGGTGGGGAACTGGCCAGTCAGATGTGAGGATTTTACATGCTCATTTTCTAAGAAAAAATAGTCAATGCGTGTGGCTAGGGAACCTCCTGAATAGGTTGCCTAGCCTTGGAGATTCTGGAGCGATCTATATGTATCTTGTAATCTTGCAGTCTTTACCACATCAGCCAGATAATTTGAGTTACAATAAATTTTGTTCCAGATCAATGTTCCGACTTGCAGCGGTATTCTGCAGTTCGACTCCCGGCCCCCCAATCTAGATGACAGTTCTGTTTATATGCAGATAAGGTCTAATGTCAGAAAAGAGTGACACCAATAAAGCCTCTGTCTGTGAAGCGTAGAGACAGAAAAGCCAGGACCCGGGGGCCGGCCTTACCATTGTGCCAGCCACGCACCTGCATGGGACCCTGGCTGTCTGGGGGCCCCACATTCAGATGAACAGTTTTTGACGCACACACACATGCCAAATGCAGTTTGCATCTTTTGACACTACATGCAGCTCTTTGCAATTGAATGTCTACCCCCCTCCATTGCCTGACACTTCCTGGCTGAGGCCCATTACCACCCAGGACCTCCTTGTGAATGAGCATGCTCAGTGGAATTTTCCTACAGTAAACTAAACTAAACCTCTCCCTCCCCACCTCCGGCTGTGCTTTTGTTGTCCTCATCACCTTTACATTGCTAGTTTCTTCCAAAACTGAAAAGCAATATTCCCTTCACTATCTATGAAGCTTAGAAGAATATGTATTGCAGTATTGGGAACAATTAGCTTTAGCTCTCAGCACCCTCCCTATGGATTCTGTCTCATCTCAGTCTGTTTTTTCTTAGTTTACAATGTCATTGCCCAATGCCCATTGATTCCTTTCATGGCACAGAGGCCAGTGAGGAGTCCTCCAAGGCTTGCCTGACTATGCTGTGATTGCCAAGAGGTGGGATATGATGATCTGTGTAATTAATACTGTATGTAACATTGAGAAAATGTATGTATTTGGATCGTAGGGTATCATGATCTGCATTAGAGTCCCTGGCCTGTCTTTCTGCTTCCCCACTTATAACAAAAAAGCTGCGTTGGTCTGTGGGTCAGGGGCACACAAACTGGGCCCTGTGGGTACAAAACAAACTGAAAATAGGTTGGGTGTTCACCGCTAGGCTCAATGTAAAAATGACATGTCCATTCTGCCCATTGCCATTTATTATACTGGAGTTCATTTTCAGTACTATACTGAAACTGAACTGGAATATAATAATTGCAATGGACACATCGGGCATGTCATTCTTATATGGAACCTAGCGGTGAACACCCCACCCGACCCATTTTCTTTGTGCTTTGTAAGCCGAGTGGCCAATGTAGCGATGCAGGAGGGGGTGCACTTTGGTTAATGAGATTTAATGTATCTGATTCCTGTATTACTTATCTGGTAAAATAATTAGAATAAATAAATGTTAGCCAGAAATGCTTTATGATGGCAAGATACTGAATAATGAATGTCAAATGCCCCAACCCCGCTTTTCATGTTGATTGCGCGAATGCGCAAGAAACATACTGTATTGCGGCAGCTTTCTCCACAAGCAGGTTGTGGAGGTGCTGCACTATTGTGGCCAGTGCAACAGTTTTTAAAGGCTTGGCTGCCTTTCGCCAATGCTGTGGCACGCTGCTGCTGACACTAGTTCAGCCAGCGTGTCACAACTTTCTAACATTTTAGCCGTTGCAATCAGGGGCCATCTCATTACTGCAGCATCAGTCATTCGCTGCAATGAGGGAGTGACCCGTCATTGCAGGGCGGAACTTCCAAACACTGATATTGTTGGTGAACATGGTGGCGGCTTGCCGTTGTGTTCAAAAACAATATTACCACCCCCACCCACCGAGGGGGTGCCCAGTCCCCCTCGGCAGCATGTGCCCCCCCCGCCATGTTTGTTTGCCAACGGGGGCCCCAATTCCTATTGGCTTCAGTGCTAAAAGTTAACTACCCCCGCTTATTGTGTCTGCTGACAGGGTGCCCAATCCCGCCAGCATAATATCACCCCTCATTTCTTGTGTAATAATGGGGTGCCCTAATCCCCATTGGCTACAGCTGCCCCCAAACCAGTAGATTGCTGGCATGCTGGGAGCCCATCCCAGCATGCCACATGCCCCTGTAAAATTAAAATGTCATTTTTTTTTTTTAACCTGTAAAGAAAGAAATGGTCTCTAGGTGGTCTCCCTGACACCCTCCCACAACCCACACCCACCCACTGTGCACCCTGCCTCCCCACACCCCCTCACCCCATATTTACCTCCGGAGCTTGGTGCGACGATCTTCGGTGGACTGGGAACACGTCTGCACTCTTCAAAGCTGACTGCAAACTGAGGAAATAGTGGTAAGTTGTATAATGGAATAAATAGGGTTTTTTCAACTTTGATGAATATCTCAGGCAGTTTTGGGAATTTTGGCACCACATTTTCAACATGGGTTTTTTGGGAGCCCTCCTCATGAATTCTATCACTGTCATGGCATTAATCAGCCTCAAAAGGTGATTTTGCGGTCACTGCGTGGAATCACCTTTCAGGACTGATTAACGAAATGACAGTGCCAGTGCTCATGAGGTGGGCTCCCAAAAAGCGTATGTTGCAAATTTGGTGAAAAATCAAAAAAGTGACTGTTTTATGAGCATGCTATGCGCAGGTGATACGCTCCCTCGTAGCTTTGTGAATCTGCAATATTTTCCCCCCAGATTTTCAACACTAATGTTTTTTCACACCTCCTTGTGAACAGTACAGCTGTCATTTTTCATATCCTGGCCAAAATGTGTCTTCGCACTTCTGGCGCAGAATAGGGCGGTCACTGTAGGAAATCACTGTTTGGGACAGATTACAAAAATGACAGTGATACTGTTCATGAGCAGAGGTCCTAAAATGCCTATGTTAAAAATTTGGTGACGATACTCCTTAAAATGACTGTGTTACGAATGTGTGTTGCGCAGTTTGCAGACACACTCATAAGTTCATGAATTTATAATATTTTCACTCCAGATTTTCAACATTGCCATTGTTTTGCACCTTCTTATGAACAGTACAGTTGTCATTTTTTACATCCTGGCCGAAATGTGTTTTTGTAGTTCCGGCGCAGAATAGTGGGATCGCTGTGGTAAATCTATGTTCATACCACATCATGAAAAGGACAGTTATAGTGTTCATTAGCAGAGGTCCTAAAATGCCTATTTTGAAAATTTGGTGACGAAAGTCCATAAAATGAGTGTGCCACGAGCTTGCAATGCACAGTTTCCACGCACTCTCATACCTTCACAGCTTTGAAATATTTTGACTCCAGATTTTCAACATTGCCATTTTTCCACACCTCCTCATGAACAGTGCAGCTGTCATTTTTCACATCCTGGCCGAAATGTGTTTTTGCTCTTCTGGTGCACAATTGTGCGGTTGCTGTGGGAAATCAGTGTTCGAGACACATTAAGAAAATCACAGTGACGCTGTTCATGAGCAGAGGTCCTAAAATGCCTATGGTGAAAATTTTGTGATGAAAGACCATAAAATTACTGTGTTACGAGCTTGCGCTGTGCTGGTTCCATACACACTTGTAACTTCGCAAATTAGTAATAGTTTCATGCCGCATTTTCAACACTGGCATTTTTCCGCACCTCCTTATGAACAGTACAGCTGTCATTTTTCACATCCTGACTGAAATGTGTTTTTGCACTTTGGCACACAATATCGCAGTCACTGTCTGAAATCAGTGTTTGGGACAGATTAGGATGAAGCAAGTGGGGAGGGAGGGGGAGTGACCAAGCTCAACTGAGATCTGTCGGGACTGCTGCGGATTTCTTTGTGGACAGGAAAAGGTGCCAATGCAGGCAGGAGCCCAGTACAAAAGGGGAGCCTGCAGCATTGGGAGACACAGAATGAGTGAATGAGGGAGGAGGAGTGAGTGAGCTCACCAAAGCTCTGTTGGGACTGCTGCAGATTTCTTTGTGGGCAGAAAAAGGCAGCAATGCACGCAGTGGCCCCATACAAAAGGGCATCCTGCAGCGGCAGGAGAAACAGAATGAATGAGTGAGACAGGGGGAGTAAGTGAGTGAGCTCAACGGAGCTTTAGTATGACTGCTGCAGATTTCTTTGTGGGCAGAAAGCGGTGACAATGCAGTCAGAAGACTCATACAAAAAGGGCAGCCTGCAGTGCCAGGACAAACAGCATGAGTGAGTGACCTCAACAGAGCTCTATTGTGACTGCTGCAGATTTCTTTGTGGGCAGAAAAAGGTGGCAACACAGGCAGGATTCCATTACAAAAGGCCAGCCAGCAGCCGGCAGAAATGGAACTAGCGAGTGAGAGAGGGGGAGTGAGCAAGCACAACAGAGCTGTGTCGCGACTGCTGCAGATTTCTTTGTGGGCAGAAAAAGCCACCAACAGAGGCAGGATCCTGTACAAAAGGGCAGCTTGCAGCAATGGGAGACACAGAACGAGCGAGTGAGGGAAGGGGAGTGAGTGCACTCAACGGAGCTCTGTTGGGACTGCTGCAGATTTCTTTGTGGGCAGAAAAAGGCAGCAATGCACCCAGGGGCCCAGTACAAAAGGGCAGCCTGCAGCAGCAGGAGAAACAGAATGAGCGAGTGAGAGAGGGGGGGTGAGCGAGCTCAATTGAGCTCTATCTTGACTGCTGCAGATTTCTTTGTGGGCAGAAAAAGGCAGCAACGCAGGCAGGAGCCCAGTACAAAAGGCCAGCCTGCAGCGCCGGCAGAAATGGAACAAGTGAGTGACAGAGGGGGAGTGAACAACCTCAACGGACCTGTGTTGTGGCTACTGCAGATTTCTTTGTCGGCAGAAAAAGCCACCAACACAGGCTGGAACCCACTATGGCAACCTGTAGCGCCACGAGAACCAGAATGAGCGACTGAGAGAGGGGGACTGAACCACCTCAACAGAGCTCTGTCGGGACAACGGCAGATTTTATTGTGAACAGAAAAGGGTGCCAATGCAGGCAGAAGCCCAGTACAAAACAGCAGCCTGCAGCACTGGGAGAAACAGAACAAGTGAGTGACAGAGGGCCACTGAGCGAGCTCATTGGACCAACGCAATCAACATTCGGCATTGACAAATGCTTGTTTGCATTCCTGGCTGGTTAGAGAGACACTGCCACTGTGTCTATCTTGGAATACAAATTTGACTAATCAGCTCACCCTTACTCTGCTGTTAAAAAAAGGATATTTAAGAGAAATTTACAAGATTTATAGTTTACAATTATATTCTACAGTAATCCCCTAAGAAGTCCACACACAATAATTGCTGTGTGCCTTTATCAAGAATCGTTGCTCCTGTTGCATTCTAAATAGCCATGATGTGAAATGTTATTGTTGAGGTTCATGCAGGGGCTACAGCAGCTCAAGCTTAGATTAGAACAATCTTTTCCCTCTTGCTGTCTGGATCTGCTCTTTTGACTCGATATACAGCACTCCTTTGCCAAGTATTGCACCACTACATTAGGAAACACCGCAACAGTGCTGATTTACAGTGGCAAGCCTTCTTTCCCATGTAAGAGGTCACCAGCACATTGCTCTTTCTATTTATATCTCGAGCCTCAGCTAGTTAAATATCTGCATTTGGGGAAACAGCTTCTTATGCAGCCATGACTGCAAGAAAAGCACAACCCCGTTTGCTAGCACCAAGTGGTTAAACATAAACATAGAAACATAGAATTTGACGGCAGATAAGGACCGCTTGGCCCACCCAGTCTGCCCATTTCCCTACCTAATGGATAAGCTGCAGATCCTAGTTAACCAGCAGCCTACTTCTTCCTACCCCCACCCCCCAGAACTGCCTTATGACTATCCCATGCATGCTTGAATTCCACCACTGATTTTGACTCCACAACCTCCTCCGGAAGGCTGTTCCATGCATCCACAACCCTCTCTGTGAAAAAATACTTCCTTAAATTACCTCTGAGCCGCCCCCCCCCATCTTCAAATTGTGCCCTCTTGTTCTTGCACACCTCTTTTTTTGAAAGATGCTACCCTCTTGGACTTTGTTGATTCCCTTGAGGTACTTGAAAGTTTCTATCATGTACCCCCTCTCCCTCCTTTCCTCGAGGCTATACATATTAAGCTCCTTAAGTCTCTCTTCATATGTCTTCCGGTGCAGACCCTGCACCATTTCATGGTTCAGTGGTTATTCTGCAATTCTGCCACACTGTTCAAACAATACAGAAATGACAACAGACAACATCACCAGGGGCATGGACTGTCATCACAGAATCAGTCTGCAGCAGTGCTAATTCATATTTTGCATCAGCTGCAGGAAAGTAGGAGCAGGTGACAGGCAGAATCCGTGCACCAAACCAAGGACAGATTAATTTCAGAAGGGAGGCTCCGACAGTAGCCATCACTAACACGCTCCTTTCAGCCTCAAATTGCAAAGCTAAATCCTAAAACAAATAATTATGAAAGATATAAAAAATAAACCAATATAATCAGCCTTTCCTCCATTTCCATATTCCATCCATGATGGAAATGTGAAAGGAAAAATATTTTCTTCTTAAGAGGTGTACAACAATGGTGTTTGGTGAAATAGGCAATAATCTCACATATTTAATATTTCTAGTAAAATATAAACTGGGAGCATTAGATGTTACCACAAGTTTCTTTTGAATGCAGGCTGTAGTACTATTACCATTAATCACGATCAGTCCTAAAATGCACATGAACGGGATATATCTATAGTACTCCTGACTCTGACTGCACTAAAAAGGAGCAACCATCTGAAATAACTATAATTTGTTGCCATGCAAAATTCTGCTTGGTAACATGATGTGCATGCCTTTGACTCACAGACAGAGATGTGGTGAAATTTATGCAAAGTAGTGCAAATTTGCATTTTGCGGAGCTTTGCAAAGCTTTCCCAGGCCTAGAAGCTTTGACTTTGCCTGAATAATGAAGTTCTTGCCGCGAAGTGTAGAGTTTTGCCACAAAGTGCAGCATTTCGCCCGTGAAATTCCACACTTAGTGGCAAAACTTCACACTTTATGGTCAGTCTATACTCTGTGAATTGCGCTTCGTGAATTGTGAGAAATTCGCAAATTAATTCACGGCGCATATTTTGCCGACTTCGCCCATCTCTACTCACAGACTCTCTCATTATATTTGCTTACATTGTGCATTTTTAATTGCTTCCAATCAAGTTCCAAAAATGTACATACAGAGATGCTCACTCAGCCAGCATTGTCAGAGCCGACAGTGCTGAGGCTGCAGTAGTGCTGTACATATACAATACAATACAATCATATTCTAGTCTCTCTGTGGCAATGTAATGTATCACCGATGTGTAGTAATAGTGCAGTGACCAAGATTATAATGTTTTCTTGATCAGTAGTTAAATAACTGTCCATAGTAATATGTGTTGTAGTTATTATTACTTTATGTACCTGTTTTTAATCCCTGCTTATGAAATTCAGGGGGGTGGGGGTGACTGATATGTGATGTAACTAAGTATTGATGTCAGGCCTGTTACCAGGATTTTTACAACAGGGGTTTGCCAGAAGCCCAGGGTTTCTAGATGCTCTGTGGTGCATTTTCTGGCTTATGTTGAAGCTAAATAACTCATATCTTAGCTCTCACCCACCCCTTTGCTCTAAAATTATGAGGTATCTGGCTGAAGGGTGAATACATACTTATATTCTGTTGGTGAGTTTAGTAAAATACATTGACGTATAAGTGATTATACTGCAGGTGTCACCTGCTAGCTTAACATAGGTCAGGCCATGAATGTCAGCATTTTGCTAACCTCACATACAGAATAGAAGTATGTATTCACCCTGCAACCAGCCAGATAATAGGGGGTTGGGGGTTGGATGTTGCTAGGCCCTCACCAGGATTTGTACAAGGGCCGTTCATTTTTTTGTAGTCTTTTACTTTTTTTTTTTTTTAAGCTGAGGGTTTGAGGGGCCGCCAGGCCCCCAGAAGCCCAGGGGTTCTAGATACTCTGTGGTGCATTTTCTGGCTTATTTTGAAGCTTAATAACTCGTATCTGAAGTCTCCTCCACCCCCTTGCTCTGAAATTATAATATGTCTGGCTGCAGGGTGAATACATAAATGTTGCAAAAAAAAAGTTCCAATGTTATGCAGCTGCACATGCAAAATACACTCAAAGATTTTAACATAACATACAAGTACCAATCGTGTATAAATATAATAATACAAGTGACCACAAAGACACCCACTGTTAATTCATATAAACCAAATAAACCATAAACATGTGCTGTGAAAAAGTAGATACTGGGACCAACAAACTCTCACATAACATGTGCATATACATATACATATACATATACATATACATATACATACACATACACATACACACAACTGTAAAACTGCTCTAGTTTTATTCTGAATATGATGGTCCCATGTTGTAATAAGAAGGGGAAGGGGCTGAGGAAAGGGGAAAGAAAACAGGAAGGGATACCAAGAAACTAGATGTGACCCAATCGGTGTAAAATGTGGATTCCCTAAAAGAAGCACTCACCACAGAAACAGAATACACGCGTTAAAGTCATAAAATGGAGGTTATTGGAAGACAACCAGAAAGAAACCAAAAAATTAATTAGTACAAAAGCATACAGTTATACAAAGCATCAAATTTGCTAGGTAAAGCACATCAAGTAAGCAAGCTCAGGAGCTCTTTTTATTCATAGAATGCACCTGACGTTAGAACACTATGAATATGTTATAAGTGGGCACCTGCTCACTCACATGAAACTATGGAACAAACTGGATGCACTCTGGTGCAACCCAATTTAGATAGTAAAACAGGCTTGCCATAAATAGGAGTTCATACAAAATGCTTTTGTTTAGAAAGAAAAACAACCAACCACCAATATGCAAGTTAAATAACAAAACTGGATGAAAGCAAACATCAAAAGCTGTAAACTCAGGGACTGCTACAGTACTACAAGGGAGGAGAATGAGCTTCCAAGATACTAGCTAGATGGCTCTAAATACAACAGCTACAAGCCCTCCTTGCAAAAGTCTTAAGGCCTGATATTCAGCCACAGACATCTGTACCATGCAAAAGTGCCATGTAAAATGTAGGGCTAGCCAGTAAGGAGTCCATATTTATACAGGTATCATGTGCTGCCTGGCACGCATTGCCTGTATTAGTATCAGGCAGTGTTAATGCTGCACATGATGCTACAGTATGTACAGTGCTACTACAGCCTCCTGTTGGCTGCAGATATCCAGGAACAAGGGGGATTGTGTGTCCCCAACATGATAGTGATGTTTCTCTCAGGTGCCATATTTCTCAAGCAGCATACTAATCGCCATATGTAGCATGCAAGGTGCTAAGTGCCCATTTGCATGCTAGTATGGTGCCATTATCTGCTCTACACAATGCGTCAATGCACAAAAGCATGGAGGCAGTGCACAGAGCCTCAGCCACTGCCCTAACCCTCACCTGATCACTGTACAATACATTTCACATCCCTGGTAGTCTTGAATCTTCCCACTAATCTATTGGTACCCCTCCTGCCTGATCCCCATGTAAAATAATATCTTCCCTGGTAGTCCAGTGCTAAAGCCCTCCCGGTTGATCCCCGAGTACAAAAACATCTTCCCTGGTAGTCTTATTGGTACCCTATCCCACTCAGTCCCCATGTAAAATAATATCTTCACAGATAGTAAAGTGTTAAAGCTGTCCCCCGTGATACCCAAGTACAATATCTTCCCAGGTTGTCCAGTGGTGACCACCCCTTCTGTCTTTTCCAAGGTTACAAAATACAGTGCTGTAAAGAGCCGAAATCAATAGTGCATGACAAGGATCAGTTGTAACTAGGACTGCATTAGCTCCTCTCCTCCTGTGCTAAAACACCTGAGGTGCAAGGCCATATTTGAGTTCAGCCCATGTTGGCTACAGAAAGGATAGTTTACTCACCTGGTAAAGGTGATTGTGGGGGTATAGATCTCTGAGGCACTCCAGATTCATGACATCATGGGTTGTGTACACCTGATAGATTGCTTTATGCACATGTAGATTTGAAGAAAGTCCGTCCCCCTTCTCCCAGGGGTCAGCTTACCTCAGGTCAGTTCGATGTATTCCAAAGCTGTTATCTGTAACTATAAGTTGTTAATATCTATATTTTATAAAAGGATTTCCTCTAGTGTGATTTCAACCATAGATTGATTTATTTCGTAATAATCAAGTTAATAGTAAAATAAAAGTAAGAAATGAGGTGTTGCCCTCAGGGCATGACCCCCTAACATTGATAAGGAACAACCATATTGAAGAATAGTCATATGTTGTAAAGTACAGTGCATCTTGGTTTGTTGTCATCTCTGCTTGGGAGGGCTGTGGAGTGCCTCAGAGATCTATACCGCCACAATCACCTTTACCAGGTGAGTAAACTACCATTGTGGGGGATAATCTCTGAGGCACTCCACATTCATGACATCATGGCTCATTAATAAGCAGTTTGTCTCTGTCCAGGTGGGTGAGACGTGTTCCCTAGCACTGTTTCAGTTTTTGGCAGTAGCCAGTACTGCCCTTGCAAAGTTTGTTTTGTTGTCTTGTGACACATCCATCCGGTAGTGTCTAATGAAGGTATGGATAGAGGACCATGTGGCAGCTATGCATAGTTCCTCTGCTGTAGCCATGTTCTTTTCTGCCCATGACGTGGCTATCGCTCATGTCAAATGAGCTTTTATGTCTGTAGGTGCGGTTGTGTTGTTTGCTTTGTAAGCTTCTTTGATTGCCATTTTAAGGTAAGAGGCTATGGACGCCTTTGATGCTGGCTGTCCTTTCCTTTTTTCTTGGAGAGTAGCGAATAGTGTCTTCATGAGTCGGATGTCCTTAGTTCGATCCAGGTATGTGGAAAGTATTTGTCTCATTCCTAGCAGTTGTAATTGAGGGTCCTCCTGTATGTCTTCTGGAGGGCGTTCTGCTGGTATTTCTATTGTTCGGTTGAAGTGGAAAGTGGATGCGATCTTGAATCTGAAGGCAGGTACTGTTCCGAGGGGGATTCTATCATTGTAGAATGTTAGGAATGGTGATTTGGATGTAGTTCTCCTACCCTTCTTGTTGATGCGATGGCCATCAGAAAAACTGTTTTCAGTTGCATTCATTTTAGTGGTACTGTTTCTATTGGTTCAAAAGGCATTTTTGTCATTGCCCGCAATACCAGGGTAAGGTCCCAGGGAGCCATTATGTCCTTGGTGACGGGTTTAAGGTTGGCTGTTGCTTTAAGAAAGCAAATTATATCCCGATGAGATGCTGGGGTTGAGCCTTGTATTAGCCCCTTGCTGCTCTGATAGCTGCCGCCTGTACCTTTAGTGAGGCTGGGGATAGGCCCAGATGTAGGCCCTCTTGTATGAACAGTAGTATTTGATGTATGGTGCATTTGAGGGCCTCGATGTTGTGGTGGCTACATCATTTAGAGAATATGTTCCAATGTCTCTGATAGGTAGCATTTGTCGACGGTTATCAAGACATACCCATTGTATTGATGCCTGTGACCACGGGCCATCTAGTGCCATGGAGACTATAGTCGTGTACCATGCTCTGCATGGCCAGTGTGGAGCTATTAGTATCACTCTGGTTCTGAATGTTCATATCTTCCATAGTACTTGAGTAATCAGTGGTATTGGTGGGAAGATATATGCTTTGTGGAAGGTCCAGTGTGCTGTTAAGGCATCCACTCCCAGCGCTTTGTTGTCCTAGAATCGTGACCAGAATTTCTGGCATTCACTGTTGTGTCATGATGCCATGAGGTCTAGTTCTGCTGGTCCCCATTTCTTGTTTATCATCTTGAATATCTGGGGATGTAATTTCCATTCCCTTGGGTATATACGCTGATGGCTAAGCCAATCTGCTGTAGTGTTCAGAGTTCCTGCCAGATGTATTGCTGTAATTGACTTCAGATTTCTCTGTGCCCATGGTATGAGTTTTGCTGTTTCTGCCATCATTGCTCTGCTCTTTGTGCCTCCCTGTGTGTTTATGTATGATACAGTCACTTGGTTGTCTAATTTTATTCTGACATGTTTGTTTCTTATTTGTTTCACAAAATGAAGTTGCGCTAGAAAGACCGCTGTCATCTCTAGTACATTTATTGACATTTTCTTCTCTGCTAGTGACCACGAACCCTGTGCTGTAAGGGTTCCCATGGCAGCTCCCCATCCTAGCAAGCTGGCATCTGTCCCTAAGATTGCCTCTGGTTGTGTGTCTAGTGGTATGCCTACTGTCAGTTTGTGCTTGTTTGTCCAACAGGATAGGCTTGATTTTATCTTGTTTGGTAATGTCACTTTTCTTGATAGGTCGATATCGTAGGTATGGCTTTGCTTTATGAAGAATGTCGTGAGCGGTCTCATGTGCCACCTTGCCCACGGTATCATGTCTATAGTGGATGACATGAGCCCCAGTACTTGCGATATGAGATGCAGCATAGGTTCCTTTGTTCTTTGTAACTGGGATACGAGTTGTATGATAGTTTTTACCATGCTGTTTGACGGGAAGACTAGGCCAGTTTCCGTATCTATGATTGTGCCTAGATGCTCTATAGATTGAGTGGGTACCAGGCAGCTTTTGGCATGGTTCATTACCCATCCATGATTCTGTAGGCATTGTATGACTATATTTCTCTCTCTTACTGCTTGTTGGTGTGATCTTGCTCGAATCAACCAGTCATCTAGATAGGGTATAACGTGTATGCCTTGCTACCTTAGTTTTGCGGCCAGCACTATAGAGACTTTGGTGAATACTCTGGGAGCTGAGGCCAGACCGAGTGGTAGGTCCTGGTACTGATAATGGCCTTCCTGTATGTGGAATTGTAGGAACTTGAAGTGACTTGGTCTGATCGGTATGTGTAAGTATGTGTCTTTCAGATCTATGGAGGTGAGAAAGTCTCCCGGTCTGATAACTCTCAGTGTTGATCTGATTGTTTCCCTTTTGAATGGAGTATATCTTTCTCATTTGTTTAGTAATTTGAGGTCTAGTATCAGTCGTAGATCCTCTGTCTTTTTGGGTACCGTGAAGAATATGGAGTAAATTCCCTGGCCCTGTCCCTGAGTTGGTACTGGTGCTATTACGTTTTTCTGGAGGAGGTTTTGTAACATCCTGTTCACTTGTTGAGGTGTTATATTGTGTGGTGATATGGGGGTTTTACCATGTAATTGTGCCATGGTATGTTGTTGAATTCTGTTGTGTACCCTTTTCTTACTGTTTCTAGAACCCACTTGTCTGTGGTGGATTTCTCCCATACCTGTGTAAATAGTAGGAGTCTTGCACCAATGGGGGGCATCTTGTATTTCATGCAGTAGTGATAGTCATGGTCTGGAGTGATGTTTCTGTGTGAATTGGCTGCCTTGGCCTCTAGGAGCCGATCCTCTGCCTCTGAATTTTGTGTATTGGTATGAGGGCATATGCCGTTGTCTATAGTTTGATCCTCTGTAACATGTGTTGCCTCTCTTTCTGTCTTGAAATGTCACTTGGGAGTGAAATCTATGCCTGGTGGGTAGATAGGCGTGTCTTGGACTGTCTTTGGGTAGTGCTTTTCTCTTTTCTTTTCACTTGTGGTATTTTTCCAGACCTTCACCAAAAAGTAAGTTTCCTTTGAATGGGAGCTTTTGGAGTGTCACTTTGGACTCCCCATCTGCGTCCCAAAGTTTCATCCACAGAGCTCTCCGTGCTCTTTTGGTTAGGACAGCTGATCTGGAATTTATTTTGAGGGAATTGACAGCCATGTTGGGCAAGTATTTTGTTGATAGTATCGCGTTGTCTAGTAGCGCTGCTTCCATAGATTTAGGTAAGGTTTCCATAGATTTAGGTAAGGTTTTTATGACCACTTGTAGCCATGTTAGTTGTGCCCTTGTGGCACTGATAGCTGTAGAGGCGGCCCTAACTCCCAGTCCTGCCAGTTCCGCATTTTTCTTAAGTAGATCTTCTAGTTTTCTAGCAACAGGGTTTTTGAGGATGTGGATTCTGTGGGCAGTACTGCTTTCTTGTTAAGTGAGGCTATTTGAGGGTCTATTGCTGGTGGGGTGCACCATAGAGCTAATTTGTCTGCTTGTAGTGGGTACATTTTGTCCCACGACCTGCGCTCTGGAATGCATGCTGGTTTGGTGGAGCCCCATTCCTTTAGTACTACCTCCTTTATGACTTTGCATACTGGGAATATATCCACTAGCTTTGATTACAGTTGTAGTGAAGGAATGAGTTTAGATGTAGGTGCTGGAGTTGGTGTTTCAAACCCCTCTGTAGTCAAAATGCTTCTGACTAAAGCTGGAATTTGGTCAGGAAAACACCATTTCGCAGTAAGGGTCTGGGGCTCTGAGTCCAGCTCTCCCTCTTCCTCAGACACCTGTTCTGTGTCATTTGGTTCCATTTGTACCTCAGTAGGTACGGCACCAGTGGGTCTATTGAGATTCCTGGTGGCTCTCTTTTTTGCTGGTGGAGGATTGGGTGCTTGCAGCGGTGAGAGTTCATTGAGTCTGGCTAGCACGGCAGCCAATACTTCTTGCTGCACTAACATTAGTTGGTTATTTTGCATCATTATGGAATTTCTGTCTGGATCATGTTCTTTATTATTTTTGCCCTTATTGGTGTTATTTTGTAATCCACTAGGTCCTTCCCTTGGGTCTTCCGTGGTGGTGGTGGGGGTTGTCCTCCACATGTAGTGCAGAGTCAGCCCAGTTTTTGTGGAGGTAGAGGGACATTACAATGTCACCAGGGTTTATTCTTTGCCATAATGATCTGTGGAGGATAGGCACAGATCAGCTATGTGACTTTGTTAGTTGGTAACCATATTTAAACAGTAATACAAAAATTGTCCTATAATATGTAATAAATATATGGATACAGCTGTATCCTTAATTAGCTGTGGCCATGATTGTAGTAAATGGTATAAATGGTTTATGCTAAAGTTGAACTATGTCCCTTTAATTGGAAGAAATTGAGCCGTGCCCCTTTAAGTGGAATGGTGTTAATGGAAATGCTTGGAGTTGCCATATATGGGCATTCTAGAGTAGGAGTGATGATCTGGTAGTCACTTGTTTGCAGAGTTATGATTGTATTTCATTAGTCTCTCCCTAGGTTGACAGGAGCTAGCGCTATGTTAGTATGAGAAGGGTGTCTGTGCCTGTAATAGTAGAGGGATGTCTTGTGGCATGAAATAGCATGAGATCTTTGAATGGTGAGATTTCACTATTTTGCCCCTCAATAGGATGGCGGCCACTGTCTCATGATGATTCGAGCCAGTCAGCAAGTGGCTTGCTCGTAGCGCGAGATTTCGGCCCGGAAGAGAAGGGCAGGAGAATGGCTAGTTTTTATGGGAGCCTCTACAGACCTGGGGGCCATTAAAAAAAAACATTTTGCCTGGCTCCATTTTGGTCTGTAGAGGTAATACTCACCCTGATGGTTGGAGGGGGCTGGAAGCATCGAGGGAGCCGTGGGAGTGCTGTGATTTGGTCGGGCTTCAAGAGTAGAGAGTGAAGACACTGAGATGTTAAACCAGAGGTAATTTTTCCAGAGAATTTGTTATGTCTGGATGAGATTGGTTGGAGGGGGCTGGAAGCATCGAGGGAGCCGCGGGAGTGCTGCGATTCGGTCAGGCTTCGAGAGTGGAGAGCCAAGACACTGAGATGTTTCACCAGAGTTACTTTTTCCAGAGAATTTGTTATGTCTGGATGAGATTGAGTTCAGCTTGGAGAATGACTGTTGTACAGCACTCAGGCACTGCTGGAAGGGGTGTCAGGTTGCTTCTTTGTCAATTTAATTGGGAGTCTTTTTATGTTTTATTTGACTGGAGAGGGGCTCGTTTGTAAGGAGCCTCAGTTGGAATTGTGTGCTATAATTTTTTTTGTTAGTATCATTACTCCTGGGACCGCTAGCAGGGGTTTCCAGGTAGTCAACATTGTAATCTTAATGGGCTTGTGCCCTTGTAGGTCTTGTGAGCACTGCTGGAACCGCTAGAAGGGGTTTCCAGGTGTTCATTACCTTCATAGATTAAAGTGGTAGCGTTCTACTGGGACCACTAGTAGGGGTTTCCAGGTAGATAATTGGTATTCATTGATAAGCGGTGCTGTTCTATATGAGACCATGTAAACCGACGTTAATAGACGCAATTACCACCTCACCTATGTTAATTAACTGCTTGTGCCTGCATGATCCCACTGCCCTGGAGGCAGCACTTTTACAGTGGGAGATCATGGTTATGTTCACTTGAGCTCCTGCAGGCTGGATTAAGGCATGGGCTGGCTTTGCTGGGGCACCGTCTTTCGGATGAAAAGTTAAACCGAGGTCCAATCTGCCTGGATTGGTGGTAGTTCAGGTGGATGTTAAAGATCCCATGGCACTTATCGAAAAGAGTAGGGGAATTTTATTAGACAAAGAAACATAACATCAAGTGTACATAAAGGAAACAAATGAAACATGATGATACGTTAATAGACGCATGATTAACATATCATGCATTATTCTTTATTCTTTGCCTCTCATAGTCTGGTATATGGCAATTAAAACTATTTAGAGAAGTATTCTGTGGCTTAGCTTAAGCCTGTAGCTTTGAGTTGTTAGAGGTGTAGTGTGCTGCAACCTCTTCGGATGCACATCTAGAACTGAATTGAGGTAAGCTGACTCCTGTGAGTAGGGGAACAGACTTGCTTCAAATCTACATGTGCATCAAGCAACCTATCAGGTGTACAGAACCCATGATGTCATGAATGTGAAGTGCCTCAGAGATTATCCCCCACAATCTGTTGACTGCACATGGTACTGGGTCACTAAACCAATTCAAATAATCTCTAGGGTAAAAAACTTCTGCCATAAAACTGGCTTGGTGCCTAGTACAAGTCCATAGGTCCACAGTTATTGCAATGCATGGATGAACATTCAAAGAAATGGATTCCGCAACACATGGAGAACTTTTAAAGTTAAACGTGGGACAAAACATGTGTAACCTCTGGACAGCGCTATCCTCAGTGTTACACCCCTGCCTACTACTTACAAGCTAGGCTGAGGGGTTTGAGTTCATCTACTGATAGCCATATTGTAAAACCTTTGCACAGTGCCTCCACTCAGGGTGCTTTACGTGGGTGAGGTGGTAAAAGTATAGCCCCCTGAGATGCTTTACCACCCATGATACCATTAGCCAGCCCCAGACATACCCCAATAAACATTTTCCCACAATTCAGACATTTTGCATTTAAAGACTCTCTCTAATAATATGCTCACACCACTGGATCTAACATACTAACATACTATAATGCCAGCAGAATAGGCCTTACGGTCTTTCGTGTCTGCTCGTTTGGTCAGCCCTCACCCTGGGAGCTGACCTTGCTTCCCCCCCTTGCCCTCTCTGGATCTGCAAGAAACAACAATTTATTTGGGGAAGAGGGCTAGGAGACGGGAACTGGAGTAGAGTTTATCCATTCACAATGTATTTACAAATGGTTTGATTGATTGGTGCTGGTAAAGCCCTCCAGCTGGGTAAATCACACATAGAGCAAATCACAATTATTTCCCCACAGCCTTTTGATGTAGTCAGAGCCCTGGCTATCTAATTAGCCAAAATAATCAGGTTGTTACATTATTGCACACACACTGGTACCAGTATCCCACCTGTGAAAGGACCCCACAATCACACAACCTGGGAGTCCAGTAATATTGTCCATAAAAGGTGCAGGCCTGATAGACACTTTGCTGTATGTTGGCTAGCATTAGGTTGGGGCCCGTTATTTAAATATTAACCTGAGGTAGGAATCTGTATTCCAATTAAGTGCTTTACACTGCACTATTTACAAGCCTTAGATTCGTACCGCCTTACTCACAATTTTGTTATCTTGATTTGGGTTGCAAGTGCTTCTGCTGGCAGGCTCCTTCCTGAGGACCAATATGCTGGCAAAGCTAACAGCTGCCAATACCCCAAACAATGACTGCAAGGATGGAACAACTTGTACAGAATAGAACATGAGATTTTGGACCCTTGGTGGGACCCTGTCCCTAGGCAGCAAACACTTAAGAAGACACATCCGGGTTACTTTCTCATCCAGTACATTCATATACCTAGTTGCAAATTTATATGATTCTGAGATTAGGATGCATTCAGTACATTTACATCATGTGGAGCTTTGGTTACACACATACACAAGGCCAATTTCTCTGCGAATTGTTTTCTCACACTGGACTATAGCCTGACTGAGCTCGTTGCTCTGGAGACTTTTCATACAAGACTGGGCTTGAGGCATGGCCCACTACTATTTGCACAACTCTTGAGACAACTTGACTGGGCTTGAGGCATGGCCCACTACCATTTGCACAGCTCTTAAAACAATTTGACCGGGCTTGAGGCATGGCCCGCTACCATTTGCACAGCTTTTGAAACAACTTGACCAGGCTTGAGACATGGCCTGCTACCATTTGCACAGCTCTTAAAGCAACTTGACCAGGCTTGAGGCATGGGCCACTACCATTTGCACAGCTCTTGAAACAATTTGACCGGGTTTGAAGCATGGCCCGCTACCATTTGCACAGCTCTTGAAACAACTTGACTAGGCTTGAGGCATGGCCCGCTACCATTTGCACAGCTCTTGAAACAACTTGACCAGGCTTGAGGCATGGCCCACTACCATTTGCACAGCTCTTGACACAACTTGACTGGGCTTGAGACTTGGCCTGCTACCATTTCCACAGCTCTTGAAACAATTTTACCAGGCTTGAGGCATGGCCTACTACCATTTGCACACACTTGAAACAATTTGCCTGGGCTTGAGTCATGGCCCGCTACCATTTGCACACTTGAACACTTTCAACCACTTAGCCTTGACTGCCTTTGCTTGGTGGCAAAACAGATGGAAGGGTTCCTTCGACGCAAACGTTTGCTGTACACACTGCACTGCTTGCATAAACTACTTTAAACTTATTTGCCTCAAAACTCTGTTCCTTTTACCAGACACTGTAGGTGCATTAACTCAAACCATCACTGACTGTCCATGTGGCTCTACACTGGCTCTTGCAGCTCCCACTGTCTCAAACACTGTTCTAGCTTTCATGTACATTTACATGATTCACTTCAAGCACATTTACATGTTTAACTGTAGCCAAATCCAGTTGCTATGGCCTAGGCTGCCCCATGCAGATATTGTAACTTTGCCTTAGTGGCCTTTCACACTGCTTTGATACTACACTTGTTAATACAGGTTTACTCACTCAGACCTCGGCAGCAATTTGTTAGATGCTGCTGGCTTTTCTGGAATTAGTTCTTTCTTCAGTGCTGTCACCGTTGAGGCAGGTTCAGCTCTCTCACAGCTGGCTTCATCAAGTCGCTGGCCCACATTTCCCCACCACGTGGAGAGCTGGATCTAGCCTGGAGGACATTCTCTGGCAACCCCCAGGCTAGAGGTGTCTGCTTCAAGCTGCTACTGTTCTTCCTTCTGGAAAGAGAAAAAACCTCTCTCCCATGTGGAGAGACTCCAGCTTGTCTGCAAGGCCTATTTTGCTCTGCAGGGGCCTGAGCCCCCACCCCCGTGGGGAGTTCCTGCTGGATCTGCTCGCACAGCTGATAGGTAGCTCTTGAACCAGTTTAGGGCCTGGGCATCAAGACCTATGCTGTGAAGCTTAGTTAGAATTATGCATGAACCTCACTTGATGCATTACAGGCTCCCAGTTTTGGTGCTTAAACACTAGTCCTTGTAAGTTCCTATGAACACTTGGTACTTTCCCATGAGGTATAGAGAATGTCCCACAAGTCCTGGCTTTATTTTCCTGGCCTTTCCCAATTGGCTGCTACTGCGTGAAATGGCTGCTAAACCACAGTCCCAAAAGCAGAATTAGCACAGTCCTGAATAAAAATTATGGTGCAGCCAGAGATAAACAAATATTTGTCCCATTACCCCACAGGTCTTTAGCCCAGGTTGAACACTTGCTGTCGGTGCACATAGTGGCTGAATTGTTCCATTTGTTTTCATGTTGCTACTGCATATTTTTAAACTCCCCCTGCAGCAGCAGACAGGCTGACAATTTGAGTCCCAAATATTTATCCTGTCTAGCCTGGGAGAAATACTTATTTAATTTTAAAATACTTTCCCCCTTGAAATACACTTTCCCCACTTACAGCAACAGATACAATTTAAATAAACACATATTTTCCTTTTTCTCAGCCGCAGCCAAGAACAGCTGCCCTGGAGGCAGACAGATACACATATTTAATTATACAGATGACCGGGGCCCGGCTCAGGCATATGTGAATGAGCCCCTGGCCAAACTCTTTCAGCTCTTACTGGAGAGGCCCCCCCAGCAGGCAGTCCGTGGTCACCAGGTCCCACTTAGCTGATGGGGATCCTGAGACCCATGGAACAACTCCTTGGACTAACTGCAAATCTGCGTGGTTGCATATCAAGTGTGCTGCTTGTGCCTGCATGATCTCACTGCCCTGGAGGTGGCACTTTTACAGTGGGAGATCATGGTTATGTTCTCTTGAGCTCCTGCAGGTTGGATTAAGGCATGGGCTGGCTTTGCTGGGGCACCGTCTTTCGGATGAAAAGTTAAACCGAGGTCCAATCTGCCTGGATTGGTGGTAGTTCAGGTGGATGTTAAAGATCCCATGGCACTTATCGAAAAGAGTAGGGGAATTTTATTAGACAAAGAAACATAACATCAAGCGTACATAAAGGAAACAAATGAAACATGATGATACATGAAAAGCAAAACATGTCCATTCAAGGATAAAGAAACGTGAGGAAAAATAAAAGCTAAACTATAATAGACATGCTAGTAATACAAAAACTTAATATTTGTCCATAAAGAAGTAGAGGAGGGAGTTGAAAGTTTACGACTCTCTAAGTCTCTAAGAATCAACAATGCAGTTTCAATATGCTGAATAACAGTTTGAGGAGACAGTCTTATCTGTTGCAAAGTATATTGACAGCGGGCTTGCCATAAATAAAATTTACAAACTGAAAATATCACTCTGAGTGTACTAGGGTGACATGGTATCCGAAAAAAAGAAAAATCATTCAATACTAACATTTGATATGTGATATGGCTGAGGAATGGCCATTTCCATTTATTGTCCAATGTTTTCCAGAATAATAGTACATCTGGACACTCCAAAAATAAAATGAGACATGGTTTCTTCAATAGTAGGGCAGGAAGGTTTAGGGCAATACCACTCTTGTGATGATTTATGCTTAAAGTTCCCTCTCACCGGTAATCGGCCATGACAGCATAACCATGTAACGTTCCACATATGTAAAGGTATGCTGGTATCTTGCAACATTAATAAAGCATTCCCTGTGCTGGAAGGTGGACAAAATGGGAATTGTATTTCAAGCCTGGAAAGATTAAGAAGGGCCTCATACAAATGTTTCTGTGGAAGTGATGTTATAGACATTTTAGGAAGTTTCCAGCTACGTAATTTCTTAAAGATATCTATGGCATAAGTAGGGGAACCTGGGATATGGACAAGGATAGGGGGTAGTAAACCCCAGTTATGCCAGATATCATGCATGTGATAAACAATACAGGTAACACAAACATGAGTAGTTGAGCGAATTCTAGAAAATAATTGGGAAAGAAAAAAGGACAAATAAAATATTGTAGGGTTTACGATGTCAAGTCCTCCCTGCTTTACAGGTAAATATGTGAAGGTACATCTAACAGGGTTTAAACGGCTCCCCCATATCATTTGAAAAAAAATGCTCAAAAGTCTGGTTTCAAGTGTATGGGGTGAGGCATATACATAACTAAGATACAAAAAAATTGGATTAAGAAATTGTTTTACCACTAACACTCTCTTTTTCTTTCCCAATTTCCAAGATTTCCAAAGGGCAACTTTACCTTCTCCTAAGCCTAAACGTTTTTCTCAATTATATGTTGCTAGATGTGGAACATTGAACCAAATACCTAAAATACGGTGCGGGGTTAAACATAGTGGAATTCCACCTACATCAGTAATTTGAAAAGAGTCAGGAGCTAAAGGGATAGTAACACTTTTACTTAAGAGTACCACCCGAGAGTTTGGAAAAGGAATGAAAAACAGCTATGGCTCGGTCTCCAGATCATTTATCTTGAACAAAGAGTACAACATCATCTGCATAGGCTGAAATTTTAACAGAAGGCAGAGTCGGGTGAGGTGCAATACCCACAATGGTAGAATCCCATAAAATATGTCTTATAACAGGGTCTAATGTAAAGGTGTATAATAATGGGCTTAAAGGGCATCCCTGACGGAGGCCTGTCTTCTGGAGTAAGGTAATACCCATATGACCATTAACCAGCGGTGTAAAATATGCCATAGAAAATATACGTATGATCCAATGTATAAAAGGAGCAGGGATACCATAAGATTGTAAAATACATAGTAAATAGGCATGTTGTACAGAGTCAAATGCTTTCGCTTGGTCCAAGGAAAGTATAAAACCAGAGAGAGTATTGTAATTTTTTGCCTCAAATAGTTCCTGCAGGAGAAATAAATTGTTTTGTATAGAACGTCCTGGGACAGCACAGGACTGAGCTGAATTTAACAGGTCAGGGGCCAGGTATGATAACCTAGAATTTAAAATATGTGCTAGCAACTTGTAATCAGTATTAAGAAGATGTAAAGGTCTCCAATTTAATAAGTCATGAGCGTTACCTTTTTTGTAGATAAATTTCAGAAATGATAAACCAAATTTTGTGGTAACCTCAGGACAAACCAAAATATAGTTGAAAACTTGTGTTAGGTTTTCTAGGAGATTGTCCTTGAAAGTCTTATAAAATTCATGGGTTAATCCATCAGGACCTGGAGAGACTTGTAATGATAAGTGAGCTACAGCAGAAGCTACTTCTTCCTGTGTAATGTGAGCAACGAGGGCCTGAGCACAATGTTCAGGAAACTGAGGAAGCGGAGCTGAAAAAAATGCAGAAAAGTTTGAAGGTAGAGGAGTAGGCCTACAAAATAAAGTCTGTAGATGGGACTGAACTATTGTTAACATATTTTGTGTGGTATAAGTAATGACGCCATCCTGGTTAAATAAATCATTCATCACCGTGTGTTTCATTCTATCTTTGTGTGCAAAAAAACGGGTTAGTAGAAGGCAGGTTTGAAGATCTGACTCTCATGAAAAAATCCAATATGCAGGCACTTTTAAATTGATAGGAGATCATTTGACGTTTAACGGAGGCTATTTGGGAAGAGTAATCTATAGGAGATGTGGTAGATAAAGATAACAATTTATATAATTGATTTCTATGAGATAAGTAGGTAATATATGCATCACGGGCTATCTGTTTGCCCATTGATAGAAAAAGGTGCTTAAGTTCTAACTTAGTGTCAAACCACCAATGTAGCAGGGAGTCATAAAAGCATATGACTGAAATTCAGGCATAGAAGAGTAGGTGTACATGATCTTGTAGTTCTAGAGAACAGATGAGAGAATTATTTAATTTCCAGTAATTAGACAGGGGATGACCAATACAGAAACTACATGTAAGCAAGAAATGATCAGATATCTCTAGGGGCTGAAGGGTGGCTGTTTGAGCAATACAGTGTGGTGAAGAAAATAAATAATCAATTTGTGTATGAAAGTGTGACCTATGATACGTATTACCAACGGTAGTATGTAATGAGCGGTAGGTATCATTAAGACTCATTCCTGTCACCAAGTCAGATAAAGCCAGTGAGTCACAATACATTTTCTTCCCTTCTGTAGTTTGATATTTAACGTCTAATGAACAATTAAAATCTCCCCCAAGATAATATGTTTTGTGGTGCATAAATACGGTTGAAATAATTTCAATAATGCGATACGAGATGCCTTAGTTTGTGGGCCATATATATTAAGTAAACAAAGTTGACAATTATTGAAAGTGCAATCAAGAATTATGGCCCTGCCAGGAGAAATATCAATAATGCGTTTAATAGTGAAATGTATGGAAAAAAACAAAATAGCTATCCCATCAGCAACACTGTCTCCAAAGGTCCAATAAGAGGGTCCTTTAATCCAACTGCGTTTAAGTTGCTGTATCTCAAACAGGGAGGTGACATGTGTTTCCTGAATAAAAAGAATGTCAAGGTATAGGAAAGCAGCTAGATGAAGAAAGACCATTCTCTTCTTGTAGCTTTTAATGCTACAAACATTCAGAGTAGCTACAGTAAGTGATGTCAGGAGGAAGTATAAAATCATCCACTGCCATCAGTGATCGTCCTATTTTTCTGTTTTTTGCTACTTTTAAGAGATTTACCATTTTTTTTATGGGATACATCAGGAGGTTTGGGTGTGAAAAATTCAATGTCTGAAGGAGGAACCGAATTGTCAGATTCTGCATCGGATTCTGCTTTACCACCTTTAAGACATTCAAGGGATTAAAAGGGGAGTACGTTGATTTCACTGTCTTCCTGCGGCAGCAGCTCTAGTGACCTGGTCTGCTAGGGTTTAAAACCTTCCTGTTCTGTAGAAGGGGTTATTGTATTAGTCTCAGGACAGGGTAAGGAAGTGGCTGCGGGTATAGAAGGGGTAGGATGGTCCAGCATTGCAGGTGGAACCTCACTAAGCACTGGATGAGGAACGGGGGGAAGGGGTAGTTTTCATGAGGTTTGAAACATTTACTAGTGAAGTGGGTATATCCTGCCTTTTATCCTGTGCCTTCTGTACCAGCATATCAGGATTCTAGCCTTCCTTACTGTTTTTGCTTGCCCAAGGACATAGGTGGTAAACATGCCCTGGTTCATCACATAAACTGCATTTAAAGACATTCAGGCAAGAAACACTCGGATGACCATATCCCCCACAAAGACCACATTTCAATAGATCACACGTGCTACTCAGGTGTGTGTGTGCTCCACATTTGTAGCATGCCCTGGGCTGACCTCCATAAAAGCAGACACCTTGATCTTTTCCTAAAAAGAAACTGTTAGGAATGTGTTAAAGTTCAGAGTTCGCTAAAAAGAGCTTAACTTTGAACTTCTACCCTCCTGTCCAGAGGCCTTCGTCATCCAAAAGTGCCTCAGCAGGAGATAACACTGTGCAGTGTTTCTGTAGCCAGTGATTAATGTCACTGACGCTGACCCCCTCTTTCCTAAACATGATGGTGACTGTACGTATGGAAGGTTTAGTAAGGGGGATAACAAAAATGGCATCCAGGGAGAGGTATTCGTTAAAGAAGCATACTTATGCCAACATTTTTCCAAACCAACAGTGGTTTTAAAACTGACATCAAATGTTTCTTCCTCTGAAACATGAATCAATGCATATATGTCAGAAGCCTGGAATAGCATGGTGCCTTTCAATAACGTATGAGCTACATAATACCTGTCCGGGAATTCCTGAAGCCCACCTCTATAATGGAAACGAACAGCATTTCTACACAGAGCTTGTTCAAGTTTGTTCTTAAATAAATCAGAAAGCATTGGGCCAGTGTAGGGAGCTGAGGGGGGTATTACTGGGGAGGGTCGTAGGGTGGGAGTTGTGGAGGAGGTACCCTCACCAAGGTCATCTAAAATAGAGTGTGGAGGGGGTAAGGCAGAGTCTTGGAGGCTTGATGGGGGCTGTATAATGTCTATATCTTGGGCAGGGCAAGAAGGAGTGTGATGTGTAATTTTCTCATCAGGAGGTGTAGAAAGATGTATTAAATCAGATTCAAGTACAGTAGTTGGTTTAGCACCGAAATCATCAGTCATATCCCTTACATCCCCCCAAGCTACTTTAGGTATAACAGTTTGTTTACTACAGATATTAGGTGACAAAATAGTGTCCTTTTTCAGAATCGGTACCTCATTGGAGCTCATAGGTGCAGGCCTGGAGGGGGAGAACAAAACACCGTGTCGGTCCTCATCCCAAGAAGGGTCAGGGGTCCATGAGCCAGACGCTGTTTTTGTCCAGCCAGCATTGCATAAGGCAGTTGAAGCAGTCCAAGTAGGATCACCAGTTGAAGTCTCTATTGGAAGTCCAAATCGTGATCTTAAGATTTCTGATGTAGAAGAAGAGGCAGGAGTGGATAGGTTAGTAGGCTGTTGTAACTGGGAACTGTGAGTTGCAAGAGGAGATTCTCTTGAACGCGATGAGCCTGTCGCATCTCTGATGGAAACAGAAGTGTACTGGGGAGGATCTGGTGGGGGAACCCTTGACTGTGAAACAAATCGTTCCGTTGTCAGAGTGGTATCAGAAGGCAAATCCATTGCAAAGCGATCCAGAGTACTAGTAGTATCAGGTACATTGTTTTTACCATCAAATGGCAACGATAAGTTGACCTCTGGTAAATCGTGTTGTGCAGGGAACAAAGCAGTCGAAGAATTAGAAAGCAAAGTAGTCTCAGGCAAAGTAGGAGGCTCCAAAGGTGGTGCAGCACCTTCGTGATGCTGACACCACTCTCCAACATCCATGGTCATGCGATCAAATCCCCATTGAAAGAGAATTTCCTGTGTCCTTGGCCAAATTTCCCTATTCACTAAAAAAAAAAAAAAAATACCACCAACAGCTTAATCTGGTTCAAGGTCAGTTGGCATTTATCTGTATCCCCTCCCCCGGGTCGTGCCTGAAAATAGGCAGGATTTGTCTAGTGCACTTACCCAGTCAACAACAAAAAAAAAAAACAGGGGCTGGAACAAGTGCCTGGAGGGACTGAAAAAATTACAGGCTTGTGCTGGAGTGCTTGGGAGAAGGCAAGAGGAGCAAAAGCTGCATGGATGGCTAGTAAGCCCCCGCAGGGGGGTTACACTTGAATTAACTTTGCTTTTACCTTGCAACAGCATGAAAACAGCTAGCAGGCCCCGAAAACTGTTTATAGTATCCTAAGTAGTAAATTAGACGTTAATCAGTAGTAAAATGCTGTTGGCACAGACATAGACAACTACTGCTTGCTGCTAAAGAAAGAATGATACCAAGCTACTGTATATTCACCTGGAGCTGTTTCAAAACGTGTTGAGTGTCTGCTTTCATGGAGAAAGGGTGGGCACCACATCGGGGGTGGGGAGTGGATAGGATCCATTATGTTGAGATCAGGAGGCACGCATGAAAAGTCATGCTAAACATATATAGTTGCACTTATAAACTGAGAATCACTATTTTACAAGTAAAATTTAAGAAAAAGTATCTGACCTGTCACGCAGTGGTAGGGATATCAACCCAAATCAGAGCAAAACAATCAAAACACAGTCCCACCTGGACCTACCGGTATAGAGAGCATTATAGCCCTGGCACCTAGCGTGTCCATTTGGCTCTAAGGTGCACAGTTTGACTTTTGAATGGTCAGTCCTTTTGGAGCATTTCAGCAGGTGCAGGGTTATAATGCAGGGCTTTCCCCTCAAACATAATGGTTGTTCTGTCTCCCCTCTGGATTTCACCCCATATCATGCAAGTATAACTGGAATTGCTGGAACACACCAAAAGACAACTTGCACCCATTCGGACTTTTACAATTTGTGTGATTGAAGTGTGTCACGCTATTGGGTTGAGATGGCAACAGGGTCAATCAATCGGATTCTATGGGCATCGTCACACGCTGACTGGCCGATTAGGGTAGGGGTGGGTTGGAAAGAGCAGGATGATGTTAGGGTAGGCAACTGTGCACACCATTGCTGGTAGTGAGGTTGGGGAGGGGAATTAAAGGACACAGTCAATTGACTGTCAAAAACATACAAAAAAAAAATGGAGATTCAAGGGGGGGGGGTTCAAGGAAGGAGGGTTCATTTGAACCAGATGAACACCAGCTGGCAATGGGACTGGATGTGCTCAATAAATACAATTGACTTCAGCAACATACTGCATTGCTTTCTTGCTTTAAGTGTAAGACAATTGATTTAACATTTAAAGATCTGTATTAACTTGACAAAGCGCAAAACTGCAGTGGGAGTAGAGACGTGAATGGCAGGGGGCCCCCAGAGAGGGGTTTCGCACAGAGCCCCAGAAGGGTTATGGCCAGCCCTGAAAAAAGCCTATACAGTATGCCACTGTGGTCTACGTCAAGTGGCAAGGCTTTCCCAGGAGAAATACCTACTACTTTTTTCTTCAACTTACATTTTTTGTTATAGATTTCCATTTCTACAATGACATATAGCAGTAGCACCGTTGGGATACATTGCTAGTTCATTTCTGTTACAATGGTGCATAATAACTGCTAAGTGCCGTAGGAGTCATGATTAATTTTCTCACAAGAAACTGAACTGCACTTACAGAGCATCCCAGGGAAGGTGAAAAGAAGACAGCAACTTTGCCAATGGTTGGAAAACTTCCATATCTAAGGGTTGCAATAGAAGAACAGGAAGAGAGGGAACAGAAACAAAAAGCAACAACACTGTTAACAATAAACAATTTGCCATCTATAATTCATATATTCATTGGATTTTTCCTTATATCTTTTTTTGCTTGTTTGTTCTACCCTTTTCAGTTCATTGCAGATATGCTTCTTGTGTTGGTTTTCGAGCTTCAGACATCCCATTACAGTAGTGCCCACTGTTATTTTTCCAGTTACTGTATGTGTAGGAGACTGGCATTTTGGACTACCTGGTTTCTGCCTGCACGTGGCTGGTGTTGGTGCTATCCAATTAATTCTATGTACTTGTTCCAATATTGGGCCCAGTTGTGCTGCAGGATTTCACCCCATGCCACCAAAATTCATTATTCTGTAGGGTAACACTGAGGTATTTAGTTACTTTGTGTGTCTATAGGCGTCACATTTGTGCCATCTTGTTATCGCATGAAGGCGATTATCATCATTATAGGAAACGTTAGTGATAGCAGACATGTCTTCTATCACCTGGAGTTCCTTTATAAGGCTTACCCATTCCCCTTCTATCAGAAACGGTGGGGACTACCAGTGTCTTGTTGTCATTTTCATGGCTGCTACCACCAGTATATGAAACAGATATTTGTTTTGGGGGTGTGACAGGGAGAATCAATCACTCTAAAAGACCATCTCTTTATTCTTAAATGCTGTTGCAACAGTTCTTCTATTTCCTTGATTTAACTATTCTTTACAATACTAGTCCATATGGTTGGCCGCTTACAGGCCCCCCCTTCTTAACTAGTCTATAGTGTCCAGCCTTATTTTTCCCTTACCCTCTCAGGTCCTCATACAAGGAAGTTATTGTGGTGACCTCAGAACTGATTTAAAACAACAGGCTGTGTTCCTTGTTGTTGACCTAAAGTATGTAAAAGCACTATTACATAAGAGCACACTAGGTATATGCCCAATGCTTATGAAACCTGTAAATGTTGAAAATACCACGGCACTAGGTGTTTTTGATAAAGGTTAAAAGTTACTAGGTGACTGTATTATCGAATTAAGTTACCGGAGTAGAGATATCAGAAAACCCCCATTGTGTTATTAAGATGCGTGTACACTGCAGATTGTTCGAAAGGCCCTTTGGCACCATGCATTCCTGCTTTAAGGTGAACCAGCCTAAAATGTCATGGTGATTTGCATACATCCCCTGATGCTTTGCATTATGGGGGTTTGCGTGATTTTGTATGTCTTTGAAACTTGGCTTTATTGCCAATGCACTTTGGGGTAACCATTACCTCAGTGCTTTTGCACTGAGGTTCTTCATCTGTAGCTTATTTTTTTTGTGGGGGGGAGGGGAACTCACCATGACCCAGACACTCAAGACCAATGTAGGGGATGGTTCATTTCCAGTGGGGTGACATAGATCAGTAGGTGCTGACCAAGTGCAGAGAAAGGCCGTGCATAGTCTGTTGCTGCAAATTGATGTATTGAAGAAGGGATATACCATTGTTTAAGGTTATCTCTTGTGGTCACTGAGGAAAGTGAACCACCTGCAGTTCTGTAAAGAATTAACATTTTTTTTACATTGAAGTTTATTATTTTTAAACATCATGCAGAGATTGTGCATTGAACCTGAAGTTCTGTGTCTGGTCCAACTGTTATCCCACAACCCCTTCACAAGGGGTTTCAGGCCTCTTGTGTCAGGAGTCTCGGGATCAGATGTTCAGATCTAACTGGAATGGGAGAACCAAGGGTATCTGTGCATGCCTGGCCTATTTCTTCCCAGAAGGGCTAGGTTTTTGAACAGTGCCAGAAAACATGACAATGGTCTCCTTTGCCTTTGCAACCTTTATAGCATGTCTGAATGATCCAGTACAAAGTGAACCATGGTGGTGGGAACTCTGAAGAACCTCACCACGGTTTCCCATATGTATTTTGTCTAGTAGGCAGAGTATGTTGTTTTACGTGTTTCATGTCGTATCACTGCCCGCATTTGGGGGCTAATTTAGATGTCTGCCTCTGTTTCCCAGCTCTACCAGACTGAGGCTGCACCTGCATTTTGTGCTCTTGGAACAAATTAATATGCGCTAGAGATCTGATGGAAGTCTAAGCCCTAGCTACACTTGCTTCCCAGAAATTTTGCTAGGGGAGTAGGCTCCTCCTTACAGGCTGCAGCCATTCTGACACTGAGTGGTGACAGCTGATCTGGAGGTACCTGTAGAAGTTCTCCCTCTGTAAGCAGTGTTTTTGCTGACATTATTCTAATGATAGTAATTGACCATTTTCTATGAGGTCCTTGTATCCTTTCAACCTCCCCCCCACCATTGCTCACCTGCTGAACCCTGGTTCTGCGAGGCCTGTGGCAAAGACACTAGTTCCTCTGATGATGCTGAGAGTTTTGAATTTGGTTGCCTCATATAATTGGTTTCTGTAATGTAGCCTCATCTGGAGTGTGTGTAGAGTCAATACATTTGGGGTATTTTTTCCTCTGATGATGGGGTGAGCAAAAGGGGCACCAGGTTAGGGTTGTCAGAACTAGTTCTAGAAAGATCCGAACCCTGCTCGAACTCTGGTGCTCGAGTTCTAATTTAGAACTCGAACACCAGAGGGTTCGCAAAAGGGTTCAGATCTAGCATCCATTGGTTTCCTTATCAGTGTGGCTCCCAACCGCACACTACCTGCAGGTTGTCCACATAACTGTTACTCCTTCCATGGCCTTCCTGTTGCCGCTTCCATGCCCTTACACATGCACAACAACAGCATCTCAGTTTTGCTGCATCATGCTTTCGCCAACGGTTATCTTTTCCACCTCTGTGGCGCTCAGTAAAACTGGACGGGACAGTGTGCGTGGTGCTCCCTCACTGATCTGGCATGCTATTAGGAGAAAAGTGGGCTGTGGGTGCTCTGGGGCTGGGATGACACCAGTGGCAGTCATGGATGCAGAACATTTGACTGGTCGGGTAGCAGGTACCCACCCGAGAGCTAAGGACGGGAGAATGATGGCGACTGATGAGCCCCGAGGAGAGATCTGTGGAAGAGCAGCAAGTGAGTGGTGCTGCTGCTTGACATACAAATTCCAGTATGTTTTATATATGGGCTAAATTAATAGAAATACAGAATATATCACCAAATAAGGATTGCTGCCTTGGTCCACCATGTCTGTGTACAGTAAGAAAGTAGTTTTTTTAAACTGAAAATATTTATTTATTTATTTAATATTACATTTTTATAGCAGTTTTCATATCATTTAGAAGTCCCAACTCCCAAAAGTTTTGCTTTCTGCAGTTTTACATACAATACCAGTTGCAGTAACACTTTCAGCAGCATTTAGAGGAGTACATTCCCTTTACTGTGCTTTTCAAGACATGTCCAAGGGCTCAAATTGCTTTTAACAGCAAGATGGAACTTATATGTTTACAAATTAAGGATTTAATGCTTTCAGCCAAAAAAAAAGACAAAGTTCTGTAGGAGTCAAATCAGTGATCATTATTCTATGTGTGGCAGTATTTTTAACTTAGAAAATAATGCATTTTTGAGTCTTCTTGGCACACTGGTAAGAGATGAAGTTACCTTTACAGCGTTATCTGATTCATTACCCCCACCCCCAATTAAATCTTTTATGGAGTTTAGAAAGACTAGTTGCTGGAATCAGTGGCAAGGCATCATCTTGAGAGGCGGAATCATTTGGAGAGACACATGTGGAGGTGTTGGAGGCAGGCACCCATAGTACCTAAGAAAAAAATGTTGGGTAGAAGAACTGCAAGAAAGCAGATATTGGGAAGGCACTGGTGTGCCAGGCAGTGGCATAAAGTGAGATGGAGAAGTTCACTGCTAGTAGTGCCCAACTAAGAAATGTGCAAAGTTCAAAGAAATACAAGGCAAGGACTGGAATTTGGGAAGAGAGTAACAGATTGATGGAACAAGCAGCAGTGCTGTAAAGCAAGATGGGGTGGGAACTACAGGAGGATCACTACCAGTGCAACTAGTATTGACTGACTGTCCAAGAAAAATACATTTGTTTTAAATGCAAAGAAAAACAAGGTAGGGATTGGGATTTGGAAAGGCATAAACTGAGGTGGGGAACTCGGGAGGGTCGCTGCTGCCTTCCTGTCCCAGAAATATTTAGGGACTTGGGGAGGAGTCAAAAATAATTTATTTAAAAACATCTGTGACTCCTATGTGGCATACTGGCCATCATTCCTGCTGTACTCTTTTTGACTGCATTGTACCCAGTGTTTAACCCATGTGCCACCTGGCACTCATTGTGTGGTATTTTGAAAGGGAAACGTCCATGTGCCAAAGCCCCACACCTCAGCCCCCAATTAGCAGTTTGCATAATGAATATAATTTTTTACCTTAGTAGCATCTTCTGGTTTTGTGTTTTATTTGTTTGATCCTGCCATAAGTACCAAAAAATAAAAGTCCCTGCTTCTGGCATATTGAACTGAGTTCCAATAAAGGCACACCCCACAACCTCCCAAGTCTGCCATATGAACCAGGGAGCAGCCACAGGAGAGTGTATAGTACAGCTCTATGGCCAGGCCTATTGGAGCTCTGGTTTAGGATGTACAGATTTGGGTATTATACTGTGACGAGCTATATATCTACAGTGACAGTCAACATACTGGTGGGAGGGACGGCAGGATCAACCAGATAAAGTACAAAACCGTAAGAAGCTACTGAGACAAATTATACTTAAGTAAATCTGCCAATCGGGGACGGCTCCACACTGAGGCATAGGGCTTTGGCACATGCTTGTTTCTGTTTAAATAAATCACAGAAATATTCTGAGCAACAGGACTCGAGGAGGGAAGAAAAATCCCTTATTTATTTAAAAATATCTGTGACTCCCACTTGGCATATGCTATCATTCCTGCTAAGGCTCCTGTTGACTGCACTGTCCCTGTATGCGGACCAGGTGAATGCTGGTGATGCTATAGTCTTCAAGTGAATAAATAAATGTAGTTATTGATTTTTTTTGCACTCAGGAAGTCTAATCCAGCTGCAGCAGGAAAACATTTAACATATTGGTGGGTGGCCCTGTTAGCACCTGTAAGTGGCTGGCTGTAACAAACAGAAGAAACCACAGATAAATCTAGTTATAGTCATGTCAAATTCACACACAGTATCATTTCTGTTTCCCCTTATATTGAACAGATTTTATTTTAATTTTGTTCACAATTTCATGGTAAGTATTTCACTATTATCTTCGCTATTTACAACCCAATTAAAAAAATAGGGTTCGAGTTCTAAAAAGTTCTAAAAAAGATTAGAACCCTAGAACTTTTTCAAAAGTTCTAGACTAGAACCAGAACCCAGAACTTCAGTGGGTTCTGACAACCCTACACCAGGTCCAGTGCATAAGTTGGTGCCTGAGCTTACTCACCCTCCAACCATCCTGGGTCTCTCTTTTTTTTTTTTTTGTTTAATCACGGCTTGGATTGTGGTGACCTGCACCTCCCAGCAGTACTCTCTCATATTAGGCAGAGCTAGGCCTCCATATTCTGTACTTGCCTGTAGTAGGGTACAATTGATTCTGGGATGCTTGCCATCCCAGGTAAATTGGGAAATGGCTTTGTTTACCTTTTTTCAGACCAGGTTTGGGATGCTAGCTGGCAGCATTTTGAAGATGTATGGAAAATGTGCTAGCACATTCATTTGTACAGTTTCTGTTTAGGTGTCCCACCCCCCACAGTGATGATGGTAGCACCTTCCATCTATTTACTGAAGTTCATACTGAAGCAAAAGGAGCAAGGGAAGCAATCTGCCCATAGTTGTTCCTGTAAGTTATCTGTAATACTTTATTTTGGCATCACTTAATGGAGATAGGAAATTATTTTTACATAATTAACTGCACTTCCATCTTCCTTTCCATACCAGTTACGTATTCTGATATGCTTTGATGATTTTTTGATAAATTAATAACCTAGCTTTGGGATTCCTCAGATTTACATAGAGTTCTACTCTCCTCACCAGTTACTGCTTTTGATTTTCATATTTCTAGGATATCTATGACATCAGAAATTCCCATTCCATACTATTCATCTGAATGGCCTGGAATGGGAGTTTATGATGTCATAGAATGTTCAGGCAATATGAAAACAGAGAGCAACAACTGCTGAGGAGAGAGAGAGAGAGATATTCAGGGTAGTTAAAAAGGCAACATAATTAGATTATTAATTTAACAAAAAAGGTCAAAACATATCAGAATACTGAATATTCAATAAAATAACAACTAGAGGGCATCTTGAGGTGCAAAAACTGTTTTCTATTACCTTTAAGACGTGTCTATAAGGGTTGATTTTGAACTCCTTTTCATGTTGGCGCACTTGTGCAGCCAACATCTTGCGGTAGTGCAGATTTGGAGGCGTGGTCACTGTTGGGCGAATGCAGGGCATGCATCAGTAGGTGCCTCCCTCATTCCCCAATCAGCCTGCATGCCAGTGCCACACTGTGCATATCTAATGTGGCAATGAGATCAAATGAAAGGTCCACTGCAATGTGAGCTACGCTTGTCATATGCAGCAAATCTCCCAACGTGCTTTCCCTGGTGGTGAAAAAAGAAAATTAATATGGCGGCAAACTGCCAACCTCGGGGGTGCCCAGTCCTCCTGTTGGCATACCTGAGCCAATGTATATGCTGATGGGGAGCCCACACTCCCTGCTGGCATAATGCACCCCCATTTGATATGTGCCAAGGGGTGCCCAACCTTCTCAGCTCTTGCCCCTCCAAGATTGCTAGGTACAACGGGGTGCCTAACTCTCATTAGCTATAGCATTCCATCCCCAGAAAACACTTAGGTGGCATGCTGGGAGCTCACCCCAGCTTGCCAAAGCCCCTGCAAATAAAAAACCATCCCCTGATGTTTATTTTTTAATTTGTTTTAACCTGTAAAAAAAAAAAACTGTCCCTCGTGGTCTCCCTGCCCGCCTCCCACAAACCACGCCCACCCACTGTGTACCCTTCCTCCCCACAACCCCCTCACCCCATACTTACCTCTGGAGTTCGGCACGACAATCTTCGGTGGACCGGGAACACATCTGCACTCTTCAAAGCCGACCACGAACTGAGGAAATGATGGTAAGCTGTATAATGGCATAAATAGGGTTTTTTCAACTTTGATGCATATCTCAGGCATGTTTTTGAATTTTGGCACCAAATTTTCAACATGGGGTTTTTGGGACCCCTCCTCATGAATTCTGGCACTGTCATGGCATTACTCAGCCCCGAAAGGTGATTTCGTGGTCACTGTGCAGAATCACCTTTTGGGACCGATTAAAACGACAGTGCCACCATTCATGAGGGGGCTCCCAAAAAAGCCTATGTTGCTAATTTGGTGGGAAAAATCCAAAAAATGACTGTTTTACGAGTGTGCATTGTGCTGTTTCCATGCACGCTTGTAACTTTGTGAATTTGTAATATTTTCACTCCAGATTTTCAAAATTGGCATTTTCCACACCTCCTGATACACAGTACAGCAGTCATTTTACATATCCTGACCAAAATGTGTTTTCACACGTCCGACGCAGAATAGTGCGGTCGCTGTGTGAAATCACTTTTTGGGAGAGTTTGAGGAAATGACAGTGACACTGTTCATGAGCAGAGGTCCAAAAATGCCTATGTTGAAAATTTGGTGCTGAAAGTCCATAAAATGACTGTGTTGCAAGTGCGTGTTGCGCAGTTTCCATGCACCCTTGTAACTTTGCAAATTTGCAATATCTCCATGCCAGACTTTTCAACACTGGCATTTTTTCACTCCTCCTTATGAACAGTACAGCTGTCATTTTTCACATCCTGCTCAAAATGTGTTTCTGCACCTGTGGCGCAGAATGGCATGGTCACTGTGGGAAATCAACTTTTGGGACAGATTAGCAAAATTGCAGCACCACTATTCATAAGGGGAGGTCCCAAAATGCCTATGTTACAAATGTGGCTAACAAACTCCCCAAAATAATTGGGTTACGGACGTGTGTTGTGCAGTTTGTATGCATGCTCATTGCTTCACCAATATTTTATATTGTCACTCCAGATTTTCAGTGTTACCATTTTTTTACGCCTCCTCATGAACAATGCAGTTGTCATTCTCCACAACCTGCCCAAAAATGCGTTTTCATCCCTCTCTCACCAAATGGCACAGCCGCTGTACAAAACCACTTTCAGCTAACAAAGTGATTGTGCCACTTTTCATGAGGTGGCCTGACAAGCAGCCCATTTTGAAAATACAGAGTGAAACTACCACTACGGTGTTAGGGTTTCCAACTGTAGCACCCCACCCGGTACAGACTGACAGGCGTCAAGGGTGTCACTTGGGATCATCGGATGTAATGCTCATGTCATTCCACTCCCCCACCCTGCAGCTACTGACAGGCATCATGGTGTGCCTTGCACTGTTCGGCCACAAAGGTCACCCCATGCTCCTATACTGCACCCAAGTCAATGTATTTCCTTATGGAATGGGGTAAGTATAATGCCCAAAGACCCCAAACCACACCCCGACACTTGTCAGTGTCTACAGGGTAGGGTGAGGTACAATGGCATGAGCGTTATAGCTGATGACCCAAAGGCACACCCCAATGTCTGTCACTCTCTACAGGGTGGGAGTGGCGTCACTTCAATACTTCACTGCCATTCCTATTATGCGTCTCTAGCTCCAGCACTGCCAGTGCCAATGCCAGTGCGACAACATTCTACATTGACAAATGCTTGTTATTTCTACCATTAATAATATCCCTGGGAAGTGTATTACAGGAGTTAACAATGTGTTATGTGTAGCAGTATTTTCTTTTGTTAGAATTAAATTTCTCTGGTATGATTTGAAACTGATGTCCACGTGTTAATATTTTATTATTTTTGAAATTCAGATTTAAGTTGTTGAAGAAGTTTTTGTAACAATTGATGTCATAATGTAATAGCATGTCACCTCTGACTCACCCAGTTTATAATGACATCAAGCTCAGTTGTCGTAGTCAAGTTTATTAACTCTTTTCTTTTAGGTTGTGAATCATTTCTCTGGCCCTACACTGCACACTTTCTAACCTGTTCACATACCCCCTCTTGAAGAGATGCCACATTTGACTGCCGTAGTCCAGCATAGGTCTTACATATGCCCTATACAATGGCATCATTTCTTCAGTCTTTTGACTGGTGAAGTTTTCTTTATCGTATGTATATTTAGATCTTTCTTCACCTCTTCTAATATTACTTTATGATTATGGTCAAACAGCTGTGAGGTGTTTTTTAGTGATGTTTAGGCCTAGGTAGCAGAACCCTGTTTTGGCCCATTTAAAGGGGAGGTTTTCAGTTCACTAGTTAAGTTGTGACCTCCTAACTGCAGCACCTTTTATTACCATAATTTATTTTAAAATCAGAGATAACACAAACTTTCTGCAACAATTGGAAAATAGGTGGGAGGGATATCATTGGATCCTTAAGAAATAGGAGGGTGTCATCTGCATACAGTCCAGTTGTATGTTCCATGGGGCCTACCTGAATGCCTTTGATCTCTCTCTAGATTGACGGATGCCGGCTGCAAGGGGCTCCATCCCCAGGACAAACAGAAGTGGGGACACCAGGCAGCCCTACTGGGCGCCACAAGTCAGGTCAAAGTTTGGGAATTTTCTGCCACTTACCCTAACTCTGGAGGTGTAATTTCTGTAGATGGTTACAAGGTTCTGTATAAAATGGCCCCCAGAACCGAAGTGGGACAAAATTGCAGACAGATACTGCCAGTTGGGCCTGTCAAATGCCTTCTTGGTATAGAGTGTGATTGCCATGCTCGGGGTGTTCTGTTGTTTGGCTGACAAGATTATATTGACAAGGTGACTGATAGAATTAGAAGAGCTGCACTGGGAATAAACCCAGTTTGGTCATGGTGAACAAGATTTCCCACTACTGCCTGTAGTCTGCCATGATTTTGGCATAAATCTTTGTATCTATGTCAATTAGGAAGGTTGAGTGGTGTGAGGTTCACTGCTCCCTGTTCTTCCTTTGCTTGGAAATAACCATTTAAGTGTAGTTTGCCATTTCCTGGGGAATGTATGTTCCCACATACAGTTGTGGTGATCTTATCAACTGGGTGCTGACCATGAAGATCCTCTGTCCCAACTGCACACCCATCATTGCTTCAAGCAGGTGGACTGGCGAGACAATGCTATGATTCGAATGGGGTTCTGGGGATAAGTGAACATCAAACAGTGTGGTTCACGTTAAACTCAGCTACAGAGTCAAGCCATACAAAAGTGAGGGTACTGGACTTTAGGAGAGCTGACTTTGGCAAGATGGGAGAGTGCCTCAGAAAAGCACTAGCAAACAGGCTAGAAGGAGGTGTGGAGCAACAATGGGGAATCATCAAAACTGCCATCACAGAGGCAACAAGCCTTTGTGTGAAGCAAATAAACAAATCAAAATGAAAGAAAAAGCCACTATGGTTCTCAAAAGAGATGGCTGTGAAAGTCAGGAAGAAAAAGAGATAATTCCGGAAGTATAAGGAAACACAGAAGGAGCAGGACAGAGAGCTGTACCAGTTAAGGCAGAAGGAAGCAGGGAGGGAAGTCAGAATAGCAAAGGCCCAAACTGAGGAAAAGATAGCCAACTCAGTTAAGAAGGGGGATAAAACCTTTTATAGGTACATCAGCGAGCGTAGAAAGACAAAGGGAGGGATAGTGAGGCTGAATAGAATGAACGGTGGGTGGGCAGAGGGAGACAGTAAAAGCAGGGATACTGAACGAATATTTCTGCTCAGTATTCACTAAAGAGGAGGGGGAAGTGCCTAATCCAATTAACAGAAGCACTCTTGATAGGAGGGTCGATCCCAGTCCTTCACAGAAGAAAGGGTTCTGCAAGAACTCCTAAAACTGAAGGTGGACAAAGCAATGGGTCCTGATGGAATTCACCCCAGAATTCTAAAAGAATTAAGGGAGGAACTAGTGAAACCACTGGCTACTCTTTTAATAAATCATGGAGGATGTGTGGTACCCGAGGACTGGAGAAAGGCGGATGTGATTCCTCTTCACAAAGTGGGAGCAAGACAGAGGCAGGAAACTACAGACCTGTCAGTCTGACCTCTGTGGTAGGGAAAGGGATGGAGTCACTCTGAAGGAAAGAATAGTTGAGTACCTAGAGGCCAGTGGAGCACAGGACCCAAGGCAGCATGGATTCACAGCGGAAGGTCATGTCAGACTAATCTAATAGATTTCTTTGACTGGGTGACCAAAGTAGTAGACCAGGGAGGGGCTGTGGACATGGCCTACCTAGACTTTAGCAAGGCATTTGACACAGTCCCACACAAAAGATTAATAGTCAAATTAACTAGCCTGGGAGTGGTCCAAGATGGTAGCCTGGTAAAACATTGGCTGAACAACAGGACACAGAAGGTAATTGTAAATGGAGTCCACTTGAAGAAAGAGAGGTTACTAGTGGGTACCGCAGGGTTCAGTATTGGGTCCAGTCCTTTTAATGTCTTCTCAGTGACATTGCAGAGGGACTGAAGGAAAGTATGCCTTTTGCAGATGACACAAAGATCTGCAACAGGGTTGATACACAAGGAGGCGGGAAAGGATGAAAAGGGACGGGCAAGGTTGGAGGAATGGCGAAGTATGGCAGCTAGGATTCAATGCAAAGAAGTAAAATAATGCACCTGGGAAACAAGAACCCAGGGGAAGAATACACAATGGGTGGGGAGGTAGTAACAACAAAAAAAAAGGAAAGGGACCTGGGGGTAATCATATCAGATGACCTTAAGTTTAGCAAGCAACGTGAGAAGGCAGTAGGGAGGGTTGGGGGTATACTGGGATGTATAGGGAGAGGCACCAGCAGCAGAAAACAGGAAGTTGTTATCCCTCTGTACAGACAGTTGGTGAGACCTCATCTGGAGTACTGTGTCCAGTTCTGGAGACCCCATCTCTGCAAGGACATAGACAGGATAGAGGTAGTCCAGAGGAGGGCAACTAAAATGGTGCAGGGTCTGCAAGAGAAGCCGTATGAGGAGAGACTAAAGGAGTTTAATATGTATACCCTTGAGGAAAGAAGGGAGAGGGGGGACATGATAGAAACTTTTAAGTACCTCAGTGGAATCAACAAAGTCCAAGAGGGTAGCATCTTTCAGAAAAGAGACGCAAGAACAAGGGGACACAATTTAAAGATAGAAGGAGGGCGTGTCTAGGGCAATGTGAGGAAGTATTATTTCACAGAGAGGGTAGTGGATGCATGGAACAGCCTTCCTGAGGAGGTTATGGGGTCTAAAACTGTGGGAGAATTCAAGAATGCATGGGACAGACATAAGGCAATTCTTGTGGGGGTTAGGAAGAAATAGGCTGTTGGTTAACTAGGATCTACGGCCTATCCTGTAGGTAGGGAAATGGGCAGACTAGATGGGCCAAGCGGTCCTTATCTGCTGTTAAAGTCTTTGTTTCTATGTTTCTATGGGTTGGGTGGATGGAAACACCCAGTAAGGAGAGGCAGGAGACAATCTATAAGTTTGATGCCTGATGGGCTTAATTCATACCACAGGGGAAGGTAGACACGATCATAAGGGAGGAAGGGAACCAAACCTCAGAAGAATAGTAAGTGATACTCTTTACTAACTCTAAAAGGTGCACCTTGGCTTAAGGCTACTCTTTATAATACTCTGAGATGTTTCTCTAAAAGGCCTAAGAACAAATGAAAACATCTACAGCTTTATCAAGAGATGAGACAATTGCACAGTGCACAATGAACACCAGAGATTATCCTGGAAGATTATGCAGCATAAACCTCCCAAAAGTCTATAGGATCAAAGGAAGTTCAATCTTCTTGTTGTCTTCGTGCACACATCTGAAGGATGGCGAAGCAACAGAGAAAGTGGGACTCTTGCTTGGTGCCAGGCTGCACCAGTGGAAACCTAGAAGAGGTTGGAAAGGGAAGAGGAGAGATTTTTTAAACAGATCTTGGTTCTTTAGCCAACCCACTTTCCAGGGTTGCCGGAATACTTGTAACACAAAAGGACTGAACTTTGCTGAACTCTTCCCTGGCAAAAAAACCCTTGACCAAGGCTGCCAAGGATGAAGAACGCAAGTTCTGGTGAAGAATCCACCTGAAAGGATTGCCAAGAGTAAAGATTCTGCTGCTGTTTCCCCATCACAAACTCTTGACCAGGGCTGCCAAGGATGAAGAACATGAACTGCTGAAGTTTCCTGACACCAACCCTTGACCAGGGCTGCCTAATATGAAGAACACAAGACTTGGTGAAGAATCCACTTGCAAAGATTGCTAGGGATGAAGATGCACTGAAGCTTCTTTGGTGAAGGATCCACCTGAAGGATCACCAAAATTGAGCTGGATCCCAGAACACCACACAGTGCATGCAGGGCAGAACAAGCAAGAAGAACAGTATGTGGGGTGAAGATCCGGATTTCAGAAGTTCAAAACCAAAAAACAATAAACTGGCGGACACGAACACACTCTGGCCATGACGGACTTGACTTTCGTCGAACGACTGGGAATAACAGTCGAGGCTTCTTCCAAAGCGTTTCACTTCCAAGCTGATGGAACCATGAGGAGAACCAAGAACTGGTGGCCACAACTCACACCAGGGAATGTTAGTTTTGACTTACGGCAGACAACAAGGAAGGAAGATGCAGTGAAGTTCTTCATTGGCTGAAGACTGCTTCAGTGACGAATCAGCTGTGGCAGAAGACTGAGTCCACACACTTCACACTAAACACTGGTACTTCTACTTTGCACTAAACACTGGAATTCAATAGTTGCAAGGGTGCAATTGTTTGTTGCAGGGGCAATTTTGCCTGGAGCAGGGGAAAATTTCAGAAATCCAGGGCTATTCTTCGTTGCAGAGTCAATTTGCCTGGTGCAGGGCCAAATTGCAGAAATCTGGGGCAGTTGTTCATTGCAAGGGCAATTTGTCTGGAGCAAGGGCAAACTGCAGAAATCCAGGGCAATTGTTCATTGCAGGGGCAATTATTCTGAAGCAGGAGCAAACTACAGAAATCCAGGGCAATTGTTTAGGCTGCGGAGGCAATTTGCCTAGAGCTGAGAACAGAATTACTTGCAATCGAGGACTTGTTCACTTAGCAGGGGCAAATAACCACAATACAGTCTCGGTACTGGCAATCAACACAACATTTCAGGTACTAGGCAATATATAATGCATTAGCTGACAGTCATTCGATAGCAGTTGTGCGCTAAGCACCCCTTATTTGGACCCTTCACGCTTGTGGACCCCTCTTTCACTAGGATCTGGCTACCCCCTGGTAACCTTTGGGATAACTGCCTTCCTCCCAAGGGGTCTTCTCTGCCCTTTTGCTCACTGGGCCCTTTCCCTCGACACTAGGGCCTAACATTAGGCCTTTAACTGTGGTCTTCTCCTCTGGACCCCTTTTTATACCAGGGCCTCTGGTGTTACTAGGGCCTATGCTGCACCTGCTAGCACTTGGGCCTATGCTGCCCCTTTAAGCACTAGGGCCTATGCTGCCCCCTCAAACACTTGGGCCTTTGCTGCCTCTTTAAGCACTAGGGCCTATGCTGCCCCCTCGAACACTTGGGCCTTTGCTGCCTCTTTAAGCACTAGGGCCTATGCTGCCCTCTCAAACACTTGAGCCTATGCTGTCCCATTTAATATTCAGACCTGTCTACGGCCTTGCTGTCAGTTGCTTGGGGCTGCCTGCCTCTACCCCGCCCCCTCTCATAAATATTTATTAGTTCCCCTATGGCCTTTCAGTCCTGGCCCCTCCTTGTGGGCGTTACTAGCCCAACTATTTTGATTTTGGCCCTCAGGCCAGTTACTCTCCCAACCATCTCCTCAGGTGCCCTCTTGGCGATTTGAACTAATAAAAAAAAAATATTTTCCAAAGCTTTTGTCGGGTAGCACTCTTCCACTGTGCTGCTGCTGACTCACTGCTCTGGCCCATGGTGTAGAAAGTGTTGTGGGAGGCGGGAGGTCTTCTGGAAGAAGGAGGGAACTGTCGGGGAAGGGAACAGGCAAGCGATGGGAAGTAGGGGGGCCTTGGGAGGGCCGACAGCTTCTCGAAAGCGATGCGGCTCTTTAATGCCGCCGACAAAGGACTGCATGAGGGGGGTGCTGCACTTCTGAGGTGCCGTCTTTTATACAAAACATGACAGCTAAAGGGGAGGTTCTGATAATGGGAGACTTCAACATGCCAGATACAGATTGGTCAATACCAGCAGGAACATCTGCCAGAACTAGACTCATAGTGGATTCCCTGCAGGGGGAGTGCCTCAAACAACTGGTACAGCAGCCCACAAGAGACAGGGCTATCCTAGATCTAGTACTGACTAACAAAGAAGGGATCACATATCTCCAGGTAGAAGGTCACCTGGGGCCAGTGACCATTACATGGTATGGTTCAATTTGGCTACTACATCTAAATCATCCCATTCCAAGGCAAAATATGGGACTTCAGAGGAGCTGACTTTGATAAGATTGCCAACAGAGTTAAGCTAGCCCTGACAAAAGAAACACAGGTGAGGAGGTACAGGCAAAGTGGGCAAGCATTAAGGATACAATACTTGAAGCAACATCCCATTGTGTTAGACAGAAAGGAAGTGCAAAGAAGAAGGAAACCACTTGGTTCTCAAATACAGTAGCAGAAAAGGTCAGAGCCAAAGGCTGGCCTTCAGGAAATATAAGGAACACAGCGGATGAAGATAGGAGGCATACCAAACTGCCCTAAGGGAAGCAGGTAAGGCAGTAAGGCAGGCAAAGTCCCAAACTGAGGAAACACTAGCACGAACAGTAAAAGAAGGTGACAAGACTTTCTATAGATACATTAGTGAAAGGAGAAAGTCCAGAGGGTATTGCTAAGCTTAATGGAGAAAAGGGAGCATGTGAGGAGGAGGACCCTGTAAAGGCATCTATCCTAAATAGATACTTTGCTCAGTATTTACTGAAGAGAAGGTAGGGCAGGGCCCACAGCTCAGCATCATGGACACAGGCGGGAGGGAGTGAGCACTACTCCCTCTACAAAAGAAAGGGTCCTACAAGAGCTTGCTAAGCTCAGGGTGGATAAGGCAATGGACCTGATGGCATACATCCCAGGGTACTTAAGGAGCTGAAGGAGGAACTAGCAGAGCCATTAGCAGAATTGTTTAGTGAGTCTCTGAGCACAGGAGAGGTCCCAGAAGACTGGGAGAGGTTATGATGGATCCCGCCCACAAGAGTGGCAGCAGGAGGAGGCGGGAACTACAGACCGGTCAGTCTTACCTCAGTAATGGGCAAGATTATGGAGGCACCTTTAAGGAAAGGATAGTGCAACACCTGGAATCCATAGGGGCACAGGATCCAAGACAGCATGGGTTTACAAAGGAAGGTCCGTCAAACTAATCTCATAGATTTCTTTGACTGGGTAACCAGAGTGGTGGACCAAGGGAGAGCAGTTGATGTCGCCTACCTTGACTTCAGCAAAGCTTTGACACTGTTCCACATAGAAGATTGATAAATAAGCTAGGTAGGCTGGGTGGGTCAGAAGTTGGTCAACTGGGTGGCAAACTGGTTGACTGGCAGAAAACAGAGAGTGGTGGTAAATGGTATACAGTCAGAAGAGATGCAAGTCACAAGTGGGGTACCTCAGGGATCAGTCCTGGGGCCAGTCCTATTCAACATCTTCATAGTGACCTCGCAGATGGACTAGAGGGTAAGGCTTGTCTGTTTGCAGATGACACCAAGATCTGCAACAGAGTAGATGATCCAGATGGGGTGGGCAGAATGAGAAGAGATCTGATAAACTAGCAAAATGGTCAGAAGAGTGGCAACTGGATTTAATGCAAAGAAGTGCAAAATCATGCACATAGGGAAGAGAAACCCTGAAGCCACTTATAGGCTGGGAGGGAGCTGCTAGCAGTCACAAAGGAAGAAAGAGACTTGGGCATCATCATCACTGATGACCTAAAATCATCCAAGCAGACCTCTAAAGCAGTAGGTAAGGCTAGGGGGTGTTAGGGTGTATTACTAGGGGTACTGCCAAGTCGAAGAGGGAGGTAATAACTCTCTGTACAAGACACTGTTAGGCCCCATCTGAGTACTGCGTGCAGTATTGGAGGCCACACTTCACAAGGACATTAACCAAATTGAGGCAGTCCAGAGAAGGGCAACCAAAATGGTGCAGGGACTGCACAGAAGACATATGAGGACAGATTAACGGAGCTCAATATGTATACCCTTGAGCAAAGGAGGGAGAGAGGTGATATGATCGAGACATTTAAACACCTTAAGGGCATAAACAAGGTGAAAGAGTCTAACATGTTTAAATATAAGAAAATAGCAGGACAAGAGGACACAGCATGAGATTAGAGGGAGGCCGATTAAGGGGAATGTGAGGAAATTCTTTTCACAGAAAGGGTGGTAGATGCATGGAATAGCTTACCACAAGAAGTGGTGGCTATGAATACAGTGCAGGGCTTCAAACAGGCATGGGATAGGCATAAGGGAGCAATACAAATGACTATGAATAGATAGGTCACTGACAGAGCAAAGGCCGATGGCACATTTATAAGGTAGAAAAAGAAATGGGCAGACTGGATGGGCCTTGCGGTCCTTATCTGCAGTCAACTTCTATGTTTCTATGGTACGTTAGTTTTAGAAGCGAGCATGGAGGGACACACAAAAAAACAAAAACATGGGCTGAACATAGCCCAAACCGCCACAGGTACAGGATCCTTCACTTTACGCCAGTGACACCTGCCAAACTCTACTGCAGGAAGGCAGTAACACTGGAGTTTTCACCAACTGGATGAGGGGGCACCAGAACAGAGTCAGTGAGACAGCTTCAACCACTCCAGGTAAGCCCTGTCTCTGTCGCATTCTGCAGGTCCTGCTCTCTCTCCACAGCTCAGCCTGAACTACTCTAAAAACGTCCGTTTCCCTTCTCAAAAGCACTTGGGGTTCTAATTCTTGAACCCTGAGCCCCAGCCAATGGCTTGAATTTTGAAAATGGGCACCACATGCTGCACAAGGACAGCAGTTCCTGTTTGTGGGTACCCGCTCTTGTGCTGCCTGGTCCTTGGGGTTGGAACGGAGCAGCAGAGCAGGCAGCGTTAGAAAAAATGTTTTTTTTCTTTTCTTTTTTTGTGCTCTGCCTGACTATAGTGGGGGGAGGGGGGAATCACTACAAAGGGGCCCCTTTAACTGTTCCTTGGAGCCCACAACACAACGGGGGAACCCCATGGCACACTATAGCTAACATAAGCCCCCATTTCTGTAGTGTCCCCAAACTTTGGGGCATTACACAGTGGTTGATGGCATTTAACAGAGGGCACATGAGAAGCTGTTGCAACTGCCAGTAAAACTCTGAGGGGAACCCATCTTCCCTAGGTGACCTTCTGGATTTTTTTTCAGTGTCTTAATGGTTAATCTGAGTGCTTCTAGGGTTACTGGGCTATCTAACATTTCCTTGTCTTCTGCTGATAGTTTTCTATGTTCTGCTGGTGGTCTATAGGATGGCCTTCTATGATGTATAGCCGGGCATAAAATCTTCCAAATTCTTTGTAATCTCACTAGGTAGGGGCACATAGGGTTTCTCTTGGTTACTGGTTTTGAGCCTACCGACTACTCTCAAGGCTTGTGCCCTACAGAGTTGCCCCCTCCCCATGAGTAATATGTTTTTTTGTGGGATAGGTAGGAGATTATGTGCCACAAAATTCCAGTTTCATTGCATTCCAGAGGGTGGTGTGAGTGACGTCTGCAGTGGAGTTGTGTGTGAAGTAATCTTTTAGAGTTTCTTTGATTATATCCTGGAATTGAGGAGGAGTGATAGCACCAAAGTTCATTTTCCAGGGGCCTTGACCCTTTGGAATCCCCATATCTATTTCCATGGTTAAAGGTGCATGGTCAGACAAAGCTATTGTGTGGATAGTCAAATCCATTACTGTGTGCACCTGAGGCACTGGGATGTACCATTGGTCACTATGTGCACAGGGGTTGTGTGGGTGTTGAAAAAAACTTGTTTTTTCTCTTTGGGGTGAACCCAGCTCAGGTGTCTTACATTCCTGACTTGGCCACTAGTGCAAGACGTTTTGTGGCTGTGGGTGATCTGCAGGTCCCTTCCTTTCTGCTGCTATCCAGCTATGTGCCAGTTATACAATTAAAATCCCCTCCTATAGTACACAAACTATGGACTCTATCTGCTACCTGTTGGAAGATCTCTTGGTAAAAAATGTTTGAGAGGACTGGTTGGGGTCATATATTCAGGATCCAGATTAGGGAATGGAAATAGGTACCACTGACCAGGATCCATCTACCCTATGTATCCTGCCAGAGTGGGTCTACCACAAAATGTGAATTCCACTTGATTAATATGGCCACCCCATTGATTCTGTGATCTGGGTTAGATGATTATAATACTCTTTGAACAGTAAAGCTAAATCCCCCAAGTAGGATTCCCACTCCATCAAAGAAGTCCTCAACTTGCAACACGTAGGAGCACCAGACCACCCACTTTTTTTCTGCACTCTTCACAGTTCAAACTGCTTTTTAACCCTGGTATCCTGAAAAAGTAAATATTTCCTGGAATGGATTAATACTGGGAAATGGTGGTGATATATTTTGTTGTGGCTCTTAGTGCTATTAACTCATTGCTTAACATGAAGGGACACAGTAGTGGGGGAGGGGACTATACACATTTTTGTGATGTTGGTCAAAGGTGGGGCTGTGCTGTACGCAAGTCATTCTGCTCTGTGACCTACAGTAGTTCTACTTTTAATTCTTCTTGCCACAGGTGTTTCTTTCTATTAGTCTTCAATTTCTGTGGTGCAGTCTTTGACAGAGGAAGTGACCAAGACATCCAAATCATTTTCACTACTCCATTGTTTATTCTGCTGTAAGGTTGTGTATCTATTTCCCAGAGGTACCTGTCTGGTGATTTTGGTGTTCAATTTCCTACTTTTTCCTCTTTTTCTTGGAGCTACTAGGCTCATCCCATCCTCCTGGGAAGGTGTGTGTGTGTGGGACATATCCTCACTAGTGCCTACCTTATGAGCTACATATAGCGCCCAGTCCAGAGGTGACTTGGTGGCATCAGGTGGATATTCCAGAGTTTTCCCATCTGATATTGCCTTGTTTCTGGAGGGCACTTGGTCAGGGGTCCAGTTTCCTCTGAAGATTGGGGGAGCACTCTGCTGGGTAGAGACTGACTTGGTTTGTTTACTGGTGTTCCCATCAGAAGGGTGGGGGGGTGACACCCTTGCTACTGGTTGAGTAGATCATTGTTCAGGGCTGACTTGTATTTTGGAGCCCTGTGCCCTGGCCACCCCTTGCTGTTGGCCCCCTAACTGTCAATCCTTCCCGGTCCATACCATCATCCCTGTTGTGTGAGGCCGAGGGATACTGCTGGTAAGAGTGTCCCTGCTCCTCATGCAGAATACACTTGAAGGGATATGGGCATTGGAAACTAACCTGCCCACATTCCAAGCCTAGGTTGCATCTGGATCAGTAACAAATGGCACTCAAGTGAGTTTTGGCCCCACATTTATGGCAGGTCTGAGGCTGCCTGGGATAAAAGCAAAGCCCTTGATCCCTGCCAATGTAGAAACTCCCTGGTAGATGACATACCCCAGTGTTGGTGCTGTTCACCTTAACTTAGAACTCCCTCCTCCTGTCCAAATGAGTTCATTGTCCATTATTGGTCTTGGTCTTTCATGTACCTCACAGCTCTGCTGGAGCCAGTAAGTGATGTCAGAGACATTAACCCCTTCACTATAAAATATGACTGTGATGTTTTTAATGGCCGGTTTGGTTAGGAGAATGACAATGAAAGGCACCCATAGAGGAGAATCCTTATCCAAACTGTATTAATCCTAAAACCTGTTCAGTGATGCTATGGTTCTAAAACTAATATCGAAGACTGATTCTCCAGAGATGTGTATGACGGTATAAATTCTGAAGCAAAAAAAAAACACAGCTAAATTTTTTAAATGTTCACGCCACATGGACCCTGACAGGAGGTAACTCCAGACACCCCTTATATTTAAACCTGACAGCATTTTGCCATTGTGCAGTTTCACCCTGGGCCTGAGATAAGTCTGCCATGCAGAATTACTGGTCACCCATCCCACTGGGGCCACTTCATTTCCCTCTTCCAGAGCCTGTGCCAACCACTATTCTGTGCTGTGGAGGTCCTCCCCATGTATTCCTCAGGGCCCGCTCTGTTCACAGGACTAGTAACTCCTTCCTCTTACTGCCCTGCAGTTGTATTGTCCTCAGAGGGCGGCCCCTCTGATGTACCCAATGTCTCTCGAGATTTGTTACCAGGAGTGGAGGGAGGAGGCAATGGTATAAACATCCTAGGATTTGCCAGCTTCAATTTAGGACTCCACTGGTGTACTGGAACCCCTGTGGTGGCAGGCCCAGGATTCACCATGACTTAGTCCTTAGATCTGGTTTCTGACATTATTACATTAACATTTAAACAGTAGTATTAGTGCCTGACTGAGAATCTCTATTAACTTCCCTGTGCAAGTCCTTATTCCAGGATGCTTTTTCCCCAGCCCTCCTGTTGTGGCCCCAAATATTTACTGGGAGCAGAGTCTTTAGAAGTGCTGGCTCCATTTCCCTGCCTTCTCAGGGATGCAGTTTGTCCTCTCACTTGGGCTGCTACTGATACAGGTATGTTACACTTTGCCCCATCACAGTATTCAGCCTAGAGGCTATACTGTTTTCAATTGCTAGTGGTATTAAGACTGAACAGAGCTGCAATATCAATTTTTGAGCACTCCCATCTGGGCCACCATCATTTGGTTCTCCCAGCAGGTGCAGTGCTATTAATAAGCAAACTTGCCACTGGCTCACAGTTAAAAACACTTGCCCAAAAGAGAAGATACAATCATTTACAGAATCAGTTCTGCTATAATACACTTAACTTACCTGTCTTACCACCTAATACAATCTTAGACAAGTGTTTTTAACTGCGAGCCAGTGGCAATTTTTCTTATTAGTAGCACTGTACCTTTAAATGTATTCTGCCCTTGATTGACTGTCTGCACTTTAAATGTCCCGACTTGAGTTTGAACATTATCTCTTGAGAAAGCCTATGGGTGAGACCTGGTTGGGATAGTTCTGTTTCGTTTTAGTTCTAAAGTAGTGTTTATTTGTTATATCGTTTTGCTGAATAAATGTTCATTTTTTTGTACTGCAACCTGGTGCCGCTTTTTTGTTGTTGCTGCTGCCATTTTATTACCTGGAACAGGTAGTAGTAGTAGTAAAAATTTGTATTCATAAAATATGAACAGGGGTAAAACTCTATTGCGTGCAAGACTCATTTTCAAAGAGATCCCTCGCTATCAGCTTACATAGTCCATACATATAAATACAACACATTAAAACAGAAGTTAATTCAGCAGTACAAATAACATGTCTCCATCATAACAATACATTTTCATACAAAAGTCAATAAATAACATATTGAGAGTTGAGACATAATACAGTACAAAACAAGGAACACTTTCCAAAATGACACTTTAATAGTCCTGAGCTATCTAACTCCACCATGGCAATACACTTCACAGACAAGTCAATAAATAACATATTGAATATGTTACAATATGAAACAAGGAGATTATCCCAGGATGATACATAGTTAGCTTCAAACTATCTAACTCCACCATATCAGGCTAGTTTCTTATTTTATTTTATGCAGCATAGTCTCTTCACATTAATTAAATTCAGGAACCAGTTCTTAATAGATCCCAAACAAATTGGTTTGTGTCTCTCTCTCAACTGTAAAGGGAGGGTGTTCCATAATTTTGGGCCCCTACTCAATAATGAGGATCTATCTATCCCCAGGTTACACTTTGGTATAGTAAATTCAAAACCCTGCGAGGGTCTTAATCCCCCCCCCAAAATCCCTAGCGACAAACTCATCTAATAAATAGTTAAGTAATTTCGGCCTTCTAATGTTTGCCATAAAAGCTGCCAGGGGCCACTTGGAGCGGTAGTGTTTTGCCGTGATTTATCTGCAGTATAGTGTTTCCATCTTCTCCCCCACCCCCCTTCTCCTCCAGGGTCAGTCATCTTGCCTAGCAATAGCACACCCCTCCGAAGAGATGGGATTTTCCCTGGTGTCCTGGCCAACATTCCCTGTTCCATGAAAATTGGTTCAGGCAATTTTTCAAGGCTATGTTTAGGTGTTGATAATTTAAATGACTGCAAGGAAAAGTTACTCATCATAGTAACGTCTTTTCTTCTGATGGATTAGAACAGCCAGTCAAACATGTGTATCATCTCCCTGGGGTGCATGGTGCCTGGAACATAGAATTTTTTTTTTCAAAGATGCTCTCTAACTGGGCTGGTCTCTAGCCTCACAGCATTACAATGGTAGATCTTTGAGCTGAAGAAGCCAGGAAACTTGAGACCTAATCTGAAAAAAAAATTCAGATTAAAAAGGTTTTATTGACACACAAAAACACGAAGAGTCGTTAAAAGCTTTCAAGTTTTAATAACAATAAATAATTTTGAAGAACCCAATTACACTATTCTAAAAAGGGGAGGCAGGGAAGAGTAGCCTCACTGGCTGTTCTACTGTATTAGAAGAAAAGATTTTACTGCAGTGAGTAACCTTTCCTTCTAGTAACATGCATTTGAACAGCCGTGTCCAACTTCTGCAGGCTCCAAGCAGTACGTTGGGTTGGAGGGTTTTAGGATTACTTTGGCAATCGGTTCTGAGTACAGAAATCCCAAACTTAGCATCCTCTCTTGTCTGTATGTCCAGGCATTAGTGAGATATGAATGTATGATCTGTGGACCAGGTTGCATCTTTACACAGTTCTGGCAGTGGCACATTCCTTCTAGCTGCCACTGATGCTGCTGTACTCCTGATGTAGTGGGCCATTGTTAGGGGATGTGAGAATAACTTATTCTAAATATTCAGCTGAATATTCTAGTCAAGGTCCTAAAAATGTGATATTCATTATTCTTTATTTGTGTTCGGGAATGCGGTGGGAGAAAAGCTTCCCCCTCCCCAGGTGGCCAGGGATAGTTTCCTGGCCACCCTCCCTCCCAATTCCCAGATTGTTTCACCCACTTCTGCCTTCCCCTGTGTCCCAAAGGTAAGCATAAACTAATGGCAAACTAATGGCCATGCCCGCTGGGTCATGGCACCTTACCAGGAGCCAACAGTGTCTTCTTTACAAGGACTGCCCCCTCCCTAGCCCAACTACCACCATTACATACTTCAGTATTAGGTTTCTTCTGTTGTAAAAATTACTACATTTTAGTCCCACAGTGGACAACTGGCACAACCTGCCCACCTCTCCAGCCAGCCACCATCTTCTTTAAGTTGAAGCAAATTTTTGTGATAAAGACCAAGGATCCCTATGTCCCCCCCCCCCCGTCTGCTAACCCTGACGGCATCCAATACTCCATCCTTCTCCTCCTCCCTCAACACCCTATTTAACATAGAAACATAGACTTTGATGGCAGATAAGGACCGCTTGTCCCACCTAGTCTGCTCATTTCCCTACCTAGAGGATCAGCTGCAGATCCTAGTTAACCAACAGCCTATTTCTTCCTACCCTCCACAAAAATTGCCTTATGTCTGTCCCATGCATTCTTGAATTCTCCCACAGTTTTAGACCCCACAACCTCCTCAGGAAGGCTGTTCCATGCATCCACCACCCTCTCTGTGAAAAAATACTTCCTCACATTGCCCATGAGCCATCCTCCCTCTATCTTCAGATTGTGTCCTCTTGTTCTTGCACATCTCTTTTTCTGAAAGATGCTACCCTCTTGGACTTTGTTGATTCCACTGAGGTACTTAAAAGTTTCTATCATGTCCCCCCTCTCCCTCCTTTCCTCAAGGGTATACATATTAAGCTCCTTTAGTTTCACCTCATATGGCTTCTCTTGCAGACCCTGCACCATTTTAGTTGCCCTCCTCTGAACTGCCTCCATCCTGTCTATGTCCTTGCGGAGATGGGGTCTCCAGAACTGGATGCAGTACTCTAGATGGGGTCTCACCTGGAAAAGGGGACAGGCACAACCTGTTCTCTGCCATGGCTGGCTGCCTTCCCCTTCTGATTGAAGTTCCTGCTCTCTGTAATAGTAAAACCAGTGCTTACTGCTGCCTTTACTATAACAGACAGCACGAGGACAAACATCATTCAGAAGGGGGAGGGCAGACATGTAGGAGGGTGGGTTAAGCTGGTCACCTTTTCTAGCAGAATCTGGTGTTGGGATGGGGGAGGAAGGGGGATAAGGGTGCTGCCCGGGTGAGGGCATGAAAAGAAAACATAAGGATCCTCAGTTTTTAGCACATCATAACCGCTTTAACTTAAAGAAGATGACGGACAGCTGTGAAGGGGAACAGGTTGTGCCGGTTATCCACCATGGGACTAAACAGTAGTACTTATTACAAATATTGTGGGTGCTTGGGGGAAGAGGGTGGAATTAGGGTGCAGACAGCATGTGGAGGAATGGAAGGTAACTATATTTATTGTGTTTGGGCAGTGAGGAGGGTGGGACATTTAAAAATAAGCAAGGTTGGGGGAATGTTTTTTTAGTTTTTTTAAACGAATAGTACTTCCTATTTGGCCCTTGCACACCCCACCTATGACTTGTTAGGGGTTAGTTTTTGCCTGTGGTGGCTGAGCTGCAGCTAATATGTGCCTCCTGCCTCTTCCCCCTCTACCTCTACCTCTACCTCTATATAAACCTCTGGATGCACTATGTGGCTGATGGTGATACTGCTCGTGATAGTATCCCCTTTTCTTGCCTGCCCTGCCACAGGATCTGTAGTACCCTATAAACTTTTTTTTTTTTTACTAAAGTCTTGAAAGTAGTTTTGTTTTTATCAGCCTTATCCTTTTTTTAACTTTATTATTTTTATTATTCTATTATACATAGTACATGATGAATAAAATATTGATTATGTTGGTCATAACTGAAAGAAAAATCAAGGCAGTTTTATTTGGACCTAAACACCTTGGCTCAACTAGGCAATACCTGCTAACCCTATTCACTTCCTCTGGTACACTGAGTGAGGTGGCTGACAAGGTAAAATATCTTGGTGTCTACACTGACCAAGAACTCATGTTCAAACCTCATGTGGACCACATCACAAAAAACATCTACCAGAAACTTGGCCTACTATACCAATTGGGTAATTCTCTGACTACTGAGTCCAGGCTTGCCATAGCAAATGATACCTTACTCCCCATGATACTGTATCATGCCACTGTACTTCAGTTCCTCAGGAACTCTGAGACCAACAAATTGACTGTCCTGTATAATAAGATTAGTCATTTTGCATCTGAGTTTTCCCCTAGGAGGCACCACTGTGAGGTTCACTCCTTGTTCAGTTCGCCTGCCCTGGAAGACAGGATCATTTATCCCCTCCTTTCCTCTCCTTCAAGCTGATTAAGGTCTATGCCACCCCCCCCCAGACTTAATTGTCTACTAACCCCTAAACCCTTGAGGCAATCGCTGTGTTCCTCAAACTGCAACTTACTTGAAATCCCCAGAGTGCAGACCAACTTGGGTAAAAGGTACTTTACCCATTCCGCATCTTAGAAACATAGACACATAGAAGTTGACGGCAGATAAGGACCGCAAGGCCCATCCAGTCTTCCCAGTCATACTACTGGAACTCCCTTCCTGATGCTTTGCTTAACTCCACATCTCTTGGAGGCTTTAAAAAAGGGTTCGACCCTCACATGGCGCCAGTGTTAAGGTGCCAAGTCACTACAGCGCCAAACATCTTTGTTGCCAACCTCTGTGCAGTATTCTGTTACACAGGTCATTATTTGGATGCAGGTGAGGTGTGGTTAATCACTCCCCCTCCATCCTATACTCAGTTCTTGGGTTCCTCTGCCTAAGGTGCATGATTGACTTTTTGGCACTGAACCAAACTGCTATGCTCTTGAGCACTCCTCAAATTTCCAAAGATCCTTACACATTCTTTCCTTACTATCTACCCTATTACAAATTTTGGTATCATCTGCAAAAAGACATACCTTCCCTTCCAGTTCATCTGCAATGTCACTTATGAAGACACTGTAGAGGACTGGTCCCGCTACTGAGCTCTGCAGGACCCCGCTGGTCACTCTCCTGTCAGAGCGAGTGCCAATAGCCACCACTCTATGTCGCCTATCCTTTAATTAGTTTTTAACCCAGTACATCACTTTGGATCCCACTCCTAGGCTGCTTAATTTCTTAATCAGCCTCCTGTGTGGCACAGCATCGATGGCCTTACTAAAGTCCAGATAGGCAGGTCCACTGCCCTCCCCTGATCTATTTCCCTGTTCATCCAGTTGAAGAAATCAGAATTATGTGGCATGACCTCACCCAATGAATCCATGCTGCCTTTGATCTTGCAACCCACTGGATTCAAGATACTCTACCAACCTTTCCTGTAACAGTGTTTCCATTAATTTCCCCACCACTGAGGTGAGGCTCATCCACCTATAGTTACTAGTCTGTTCCCTGCTGTGCCACCCTTATGTAGAGGGACCTTGAGTCCTCTCCTGCAGTCTTCTGGAACCATGCCTGACTCCAGAAAGCTGTTGAATAAGGCCACCAGTGAGGCAGCCATCACCTCCCTGAGTTCTTTCAGCACCCTTGGTTGTATCGTATCCGTCCCATAGCCTTGGCCTCTTTCAGAGCTGCAAGTCCCTTCCAGATTCTTTCCTCTGAAAATGGACTTTAGTCCGCCTCCACTTTCCCTTTGTTCCTGTTGATCACTGGTGGTCTTTTCCCTCCTCCCTCCACTATGAAGACTGATCAGAAGCATCTGTTCAGGATGTTTGCTTTTTCTTGGTCCTCTTCTGTGCAGTCTCCCTCTGCTGCCCTCCTTATCCTCAGTACCCTCCCCTTGCTTTCTTCTTCTCACTTATGTACCTGAAAAAAATCCCCATTTGCTACCTGTTGGTTATGCTGTCCTCTATCTGTGCCTTTGCTCCCCTTGTTGCCTTACTTGCTTCCCTCTGTTTTACCTGCTACACCTCCCTGTCTTTCTCTCTCTGCATTTCCTTATACACCCTGAATGCCACCCTTTTTCCTGTACCACCATGGCCACTTGCCTAGAGTACTGTAACTGCCTAATTTTCCTTTTTCTTTTTTCACTTTGTTTTAATTACACCAAGGATTAACAGAGTCAAAAAACAAGTTACATCATTCATCACTCATTACAGTCATACGAATAGGGGTACAGATGAAACACTGTTGTAAATCTAAATATAAACATTCAGCTCCTTTTCCTTTTTTTCACTCGCTTTCTTCACTCAGAGGCTGGTTGTCTTTTTTGCAATTATTCTTTTTATTAAATTCAGTATATATGTATAACATCATAACAACAAGGATTTACTCAAACAATGTAATAAAGAATTACATAAAAAAATACAAATAAATTGAGTTAAATAGGATAACAAACTTAGACTAACAACTATAATAACTATATACACAAGTGTAAAATAAAAGATTTTGATATTTTTAAAGTACTGTAAGTCAGAATAAAGATAAGTAGATGCAGAGATGTTCTATATTTGTTCTAAGATTTAAACACATTCTCAGAAAGGTGGGGGGATAGGGAGTGGAGGTTATTGGAGGAAGTAACAAGCATTTGTCAATGCCAAATGTTTGCTTCCTGGCATTGGCATTGGTAGTGCAGGTGTTAGAGAGATGCATAATAGGAATGGCAGTGAAGTATTGCACTAATGCCAACCCCCACCCCACCCTGCAGAGACTGACAGGCATTGGGGGTGAGCCTTTGTGTCATCGGCCATAACGCTCGCACCATTCCACCTCACTCCACCCTGCAGACACCGACAGGTGTCAGTGTGCCTTGGGGTTTTCAGCCCTTATGCTCACCCCATTCCATAAGGAAATAAGCTGACAGGTGCAGCATAGAAGAATGGGATGTACTTTAGGACTGAAGACCCCAAGGCACACCTCGATGCCTGTCACTGGCTGGGGGGGGTGGTGGAAAGGCATGAACATTATGTCCAATGACCCCAAGTCACACCCCCAATGCCTGTCAGTCTCTACAGGGTGGGGCATTACAGTTGGAAACCCTAACGCCCCAGGCATTTGTTGGTATTTTCACTCCAAACTTCAACATGGTCTTTTTGGGACTCCACCTCATGAATAGTAGCACTATCATTTTGTTACTCAGTCCTGAAAGATGATTTTGGAAAGCGACTATGCTATTCTGCGCCACAGGTGGGAAAACACATTTCAAGCTGGATGTGAAAAATGACAGCTGTACTATTCATGAGGAGGTGCGAAAAAATGGCAATGCTGAAAATCTGGAGTGAAAATATGAAAAACTGGTGAAGTTACTAGTGTGCATAGAAACTGCCTGTAACACAATCATTTTTTAGATTTTTGTCACAAAATCTTCAACTTGGGCATTTTGGGGACCTCCTCTCATGAACAGTGGCACTGTGATTTTGTTACTCTGTCCCAAAATTCGATTTCCCACAGCGATTGCACCATTCTGCGCCACAGGTGCGACAACATGTTTCAGGCAGGATGTGAAAAATGACAGCTATACTGTTCATAAGGAGGTGTGAACAAAATGGCAATGTTGAAAATCTGGAGTGAAAATATTAAAAATTGGTGAAGTTACGAGCACATGTAGAAACTGCGCAATGCACGCTCGTACCGCAGTCATTTCTTGGAATTTTTTCACCAAATTTGCAACTTGGATATTTTGGGACCCCACCTCATGATAGTAGCACTGTCATTTCATTATTAGGTCCCAAAAGGTCATTCCGCACAGTGACCGTGAAATCACCTTTCGAGATAGAGTAATGAAATGACAGTGACATGTTCATGAGGTGGGGTATCAAGAACCCCATGTTGAAAATTTGGGGCCACAATTTTTAAACATCACTGAGATATCAACCTAGGTTGAAACCTCCCATTGACTCCAATTATACAATGCTTACCCGATTCCTCAGTTCGCAGTTCAGCTTTGAAGAGTGCAGACGTGTCCTGGTCCAGAGAAGATCGCTGCTCTCAGCCTCCGGAGGGTAAGTATGAGTGGGGGGGTGTGGGGAGGTGGGTGCTTAGTGGGAAGGGGGACTGGAGAGATGGTGGCAGACCATTTCTTTTTCACAGGTAAAAAAAAAAAAAAAAAACATGCCGGAGATGGTTTTCTTTCTTTTACAGGTTTAAAAAAAAAAAACATTTTGGCACACTGGGGTGGGCTCCCAGTGTGCCACAATAGTGGTGGAGTTATGGTGGTGGGGGCACGCCGACACAGGGATTGGGCACTTTGATGTTGGCAGATTACAGACAGGTTTTGGGGGGGTACATCTGACACCAGGAGTGGGCATCCTGGTGTCTGAAACATTTTGGCACACTGTGGTGGGCTCCCAGTGTGCCACATTAATGGAAGGAGGGGGGGATACATGCTGACATGGGGATTGGGCACCCCAATGTCGGCTTTCCTTGGAGTGTGCGGCAGGTGGCAGGAGCTGTGGCTCATTGCTTGTTTCAACAGCAAAGGCACACAGAACAAACAAGTTGTTGGCAGAGCAAGGGCCAGGGACAGAGTGTTTCGTGGCAGGAGCCAACAAGGTTGCAAAGGAGGAGGGAGGTGTCGCTGCAGTAATGAAACTGTTCATGATTGCAACAGCAGATTCATTTAAACTCCTTGGCTGGCTATTGAAGCTGCTGTCATTGACAGCTTCCCCCTTGAGTGGTGGCAGAGGGACACACCCAGTAAAGCATCTGCTGCATTGACCACAACACTGACACACCTCTGAATTGTGGTACTCTTGCAAGATGTTTCTTGCGCATGTGCACAAGCAAACATAAAAATGAAAACCAAGGGCCAGATGTTCAAAAGCCACGATTTGCACTGAAGTCCCATATTCAAAAGCCCCTTTAGCGGGCATACTGGGCTTGTTCTGGGGCAAACAGTGCAGGTGTGTGCAAGGCAAAACTATGCAAATCCAGAGGTGGGGACATGAATGTCAGTGCAGTCTGATAATTAGAGTACTTGCTCCCCGCAAGGGCGCTTTGTGCGGTCCACTTGTGCAGAGAAAATATTGCCATCCCACCCCTGATCTTAATCTGGCACAACTCCAGTGGTCGATGGAGGTAGTGCATTGGTACCCCACCACCACCCCAGCACAGTACTCCCTGGTGGTCTAGTGTTACCCCTTGCAATCACCAGCCTGATATTAATGATGGTATTCCCTGGTGGTCTAGTGGTCCCCCCTTGCTGATTGCTGGCCTGATAATAATGGCAGTATTCCCTGGTGTCTAGTGCTCCATCCACATCCCATGTATGACAACTTAACATCAGTCCCTGGTCATCTAGCAGACCCCCCACCCTACCTCTGATCTGTCCATAAATTACAAGATGTATTTTTCCCTGGTGTCTAGTGGACCCCTCACTGCCCTAACAGAACTGGCCAGTGTCATGATAGAAAACATCTCATAGGCCTAAACAGTTATTCACAAGCTTCCATGCACTGCACTGCATAAATTGGCAGAACAATTCTAAGTGAAGTGATGTAATTTCACTAAATTACAACTTCTCAACCAAAGATCGACTTTGGCTTTCATTTGTTCAATTCTAACAAATCAACATTTTAACATAACTAACCAGATATATGAAAACATGCAAATGACATAAGTATTTTAAATAATTAAATATTGTCCAAAATTTGAGAGTCTTTATCCCGATAAGGGCAATATTACTGCTGCAGTCGAGGAAAGCATCAGTTAATCCGAGGAATAGCAGGTGAGTTAGTGGGACCAAGCGGTCAGTGTCATTTTGACACTTGTGGCAGTGTTCTCCAGTGAAGTACATGACTGATTGTTCAAAAAGTTTTAATGTTCTTTGCAAATAATCCAGTGGTTAGTAACAGTCAAAAAAAGTCTGTGCCTTAGTGATAACAGCATTTAGTCTCCTCTTCCCACTATCTGCCACAAATGTTCACATACTCATGGACCACTTGTATCAAGGTCAGGGCACACAATCTGAGTCGACTTCTGCTACTTGCTCAGCATTGCTAAAATCTTTGGAAACTGTATCTACCAGTTTGCCAGCTTCTTAAGGGGTCACTAATAAATATACCTTCCTAGAGTACACGATTTTTAGCCTTCCCAGGTAATGGAGAGACTGTGTTTCTTCCTGTAATCTCAGTTTGGCTCTCAGGGTATCAAAAGACTTACCTCGGTTTTGAGTAGAGTCATTCAAATTGGGATATATAGATACCTGTGTTCTGTCACTCAAGGAAAATGGGCTTATCTGTCAGGCTGAGTCTAGGATTCTGTCCCTCTGATGTATTCCTGATAAGACAATTGGAAAAGTTCTCGGTGTGTACAAGTTATGTGGTTTCCTCAGTGGGGAGGGGGGAGGTGTCATTCTGTAAGCTCAGTGAGCTGTAGGGATCCAGTATAAGTTTAGTCTCTTTCAATCAAGAAGCTGCAAAATCCATGTGGATTTGCCCTTGAGAAGTAATCTCTGATAGCCCAAGTACACTGAAATTTGGTGACCTGGTGTACTTTTTGAGTGCCTCCAATCTACTGTATATCTGAGGGCTCAGTTTCCTTTAACAAGAGTAGTCGTTGCATTAGCTGCTTGCAACGCTGCCTGCAGTGCCTCCTTCGATTCTCTAGGGTGGCTATTTATTGAGATTCATAGACAGAGATTTGTGACTGAAAAATTGGTCACTTTTAAATCCAGTGCTGCCACTCTTAGATCTAGGGCTTTCACTGCTTGAAGAACGTCTCTTTTAAGTAATTTCTGCCTCATTTGTGGCAGGCACAATGCTGCTTTCCTTCCAATCGAGGATGCGGCCTGCTGCCTCTTCTTCCTGCCGCCATCCCCAGCTCCATTTTTGGGGTTCTCCATCTCAGACTTTTGGCAAATTCATGTAGATGAGTGCTCTATCACTGTAACAGTTGATTGAAAAGATTTGTTCAGTTCTGGCTGAGTAAAATGTCCAAATAATAATTTTAATTTGGTGGTGATGCAGGAGCTCGAGGAAAATGTGTCCTGCCTTGATGGCTGCTGGCTCCACCCTCTAAAGTATCTTTTTGAGTATCACATCTGTTACACATTAGAGAAAGGATTTTATTAATTTTGTTCAGTAGATGTGAGTTATAATATATCTTATGAAAGATGTTAAAATGGATCTGATTTGGTCTAATATGAAATGATAATCTAACCACACTTATTTCTTTCCCTTTTTATGTTTGCTTGCACGCATGTGCAAGAAACATAGTGCCATCATCTGAGTTTTCAGAGGTGTGGCAGCCCTCTTCCAATTCAGGCAGTGTGTTTGCAGGCGCGGCCGCAGTTCTCCAATGCCTGCTGGAGCTGTCTATGACAGCTCCAAAATGCAGTGAGTACAGTTGAAAGGGGAGCTATGCTTCAGTGAGCAGCGATAAGATATCGCTTGCTCTACGAACCCCCACTACACACACATCACACACACACACACACACACATTGGTTATCAAAGATACTGCGTGGCTGCCTCTACGCACACACTGTATAGCTGGGGTGCCCAATCCTCTGGCCGGCTGTGCTGCGCCCCTCAAAAGCCTTCCACGTGCCATGCTGGGTTCCCACCCTCAGCGTAGTAACTCATCAGAGCAGTCGACGGAAGCCCAATACCCGTCAGCTCCACTGCCCCCAGGACTAGAGGGTGCCACGCTGGGAGCCCACCCCAGCTGCAGCAGCAGATGTTATGGCCGACGGGTGCCCACCCTCGCTGGCTCCATGCCCCCAACCAGCCATCCTTGTGCCATGCTGGGAGCCCACCTCAGCGTGGCAAACATCCGCCACACATTTAAAAAACAAAACCTGCAAAAAAAACTGTCCTCTGCCCCTCTGCCCTCCCACAACCTGCACCCACCCACCCACTGAGCACCTTGCCTCCCACACCCCCCCCCATACTTACCTCCGGACCTCGGTGCAACGATCTTCGGTGGACCGGGAACACGTCTGCACTCTTCAAAGCCGACCGCGAACTGAGGAAATGCCGGTAAGCTGTATAATGGAATAGATAGGTTTTTTTCAACTTTGCTGCATATCTCAGGCATTTTTTGGAATTTTTGCACCAAATTTTCAACATGGGGTTTTTGGGACCCCTTCTCATGAATGCTTCCACTGTCATGGCGTTATTCGGGCCCGAAGGGTGATTTCGCAGTCACTGCGCAAAATCACCTTCGGACTGACTAATGAAACGACACTGCCAGTGTTCATAAGGTGGGCTCAGCAGTTTATTTGCAAATTGTTACCAAAAATTCCAAAATGACTGTTTTACTTTAGTGTGTTGCTATGCAGTTCCTACGCAGTTTTAAGTTCATGAATTTTCAATATTTTCACTCCAGATTTTCAACATTGCCATTTTACCACACCTCCTTATGAGCAGTATAGCTGTCATTTTTCACATCTTGCCCAAAATATGTTTCGTACATGTAGCGATTAATGGCGAAGTCAGTGTGCTAAATTAATGTTTGGGACACATTAAGAAAATCACAGTGACACTGTTCATGAGCAGAGGTCTTAAATGGCTATGTTGAAAATTTGGTGAAAAATCCCTAAAATGACTGTTTTATTGAGTGTGCGCTATGCAGTTCCTACGCAGAGCTTGTAAGTTCACTGAATTTTCAATATTTTCACTCCAGATTTTCAACATTGCCATTTTACCACACCTCCTTATGAGCAGTACAGCTGTCATTTTTCACATCTTGCCTAAAATGTGTTTCCGCCCATGTAGCGCACAATGGCGCAGTCGGTGAAATTAATGTATGGGACACATTAAGAAAATCACAGTGACACTGTTCATGAGCAGAGGTCTCAAATGGCTATGTTGAAAATTTGCCAGAAAATCCCTAACAATGACTGTTTTACGAGTTGCTATGCAGTTCCCACGCACGCCGTAGTTTGTGAATTTTCAATATTTTCAATCCAGATTTTCAACATTGCCATTTTATTACACTTCCTTATGAGCAGTACAGCTGTCATTTGTCACATCTTGCCCAAAACATGTTTCCTCCCATGTAGCTCACAATGGCACAGTCAGTGTGCGAAATTAATGTATGGGACACATTAAGAAAATCACAGTGGCACTGTTCATGAGCAGAGGTCTTAATGGTGAAAAAATTCCTAAAAATGACTGTTTTACGAGCGTGCATTGTGCAGTTCCTACGCACGCTCGTAAGTTTGCGAATTTTCAATATTTTCACTCCAGATTTTTTAACATTGCCATTTTATTACACTTCCTTATGAACAGTACAGCTGCCATTTTCCACATGTCGCCCAAAATGTGTTTTCGAACATGTAGCGCACAATGGTGCAGTCGGAGTGCGAAAGCAATGTTTGGGACACATTAAGAAAATCACAGTTACACTGTTCATGAGCAAATGTCTTAAAATGGCTATGTTGAAAATTTGGTGACAAAAGTCCATAAAATGACCGTGTTACGAGTAAGCATTGCGCAGTTTCCACGCACCCTCGTAAGTTCATGACTTTGTAATATTTTCAGTCCAGATTTTCACCAGTGGCATTTTTCCACACTTCCTTATGAACAGTACAACTGTCTTTTTTCACAACATGGACGAAATGTGTTTTCACACTTTCAGCGCAGAGATACGTGGTCGCTGTGGGAAATCATTGTTCAGGACAGATAAAGAAAATCACAGTGACACTGTTCATGATCGGAGGTCCCAAAATGCCTGTGTTGACAATCTGCTGTAAAAATCCCCAAACTAATTACATTACAGATGTGCGTTGCACAGTTTCTATGCACGCTCGTGACTTCACCAGTTTTTTAAATATTTTTATTGCAGATTTGCAACATTGCCATTTTTACACCTCCCCATGAACAGTATAGCTGTCATTTTTACATCCTGTTCGAATTTTTTTTTGCACCTGTGTGCTAAATGCCTCAGTTGTGCATAAGCAACTTCGCTAACAAACTGATATTGCCACTGTTCACGAGGTGGAGTCACAAAAAAAACATGTTAAAAATTTGGAGTGAAAATACCAACGAATGCCTGAGGTATTAGGGTTTCCAACCATAACACCCAACCCTGTAGAGAATGACAGGCATCAGGGGTGTGACTTGGGATTCTTGCCTGTAATGCTCATACCATTCCACACCCTGCAGCCAGTGAGGGGCATCGAGGTATGCCTTGGACTCTTCAGCCCCAAAGTTCACCCCATTCTCCTATACCGCACCCATCTCACCATATTTCCTGACGGAATGGGGTGCGCATAAGGGCCAAAGACCCTAAGGCACACCGTGACACTTGTCAGTGTCTGCAGGGTGGGATGTGGTGAAATGGCGTGCCCGTTATGCCTGATGACCCAAAGGCACATCCCAATGTCTGTCACTCTCTGCAGGGTGGTGGTGGGGTTGGCTTCAGTTCAATACTTCACTGCCATTCCTATTACACAGCTCTGTAACTTCTACACTACCAGTGCCAATGCCAGCAAGCAAACATTTGGCATTGACAAATGTTTGTTTAACCAGTTACAGTTTTTAATTCTTTTTGCCAACTTGTTTTTCTTTTTTCCCCCCATCCCCTGTTCCTAGCAATGTTTCCCTCAGCCCCATCACTGACCTATTTGGGGGACTTACAGGATAACCACCTAGGAGATCTGTCCTATAGGCTCATGCAATGCTTGCAGGGGATGCCGAGTGAGCCAGAGGTGTTTTCCTCTGGTTGTTCCTAAGGCATAGTGCATATGTGCTATATCTGCCAACTCCATCCCCACTCATCTGTCCCCACCATTGCTGCCATTCAGCCTCCAGTAGATAGCAGTCAAATGGTGGAACCCAGGAAACCCTACCCCCCTCCCGCCGGAAGGGAGCAGAGCTGTTGCCAGATGCTAAATCCTTTCCTCTCCTGGCCGGCCCCTGAGTGACACTGTTCCATTCTCAAGCCTGGGCTGCTGGCATGGCTGGTGATGTGGCATTCAGTAACTAAACCCACTGTACCACTGGGTTGGCTGCCAACTTGCTTTTTGTTTAGTTAGAGAGGGTGATTCACTTTTTATTAGGTGTGCATACTTCTTAGCAATAATCTTAGGTTTGATTTCAGTTACCAAGTCCTGTGCTGTAGTAGTTATTGGTTTTGATACCATACAGCTTAGTTGTTTAATACAATATGACTTCATTTTCAAATATCTGTAAAATTCTCTTGTATGAATATTATATTTTTTCCTTTATATGCTGAAAAGACATAAGCATTTCTCCCTTATGTAAGTTTTCTAATTGTTAAAATGCCCTTTACTTTCCACTCCTTGTATCTTTTCTCCATTGAGGGAGTGTAATCCCTATTTTGGTAGATAAGAATATGTATGTTTATTCTAAGATTGTTTTGGTTTGTTTTCCTGCGATACTACTGCCATGCCTTCCAGGTTGCATGAATAAAATGATTTGGGTTTTCAGTATCTCTTGTTTAGTTATATTGGAATATAATATATGGTAACATTTATTTCAATCTGTTTTATTTAGCTCAAAATGTATCCACCAAAGCAGATCTTGATTTACTAAAGTGGACTGATGATAGTATGGTGGTTTTAATGTGTTTATAGTTAGTTGTGTTCTTTTATTTTTCCATATGAATTTACTTAGTATCAACTTTGAGAAATGTGTTTTGGGATTTTAATATCTGAATAGCTTGTTTTTTTACGTATATATACACACATATATATAATCAAGACAGTTCATTCATGAACTACAGTACTAGCATTCTACCAGTTTACCAGTTAAGGTTGATGGTAGATCCATCCATTTATTTAAGTCTTGTTTTATTTATATATTAATGGTGTTATATTTGAATCTGTTAGAGATTGTTTTGTATGTAGACTGTCAGAGAAGGACCACAGCCAAGGACAAACGGTGCCAAGTTGAAAGTATATAACAGCAAAATCAAGAAAGGAAACTGACACCTGTTAAAGTGGTGTTCACTGCGATGTGAACGATATCCCAATGCACAAGCACTGTAGTCCAAAGTCTTTTTTACTTTTCCAAGCAAGATTCCTTTTTACTTGTAGATAAAGGTATAAGCAGATAGCAATTAGGCCAGCAACAATTCAATTCAAGACAGCTTTGTGTAAAAATGCTTTCAATATCCTGGTGCAAAGATATTTTAAAAGTGCTGAAAATGCAGAAAGTGCTGACAGTAACTACTCATACAGTGCAGCCGTGCAGCAGCCCAGACAATCAGAGCAGCTTTCCCCTAACACATTTCACTCTATAATGAGCTTTTTCAAAGGCAAGCATGTGTCCGTAGTGGTCATTCCAATATATGCCCCATTTAAAGTGACACTGCTGCATAAAAACACAATCCATTAGTGCAGTGAGTTCTAATTCTCAACAGGGTTCATAAATGGATAAACTTTAAAAAATCAGCCTGAATTGGGATTTATTATTGATCATAAACTCAAGAATGTAGGTGAAGTTGACTATAATATCCCCAGTGTGATAAATATAAGTTCTCAACTGATTATATAAAAACATGAATAAATCATAGCCCTATAAAAGAGAATATAGCATCATTCTAACTACAGAATACTACACAAAATACATAAGTCCAATTCAAGACAATAGCATTCACTGTACCATCAAATGCTCCTAGTGTGAGTCACTAATGGGCATAAGGATATACTACTTAAAAAAGTGTTGCCACCAAAACCACAGGAAGTTGTTGCTCCAAAGTCATGCATGTCAATGCAGCGATTGCAACTAATTCCTGAAAAAGGTTTTTGAGGTAGAGTCCCAAAAGAGGGTAATCCACTATTTGTAACACCTAAAAAGAAAAGAACACACAACTATTAAAAAACAGTGAAATAAACTACACAGAGTACTTGAACCCAGGTACCACCCCGGACAAGGAAAACATTAAAGTTTTAACTACACAGTTAATCTATCAACATAGAGGAACACTATATAGAATCAACGTTCTTTGTTATACTCAATTTTTAACCAGGAAAGGAGACAATTCTATCTTATTATTCAGACCTTTGTTTTCCATGGCTCTTAAGGAGTACATCCAATATTGTTCCCTACACCTGAGGAGGGTGTCATAATCTCCTCCTCTTTTCAGTGGGGATGGTTTCTCGATGCCCATAAAGCTGAAGCCATGTTGTGTCTTATCCCCACATTTTTTTGTTTCTCCATTTTCTTTTACCCTCACATGTTCACCAATTTAAAATTTAAAACTTCATTTTGTTTGACCAATATAAAAGCTGCCACATTTGCTGCATGTCATTTAAATAACACTACAGCTGTTACAAGTGACAAATCATTTCTCATACCAGAGATGACAGTGCTAGGTATCTTTCCCCACTTCCCTGCTGTTCTGTGTGGACCCAGTTGGACTACGAACCCTGGCCTGCATCTCTGTCCAGTTGTTCCTGCACTGGGGTTCCCCTATGAAGATGTCAGCCTCCATAACCAGATCCCTTCCGTGACCGACTCAACACTTTACACCCACACCAGCCTGATGATTTATTTTTTATTTGGAGAGGCAATTTAAATGAATTGGAACAGTTTGTATAATTTTTGGAAAGCACTGACAACAATTTACAGTTCACATTCCAGGCATCCCAAGAAAGTGTCATTTTGTTGTACCTTTTTATTTGTATTAAAGAGAACAGAAGTATAGCCATGGTCATATATAAAAAAGCAACTGATGGTAACACCTTGTTAAGGGCAAATAGTTGCCATCCACAACACACAATACAAACCATACCGAAAGGTCCATTTTTAAGAATATGCAGAAACTGCAGCACTGAAGAGATGTTTGTGAAAGGTTTCATAGGCTGTAACGGGCTCAGGAGGCAAGATGCCCATATAGAGTTCGCCACCAATATGGTGGATTAAAGTTCTATTATAAATAGGATATTTTTTTGCTGCCCATATAAGTATCAAGTTGTCTTTTAAATAGATTCATGGTGTCACTCTCAATAATTTCTCTTGGCAGGGCATTCCATTGCAACATCACCCGTTGAGTGAACCAGTGGCTTCTTTTTTGAGTTCTACAGTTATGTCCTTTAAGTTTAAGGTTGTGTGTTCTAGTGATAGTGCGAGTGTTGTTCCTCATTAAGCCCAGAGTTCCAAAGAGAAATGGATCTTGGATTGCTTTATATGTTAAGCAGAGATCACCCCATAGTTGTCTGTGAAAGGTGCACAAGACTTCAGCTGTAGACTGACCCAGAGAGGTTACAGCCAGATCAATATAGACTCAGAGTAGAAGTTTGCTGCATCACAGGATAGAAATAACCTTTTAGCAGAAAGAAACATGTCACCTGTACAGAATTCAGGTACCAATAGATACAATTTTGTCACCTTGTACTCTGCCCATACTAGTAGTGTAGAGAGAATAATTAAAAAGCACTGGAATATCTTGACCAGTGACCCTGATCTAGCTGAGTTTGCTAGTGAACCACCACTCATGGCCTACAGGAAAGCATCTACTTTAGGTGAAGAATGGAAATGAGAAAGGAAAAGTGTGGCCCACTGGGAATTGAACCTCAGAGCTCTGGTATGCTGTTCCAGTGCTCTAAACATTAAGCTATGGGCTCACATAGTTAGCAAGCCTCAGGCTTTCTTTAAATCCACACAAATTTCTTTCTCAAATGTTGCATAATCCTGCAACATAGGAACATATCAGAAATACAAATAGACTACTTCTCAATGCAGTTCAGCCCCCTCAGGATGGAAATGGGAAAGGAATTTGTGTGGATTTAAGGAAATCCTGAGGCTTGCTAACTATGTAACCCTATACATTAATGGTTAGAGCACTGGAATGGCATACCAGGGATCTGAGGTTCATTTCCCAGTGGGCCACACTTTTCCTTTCTCATTTCCATCCTTGATTTAAATATGCCTGGCAGAGGCTGAACTGCACTGAGAAGTGGTCTGTTTGTATTCCTACTTCAGGTGACAAACTTGTACATAGCAACTTTTTGGATAAAAAGGATGATCATAAAACCTGGCTAAATAAACCAGCAACAGGATGTTTTGCCTGTAAAAGGTACAACATATGTGCATATATCAAACAGGGTAAGCATTTTGAGAACAAGAATACAGGGTGCAACTATGAAGTGCATCAGCTGATCACCTGTGACACGGAGGGTATTATTTACTGGGCAACATGTGACTGCGGGGCATTTTATATAGGTAAAACAAAATGAAGCCTTAAAAGCCATGTAGAGGAGCACATTCATGCAATCAGGAAAGGGACATGACATAATGCACCACAGCACATGTTGCCAGTTGCAATAATAAAGAAGAGCATGTGTTTCCCTTACAAGGTATTGATAAAGTGAACCCAAGACCCCGAGGGGGAGATTTTAATGATCTTTTATTGACAATGGAAGCTTCTGGATCATATTCTAAATGTGCACAAGAGTGAGGGGCTGAATTATGGTTTTGAATTAAAGCCATTTTTGAAAAAAAGAAAGAGATGAATTTCTAGTGTTCATGATATGGTGCCTGTACTATTGCTGCTGTAATTCCACAGCTATTTATACTGTTATTTTTAGGTGATGGATTTTTATATATTTGTTGTTGCACATTCCCTATTGACAATAGAATGCAATTGATGACATGATATTTTGCTGTTTTGGCTTCTTTCCCTTCCTTTCCCCATCTCCCTTAGTTTTTCCTTTTTCACCCTCCTCCCCATTGTGTTTTCTCCCCTTGTCCCTCCTCTCTGGTCTTAAGTGTATTTATTGTCATGTATATACTGTAGTGTTATGTTTCAGGGTGGGATACACTGTTGCACTTAGGACCCTGTAACTTGAAGATGGTGTTCTCTTTTAACCAGTCCTGTGTGATTTCAGAGATGATGTCATGATGATGTATTTTCAAATTTTGTATTTAACTGCCTTGCACTGTGTGATGAATTAGCCTTTGAGAAAGGATGCTGTTTCATCCAAAATGCGTCAGGTTATAAGTGCGTTTTTATGCCTTAAATTAAAATATTATTTGTTTTCTGAGACCTGTACCCTTGTTATTTACTGAGGTTGGTGTGTCCAGGACTTTTTTTAAGTTTGTCTATTGGTTAGTCTGTGGCACCACTGTTTCTTGTGTGAACTCCGGTCTGTTGCTAGTACATATAGAAAAGTGTATGGGAAACCGTGCACAACAAGGCTGTACTTCTGACGAGGGGTTTACCATGGTGACATATTGGCCTTCAGAGTGAAGCTTGAGAAGTTCCTGTCATCACAGTAAACCCCAAAGGTAGAAGCACAGCCTTGTTGTGCACTGTTCCCCATACACTTTCCTATATAGTGTATGGTGTTTCACTACCTGGGGAATAGAAACGGAGAAGAAAAAAGGTTAATGTACCAATGGTAAGGCTCTCCCTTTCTAGCTGACACATGTGACCCTACAATCACTGATGTCTGACCTATGAGCAGCGCCAATGGGGACACCTGTATTGTGACGTAGGTACTACAGCAGAATGAAAAGTCATTCTGCTGTAGTAGCCATGTCACTACTGCAGCATAATGACTTTTTTTAAGTGTATGGATTTCCATACACTATATAGAAATCTCCTGATGTGTAATTACTGAAGCAGTTGGGTTCTTATATAAGTTGTTCTCACTTTATAAAATTGTCCCCAAATTCAGCTTTGTGAATGACCTTAAAAAGGTTGTCCCACTCCAACCTGTCAGAAGTGTTTTTGGTATCTAGTGATAGTATCATTGTATATCATTTACTGTTTGCAGTGTAGCTATAGTAAGAGCATGTCTAGTGTTATTAAAGAGTTTTCTTTCCTTAACAGAATTGATTTGGTCACTATGTACTAGTTTAGGGAGTACTGGGTCTAATCTGAGAGCTAGGATTTTAGTGAGGATCTTGCAATCTGCGTTTAACATATAGAATAAAGTATGGGGTGGTGTGTGTAATGAGACATTTATACACACCCTCGGTGTTAGATGCTACATAAACCCTGAGAACAAAGTTCAAGGGGTTTGTGAAAGCATCTAATACAGAGGGTATGTGTAAACTTTGAGTTTAAGCACCACCTCATATTTTATTTTATATAATTGCTGGGTTTTCCTTTTTCGCCACAACAATTATATAAAATAAAAACATATTCCTGTGCAGTCGTGGTCCAGTCAGGTTTGAGCACACAGTCTGCAATTGCTGTGAGACTTCAAACTCCATGATCTTTTCTTATACAAGAGATGACAGTGTTCCGGTATCTCTCCCCACTTCCCTGCTGTCCTGTGTGGACCCAGTTGGACTACGAATCCTGGCCTGCCTCTCTGTCCTGTAATTTCTGCACTGGGGTTCCCCCATGAGGACATCAACCTCCCTAACCAAATCCCCTCCATGACCAACTCGACAATTTATACCTATCACAGCCAGCTCTGTTCACAGGCGGAAATCACGGCACCGTAATCTGCAATAACAAACTACAGTAAATGCAGCAGCAACACTTTTTACCTTCATGTCAACATAGGCTATTGTCATGCCAATGGTGGTACAGTCTCTGGGGGAAGACAAGACAGGTTGCAGTCAGAAAGGGAGAGCTGCAGCAGGCGCATGCACAGAGCGAGGGGAAACCGGGCGGATGTTTGCCATTATTACGCCACAGTTTCCCTATGGGAAAAAGGAAGACCTTGTTATAACAAGATTGCTCTATAGAGTGCAATTAATTTGGGCTCTTTTCCCTCTTTAGGTATCATCATTATCAGGGCTTCTTGAAAACTTTTAGGGATTGAGTCATAAGATAAGAAGGAGTTAAACAGCTTTGTTAGGAAGGGAGACTATATTGTTTAAACAAGAGTAAAATTCAACTGGAAAACCATCCATACTTAGTGAGTTCCCTTTTTTACTGTAATATTAATAACATTGTCTGTCTACCTCTTGCTGAGGTATTGACAGTCATTTTAAGTCTATCTTCTGTGTCAGTTTTCAGTATTTCCACTTCTTGCTCTGGAGTTTTTGATTCCTTTTTACACAGTTATTAATAATAAGTTTCTGAACTGGAGGTTTATAGCTTCTGGTTTAGTTGACAGTCTCCCATCTGTCTCTAGTTTTGTGATTGCCTTTTCCATTTTTATGTGTGCTTGCTCATGAGCAAAGCAAACATATTACTACAATAACAGATTTCAGAGGTGTGTCACTGTCAGGTCCAATGTCGCTGAGGCTACAGGTGGCTCGACAGAGACAGCCCAATGATCAGCAAGGCTGATCATGACTGTGTTCTCTGCTTGCAGGGCAGAAGCTTCATGTAGTTGAAAGGAGCGAGCTACTCCTATCACAAAGCAGCTTGATCCTTTTATGTACATGGCACCATCCAGCAAACAGCTGAGCAGGATCATAATTAGCTTGAGCCCCTCCCTTCTGTTGCCATGCAGAGAGAAGATGCATATGAAGAAGAGGGAGCGGCACTACAGTTTCCACATCTACAGCATCCTGGAAGGTGCGGAGGGCCACCCTCAATGCTGCAGGAAGTGCTCCATGGCACACACGTAACCGAACTGGAACAAACACATCATGCTGTGGTCCCCATACCCAGTGGTCCAAATGCCCAATAGAGGTCAATTGTTGCATGCTTCTCCAGATACACTATGAATCAAGACATTTTAATGAAAGCCTAGGCCATGAAGATGGTATATATTGGGGACAAACTAGACTATTTTCTGATAGCAGCACTGCTACTGCTTAAGCCCCAGCAGGAGTATATTCCAACCATAAAGACCTTGAGAGAATTAATATAAGTTTCAAGCCCTTATCCATCCCAGCTGGTCATGCAGTTCTCAAATGGCCAAAAATCATATGATTCTGCAAACCAGGTGGAGGATAATCGCTCCATCACAGTATCCAGCTGAATGCTTCATCAGTCCAGTGTAACACTGATACCATCATACCATAAGGTGTTTGGTCATCATGACAGGGGGGAGAAGAAAGAGCAACAACGATCCAGGAGCAGACAGTGCTTAAAACTGCAAAGGGACTTTCTGGTTTCTTGAGGCATTATGCAATCCCCGATAGTGGGTAATTTATTTATTTATTTGTTTTTGATAACCAGGTAGGTGCATTAGACATAGAAATGCATATTTTCAGGCACAACCCATAAGGGGTGGCCTCCCATTCTCTTGTGATTACCTCTGTGAGTGATTCACAAAACGGGAAAAAATCTTCTCTTTTATGTTTTGCTCTGATGAGAGGGTTCAATTTTGGCTCCTTCTTTGGTTCCTCTACTATGAACCCCATCGTCTCCTTAGCTGCTCTCAGGAGTTCCAGAAGGGCATCGACAGCAATTAATTTTCTTGTGAGTGTAAGTTCCTCTTCTGAGTCCAGTTGTTGTTGTTCCTCCTCGACTGAGTCGGCATTGGTTGCATCGTTGGGGGGGGGGCCATCTGGGATGATTTTGTCACCCTTATTGGTGGGTCATGCTGAGGAGAAGCTTGTGCCCAGTCTGTGGTCAGTTGTTTCTGGTCTGGTGAGTTTATTGGGTAACCCTTCTGGTGGTGGTTTGTTGGTTTTTGCTATCTCCCCCATGCGCTCTAATATCTTTAACATAACTGTTTGCTGTGTCTGAAAGGATTCTTTGGCTGTAGAGGGGAGCTCAGGTTGTGTTTCATCCAAGGGGCTTGCAGCCATTTCCATCTCTTCCTCTGCTTCACTAGGGAGATCGATCTCCCCCTATTGTTTGTCACAGGTGAGGCAGAGGGGTCCTGCTTGGCCTAGGAGGAGTGCAATCTGGCAGGTTCTGCACTTCTTGGATTTGGCCATGTTTGGGAACCTGTAGAGACGTTGAGGGGGGAGAGACATATAATTTGGAGGTTAGCACGTGGGGCTCAGTGCTGTGTTCATTGCCTGCATTATATTGTACTTTCCAGTGAGTAGTGTGCACTATATGGTCTTGTACACTGGTAATATGCACTGGATAGTGTTGCTGAGATGTGCTTTTTTTTTTATATATACAGTTAGGGTTGGTAAGGCGTTAAGAAAAGACAGGTCTATTTCTTCCTGAGTATGCCCCTATAGCAGTAAGAGGAAACACTGCTGAATCAGCCCCCTGATTTTGTGAGTTTACATGCAGGCAAATCATAACTTGAATGTTGTGAATTGAAACTCCTCAGAAATATGCTGTCTGAGGCAATAGTGGACAATGTGGTCCAAAATATCTGCATGCCATGTGACTGGGATGGAGGGAACTGCTCCGTAACGTTCCCCTATGTGTGCCAGTCCCAACGTGGTGCTTTGTTTGGGTATACCTGTGCTTGGCTGACTATCTGAGCTGCCGTCGTGTGCGCATGCACGGGCTAGTAAGCGCCGCGTGAAACTTGAAGAAGAAGATGAAGAAAGGGGGGGGATCCAAAATGGCTTTGGGCCTTGGAGCGTGGGGTTGGAGCAGTGAGGTTTGAGAGTTGGAGCTGCAGAGTGGCTGAACAGAGGACAAGGTGTGCCGAGTGGAATCGGGGACCCAGTATTAGTTGGTAGTAGCTGAAGCAGTTAGTGCTTGCTTTAACATTTTTTTTCTTGTGTCTCTCCAATTGAGCACTTATCTGGGCTTAAGGAATCAGCCCCCCTTGTATATTTCTGCCCATTCTGGCTAAGCTTGGCTACTGAGGCTGTTGTCCTATGCTTTGGCAGGGTCTGCTCATGAGGTGACCCTGCCTGCATAAGGAGGGGCTGAGCCACTTGTAGGGGGCTTAGCCTCCTGGCTGCCGTGAGCAGTATGAACTTTCAGGAGGGGGTGGAAATGGATGCCGGCGCCATTTTTATCTTTAGAGACGCTGGGTATGTAGAGCTCTACAACCATAATTTGCTGAGCTAGTCCCTGATGACCATGATGAGTCTCTAGTCTACTGTAGTAGGCTAATACAACTAACACACTAGGCTTCCTAATGTAATACATAAGCGGTTATAAGCCTATTTCCTTATGAATGTTTTGAAGTAAAGCAGAGTTCTATAGAGTTTCTCTAAATTTTAAGCAAAGCAACGTAGTGGGTACAGTAGCAAGTTACTCTAATCTAGGTGCATTGCTAAACTTTAATCTCAGTCTCTTATGGCTCTCTGGAGCTGTGGCTTGTAGGATTTGAACTCAGTGCCTTGTGGGTAGAATGCAGACACCCTGCTACTGTACTACTGATGAACAGCCTAACAATACCTTTAATAATTGGCTTAGCATCGGAGAGCAGCTACTAGGTATTAGCCACCCTGGAAGTTAAACCGACAGTCTGATCTCAGTAGGTGAAACAACAGGAGAGATTTGTAGTCTTCCTACGTTAGAGATGTATAAGTTCTGTGGAGCCAGGCAATATGCTAGTAGCCTCTATGATGCACATTAATGAACTGAAGTCCTGTGGGGAGGAGGTGAGCCAAGGCAGATCGGATTTCAAACATCTGGTCACATGCGCATCAGTAGCCTATGAGATGGACTTAACTCAGTTGGTAATGGATGGGGGGATGCTGTAAGGTGATGCAATATGCAATTTTACTTCCCACTCTCCAGCCTGGTGTGGGATCTGAACCCTTGGCCTGTGTTCTCTGCCCATTCCAGAGCCCTCAGCCCTGACCACTACACCATGTTGCCGTAGGGGTTGTCCCCTGCTCCTCTAGTATCTAGTACCCCTTCCCCCATTCTTGGTTTAGTCCACAGTCTGCTCTGCCTCTACAGCTGTTCCCTTTTTTTTTCTCTTCAATCAATCAATCAGTCAAAATCTTTATTTATTCAGGCGAACATCATTGAGCATAGCTCATTTACAAGATGGACCTGAGTGGTCATAACAAAAAAGGTTACAGAGTGTATACAAAAACATGATATTGAAATAGCACAAATACAAACATTTATGAGTGAGATAGATGTACAATTATTTACATATATACAAGGCAAAGGACAGTAAACCAAAAATCTATTAAAGGTGAGAAACAAACAGTCTGGTAGGGATAAGGCTTGGATAATGGTACATGGGTGGGCAAATATGTTTGAGGTTTGATGTGGAAAGGACCAGAGGAATGATAGAAGAATAGGGAGGAGCTTTAAAAGGGTGGGGTGGGGAGAGAGGTGGGGGGTGTGGGGGTGTGGGAGGACTAGGCCTTGTGGAAGCAATTGCATGAATCTGGGATTAGGCTGGTGTACAGCTTTTGAAGGATGTAAGGGGATCAGTGTTTCCATTTTCAATGTCTTTTGGATAGAATTCCAGATAAGTGCGAGGAATAACTGATTGCAGCTCTTCCAAACCGGTGCAGGTGATAGGAATCTTCAGCAGGATCAGTTTGTTGATCCTCAAGGTGTAGGGCCTGGATGTGATGTGGTTGAAGCAGTCTGAGATGTAGGAAGGAGTTTGTTTGTCAGAGCTTTGTAGATCCAGGTAGCAGCATTTTTTCTTCTTCTATGTTGCAGGGATGTCCAGCTGACTGCATTGTAGAGAGAGCAATGATGGGTGCTAGAGGGAAGGTCAGTAATGAATCTAATAGCTCTATGATACAGGGTGTCTAGTTTGTTTAGATGGGAGAGGAGCAATGACCATAGAGGAAGTCAGCATAATCAATGAGGGACATGAATGATGCAAGGATTAATCTTTGTTTGGAATCTTTGGTCAGGTAGTGTTTGATTCTATAGAATAGACCAAGTCTTTGTCTTAGCTTTTCAGGAGCTCTTCAACGTGGGTAGAATAGTCTAGTTTATTGTCTATCCATACTCCTAGGTATTTGAATTTGTCAACATATTCCAGATTTTCACCAAGGATGGTAGAGAGTTGTGGGAGGGTGAATGATGGGATAGTGGAAGAACAGTTCTTGTGGGCAAAGAACATAGCTTTGGTTTTCTTAGCATTTAGTAATAATTTCTTTTTAATAGGTTATGCTGAGGAGGAGAATTGAGACTGTAGGAGCTCACAGGCTTTTGATGGTGAGGATCGCTCACATAGAGTACAGTGTCATCTGCAAAAGGTGGATATTAGAAAGAGAGAGATTGGAGTCAATATTGTTGATGTAAATGACAAAAGGATGGGACCCAGGATGGAGCCTTGCGGTACACCTCTTAGGAGTGGCTTAGGGTAGATAGATCACCATCATTCTTTACCAGCTGTAGCCTTCCAGAAGATAGCATCTGAACCATTTAATAGAGAGTGAGTCAAGGCCTATGGAGTTGAGTGAGGTGATTGGAAGATAATGATCCACAGTGTCAAAGGCTTTGCTTAGATCCAGAAACACAGCACAGGTATTATTCTTTTGTCTAGGGCAGTCTGCCAGTCATTTGTGACTTTTGCTAGTGCAGAGATGGTGCTATGCATAGATCTAAACCCAGATTGAGCTGGATTTAGGAGTTGTTGGTATCAAGGTAGGCAGTTGACTGAGAGTTTACCAGCTTCTCAAGCATCTTGGATAGTATTGGTAAGATGGAGATGGGCCTATAATTATTGAGGTCCATGGGATCACCTGCCTTAAGTAATGGAAACACTTGAGCTGTTTTCCATATTGAGGGGATAGTACCAGTGACAAGTGATAGATTGAAGAGGTGGGTGAGGGGGGCGGTTAAGGCATACAGTGCTACTTTTAGAAAGTAGGGATCCAGGGAGTCTGCACCTGCACTTTTGGTGGTATCTAGTTGGAGTAGGAGGTCTTCTACTTCTTTGAACAATATTGGTTTGAATGAGAATGTGGAAGCAACCTTTTGACTCTCAGTAGATTGTAGGTTTAGAGATGATCTTAATAGGTTTGCAGGAGAGGAGTCAAAAGCCAGGCCAGCTGTAGTGAAATGGTCATTGAAGGCATTCAAGATATTTTGCTTGTCGGTGATTTCAATATTATTTAATTGAATTTTGGATGGTAAGACAGGGGTAGAGGTTTGATCTAGGATGCCCTTTATGGTACCCCAGAACCTGGAAGGGTTGTTATAGGAAGCATCTAGTTCAGCTGTGTAGAAGGTTGCCTTGGCTTTCTTACTTGTTTTGTGCAGGAGTTTCTGGCTTTTCTGAATTGGAGCCAGTCATTTGGGTCCTTTGTCTTTCTTGCCCTTTTCCAGAGTTTGTCTCTGGCAAGCAGTCTTGATTTAAGGTCGGCAGAGAACCAGCGACAGGATTTGAGTTTGGTTCTGACACTGGTGAGGTGCATGTGAATTGAGGGCACTTATGATTATATCATTTAGATTTGAAGAGCTGACTCTATTGAGGCTGTGAGATAGAATTCTTGCCAGCGTGTGGTGTGGCACAGATCATGGAGATATCCTGTAATATTAAAGTTCTTTTTGACCTTCGTGGAGGAATTTTGCAGATTGGGTGGCTTGATTGTTGATCTAATGGCAGCTATGGGACAGTGGTCACTTATGTCACTGAGAAGTACTCCTGCATAGGGATAATGATGAGGTTTATTTACCAATATAATATCCAGGAGTGTGCTGTTGAGAGTATTCTTTGGGTTGATCCTTGTTGGTTCTTTGATTAATTGAGAGAATCCATAGATGTCAGAAGGTTACCAGGGTGCAGATGCATTAGTCAGCCAATTTAAGTTCATGTCTCCTAAGATGATGGTGTCTTCAGGGCCCAGATTAAGTATGGATCTAAATGGGATAGGAGTTTGAGGCCTGCAGAGGAGGGCCTATAGCAACCAACCAGTTGAAAGGAAGATGTGTTGGGAAGGGTTATTTTAATAGACAAGCATTCGAATTCCTTTGGTTGAGATGTAGAATTGAGGCAGGATGCAGAGATATTTGCTTTGACATAGATGGCTACCCCACCGCCTGGATAGACGGTCAGATCTGAAGAGCTGATAGTTGGGAAGGTTTATTTCACTATCTTTTGTTGCAGATTTGAGCCATGTTTCAGATATAACCAGACAGTCCGGTAGGGTGTGTGCAACCCAGGCCTGTATTAATGAGAACTTTTTAGAGGCTGCAGGCATTGAAGTGAAGAAAACTCAATCCATTTATGGAGGTTAGGTCAGTTGGAGATCGAGCTTTCAGTGGGTCCAGGGTTGATTCCACAGTGCCAACACAGACCAGCAGAAAGAAGATTAACTTGATGAGGGCACCAAGTGATAGGAGTAATGAGCAGTCAGGCAGTTTTTCTTCTTTCTTGGGATCCAATATATAGTGGGTGATGATCCTGCTGCATGGTTATCGAGATTATCATAGATTGCCAGCTTAATGGACAGGCGTGAGGGTAATTGTAGTGCCAGTATGGTAGCAGGGGATAGAGGAGTTCCAAACTGGTTGTGAGCCTTTTGTGGATTCCCCAAGGATTATTGTGCAGAAGCGGTAGTATAAGTATGTATAGTTTAGGGGTATCCACTGGGGACAGTAGAGGGGGGCAGTGTTGAGTGGTCGCCCTAAGCACCTCGGTATGGGTTCCAACAGTTATCTCATCTGGATCTAAGGAAGGTGAGAAGCAAAGCAGCAGTAGTAGGTGCAGTAGTGCACTCACCATCGTTTCTCGCTCTATCTTCACACTGTTCTGCCTTTTTCACTTCCTCTTATCTCTGCTGTTCACTGCCCATCTCACACCAAGCTACACCATGCCTCCCACCACCTATTTCTTAGCTTTCCTTGCTCCTATCTGCTTCTTAACTTTGGACTGCTTAGGCCCCACTTTTCATCCACCCTCATCCTACCAACGAGTGCTTGGTGGACTTTATGTTTTCCCACCTGCTAGTGCACACCTCCCTGTGCACCAGCAGCAATGAGTACCTCAGCACAAAGCCTTTTGGCCTTACTATCAGGTACCTACTGCAGTCTAAATGATCTGTTCAGGCCTCAGTAGCTTTCGCTTTAGCTTCCACCTGGATTATGGTCATCTCCCTATCCTGTCTGGTGACATCAAAACTAACCCAGGCCCTCCTACCCTGCTGCACCTATCAAACCAGACTAACTCTTCAGCTGTTATCCAAGTGAGAGGCCTAAAAATAGGACACCTAAATATTAGAAGCCTGGTGACAAATCACTCTGAGCTAGAATCTTGGGCTAGAACCCATGAGCCAGATATACTGGGTATAGCTGAATCATGGCTCAGACCTTCCCTCCCTGACTCCTTGTGTGCCCTCCATGGCTACAACATGCTACGTGTTGATCAGCCCTCGTCGAAGAGAGGTGGTGGCCTTGCTGTTTACTCTAAGACCCATCTAAACATATCCCTACTCCCATGCCCCTCATCCAAGTACTGTGAAGTACTTCACTCTTTTCTACTGCTAGGGGAAGTTAAGAAACGACACATTATTTGTGCCTACATTCCTCCTAAATCATGTAAACAAGGCCTTCTGGTGAGTTCTACTTTTGGCAACCTAAGACAATGAGGTTATCTGTCTTGGGGACTTTAACCAGGACTGGCTTGGCTCCAACTCTCCCACCCTAACACCTGCTATTAGCAAAGCAAACTTAACTCAGCTTGTTACGGAGCCCACAAAGCACTCCTACTGAGGGACCTAGCCACACTATCCTCGACTGGGATCTCATCACCGATCTGACAGAATACCCTCTGTTAGTGCTCTCACTGATTCCATCAGTGACCATTCCCCTGTTCTCTGCATCAGGGATGCTATTCCCCCCTCATACCCTCATAGGATAGTCACTATATCTGACTACTCGGCCTTTAACTCTACTGCTTTCCTAAGTGATCTAAGGCAAGTTGACTGGTCTCCCCTATTCACTATGAATAACATTGACTAGGCCACGGAGTATTTCACCAACACCCTAGTTGCCTTGCAGACCAAGCACATTCCCTCCACTAAGTGTTGGGTTCGGGGCACACCAATAAGTGGTTAAAAGCTATCTTCTCCAGCAGCTTAAGTTATATGACAAACTCTGGCCAAATGGAAAGCCTCTCTCTTCATTCTGTCTTTGTTGCTTATTGCTCTCCACAAAATTCCTGTAAGAGAGAGAGAGATTCACATCTCCAAAAGTAACTATTATAGAGGACTTCTCTAGGCCTCTGCTCAAAATCCAGAAACCTACTGGACTTAAATAAACTATATTCTCGGCAATTTTTGAACCCAAGCCTCCGGTGACATATTAGTAAATGCCTTTAACTCCCTCTTTACCACCCTTCCAAGTGCTGGGTTTTCTACGTCCTCCCCCACTGTCCCTGCCACACCCGATATCCTATCTTCTCTTTCTCCTCTGGTTTTTGCCCCAGTCTCAAAGGCTGATGTCCTACAGCTTCTCAAAACAGTTTCATCTCATGTCTGTGCAGACCCTGATCTTCTAGAACTGAAGATTCTCAAATTAGGTGCCTATCCCCTGGCCACTCCCGTTATGCGATTGTTCAACCTTTCCATCTGCTCTGCCACTGTGTCCCACTCCTGGAGAACTGCTAGGGTTATCCCAGTTTTTAAAAAGGAGGACCTGAAAAACCCTGTAAGCTACCATCCCATACTGCTCTTACCCACTCTCAGCAAACTTCTGGAGAAGGTAATCCACTGGCAGTGTCATCGAGGCACAGGTCAGGAAGCATAAGGAAAACCCAGCAGCAGTTGTAAAATTCACCAAAACTTTATTTATAGGCTTTTGGTTAACTAAGATCTGCAGTTTATCCTGTAGGTAGGGAAATAGGCAGACTAGGTGGGCCAAGTGGTCCTTATCTGCCATCAAAGTCTATGTTTCTATGTTTCAGTAATATAAAAAAAAAAACTTGTTCATAGTAACTATGTACAGAATCAAAATAACATCTTTCTTGTAAAAAATATTACTTTCAGTAGCAGCTTAGCTGTTTTATAAGTCTTTTTCAACTCCCATCCTTAGCAAGCATCCTGTTTTTGCAAAATGTTCTGTTCTCTCAAATATCAGGAGCTGCTAGAACACAGCATGCTTCCTGAGTCCCCTTTTTGCAAAATACTCATTTGCACTCAAGTAACCTCTAGCTTATTTAAAGTCATGACAAAATACACTTAATACACATTTCAACAGTAATACTAAATATTTTTTAAACAAAACTAATCCCAATATCAGTTTCATTCCATACAGTGATTTGCACATATTTGTTATATTAGCTAATAAAGATATGCAAGGGAGGGAAAGCAGCAAGAGAAAACTGAGAGACATAGAGAGGTAAAGAATTGTGAGACTGTTTGGGTTGATCAAGTCCGTGGTTTCACAGAAAAATTTGGTTGCGCAACCAGACAGAGAAGAGACAGAAAAGGAAAGATTAGATCCTTGCATTTAAACCCTTTCTCCATAACAAATGGGGCATGGTCTTTTTCTACCCTGTCACAGGCAGGTGTCAGACTTCCTACTCAACCATAAAATTCTATCCCCCTGCCCAACATGGATTTAGGATGGGCCATAGTTCCACAACCGCCTTGGCCCAATTCTCTAGCGATGTCAAAACAAACATGAACAGAAGCTGACTCACTTGTGCTGTATTTATTGACCTATCAAAAGCATTTGATTTGGTAAACCACTCCTTGTTCTTACACCGGTTGGGCACCCTTGGCACCTCCCATGCTACACTTGTCTGGTTCTCGAGCTACCTGCACGACCTCTCTCAAGCCATCTCCTATCTCAAAGTCCTGTCCTCCCCTGCTCTCATTTCTACTAGAGTTCCCCAAGGCTCCATACTTGGACCTCTGCTCTTTTCCATATTTGTAAATAATCTGCCCTCCATTTCCTCCCACTGTCATACCTTACTCTATGCAGATGATCTAGTTCTCTATGTCTCTTCCAGCTCAATCCATGAAATCAGCTCTCGCCTTTCCTCTGATTTGCCCCTTATCCAAATGTGGTTCACATCCAGTTGTCTGGTACTTAACATCGCTAAGACTCAGACCATGCTTTTTGGTTCCCACTGAAAATCCTGCTCCCTAGCTTTATTGTTTCAGTTATCTGGTCTGGATGGCTCCCCTATATGCATCTCTCCCTCGTTCAAATGCCTAGGGGTCACTCTAAATCCAGTGCTCGACTTCTTACTCCACATTAATGCAATCTGCAAGTATGTCAATACTAAAATTGGTCCAGCTTACCGTGTCCGACATGCCCTCCTCACCACTGTGACCAGGATCTCTGTGGCTTAGGGGCTTCTACTCCCTGGTCTCTGCTATGCTGTATCTATCTTTGCACAGCCTCATGCAAGCAGCCTTCTGATGTATACTCTCCCAGGTCATGTCTGAAAATAGGTGTTTGCCTAGTGCACCTACCTGGTTACCAAAAGCAAATAAATAAATACAATAAATAAGGTTCTCACACAACAGCTAGCATCAGTGAATTTTTCTGATTGTTTGCACTGTGACGTACCATACTGACATGGTTGGTTTTCATAGGATTCATAGGATGTTTCAAGTCAGTTTCGTTAGCAATATTGACTTGTTTTCCTCAAAGGACATATCCCCATTCTCTCCCTGTCCTCCATAACCTTATCCAATGCTCTCTTGAACTGAGTCATATTTATTCTCTGAACTATGTTTCTCGTTAGTTGTTCCATTCTGAGACCACTCCCTGGTTAAACCAATGTCCTCTTACATTTTTCTTACAGTTTTCCCCTTTTAATTATAAGTCGTATCCCCTTATATTTCTGTCATTTTTCTTAGCCACCAATCCCATACACTCCCACAAATCCATGTTTTCCTGTACCTTATAAACTAAGCACAGAGCCCCTCTTAGTCTCCTGCATTGCAGGGAATACTGTACATTTCCAGTTCCTGAAGTCTATCCCCATAGCTCAGATTCTTTACATTGGTTACCAATTTGGTCACCCTTCTCTGCACCCCCTGAAGTCTCATGATATCACCCTTTCCCTGTAGTGCCCAAAACTGGACACAGTATTCCATGTAGGGCCTCACCAAGGCACCACACAAGGGTATCAGCACATCCCTTTTCTACTCTTTATGTTTCTATTTATACATCCAAGTATTCAGTTCCCTCCACTAACTACATCTTTATAGTGTTTGTCAAACTTCAGTTTGTCGCTAACCAGTACTCCAAGATCTCTTTCCTCATTTTAGGATTGCAGCTCTCTACCATTCAGGAAGTACTTGGCCTTGATATTTTTTGTACCAAAATGCATTGCCTTACATTTGTCTACATTAAATCCAAGTTTTTTGCTTGCTGCACAACTGGCTACCATGTCTATTTATTTTTGAAATTTTAGTGCCTCCTCTTTATTATTTCCAGTGGTACTCATTTTGACATCATTGGCAAATTTGTATATCCTTGCATTATTTGTACAGTTCATTGATCAGACAAAGATATTGAAAAGTATGGGCCCTAACACCGAGACCTGGGATACCCCACTGGTCACCTCAGCCCACTTTGAAAGATGTCCTCTTAAATTAGCCCCTTGTTTTCTATTTTCCAACCAGGAGCAAATCCAACTTAACACATTTTTGTTGATGCCAAATTTATATTGTGGTTTATACTGTGGTTTTAGGACAGCAGAAGGCAGAATGCTCATAATAGCTGTCCCCCACTGTTCAGTGGATAAGGCAGTCATAGCTTCCATTGGTTAGAAAACAGTCCAGCCAATGTTTGAACTCTGATAAGTTATTTGAATGGACAACATCCCCTGGCAGCCAATTCCACCATCTTACAGATCTCATGATATAAGCGTACGTTAAGTTGGTTTTGGGGGTGCTGTCCTAAAATTGGTGCCCATGCCCTCTTAATACATGGACACACTGTCTGTATCTAAGGCCTGGTTCTGTCATCAGATCATTGTCTTCCAAACTGAGGCAAAGTAGCCAGTAGCTCAGAGTGGGAGACTGAATCAAAAGCATTGGAAAAATCCAAATAAATGACATCAACTGAAACATTTTGGTCCATCGCCAAACTCACAGGCTCAAAAAAGTACATTAAGTTAGTCAGACATGATCTGTTTTTCCTGATTCCATGTTGCAGAGGATCGCTTTGACCTGATTTTACCAAATGTGGTTCTAGACAGTCCTTGACGATAGATTCTAATGTCTTCCCCAATACTGAGGTTATACTGACTGGACGATAATTCCCATGATTTGCTCTGTCCCCTTTCTTCAATATGGGTGTAACATGTGCCACCTTCCAGTCCTCTACCACTCATCCCACATCCAGGGAATTTTTGAAAATGACTGCTATTGGTTCTGCAATTATTTCCACTGTTTCCTTTAATAACCTAGGGTGGAGACCATCCAGCCCCGGTGACTTTGTTGGATCTAGTTTCTTTAAATGTAGCAATATATCAGAAGTTTCTATTTTAATATTATTATTGCTTCTGCATCCTCCCTGTATGTTAAATTGTTCCTCTTTTTTATGGTGTACTTATAAAGATATTGTTAAATACCACTGCCATCTCTCTGCAGTCAGTTATTAGTCTGTCTTCCTCTAATAGAGGACTTTTATTTTCCTTAGGTGTTCAATGTAGCTCAAAAATGCTTTTCTATTATCCTTTGTATTTAACACTCGATTCCTCTCAAAATCTCTCTTGTTTTTTTTTATTACTATATATCTATTACTGTAATGTGATTACATTAGCCAACTAATACTATAAAGAACTCTTGTTTTGAACTAGGGTCATCCACACTCCCTCAGTGAATTTACAAATGAACTAGTGTGTGGCTTTGCTTATTTCATTACTCCCCTCCTGGGGCACACATCAGAGATCCCCAGCAGGAGTGGGGGGGTCCAATTTGCCTGAGGCTGGGAGAATGCTCGAAACGTATCCCCAACTCCAGTATTCAGTTGCAGTATTACTTTGAACTTGGCTCACAATGATTAACTTTTTAACATTTTCAACAGGTTCCTGCACAACACTGTGTTCAATGTTTCTTTGTTCTTAATTTATTGGGTTGGATTTGTCAAGTTATGCCTTCAGGGCAGGACGAAGGCTAATTCTTATCCTTACTAGCAATTGTCTCCTCAGCCTTCTACTAGAAGTAGGTTAATCAGTGTTCTCTGTTTTCCCCCATTGTTTTTTTCCCCTAACAGTGTCTGACAGATATACTGCATTTAAACAATGTTACCCCAAGGGACATGCCCATCTTTTCATTTTGCAGTGCAGTGTCCCCAAGTTAAAACTGATATTTAGATTTTGTTCCAGAATCTCAACCTCCCTCCCCCCAGAAGTTATTTAGCCTTCATTTTCTCCCCTTTGGTCACCCAGGTACTCCACGGACCAACTCTTCCCCTAACAGGACATTCACCTATTTCTACCCTCATAGATCCCTCCCGTCATTCCCCTTAGTTGGAGTTTCACCCCAAGTTCCTTACTCACTCCCCTTTCTTGGCTATCCCTCCGGTGTAGCTAGGAATTGGTACACTTAGCATTGGTCACCACGCTGATTTAGTTGCAGTTTTTGCTAGACTAACTCCCTTCATTCGGAGCAACCCTTTCCCCTCCCTAGATTGCACTGAGGCCACATTTTTTTAAATGTTTTCTTGTTCAAATGCAAAGCAAACATATTGTTTGAATAACAGGTTTCAGAGACGTGTCACTGGTGGATCCATTGCAGCTTAGGCTGCAGGAGGCTTAACAGTGATAGCCCAATGATTAGCGAAGCTGATCATGACAGTGTTCTCTACTTGCGGAGTTGAAACTTTGTGTCATTGAAAGGAGTGAACTACTCCTGTCACAGAGAGACTTGACCCTTTCATCTGCATGATACAGCCCTGCAAGCAGCTGAGTGGTGTTATGATTAGCTCCAAGCTCCCCTCCGCCCCTATGCAGAGAAGACATGTGCAAAAACAACTCCCACTACCAAATATCCCACCCTCCTCCTGATCCCTCCCTGTGCCCCATCCATAGAAAAAAAAACACCCTCCCACTTCCAAGTATCCCACTCACCTTCCTCTCAATCCTTTCTCCAGTTCCCTGTCTGTAAAAATAAAACACCCTTCCACTGCCAAGCATCCCACCCACCTCTCAATCCTTCCCTGCTCCCCATCCATGAAAATAAAATACCTTCCCACTGTCAAGTATCCCACCCACCTTCTGATCCTTCCCTGTGCCCCATCCATGAAAATAAAATGCCCTCCATGTGCCAAGTATCCTGCCCATCTCCCGATCCTTCCCAGTTCCTCATCTGTAAAATAAAATAAAATACCCTACTACTGCCAAGTATCCCACCCACCTCTCAATCCTTCCTACGTGCCAGCTATAAACCTGTAAAAGAAGAAAATGGTCCAACAACAAATTCTGCCCTCCATGCCCCCACCCCCTCAGCACCCACCATGCCACACATACCCATAATTACTTCTTCTGCCCAGTGCTGCTCCTTCCTGAACATGCTGCTCTCTCTGAGCTCCACCAGGATTTTACTGAAAACAAGGTAAGTTTGGTTAATGGCTTTATAATGAGTTTTGAACTGCTACTCATATAACTCTGTCATTTTTTAATATTTTTACTCCAAATTACCAACATGGCCTTTTTTTTAACCCCACCTCGTGGATTAGGTAGGTAATTTTTTTCAAATCTCCCCAGAAAAGTGTTTTCGCACTCACTCTGTGAAATCACTTTTCTGATGAGATTTAAAAAAATTCACCTGTCTTGATCATAAGGTGGGGTAATATGAACATATGAAGATATGAAAGAGCCAACAGAAGGCCAAATTGGTCTACTGAGTCTGCTCATTAGTAAGGAAGTGTCCCTGGCTTACGCCATTGACTCTGCACCCCTTCCCCTGTCAATCTCTCTCCTCCATAACTCCCCCTCCATGGTCCCCCAGGTTCCCTTTATGCTTATCACAGGCCCTCTTAATGCCACCCACCATTTTCTGTTAGACCACCTCCTCTGGCAATACATCCCTTGTGTCCACCACCCTTTCTGTGAAAAAATATTTCCTAATATCCCTCATAAACCTCTTCCCCACCAACTTCAAACTATGCCCTCTTGTGGTTCTGTTGTCACTTAGCTTGAGAGGCTGTCCCTGTTCACTCTGTTCCTTTCAGGTATTTAAAGGTCTCTATCATATCCCCCATCTCCTTTACTGTATGGAGTATATTCTTAGGGCCCCCAGCCTCTTTTCATAAGATTTCCCTTGCTGTCCTTGATCAACTTGGTTGCCCTCCTTTGTACCCTCTCCAACAAGTCAATGTCCTTGTTATTACATGGGCTCCAGAACCTTACCCTTATATTCTAAGTGCGGTCTCACCAATGACCTGCACAACAGCAGTATGACCTCACTCTGTCTATTGCTGAATCCCCTTGCTATACACCTCAACATTCTGTTTGCCTTCGCCACTGCTTTTTTGTGTTGTGTTGAGTGTTTCAGATCACTGGTAATCATCACCCCCAGATCCTTCTCTTCCTCTGTTGCTGCTATCTGGACCCTTCCCCCAGGTAATACTCATTCCTAGGATGTCTGTCTCCAATATGCATCACTTTGAATTTCTTTGCATTGAAGCCAAGTTACCAGATCCCTGACCATCTTTCAAGTTTCCTAAGGTCTTCCTGTAGGTCCTGTACACTTCAACTGTGTCCACCCCTCCACAGAGTTTGGTGTCATCCACAAACAGGCAAATATTTCTCTTTATGCCTTCCCCAATGTTTTTTATGAAGACATTAAACAACACTGGCCCCCAACACCAATCCCTGTGGGACCCCGCTGGCAACTTCCCTGGCAATGGACAGCTCAACCCCCCCCACCACCCTCTGTGTTCTGCCATTTAACCAGCTTTCTATCCACCTTGCCATTTTCTCCCCTGCCCCAAGATCCTTTAGTTTACTGATTAACCTCCTATGCAGTACAGAATCGAAGGCCATGCTAAAATCCAGGTAAATGATGTCTACTGCCTTGTCCCCATCCACCGCCCTAGTGACCCAGTCAAAAAAGTCTATCAGGTTCATCTGACAGGACCTTCCTCCCACAAAGCCATGTTGCCTCTCATCCTGGAGACCATTCTCCTCTATATACCTTACCAATCTCTCCTTGAGTATGGTCTCCAGGAGTTTGCACACTATCAATGTCAGACTGAGCAGCCTGTAGGTCCTTGGATCATCTCTGGTTCCGCTGTTATGGAGAGGCACCACATGGGATGTTTTCCAGTCCTGTGACACCACTCCCAACTCCAGGGATTGATTGAGAAGGTCTGCCAGCAGTCCCTCAAGTTTCTCAGCTAGCTCCTTCAGTATTCTTGCATGAATGCCATCTGGACCCTGGGACGTATCTGCTTTCAGTGCAAGGAGACCCTTCCTCACTCTATCCACCTATATTATCATGTCTGTTGCCCCCCTTCTCCCCCGGGGGTAGTTTCCCCATCTTTTTCCCTAGTAAAGACAGAGCAGAAGTACTCACTGAGTGCCTCTGCCTTGCTCATTTCTTCCTCCACCCATCATCCCCCTTCCTCAACTTAACTATTGCATTCTTCCTGTCCCTCTTCTCGCTTAAATAGGATTTTTCCCCAGTCTTAATTCCTTCCACTATTTGCAGTTCCTTTTGTGCCTTTCCTTGCTGGACCACTTGCCTGCCACTTTCAGTAACCTCAGGTATTCCTTCTTATCCTCTTCACTTTCAGTCCTCCTGAATCTCTTGTTGGCCGATCTCTTGTCTCTCACTGCCCTGGCAACCTCAGACTTGAACCAGATGGGTGATTTGACCTCTGATATTTTCCCCCTGAACCTGCAACAGTCCACTGTGGCTGCTAGTATTGCATCCCTGATGACAGCCCAATGTCTATCCACCCCATGTCTGCCATGACACCCTCTAACTGCTTCCTTAGTACCTCCTGCATTTTCTGGAACTCGCTCTTCTGAAGTCCAGGATTTTGGTCTTGGTGGAGAAGTTTTCCCTTCCCATATCCAGACTGAACCACACTGAGTTGTGGTCACTACCCCTCAGGGATTCCTTGACCGATATCTCCTGCGCATGTTCCACATTTGTGAACACCAGATCAAGGCTAGCCCCTTCCCTGCTGAGCTTCATAACTCCCTGGGTCATGAACCCTCCCTGTATCACATCCAGGATCATTTGACTACTGGCACAGGTCATGGCTGGCATACCCCAGTCCACCTTAGGCAGATTAAAGTCCTCTACCACTACCACCTCCCCTTTACCTGCTGCTTCCAGCAATACCTTACATAGTTCCTTGTCCTTTTCTTCCTCTTGATTGGGCAGTCTGCAGACCACCCCAACCTTACCTTCCTCCCCCTACTAGTTTGAAGCTGGATCCATAGCGATTCCACTTTCCCCTGATCTTTTTCCTCCCTAGTGCATACTATCTCCTCCCTGACATATGCCACCACCACCCTTGCCTAACGCTCTGTCCCTTTTGTACAACTTGTACCCGCGACTAAGAGGTCCCAGTCATGGTATGCTGTAGCCCAGTTCTTGGTAACTACTGCCACGTCTAACTTCTTCTCTGCTAAGAGGACCTGCATATCTGCCATCTTGTTACCAAGACTGCGAGTATTGAGTGACACCACCCTCCATCTTGACTCTGCACCTCCCTGCTTAGTTCCTGTGACATTCTTGATCTATTGATCCACTATATTCCTCCCTCAACCCCTGCCCATAAATGACCTCCCTTACCCCTACACCCTCCCTCCTGATTGTTCCTTCCTGTGTGGGGGGAGAGGTCCACAGATCTCTCTGTCTCAAGGCAACTCTGTATCTGTGTGTATCTGTAATAAAATGGCAAAGCTGAAAATTTAGGGTCAAAATCTCACAACAGCAAAATTATGAAGCAATGATGAAATTCTTCAACTTTTACTCATAATTTACCTTTTTTTCCTACATATTGACCCCAATTTTTATGTTGGCATGCTTGCGCAGCCAACATCGTGGGACAGTGCAGTTTTGGAGGCAGGGCTGCAGTTGGGTGAATGCAGGAAACACACCAGTAGGTGCGTCCCGCATTCCTAAATCAGCCTGCATGTCGGCGCCACACCATGCATATATAATGTGGCGAGCACATCTAAGAAAAGGTCGCTGCAATCCAAGGAAAGCTCATTATATGCAGTGGTCCTTTTCTTGCCATGTTCGCTACCATTATGTGCATAATTAAATAGCCGATGACTAACTAATGATGACCGGGGTGCCCAATACCCCTTGTCGGTTAACTCCCCTTCTGTGCTGATGGGGGGCCCACTCCCTGTTGGCATAACCCCCAATTGTTTATTGCTGAGGAGGTGCCCAGTCCCCTTGGCTCGCGCCCCCACTTTCTTTGTGTGCGATGGAGGTGCCCAGACCTCGTTGGCATTACTTCCTCCGCCCCCATGTTTTGTGCCGGCGAGAGTGCCCAATCCCTCGCCGGCTACAGACACCCCCACAAACAGTTAGGTAGCAGGAACTGACCCACCCCCAGTGTGCCAAATCCTACAAAAATACAAACTGTCCCCGGCGGTTTTTTCTTTTTCCCCCTGTAAAATGAAACGGTCCCTCGTAGTCTCGATGCACCCTGCCCCACCCACTGTGCACCCTGCCTCCCCTCACCCCCCCACTCCATACTTACCTGCGGAGTCTGGCGCAACAATCTTCTGTGGACCGGGAACACGTCTGCACTCTTCAAAGCCGACCGCGAACTGAAGAAATGCCGGTAAGCTGTATAATGGAATGAATAGGGATTTTTCAACTTTAATGCATATCTCGGGTATGTTTGCAAATTTTGGCCCCAAATTTTCAACATGTGGTTTTTGGGACCCCTTTTCATGAATTCTTGCACTGTCATGGCGTTATTCTGTCCGAACGGTGATTTCGCAGTCACTGCATGCAATCACCTTTCAGGACGGAGTAACAAAATGACAGTGCCACTGTTCATGAGAGGGGCTCTTAAAAAGCCCATGTTGCAAGTTTGGTGGGAAAAATCCAAAAAATGACTGTTTTACGAGCGTGCATAGTAACTGTGCAATGCTCGCTTGTAAGTTAGCGCATTAACACTATTTTCATGTGCCGATTTTCAACACTGGCATTTTACCACACCTTCTTGTGAACCATATAGCTGTCATTTTTCACATCCTGCACAAAATGTGTTTTCGCACTTCCGTTGCAGAATAGCGCAGTTGCTATGCAAAATCAGTGTTTGGGACACATTATGAAAATGACAGTGACACTGTTCAGGAGCAGAGGTGCTAACATGCCTATGTTGAAAATTTGGTAACAATACTCCATAAAATGACTGTTTTACGAGCGTGTGTAGCAACTGCGCAATGCATGCTCATAAGTTAGCGCATTTGCAATATTTTCACACCACATTCTCAACATTGGCATTTTACCACACCTCCTTGTGAACTGTATAGCTGTCATTTTTCACATCCTTGCCAAAATGTGTTTTCGCACTTCCAGTGCAGAATAGCGCAGTTGCTGTGCGAAATCACTGTTTGGGACACATTGCAAAAATGACAATGACACTGTTCATAAGCAGAGGTCCCAAAATGCCTGTATTGAAAATTTGGTGACAATACTCCCTAAAATGACTGTTTTACGAGCATGCATTGAGCAGTTTGCACGCACACTCGTAAGTTCGCAAACTTATATTTTCACTCCACATTTTCAACAGTGCCATTGTTCTACACCTCCTAATGAACAGTACTGTCATTTTTCACATCCTGACCAAAATCTGTTATTGCAGTTCTGGCGCACAATAGTGCGGTCGCTGTGGAAAGCCCGTGTTCGAGACACATTATGAAAATTGCAGTGACACTGTTCATTAGCAGATGTCCTAAAATGCCTATGTTGAAAATTTAGGGACGAAAGTCAAAACAATGAGTGTTTTACGAGTGTGTGTTGCACAGTTTGCATGCACACTCATGACTTTGTGAATTTGTAATACTTTCCCTCCAGCTGTTCATCATTGCCATTTTTCCATACCATACAGTACAGCTGGCTGAAATGTGTTTTTGCACGTCCAGTGCAGAATTGCACCGTCACTGTGCAAAATTACTTTTCGGGACACTTTCAGGAAATGAGGGTGACACTATTCATCAGCAGGGGTCCTAAAATGCGTATGTTGAAAATTTAGTGGCGAAAGTCCAGACAATGACTGTGTTGCAAGTGTGCATTGCGCAGTTTCCACGCACCCTTGTAACTCTGTCAATCTGCAATATTTTCATGTCGCATTTTCACCACTGGCATTTGTGCACACCTCATTATCAACAGTCCAGCTGCCATTTTCCACAGCCTGCCCAAAATGCATTTCCGCAGCACTGCCACACAGTGGCGTACTCGCTGTGCAAAATCACCTTTTGGGACACATTAACAAACTCACGGCACTATGCCTCTCCACCTCTGCCACTGCCAATGCCAGCACGACAACATCTGGCATTGACAAATGCTTGTTTAATACAGCCTTTTTATTTTTTTCTCAATGAAAGGTTTTATTGGATTTAAAGTAAAACAGATATACATAATACACATTGCTGTGATTGATGAGTTAACAGTAACATTCTATATTAACTGAACAGCATCAACATATTCCTCTGCATATTGTATAACTAACTACATTAAGTGTAATCAAATCTAAATGATGTGCTTAATGAAACTTGTTGCTGCAAGTACAGAAAAATGTAAACAGTAAACAATAAATACATGTAAAGTCATACCAGTATAAATGGAGAGCACAGTAAATAAGCATAAACTTCTTACCTTACATAAGATGTTTCATAAATTGCTTATAAACTTCTCTATATGGTCTCTCCCCGTGATGTGATTTCCGACAGTAGTTCCCATTTTTTTAAATACCTATCAACAAGTAATATTAAAAAGAAAAGAAAGGAAGCAAGAAAGTATTAGAAGTAGAAAAGAAGGCTTAATAAGATAAAGAAAAAGCCAGCTTATTCTATGAAAGGATAAAAAGTCCTGAACGAGATGCATCAAAGAGATGCACAATATGCTAGTGACATGAAAAATCTATGATGTTCATATTTTAATGTGATTGTTTTTGAGCAAAAGTTTCGTAGATCATATTCCATTTGGTTAACAAAACTTTCACCATGGCCTAACATTAGATGAGCCAGTCTTTATAGACAAAGATAAACACTCATTTCTCCACTCAGTAATGGAAGGTGCTCCTTCCTCCAGCCATTTAGAAAGTATGGCATTTTTGACAGATGTAGAAATACAGTAGGTTGTATGGTGAGTCTCTGTTCTTTAGACCAGTTTGAGTGTTCATCAAAATGTGCTATGAGACAAGTTTCCATATTAAGTTTGTTTTTAAGCCATATTATGTCCCCTCCTTCCAGAATATCTGTATGTGTTTGCATTTCCAAAACATGTGAAGCAAGTTAGCATTTTCCTCACCACATTTATTACATGCGGAAGTAACCCGAAGTCCCATTTCATACATCTGCATAGACGAGTAATATAAACTGTGAAGAGATTTAAAGTGGACTAGCTTCATGTTAACCGTTTTAAATGTTTTGAGTGAAGAAGTCCAAATCTTTGCCCAGTTCCAATGATCTACTTCTTTACCTAGGGCGAGTGACCACCTCCTAACATTATCATTATCATTATCTATTCCCCAACCACTTCTATTAAAAGGGTGTAAAAAGTAGAGATGGAAGGTCGCAGATGGGAATAGGCTAAAAAGGCCTTGGTGCTGTCATTAGTATTACATTTTTGTAGGTCATTATTATAGAAATTTAGGATTATGTCTGATATTAAAGCATGCTTATGTTGATCTTGAAAATTCAAATTCTAGGTTTGAGACAGCTCTGAGTAGGATCTAAGACTTTCATTCTTTAACATATCTCTAAAGCTACTGATACCCTTTAACTGCCAGTCCTGAAAATCTAATGTCTCACCATTGTGCATAAAGTTTAGATTTTTCCTCAAGGGTTGGGCAGTAGAAAATTTGATATCCATTCGTAGGAATTTCTGACTGATCATAAGTAGTCTAATGTTATCCATTATAACCTTCTTCTGTATGTTTTGGATAGGTTTGGCAAAGAGTAGAGCAGCTGTACTTATTTTCGGGGCCTCGGTCATGTTTCTTTCAATATTTAGCCACTCAGGTATTTCTTCTGTGTTATTTGATGAGGTAAACCATTTAACTGACTGAGATACTCTGGTAGAGAGATAATACAGGTAAAAATCTAGGAATTCCAGACCGCCACATTTTTAAGTGTAGATATTTTAATATGTGACATTCTACTCCCTTTATACTCCATAGAAATTTATTTATATTACTTTGTAAATCAGAAAACCACTTTTTGGGTATAAAAATAGAAGCATCTGAAACACAAAAAGAGCTTTTGGTAATATGTTCATTTTAACTGCCTCCATCCTGCTCCAAAAACCCAGTGGTAAGCAATTCCATTTAGCTAGTGAATTATAAATGTTAAGTTTGAGAGACTTAAGGTTGACGGCGACAGTTTTCTCTGGAGTTTTACATAACTTTATATCAAGATAATCTATTCCTTCTTGTTTCCGTCTTATGCCCATGCTAGTTATGTCAGTTTTATAACAATAACAATTTAATGGTAAGAAATGTGATTTTTCTTTATTTAGTGTGTAACCCAATATTTTCCCAAATTCAGAGTATCCAAGATCCTGGAGATGGAGTTCTTAAGGTCCTGTATTGAAAGAAGAATATCATCAGCATACAAGGAAGTTAACAATTTCTTATTTTGTAGAGGGATACCCTTGATGATATCATCTTGTGCTAGCTTCCTTACTAGAGGGTCTATGGTGAGATCAAAGAGTAATGGAGATAAAGAGCAACCTTGTCTGGTACCTATAAGGAGTGAGAAATTAGCAGAAGTCATCTCATTTGTTATTACAGATGCTGATAGGTTCATATATAATACTCTAACCCATTTGGTGAATTCTTCAGGAAATCCGTATAGATTCAAGGTATTAAATATATGCGACCATAGGACGTTGTCAAAGGCCTTTTGTGAACATTGAAAAAAGCTAAATCCTCACACATACTGTGGATTAAAAGGAACTAACTTGTCAACTACTGTTGTATACATCAAATATTTAGTGGTCGGACTCAATATTTTTGTCTTTTATTTGCACTACCATTGCAAAGTTTATATATGTATTGTATTCAATTTGGCTGTTTATTGTACCTGTGTCTAACCTTAATGAGGAGCCTTTGTAAATGCGTAACTGACTCAAAGGCTTGTAATTCCGATACCATTAAATAAAATTAAAAAAAATATGTATATATGCCATTTAACATCCCAGTAGTGAGTGGGCATGACTTTCATGACTCACTTGTGAGTTATAGTTTGTCAGTGTCAGTGGCTCAGTAGGTAGCACACTCGCCTCTGAGGCTGGGAGATCAGAGGGCTGTGGGTTCAGTTCCCACATCTGGCACTTGGGTTAATATCCCAGTACTGACACTGTAGTGCAGCATGAGAGGGGTGCTGCACTTCTGAGGTGCTGTCTTTCGGATGAGACGTTAAACCGAGGTCCCATCTGCCTGGATTGGTGGTAATTCAGGTGGATGTTAAAGATCCCATGGCACTTATCGAAAAGAGTAGGGGAATTTCCCCGGTGTCCTGCAATTTCCTCATTCACTCAAAAAATACCACCAACAGCTTAATCTGGTTCAAGGTCAGTTGGCATTCATCTGTATCCCCCTCCCCCGGGCCGTGCCTGAAAATAGGCAGGATTTGTCTAGTGCACTTACCCGGTCAACAAAAGCTAAATAAATAAATAAAATAAAATAAAATAAAATAAATAGTCTCACCACCTCACCACTGAAGATAAAAGAGTCAGCCCATAGCAAATTCCACACATGTCACAGGCTATAGTTAGGATTGAGTAGCATGTTTAATGTTAAACCTCAAATGTTGTACTTTAATAACTTTGCAACTGATCAATGGATTTTCTCAAAATGTGTCCTGTAATGCCCTGTCCTGTGAGGTAGATCTCTTGATGTGGCAAGTTTTGTTCTGGTTGGATATGTGGATTCTGAGATCTGGACAGGGCAAAAAGTCATAAGGTTGCCACTTTTTGCAGTTTTTGTCCTCATCACCCTGTGTCCAGATGGTGTGGAATTTTAGTGTGATTTTTTTATGGTAGAGAAAGCTTGAGTTACAGAACAGGCATGCTTTGTTTTGTGTAATAATATTAATTTGTTACAAAGTTATTACGTTTTTCATTTCCCATTGTTTTCAATGAGATTACTTTTCAGGATAGAGGGAGAAAGATCGACAAAGGATTTGTTCTTGGCGGGGGAGGGATTCACTCTTGTGAGACTCATTTCTTTTTTGTGAGAAAAAAAACAACTTTTTCACCAGCCGCCATTGTGTTTCAATTTTTTCTCAATTTTTTTTCAAAAGCCACAAAAATTACATCCTGGAGAGAGACTACCACACCTAGCTGGCTCATCGGGACTCTGTTAGGTAATCTGCACTTCAAAGTTAGGGATATACTGCAGAAATGTGTTTTATTTACTGTAAAGAATCCTTTTTTGTGACCGCGTGATACAAAAAAAAAATCTTTTTTTGTATCATGAGTCTTGAGAATGCTTTCCCTGTATTTCCCTGGTGTCTAGTGGCACTCCCCCACCCTCTGATTGTGATTCTAACTTTCTTGTATAATTTCCCTGGAGTCTAGTGGCACCCTGTCACCCTCTAATCATTGTACCCACTCTTTTTTCTAATTTCCCTGGTGTCTAGTGGCACCCCAACCCTCCGAATATTTGTCCAAGTACAACATCCAGTGCCCAGAGCAGCATGGTTATAAAAAAGGCCACAGCATGACAACTGCTCTCATTGTCTTCATGGACTTCATCCATAAAGCACTTGACTGTGGTCACCTGGTGGGATCAGTGTACATTGATCTCACCAAGGTCTTTGATATGGTCAGTCACAATCTGCTACTGGCATCTCTATGCGATGCAGGTGTCCAGCTGATTCAAGGATTACCTGACTGACAAATCTCAAAGGGTCAATATTGGGGATGCATTATCCACCTCTCAACCTGTCCACTCGAGTGACCCACGGGGCTTAATTCTCAGCCCACTCCTATTCAGCATCTTCCTCAACTTGCTCCCTCAAGTTTATAACACCAACCTCCTCTTCCTTCTCTATGTGGACAATTCTGTGCTCATCACTAATGATGCCAACCACACTGCCCTAGGGCTAAGGCTTCAGTCTGACTTTGCAGCTGTAGAAAGCTGTTTTTTGCACAAAAAGCTGATTATGAATTACAAAAAAACAAGTCCATGATCTTTGCCAGTCCCCAAAACAAACAAGTCTCAACCACCCTTTCCATCACAAATGCTGCCAACATCCTCATTGACCAGGTCCACACCTTCAAATGCCTGGACATTACTCTTGACAGTGCCTGTTCTTACAGGGAGCATGTCTGCAACATCTCCAAGGTTGTCAACCCAAGAATCGGTCTGCTACATAGGAACAGGCACAACCTGATGCAGGATGCTCTTGCCATAGCCGTCACCAGTTCCATACTATCTATCATTGATTATGGCCTGATAATTTATGGTTCCGCCACAGACACCACCCTTAAGTGAATCCACACTACTCTAAATAAATCCTGCTAGCTGATCACTGGTGCCTCTAAACATACACATAATTGCGAACCTCTACTCCAGTACTAACTGGATAACCCTCAAGGGTAGATTCTCCTACCACATGGGTGTATTCACTAAACAAAATCAGCATGGGACTCATCGCACTGTCCTGTCAGCCTCTTCTCAACCCGGCCACTAAAGCCCATGGTACCAGGAGTGGTACCAGAGTCTCCTACCAGATTTCTTTTTGCTGTACCTCCCAGGCCCAATGGTCTTACAGGTACTGGGCACCCAGCCTGCTTAATGCCACCCCCCTGATGTTCTTGATACCCCTAACTCTGGGTCTCTTCAAGCAGATGCTTAAGAATTACCTCTGCACTCAGTAGGTGTGACTGTCCCACCTAGCCCACCTCTCCGCTCTGGATTTATCTGACTAATTCAACAATAATTGACTGCTCTTCAATGGTTATGCCTCATCCTGCACAAATGTACTAATATGACTGCAATCGCCTTTCTCTAATGTTTCTGACAAGATCAGCCTCAATTGATTGCTTTCTAATGGCTATTTATTTATTTTATTTAATTTTTGTTGACCGGGTAAGTGTACTAGACAAATCCTGCCTATTTTCAGGCATGACCCGGGTGAGGGGGATACAGATGAATGCCAACTGACCTTGAACCAGATTAAGCTGTTGGTGGTATTTTTAGTGGATGAGGGAAATTTGGCCAGGACACCGGGGAAATTCCACTACTCTTTTCTATAAGTGCCATGGGATCTTTAACATCCACCTGAACTACCACCAATCCAGACAGATGGGACCTCGGTTTAACGTCTCATACGAAAGACGGCACCTCAGAAGTGCAGCACCCATCTCATGCTGCACTACAGTGTCAGTTCTGGAATAGTAACCCAAGTACCAGATGTGGGAACTGAACCCACAGCCCTCTGATCTCCCGGGCCTCAGAGGCGAGTGTGTTACCTAGTGAGCCACTGACACTGCAGGTTAAACCTTAGCCTGCACAAAAGTAAATCGTACAAATGTAATTGCCAGTGTTTAATGGCTCTGCCTTATTGTTCATATCTACTGTCTCTATCTTATCTAGTGTATTTTGTTCCCCCTCAATATCCTGCATTGCTGTGTATTGCCATCTCCTTTTGTTACCTTGACGTGGAACCTCTTTAAAAGATTCTCTCGACTTAAAGGTTGTATTCTGATGGTGGGATATTCAGAAGGGTTGCGCATGGCATCAACCCACTGATGCGCCCCGGCACGATATTCAGAAGGGGAATGTGCGTGGCACAAATCCCAATGCACCGGAGTGCATCAGTAATGTATGTGGTGCAAGTAGGGGGGCGTGCTCATGCATACACTGCACATCCCAATATTCAGCCCGGGATGTGCCGAGCAGATGCAGGCACAACCCGTACCTGCGACGCATATAGTTGAGTGAAAATTAAAAGGAGCAACAGCTGGCCACCCACAGGTGAGCTGCTATATTGCAGTGTGCAACACAGCAGCTGCCAGCTGTGGGTGGCCACTCGAGCTCCAGTGGCACCTTCATGGTAGCGCACCCTCCATGCCCTATCATGGGCATTAGTAATGTATTAATAGTCCAATAACCCTGGTGGTCCAGTGGACCGCTCGCAGCCCGATCGCGGGGTGAAGTATAATTAAATATGCCTCCTATACCCCTGGTGGTCCAGTGGACTGCTCGCAGCCCGATCGCGGGCAGAAGTATAATTAAATTGCCTCCTGTATCCCTGGTGGTCCAGTGGACCGCTTGCAGTCCGATCACGGGCCTCAGTTATAAAATATTAAAACCAATCCATCCCTGGTGTTCCAGCGGTACCCCCATCCCCACCCACACTGAGCCCCACCACCCGCTCCTCCCCGGTCAGTGGAGGTGGCAGCTCCACCCGCATGCCGCCCTGTCACCCACCGACTGACTCCGTGCAGTAGGGCTGTACTCCCATTGCTCCACAGTGTGGGCCAATGGGCATGTAGCCCATACCATACTACACAATCCAGAAATGTGAATGGATCCATTCACAATTCTGGAATGTGTAGTATGGTAGGGGCTGCATGCCCATTGGCCCATGCTGTGGACCAATGGGTGTACAGCCCTACTGTATGGAGTCAGTTGGCGGGTGGTGTGGCAGCATGTGGTTGGAGAGCTGCTGCCTGCCACTGACCACTGACTGGGGCGTAACGGGGTGGTGGGGCTCAGTGGGCAGGTGGGGAGGGGTTTATCGCTGGACCACCAGGGATGGATTGGTTTTTAATATTTTATAACTGACGCCCGCGATCGGTCCACTGGACCACCAGGGATATAGGACGTTTTACATATAGTACATATGCCTGTGATCGGGCAGTGGGGCACTTTGCTGCTTGTGTAGGGGACGTTGGTCGCCAGGCACAAGTCGCCGGGGATGTGCGCACCTGCATGCAGATGGGGCGATAATGACATGCAAATGGCCCCATTTGTGCCTTGCATGCATTATGGCCCCATTTGCATGTGCACTTTTGAATATTGCGGGTGATGCACCTAGCACAATGGCACTTGCCCTGCCCCACTCTAGCCACTTGCGCTGGTGCAGTGCCACTGCGCTGTGCACATTGCGGGTGGCCACAGCGTGATATTCAATGGTGCTGAGCCATGACGCAGCACCATTGAATATCACCCTGTCAGTGCCCTGGCACATCCCAGTTGTGCTGCACCCAAGCTTGTGCCATAGCTTGGCGCAGTCTGAATATCCCATCCTAAGACTTTAAATAAATAAATAAATAAATACCTGAAAAAATAATAGTCTCCTGTCTTTTTTTTATCCTGAAAAAAAAAGAAAATGGTCCTGTCCCCTTCCCCCATCCCTACCCTCCCACTGAGCACCCACCTCCCCACACTTACCAACAGAGGTCGTAGGCTGGCATCTTCTGTGGACCGGGACACATCTGCACTCTTCAAAATGAAACCGCAAACTGAGGACTCAAGGGAAAATGCTGTATAATGTATTTCAATGGCATTTTCAACTTAGGTTCATAACTTTGCCATTTGCTTTGAATTTTTTTATCCAGATTTTCAATGTGACCTTTTTGGGACCCCACCTCATGAGCACTGTAACCATAGTTTTGTTAAACGGGCCTGGAAGGTGATTTCATGGTTGCTGTGCGAAATCACCTTTCGGGCTCGAATAATGACATTTCACCACCAGTGCACATAAGGTGGGGTCCCAAAAAGGCCATTTTGAAAATTTGGTAGAAAAATTTCCTAAAAATGCCCACGTTATGTGCATTCATTGAAATTGTTCTACACACATGCCTAACTTTGGTAATTTTCAATATTTTGACTCCAAATTTTCAACATGGTTATTTTTTCACACCACCTCATGAACAGTACAGCTGTCATTCTTCACATCCTGTCCAAAATGTGTTCTCACCTGTGGAGCAGAATGGCATTTTGACACAGATTTGAATATTTTATCATAGAAATATAGAAACATAGAAACATAGAAGTTGACAGCAGAAGGAGTCCACTAGGTCCATCTAGTCTGCCCATTTGTTTTAGACCTATTTGACACTCTAGTTGCACTTTGTAGTCAGGGGTCCCTTATGTCTATCCCATACATTCTTGAATCCCCCCCACAGTGTTGACCTCCAAAACCTCTTGGGTCAGGTTGTTCCAGGCATCCACCACTCTTTCTGTAAAGAAAAACTTTCTGGTGTTGGTAGAGAACCTCCCTCCTTGCAGCCTGAGGTCATGTCCCCTGGTTCTGGAGCCCTTCTTGAAGTGAAAAGGTTCCTGTGCCTGTACCTTGGTAATGCCTTTTATGTACTTGAATGTTTCAATCATGTCCCCTCTCTTTCTGCTCGTCTCCAGTGAGAACATATTCACTTCTCTAAGTCTTTCCTAATAGGACATGTACTGCAGACCCTGAATAATTTTTGTCACCTTTCTCTTTACTGTTTCTACCTGGTGAATGTCCTTCCTGAGGTGAGGTTTCCAGAACCGGACTCTGTATTCCAGGTGAGGCCTGACCAACGATTTGTTTCTCTTCCTGCTCGTGATATCCTACGGGATTTATGAGGTGGGGTCATAATGTTGAGCTGGCAGTATAGCCTAGAGGTTAGAGTAATGGAGTAATGAGCTGTGAACAAGCTTGGTACATCCAGCAGACCAGACCTTGGTATGATTCTTGCAACCTCCACTTGCATACTGTGTGACTCTGAGCAAGTCACTTAACCACCCAGTGCTTCCAGGTCGTCCCTGAAAACAGGCACATGTACCTAGTGGGCCTCACCCAGTTGGCAAAGACTAAAATAAAAAATAAATATAAAGAAATAAGAAGATTTGAAAATTTGAGTTCAAATAATGAAAAAAATGCCAAAATCATGACCATTTGTTGCAATTTTGCTACGTTCGATTGTAACTGCAGAAATGTTAAATATTTTTACCACAGATTTTCAATATAGCTTTCTTATTACCCCACCTCACGTAAGTCACAGCTGTAATTTTTCAAATCCTTCCCAAAATGTGTTTTCACACCAGTGGCGCAAAATGGCATTGCAGTTGCACAGAATTACGTTTTGGCAGTGATTCAAAAATGTTCTGTACCGGGTACATGAAGTGGAGTAATGAGATGGCTATTCTGAGAATTTGGTCACTATTGTCCTATAAATGGGCGCAGGGCCTGGAGGGCCCTGTGCTCACAACTTGCTATGCGTGCCATACCATCTAGATATAGATATATCTCTGGAGCATAGGATGGACTTTGCTCTCCTACAGTAAAATAAGGATACTATTACACTATCTCAAAAAGTAAGAAAATAAGTAACAAAAAACTTTGTTAGTGCTCCAGTTAGAGTCAAAGCACAAAATTTGGGAAATGAGGTGTTAGGGTTTCCAACCCTGAGATCCCACCCTACCAGACCAGGCAGGAGAACAGGTGTGGGGTATGCCTTGGGAGTCTCAAGCCTAAAGCTCTCCCCATTCTCATAAAGTCTACACATTTCACCTTATTTACAGATGGAATTGGATGAGTGTTAGGCTTGAGAAACCCAAGGTACACTCCAAACCTGCTCTCCTGCCTGGTTAGGGATGGTGGGGTGTTAGGGTTGGAAACCCTAATGCTTCATTTCCCAACTTTTGTCATTTTGACCCTAACTGGAGCATTAACAACGTTTTTTGCACCATTTATACTGTGTATGTATATATACAGTGTGTATATATATATATATATACACACAGACGTACTGTCATGGTCGCTCCACTATATTTAGGGTTGAGTAGGGTGTTTAACGTTAAACCCCAACTTTTGCACTTTAATAACTTCACAACCATTATATGGATTTGCATGGTCTCACGGGGTAGATGTCTGGGTGTGCCAAGTTTTCTTCCAGTCAGATGTGTGGATTCTGAGATCTGACTAGTACAAAAAGTAAATTTTCGCCATTGGTTATAATGGGTTTTATGTCTGACATCTGTAGTGCCCAGACAGTTTTGAATTTTGGTCTGAAATATTCAGGGTGGAAAGCGGCTGACCCAAAAATGTGCCTTTTGATGGTTTGGTGAAAAAATATGAATCTGTTCCAAAGTTATTTAATTTTAAATATTTTATACATTGGTTCTGAGCATGTTCAGTAAGCACCTCAAGATAGCTGTATGAAATGAAAAAAATAATTATTTTGTCGTATTGACATCATCCTTTTCATGAGTGGCAAATTATTTTTCATTTGGTCACCATCTTGTTTTTTGTTTTTTCTAAAAATTCAGATTTGGCAACCCTCGAAAATGACATTCTGGGGAGCAACCAACACATGTAGCTTGCTTACCGGGATACCCTTAGCTGGATTATACAGTTAATGGTTCAAGAAAGGCCCTTTCATTGTGTTTTTTATTTTATTAATCTTTTTTGTATCGCATGATATGAAAAAAGATTCTTTTTCATCGTAAAACAAATACTTTCCCTGGTGTCTAGTGGCACCCCCCCGCCCTCCGATTGCCATCCCTCTTGTTATAGCATTTGTTCCTAGTGTCTAGTGGCACCCCCGATCGCTGTCCCCATTCTTACAATATATTTTCCTGGTGTCAAGTGGCACCCACACCTTCTGATCACTGTCCCATAACAATAAAACATTTCCCTGGTGTCTAGTGGCACCCCCACCCTCCCATTGCCAGCCTGTGCTTACCATACATTTCCCTGGTGTCTAGTGGCACCCCCACCCTCCAATCATTGTCCTGGCTATAATCAGTAATTTCCCTGGTGTCTAGTGACACCCCCCACCCTCTGATCGCTGTCCCTGCTATATGTCCTAATATTTTCTTGATTTCTAGTGGATCCACCTCCAGTCTCCATCCCTATATTGAACTCTCCTGTAATACAGAAAACTGTCCTTCGATGTCTTTATTTTCCTTTTCTAATCTATTTAAAAAAAACAAAGTCCATCGCTGATTGCACCCCCCACCCTGTCCTCCCACTCAGCACTCACCACTCCACAATCCCCACACACCCTCACTCACCTGAACAACTTCCATGGCGAAGACCAACTCTCTGCTTGAAGACACATCTTGCTGCTGGAACTGCTGACTGCAATATGAGAAACTAAGGTAAGTGCTGTTCAATGTATTTCAGTGGAGGTTTCAACTTTGGTGCATAACTTTGCCATTTTTGCATATTTTTACACCAAATTTTCAACATACCCTCTTTGAGACCCCTTCTCATGACCAATGTTGGTGTCATTTCACAAATCCCACCTGAAAGGCAATTTCATGGTCGGTTAGCAAAATCACCTTTCAGGTGGAATTTAACAATTTTCACCATACTTGTTCATGAGGTGGGGTCATAAAATGATATGCTGAAAATGTGGGGTCAAATGTCACAAAAATATCTAAGAGATTAATAATGTATTCGTTATTTTTCTCCCTTGCTTCGTAACTTTTTAATTTTCAATATTTTCACCCCAAATTTTCAACATAGCCATTTCTCTACACCACCTTATGAATGTGACAGCTGTCATGTTTGAAATGTTGCCCAAAGTGTCTTTTCGCACCTCTGGCAAGGAATGATGCCCTGGTGCCACAGAATAACGTTTTGGCAGGGATTTCATCATTTTTACTACTGGATTCATAAAGTGGCATAATAAGAAGACTATGTTTACAATTTGGTTGCTGTTCTCCTACAAATGGAAGTGCAGGGCCCCAAACATACATACTGTATATGCATCTATGGAGGGATGGCAGTGCAGGGCCATAGGGCCCTGCCCTATACTCCAACAGGAAAATAGGATACAGTTATATATTATTTCAAAAAGGAAGGAAATTATTTGCAAAAAACTGCATCAATGTAACATTTAAGATTCAGGCTAAAACGACAAAAGTAGGGAAATGTGGCTTTAGGGTTTCCAACCCTAAAACCCCAGTGTCACCCCTAAAGGAAATCAGGGGCAGAGTCTTCCTAAGAGTTGTCAACCCTAATGCTCACACCATTCTGTGCACTCCAGAAACATACACACCTAATGGGGTGGGCATTAGGGTTGACAACCTCTAGGAAAACTCCACTCCAATTTCCATTAGGGGTGGTATTGGGGTTTTAGAGTTGGAAACACAGCCCCATTCCTACTGTCACCGCCTGAACCGTGTTGCATTAATACAGTTTTACAAATATACGGTATATCTATATATATATATATATATATATATATATATATATATATATATATATATAACATACATAACAGATGGATGCCACTTCTCCTAAAAGTGGTTGGTAGGTATTTCCCAGTATATGTTTTGTCTCTGTGTTCACAATTGCAATTAATATTCACAGTAACCATTCAATGGTTATATACAATAAATGCTAAGTCAGTGTGGCATGCAAGGACAGAACCCCATGGAGGGGTCAACCAGATCAATACACCACCTGTGGGGGGGGGGCGGTCATCAAATGTCACATTCAAAAGACTACCATAACGAATGCAAAATGGCACAGATAACATAGGGAGATGCAACCATCGCAACACAAGAGTACCTGGTGTCTGGTGGTGCACCCTCACAACAATCCACCACCCCATGCCCATACTGTGCAAACACTTCACTGGTGATAGTGGTCACTCACCACTCCTGCACCCATGCTTGATGTTGTGATTACTATTCCTTGGTGTCTAGCAGTCCCTCCTCCCCACCCTATCCTTTTCCCGGTATCGATGAGACACACCCCAATTTGTCAAGTCTCACCACCCCCCCATGATGACACCTGTCCCACCACAGCCCCGCATGACTCTGTTAGCAAGGTATTCCCCCACACACAACAAACCCCCAACACCTTATCACAACAGTGATCTGTAGTCCCACCAGTCCTTCTCTTAGTGGTTCTTCATGCCCCACCACACCTCACGGCAGCAACAACCCAGCCCCAGGGCACCTTCACCTGACAGTGGTTGCCGTGAGTAATAGGGGTGCCAGCCACACAGGCATACACACAGCACCTCACACAAGCACTTTCTCACAGTAGCAGTAAGCCCGGTGGATTTATAGGGTTTGTGGATTTATAGGGTTTGGAGGACGTGGCTTGCCCAATAAATACTGTTAGAGGGTTGCTGGTCAGTGTCATGTTTTGAGTGATGTGTCGCATGCACATAGCTCTCCACTGATGTAAACCACTATTGAGGGATGTGATCAGTGGGCACAGATCACTGTTGTGTCACGGCATGAGGGGTTTGTTGTGTGGGGGGGCTACCTTGCTAACAGAGTTACACAGGCCTGTGGTGTGGTGACTGTCACCGTGGTGCTGGGGTAAGTGACTGACAAATGTGGTGTGCTGTCATCAATACAGAGAATGGGATCGGTTGTGGGGAGACACCGCTAGACACAAGGAAATAATACATACATGGGGCATGGTTGCATGTGTGCGGGGCAGAGTGCCTAGCACCCAGAACAGTTTGCACTGTGTGGATGGTGGATCTCGGGGAGTGGGGCACCACTAGACCCAGGGACATGATATTTTCTATACCGAGGCATGTGTTTTGCTGGCATACAGCTATGCTTCTGCTGGTCTGGCACGAGTCAAAAGGCCAAGTGCACCTAACACCTGTGGCATGATGTTTTCCCGGCAAGAGAGACACCTCACCCCTATATGGTTGATAGTACACATGGGCTCATTCTTCTTACTGAATAAAAGGCTTCAAAAGAAAAAAAAATCCAAGACTAGGTGTGACATTGGTTTTTGGTTGTTTCAAAACAGTTTGATGACCACATAAAGAACGCTTATGGGACCATGCCTGTCACAAGCTATGCGTAGAACATTTGCACATTACAACACATGCACTATGATGCCTGGGAAAAAGGGTTGTGTTCTTTTGTGCAGTATAGACACTTGGGTGAGCACAGGTGACAGTGCTACTGAGGGTGTCAGTCAGAGAATGCGGCAGACATTGAGAATGAGCATCTGCAAACCATGCATTTACTCCCCAGTTCGTGGTGTTGGTGGTCACTGGGGAATGTGTGCCAGTGGAAGTCTGAGTTAAGCCACTTGGCATGGATGCAGAAAGAAGGTACAATACCACAGGAACACTGGCTCAAGGGCATCTGGGTGGAGCTGCAGTGATCTTAGGCAGCGGTGAAATTAGGGACCACTGTGGTCTTGTCTGGGTCATTACTGACTTGCAGTTAAGAATGACTACCCACATTAGGGTGATTACAAAAGTCCACCATTGCTTGACAAATTAATCTTGCATCTTCCTGTGTGGATCCTCTGTTAGACTACTCCAAGGCAGTTGTACATGGTTGTGGTAAATTGGTGGTGTCACCCAGTATCCATTCAGACTGAAATGAGTCACCATGGTGCTCACATAACTTATGTAAGATGCAACAGGTTAGCACAACAAGGGGAATAAATCTCAAGTTGGTTTCCATACGTTTCAGCAAAAATCTCCACCAGCCTTTTAGCCTCCCAGATGAATTCTCAGCCACCATACATGCACTTGATAATCAGTGGTCGAATGTTTTTTTTCTCCTGAGACAGTCTCCCCATGTCAGGGAAAGGTTTCATTAGCCAAGAAAATAGTGGGCATGCTGGAACTCCCAGTGGGTGTATTAGTACATCCATATTTGATATTTTACGTGTCCAGTTTGGAAATAGTGACCCCTGAGTAGCTTTGGCATATAGTAGATTGTTTGCCAAAATCCAGACATTGTGAACATTGTCTGGCCATCCAATGTAGACATCCCAAAAGCAATACTGTTGGTCCACCACAGCCTGCATCACTACAGAGTACCATCCTTTATGGTTGTAATAGTCACAGTGATCATTGGCAGGTGCCAGGATTGGAATATGTGTGCCGTCGATGGTGCCTGCTGTTTGCGGAAACAAAGCACTCTTCAAATCCTTCCAGAATTACTTGCAGATGTGTCCCTGAGGGGTGAGCAATAACACCACAGAATGACTTTATGATGGTTCAGCAGTCATCATGCACTATTAAACACACCGCTGATCTGGAAACACTAAACAAGTTGGCCAATGGTACAGTAGTCATTGTTTGTTGCCAGTCTCCACAATGCAATAGCCAGCCAGATGTCTGTTGCTATGACTTGATGCATGTTGGTGTCTCTTCATTGGATCAACGGTTCAGTCTAACACAGAATTAAATAAAATGTTGCTTTGCTCATTCTGAAAATTTCTGTCCACTGTGCTTCACTGGATGAGGCGGTCACCATATTCCAAATGACAGAATTATAAACTCTAGCCCACACACACCTAGATGAGGAGAGACTGGTGGCAGTCAGAAGCAACATAATGGCAAAAATTATATTTCTTCTGCGGTGCAAATACTGACATACTCCGTCCATCTGCTGTTGCATCAGAAACTCATGTCATTGTGCCCAGCTGGGACGTTGTTACAGAAAAAGTGCCTGAGCTCTGAATCTATGGTGTTTTGTCCTTGTGTTTATATTTTGACCTTGAAGGAGACAGGGAATTCTAACTCAAAATATCTTTAATGTGCACCTTTTATGCTGGCGTCAACAGACTCACAGTGAGGGACATAGCCACACACTTGTTCTAGGATCCCACTTTCAGGTTCCCTGCAAACTCCCCAACCCCATATCACACAAATTGCATCTGTTTCCTGTACAGAGCCTTCTGTGCGCAAAGAAGCATGCTGGGAGCTTCCTCTGAGTGCTGAAGCACACACCCCATCTAGTCCACATGGTGGCTTGTGCCACTCACTACAGAATGTGTTCTGACCTTTGCAGTGGCTCTGGGAGTAGATTACTGGACGGCTTACCATGATTGGGTAAGTGTCCACATGATAGCTTTTGCAGTGAAGCAATATGAGCGCATGACTTGCTCCGCTGCAAAAGTTATTGTGTAAATGAGCCTAAAGTGATGTAGGAAAGGAATCTTAAAGGGAAAGTCCCCTCAGCCTTTTATTCTGTTTCCCTGTATAGTTAGTAGGCATGTACAATGATTGCCTCTATTGCACCCTCCTAATTTCATCAGGATTTAAATGTAATTGAGGGTACTTAAGTCTGGTGTGAAAGGCTGCTTCACTCCATTGTAAAGGTCATTACCTGACTCATGTAAGGCATCCTGGAATTTTATGATGTTTTGGTGCTAAAGCCTTCAGTAGTTGCACTGTATAAGTCAGTGCTGTTGAAGTCCTCTGCGGTCCTGATGTTCTTGTCTTATGCTGGCCATGAAACTTTACAAAGCATAATAAGTGCTCCACTATTTTCTGTAGTTTAAAGTGTATCTGAGTTAGAAAAAGTACTTTTAGAGAATACAGGAACTTCACAAGACATGTAACAGAACTGAATGAGAGTACAACTTCTGCTGGATTGTGCATGTACGCATCATCAGCTTCCATGATGCCTTGCATGAGTGGGGTCATGACCTTTGGAAGGGAGACATGTTTTCACACCAGGGCAAAAAAAGAGTGAAGCAACCTCATTTATATTTAAGTGATGATACCATTAGGGGGATGCAAGAGAGGGAATCATTGTTCATGCCTACAAACTACACAGGTATACAGAAAAGAGATTGAGGGGACTTTCCTTTTAAGTTATTACTAGAAGACTAGAAGGTTTATTACAAGAACAAAATTTACATGGTACCAGAAGAGCACTGATTGGGTGCTGTGGTTCCTGTGTTGAGAAATGTTCCTGACCACGGTGGAATATGCTATGGCCATTATTTATCTATTGGTTATCCTGGTGGTAAACTGAGCTGGCAGTCCCTTTCCCAGTTACCTCCAGGACATGAATGACAAGGCAGCATATATATAAGAGTGCAGAAGATAACAGAAAAACATTCACAGATAACATTTACTAATAATACAGTTAATAACAAGGACATTGTTGTCCATTTCTATTTATGTCATGACTCCCTATCTGTCCTCCATCTCCCCTCTCTCTCTCTCTCCCCAGCTCCATCACCCATCTTCTCTGGGACTTATCTCATTCCTCTATTGCCCCATGGCTTACTCTCCATGGTAGGGCTCTTTCATCAGGGTGAGTCACTGTAATCTAGCTTCAAGAAGAGAGGTACCACAGTCGATGATGTGCAGCATGTGGGGGAGAGCTTAGAATCCCATTATCACAGCTAGAGTGTTTTCTCCAGTGTTTCACCCCGCCCCATGTGATGTTGCAGACAAGGTGTCTGAAAACATCAGCCACTCCAAAATATCTTTAAATTTGTACTTTTTTTATTTTCAGTAAAGTTGACCCCCGTGCACTGAACCCAACGTTTCACCCTCAAAGGACTACTTCAGGAGATGGTGGACCTAGTAAAATGAAAAAGATTCATAGTACCACAAGTTTTACCACAACAGCAGATAGGCAAATTCAGTTCATATGCACTGTCTTGATGCAACACCAAAGCGAGTGTACCTGATATCACTCCTATAGCTACTCTTCTATACAAACCATCAAACCTTCATGCTTTTCAAAAACACTCTTCATGGAAAAAATTACTCTTAAGGAAAATAATTATTTTGTATACATAAGTAGATGGTTCTATTCTGTGGTTGAGTCATAAAACTGTCACTGCTGCATTCTAACCATTTAAAATCTCCTATCAGTGCAATCTATAGCAACAGAAATCATGCACAGGCAGAATAACACCACTGAAAACAGCAAAGTGTCTCCACCCTTACCAAATGTGACACAATGGCAACACCATGGCACCACAATGGCAACACAGTAGTGAGCTACAAAATGTGCAGTGGTACTACCCAGTGGTACCATGGTTGTACTATGGTAGTTTAAATTTTGATTATTTTTGTTGATATGGTAGGACAGTGACACAATGGTATCATAATGGAATTGAAACAAACCACTGTGATACCATGAAAACCTTAATGGTAGTACAGTGGTAATCACAGTGGTATTGCAATGGCAAATGAGTGGCATTATAGTGTTATTCCGAAGAACATTTTGTAAGGGCACTGAGTCAAGGCAGCTCATTCATGCACTTAAAGAGCTAGTGTACAGGCTAAAACTAATATTGCTTTTTAAAAGCAGTCAACCATTACCTTTTATGTCAGATGTACTTTTTATTTTCCTTTGGTTAATTAAAAGATTGTTTACCTGATGTTGGTAGGTGTGATGTGTGGAGCAGCACTCTCCCAGTCAGGTGACTTATCCAGCTCTGTTCCCTCCATTGCCACATCAGCATTGTGACTTCACTGACTATGACATCACTGTTGTTCAGGAAAAGCCACTCAGCGGCTGCCAGGTCAGTCATCTGTGATGTCACTGTCAGTGAGGTCACAATGCTGATGATGTAGTGGGAGGAGTAGAACTACATATGTCAGCTGCCTGGCAGAGTGGTATTCCACACATGCAGCACAATACTGTTACATAGAAAACATTCTAATAGGTAAAAGGAAAAAGAAAATACTTCAGAAATAAAAAGTTATAACTGACAACTTCATAACATGTGTATCATTTTCCTGTATGCCTGTTTTGGTTCCACTAACTCTCTTAAAATTGTCCTTTAGTACCATATATCAGTGTGAACAAAACTGCATGTTTTACCATTCACTTTCCAATAAATTGTGATCCAGTTCCAACTAGTGTCCTCCTTTTAGCACCCTCATTTATAATAGCCAGTATTAATATATGCATCATGGTAACAAGATCTGTAAGGACCTTACAACTGATGTCCTGGTTCTCCCATATTATTTTTGAAGGTTATACTGCCTGTGTGAATGAGGGGGAAAAGCACTACTGATTAATGTAACAGGTCTGGAAATCTTTCCAAAGTAAAATTGCTGTGTCACTTACTTTCTCTCACAGCTCTCTTACTATTGCAGTGTTTGGTGGGTTAGCCTAAAAATATTTTGAAAAACCATTAAAAGTGATCCTTTGAGTATTTTAAAAAAGAAGTCAATATAGTGTTGCAAAACTCAGTGGAGAGAATGCTGCAGATAAGGACGTCATGGGTGTGTACACTCAGTGTATGCCATCACACAGACATTTCTTCCCACTGGCTGACCCTCTGACTGCACTACCACCTGTAGACAACCAGTGGCAGTATTGCAACAGAGGACTGTACCATCCTTCCCGGGGGGAGCAACCTCTGGGATGCTTGATTCTTGTACTCTTCCCAGCCACGCCTCAATGACCCTCATTCGTTTCCAAACTCAGGTCGCCAACATCGCGAATGGTATTCCTACACTTGTGGCATTGGACCGAGGGCCTTCAGTTCACTTCTAAAAGTTCTCACATTAGTCAGAGTTTTTTAACTTATGGTCAGTCCATATCCACATGAAAAAGCATATCAGATAAAAATGTCATCACCAAATCCAGTCTTTACTGTAAGTACATGAAAAGCCAGGACAGTCTGAGGTCTTGAAGAATATTGGGTGTATACTGAAACCAGCAAGTTACCTCGGGCTTCAGGAAGCACTTGCTAACTGTTTTAAATAACACCATAGTTCAGCTGTAGGTGTGTCTAACCCCAGTGGCATGATGCTCATCCTAGTGTTTAGTTCACAGTGGTGGGTATTCCATGGACACAGTAAAGTATACTGCCATGACATACAGTAAAGCAAACCTACATATATTATTAAAAAACATTAACAGACCTGGTCATTTCACGTTCTGCAATTCCTTGTAAACAGATGTTATAGTACTCCAGAATAGGGAATAGTGCATAATTGGCAATCAGTTTTGTAGCATAGTTAGTTAAACAAGATTTCATGCGGTAGAGCGCACCTATATCTACAGTTTATGATCTTTGTGATGTGTTCTCTATGCACATTGAATGTTAAACTTGGGTCCAAATACATACCCAAGTATGTATAGTTTTCAGCTTTTTTCCAAGATGGTGCTATCAATACACTGACTATCCAGGGTGTTACCTTGTACAACAAACTCTAGCCAGAGCCAATATGGCTGTGGTGAGCTGTCAAATGACCAAAGTTACACGTGTGTGTAGAAAATTTTGAATGACCGGGTGTAACTTGGCCATTTTTTAGAGTTGTTTCTTCAGATTTTCAATATGGCCTTTTTGGGACCCCACCTCACGAAGAGTGCCACTGTCATTTAGTTCACTTGTCCCGAAAGGGGATTTTGTGAGTGAATGCGTCATTCTGTACCACAGGTATGAAAACATGTTTTGAGCAGGATGTGAAAAATGACAACTGCATTGTTAATACGGAGGTATGCAAGAATGTCAGTGTTGAAAATCTGGAGTGAAAATATTAAAAATTGGCAAACTTAGGAGCGTGCGTAGAAATTGCACAATGCATGCTCATAATGCTGTCAGTTTTTTGAATTTTTTCACCAGATTTGCAACATGGGCTTTTTGGGACCCCACCTCATGAACAGTGGCACTGTCATTTTATTGATCAGTCCAGAAAGGGGATTCTGTGCAGCGACCACGAAATTACCTTTCGGGACCAAGTAATGAAATGACATTGACAGTGTTCATGAGGTGGGGTCCCAAGAACCCCATGTTGAAAATGTGGGACCAAAATTCTTAAAAAATGGCTGATTTATCAACATAAGTTGAAAACTTCATTGATTGCCATTATAGCATGCTCACCTTTGATTCTTCAGTTTGTGGTTCGGCTTTGAAGAGTGCAGACGTGTCCTGGTCCAGAGAAGATGACAGTGCTGACCTCCGGAGGTAAGTATGGGGTAATGAGAGTGCAGGGAAGTGGGTGTGCGGAGGGAGGGTAGGGATGGGGAGGGATCTGGTGTGACAACGATGGACCGTTTTCTTTTTAAAGGTAAAAAAAAAATAAAGATGTCAAGGATGGTTTTCTTTATTTACAGGAAAAAAAAGAAAAAAGCATACATTTGGGTACAGGGTGGGCTCCCAGTGTACTGCCACATGAGTGGGGAGTACATAATGCTGACACGGTAATGAGCACCTGATGTCGGCATGGGGGAAAAAACATGATTGGGACTGCGAGGTGGGCTCCTAGTGTGCCACATGAGTTGGGAGGTTACATGATGCCGACACAGGGTGGGCACTCCGATGTTGGGCGGGAGAAAAAAAAGGAAAAACACAAATTTGGGCACATTGGGGTGGGCTCCCAGAGTGTGCCACATGAGTTAGGGGTACATGATGCCAACATGAGGTTGGCTTACACGATGTGGTGTGGGGATGGGGAACAGAGGGGGTGGGGAGGACAGCAGCAGTGGGAGGGAGCGGGAGGGTTTTATTTGCTGCCAGTGCTGGGAGTGAATGGAGGGAGCAGGGAGGACAGGAGCAGTGGAAGAGTGCGGGAGGAGTGCCATCTGCAAGATGGCAACGGTGACACAACTGCACATGTGTGGCATTTACGCATGCGTAGTTGCGGTGAATGGCATTCTGCTGTTCACAAGATGGTTGTGGTAGCAAAATTGTGCATGCATGTCCACAAGCATGCTCAGTTCATCTCCCAGAATACGGAAGTGACAGCCAAAATAGTGTGGCTGTTACTCCATAGTGGCTGATCATGGTGGAGTGTTACAAGTTCCATTGGACTTTTGGAAGGATACTTCCAAAAGTCCAATGGAAGGTGCCACAGTTGGCCATTTTAAGGCTATGATCACAAAATGGCTGTAGTCTCCACCCACAGCCATAAAAATGGAGCTGCTGAGACCACTTTCAGAGTTGAAATTCACTGGCAACCTGGAGGAGGTATGCTGAGCATTTAAGCAGCATTTCGCATTTTATATGAATGCAGTGGCAGACACCAGACAGCAAAGTGATCAGAAAATAGTTTTATTTCTGACTGTTTCAGGTGATGAGGTAGTGGAAGTAAGTAATTCTTTCTAACTAGTGGAAGATGAGGCAGAGGATTTTGATGTGGTCATGAAGCATTTTAAGGCATGTTGCATTTCTAGGAAGAATGAAACTTCTGAGAGAAATAAACCAAATGAAACAATGGAATAGTTTGCAATATCCAGTATTAAAAATAAAAATCAGTCTTGTAACCTTGCAGCCTTATGGGATTCTCTGGTAAGGGACCAACATGCAGCTGGATGTTTTGATGCCAAGGTGAAAGAGATGTTTATGGGAGCAGGATTTGACTATGGAGCATGCAATATGCAGGGCAGAAGAGACGTGCCAACAAATGAAAGCCATTACTAAAGATGAACGTACTGTAGGCACGTGGTGCATGTACTGGATGTGGCTGAGAAGGGTGTGAAATTGTATGCACATGTTACACATGACAACACAACTCTGTCACAAGTCCTAAGACAGAGAGCAAAGTATCATGACCTATAAACAAAGTGCAGCGAGTCAGAGTGGATGCTTGCATTTAAGAAATGCCACACTTATGAACAGTAGTGTAACAGATCTCAACAAATGAATCCACTATGACAGAATACAACAAAAAATGAGGGGTTTATATGTCACAATTGAACAATGTGAGTGAAGTGGTGATGAAGATTTCTTAATGGTTGAATTTAGATGAATAACTGCTGAAGATCAGCCTGTAAAAATGGAACCTAATGGTACAGATGTCAGGTTTTAACTGGACAGTGGGTCAGAAGTGAATATAATTCCTCCCAAAATTTGCAGGGCACTGCAAAAGCATCCCAAATTGCTTAGTAAGTCAACAATCCTGACAGCCTATAATGATGAAAAGACTGAGGTTCTGGAACCATGCTGGATTGCTGGATAAAATGTAAGGTACAAGGGACATGTAGGTAACCTTTTTTTTCTTTTTTTTTTGTTGTTGTTAATACTCCCCTGTCCCCAGCTGGCTGTCCTTCCTACTGGTCTTCCCAGCCCCGTCACCCCAGCTTCCCCCAGGGTTTACCTCTCCCATAGTCCTCAATGGCAATGTGGTGGGGAGTCCATCAACCCACCAATACCGGATCCAGATTCCAGGAGGAGCCTGAATTGGTGGGTGTGGGGCCTGCGGAGGCTGGTGGTCATCCTGTGTGACCAGGTTTTTTCCTTTTTCTCCCCATGGGAGCCGTGGCATGCACTGATGTCAAGGTGCATGCACCATCTGCCACACCTCCCCCTTCTTTTCAGCTCAGGCTGCCTCTCCCCTGGCTTCCACCAGGGGCCAGTAGAGCACCAAGCTCTTTCCCATCCTTCCCCTGGAGGGGGAGAGTGGTCCCACAGATGCTCAGTCATCCTCCCCTCAACCAGCCCTCCGACACCTCGGGCTTGCTTCCAAGCCTGAGTTGTTGGCATTGCAAGCAGTAACCATACCACTGCACTGGTGGGCCGATAAGGTAACATTTCTTTGCTGTGGTACCGGGTAACCACCCAACAGTATTGGGACTTGATGCGTGTGCAATGTTGGGACATAGAAAAATAATTCAGAGTTAAATTCTAAGAAGTCTGCTGATTCTAGAGAGGCTTTGGTGGCACAGTTTTTTGATGTGTTTAAGAGTTGGGATGGTTAGGTGATAAGACCTGACTGGGTATAGTATGTCATGGAATATCATCATACCTTGGGTGCGTTCTGAGCACAAGGTCAAAGGGTGAGTGTCTTATGCACCCGAGAAGTGATGCTATCCCATGACATATTAAACCCTGAGGTGTATTATTGCAGTTATGCAACAGAAGCTTTTTTTATGGAATTAAAAATACAAAAAAAGTTTTATAATCTTTTTTTATATATATGCACACATATTAAAAATTCAGTTCTGTTTTGACCAGAAGGCGATGCTATTCTGAGAAATATGCTGGACTTTGGGGAGTCGGGGGGATTTGAAGTGGTTAAAAACCTGTTGGTTGAGACTTTCTTACCTCTGAGTATGTGCAGAGATTTTATCATAGGTAAAAAGATACCTCAGCCAATCTAGTTGCTGGATTCTTTCGATTCCTTGTATAATTGCCAGTATAGCATACCGTAAAACTGAGAGACAATGTACAGCCAGTAGTGCATGAAGTCAGAAAGGTGCCAGTCAGTCTAAGGGACAAGTTGAAGGCAGAAATAGACAGTTTGCTGCAGAAAGTAATAATTGAGAAAGTGAAAGAGCCTACTGAACAGGTCAGTTCAGAAAGAAATAGGGTGTGCTTTGCTTGTGTTTATATCCCAAAGAACTGAATACACAAATATGCAGGGAACATTGTCATTTACCTACGAGACATGAAACACTGAGAGCTATGGCAGGATCATGCTACTTTAGCAAATTAGGTGTTTCTGCAAGGATTTGGCAGATTCTGCTAGACCAGGCTAGTGTAAAGTTACAGGATGAAGCATTCTGTGATAAATATATCACCGTTACCTGCGTGACTAATTGGAGTAACTGTTATTTGATTACATTGGGTTCCTACAGAATCCTACCAGATATCTTTGGCAGAAACTCTGATGAGTACTTCATCCTAGAAGGCAGCATTTTATGTACATTTAACAAGCTTTTTGGAGGATATTAATAATTATTTATCATTGATGACTAGATAGGCTGTTGAGCAAAATGCCCATTTTCAATGGCGACCCACAGTGAACTATGGCCATACATACCAAAAGTAATAACATACATGCATAACATAAAATTATCAGTTATAAGGACATCTGACTAAATTTAAACAATGCAATTGCAAATTGTCTGGCTGAATATCCTGAACAAGTGCGATCGCGCAGTAGGAGATGCACAGCATGACAGGTGACCTGAGCCCTATGCGGAGGCACAGCCACAAATGCGTGTCAGGCAGCCATATGTGCGGTGTGCAGAATTGCAATATACAGCCTGGATATGGAAATGGCCTCATTGCATATTCCGAGCCCATTCTCCACATGCACAGCTCATTACTGGAATGTATTCAGGCCATTTGTATACCCTAGACATGCTCAGTTCCAGCTTTGCAGGGCTACCTCACCACTCCACAAAGGTGAACAGGAGGTACTGCAGCCTAGCAGGCAGGTGTGATGGAATGCTTGTGTGTGGGTGGGTGAACTGCATTAGCCTAGGTACAGTGCTATTAACAATAGCCATGTACAGGGTCAGACTGGGGTACAGGGGGACCACCTGGACAGTGATCACAGGGGCCCACTTGGAGAAGCAACAGGGGAGGGAAGAGGGTGACACAGTCTGATCAGTATACCACAGGCATGTGATACACCAGCTCTGTATGCAGTGTACAGTCACCTGCAGTGCCCCACACATCCCTGTATGGAGGGAAACATAGTGATAACTACATGGAATGGCAGTGTGCAGAGGGTGAGTAGGTACCCGGGTGGGTGGGTCCCACCTGTGTGTACCTATGGTGTTCCACCATGAGTGTGTGCCACAGGTCAGTCCCTGGCCCGTGCCAGGCTGCCACTCATAGCACCAGAGTACCTGGGCACTGTTGCCCCAGACATCACACTGGGCGCAGGCCTCCACCGGGTGGTGCCCTGCAGACCACATGGGTACATCTACTCCACTGGTGTGCTAGGATTGCACCTGACAGCACTGGCATGTGGCAGCTAAGTGTCTACATCTCGGGTGCAGGGTGGGGGATGGCTGTCTGGGTGGTGCCGGTGGTGTGCTGGCACCTGTGGCTTTGGGTACTTCCATCCCGGTATGACTGCTGGGTCCTGGTGCACCTCCAAGGGCTGTCTCAGGATAGCCTGTCTGCAGTTCCACAGCCTTCCTGTGTGTGGCTGGCTGATTTAGGCCATCCTTTTGTCTGCCTAACTTTGTGCGGCACATTTCTGGGATGTACGGCAGATACACCACACATTTTGGCTGAATATACAGATGCGTGGCATATTCATGTACCCTCCCCCTTTTTTTGCACTGCATATATTATTTCTGTGTGGTCGCACATTCGAAAATGCATGACACATCTCACCCTTTCGAATATCGAGCTTCCGCCCATTTTCTGAGATGTGCTGCTCATCTCCATTTTGGGCCACGCATCTTCTTTGAATATGTGGGCCACGCAGTACTTTTTTGATCACATTTCGGGTGTCCACATACTATAGGGGTGCAATAGAACCCCTATAGTTAGAGTTGAGTATCCTGTTTTATGTTGAACCTCACATTTTACAGATTAATATATTTGGCTGTCTTTAACGAAATGAGCTGAAATTGTGTATGTGTTGTCTCAGAGGCAAGCTCTTGATGTGTAGAATTTTTTGTGATGACAACTTGTGTGGTTTCTGAGATCTTCATAATTCATTTTTTGAAGAAAAAAAAACCTTTTTTTTTCTTTACTTAACATTGGTTTATTTTGCTCTCACCTACAGCCTACATGGAAAGGATTGTTTGTGCTAGACTTGCAGGGGGCATGTGTCCTGTTCCAACATAGTGCCTGTGACAGATCTGGGGAAAAAAATATCAAAGGGATCCAGAGTTACTAGGCTTTAGATTTTAATGTTTTCTGACCTGCGCATGCACAGTACGGTTTTCCAGATAACGTTCTGTGGCAAAAGTAAAAAATGTTATGCCGTCAATGCTGGTTTTTAGTTGGTACCCCTGAATTGTCATGGCACTAAGCATTTTTATGTGCCGTACCAACCGCCATCTTGTGGATCTTTTTCATGAACCAACAGGTGGGAAATACATAAAAATGCTGGATTTTTTTTTTAAATAGCTAGATTCTGATGTTTGTTTTTCCACATTATGGCCAGAAATACATTTTCTGGGCACCCAAAATTCCATGTGCCCAGCTTAGTGAGAGGAGTGCTTCCCCAGCTTTCTTTGTATGAGAACACTGGGAATTTCTTGACTTCTGCAGCCACAACTGAAGTCATTTTGCCAGCTGCAGTGTTAGCTGTAAGTCGCCATTTTCTCTGGTGTCTAGTGGCCCCCCCACCCTCTGATCACTGTCCCTGGTGTTTAATGGCACTTTTCCACCCTCTGATCGCTGTCCCTGGTGTCTAGTGGCACCCCCACCCTCCAATCACTGTCCCTGATTTTTAGTGACACTCCCCCATTCTCTGATCACTGTCTCTGGTATATAGTGGCACCCCACAAACTCTGATCACTGTCCCTGGTATCTAATGGCACCCCCCACCCTCTGATCACCATCCTTGAATTTTTGTTTAATAGTTCCTCTCCCACGCAGCCCATTGTTTGATTTATAGTGCCGACATCTGGGGGCCCAATCCCTGTGTCAGCTTTACAACTTCCCACTCAGCAGTGTGTGACACTGGGGAGCCCATCCCCAGTGTCCCTAAATATTTATTTAACTTGTCCCTGTAAAAGGAAAACCGTCCCCTGGCATCTTTTTTTTTTTTTTTTTTAAAGGAAATGGTCACTCATCCCACTCACCCATCCTGACCCACCCACTGAGCACCCACCACCTCACATACCCCCTTACCCTATACTTACCACTTGAGGTCATATGCTGTCATCTGTGGACTGAGACACATTTGCACTCTTCAATGCCAAACTGCAAACTGAGGAATCAAGGTAAGTGCCATATAATGCATTTCAATGTGGTTTTGAACTTATGTTCATAACTTTGCCATTTGTAAGAATTTTTTCAACAGATTTTCAAGATGGCCTTTTTGGGACCCTACTTCATGAACACTGTCACAGTCATTTTGTTAATCAGGCCCAGAAGGTGTTTTCGCTGTCATTGCGTGAAATCACCTTTTGAAGCCGAATAACAAAATTTCACCACTAGTGTTCATGAGATGGGTCCCAAAACAGCCATGCTAAAAAGTTGGTGAAAAAATTCCTAAAAATGGTCGAGTTATGCATGTTCATTGAAATTTTTCTATGCATGTGCATAACTTTGGTAATTTTCAATATTTTGACTCCAAATTTTCAACATAGACAATTTTTCACACCACCACCTCATGAACAGTACAGCTATCATTTTTCACATCCTGTCCAAAATGTGTTTTTGCAGCTGCGGCACAGAATGGCATTTTGCCATGGACTTGAACATTTTCAGCTACAGGGTTTATGAGGTGAGGTCATAAGAAGACTGTGTTGAAAATGTGGGGTCAAACTATGAAAAATGACAAAGTTATGAACATTCATTGCAATTTCATTACACCTGCTCGTAACTTTGGACATTTTAAAATTTTGACCCAAGATTTTCTATATAGCCTTCTTATTACCTCACCTCATGTATGTCACAGCTGTAATTTTTCAAATTCTGCCCAAAATGTGTTTTCACACCTGCGGCATGGAATGGCATTGTAGTTGCAGTTGTGTTTTGGACGGGATTTAAAATTTTTTTGTAGTGGGAACATGAGGTGGGGTAATGAGATAGCTATGCTGACAATTTGAGGTCAAAATATGTAAAAATTCTAGAGTTTTGACCATTCATTGCAATTTTACTACGCATGCTCGTAACTTTGGAAATTGGGGTCGTCAGCCCTAATGCTCACCCCATTCTCCTATACTGTGCCCATCTCAGCTTATTTACTTATGGAATGGGGTGAGCATTAAGGCTGACGACCCCAAGATCCCCCCCGACACCTGTTGGTGTGTGCAGGTGGGTGTGGGGTGTTAGCTTTGAAAACCCTAACACCACATTTCCCTACATTTGTGACTTTATCACTAATTAGAGCATTAACACCGTTTTTTGCAATTTATATATATGGATGATGTGTTGAAAAGGGGAGCAACTAAAGTAGAGCATGATTGTAGGTTGTAACAAGTTTTGGAAATTACTTGCTCAAAAACTCTAATGCTGAAGAACCATGAACAATGTTTGTTCAATAAACAAGAGCCATTGTGTCTGTGGGAGAGTTAATGACACACCACCGTGTCAAATCAGATCCGGAGAAATAGAGGATAATGTATGAGCATCAGTTAACAACCACGCTGTATTCACTTCCGAGAGGTCAACATGGCAACTTTGTAAACCTCGAGAGTGAAGCTCGAGAGGTTTACTGTTGGCATGATATCCTCAAGAAGTGAATTCAGCTTGATTGTTAACGGATGCCCGTACATTGTCTCGTATAGTGTATTGGCACCAGTGAAAGAATACAAAGTACGAAATGTGGCAATTCAAGTTACATAAAATATTATAAAACACCATCACTTGTCAGCACCTGCCTCTGCCATGATCTTATGACCTTACCTGTCAGTGAAGATGTGGATACCGCTGACTTTAAAAAGCAAGACAAGCTTTATCGAAGCACAGCCAGGGAACAGGAAGTATCTGGAGTAGACTGCAGCTCTGCCATCACTAACGCTAATTTTTTCCCCTTAATTAACTTGCATGGCCAACCGTCGATTTTGTTTGAATGCTACTGAAAAAAAAAACGAGCTCTCAGCTATACTCCTTGAGAAGATGGCGTGCTACAGCATTCCAACTTGTACTATCATTGTGATGTACTAACGACGGACATTGCTATATGATGCCACAACAAGCATGTGTTTGCATTGAATTCTGACAGTAATAACACTGTACCATACACTATAGTACTGTAGCAAGTAATGCCTGGCCATATGAACAAAAAGCAACTGTAGAGTATTTTGGAACAGGTGAATTACCTGGGCAAATATATCAGTAACTTGTTAGGTGAGACTTGAGCATTATGGCAACTGATACACACAATGACAGTGACAGTGGACAGACACCTCAGAAAATGGAATTCAATAATCTCAAGCAAATGCTGATCACAGCTCCTACTGTTCAATATATATTTTAATCAATGTTTTTATTCTGTGCTTCATCAACCAGCCTCCATCTGCTCCAGTCTTCCCTGTCCCATCCTCCACTTTCTTACAGACTTACCTCTCCTCCAGTGAACCCCCACATATTACCTCCTGTGGTGGGGCCATATGGCTGGCCTTGCCCTTCCAAATCACAATCCAGATAGCCCCAGAGAAGAAGTTTAGTTGATGGTGCAGGACTTGTGGAGGACCAGGACACCATCCTGCTTGGTTGAGTGATTTCTGTCAAGTTTTGCCTCAGGGCTGCTGATTATGAAATGACACACACACATCAGATTCTAGCAGTGGGCCCTCCCTGAGCTGATACACTGCTGTGCTGCCACTCATCTTCTGCCAGGTAGCAGGCAAGTAGTGGAGTGAAGTCTAACCCCATCCCTGAGAGAGGACAGCAGTCCGAGGGACATTCCATTTCTCTCCCCTGGCCAGCCCTCTTGTGATCCGAGTCTGCTCCTGAAATTTGGTCACCAGTGTAGCAGACAGTAGTGCTACTGCAGTGCTACTAGTCTGGCACTACTGGTTAATATTTTAATGTCAGGCTACCAAAAAAACTCCCTCCTCCAGTGCATCTCAGGATGGCTTTGGAGGTGTCTTGGTACAACTTCAAGGGAAGAACTGGAGACCCACTGCATATGTGATGTATGTATGGATCCATACCTCCACCCTCTAGACTAAGGAGATGAGCAATGGTGCTCAAATGACCGGTAGTGGGGTGTCAGACAGTCTGTTGGTGGTCATACTGAGGCCCTTGGGGGAATGAATGCTTTACACAGAGGCATCAAGCCTGGGTTATTTTACAACAGTTCTCAAAGAAACAGGAAACAAATGACATATTTACTTAGTGGGGTACTGCCAGCTGGGGAATATTATGGAGTATGCCCCGAGACACCTGTGCACTGAGCCCACTGGGAAAGGGAACAGTAACTCAGGTGGAACTAGCTTGGCTTAGATGGAACCTGTGGGAAATAGAACAGTGGCACAGGTATAAGGTTTGTCTCAATTAGCAAAGTTTTGGATTTTTTTAAACACTTTCTGTCCTTTTTCCTCCAACAATAACTCCAGAATGCAGGGCACTATACGTGAAACTGTAGCAGAGCAAAATTTATAATTTATTATGTTTGCTCTTGTGCAAGGTGTGAACCTATTGGTATGATAGTGAATTTTGAGAAGTGTGTCACATCGGTTCAATACAGGGCAGTCTGCAAAGGGCTTGGCAGTGTCAGACCAACCATCAACCAGACTGATCATGACATTCTTCTGGTCTTGCTGGGCAGAAACATCATTTGGTTCAAAGAAAAGTGCTGCCCGAATCATAGGGTTGCTCTTTCCTTTGATCTGCATAAGACCACCAAGCAAGCCTACTGTGATCCTCGCCCCAACATAAAAACAATCCCTCCCACCTCTTTCTTCTTAATTTTCCAACACTGGGATGTCCAATCCCTGGTACTGACTAGTACTCCTCACCCTGCTCGTTTTCACTGTCTGACATTGGAGAGCCCACCCCTGCTGCCGCCAAATGTAACACCAACACTTGGAGGCCCAGTCCCCAGTATCGGTACCTGAAACAAAGAAAATCATCCCTCAATCCCTTCTGGCCTTTCCTTCTTAATTTTCTGACACTGGGGTGCCCAATCCCTGGTGCCGGATAGTACTCCCCCACCCTGTCTGTTTTCTCTGTGTGACACTGGGGATCCCACCCCTGTGCTGCAAAACATAATGCTGACACTGGGGTGCCAAATCACCAATATTGGTACATGAAATAAAAATAAAATTCCCACAAACTCTCCCACACCTTCCTTCTTAATTTTCAAACACCAGGATGCCCAGTCTCTGGTGTCAGCTAGTACCACCACCCTACCCATTTTCACTATGCAACACTGTGAGCCACCCCTAGTGCCTCCAAACTGATAATATTCTTATAGAAGCAGGTGGCACTGTAGACCACAAATAAAACATGATTAGTTATGTTCTCTTTGGTTCGGCTAGACAGAAATCACTGCTGCCTAACGTTTGTATCCTTCTTATAGGAAAAGCAGTTATATGGCATTTCAGAAAATCATATCTAAGTAATAAGACAAAAAGAAAATATAGCTAATACAGTACATCCTAACTAACCTAACTAGATATACAATACTTCCTCACTAACACTAACCAATGACATCACAATACAACAATGGTTAATGACATCACAGTAGTCCACGTAAGGGACTGTAGGTCATACAGGTTTACATGTATACCATATGCTGACTAAGTATAGGATTATAGGGATGGCCTAGGCCAACAATGTGCACCTTAAATGCAGAACAGTCAGTGACTGATGGGTTCTAATGAAAATGTACAAGAACTGTAATATCATTACAGCTATGAAAGTCAATCCCTACATGCATACACAAGGGTCACTTTGGCATGGAAAAGTGTAAGCAACATGCAAGACAAGTAATGTATTGGCCCAACATGCAGAAGGAAAAGACTAAGGTGCCAATATGGACTATCATTCTAGCTATCCTGAAGTGGTGTCCTTAAAAAGTACAACAACTTGCTTTGTTGTCAAATTTATTAAACTAGTGCTAGTTCATACTAAGGTCATAAAGGAGCCAGGAGGCGAAGTGCCCATGAATGCTCCTGTTGGTTCTAGTTACTGTAGTATAATAGTTTACCACCTGTTAGTATGTATCTGTCAAGTCGTGTCTTAAATTCTCTTTTTATTTGTACTAGTAATTATATCTATAGGCAAATTATTCCATAGATTGACAATTCTTAATGTATATGTAACCCCAGTCCAGTATGCCATTTGTATCTGACAGCAAAACCAGGTGGGCTGGGTTCGGGAAGGAATAGATCACTCAGCAGAAAGGCTAGGTTTGGCTACTCTGCACAGGGGCACCCAAGTAACTCCGAACACAGGAAGCAATAACTGTAATGTCCAATACCAGAAGTGGGATTCTAAAGTGTGGCTTTTTATTCACATCCAAACAGAATAAACAAAGCATAGATGGACCCCCAAGGGCCTACACTCCTGGTAATGCAGATTAAAAGAGACCAGAACACTTCCTCAACACTTTAGCCCTCAGGCTCTGAACCCACTGGCACACAGCCTGGACTTGCATGCTGCTTTGGGTTACACAGCCCGAACATGTACACAGTTCTGGGTTTTCCCTGGCTTGGCTCCCTTGCCAGCCACTTGGACACTTTCCATACTTCATGGAAACATTTTCTGGTGGCTCCCTAAACCACCTAAGAGCACCACGGCTCCATCAGGGAATCTTCCTTTCAATCCCACGTCAGGGTACTTTCCTCAGGCACTGGCCAAATACCTGAGAGAAAGCAAAAGGTGTCTCAGAGCAAATCCGTAGAGGTGAATTTGGTTACTACTGATGGGGGGGTCTCCCACCTCTCACTCCCACAATTCATACCCGGCCATTTCTCTGGACAGTAAACACCTCATCCTGTAAAGCTTTGCAATGTAGATTCTTGTTAAATGTATTTCACATTCCATCTCCTTGTCTTGCTTCCCATTTGTGCTGGACTTGAACATACTTTTAAGTGGCATTGTCCATTACTCTAGACCCCTCCACTGAGTTAAGCAGTCCAATCCCCAGTTTCCTTCACTCTTTGTGCTGGACTTGAACATACTTGAAAAAGTGGCATTATCCATTACTCTAGACCTCCCACAGATTAAGCAGTCCAATCCCCACTTTCCGACTGTACTTGGCTGTCTTTTTCTGACCCCACAGTAACAGTACCTTTAGTTTCCTTCTGTTCAGGTGAAAACACTTGGCCCTTTTTCAGAGCGAATTCACCCTTTGATTGCAGGTGCCCCACAGGCATTTCCTCCACAAGGAATCTTTCTCTCAGAGATTCTGGTGCCTCAGCACAACTTGAACAGGCAGCTTCTTTCCCTTAGCCGGACCCAGGGTGCAGTAGCATAGCAAATTCCCAGAGGGCCTGGGTGCAAGGCGATGTTACAGGGCCCCTCCCCAGTTTTGAATAAACATCAAAATTATGATTTGGGCCCCTCAAACCTTGTGGGCCTGGGTGCCACTGCACCCCCTGCACCCTTGTAGCTACGCCCCTGCAGGGTTTACCCCTGGAAAACAGGCAAACATCTTCCCTCCATCCCCTCAGGGATGGGGCTCTTGAACCATTGAAAGTGGTCTCCACCACTTCAATTACCACTTCCTGTGTTCCTCTTCAGGTGGAAACACACACCTTCCAAAAGTAGCTCTAAAATAGAGCTTAAAGCTCTAAGAGCTTGCACACACACACTGCTGCACTACAGTCTCTCTCTCTCTCTCTAAGACTGCACACAGACTCTGGCTTCAAATTCCCCAACGTTCTGCTCTAACATCCAACTGCAACATTCCAGTGTGGCTTATGCAGCTGCAAAATTTCTATTATGATCTCATCCCTCAGTCTCAGCTGAGACTGAGAACAGAGTGAGACAGTGTGAAATCCATTTAACTGGAGTTTCACAAGCTGCCTTCCCTGCCTACCACTAGGTCTTACTGGGATTCTAATAACCCCGGGTAACAGGGGGGCTTACACATAAAAGATTTTTTTTGTGGTCTTGAAGGCTCTTCCCACAATTTGTAATGGTTAACCTCTGGTTTCCTTATCTGATAATTTAACTATATCCACATTTTGACCATGAGGTATGGGTCATTTATGATGTCAAATAGTCGAAGGGGGTCACCCCTCTTCCTACATCTTCTTAATGTCATAAGGTTTAAATGTGTTAATTTATCCTAATATGTTTTATTCTTTATATATGGTGTGTTATTTGTATATCTTCTTTGCACATTTTCTAATCTTTTCCTCTCTGATTTCTTTGAGGGGCACCAAAACTGGGAAGCATACTTCATATGGGGTCTGATGTAGTCCCTGTACAAGGGCATAAGCACTTGTTCATTTCTAGAAACAATATTTTTCCTAATTTACCGAATTATTTTCCTGGTTTATTTATGGTGCTTTTAACTTGTTGTGCTGTTTCAACATTGTGTGAGATACATATACCAAGATCTTATTTGCTCTCAGCAGATTGCATTTGTCTTCAATTTAGGAAATATGCATACTGAGAATTTTTTTCCACAGGTGGACCATTTTACACTTTTCCATATTTAGTTGCATACCCCACTTGTCTGCCCATACTGTTAATTTATCTAAGTCCCTTTGTATATCTAAGAAGTCAGACTGTGTTCCGCAGGGCCCCCTTAATTTAGCATCTTCTGCAAATTTAACTGATCAACTTAGCATATCATTAGTCAGGTCAGATATAAAAATGTGGAATAATGCTGGTCCCAATACTGATCCCAGTGGGACTCCTCTAGTCACCATGTATATTTCTGATTGGTTAGTTAGATATGGCAAGTTGAGTGTTGGGATTACAGGGGGGCTTGCCAGGGCTGAGCCCCTCCTCCAGCTCTGAACAGCACAGCGGTTGTATACAGATCCCCATCTCAGGGGGAGGAAATGAACAAAGATATGCTAGAAGGCATCCTTAGAATGGCAGAAAAGGGGAGATTTTGTTGCTGGGGGCCTGAATATGTCAGATGTTAACTGGAGTACATATACTGCAGTCACATCCAAGAGCAGGGTAATTCTCGATGCCCTGCAGGGGGCATGCCTCAGACAGCTAGTGTTGGAACCCACTCGGGAGGGAGCAATCTTATATCATTCAATCAATCAATGAAACACTTTATTTAACCAGGCATAATCTTAGACCTGGTACTCTCAAATGGAGATGGTGAGAGGATCACAGTTTTAGAAGTGGGCAGCCATCTGGGAACTAGTGACCACCGAACTGTGTGATTCACGATAAACACATCTGTAGAGTCAAGCCATACAAAGACAAAAGTATTGGACTTTAGGAGGACTGATTTTGGCAAAATGGGTGAGTGCCTAAGGAATGCACTAGCAAATGAACAGGAAGGAGGGGTAGAAGAACAGTGAGAGAAAATCAAAACTGCCATCACACAGGCAACAAGTCTTTGAAGCAAATAAACAAAACAAAATGAAGTAAAAAAACACTATGGTTCTCAAAAGAGGTGGCAGCAAAGGTTAGGGAGAAAAAGATAGCATTCAGGGAGTAAAAAGAATCACAGAATGAGCAAGACAGAGAACGGTACCAGTTAAAGCAGAAGGAAGCACGGAAAACAGTAGGAATAGCAAAGGCCCAAACCAAGGAAAAGATAGCCAACTCTGTTAAGAAGGGGGATAAAACCTTTATAGGTACATCAGGGAGTGAAGAAACACCAAGGAAGGGATCGTGAGGCTTTACATAGGGAAGGGGAGGTGGACAGAGGATGACAGTGGAAAAGCAGAGATACTGAATGAATACTTTTGCTCAGTATTCACAAAAGAAGAAGAGGGGGAGGTACCTAAACCAAGCAGTAGAAGCATTCTGGACAGAGGGTTCGATAACAGTCCATTCACAGAAGAAAGGGTCCTGAGAGAATTCCTAAAACTCAGGGTGGACAAAGCAATGGGGCTTGATGGGATTCACCCCAGAATTCTAAAAGAACTAAGGCGAGACCTAGTGACATCACTGACTACCCTTTTTAACAAATCATGGGAGGACTGTATGGTACCTGAGGATTGGAGGAGGGCAGATGTGATTCCTCTTCACAAAAGTGGGAGCAAGGCAGAGGCAGGGAACTACAGACCTGTTAGTTTAACCTCAGTGGTAGGGAAAATGATGGAATCACTTCTGGAAGAAAGAAATGCAGAGAACCTAGAGGCCAGCAGGGCACAAGACCCGAGGCAGCATGGATTCACAGCGGCAAGGTCATGTCAGATGAATCTAATGAATTTCTTTGACTGGGTGACCAAAGTAGTAGATCAGGGAGGGGCTGTAGATATGGCCTACCTAGACTTTAGCAAGGCATTTGACACAATCCCACACAAAAGATTAATAAACAAGTTAGCCACCCTGGGAGTGGGTCCCAGGGTGATAGCCTGGGTAACAAACTGGCTGACCAACAGGACGCAGAGGGTAATAGTAAATGGAGTACACTCTGAAGAAAGGGTGGTTACTAGTGGGGTACCGCAGGGTTCAGTACTGGGACTGGTCCTCTTTAATGTCTTTATAGGAGACATTGCAGAGGGGCTGGAAGGCAAAGTATGCCTCTTTGCAGACAACACAAAAGTCTGCAACAGGGTTGATACACAAGGTGGGGGTGGAAAGGATGAGAAGGGACTTGGCAAGGTTGGAGGAATGGTCAAAAGCATGGCAGCTTAGATTCAATGCAAAAAAGTGCAAAGTAATGCACCTGGCAAACAAAAACCCAGGGGAAGAGTACACAACTGGGGGTGGGGGGTGAGGGTGGAGGCACTAACAACAATAAAGATGGAAAGGGACCTCGGGGTAGTCATATCAGATGACCTTAAGGCAGGCAAACAATGTGAGAAGGCAGTAAGGAGGGCTGGAGGGATACTGGGATGCTTAGGGAGAGGCATCATCAGTAGAAACCAGGAAGTTGTTATCCCTCTTTACAGACAGTTGATGAGACCCCATTTGGAGTACTGCATGCAGTTCTGGAAACCCCATCTCTGCAAGGACATAGACAGGATGGAGGTGGTCCAGAGGAGGGCAACAAAAATGGTGCAGGGTCTGCAACAGAAGCCATATGAAGAGAGACTGAAAGAGCTTAATATGTATACCCTTGAGGAAAGAAGGGAGAAGGGGGACATGATCGAAACTTTCAAGTACTTCAGGGGAATCAACAAAGTCCAAGACGGGAGCATCTTTGAGAGAAAAAGATGTGCAAGAACAAGGGGGAACAGTTTGAAGATAGAGGGCGGACGGCTCAGGGGCAACATCAGAAAGTAGTTTTCAAGGAGAGTGCAGTGGACACGTGGAACCACCTTCCTGAGGAGGTCGTGGGGTCAAAAACAGTAGGAGAATTCAAGAATGCAGGGGACAGACATAAGGCAATTATAGTGAAGGGTAGGAGGAAGTAGGCTGTTGGTTAACTAGAATCTGCAGCTTATCCAGTACATAGGGAATGGGCAGACTAGGTGGGCCAAGCGGTCCTTATCTGCCATCAAAGTCTATGTTTGTATGTTTCTATTAAGTGATCCCCAGTAGCTCAAACATCGCTGCTGTTGACTTATAATGGGGAGGGGAGCTCAACAGAGCCCTTATGACACTGGACAAGATGTAAAAAATTGTAACTGGAACTTAGTTCAGTGGAACTGAGTTTTCTCGGTTTGCTGAACGATATGATTGAGAACATGTAACACTGCATCCAAAGTATGCCTAAGTGAATGGATTTGTTGAAAGTGGAGCATGCATTGCGAACATGTTGCTAAAGAAAGCCTTAGTTACAGGACAAGATCCTAACATGGCTCTGTTTAACTATTGGATGACACCTGATGGTAATGGTCAGTCTCCAGAGAATTACTGTTTAACAGACACAGACAAGCATGACTGCCAAGTAAAGTGTCTCATCAAACAAAATCTGCATGCTACTACGTGAAAGAAGGCAGGTCAAAGGCTGTCTCGCTGTCTTCAGTATGATCAACATGCAAAACAACTTCCATCACTTCAGTGAGGTTTCACTGTGAGGGAGCTAGCTGATGGACAGTGGCAAGGAAATACACCAGTTTGGCAAGAAGTTGCTCCAAGATTGTACACTGCGATGAGTGAGAATGGTCTGCACTGCAACAGAAGACACATGTTGTTTACTGAAGAGGACTTTGCATAGAATATGGACTGTGATGTTGCTACAGTGAATATCATCATGGACTCTGTGACCCCTCACTAAGCTGATGACCATGAAATGCTATTAAACACTGATGACAGTGTACTTCTGCATATTTTACACATTTCTACAAATGTAGTCTCTAATAGTGATACTGTTTTTTTTTTTCAAACAGTGGTTGCATTATTGAGAAAGCTTCTTGTTTAACAGAAAATTGTTAATTTGACTATGTATCCATGTTAGACTGTTATATTGCAACATTCAGAGAGCTAGGGTACATACATGCTATAGTACATAACTGCTGCTGAATGTAAATTTAAAAAAATGGGGATGTCTTATAAAGTGTTAACTTGCAGCGGCTGTACTTTAGTTGTTATGTTAGCCTCAAGAGGTCATGTGGCAGCCCAAATTGGGGAAGTAGAATTTAGTGGAATGACTCACCCAGTGCAAGTCGTGATTATATTTTGCTCTAAGCTACAAAATAAAGGAAACTTTAATCTAGTACACCTTTCAATTACAAGCAAAAACTTAACAGGTACTGTATGTGCAAAATATGTCCTTCCACAATAATAGACATCACACCAAAGTTGGTGGGGGCAAAGATGTTGTTTTCCTTGGCTGCTGCTAGTAGATTATGGCAAACCTTATTAGATGAATGCAAAACAGATATGTTTATTACACCCTTTGAGAGACACCATTCTGCAGACTCTCATTTAGAACTGCAAGTGTACCAGAAACATTCCACCGGAAAATAAAACTTTTACAAAACCTGGGGCATGACAGGCTACGTGAATGGTATCTTGCTGAATATCCCAACAATAGAGCAGAGAGTATGGGGTGAATACATTAGGGCATGGGAAGGAGCGCTAACTGTGTATGTGTGGGTCAGGCATTGGAGTGAAGGTGTTCTGCTTGAGCCACACTATGTGGCATTGTTTCCAATAAAATGTCACACCTGATTGCACTCTTTTGTGGTCTGTTTTTTTGCTGTCTCTCACTAGGTTACCATCCTCCACTATCAGTGCGGTCTGGAGTTGGTTATATATAGTTAGATGGGGTGCGGGGGCAAGCCCACCGCATTTTCCCACTTTCCTGTAGTCATGTAGTTTGGTTGTATGAATGTGGTTTGCAGTACATTATAGTGCTTTTCCTCTGTGTTTGCTGTATGCCTAACTTGCAGCATTACTGCTGCTTGGTTCTTATGCTGCCGACTTATTGCTGCCACTATGGTGTTGTTCAACCAACTGCTTTCTGCTCTAATGTGGGTAACCCATCTTGGTGTATGATTCCAGCAAGGAAGAACACAACCTCAGACCGAATAAGGTCTTGGATGTCATAAGGGCCTTAGGTTTAAAACAAAATCAGGGGAAATACTGTTAGTCTCAGACCCAGCTTACTTTTCTAAGGCAAAGGATAAGCCAAGAAAGGATTGACGCTGATCCTTAAAAGATCAAAAAGCTTTCCAAGAGTTGCAACCACACTTCAATGTGAAGGAGCTATAGAAAATGCTGGGTGTATATGGTTATTTATCTGTACAAGTAGTTGCGCAATATTTCTGCAGTCACTCTGTAAAGAAGCTATCTCGTCAGCACCTACGTTAGTGTTTCATAATGTGAATACGTACAATAGTAGTGAGTGCAGATGTGAGCAGCTGTGCAACTAGAAGGGTACTACTACAACAGCAGAATTCGCAGATCCTGCCAGCTGCTGGGGCAGAACACATATATGTGCAGACAGACTGTTTAGCCAGTGTACAGGCCTGCGAGAAGTTTCCAAAGTACTTGTGTAACCCCTAGGTGGCGCTGTCCCACAGGCTACTACCCCTGCCTGCTTGGCTAGTAGCAGGTTAAGGGGCTTAGGTTCTGCAACGGGTGCCTCCACCCCGAGGTCATGGTTGGTAGTGGTCAAACTAACCTAGGCACAGCCCTCCGGAACACTGTAACCCCCCCTTCCCTTCTAGTGGTCTGAGCAATATTTATTTATTTATTTAAGAGTTTTACCAGGAAAGCATACTAGGCGGGTTACCGCTCTATTCCAGATGGTCCTGGGGGATAGGGACATGTGGTTCAATACATCATAAGAAGAGTGTACAAGCTGTACAATTACATTTACATACAGTAGAGGAAGACTGTACATTTTGAACAGAACACTATTCAGGGAGTTGTTATACAGAGGTAAGAACAGGTGCATACACGTAATAGCCATGAAGTGGAAGCATATGTGTGCAGCTTTCATATTACAAACAGTAGGCAAAATTGTTCATGTGACAATTAATAGAGAGGTATAATTAGCTATGAAACATGTGTGAAGCAAAAGAGTTTATATATGATAATCACTTTCACAGTACCCCTTGTACACCATACAAGTACCCGCACTGTTTGCACTTACCACTAGGGCTGGTTCCTCTGGCTCGACCCTGGGGACCCCCTGTAAAACAAGGTTATGCACAGCAAATAGCAACAGTACAGTACTCTTGGCACAAACTGGAACTACAGTCAGGTTAAATGCAGAAAAAGTCAAATCAGATTTATTCAGGGGTCTTGAACAAGGAAGGGGCATAATCAGGTTGATTGGCTTAAAGGCTATATTAATCAAACAGTTATGCATGCGCTTTAAGTCCCCACACAGTCACACCTCTGTGTACCAAGGTAGGGAGACGATGGGCTAACCAGGAATGTTGCAGCTGGTTGGGGCCCTGTGATGGAAGAAAGCAACATGCACACCACACACTATTTGTAATCCGGGGCCGGAGGACTCAGTTCGTGAAAGAAAAAAAGCAACCAGACAATCAGATGACAACACTTTAGATTTAGCTGTTGTTGCAGGGAGCTACCCTGATATCTACTCATGATACCCAATACTGGACATAGGCAGGACAAAATCGAGACTACAGGTTGTTGAGCTGGAATGCCTGGAGAAGCGGGGCCTACATGAATCACCGAGGCGTTGTTCCTGTTCAAGTGTTGAGCAGGGGGCTGATCCCCAGGCAGGTCTCTCGTCGATGGCTTTCTCTGTGCAGTGAATACTTGTTCTGGGCCAGTGTGGCAAGGCCCAGGCCCAATGGAGATGATTTTGGATTCAGTCCATGGTGCTGAATGCAGCTTCCAGCAAGCAGAATACAGTTCAAACCGCAGAGTGGAACCAAATTGTGATCCACTAGCAGCATACAGCACATTTACACATAAGAAAATTCTAATGCAGCATCCAGCAAGCAGAACAATATTCAAGCCACAGTGGGGAAACAAATCACGACCCACTATAAGCACACAACACATTCACATGTAAGGAAATTCCACAGTACCAGGCAAAATGCTCTCCGGTCACAATTACAGAGTCTCCGCACAATCCGGAAGTTCAGAGGTGGCTGGAGGTCCAGACAGGCCGATCGCATTCAGCAAATCTTTGGTCTTCTTCAGGTAGGAGCCTGGTCACAATTCAGTAGCTTACTTCACTCTCCAAGTTTGGATTCAGTCCGAAAAAGGCATAAGTTCCCTCTCAGGGACAGCAGGCAGGCATGCAGACCAAAACGCAGGCCTTTCCACAGTTCTGCCATGCAAATCCACTATGGATTGCTGCTCAAACTACCTTGAGCTGTTCTTCACTTCCCAACTTAGATCTAACTGAAATTGCAAGTAGTTTGGGAGTTTGGGACTTCCCCCAAAATCCAAAAGGTTCGGTTGGCTGATTTGTCTGTCAGTCACAACAAGGGCTCCCCTTCCAGGTTATTTTAGGCACCAAAATGCAAAAACTACAATTCCTACAAGTTTTGACTCCACCAAGCCCCTATAGGCAGGCTCCATTTTAGAGTCCCAAATGTACTAATTGGCCCATTTCAGCAGTCCAGGACCAAGATGATGAAAACAAACAGAACTGTCCATGCTGCAAAGAAGGCAGGTTAGAACAAACTGCAATATTATTATTTCTCTAACAAATGATCAGCAAACAAGCACAAATTCTAACAGAGCTCCCTTTTAGATTAACTATGATTGCAATCCAGGCAGCTCTTAAAAAGACAGTACACAGAGCCTATATAGGCACTCTCTGGCAATCACATTTAAACTGCAAAATTGCAGGACACCAGCCTGACAGTGAGCATTTAGACAAGCTCAAGGAAGACTTTTCGGGAACCCCCATTTGTGTGTGTGTATGTGGGGGGGTTACACCTTTCCCTGCCTGGAGAAAACTTGGCGTCCACGTCAAGTCTATACCATCACAATAACAAAAATGCGATATAAACGAGGCATATATATCATTAGCTTGTTACATTACTATACATTTCAGTATACGTCATATTATTACATCCATATTGACAATACTTATGTAGGTTTCATACAAGTAATACTGATTCATTTAATAACTTCTTGTACATTAAACAATGTAAGAGGGGGCCCTTCCCTATAGGCTAACTTGGGGGCTGGATGGGGCAGGGGAACCATGGTGAGAGGGAAGAACAAGTAACCTGGAGTTGGCCGTCAAGCTCAATTTGGGCAGTGAGCTTGGTGAAACATAAACCCCTTTGTGAACCACATTGAGAGGCAAATTCACTGGCCTCCCAGGGGAATTATAACTAAAGCATAGCACTGGCTTGACAGCTCAGCCAGTCTTTCTGGGGGGAGCGGCCACAGTCTCTGTACTTTCAGCACTAACTTTGGAGCTTTTGTCACTTGTGAGGGGTGCCTTTGCATGGATGGGAATGTCCAAACTTGGAGCACTGAAGGGGGCTGTCAACATTCTCACATTGTTCTTCAAGTTCTGGTATGTCACCAGAGAGACTCAGACCATCAGTCCCTTCTTCGGGCAATTCACACAGTTCCACAAAACACAGAGAGTCCGCAACCTCAGACGTAATACTTTGTGCTTCACTTTCAGGGAGCAATGGCTCCAAGGATGAAGCTGGGGGGTTAGACAGTCCAGAAGTCCCAGCTTCATCCCCACAATTAGTCATAGGGTTACCTTGAAACAGCTGCCTCAATTCATAGGAGGGGTAATAGGCATTGTCACACTCACTTTCGTCAGAGGTGGACTGACAGTCACTGTCATGCTGGGCCTGCTGCGGGGGAAACATTAAGTCTGTAAACACTAAGATAGATTGTCTCTGTCTCTTTTTTGCAGAAGCAAGAGTCACCAGCCCAGGGGAATCAATCTCTGATGGTTCAGCCTCAATTATGACTCGGCCGATAGGTAGCAAGTGGTTACAGTGCATGGTCTTGACAGCTTTGGAGTTATTCTCTGGGCGCACCTTGTACACTGGTAAATCATTCAACTTTCCAACTACCACAAGGATAAGTTGGTGCCACCTATCAGCAATTTTGTGTTTGTCATGCAGTCCAAATTGCATAACAACATACGGTCTCCAGGCCGAAGCTCTTGATCCTTTATTTTTTTGTCATGCCTCTCTTTGTTGGTGAGATTTCTTTTGGCGGCCATTGTCTGGGCCAGTTGATAGACATGGTTCAATTGAGCTTTCAGTTTCTGTACATACTGTAGGTAATTTTCAGCTCAGAGCCCATCTGGAGAGACCCCAAGGCAGACATCAATGGGCAGTCGGACCTCCCTCCCTCCCTCCCGAACATAAGGCGGTAGGGGGAGAACCCAGTAGCATCATTTTTTGTGCAATTGTATGTGTGGACCAAGGTGCTAATCTGCTGGCTCCACTTAGGCTTATCTTTGGGATGGAGGGTGCCCAGCATGTCTAGAAGGGTGTGGTTAAAATGTTCTGGTTGAGGGTCTCCCTGTGGGTGATAAAGGGTGGTTCTTGACTTTTGCACCCCCCATAGAGAAAGCATTTCTTTGATTAGACGACTTTCAAAATCTATACCTTGGTCAGAGTGGATCCGCTGAGGGGCACCATAGTGGACAAATAAATTTTCCATTAGCACCTTTGCCATGGTAGAAACCTTTTGATCTTTAGCTGGAAAAGCATGTGCATACTGTGTGAAATGATCCGTAACCACTAACACATTGACAATATTCCGCTGGTAAGGTTCTAAACACAAAAAGTCTATGCAGACCAGTTCCGTGGGGGTGCTGATAGTAATATTGACAAGGGAGGCAGCTCTCTGAGGCAGGGCTTTCCTTTGCAGGTAATGACTGCAGGTCTTTACATGGTGCTCGACATCGGCCCCCATCTTGGGCCAGTAGAATCTAGATTGTACCAAGTCGAGAGTTCTGTCAATACCGAGGTGCTCCATGTGATTGTGGAGGGACTTCAGTACCAAATCTTTAAAGGCTGTGGGCAGGACCAATTGCTTCTTGTCTACTTGACCACCATGATCCACTGTCTCTTTGTACAACAACTGATTGAGTAGCTTCAACCTGGGACCTTCTTTAAATAATAGAGCAGTTCGCAAGTCAGGGGATCGCAACTTGGACACATCTTTCCTCGCATGCAGAGCATGAAGTGCAGGCTGAATCAAAGGATCTTGGGATTGAGCCCACTGAATGCTGTCATTGTCAAATTGAGGTAGTGCACTACTATCTAGAGTAGAAAAGTGGCAATAGGCAGCCAGTATGCAGGTATCAGGAGGGCCCAAGCAATCTACGAAAGAGTGCACTGTGTCCGCAGACATCTGTTCATCTCGGTCAAATTTTTGGCACAAGGCTCGGATGTCAGGTTCAGACAGCCTGACTAAATCGCTCTTGGAAACTGGGCTTCGTGACAAGGCGTCCGCATCAATATGGTTCAGTCCTGGCCTGTATTCAACAGCATAATCATAGGTTAATAAGGCGGAAAGCCACCAGTGCCCAGTGGCATCTAACTTAACAGAAGTCTGTACATAGGTTAATGGGTTATTGTGGGTCTTCACCAATATCTTTGCCCCATAGAGGTATTCATGAAACTGGTCGTTGATGATGGCCCATTTTAGTGCAAGGAACTCCAGCTTGTGCACAGGGTAGTTTTGCTCTGATGGGGTCAAGCTCCTACTGGCAAAGGCCACTGGTCTCAAACCATCCTCATGGGTTTGATACAGCACAGCTCCTTGACCCTACAGACTGGCATCCATGTGCAGCACATAGGGCTTGGTGGGGTCAGCATAGGTGAGGATGGGGGCATGGGTGAGCTGGTATATGACTTCGTGAAAGGCTGCTTCACATTCGGGTGTCCAGCGGGGCCCAAAAAGTTCACCTGTGAGGAAGTACACTTTCTCTGGTTATTTGACGGGCCCTTTTTATATTTATGGTTGGTAGGAGGGTAACCCTGGATAAGATTCAAGAGCGGGCAAATCACCTTTGAATAATCTTTTATGAACCTACAGTAGTAGCCACAGAACCCCAGGAAATATTGTAGTTCTTTCAAATTACAGGGCTGGGACCAAGTAGTCAGTGATTCAACCTTACTGGGATTAGTCTTTATACCTTCTGCAGATACTATGTGCCCCACATACTTCATGGAGGTTTAAAAAATCCTGGCACTTGTTAATGGACTGCTTGAGGCTGAAGTCTTCCAATCAATCTAGGACTTTAAACAGTTGGGTCTCATGCTTCTCTAATGTGCACCCAAACACAATGTCATCGTCTAGGTACACTAGACATTCCAGCAAGTTCATATCTCCCACCACACATTCCATCAGTCACTGAAAGGTGACCGGGGCACCTGAAATCCCCTGTGGCATTCTCAGGAATTTGTAGAACTCCAAAGGACAGATGAAGGCTGTTTTCTCATGGTCCTCTGGGGCCATCGGGATCTGGTAGTATCCGCTGCGAAGATCCAATACCAAAAACCATTTGCTCCCATTCAAGCAATCCAGGGCATCTTGTATACGGGGCATGGTGTATTGATCGGGGATGGTCTGCCGGTTCAGGGTTTGATAATCAACATGCATCCTTACCGACCCATTCTTCTTATGCACAACCACAATGGGAGAGGCATATGGGCTCCTTGATTCTTGTATCACACCAGCAGTGAGCATTTCCTGCAGGTGTCTCCTCACATTATCTATGTCTGCTGGGGTGAGATGTTGGGATCTCTCTCGAAATGGCCAGACATTGTGGAGGCGTATGTGATACTCTGCAACCTAGACACATCCCATGTCCCATTATTTTAATGAAAACACTTGGTCCCTCTGATTGAGTTTCTTGCTAATTCTAGCTTTTCACTCAGCCGACAATGGGGAGTCACCAAAGTCAAATAAGTCCAGGGTCACTCTCTCCTTCTCACCAGAGCACTTGTTGCTGGGCAATACAGCAGTGTTGGCACAGTGTACTGTAGCTAGGGTGCACCCTCTGTTCACCCCGAATCTCCCAATCTGACACATTCTGAATCTGGACCATCATTCATCATGCATAGGCGTGGGTACGAGCAGGCAAGATGCTGGGTTTGACCAATAATCCCTCTGGCAGCTTTCCAGATCCTGGTGCATCCAACATTAACATTTTATTCTTTACATTTCTCTTTAGGTGGACTTCTCCCTGGAGTGTGCACTGGGTGTTGGGGGCCAATACCAAGGAGTCAGGTTCCTTTTTCCACACTATCCCCACTGGCTCATCTGGGTCCACTTCATCAGGTCTCTGTTGCCAATCATAAGCCCCTTTTACTGAGACTGGAATTCTTAGGGCCCATCCAGTCAGCTGCCCTTGTTTCTCATGGCAGAATTGTGCTGGTCTCTCAAACATATGGGCGTTTGTTCCAATTAACAGGGGAACCCCATCATACAGTCCGGTGAGGGGGACACACTAGGGCCAGTGTCTCTGCTTGCTCCTCTACAGCAATGACAGCTGCAGGAAAAGACAACCAGAGGTGGGCATATCCTAGATATGGATAAGACTTGTCACTCAGCACCCACACATGTAGGCCTTCCAGGGATTGTAAGGGCACATCAGATAAGTGTTTGTCATACCAGTCCTGAAACACAATGGTCACTTGCGACTCACTGTCAAGCACAGCCTGAGTAGGAATACCATTCACAGCCACATTAGTCTCCATTGAAGGGCTCACTATCTTGGACCAGTCTGGAGGGACAACAGCAGGGGCCTGGACAGACGATTTAGCCGCAGAGGGGTTTGAGTTAGGATGGCCGAAGCCTTTACTGTGGTCATTTCGTGCACCCCTTGACCACTGACTCATTTTCCGAAGCTCTTCTTGTAGCTGGTTCACCACTTTCTCTAAGTCCTTCTGAGACTGGCATTCCCCCTTCACATAGCCATCCTTGCCGCAATTGTGACAAATGACATGCTCTCAGGGCATCCTTGGGGAAAACATAGCAGGGGATGCTGGAGCATTGACAGGAGATTGTGATCTGACTTCTGCGGGTAGTGTACCATGTCTCAAAAGTTCCTTTAGGGTGGCAGTCAATTCCTTGAGCTCAGCTGAGAAGCCACCCTCAGTAGAGGATGCCTGAGGGTGCACCCCCACCCCATAACAGTCATGTTCTGACAGGGGCCAGGGTCTCTGTCAGCAGGGGATACCTCAGCGACCTCACCTGGTTGTACTTTTCTGACTTCCTTCAGCAACTCCTCCCCCCACCGCTTAGCCCACAGTGGGACACTCTTAGTGGTTTCCGTTTTGAAGGGCCTTCCCGTGCCATGATCACTGGGGCTGCACTCACCCCATAATTACAATCTCCCTCTTCACCTTCTACCTCCCGGAGTTCTTTTATCAGGTCACAGTAGTCAGGTGGGTTACCTTTCATATCCTGGGGCCTTAACTGGATGTTCTACAGTTTAAAATGCTTGGCATGTTGCAGTATGTGCTCCAATCTCACACGGTTCAAATCACTAGTGGCTACCCCCACCTTTCCGGTTAGCTTTCTGCAGAGCTCTTTCTAGGCGAGTAATATATGCAGACAAACTTTCCCCCTTCCATTGTTTGGTACCTTGGAATTTCCACATCAAAGTCTCCCCTGACTCAGTGCTCCCAAAATTGCCTTCAAGTACAGATAGGTACTTCTGAGCAGATGCATCAGGGTTCGTGGACCACAAAAATTTAATGGCTTTAAGGGCAGAGCCCTTCAGACTTTCTATGATTCTTTTCTACTTCTCAGCCTCTGCACACTGCCACTCGGGTACCAAGGTGGCAAGATAGTTGATCCAGGTCTCCCAGTCATCCTCCCCCTGGGGGGTGGGGAAGGTGCCTGAGAAGATTCTCAGCCTTCGGTAGGAGTCGTGACTAGTGGCGGGTACAGATATAGGGGCCAGCATTGGCATGGGCACAGAAGGCGGGGCAGTAACAGGTGCTGGAGTGGGAATGGGTGTTGGGGAGAGAACACCCTCAGGTGGCAGGAACAGTTTCTTAAAGTCCTCTATGGTTTTCTCTTCCTCCAGCAACAACTTAGCAAATTTCTCCTCAAAAGTCTCAGATAATGGTAGGAGCTCATCCTCCCCAGGGTCTTTACTGTCTTTTGTTATTACTCTCCAGGTGTCTAGGACCCCTTCTGAGGCAATAGTCTGTGGCACTTTAACGCTGTCCATGAGGTCACTACGCTCTACCAAGGCTATGAAAGTTTGGGTGATCAAATCAGCCTGTCGACCCACCACCACAGGGTTTTTTAAACATTTAACTTTGGGAGAGTGCTCCCTCTACAGTGTCCTTACACTCGCCTCTGAGGCCAGGAGATCAGAAGGCTGTGGGTTCAGTTCTCACATCTGGCACTTGGGTTAATATCCCAATACTGACACTGTAGTGTAGCATGAGAGGGGGTGCTGCACTTCTAAGGTGCTGTCTTTCGGATGAGACGTTAAACCGAGGTCCCATCTGCCTGAATTGGTGGTAGTTCAGGTGGATGTTAAAGATCCCATGGCACTTATCGAAGAGAGTTGGGGAATTGTTTATTGCAGAAACCAAAAAACATCAATACAGGGCATTCATAGTAAGCAGAAATAATTATAAAATGATAACTTAAACATCACTGTAGAAATATCAAACAAAAATAGCAGAAAAATACAGAAAAAAAAACAGACCATATTAAATCCAGTAGACATGCTTCCAGTATTCGTGGAATAAAGAAATCAGAAAATGACAGAATTCAAAGTCCTTTTGTGTCCGTAAAGCTGATTCAATATGACTTATCACCACCATAAGTAAAGTATAAGTATGCTGTATGGAAAAAGAACATCTCGCCTGCCAGAGATAAAACTTGATGCAAGCAAATATCACATTAAGAGTACTAGGATGAAAATGGGAAAAATACCCTGAATAGTCCCCCAAAACCAAACATTCATAGGTAACCTGACATGCCATCCCCAACCCCCACTTAACAGGTAAAGTGGCCCAAAACTGTACAGTATACGAACAAGTATGAAAAAAATGAGTCTGAGTTTCTTCAATGCCCACACATTCAAAACAAATACAGTTCCGTTCTGCAAGAGCCTTATGCTTTAAATTCCCCTTAACCCCTAACCTCCCATGACAACTTAACCAGGATACATCTCACATCTGGCCAGGAATCCTCCCGTCCGTCAGCACCTTTAGGGCTAAGTGTAATTTTGTGGGGAAACACCTGGGAAAATCAACCCGTACTAAAAAATTCATAGACATTATACTCTGATATATACCCTTCCGGGAAAGCCGATAAACCTCATCTTTAGCCACGCTCCACATACGAAGTTTAGCCGCCACTACTGGCAGAAAGGAAGGCACTTTATAATTGGATTTCACGATAGGTGCTTCTGTGGACCACCGCATCAAAAAATCTTGAAGCGAAAGCAGAGTCCAGGCATCCCAAGGATGAGAGTGATTTAACGATACCTCTTTAAATGTAGCTTTAATAAAAAAGGAAAAATAAATAACAACCGGATTAATCATGCCAAGACCACCCGCCTTAATTGGAAGATATGTGAAATCCCGCTTAACCGGGTTCAATCGGCTTCCCCACAACATTTGAAAAAAAATACTATATAAACGGGTTTCCTGATGCCTAGGTAAAGGAAAACCGAACTCAAATAAAGAAACAGAGGAGTAAAAACTTTTGATTATTAACACACATTTCTGTTTAGAAAAAGACCAGGTTTTCCATAATTGTACCTTCTTTTCACCCAGCACAATGCGAGGTTGCCAATTAAGATCATTTAAAGCTCCCATCCCAAAGAAACAACCTAAGATCTTAATAGGCCCGTTAGAGCTGGTTATCCACCTGATCATGGAATCAAAAACCCCCTCCTCTAAAAAAACATCAGCACTTTTTTCATAATTCACTGATGTTCCTGAAAGCAGACCAAACTGGGCCACGACATGCAACACAATAAGGCCTTCAGCTGTATTACGAAGCAGAAAACACATGTCATCTGCGTAAACCGCCAAGCACTGTGGCGGAACCGCTGGGGATGGAGATAATCCCTGAACGTGAGGATGATGAAGGAGTTCCCGAACCAAAGGGTCCAAATCAAAAGTATATAACAAAGGACTAAGTGGGCAGCCCTGGCGCACCTCCCTACAAAAATCAATCCCCTCCCCAACTAATCTATTAACAAGGGGAAAATTTTGGGCATTACTATATAAAAGTGCACCAGGTTCTTAGTTTCATGGAAAACCCATACCGCTGTAGGACATCAAATAAAAACCCATGTGCCACCTTCTCAAAGGCTTGGGCCTGGTCCAAGGAAAGTAAATAACCGGACAATTTCCCCAACCGTCCAAGCTCACACACATTCTGTAGTAGGGCCAAATTTTGGTGGATGTGTCTACCTGGAATTGAACATGTTTGAACTGGATGTACTAAAGAAGAAGCAACATGTTGGAGCCGATGGCACAAAATTGCGGAAAAAATCTTATGATCTGTATTCTGTAAACAGATCGGTCTCCAGTTTTCAATGCGATGCTTAACCCCTTTTTTAAATAAGAAAATGGTCAAGTCATCTGAGAATCCACATGGCATCCATGAAGATTCTAGAATCTCATTAAAAACAGAAGCCAGGATGGCACTGATATCATCTATCATGATTTTGTATAATTCATTAATTAAACCATCAGGGCCTGGTGAGATCCCTGACTTCAAGCAAGCTATTTCTGATTTAACCTCATCCAAGGAAATGGGCCTATCTAAAAAAAGGGAATCAGAGGAAGAAATATTAGATGGAGGAAAAGAAAACAAATCCTCCCATTTAGTAGTGGGCTGGAAAGCCCTTCCATGTTGAGTTTGCAAAAAAACCCGGACTATGTGTAGCATGTCAATATCAACCTTGCCTAGTACCCCCCCTGTGATCATAGAGGCCATCCATAAGTTTACTTGCTTACAAGCCAAAAAAGGATCCGAACTTGGTGAGGATTTAAGCTCAAAAGACGATTCATCATGAATTTTACAAGCTTTCCCATAATGATAATTCCTCATGCTGTGTCTTAGCACAGATAGTTGCTCCTGTATCTGAACATCGAAGACAGAGGGGAGCGACATTAATTTATAAAACTGTGCTCTTTGTTTTAAATATGCAAGATAATCTGCTGACTGGGTACTAAAATGATAAGCCTTGGAAGTCATTTGAAACTCCAGTTTAGTATCCATCCACCAATCTCCCCAGGAATCATACTTCCCAGCTACCGAACGCCTCCTGTCCATCACCTGAGATAAACATAACTGAAACTGCTCAGTAGCAAGAATAACTGGATTCATTTTCCACCGAGCCGGCAGGGCAGGAAAAGACGGTGGAATTATAGACAGTGAAAATCTTGCCTTCAATAATAAATGGTCCGAAAATTCACAAGGGGTCAAGAAAAAAGCAGAAGGCAGTAAATATCTGGAAGTAAAAATAAAATCAATCCGAGTCGCTAGACTGCCACGTTTATAAGTGGACCCTGAATCTGAATGAAGTGCTCTATAAGCATCCGTCAAGGAGGCCATCTGAACTAGTTTGAACAAAGCATGGGAATCACAATATACCTTACGCTGCATCTGATCCTTAAATCTGACATCCAGTCCACAGTTGAAATCACCCCCCCAAATAATGTGTCTAGGGGTAGACAGGTACTGCTGTATTTCCAGAAATAAAGCAATCCTGGCTGATTTAACCTGGGGAGCATAAATGTTAATAATACGGAGGAAAAAACCTCGGCAGACACAATCCAGGAGCAACACCCTCCCAGGAGCTATGTCTACCAATCCAGTAACCTGAACAAAAGGATGGCAGAATAATATCCCCACCCTGTCTGCTGCATCAGTACCAAAAGACCAAAAAGAGGGTCCAGAATGCCACAATTTCCTAGCATAATTTATGTCTGTAAGAGTAGAGAAAAGCATCTCCTGCAGTAAAATAATATCTGCAGATAAGGATTTACAAAAATGTAAAAGCCCGAGGCATTTTTTAGAATTCTTGAGGCTACAAGAATTCAGGGAAACTACCGTTAAAGAAGCCAGAGAGCAGGACGAAGACTTGTCCTTCTTACGCTTCCTTCCCGACTTCTTCTTGGAGTCCAGCAATTCAGAACCTCCTTCATCATCACACTCCATCCCAGACAAAACCCCAGAAGCAACCGATAGATCAGATTCAGAGTCCCCATCTGCATCCTGCAAAACCTGAGAAGTGTTATGCGTGGGGGTGATAGGTGGTATCCCAATCTTTTTAGCATGAGACCGAGTCACGCGTCTCGGATGAGGCGCCTGAAACTCAGGAGCTGGTGGGGGGACTAGAATGGGTATGATAGGAGTATTGAGCCCCAGACCCTCTAGTGATTGTGCAACATCGGAGGGCATACTAGAGGAGTCAGATACCACTCCCTCAGGAGGAGTTGAAGTTGAAGGATCCGGACCAAGAGGATCAGGGTCAGTGGGGCTGTCTCCTCCGTAAATGGCCTGAATCGGTCCTGAGCATCCGAGATCAAGGTTTCCTTATCTAGGCCCCCCGAATTGTTTTGGCCCGCATATGGACATTGGTGGTAAGCATGCCCTTGGGTATCACAAAGATTGCAGTGAAAAACATTGCGGCAAGTACCACTGTCATGATCCAGTTCTCCACACAAAGCACATCTGATTTTATCACATGCACTACTGAGATGGCGTGGGCTCCTACATTTATAACATGCCTTGGGTTGGCCTGGGTAAAAGCAGACACCTCAATCCCTCCCCAAGAAAAAACTATTTGGAATATCTTGAACCAAATCCCTCACAATATGTAGTTTTACCTTGAACTTCCAACTACCTGTCTAAATACCCTCCCCATCAATAACTGGTTCAGGAGGCCCCAATACAGTGCATTTACTCTCCAGCCAATACAGAATGTCCCCCACATTTACCCCTTCATTCTGGAACATAATATGCACAGTTTTAAACAGTGGTTTCGTGATGGGGATAGCCCATAAGGGAGTAGCTTTTAAAGAATCATACTTCTGCCAAAATTTATCAAGGCTCACAAACGATTTGAAACTAATATCAAAAGTTTCTTCCCCATGAATGTTAATCAGGGCATAAATGTCTGATGCTGAAAGTTCATAGAACCTTTGAGCAGCCTGCGGGCCACAAAGAATCGATCAGGCTGCTCCTGAAGGCCCCCCCTGTACCTGAGATGGACAGCATTCCGTCTGGGAGCCTGTTCCAGGTGATTGTTTCTAAAGAGGTCTGAAAAATGAGGACCTGTGTGAAAATGTTCTCTTCTAGGAGAAGAAGGAGGGGAAACATGCGATTTCCCAGAAGAGGCCCCCAAGTCTACCCCTGCAGCAAAAGATTGTAAAGTCTCACCAACTGGAGCATCATCTGCCCCCACCAGTGGCTCCAAAGGCTGTACCGTCCCTGAAGACTCCGTAGCAACTGTATCCTCTGTCGAAAAAGAAACCCATTCAGAATCAGGTATCCACCTGCCATCCTGCCTCATCCATCCTGCGTCCAGCAGGGCAGTTTCTTTGCTCCAGTCCCTGGCTGTAAAGCTCTTCGATGTCACCTTTAACTTCCGCATGGCTCCACATTCCTCCTCTGGTTGGAAAGGCAGCCTAGCCGCACCAAGAACTAGCGAACCCTCCTCCTCCACAATCAGAGGTTCTGTGCACCGCTCGCCATCTTGCAAATCATCCGGGCCACCAGCTTCTTGATTCTGAACTTCAACAGCATCCATAAGCTCCATGTTGTGTTGTGTTATGGCTTCTGCCTCTCCCATAGCGTGGTATTCTCCGTGGCTTTCTTGAAAGTGCTCCCGTGGTGTACATACAGCAGAACTCTTCACCACTCCATTCTCAGTATCCATATCAGTAAGAATAGCTCCCCTGCCTTCCACAGAATTTTTATCACCTCCACTAGGATCTGGAACAGCAGCCATCTTGGAGTCACCAGCAAAAGGGTCCCCCCTGCTCACAGGAAGTAGGGGAATTTCCCCGGTGTCCTGGCAAATTTCCCTCATTCACTCTAAATACCACCAACAGCTTAATCTGGTTCAAAGTCAGTTGGCATTCATCTGTATCCCCCTCCCCCGGGTTGTGCCTGAAAATAGGCAGGATTTGTCTAGTGCACTTACCCGGTCAACAAAAACTAAATAAATAAATAAAATAAAATATCCAGTATAAGCAGAGCATTTTGGGTGTCGAACTCCTGCCCAGTACACCACCCCACCAACTGGTGTACAGCCATTTCTACTGGTGTAGCCATTAATCTTTAACAATAATTCATTATTTCTAGCCACTAGAAGGCACAAAATCCCAGCGGTGAGGCTCCAAGATGTAACCCCTAGGTGGCGCTATCCCATGGGCTACTACCCCTGCCTGCTTGGCTAGTAGCAGGTTAAGGGGCCTAGGTTCTGCAATGGGTGCCTCCACCTGGAGGTCAGGGTTGGTAGTGGCCAAACTAACCTGGGCACCGCCCTCCGGGACACTGTAACCTCCCTCTTTCCCTTCTAGTGGCCCGAGCAATATATGATAATCACTTTCACAGTACCCCTTGTACACCATACAAGTACCCACACTGTTTGCACTTACCACTAGGGCTGGTTCCTCTGGCTCGACCCTGGGGACCCCCTGTAAAACAAGATTGTGCACAGCAAATAGCAACAGTAAAGTACTCTTGGCACAAACTGGAACCACAGTCAGGTTAAATGCAGAAAAAGTCAGATCTGATTTATTCAGGGGACTTGAACAAGGAAGGGGTGTAATCAGGTTGATTGGCTTAAAGGCTATATTAATCAAACAGTTATGCATGCGCTTTAAGTCCCCACATAGTCACACCTCTGGGTACCAAGGTAGGGAGACGATGGGCTAGCCAGGAACATTGCAGCTGGTTGGGGCCCTGTGATGGAAGAAAGCAACATGCACAACACACATTATTTGTAATCCGGAGCTGGAGGGTTCAGCTTGTGAAAGGAAAAAAAGCAACCAGACAATCGGATGACAACACTTTAGATTTAGCTGTTGTTACAGGGAACTGCCCTGATGTTTACTCATGATACCCAATACTGGACACAGGCAGGATGAAATTGAGATTGCAGATTGTTAAGCTGGAGTGCCCAGAGAAGCGGCGCCCACACAAATCACTGAGGCGTCTTTCCTGTTAAAGTTTTGAGCAGAGGGCTGATCCCCAGGCAGGTCTCTCGTCGGTGGCTTTCTCTGTGCAGCAGCGAGTAGTCAGGCTGAGCCAGTGTGGCAAGGCCCAGGCCCAATGGAGATGATTTTGGATTCAGTTGTGGAGCTGGATGCATCTTCCAGCAAGCAGAATACAGTTCAAACCACAGTGGGGAACCAAATTGCGATCCACTAGCAGCACACAGCACATTTACACGTAAGGAAATTCTAATGTGGCTTCCAGCAAGCAGAACACAATTCAAACCACAGTAGGGAACCAAATCATAATCCACTATAAACACACAACACATTCACATGTAAGGAAATTCCACTGTACCAGCCAAATGGCTCTCCGGTCGCAATTACAGAGTCTCTGCACAATCCGGGAGTTCAGAGGTAGTTGGAGGTCCAGACAGGCTGATCGCATTCAACAAATCTTTGGTCTTCCTCAGATAGGAGCCTGGTCACAATTCAGTATCTTACTTCGCTCTCCAAGTTTGGATTCAGTCTGAAAAAGGCTCAAGTTCCCTCTCAGGGACAGTAGGCAGGCATGCAGGCCAAAACTCAGGCCTTTCCACAGTTCTGCCACGTGAATCCACCAGGGATTGTTGCTCGAACTACCTTGAGCTGTTACTTCTTCACTTCCCAACTTAGATCTAACTGAAATTGCAAGCAGTTTGGGACTTCCCCCAAAATCCAAAAGGTTCGGTTGGCTGATCTGTCTGTCAGTAACAACAAGTCCTCCCCTCCAGGTTATTTTAGGCGCCAAAATGCAAAAACTACAATTCCTACAAGTTTTGACCCCACCAAGCCCCTTTAGGCGGCTCCATTTTAGAGTTCCAAATGTACTGATTGGCCCATTTCAGCGGTCCAGGACCAAGATGTTGGAAATAAACAGAACTGTCCATGCTGCAAAGAAGACAGGTTAGAACAAACTGCAATATTATTACTACTCTAACAAATGATCAGCAAACAAGCATATCTTCCAACAGAACTCCCTTTTAGATTAATTATGACTGCAATCCAGGCAGCTCTTAAAGAGGCAGTACACAGAGGCTATATAGGCACTGTCTGGCAGTCACATTTGAACCGCAAAAGTGCAGGACACCAGCCTGGCAGTGAGCATTTAGACAAGCTCAAGGAACGCTTTTTGGGAGCCTCCATTTGCAGGGGGGTTACACTTGAAGTGAACATCCTCAAGGTAATCACTGCCCACAAGTCTTCAATTCCACTTATTAGCCACAAAGATCTGGACCAAGTGCCCCACTGATGCCAGAGCCTACAATATTTTCAGTATCTGATTGATGAGGTTCAATCCCATATCTCATATTCTCCAGGGAAAATATACAAGTTGCTGAGGCATTGTCCCAGACATGCCCATGGCTTCTTTAGAAATAGAAACATAGAATCTGATGGCAGAGAAGGACTGCTTGGCCCACCCATTTGTTTCTGTCTACATTATTACTTTAGAACCACTAGATCTGGAATGAGCAGTTGAAGCATTTGTAGAGGCTGCAGAGGCAAAAAGGACAGCCTTGACTTAGAAACTGAGCCAGTTAAGTGAGATATACTAACATACTAAAATGCCAGCAGAATAGGCCTAACGGTCTTTCGAGTCTGCTCGATTGGTCAGCCCCCACCCTGGGTGCTGACCTTGCTGCCCCCCTCGCCTTCTCTGGCTTCTCCCCTTCCCAGTTCTGGATATTCTTGCTGCATTGGATTTTGCTTCCAGAACCCTTCCCATGTACCTGTCCCAGCCCCTCTTGAACCCCTCCACCATCTCTGCCTCCACCAGCCCCCTAGGCAGTGCATTCCATGGCTCCACCACCCTCTCAGTGAAGTAGCACCTCCTCCTTTCTCCCCTGAATCTTCCCACTCCAGCTTCCACCCATGCCCTCTAGTGGCCCCTCCTCCTTCCTTCGAAGTACCCTGACTGTTCCTCCCCTATTTACCCTCTTCATGTACTTGAAGACCTCTATCATGTCCCCCCGGTCCCTTCTCTCTTCCAATGTGTACATATTTAGCTCTTCGAGCCTCTCCTCATAGGTCCTGTCCCCCAAGCCCCAAATCATTTTGGTTGCCCTCCTCTGGACCCTCTCCAGGAGTTTAATGTCCCTCTTTAAGTGTGGCCTCCAAAACTGCATGTAGTACTCAAGGTGTGGCCTCACCAAGCAGTTATACAGAGGGAGCATCACTTCCCTCCTTCTGGAGGTGATCCCCCTAGCGATGCATCCCAGCATCCTGTTGGCCTTGGCTGCTGCCCTCCTACAAGTCTCCGAGTTGTTCATTTTGACATCCACCACCACCCCCAGGTCCTTCTCAGCCATTGAGACTTGTAGCATTCCCCAGGGTGTACACTTGGCCTGGGTTTCTGGCCCCCAGGTGGAGTACCTTGCATTTCCTTGCATTGAACCTCAGCTTCCACTTTCTAGACCATCTTTCCAGAGCCTCCAGGTCCCCCTGTAGGGCCACCCTCCCCTCCTCCCCATCCACCACCGCCCCCAGTTTTGAGTCATCCTCAAAGAGACTCATCTCACTCCTGATTCCTGTCCTCATGTCAGAGACGTAGGCGTTGAACAGAAGGGGCCCAAGGACTGATCCCTGAGGGACCCCACTAATGACCCTCTTTGGGGATGAGACTATCCACAACTACGACCTCTGGGTCCGTCCTGAGCCAATTGCTCTATCCATCTGATCATCTGGTTCCCCATCCCCATTTCTCCCAGCTTATCCAACAGGCCCATGTGAGGAACAGAGTCAAATGCCTTGCTGCAGTCTAGAAAGAGGACGTCCACTGGTCTACCAAGGTCCAAGGCACTCGTCACCCAGTCGATCTCCATATGATCTCCATATGATCTCCAGATGAAGAGATACAGAAAGTCCTTCTAGACTATATGCCGCATATGGATGACCAAAATATATTTGTTCAAGTTCATGCTTATGGAAGACATTTCTATGTCAGTCTAGGCCAACTGAGTAAATCAGATGGATTATAGTTTGATGGAACTCATACTGTCATAGTTGCTGCCCTGATACAGGAAGTGTTAGATAAAATTCATGAAGTGCAGTAGGGTGTTACAAAGTGCATAGAATGGATGGACTCATGTAAGCGCTGCCAATAAAATTAATACAGCACAGAAAATGGTAATTTACTCACCTGGTAAAGGTGATTGTTGGGGTATACATCTCTGAGGCACTCCACAACCCACCCAGGTAGTCAGTCAGAGACAAAGGACTCAAAGATGAGATTTAAGATGTAACAATCAGCATGCTGTATGGGCCGGAAATGTTAGATTTGTATGAATAAGAAATAAAGAGAGGACCCTTATGGGCCACAACATTTTTGGTAAAACATAACAAATGTCTCTGCTATAATGTATTTAACACGCTAAGATACATATCAGGAAACATTGTGCTGCCTACTAACACGTTAAGAGTCATTGGTTATGGATTAGGTACAGCATTGGAAGAATTCGAACTGATCCTGGAGAGGCAGCATCACAGGGAAAGGGGGTCAGACTTCTTTGATGTCACATGTGCATCAAGCAACCTATCAGGTGGACACAACCCATGTGTAAGGAGTGTGGAGTGCCTCAGAGATTATCCCCCACAATCCCTAATGAGTACCCTTGTGACAAAAAGTCCTTGGAAAAGAGCAGCAGCAGCAGTAGCAGATGTCTATAAAATTTAGATACAATGTTAGCTTGTAGTGGCTTACTTTACCAGGTGCACTGAAGATGTATGCTAGGCAAAAGAATCTTGCAAAAGTCTAGTGGCCAAGCTTAAATGTATATTTGCTCACTTTGGGAACTGGTTATAGATAATGGACTGCAATTAATAATGTCTGAATAGCATGCCTTCCAGGAAACATATGGATTTGAACACATCACTTCCTCCAAACCACAGTTTCCCCACTCAGAGGAAAAAAGAAGTAGTCAAACTGCCAAGAAGTTTCGGAAACAGATCTATCAATTCTTGCACTCCTCCTGAAACAGAAAACATTTCATCTACCGACAACTTCTATGTTTCTATGTTTCTCAGCTTCAAGGTCAATCTAGTGCAACCACTTATGGGAGCACAGTTGTGAACCACAGTGACAACTTTGACTATGAGTCTCTCACCTAAGAATTACTTGGAAAAGGTTGCTGAGGGTAGATGCTAAAGCGAATGACTCCTATACTTACTTCTATAACAGGGAGTAGGGAGTCAGGTCACTTCCACTGCCTTAACTAGGAGATCCAGTGAGAATTAAACTGAGAGGAGAGTGAGAGGGGACGTGGTAGAGACCTACAAGTACCTCTCAGGGGTGATCAGGGTGCAGCAGGGGGATCTCTTTCAAATGAGAAAAAGCACCAGGACCAGAGGGCATGCAGTGAAGCGGGGGGGGGAGGTTAAGAGGGATGTGAGGAAGTGCTACTTCACTGAAATGGTGGTAGATGTCTGGAACAGACTGCCAGTAGGAGTAGTGGAGGTAAAAACAGTGTGGGACTTCAAGCATGTGTGGGATAGACAAAGGGGAATATTATCAAGTAGGTGGGGATGAGGGAGGGTCACTGGAGACCAATTAGAGTCTGCAGAGGTGGACTAGGCAGGGAATATCAGGGCAGACTGGGTGGGTCAAGAAGTCAATTTCTGCCAACAAATTCTGTGTTTTTAGATCATCATATATTATGGAAAGTGAGCATGGAAAATTTAGGTGGAACAGACACAACCTGCTTGCCATAACACAACCTTCAACGAATGCTTACCAGATGCCACAGTCTGAGTGAAATTCCTGCTAGAAGAGTAAACTGCATCACTGACATAGAAAAAGACCCTGAACCACTGTTGCCATAACATTAAGATCTCTCTATGGTGGTAGTGATGTCATCAGTTGCCCTCCACTTGTAGCAGAACACAAAAATAGTAATCCAATCTTGCAACAAAGGAAACCTAATATTATGGGTAGGACAGTGCCATCCTAGACCAGTACAGGTGAGAAACTGTTTGAAGTGGGCCCAGAAGATTAAAACTAACCAGGCTAGAGCTGTTATGGCTCAAAATGGAGATGTGAAGATTGATCAACAGCTCTCTAGTTCTGTTCTTTTTCTCTTTTGAAGGAGACCTTGTGAGATGTTTCACCTTGTCCTGGATTTCAATGTTGGACTTCAGGTTTGACTTTCTAAGTGTGAGTTGACTTTTTTCTGTCCTTCTTGCTCTGCTAAATTGAATTGACTGTTTTCATTTGACTGTTTACTGAGGACTTGGAGCTATTGAAGAGAAACATCAGTCATGGTGGTCGAGGTACGTACAGTATCTGTATCATTGGATTTAGGGTACTAAATATGGAAGGCACCCTGGGTGAAACCAGAATGTAGACAGGGGGTCCACATGTCTGGTTCCATACAGAAGGTGCCCTCAGTATCTGTTGTGGCAGGTGTCAAGGGGCTAGTTAGTGATATTACCACTCTTAGGGCAGTTCTTCATAATGATATGTCTATGAGTAGTTAAGACCACATTGATTGCGTATTTCATCGCAGACTCCTTAGGTGACTTGATGTGCCTCATAGTGACCTGGTTGGAGTACTCTGGCCCTGTGGTGGAATTAAGTAATCCTGGCAGGGTAGACTGTGGTGCACTACCCAAGGTAAAAGCACTGTGGTGGTGGAGTCACCAATTATTTTAGGTGTGAGCTTGGTTTGACCATGTACCAAACAGTGGGGGCAGCCATCTGAATGTGGGACTGTACAGGATTATGTGGGTGCAGGGGGTATAATTCTCCTTGTTCATAATCCTCCTAAGAATGAGGTACAATTTCTGCTGGAATTTTCAGACTACGCTGGTGTAGTGTTGGAATCTACCAAGCTGCTTGTCCTGGGAGACTTCATTGCCTGGTCCAATGATGAATCCTTGCAGTTTGTTTGTCAGTTCCTGTAGCTGATGTTTTCACTGACCTAGTGCAGGTTATTTCCATCACAACTCATGATCTCGGTAGCACCTTGGACCTGGTCTTCACAGTGGGGCTTGCAATCAAGGATGTAAGGGTTGATCCACCATCTTAGTTAGATCACCATGTGGTGCATTTCCATTTTAAGTCCCTCATATGATACCTTCTCCAGTGGAAATGATCCAGTTTCATTCAAAAATAAATCTTGAGAAGAGTAAGCTTAAGATGAAACTGGACATTTTGAGCATACAAGCTACCTACGCACAAGGTGTTGAAAGGCAGTGAAGAGCTATAATATGACTCTTTCTTCTGTGGTCAACACTTTTGCACCACTTCATGTCCACTCTATGACCTCCCATCAAAGCTTGCTGTGGTATAGTGATGCACTAAAGTGGTTGAGGATTCTGGGGAGGAGTCTGGAGCATACCTGGAGGAGATCCAGCTCAGTGGAGGACAGTCTGGCTCTGAGAAATTGCTATGGTGACAACCAGAGAACAATCATTCTGACAAAGACAGAGTTTCTATCTGATATATACTGTATGCAACTGTAGTGTAGTATTATGAAGTGCCGCTAGAGGGTGGCATGGACTTTACAAACTCTAAAAGGACATAGATCTTGAGCAATAGTAGTGTTGTTGTTCAAAAGATCCATAATCTCTCTCTCTCTCTCTGTATCAGAAGGCTGCCTTGTTAGAAGCATATAATAAAGATCTGCAGTTCCTTAAGAAGTTCCCTGTGTAGATTGTTTGGTTTTTCAGGATATAACATATTATTTGGTGACGAGGATAAAAGATAGTCAGTGAGCAAGTAAAAAGAGAACATTTTCGCCCAGAGTGAGAAAAAGAAAATTATTCAGAGAGTGAAAGTAAAGAAAGTAGTGGGAGCTATGCATACAGTAAGTGGCTGTCTATACTCAAAGAGGAAATGAGTGGCACAGTAGGAACTGTGGCTTCTTTTAATCCTCAAATTCAGACCTGGGAAGAATTGTGTGCCACATTTGTTTATTGCAAATGATATTACAGAGGCTAGTAAAAAAGCCATTTTACTAAGTGGGGTGGGTGCACAAACCTACAGCTTAATGAGAAATTTGTTGAGCCCTGAAAAGCCTGGTGACACATCGTATGAAGACTTAGTAAAATTGTTGAAAAATCACTTTAACCCCAAACTGAGTGAGATTGTACAAAGGTTCAAATTTAATTCTAGAAATAGAAAAGCTGGAGAGGTACTGTGGGAGCATATGTGGCAGAGCTGAGAAAAATGGCTCAGGACTGGAGTTATGGAGAAACTTTAGAACAAATGCTGAGAGATAGACTGGTTTGTTGTATAAATGATGATAAAATTCAAAGAAGGTTATTGTCAGAAACAGATTTAATGTTGGAAATAGCATTGAAGTTGATGCAAGCTGTGGAATCTGCTAGTCAAAATGTAAAAGATTTACAGCTGCAGTCAAGAGAAATGTCTGGGCCCAGTTGTTTTTATTTATTTATTTATTTCCATCTCAGATTAAAATACCTTTGAGCAGGAGATCACTCATTTACAAAGGTTCCATGTCGGAAGGGTGGGAAAACATGCAGTGGTGGCATAACAATATTCTTAAACAATCACAAAAAATCAAGAATTCAGCTACAGTAAGATACAGTAAAGGTCAAAGTTTAGCAATTTTCCAGGCAAGGCCTAGACAGTTGTGACACAGGAGCAGCCTAAGGTGGCTTAGTCAGATCTAAAAAGGAGGGGGAACTCACACAACAAGTAAGAGAATAGATAAGCACAGCAAAGGGAGGGTAAAGGGAGGAAGTGGAGAGAAGGGTGATGGAAGAGTGGAGGAAGTGACAGGAGCTTAGAAAGGGGTAGAGGGATTACAGGGAAGGAGATAGGACCCTAGAACAGTGAGATAGGCAGAGAGTTAACACTATGGGAAAGTAGGCTAGAGTGAAGGAAAAACACTGCACCATTATCAGGAGCAGTCGCAGCTACTATTCTCCAGCAGAAATTGTCATTGTTTTTGAAGGGGCCCAATCTTGGCGTGATGGTAAGTTCTGTTCCGAGGCTGTTAAACCAGAAGGGAGCCCAATATGAGTAAGACCGCTACCCTTGGGTAGTTCTGCATCTTGGAACAGTGAGAAGTTGGTGGATGGAATTTCTGGTGTGCTGCGAGCCTGAGAAGTGGCTTAGAAAGTTTGCAGCTCCAGGCGGTATGAGTCCAAGTAGTGTTTATTTGGCTAACAGGCAGGTTTGATAGCGAATTCTGTTGTTAAGCTGTAGCTATCCAGATTGCTCATAAAGGTCACTGGTGTGTGTGAGTTGGGGGGGGGGGACCGGTGAGCAGCCTGCAGGCTTTGTTGAGTGCAACTGCTATTCATGGACAGAGGTAATGGGTGCAGAGCTATATATGACCAGACCATAGTCAATAATGGAAATGATTGAGCTATTGATTGTGGTTCTTAGAGCTTTGGGTGTCAGGCATCGCTTGTGTCTGTGGAGGAGCCCGATTCTGATATTGACTGTTCTGGCCACATTCTCAATGTGCCTGGTGTAAGATAAGGAGCAGTCCACAGTTACCCCCAGGTATCTGAGATGTTCAACTTGTTCAAGAGGCACTCCTAAGCAGTTACTGATAGTTAGAGGGTAGGATTTGTTTACTTCTAACACCGCTGAACTTCATCACCTTTGTTTTTTTGTAGATCAGCACCAGTTTGTGTGCTCTGAACCAGTCCTCAACTTGCTCAAAGGCAATTTGCAGTTGATTTTTGAGGTGGAGCAGGTCATGATGGGTGGTGTAGATGACAGCGTCATCAGCATATAGAAGGATCTGTTGATTACATGATTGATGAAGATAATTTAAGAAAATGCTAAAGAGAAGGGGTCCAAGTATTGATCTCTGAGGAACCCCGCATCGATCAGGCAGCCATTCAGACATGATATTAGCGATCTTCACCTGCTGAGAGTGATCAGACAAGTAGCTTTTGTACCAGTTAGTGGCATCATTAGAAAGGCCTACAGATGTAAGCTGCTGTAGAAGTAGTGAGTGAGTGACTCACGGTGTCAAAAGCCTTAGTTAAATCAACAAAGGCTGCACCTACGAGTCTACCCTGGTCAAGCGAGTTATGTATGGTACTGGTGAATTCCAGCAGAATGGTGGAGGTGCTGTGCCCTTTTTGAAATCCATGCTGCTCTGGGCATTGGATCCTGTAGTTGTAGTTCACAAAAGCCACAGGACTCCATAAACAAAATGTTTAGGAACAAAGAGCAGCCGAATAAGAACATAACTAAAAATTTCTACTATTGTGGGGGCCAGCATTTCCTGCAGGAGTGTCGCTTTAAAGATGAAAGATGCCACATACTATATGTGGAATGAAAGGCCACATCAGTAAAGCCTGTAGAAATAAGAATAAAGAGAAAAGGGAAGCTCACACACACAGAAAGACAGGGAAACGGAGTAAGAGCAGTCCCAAAAGCTTCCAGTGTACTCTCCACTTGCAGGGGGAGGAAGAAAGCGAAGGCATGGAAGAAGAGCAGGGTTATGCTATGCATAGTATGAAGGAGGTAATTATTCCCAAAGTAGCACCGATCATTCAGATGTTGGACATTAATGACAAAAATGTACAATTTGAGGTGGACACCGGATGTAGTGTCACCATCATGAGTTAAGCAGAATACTCTGAGTTGTGGAATAGGAAGGAAGTTCCAGAGCTGGAGAAGTGTGCAGTTAAATTGGAAACTTATACAGAAGAACCTGTAGAGATACTAGGGTCAGTGAGAGTAATAGTGACGTGCAAAGAGACAGTTAAAGAATTGCCATTGGTAGTGGTGACGGGGACAGGCCCAAACTTGTTTGGCCAAGGCTGGATTGCTGAACTTGCCGTGGACTGGAGAACAGTCAATCAGGTGACACCATTATAGCAGTGGACACTGCAGGAGGTGCTTGCAAAACATGAAGCAGTATTCAATGAAGGTCTGGGAACTTTACAGGGTACCACAGCAAAAATATATGTGGACAGTACTGCAACTCCATGTTTCTTTAAACTGAGATTTGTACCTTACCAACAGATTGTGCTGGATGAAGACTCCAAGCAGTATGTTACTGTGAATACCCACAAGGATATGATAAGGTATAACTATTTATCCTTTGGTGTTTCATCTCCTCCTGCTATTTTCCAATGAACCATGGATAAGTTGTTGCAAGGAGTCCTCCATGTAGCAGTGTACCTAGATGATATTTTAGTAACCAGCAGAATGGAAGGGAGCATCTGCAAAACATGTAAGAAGTGTTAAACAGACTGGAAAAAGCAGGACTTCAGTTAAAACGGAGCAAGTGCACTTTCCTAGGTAAGGAAGTGGTGCTCTTGGGACATGAAATAGATGCAACAAGACTGCAACCCATAAAAGAAAAAGCACAGGCAATTCAAAAGGCCTCTGCACCCAATAATGTGTCTGAGTTGAAAGCTTATCTGGGACTGTTTATAACAAGTTCTTACCAAATCTATCAACCCTTTTGATGCCCCAGTATCAGCTCTTGAGGAAAGGAGTGAAATGGCATTGGGGAGCCGAGTAAGAGAAAACTTTGGAGGCTTCCAAGAAGTTACTCCAGTCATCAAATGTGTTAGTTCACTATGATGGAGACAAAGTCCTCATTCTCTTCTGTGATGCTTTACCATATGGTGTTGGTGTGGTTTTGTAGCACCGCGTGCTTGATGGAACTGACAAATCCATTGGATTTGTGTCAAGGACTTTACCAACTGCAGAAAAAAATTACTCACAGCTAGACAAGGAGGGATTGGCTGTGATGTTTGGGGTGGAGAGATTTCACAAGTATATTTATGGGCAACATTTTGTCATCTGCACAGACCACAAGCCCTTGATTTCTCCCTTCAGTGAGATGAAAGCCGTACCGCATATGACCTCGCCAAGGATCCAGAAGTGGGCTGTCACACTTTGAGCTTATGAGAATACCATAGTGTACACGGTGGGTAAGGACCATGGTAACGCTGGTGCCTTGAGTCATGTTCCCCTACCGGAGGGCCCAACCAGAGCACCTTGTGAAAAGCAAGAGTTGTTAATGGACCACATGGATGCCTCACCAGTGACAGCTCCTCAGATCAGGTTCTGGACTGGAAAAGACCCTGTGCTGGCAAAGGTCTGGGAGTACACCTTGCGAAGATGGCCCAAAGTAGTCCTGGAAACTCGGTTCACACCATACTTCTCCAGAAAAACTGAGCTCAGTGTGTAGGATGGATGTATCTTATGGGGGGCTTGCACTGTAGTGCTGCCCCAAGGTCATAAACTTATCCTTGAGCAGTTACACCAGTGCCGCCCTGTAATGACATGAATGAAAGGACTGGCTAGAAGTTATATGTGGTGGGCCAAGATGGATGAAGAAATTGAAAGTAAGGTTCAAAGTTGTGACATGTACCAGGAACATAGGAAAGCTCCAGCCACTGCTCCACTCCACCCATGAGAGTGGCCTGAGAAACCCTGGTGGCTATTACATCTTGATTATGCTGGTCCATTCCTTGGAAAAATGTTCCTAGTTATTGTGGATGCACATTCCAAGTGGATAGATGTTTATCCAGTGACTTACGCAACATCAACAGCTACCGTAGAGAAACTCCGAATGAGCTTCAGTAACCATGGCATACCCGAGATGGTAGTGCCTGACAATGGAACTCCTTTTGTTAGCGTGGAGTTTAAAGAGTTTATGGAAAGGAATGGAATTACCCACACAACTTCTGCTCCATATCATCCTTCGTTAAATGGGTTAGCAAAAAGAGCAGTACAAACATTCAAGGAGTGTTTAAAGAAAATGTCTGGAGGTACGTTAGAAACAAAAGTAACTTACGCATTGTTCAGCTACAGAATGACACCACAGTCAACAACAGGAGTGTCATCAGCTGAGATGTTAATTGGTCAGAAATTGAGGTCATCCTTAAATTTGTTACCCCTGATTTTAAAGGAAAGGTGATACAGAAACAGTTAAAAACCAAGGAAAGGCATGATAAGCACTCAAAAACAAGACGTTTTGTGACAGGAGATTCAGTATACAGTCAGAACATTGGTCAAGGAAAGAGATGGATACCTGCAATTATTCAGGAAGTGACAGGACCCCTGTCCTACAAAGTGTAGCTGGGAGATGGCAGAGTAGTGCGCCGTCATGCGAGTCAGATCCTAATGAGGTACAGCAAACTGAACAGAGCTGTGGACATAGAGGTTGACAACTCTGTGAAAGGGGCCAGTTTCCATAACCGACCCAATTCCTTACAGATTCATGAAAAATCAAGAGAATTACCACTTACCACGGAAATCCCAAGTAATCCAGACATCTGTCACTGACATGACACCTGTTACTGTTTGCACCGAAAATGAAAGAAGTGACTTTGTCAACTGTGTTTGGAAATTCCTCACCCGTAGATAGTTCAGTACCAGATTTACAGTTTAGACACTCTTCAAGAAACAGAAGACCTCCCTCATATTTGAAGGACTTTCAATGTCATTAAATAATAATAATAATCATAATAAAAAAATAGTAGCCTCTTTTGGGGGAGGGATAATATATACTGTATGCAACTGTAGTGTAGTATTATGAGGAGCCACTAGAGGGTGGCATGGACTTTACAAACTCTAAGAGAACATAAATCTTGAGCAATAGTAATGTTGTTGTTAGGAAGATCCAGAATCTCTCTCCCTGTATCAGAAGAAGGCTACCTTGTTAGAAGCATGTACTAAAGCACTGCAGTTCGTAAAGAAGTTCCCTGTGTAGATAGCTTGGTTTTTCAGGGTATAACACTGCCATAGTTGATTTCAGTACTCTTACCTGTGATGTTTATGGTGTATATTCCTGGTGTATATGCTTTCACTGTGGGAAACTGTGTGGTAGTACAGTGTGGAATTTCTGCTATGCAGATGGCACAGCTGTACCTGCCCTTTGCCCTTGACACGACTTCCTCTGTGATGATATTAGAACAATGCTTTGAGGAAATCACAGTCTGGTTGGTCACCAGTTGGTTCGCACTCACCCCAGGAAAGGGAAAACTGTTACTGGTTGGCTCATAACAGCAGGTATCAGCATTGCAGTGTGATCTCAATAGACTAAGCATAGATGGAATACTGTAAAACCTGTGGAGGCTAAGGAAGTCTGATTTGGGAGTGCTCCTTGACAAATAGTTATGTTTTGAACCCAGAGTTTCAGCTGTGGTTTGGGGATGTTTTGGACATTTGAAATGTGTAACCAGGCTGTACCCCTATTTTGATACTACTAACCTGCATACACTAGTACCGGCCTTCATGTCTGAGGCTTGACTACTGTAATGTGCTGTATGAGGACGTACGTTGTGGCCTTCTTTGCTGTTTTCACTAGTCCCAAATTCCGCAATAAGGCTCCTGAACCCTGCTGTCCCTGATATTGAATCGCCCCTTCACTTTGCAGTTTGGACTGGGTGTCTGTTAGGTAGCATATAGACTACTGTATAAGTTGCTGTGGCTTACCAGTAAGGCCTTGAATGGATTGGGACCCCAGTACCTTCACAAGCTCCTGATTCCCAGTGGCCCTCCAAGAGAGATGTGCTCCACAGGATGAGGCTGAGTGTAGCTGCCTTTGTTGAGTCATAAATCAGCCAGGTATAGAGCGTTTGCAGTCGTCACCCCTATCCTGCAGAAGGTCATCTCTCTCTCTCCCCCTCAGAGGCCATTTTTAAAAAAGGCATGTTTGCACACCAGCAAATGCTGACTTTTTCTTAATATGAGGGGCTATAATGTTTTTATTTTGACAGTAACAATTCTATACCTTATTAATATAATTAATGTTATTTTAAAGAGCTGCTGATGCCTCAAAGAAAACTTTGAAAAATATAATATTTAGGTACAATTCAGCTTGCGTTCCATATATATTCGATAGATGTCTCCTCCCCCATTACTCATTACTAAGAACTTTGAATGGAAACATGCTTTGTATCTCTTAGAGTTCATCCGCCTCTTTACTCTTTTTTAGGGGGGGGTTCAGACATATCAAGGCCACATCAGTTGACTTTCAGGTCTCTACCACCACTTGTTGAGGGGATGGCATTGGGATACCTAAAGATATGTCACATCATTACCCCACCCACCCATCCTAATGTGCCTAACCCAACTAAACTAATTACGTGCAATGCCCTCCCCCCCCATATATAAAGACTAAATATTTAACCATGTATGAAAAAATATAAGTGTGGGAGCAAAAAGTAACTAAAAAATGTAAGAACCCTTCCCTTATCTCGCCCCACTCAAAGGGCAGAAAAAATCTAAGAGCAGCCCGGGGGATTACTAATGTCAGTCAGAGGTGTATGAGTTTAAGTTTCTAGTTACCAACTCTTTTCATACTAGGTACCGAAGGACATACCGAGGAGCAGAAACCTATTCATACTTAGATTTTATTTGTTTGTAACAAATGAACTATGGGCTCCCAGGGTAATTTAAATTGTCACTCTTGTTTTGTGTTCTTATAATGGAGCCATTCCAAATTCATGCAGTCCAGGAACAAGTTCTTCCAAAGATCATATGTTGGAGGCTCAGCATTTTTCCATTTCCTAGCAATACATCTTCTAGCATTCAATAGCGCTGTGTGTAGTAATTTCAGTAAGTGACCTGAGGGAAGGTTTTGAATGGAGCTGATACTTGACATACAAAGTTCCAATTCCCTCTCAATATCAATTCCTGGCACATTATTAAGGACATGTAAAATGTTATCCCAAAAAGGAGTAATTTTAGGGCAAGAGGCCATCACATGTACCAGAGTCCCGGTTTCCCCACAACTCCTGTTACGCAATGGTGATATGGTTGAGCAAAATTTATTAAGGATATATGGAGTGTAATACAGTCTGTGAAAGATATTAAATTGAATCTGCTTAAGTCTGTTATTTATTGAGATAAAAATTCCAGAAATAATAGACTCCCATTTCTGTGTATCAAAAACAGTTTGCAATTCTGTTGCCCATTTGCATTTCAGTGCCATTATAGGTGAAGCAATTGTATCTAACACAATTTTATAAGCCTTAGAAATTAATTTAGGCTGATCAACCAATCAAGTCAGGAATCCATGTTTTTTTAAAGATTGTACAACAGGCACATAACTGTATTCCATCAGTTTATTGTTATCCCTGGCTAAAAAGATGCCAATGTATTTTATTTTTTCCATTTCTGTCTTAAAGGGGTAAAGCCCTAAGTTCTGAGAAATCTCAGTGAATTTAATGGGCATCACAATAGATTTTTTCCAGTGTATTTTATAACATGATATTCATCCAAAATTTTGAATAATCTCCATAATCTGAGTCAGATGCTTATCCGGGTTGGTAATATATAACAAAATGTAATCTGCGTATAGTGAAATTTTTACATTTTTCATTAGAATTTGAAAAGCCTTTGAAGTATGACAAGCTTCTTATTGCATTTGCCAGTGGTTCTATAGCTGTTGCGAAAAGCAAGGACAACAGTGGAGACCCTTGCCTGGTTCCTCTAAATAATTTAATGTTTTGGGAGATATCTTGATTAGTGATAATTGGGGCAGTAGGTGATGCATATAACATTTTAATCCAAGTAATAAAATGGGTCCCAAAATTTGCTTTTTCTAAGCTCTTAAGCACCTAAAAGGGTACCTCCATTCCACCCTGTTGAAGGCCTTTTCTGCATCCAAAGATAGGATCACAGCTTCCTTTGTGTGCTCATCAGTTCTTGGGTTAATTAAGACAGTAAGGGCATTTCTTATGTTATTATGGTCCTTCCGACTCTTCACAAATCTGGTCTGATCTTTATGAATGATCTTGAGAATTATATATTCTAATCTTTTTGCAAGAATTTTAGCCAGTATCTTCTTATCGATATTAAGAAGAGAGATGGAATGGTATGAGCTGGGGAGAGATACACTTTCCCTTCTTTAGGAATCAATACCACCAAGGCCTCTAGAAAAGATGAAGGCATAGAGCCCTCAAGAGTAAATTAATTAAATAATTTTCTCAATAGAGGGGTGCCTTAATCTATACAGATTTGATAGATTTCTATGGGGAGCCTATCAGGACCAGGGGCCTTGCCACTACTTTGGTGCTTAATGGCTTCTCTAACTTCCCCTTCATTAATGGCACCATTAAGTCTGGACTGACCCTCCTGATCAATTTCTTGAATTTCAAATTTTGAGAGAATCTCCAGATTTAATGTGGGCACCTCTGATCTATATAGTTCTTCGTAAAAATTCTTAAAAATATCATTAATTTCTGTAGGATCTATAATTTTTCTCCCTGATATCGCTAACTCTTTAATGGACCTACTGGCTTTCTCTTTTTGTAGAAGGTAAGCTAGGACCTTCCCCAATTTATCTGCTTGAATGTAATATTTAGATCTAGTTTTCATTATAGCTGTCTCTGTTTTAACATCCGATAATTTATTGTGTTGTATTTTAAATTCTCCCAGCATCTCAGATCCTCATCTCTTTATGTGCAAATAGCACATTTCCAACCTTTTAATTTCTTTTTTCTAGTTGATTCATCTCTGTCATTCTAGATTTATATTTAATGTAGGAGTAATACGACATTATTTCCCTTAAGTATGCTTTCCAAGCATCCCAGATAATATCTCATGAGCATCCAGAGGTGATATTATTCTCCATATATATCGTACTATTCTTTAATGATAAATTCTAAACTCAGTGTCTTGCAAAAGCAAGGAATCCATAGTCTACCTTACTTGCTTTTTAGGCGGCCTGCATTGAATTTTCAATGTGAGTGGTGAATGATCCGAAATAAGGATTCCTTCTTAGGAACTTATTAGAACTTTATTCACTAATGCCTGAGACCCTAGTATGAGATCTATTCTGGAGTAAGACTTATGTGGATTTGAGAAAAAAGAAAACTCTCTAGATTGGGGGTTCTCTATTCTCCAAAAGTCCACTAAATTTAGGTCTTTTATTTTTTTGGATATTATGCCTGAGGCCTTCGACAGGGTGGATCAGGTCCCCTCTCTATCCAGAATGGGGTCTAAGGTCAAATTAAAGTCACCTCCTATTAAATAGGGACACGGAAATTTAGTTAAGTTAAAAAAAAAAGTCTATAAAAAAATCTGGTTCATCTCTATTAGGGCCATAAAGTGAGGCAGTAGTTAAATCTTGATTATTGTAGGTTAGAAAATGGGATTTTGATTTCCTGGCATCTGATTGGCTGGCACCCTGGCTGGGAGGGTACATTAACTTTCAATAGATGCTTGGGAAATAAAAGAAAAGTACCAACCCATCCTTCACCCACTCAAGTATCCTGCTTCTTACCCTGTTCCATCATTGGCCAAAGCACACCAGTGAATTTGAAATCCCTGCCATTTTTTATATCGCTTAGCGAGAGATACTGCCCCCCCCAACATCACTCTCAAGTTCATTGTCATGTGCCACACAAACCCGCACACCAACCTTAGCTGGGCTCACTTAACTTCATATTATACCACGCAAAAGAAAAAGTAGCCGTACATTTTAAAACCAAAAGCAAGCCATCATGCTGATCAGCGTGTGGTGGGCACTGTGTTTAAACTGCAGCTCGTGCCTCTCGATATCAAAAATAACTGCCGCTTGTAACACAGTTAGCACCCCATACAAAAACATTAAAATGTAGAAAAAGCCTGCAAGATAAAACCCAGCACTACTGTATACTGCTCACGATGACCACCAAACACACCTGTAACCCCCCCCCCGTCACCGCGCTGTAGTTCCGTATCTCAAACAGAACAGCTTTGTTTCCTATTTTAATTACGGTTCCGGTTACTGGCGGCTGTGATATGCCTGCCGGCGTCCTAGTGTTCTAGCGTTTTAGTATTGTTCATTTTAATTTTATTAATTTTATTTTATTTGTTTTATTTTAGTTAGATAGGGCTGAAGGAGTGAGGCAGATGGTAACTGTACACTTTACGTTTTATATAGCGCTATATTCGGAGTTTATTCTCTGGTTTATTTCCCGGTCCTCGTTTGCTTTGGCGGCTTTTTACCACTGGCTGTTAGTGGCAATTTAATTTTCACGCTGCTAATTTTCATCTAAAGCTACTGAATTGCTCTCAGAGCTGGGAGTTTTAATTCTGGATGTTTCTGACTGTACAGCAGACTTTAAGTTGTGGAGGAAGGCTGTGCATCATTGTTTGTATGTTACTGGTGCTGTGGAGTGCATCGGTTTTCTGCTGACCCACTATACTGCTCCAGGATTCTACAGTCATTTTATGGAGTTGTGAAGAAGTTGTGGGCTGTTTATCTGTGACTGTTAAGGATTTGCAGATCTGCTCCAGGGAACTTATAAGGAGGTCTTTATCGAGCAGTGGACTGTCTGACTCATTTTGCTACACAGGAAGGCTTTTATTAACTCTCATGGTGGATCTTTTACTGTGGAGAGTTTTTCTGAAATGTGTGGGAGGGGTTATCCACCATCTGGTTTCTGACCGGCAGGAGTCGTCCTGATCACCTCCTAGGGAGCTGGGGGACCAGGCTTCTCTAAGCCGCCTTAGGGTCGGTTGTTTGCTGACTTGGTGAGACGGGTTGTAGCCGCTGGTCACTGACTGGTGGGGATACCGCCCTGAAGGAACATTTTGCCTTTGAAACATTCTCCTGCTTTTGGATAACTATCTGTTTGGAATCATCAGTCTTCGAAGAGCAGCTGTTTGGTTTGATTTGGGTATTTATTATTGGATTTACTTGCTGAGAACTCTTTGGGATTCATCCGGATTTTATTTTATTTATTTATTTTGGAGTGCTGGAGAGCTGATCTCTTTGTCTCTTTCTAACTCCTGGACTGAGGGTGGTGAGATTGGTGTATATTTATTTATTTTATTTGTATAATTATAAATGTGATTTATTTAACCGGTTCCCTGCCATGTGAGAGGTGGTGGGAGAGTATATAACACCTGTTGCAGTGTCGCACGTGAGAGGTGCTACACTGTTCAAAATACAAAATTTTGTTTTAGATTTAATATCCAGTGGTATATGATAATATTTTATTATGTTTTAAGATTATTTCATTTTATTTTATTTTTGGGTTATTTTTGAGCTGGGGTTTATTTTGGTTTTCGTTAGTTTGTTTGTTCTGTTTCTCTCCCCTATGTGATAGAGAGGAGAGTGTGTTATTTTTAGTTTGATATTTATAGGTTTATTTTATCTTGCTGTTTTTGATTTCTTGATTTGATTAATGACGGTTGGGCACTATTCCCCCACTAGGCTCAGGGAATTACATCCCTTTGAGTGCCCACCATTGTCATCTGACACCTATTTTAGGTGGCGAGCAGTGGGCATTCTGAGGAGGCGAGGACGAAGGTGGAAAGCTGGGCCCTGTGGGGGACAGGAAAGGGGGGGCGGATTGGGGTTTTAGGGTCCAGAAGACGTCCTGGGGCAAAATGGGGTCAGGATAGAGGTTACTCTTATCTTGTCCCCATACCCAAGAGTCCCGAAGAATTCGGACAGGTGCCGAGGTCTTCCTCGACAGCTCATCCTGCCCTGGCGGTGTTATGCAATGCCAGATCAATTAAGAACAAGACAGCTATTATTTCTGATCTTGTTGGTTCATCTGATCCGACTTGCATCACCGAGACCTGGCTGGATGAAAATCCAGGCCCTATATTGACCTTGGCAACTACAGCCGGGTTCTCGGTGATACACTGTCCAAGGCTGGATCGTATGGGTGGAGGTGTGGCCATCATGTTTAAATCTGAACTGGGCCTTGAGGATGTGCCACTGGGAAACACCAGATCTTTTGAATATATCCTGGGCGAGGGTGCAGGTTGTGGGATTCTCCTCATTTACCGTCCACCAGGTGACGGGGGTGAATTCCTACAGGAGATTGCAGACTTCATTGTCGACCTGGTGTTGAGGTTTCCCAGATTAATACTTCTGGGTGACTTCAATGCCTGGGTCGACGATGAACTATCTCATTTTGGTCAAAATCTCCTCCAGTTGATGAACACACTGGGCCTGACACAGGTTGTTACCTCCTCTACCCATATAGGGGGTCATTCACTAGATCTGGTCTTTCTCTTGGGTATGGAGATCTCTGATCTGGGGGTGGAACCAGTCAGTTGGTCGGACCATTACACCATAAGGTTCAGTTTCAGGGCTCCCTCTAATAGGTCTGCCCCTCACGAGATGGTCCAATACCGCCCTTTAAGGGTATTGGCCCCAATGACCTAATGGCGGTGTTGGATCTATCGAGTCTGTCGGGTGAATGCATGAGTCCAGACAGTCTTGTATTAGCCTATAATAAGGCTGTGGGAGATGCTCTGGACAAAATTGCACCTGTTCGTGTTCAGCCTCTCACCATCCGTCCAAGGAGTCCATGGTTTGATGGCTCCTTGAAGGAGTTAAGGCGAGTAGGCCGAAGGCTGGAGAGAGCCTGGTGGAAATCAGGCCTTGATGCTGACAGACTTAGATTGCTGGCTCATTATGATAGTTACCAATCAGAAATCACTCGTAAGAAGGCAGAATTCCTGTCCAGAGAGATTTCTGCTGCACAAAATCGACCGGCTCAGCTTTTCGGACTGTGGACAGATTGTGCAATCAATCTGTCTTCAGCCTAGAGAAGCTTTTCTCAGCTTAGATGCGAGGAGTTCGCCGCTTTTGCAGATAAGGTTGCCAGCATCAGGTCCGCATCGTCCCACTCTCCTATGGGGATTGTGGTGGGCGACCGGTGGTGTCTTGCCCTCGGTCTGTCTGGTTAGAATTTCACCGCCCGGAATATGTGGACATTGTGAAGATCATCCAAATAATGCGACCAACTAGTTGTAGTTTGGATCCAGGTCCTACACCGCTGTTAGTAGGCTGTGTAGATGCTATCTACCCAATCCTTGCTGACATTATCTGGAAATCCTTGGAGAAGGGGTTTTCCTGACCCCCTTAAGGAGGCGGTAGTTCGACCACTCCTTAAAAAATCCTCCTTGGACCCAGACTGTCTAGCTAACTACCGGCCTATCTCTAACCTGCCATTTGTTGGTAAGGTTATTGAAAAGGCAGTTGCGTTGCAATTGGATGATCATCTTACTTCTCATAATGTCTATGATATTCTCCAGTCTGGTTTCAGGAAAAGGCATAGTACTGACTGCCCTTGTTCGAGTATTGAGTGACCTCCAATGGCCAGAGATCGAAAGGCTTGTACCATTCTGGTCCTTCTCGATTTATCTGCTGCATTTGACACTGTAGACCATGGGGTCCTATTGAGCGAATCATGGTCTTTTTATGGCTGTCTGGTACAGTCCTCAATTGGTTTCGATCTTACTCACTGGCAGGTTTCAGAGAGTTGTCACTGGAATTTATTCCTCTGGCGCTTACTCCCTGCTCTCTGGGGTACCACAGGGCTCCATTTAGCTCCCATGTTGTTTGCAGTGTATATGCTGCCATTGGGAGAAATCATCAGGCGATACAGTCTGAGTTTTCACTGCTACGCAAGATGATACTCAGCTGTATTTGTCCTTTCTCCCGACCAAGGTGATGCACCTGATGTACTTAATAACTGCTCAGATGAGATCAGACTTTGGATGAGCTCGAGCTGGTTGAGACTCAATCCGGATAAGACTGAGGTACTGGTTGTGGATCCAGGTCGTCCTGGGGTGGGTTTGGGTGCTGGACAGCCATCAGGTTTATTACTTGGTGGTGAACCACTCTCTACCTCTGGACAGGTGCGAAATCTGGGCGTTACATTTGATGATGGTCTGACCCTGAAATCTCAGGTGTCAGCTGTTGTCAAATCCTCTTTTTACCATCTGAGGAATATCGCCCGGGTGAAACATCTGATTCCCCAGGATGACCTTCCAACTTTGGTCCACGTCTTTGTCACTACCCGTTTAGACTACTGCAATTCCCTCTACCTAGGGCTTCCTGGGGTTGATATCCGCTGCCTTCAGCTGGTGCAGAACGCTGCAGCCAGGCTTTTGACTGGAACTACAGAACCAGTCATATTACACCTGTTGCTCCGTGAACTGCACTGGCTGCCAGTTCGAGTGGCGGATCACCTTAAGGTTGGTTTACTAACCCTTAAAGCCCCTACGACCAGGGACCCGGTTACCTGAAAGATCTTCTGATTCTTCTCGCCCCTCCGTCCTCTCCGTTCCGTCAGCGAGGGATTGCTGGAGATTCCCAGGGTTCGATTGAAGTTATCGGGCTCTCGTGCCTTTGCTTTCTTGGCACCAACCCTGTGGAATTCTCTACCTCACTGGTTGAGAGAATGCCCAACCGTTGATCACTTCAAAACTGCTTTGAAGACATATCTTTTTACTTTGGCTTTCTCTTAGTCAAGGTTGTTTTAAATATTTGGATTTTATTATTTTATTTATTCTTGTACAGCGTCTTGGTTTTGAAAGGCGCTTTATAAATAAATTTGATTTGATTTGATTTGAATAAAATGGGGGCTTCAAACTGACAAACGCTGTTTCCAGCTCTAATAGCAGTTACCTGGGTGATTTGGAGAGCAGGAAAACGACAACACAAAGCTGCCCAAACTCAAAAATTATTTTATTCAGTGAATTGGTGTTTTACTGCTTGTTGTGCCTCAAACTTACCATGTTCCCAAGTCACTAGTCCCGATTGCGATAGCGCCACAACAGCTTCACTTCCGATTTTTAAAAAAACAACAAAAAACATTTCAGGGCTAACTAATGTTGATTGTCTTGGTGATTGGGAGAGCAGCAATGATTTTTTTCTCCTTTGTCGAATTCAGTAAGGCAGCGAGTAGGGTTGAACTGGATAAGCCCAAGTGACCCCACAGTGTTAGAAAACTAAACCGCAGTGCCCTCTACTGGCAAGTACAACTTTAATGCAGTCGAGAGGGACTACTTTACAACAACCTTTATTTTCATACTTTTTGCCATTATTAGAATAGTTTGTATTGTTTATTTAAAATAATTAAAATGTTACTTATGGCCCATTTTTAACTTTAATAATGCCCTCAGGGTGGGCGGTATGGGCAATACCGGACCGCCAGGAGATATAAGGCCCTCTGCCTGCGGCGTCGGGCCTCATTATGTCCCTGGCCGGTCCAGTATTGCCCAATACCACCCACCCTGTCGGGCATTATTGCTTACTTAACTGACAAATCAAATATGTACCCTCATTATTCATAAATGATTCCTTAATATTAATATTCATATTCGGGGGAAAAATGACCACCACCTCTCCATATATCTTCCCCTTTGGGGCAGAGTGCAGACCAGGACCTCGCCATACTTTTTGAATTTTTCAAATTCTTGTTGGTTAAGATGGGTTTCCTGTAAAAGGAGACAGTTAATATGTTTCTTTTTAATGAAATTCTAAATTGTTTTCCTTTTTACAGGGTTGGAGATACCATAGACGTTCAAGTCATGACGTTTAGCAAATCCGCCATGGCCTAAACTATTCGGACATCTTAGTACTTCCTAAGTCAGCATATACCCACCAGTTACTCATACAGAAAATAGATTTTCTAAGCAGCCCATATTTTACCAAAGCCCTTAAATTCTGCTCTCCTGCATGCACATCAAGCCACCTACAGTTTACCCTAGAGAAAGAAACACTAATACGGTACGGGCAAAGCCGCAACCAATCGGGAAGCGACCGCTGTCTCTGCCTTGCTTCCGATTGGTGCGCCTTTCCCATTGACTTTAGCTGGACTCTGCAACACTTTTCTGGATGGGATTTTTCTGATTAGCTGTAACTTGTGTTAATTTCCTTAAAAGAGCTGTTTTTACTTAAAATTGTGGGTAATTTAAACATGTTTTGATGTGATGTTTGCTAGTGATTCAGCCTTTTCTGGGGATCTGTGTGGCTAGGCGGCTTAGGCGCTACCCCCCAAACCCTCCCAGTCTTTTGTTGTGCAGATTCTTGTTTCTTGCACCTAATTGCAGATTGCCTGCAATAAAATTGCCTTCTCACTGCCTTCTCCTCTGTCCCCTGACTTTTGCGCGGCATTGCCCTCCAGCTCCAGCCGCAGAAGGGGCTCCGAGGCACAGCGGCGGCGGTGACCTCCAGCCGACCAAGAGTTCCCGGAGGCCGAGAAGCAGTGTGAAGGTACGGGCGAAGCCGCAACCAATCGGAAGCGACCTGTCTCTGCCTTTGCCTCCGATTGGTGCGCCTTTCCCATTGACTTTAGCTGACTCTGCAACACTTTTCTGGATGGGATTTTTCTGATTAGCTGTAACTTGTGTTAATTTCTTAAAAGAGCTGTTTTTACTTAAAATTGTGGGTAATTTAAACATGTTTTGATGTGATGTTTGCTAGTGATTCAGCCTTTTCTGGGGATCTGTGTGGGCTAGGCGGCTTGGGCGCTTACCTCAAACCCTCCCAGTCTTTGTTGTGCAGATTCTTGTTTCTTACCTAATTGCAGATTGCCTGCAATAAAATTGCCTTCTCACTGCCTTCTCCTCTGTCCCCTGACTTGCAGCCGGCATTGCCCTCCAGCTCCAGCCGCAGAAGGGGCTCCGAGCCGCCAGCGGGCCGGCGGTGACCTCCAGCCGACCAAGAGTTCCAGGAGGCGGAGAAGCAGTGAAAGGTATTACAAAGCCGCAATCATCGGAAGCGACCGCTGTCTCTGCCTTGCTTTCCATTGGTGCGCCTTTTCCCATTGACTTTAGCTGGACTCTGCAACACTTTTCTGGATGGGATTTTCTGATTAGCTGTAACTTGTGTTAATTTCCTTAAAGAGCTGTTTTTACTTAAATTGTGGGTAATTTAAACATGTTTTGATGTGATGTTTGCTAGTGATTCAGCCTTTTCTGGGGATCTGTGTGGGCTAGGCGGCTTGGCGCTAACCCCCCCAAACCCTCCCAGTCTTTTGTTGTGCAGATTCTTGTTTTTGCACCTAATTGCAGATTGCCTGCAATAAAATTGCCTTCTCACTGCCTTCTCCTCTGTCCCCTGACTTGCAGCGCATTGCCCTCCAGCTCCAGCCGCAGAAGGGGCTCCGAGCCCGCCAAGGCCGGCGGTGACCTCCAACCGACCAAGAGTTCCAGGAGGCCGGGAGAAGCAGTGTGAGAGGCAAGGGCAAAGCCGCAAAATTTTGCCCGCTCCCTCCCCTCTTGGTTAATTGTATTTATACACTCTTTCCCGCCATTTCTCTCATCCACCACATCTAATCTCCTTCTCTGTTAACCCATACCTACCCCACACAATGCTAACTTGTTTCCTTTTGCTCCTTAGCCTCTCATCTCCCCATTCCATTATGATAATCATATTATACCCCTGTCATGACAATAAGTTAATGAGTATGTTCTGCTCTCCACTGCCATCCACAATGTACAACCATCTATTCCTTATTCACTTTGAACCACTATTACACTGCAACCCTGGGGTATCCCATAAAAGCCTCTCTAACAATCCAGCTCTCCCTAGCCCTTTACATGTATCCTGGATCTATAAAAACCCTCTATGCCTGTCCATCAGACTCCTATGTTATGATAAAAGACACACCTATATAACAGCACCATCTCCCACTACACAGGTGCATCTAGGATTAAGAGGAAATGCTCTGATCACTCTCTATCCCTATCCTTGGAGCCCTAGTCAAATTAATCTTCTACCTCCTTTATGCATTGGCACCATTGAGATTAATCCTGGCCCCATTGTCAATTTATCTTCCCTTCTGAGCTGACTACCATAAAAGGACTAAGCTTCTTACACTTCCAATGCTTGCAGCCTCCTAAAAAGTTCATCTTAATACAGGCTTGGGTGGCACATACTCTTCCAGACTTCCTGGTCATCTCTGAATCTTGGCTCAGGCCTACAACAAAAGACAGTGTTGTAAACCTTCCCAATTACCAGCTCTTCAGAGCAGATCGCCCTTCCAGGGGTGGTGGGTGGCCATATACATTAAGGACACCATCTCTGCAACCTGCCTCATCAACACATCTGAGCCAAATGAATTTGAATGTTTATCAATCAAAATTTGCCTTCCTAATTCGCTCCATTTAAACTGATTGGATGCTATAGGCCCCTCTGCAGGCCTTAAACTGCTTTCTCACCTAGGGTCATTTCTCAACCAAGGCCCTGAAGATACCGTCATCCTTGGTGATTTGAATTTAAACTGGTTGTCTAATGTATCTGCACCTTTGATAACCTTTTGTGACACCTATGGATTCACACAGCTGATTAAAGACCCAACTAGGATTAACCGAAGAAATTCCAGCAACAGCTCACTCCTGGATATTATGTTGGTAAACAAGCCTCACTTATACTCACATGCAGGAGTACTGCCAAGTGATGTGAGTGACCATTACCCTATAGCTGGCATAAGATCCACACTCAAACCACCAAATCCTGCAGAATTTATCCTCAAAAGGTCAAAAGAATTCATAATATCTCAGGTTACCTCCATGACTTGAGTACTACAATATATTGGCAAGATTTCTATCTTACAACCTCTGTTGAAACAGCACTCCAGACTTTAAAGGATATTATCACCAATGTTCTCAATATTCATGCACCTATCACCAGTATCAGAACTAAGGTAAAATCCTGCCTTGGTTCAACCTCTGAGCTTAAAGCAGCCTTGAGAACCAGAGACAAGCTGTGGAAAAAGGCAAGAAAACAAAGGACACCAGTGATTGGCTAAATTTCAGAAAAGCAAGGAATTCATGTACAAAAAATAAGAACTGCCAAAACTGCCTACTATACAGCTGAATTGGATGCCTCCTACAATAACCCATCCAGACTCTGGGGTACAATAAAAGGACTTGGGCCAGAATTCTACCTGCCTTAACCACCAAATTGCTACTAATGACACAGAAATTACAGGTAAACAAGAAATCTTAAATACCTTCAATGTTCACTTCACCACTGCTGGCCTAGCATTTGACTCATCACCTGCAAATATCCTGAGATCTTCCTTGAACCTGCAAACTACTGTGGGACAAATGGCCACTTCAACTTTTCCTTCATCCCAATATCCGTTGAAAGAAGTGGAAGATCTCCTCTCTAATTTAGACACAACTAAAAGTGCAGGTGCAGACTCCTGGATCCCTATTTCCTGAAAATTGCTTCATGTCTTATCTGCCCCCTGCTCATCTCTTCAATCTTTCCTAACTACTGGATCCATTCCATCTACTTGGAAACAGCTCAAGTAGTTCCATTACTCAAATCTGGTGATACTAGGATCTCAACAATTACAGACCTATCTCCATCCTACCAGTACTATCTAAGATGCTCGAAAAACTAGTAAACTCTCAGTTAAGGGACTATCTGGATAACAATAACCTTCTAAATTCTGCACAATCTGGATTTAGATCAAAGCATAGCACCATTACTGCCTTAGCCAAGGTAACCAACGATTGGCAGACTAATTTGGACAAAAAAATTTTACCTGTGCTGTGTTTCTGGATTTGAGTAAAGCCTTTGACACAGTGGATCATGACTTATTACTCACCTCCCTTAACTCATTAGGTCTGGATTCCCTATCACCAACTGGTTTAAGGATTACCTTTCAGATAGGTCGCAACTGGTTAGAAATGGAAATTACCTATCCACCTCAAAACCTCTGCTAAGGGGTGTACCCAAGGCTCTACTCTTGGCCCTATCCTCTTTGCTATTTATATAAACAATATTGATGCCAACCTCACTCAATCTAACATTTATCTGTTTGCTGATGATACTGTATTGTATGTCAGCAATCCCTCACCTTCCAAAGCCTGTGAACTTCTACAATCCGAATTCTCCATTCTGCAGCACAATCTACTTGACAAAAACTACTTCTAAATGCAAAAAAACAAAAGCTATGTTCTTACCACAAAGAGTTGTACTACCACTACCCCAGCATCCAACACCCTACATATATCCACTTTACTTGGAGAGAAACTTGAATTTGTTGATAACTTCAAATACCTTGAGTCTGATAGATAACAGGCTTGACTATTCTGTCCATATTGAAGAGTTACTTTAAAAGCTAAGACAGAGGCTCGGACTATTTTTAGAATAAAACATTACCTAAACAGTGATTCCAAAAAGGTTAATTCAGGCCTCATTCCTATCCCTCATTGATTATGCTGATTTTCTCTACTGCCATTGTTCAAGTCATCTCTTACATAAGCTGGACACCCTGTATCACAGGTCCATAAGATTTATTACTGACCTTCCCTCCAACACCCATCATTGCTCCCTTTATTGGCAGTCAACTGGACATCATTGCAACACAGAAGAAATAGGAATGCTGTTATCTGGATACTCAAAGCGTTAACAGGCAAACTACCGACCTATATCACTGATTGCTTTACCCAAATTACAACCAGGCCTTACACCTTAAGGATCAGTAAACTCATCACATTAAAGGTCCCCAATGCCTGCACCGGTATGGAGGGCTGCTTTCAGCTATTCCTTAGCAGCTGCATGGAACTCTCTCCAAAAATCCATGAAGCTAGATAGCCTACTACCTCTGGCATCCTTCAAAGATTGTTCTCGCCTTTTCCAGAGCTCTGCAATTGCTTTTATAAAGCATAATCCCCACCTATCTGACCCAACTAAACCTCCCTTTTTCTATCCATTATATTAACTCAATTTTTTCTTCCTAATCACCTATTATATTCACTTAAAAACTAGTTTAGACCATATAACTTATATTTTAGGACTGCTATACCCTTTGTCCTCTTTTTTTCCTACAGGCTAAATGGTTCTATTGTTACTTGTATATATGTAAATTGTTGTATATAATCATTTCATGCCATTGTATTGCTATTTATTCTATTCTTGTCTATGTAATAATACTTGTATCCTCATTTGTATGACCACTCAGGTCCATCTTGTAAATGAGCTTTGCTCAATGATGTTCGCCTGAATAAATAAAGATTTTGATTGATTGATTGATTGATTAATGTTTTCTGTTTACCCCATAGTACTGACTATTGTTACCCCTCCCCCCTACAGAGTCTAATCTCTCAGAGACCCCATATCCCCTCATAGCTACAGATGTCTCTGTAACTCATTATCCGAGTTCCCACACCATTAATTGTGAGTATAGTAAGCCTTACCACTACCATGTGGCGAACCCAAGATTTGATAACTTTAGTCTGGTGCCCCACTTCCTGTTTCTGCATTATTTGTATCCTTTTTTAACTTCAATACCCTGTAAACATATAGCTCAGCATCTTCTGCTGAGGTAAAAACTTTCCCCACACCTAAATATACTATTTTGAGAGAGGTTGGCGTCGGGTGAAAAAAGGGAATTTGTTTTTCCTATAGAAAGTTCTTAATGTTTTTAAATGATGCACTTTCTTGTTGTGCTTCTGAGTCCAAGTCAGGGAAAATCAAAATGTTGTTATTATTAAACTTTAAAGCTTTTTTCCTCTTAGAAATAGCCAGACGAGCCACTTTTTCTTGATATTTAAAATAATTTACATATATTGTTCTGGGCTGTTTAAAATTGGGGTTTGCAAAAGTTGGTGGTCTGTGGGCTCTTTGTAGCTCAACTTTCTCTTCCACGTATCTTCTATCCAGAAAACCTGTTATTATTTTTTCCCAATATTCCAGTATACAATTTTGTTCGGAACCCTCTGGGACTCGTAACATTTTTAAGTTGTTCCTCCTTGACCTAAGTTCCAATTCCAAAAGGTTTTGTTTCAAGCCAGTCATTTGCTGTGAGAGATTTCCAGTCTCCTGCCTGGGGGGGAGGGGGGACCTCATCCTCAAGGTTAGACAGCCTTTTCTCATAATGAGACATTCTGCCATTCAAATCCGTAGTTTCTTGTTTAACTACTCTCATTTCCATGTTTAAGCCTTCAAGCTTCTCCTCCACCCTTTGAAAGCCAGCCTTCATTTGCTGTAAAATAGTGTGGAGTAATGATTTACTATCCTCCATGTTGTCAGTGTTTATTTGGGGGGCAAGCCAAAGCATTATGTTGTCTCCCTTCAGAGCTGTTTCCCTCAACCACTCCTTCAGACTCTATAGAAACTTCTTTAGCCAAGTGGTCCCTGAGTTCCAAATCAGTAGTTTTCCCATCATGTGCATTCATAACAACTCCCCCATGTCCCCTGTTAACCTTCTACTCTGAGATTTATCCAGGGGAAAGCTGGAACATGATGGTGCATTTGGAGCATCATATTCAGCTTCCAAGTTGGGCAATTGTGCCTGGTTTGGAAAATTATCAGGATTATCTTGGTTAAGTGCACTGTCCCTTGCCACCATCTCTAAAAGAGGAGAGATTGGTATGTCTTGTGAATGGGAGGTGGTAGGCCATGATGGTTCCTCCAGATCCTCCCCAGAGATACTTAGCATATTAGCTTGCCCAAGGTTAAGTGTAAATAGTTGTGGACTGCTGTTTACTGTTAAATTATTTTTCCTTGTGGAGGATCCGATCCCCAACAGGAGACAGTTTGTCTGATTGTCTCACATTTCTCTTTCCTTTAGGTTTAAGGTTCACTTTCAGGAAAAAGGTTCTAATTTCCCACAGATTCTTGGGCCTAGTAGCCATTCACAGTAGAAACAACAAAACAGTCACTCACTCACTCTCAAAGGTCTAAAGGAGAAGTTTTTATAGCACTCTTCATACCAAGGGACAATCCAAAAAAAAAAACCAACAAACAAGTGGAAACATTCACAGTCCACAGTGGCGGGCTCCAAATTCAATCATTTACACAGCAACAAAAAACAACATCTGGCCCTGATGTTCGTGAAAGGACCGACCATTCAAAACACTGTAAAACTTAACCAAAACTTTTATGCTCTAAAGGGGACAAACCTATCCCCTGTTCTGATGTTCAGAGAAATGCTTGTTTTATACAGTGCAGCATGCACCTGTTCTAGGTCTCTGTGACACTACAAACCTCACTCACAGTGCCCTTCAGACCTGCTGCCTGCCTATTACAAATTCCCGAGTCTCCTCCTAAGCCTGCCTATTCAGTCTTTAAAAAGTCTATTTCTTTAATTCTTATAAAATGTGTTTGTAAAAGCTCATTTTGCGACCATCTGTCTGGCTTTCTCCTTCCTATATCACTCTCCTCTCTGCAGCGTACCCTTGTTTCACTGACACACTGAGTTGCAATGCAATGCATTGCAGAGAGAGAGCATCAGGTAATCTTGTTGTGACGGGAGAGTGCTGCTGGCCCGGCATTGCAATTGGATGCCTTTTGTTCCGCTCCCTCCTCCTTTCATCCTCTTTTTTCTGCTCAACCCTGAATGATGTAATCAGCGTCATGATGAGATGATCTACATTTCAGTTCTCAATCAGCCATGGGGGGGGCGGGGGCGATGAGAGTATGGAAGCAAGCTGCATCAGAGCTGTACAGGCAAAGTTCGGCTCTGGTTTCATTAAACTAAGCAGCCTAAGTTCGGGGAGACTCATTTTTGCCACCAAAGGTTCTGTACACCACTAGTTTTATCAGTAGTTACAGGCTATGGCAGACATCTGTGAACCATAGTCTGGGCTTTATATGTAGCTGTGGGTAGAAGTTGCCCTCTGTAGGCCTCTGTCAGGCATTTATTATTAGCTGCAGGTGGCGGCTAGCAGCACTGAGCCTTTGGGTTTAAGTAATGGTTGTTGGTGTTGGTCTGCATCTGTAGGTTCTGGTTAAGTTTTCATTAATAGCCTTGGATAGGTACTTACATCTGTGGCTGAGTAACAGCACCCAAATTCCTTGGTATACAGGGACCTGCAAAGGGATACCAGACACATGAGCCAGACTGCTTCATGTTTGTTCTTCCTGAACAGGATCCAGTGACGTAAAACACACAGCATCTAGTAAATCTTACGGAATATAACAGGATACACAAAAATATGTCAAACTGCTTCAAATGAACATTTGCTCTCCCTACACCCCTTACCAGGAAATAAAACACACAGCACCTAGTAAGTCTCACTGAATACAACAAAACAGTACATGAAAAACATTTGTCAATGCCGAATGTTTGCTTGCTGGTATTAGCATTGGAAGTGCAGGAGTTAGACAGATGCAGAATAGGAATGGCAGCGAAGTATTGAACTCACGCCAACCTCACCTCCACCGTGCAGAGATGGACAAGCATTAGGGTATGCCTTTGGGTTGTCGCACGTAATGCTCACGCCATTTCATCTGACCATATCCTGCAGACACCAACAAGTGCTGAGGTGTGCCTTGGGGTGTTCAGCTTTACAGTCACCCCATCCCATAAGGACTTACGCTGAAATGGGTGCAGTATAGATGAATGGGGTGAAGTCTGGAGCTGAAGAGTCCAAGGCACACATCGATGCCAGTCACTGGCTGCAGGATGGGGGTGGAATGGCATGAGCATTACAGCCAGCAATCCAGAGGCACACCCCTGACGTCTGTCAGTCTGTACAGGGTGGGATGTTATGGTTAGGAATCGTAACGCCTTGCGCGTTTGTTGGTATTTGAACTACAGATTTTCAACATGGCCTTTTTGTGACCCCCACCTCATGAAAGCATTTGGTACCTCTGCTCATGAACAGTGGCACTGTGATTTTGTTAATCTGTCTTGAATGTTGATTTGCTACAGCGACCGTATCATTCTGCGCCAGATGCGAGAAAACACAGTTCAGGCAGGATGTGAAAAATGACAGCTATCCTGTTCATAAGGAGATGTGGAAAAAATGTCAACGTTGAAAATCTGGGATGAAAATATAAACATTTTTTGAAGTTACGAGCGTACTTGGAAACTGCACAATGCATGCTGGTAATACAGTCATTTTGTGAAATCTTCTCACCAAATTTTCAACATAGGCATTTTGGGACCTCTGCTCATGAACAGTGTCACTCTGGTTTTGTTAATCTGCCCCGAACGATGATTTCCCACAGCGACCGCCCCATTGTGCGCCACATGTGTGAAACCACATTTCAGGCAGGATGTGAAAAATGACAGCTATACTGTTCATAAGGAGGTGTGAAAAAATGGCAAAGCTGAAAATCTGGAGTGAAAATAATCAAAATTTTCAGAGTTACGAGCGTGCGTAGAAACTGCGCATCGCATGTTCGTAACAGTCATTTTTTAATTTTTTTTCACCAAATTTGCAACATAAGCCTTTTGGGAACCCACCTCATGAACAGTAAATCTGTCATTTCGTTACTTGGTCCCGAAAGGTGATTCCACGCAGTGACCGCAAAATTACGTTTCAGGACCGAATAATGACATGACAGTGACTGAACTCATGAGAAGGGGTCCCAAGAACCCCATGTTGAAAATTTGGTGCCAAAATTTGCAGAAATGGCTGTGATATCCACCTAAGTCAAAAAAAACTAATTTATGCCATGATACAGCTTACCGGCATTTCTTCAGTTCGTGGTTGGCTTTTGAAGAGTGCAGACATGTTCCCGCTCCACCAAAGATTGTTGCGCCAGGCTCCGGAGGTAAGTATAGGGTGAGGGATTGGCGGGGAGGTGGGGTACACTGAGGGTGGGGTAGGCTGGGGGATGGGCCACCGGACACAATGAGGGACCATTTTCTACTTGTCAGGTGAAAAAAATAAAATAAAACCTTCGCGGGAAGGTTTTCTTTTCAGGTAGATTTGGCATGCTGGGTGGGCTCCCAGCATGCCACCTACATATTTTTGTTTGGGGTGGGGACTGGAGCCTATGGGGTTTGGCCCGTCAGCAAAAAAAAGGATCTGTGTATGGGGAGCGGCATGATGCAGAGGAGATTTCACGCCTCCCTCGGCAAACAAAATGTAAGGGGACATTATGCCTACAGGGAGTGGGCTCCCCCATCAGCAAATGTACTGGGGAGGGGGCATGCCGACAGGTGGATTGGGCACTCCCATCAGCTTTCATGGTGACTCTGAGGCGGATGGAGACAGCCATGTTAAGGAAAATGTTACACCAGGCAAGGTACCGCCCTGCAATGATGGGTCTCTTCCTCATTGCAGCAGCAATTTTGTTTCAAGTTGGTGGCACGCTTGCTGAACTAGTGTCAGCAGCAACATGCCACTGCATTGGAGAAAGGGGGGAAGCCTCTAAATGCAGTGGGGGCATTGTCCATCACAGTGCCACACCTCCAAAACCCCGCTTCTTTTCTAAGCTGTCACATAATGTTTCTTGTGCATGCTTGCAAGCAAACATAAAAAACAAATAGGTGTGATCTAGTTTGGGTGAAGGGATGCATAGCTGATCTGCCTGATCTGTGTGAGATTTTACTATTGTACTGTGAGACATACCACAGAGCACCTGTTAACTGATTTTTGTGCACTTGACTCAGCTAGAGCCATTTCTATGTTCCATTTTTTTTTTTTTTTTGCTTTTTATTTTGCTAAGCTCCTCTCTCACTCTGGTGAAGTGGAGTGTTATACTTCCAATGCCTGTGCATGGGATAATAACTGTACACAGGATACGCATCTTGCAGTGCTGGCCTGTCAGTGCAGCCACAATGTTTCTGCTCATGATGCCAGTGATCTGGGTTCAGGAATGAGCTTAGTGCATTGGAGGGCAAACTGTGGAGGAGGAGAAGAAGTGAGCATCTTAGAGGACATTCTCCACTGGGTGGGAGGCTGCTAGGCTTCCACTGCACTATAACTACTTGGGGCATCAGGGGTGATGGTGCAGCTGGATCCCTGCCATAAATGACGGTAGGGTCCTTGCTGACTCTGTGCAGGCATTCTCTGTGTTTGCACACTATGGAGTCTGAGTGCCAATGTTCATGGGGAAGTGAAGTAACAGTGGAGGGAAAACAACAGCTGAGGTAGAGCAGTATGACAGACAGACCCAGAACACTCTCAAATGCTGTACCCCACACTGCCAACTGACTGGCAACCATAACTATGGGGGTTATAGTACCTCTGTGTAGGTCACTGGTGAGATCTCATCTGGAATACTGTGTACAGTTCCAGAGACCACCTTTATGAAAGGCTATAGACAGAGTGGAGGCAGTCCAGAGGAGGCAACTGAAATGGGTCAAGGTCTTCAATAAAGGACCTATGAGGAGAGACTGAGGGAACTCAATATGAAAACCCTGGAAGAAAGGAGACAGGGGATAAGACAGAGACATTTAAATACATAAAGGAGTAATAAGGTACAGGTTAAGGGTATTTTTCAGATTAAAATGTACTTAAGAACAAGTGGGCATAAAATGAAGCTGGAGGGGGTAAATTTAGGAGAGCTATAAGAAAGTTCTTCATGGAAAGAGTGGTAGATTTCTGGAACAGGTTACTAGTTGAGGCAAAAACAGTGGAAAAGTTCAAGAAAGCTTGGGATATGCACAAGAGAATCTTAGGGGAAAGTAATGAGAGATGGGTGAAAGAACAAGAGATCAACTAGGGTGTGTGGGAATACTGTAGGTAGGGTTTATTTATTTGAATTTTGGTGACCGGGTAAGCCCACTGAGACGAAGTGTCCCTTTTTCAGGGGTGACCCGGGAGAAAGGGTTACAGAGAGAGGAGAGTGATACAGAAATTATAAGAATCACACGGCAAGTGTACACAGACACTTCTTTTTTTACATAACACATCAGAGCAGCAGACAGTCAATAAAATAAGTTACGTCTTCAGAGTACTAAAGGGATATTGGAGTAAGTGATTTTTAAATGTAGTACAGTATTTACATAAATACAAGTAAGGTGGTGAGGTCAAGAAGAAGGGGGGAGGTGTAATGATGATAGGGTCTTAGGGTGAATGACAAGGAAAAGGACTGGGAAGGAGAAAAAGGGCAAGAAAGCAACAGGCTGGCAGGGGAGGGTTAAGCATGGTTGCTGTTGCATACAGGAGGTGGGAAGAAAGTTTATTTGAAGAGTCTCTTGAGCTGGGGGACAGACTTACAAAGAAACATAAAAAGTGACTGCAGAAGGGGACTGCATGGTCCATCTAATCTGCCCATAAGCCTAGCCCCCTCCCTCAACTGCTATTCAGAGTTATAATACCTTTGTGCCTATCCCATGTCTTCTTGAATGATTTAACTAACCTAGTCTCCACTACCTCTGGTGAAAGGACATTCCAAGTATCCACCACCCTCTCAGTAAACAAGAACTTTCTTGTGTTACTCTTGAACTTGCCTCCTTCCAGTTTCATGCCATGCCCCCTAATTCTTGCATGATTCTTGAACTAAAATAGGTCCTGAACCTGGACCTTGTTTGTTCCCTTCAACTACTTGAAAGTTTTGATCATGTCACCCCCTTTCTCTGTGTTGTTCCAGGGAGTACATGTTCAGATCGTGCAAACGTTCCTTCTATGTCTTGTTGTGGGGTCCAAGCATCATTTTTGTAGCTCTTCTTTGCACTGTCTCCAGTCTGTCTATGTCCTTTCTGAGGTGAGGTCTCCAGAAATGCACACTGTACTCCAGGTGAGGCCTTACCATTGATCTGTACAGTGGTATAATCACCTCCCTCTTTCTACTTGTATATCCTCTCCCTATGCAGCCTAACATACCGTTCACCTTTCATGCTGCTTTTTCACACTGCTTGGATGTTTTCAGGTCGTCTGTTATAATCACCCCCAGATCCCTTTCCTGCTTTGTGGTTTCCAATTTCACTCCACACAGGAGGTATTCCTCACAAGAATTTTTCCTCCCTAGGTGCATGATCTTGCACTTTTTGGCATTGGAAATGTAATTGTCAAGTTTTTGTTCACTTTTCTAGTCTTTGAAGATCAGCCCTCAACCTTTCCACTCCCCCAGAGTGTGTACCTTATTACATATCTTTGTGTCATCTGCGAATAGACACACCTTGCCATCTAGGCTCACAGATATGTCACTGATAAAAATATTGAAGAGGATAGGCCCCAGCACCAATCCCTGTGGAATACCACTTGTTATCTCTCTCTCCTCTGATAGTTTCATTAGAGTAGGTTATGTGGGAAGTTGTTCCATTTACGAGGAGCTGTGAAAAAAAAGGTTCTCGTGCCTATGGCTGTACGGGTTTTAGGTATACTTAGTATAGGAAGGTGGGAGGTTCTGAGGGTCCTAGGGAAGGATTTCAAGGAGAGTAGGTTAGTGAGGATGGGTGGGAAGGGAAGGTGAATAAGTTTGAAGACAGTGCATAGTACTGGGAAATCAATTTTAGCCTCAAAGGATAGCCAATTTAGGGTGTTGAGCATGTCGCAGTAGAAACATAGAACACAGAATTTAACGGCAGATAAGGACCACTTGACCCACCTAGTCTGCCCATTTCCTTACCTAATGCATAGGCTGCAGATCCTAGTTAACCAACAGCCTACTTCCTCCTACCCCCAACTAGAATTGCCTTATGTCTGTCTCATGCAGTCTTGAATTCCCCCACTGTTTTTGAGTCCACTAGCTCCTGAGGAAGGCTGTTCCATGTATCCACAACCCTCTCCAGGACCGGACTGGTACATTTGCAGCAAAGCATGCAATTCTGTGGTAGGCCTGCTTAAGTTTGGCCAACATAGATGTTTTGATGCAGTGAGTAATTGGGGCACCATAAAATAGCCCTGGAAGAAGAGTGGCTGAGGTAGTAGTCTTCCGAGTATGTGGTGTGAGATTGGGGCAGCACGGTAAAGAAGGCCAAATTTTTGATTGATAGCCTTGATAACACTGGATGTATGCAAATCAAGGGATAGGTGCTCATCAAGAGTCATGCCCAGATATTTAAAGGAGGGTACTCCTTCTAATGGCACTCCTGAGAAGGTAAGGACTACTAGAGGAAGCTGGGACATTATATCGAAGGAGGTATGCCTGAACAACGTGGTTTTTGTCTTTTTTGAGTTCAACACCAATGAGATGTTCTTGAACTAGGATTCCAGTTGCTGGAAATCATTATCCAGGTCAGACTTAATGGAGGAGACATCTCTGCTGGATCTATATAGTATAGCTTCGTCCATGTAGAGCTGGACCAACGCCCCACCACAGTTCAGCGGCAGTTCGTTGATGAAAATGGAGAACAATAATGGCCCAAGGATTGACTCCTGGGGGACCCCATCCATAACTAGAGATAAGGAGGAGAAGGCACCTGACCATTAGATGCACTGGGACTGGTCGGATAACTAGTTGGAGAACCAATTTAGGGCGTTAGAGTCAAGGCCCAGGTAATGGAGCTTGGAGATGAGGAGTGAGTGGTTTACAAGATCGAAGGCCTTTGTAAGGTCTATGAAGATGGCTGGGGCATAATATGCATATCGGTCTGTAGTTCTCAACGAGGTTAGTTGGACCACTTTTGTGTACTGGGACAATGATCGCAGTCTTCCATTTGTCAAGGATGGGCTGAGTAAGGAAGGATCTGTTAATTAACTGTGCAATCAGGTGCGCTAGTGCTGGGGCTCCAATCCTAAGGAATTTTGGCAGTAAGAAGTCATATCCTGGAGAACTGTTGGGGTTAAGACTCATTAAGAGTTTGAGGACTTCATTCCATGAAGAGGTTTTTAGGTAGAAGAGGGTGTGTGGGGCTTCCAGGATATGGGACTGTGGAGCGGGGTGTGTAGTGGGTAGGTCCTTCTTATATACCTCCTGGTCCATGAAAGTACAATTTATACCTGTGGCTATCTCCAAGGGTGAGGATAATAGGGAACCTTTTGAATGCATAGTAAGGGGAGTGCCTCACTTTTTGCCCTTAAGCAGGGCATTGATTTGAGTCCAAAAGCTTTTGGGGCTGACAAGGTGCATTTCTTGCATGGAGAGTAGATAGGCCTGATTTGATTTGTTTATGTTGGCTTTGCATGTATTCCTCAGTTGGCAGTAGATTATCCAATCTGAAGTGGAGATCTGAACATTTGAATGATTTTCAGGCCTTGTTTCAGGAACACATTAGGTGCCTTAATTCATGGGAAAGCCAAGGGGAGTAGATGCCTTTGGCTCTTCTTAATTTGAAGTGGGGCATAGTAGTCAAGGATTGCTGTTAAAATGTTGACAAGATATTCTAGGGCTTGATTCACGTCAGGTGGAGAGTTAATGGGAGTCAAATCTGTGGATGCTAGACTTTGCTGGAACGCTGCCGAGTTGAAGATGGTGAGGTCTCTGGATTTAATAATTTGGGGGGGGGTGCGGAAAGTTTTTTTTCCAGACACAGAAAGTGGGGGAGGGATTGCCTAGTGAGTCAGGGAGGATTCCGGCTGCCTTGATGTGGGTCTTGTTGGTTAACAACCAATCCAATAGGCTGTGGTTGCCTGACTTCATATTGAGCTTAGTAGATTGGTATAACAGTTGCTCCAGTTTGGCATCTGAGAGAGTTGCTTGGTGCTGAACCTTACTGGGTCCAATCTAATCAAGGTTAAAGTCTCCACATACTATGGTATTGCTGGGTGGAAGGGCGTCAAGACTAGTGAAAAGTTCGGCGAAGGTGGAGGAAGCTAGTTTAGGGTGTAGGTAAATGCAGCCTACAGTTATACGCTTTACCTGGCTGAGAGTGATTGAGATGAATGGGGGCTCTACGTCAAGGTTGATCCGTAAACCAGTCAATTCACAGACTACCAGCCCGACCTTAATGTAGATTAGTACACCTCCCCCCCGCTTGTTGGGCCAGTCTCAGTGATAGGTGGAGAAGCTGGGGAGTGAGATTTCGTGGGGTAGGATAGAAGGTTTTAACCAGGATTCCGTTATACATAGGACATCAGGTTTATAATGCTGAATCCAAGATTCGAGTTTCTCCATTTTACACCTAACACTTTGAATAGTCATGTGAGCTATCTTGAGCCCTTTCGTATTTGACCAGATGGGGCATTAGGTTAGAAGCTTAGGCTTAGTTCCCTTGCAAGTACCAGGTTTTAACACGATATCACCAGGCAAGAAAAGTAGGCATAGTCTGGACCGTATGGTAGGTGGGGGAAGAAATTGGCAGACTAGGTGGGCTGACTAGGTGGACCAAGTGGTCCTTATCTGCTGATAGATTCTATGTAGGTATGGCAGGTGCTGCCCCCAGCTCTGGCCTTTTGAGAAGGTAAGCCATGGAGGTGGTCTGGCATGGAAAAGGTTTAAGGAGACTGGGAGGTCACCAGAGCGTGTCTGAATGGCAGATATAGCCTGACTAATGAAAGAGTTTAAAGTTGGATTAGCAAAAAGATATTCTGGCGTTCTGGATGCTGACTGAGTAAAACCATGTAAGGGATTTCTAATGACAATCATGCATTCTAACTGCGAGAATTCATAAAGCCAGTCGAACCCTGATGAGGCAGTGCATTTCTAGAAAAACAGACATGCCTGGGCTTTAGCAAGCAAGTCTCCTTTAGCAGAGACAAGTTGTTAGGGGAAACATTTTCTTCCTCATTTGACAGACCCCACTCCATGGTGATTTTTAGCTTTGGACTCCCCATCACCGATACCACTAAAGTGCTACAACATAGAAATATAGAATTTGATGGTAGATAAGGACCGCTTGGCCCACCTAGTCTGTCCATTGTCCTACCTAATGGATAAGCTGCAGATCCTAGTTAACCAACAGCCTACTTCCTCCTACTCCCCACTAGAATTGCCTTACATAGAAACATAGAATTTGATGGCAGATAAGGACTGCTTGGCCCACCCAGTCTGCCCATTTCCCTGCCTACTGGATAAGCTGCAGATCCTAGTTAACCAGCAGCCTATTTCTTCCTACCCCCACCCCCTAGAATTGCCTTATGACTGACCCATGCATGCTTGAATTCCACCACTGTTTTTGACTCCATGACTTCCTCCAGAAGGCCGTTCCATGCATCCACAACCCTCTCTGTGAAAAAATACTTCCTTAAATTACCTCTGAGCCACCCCCCCATCTTCAAATTGTGCCCCCTTGTTCTTGCACACCTCTTTTTTTGAAAGATGCTACCCTCTTGGACTTTGTTGATTCCCTTGAGGTACTTGAAAGTTTCTATCATGTCCCCCCTCTCCCTCCTTTCCTTGAGGCTATACATATTAAGCTCCTTAAGTCTCTCTTCATATGTCTCCGGTGCAGACCCTGCACCATTTTAGTTGCCCTCCTCTGGACAGCTTCCATCCTGTCTATGTCTTTGCAAAGACTGGTCTCCAGAACTGCATGATACTCAGATGTGGTCTGACCAGCTGTCTGTACAGAGGATATAACTTCCTGTTTTCCACTGGTGATGCCTCTCCTATGCATCTCAGTATCCCCCAGCCCCCTTGCTGCCCTCTCACATTGCTTGCCCACCTTTAGGTCATCTGATATGACCACCCCAGGTCCCTTTCCATTTTTGTTGTTGTTAGTATCTCACCCCATTGTGTACTCTCCCTCTGGGTTTTTGTTTCCCAGGTGCATTACCTTGCACTTTCTTAGCATTGAATCTAAGCTGCCATACATTTGACCATTCCTCTAACCTTGCCAAGTCCCTTTTCATCCTTTCCACCCCACCTTGTGCATCAACTCTGTTGCAGATCTTTGTGTCATCTGCAAAGAGACATACTTTTCCTTCCAGTCCCTCTGCAATGTCGCTTATAAAGACATTGAAGAGGACCGGTCCTAATACTGAACCCTGCGGTACCCCACTAGTAACCCCCCTTTCTTCAGAGTGGACTCCATTTACTGTTACTCTCTGTGTCCTATTCTCCAGCCAATTTTTACCCAGGCTGTCATCTTGGGACCCACTCCCAGGCTAGCTAACTTGTATATTAATCTTTTGTGTGGGACTGTGTCAAATGCCTTGCTAAAGTCTAGGTAGGCCATGTCCACAGCCCCTCCCTGATCTACTACTTTGGTCACCCAGTCAAAGAAATCTATCAGATTTGTCTGGCATGACCTTCCTGCTGTGAATTCATGCTGCCTTGGGTCCTGTGCCCCTCTGGCCTCTAGATACTTGACAATTATTTCCTTCAGAAGTGATTTCATCATTTTCCCTACCACTGAGGTTAAACTAACAGGTCTGTAGTTTCCTGCTTCTGCCTTGCTCCCACTTTTGTGAAGGGGAATCACATCTGCCCTCCTCCAGTCCTCGGGTACCACCCCATCCTCCCATGATTTGTTAAACAGGGTAGTCAGTGGTGTCACTAATTCTACCCTTAGTTCTTTTAGAATTCTGGAATGGATCCCATCAGGCCCCATTGCTTTGTCCACCTTCAGTTTTAAGAATTCTTTCAGAACCCTTTCTTCTGTAAATGGGTTGGTATCAACTTCTGTATCCAGAGTGTTTCTACTGTTTGTTTTAGGTACTTCCCCCTCTTCCTTTGTAAATACTGAGCAAAAATATTTGTTTAGTATCTCTGCCTTTTCACAGTCACCCTCTGCCCACCCCACCCCCTTTATTAAGCCTCACTATCCCTCCCTTGGTCTTCTTTTGCTCCCTGATGTACCTATAAAAGGTTTTATCCCCTTTCTTAACTGAGTTGGCTATCTTTTCCTCAGTTTGGGCCTTTGCTGTACTGACTACCTTCCCAGCTTCCTTTTGCTTTAACTGATACAGTTCTCTGTCCTGATCCTTCTGTGAGTCCTTGTACTTCCTGAAAGCTTTCTTTTTCTCTTGAACCTTCACTGCCACTTCCTTTGAGAACCATAATGGTTTCTTACATCGTTTAGTTTTGTTTATTTGCTTCACACAAAGGCTTGTTACCTCTGTGATGGCAGTTTTATTATTCCCATTGTTCTTCCACCTCCTTCCTGCCCATTTGCTAGTGCATTCTTAGGCACTCACCCATTTGGCAAAGTCAGCCCTCCTAAAGTCCAATACCTTTGCCTTTGTATGGCTTGACTCTATTGCTGTGTTTATTGTGAACCATACTGTTCGATGGTGCTAGTTCCCAGATGGCTACCCACTTCTACATCTGTGATCCTTCCATCTCCATTTGAGAGAACCAGGTCTAAGATTGCCCCTCTCGAGTGGGCTCCAATACTAGTTGTCTAGCATGCCTCTGTGAGGCATCTAGAATAACCCCACTTTTCAAGTGGCTGCTGCAACTGCACTCCAGTTAACATCTGGCATATTCAGATCGCCCATCAGCAATATCTCCCTTTTCTGCCATACTAAGTATACTTTCTATCATTTCCTTGTCCATTTCCTCCCCCTGAGAAGGGGGTCTGTATACAACCCCTGTGCGGATTGTGGTGCCATTGCTGGTCTCCAAATTTACCCACAGTGCTTCTTCTCCTCCCTGTTTTGCCTTTTGTTCTGTTGCTTTGATTCCTTCCCTTATGTAAAGAGCTACTCCTCCTCCTCTTTTACCCTCTCTGTCCCTCCTGTAGATAGTGTATCCTGGTATGTTTTTGTCCCAGTCATGGTTTTGTGTGAACCATGTTTCTGTGACTGCCACGATATCCTGATGTTCCTCCTCCATCAAGGCCACTAATTCAGAAAGCTTGTTACTCAGACTACGGGCATTGGTACTCATTGCTTTCCATTTTTTGATGGCTTTACCTTCTGTTGCAGCAGCCCCCACTGACCTTTCTACCTCGGTCTTTTTCTCATTTAGTACCCTGTTTTGTAGGGAGAGGCTGGGATTTTTTATTTTACCAGGTGAGACACACTAAGCTGAAAGCTTGTTTGCAGGTGCCTGTTCCATGCATTCTTGAATTCTCCCACAGTTTTTGACTCCACAGCCTCTTCTGGAAGGCTGTTCCATGCATCTACAACCCTCTCCTTGAAGAAATACTTCCTCACATTACCTCTGAGCCATTCTCCCCTCTATCTTCAAATTGTGCCCCCTTGTTCTTGCACATCTCTTTTTCTGAAAGATGCTACCCTCTTGGACTTTGTTGATTCTCTTGAGGTACTTTAAAGTTTCTATCATGTCCCCCCTCTCCCTCCTTTAGTCTTTCTTCATATGTCTTCTGGTGCAGACCCTGCAACATTTTGGTTGCCCTCATCTGGACAGCCTCTACCCTGTCTGTCTTTGCGGAGATGAGGTCTCCAGAACTGCACACAGAACTCCAGATGTGGTCTCACCAACTGTCTGCACAGAGGGATAACAACTTCCTGTTGTCTACTGGTGGTACCTCTTCCTATGCATCCCAGTATCCCCCCAGCTCTCCTTACTGCCTTCTCATACTGCTTGCCCACCTTTAGGTTATCTGATATTACTACCTCCAGGTCCCTTTCCATTTTTGTTGTTGTCAGTATCTCGCCCCCCCCCATTGTATACTCTTTCCATGGGTTTTTGTTTCCCAGGTGCATTACTTTGCACTTCTTCGCATTCAGTCTTAGCTGTCATACATTTGGCCATTCCTCCAACCTTGCCAAGTTCCTTCTCATCCTTTCCACCCCACCTTGTGTACCAACCCTATTGCAGATCTCTGTGTCGTCTGCAAAGAGACATACTTTTCCTTCCAGTCCCTCTGCAATGTCACTTATGAAGACGTTAAAAAGGACTGGCCCCAGTACTGAACCCTGTGGTACCCCACTAGTAATCCCCCTTTCTTCACTGTGGACTCTGTTTACTATTACCCTCTGTGTCCTGTTGTCCAGCTAATGTTTTACCCAGGCTACCACCCTGGGATCCACTCCCAAGCTGGCTAATTTGTTTATTAATCTTTTATGCGGGACTGTGTCAAATGCCTTGCTAAAGTCTAGGTAGACCATGTCCACAGCCCCTCCCTGATCTACTACTTTTCATTATAGATAGCATTATACTTTCTAAACTTACATTTCACCTTACTTCACCAAAACGTGCTGATACTCTGCAGTGTGCTGGAATGTTTTCAGGACATACACAACATGGAAATAAAATAAACTAACTTTAATTTCTTAAACAGCAACTGACATCTCTAAGAAAACATTGAGAAACATACCATTTAGACAAAATACAACTTATGATTTAAACATTTTCAGTATTAATCTTCCTCTTTTAGTTTACTATTAATGATACATGCAAACGGAATCCTTGCACTTTAGAGTCATCTACCTTTGCTGCTAGGTCCTCCTCACTTGAAGTCATAATTCTTTTTTTTTTTTTTGCTATGTATTTATGCTCCTACTTGCCCTCCTTCTCCACTCTCTCTCTGGCATCCTACTACCCGCAGGCCCCACTCCCTATTGAGATCTGCCCCTAGAGCACATTTTCCACACAATTTGCAGTATGCAGGTAGAGAGACGGGAGAACTCACCCTACCTCCCCAAACCAGCACACTGAAGCTTGTGGGGTCGGTGCAGCGGAGTCTGTTCGACGAGCCTGGAGACCTGCCAGCGAGGTGCCGTCACTAGGAGAAGCCAAGGCGGTTTTCCTGGTTTCTTTTTTCCTCCCTCCTCCCTGATGCTGGCGTGCAATGAGGGGCTATGAGCTAGGAGGCATGTTGAGACATACCTCTTTGCTCAACCCCTCTGCCGAAATCCACCCAATCCACTTGCAGCTGCTCCACCTACTGCGCTATCCACCCAGACTCCCCTAGGTGGTAGCATTGTAGCAGGAGCCTGCAGTGCCACCCCCCCGGAGAAGGAGAGCTGCCATCGGGTGCTCTATCCTTCTCCGTCCTGGCCGACCCCCGGCGACCTGAGTTCACTCCTGAACCCAGGTTACTGGTGTGGTGTGAGGTGTGGCATCTAGCGCCTCAACCCTCAGCACCACCAGGTTGGCTTGAAGTCATAATTCTCTGTGATATCACAACCTCCTGCCAAGGAAGCCACTGTGATGTCCCGTGCAAAGGATTCTGACTTCAGGTGGGGAATAAGTAGGCAGAACAGAGGAAGTATCAGGGTCTAAAGTCCTGTTATATGCAAATACCCTTAGAAAGAAAGAACAAAGGATGCAGAAATACAGAAAATACAGTATTCTAAATATAAACAGAGTTGTGTCTCACTATTGTTTTCAGGCATTTTCCCAGAGGTGTTGGCAGCTCTTTAACACTAAACATATAGAAACCACTATATTCTTTAGGAAATGTGCTACACATTCTGTACATTTTCTCTGCATTATGTAGGCTGGTGCTGACATATTGAGATGTTTGCCAGTGGTCATTGTTCTCTCCATGTTGCAGCACCCAATACCAGGCCATGAGGAGCACAGATGACAGACAGCCTTCCACCAGCCCCCAACAAGTCAAAACAATAATCCCGCCACTAGGTGTGGTGCAGGAGTTGAAACAGGAGTCACAAAGTGTGGGCATGCTCCTATCAGATTTGAAAGACTGATGTGGGTACATAGGAAGTTGTTATCCCTCTGTACAGCCAGTCAGTGAGACCCCATCTGGAGTACTGTGTGCAGTTCTGGAGACCCCATCTCCACAAAGACATAGACAGAGTGGAGGCTGTCCAGAGGAGGGCAACCAAAATGGTGCAGGGTCTGCACCAGAAGACATACGAAGAAAGACTAAAGGAGCTTAATATGTATACCCTTGAGGAAAGGAGGGAGAGAGGGGACATGATAGAAACTTTCAAGTACCTCAAGAGAATCAACAAAGTCCAAGAGGGTGGCATCTTTCAGAAAAAGAGATGTGCAAGAACAAGGGGGCACAATTTGAAGATAGAGGGGGGATGGCTCAAAGGTAATGTGAGGAAGTATTTTTTCACAGAGAGGGTTGTGGATGCATGGAACAGCCTCCCTGAGGAGGTCGTGGAGTCAAGAACAGTGGGGAAATTCAAGAATGCATGGGACAGACATAAGGCAGTCCTAGTGGGAGGTAAGATGAAGTAAGCTGTTGGTTAATTAGGATCTGCAGCTTATCTGTTAGGTAGGAAAATGGGCAGACTAGGTGGGCCAACGGTCCTTATCTGCCATCAGATTCTATGTTTCTATGTTTCTATAGGATCTGGAAGAAGCATTATTTTTAAAAGTGCCTAATAAAAGAGTGTATATGCCATACCTCTGCACACCATCCACAGTTCAGGCTCTGAGATGGGTGAGCAAGAGCAGTGAGGGCCAGCCCTACTACCGCCCCCCCCAAAAAAAGCAGCACAGGTGACTGACTTCCCCTGACCCCCAACAAGTCGAGACTAGAATCTAGTCACTGGGCCCTGCAGGTGTACAAGAAAATTAAGTACAAGCCGTCGCTCTCTCTGGAGGGACAGAGACAACAGCCTTTGACCAGATACCCACCAAATCAGAACCATAGTCCCACCACTAGGTGTGGCACATGAGCTAAAACAGGAGTCACAAAGTGTGAGAATGCTCTAATCAGACTTGAAAGGCTGATATGAGTACATGGGATGCAGAAGAAGCATTCTTTTTAAAAATGACTACATGCCGTACCTCTGCATATCCTCTCTAGTTTGAACTCCAGGGCAGGTGAGCAAGAGCAATGAGGGCCAGCCCTAAACCTCCCCCTGAGCACTTGAGATAAACTTTCCAGACACCCACCAAGTCAGTACTTTAATTCCACTACTGGGCGAGACAGGTGTGTGACAGCAATGAGGACCAGTCCACACCCCCTCCCAAAGAACACAGGTGGCAGCCTTCCTTCAGACCTCCACCAAGTCAAAACCATAATCCCACCATTTGGTGAAGCTGGGTGTGTAAAAGCAATGAGGACCTGCCCATCTCTCTTCCAGAGGAGCACAGGTGACAGACTTCCTCCAGATCCCCACCAAGTCAAATCCTTAATCTCAGTACTGGGTGGAAGAGGTGTGAGAGCAATAATGACCAGCCGTATCTTACTCCTGAAGAGCACAGGCAATAGCCTTCCTCAAGTCAAAACCATAATCTTGCCACTGGATGAGGCAGTTTTATGAGAGCAATGAAGGCCACCCCACCCCAAACCTGTGAACCACAGGTGACAGTCTTCCTCCAGACCTCCACCATTATCTCTCCACAAGGTGGGGCGATTCATGATGACCAGCCCTATTCCCCAACCCCCACTAACTCACCCTCTGAGAAGCAAGCATGTCATCTCAATGACACCCTCCCCATACCTAGGAAGCGAGAAATCCAAGGTAATTCTGAAACAAAGGTCTTCTGCTCCTATTGTTCACTTGGTCAGCCTCATCACAATAAGCCTGTTGGGTTTCTGCGTTTTGTTTCAAAAGGAAGAAAAGGTTTAGTTCTCATGTGCCAAAGTCATCCTATCTCCTTCAGATAAACTAGTGGTTGCCAAGGAACAAATTTTCCTTTGCTCTGCCTCCCCTCCTAAAAAAATATTCTGCTATTCTAGAGTCACCACTTCTTGTCTAGTCCCTATGAGTATGTTGTACTCGAGCATTTACCAGATTACTCTCTTTGAGGCTGAAGGTGACATTCTCAGCACTGCTAGCCAGGTGTTCAGAACATACATGTGAGCTGTACGCTTTGGCTGGTTGGCTAAACTTCCAAGGAAGACTTAAGTACCACTCCTGCATTCTGGTGAAAAAGATCCATCTCCAGCTGTCTCCCATCAGCTTCTCTCAATAGTCAGCGTACCCCCCCCCAAGGCGTAATACAAGACTCGCAGTATCCTCCTCATTTCTGGTCCCCCATTGTAGAACATCCCTTGGGCAAAGATCCTTCCGCTACTGTGCCCCTCTTTGGCTTAACACTCTACCCCCCATCTCTCAGACCCTTAGCCTCTCCCTACTCAAAACAGCCCTCAGAGCCCAACTCCTTGAGTCAGAAAAATGTGACTGTGGCTAACTCTCTCCCCTCCTCTGGTGTTTTCATACCCCCCAATGAACTTGACACAGGGTCTCGATAGATCCCAAGAATCAGCATCATGCACATCTCAGACAAGGGTTATCTAGAATTGCTGCCTACTACTATCACCAGTTAACTAAGATTAAGCCTCGACTTCACTTGCAGTACTGTTTTGTGAATTTCTGCTTGTTTATTGTGCGTTCTCTGTATTTGTTTACCCTCCACCCTCTGTAACCGACATGGAGCCTTTGCAAAAGAGTCTGTGACTCAAAGGATTGTAATTTGGATTGTATCCAATAAATAAATAAATACACATATGCAATTTGGGTGCTGCAGTAAACTGTAAAACACCTTTTTCTTTGCAGAAATATCTGGTGACATCAACATTTTTTTTTAATTATATAGTGAATTTTAAATTCTGGTTTTAGATTCCCTGAAATTTTGCTGAAGCAGCCAACTAGCACATACAATTGTTTAGAATATTTGGTCCTGTTATCTTTCTCCCAGACCCAAGGTATAAATAGTTGTTATAAAATGGGCAGGAAAAATCCAGTGATCTGATTGTCCAATAGCTGTCTAGACCTGTGCAGTAACTTACCAGTAACCACATGGGTCTGGAAAGGGTCTTTCATGTCTTGAAACTTGTTTTCTAGGCTGACCTAACCGCATACAGCAGAACTATCACTTATCTGTTTCAGAATTCTCAGTGACTGCGGCAACAGGAAAAACAAATTTTGGTCAGAGCCGATATGGCTGTGGAGAGCTTTTAAGAGTGGCACGAGTGTGGAAAAGAATATGCAGTGCTTTCACTGCACTGCAGTCAGCCATAAGTAATAATAAACAGAATCACTGGAAACTATGTCTGAGTACTGTGGCAGCACATCAGGCAGCGGTCCAGTTAGGTGCTTCTACAGTGCTGTTATACAAATCTGATGATGGCATAACATCCATGGATCTTGGCCCATGCAGTCATACAAATCAGACTCAGGAGGGGTCTATTAAACTAGAGATCTGGTTTGGGACTTGCTCATCATCACAGTCACTTTCTCACTCTTTTCCTTTTTTTTCTAACTCTTTTTATCTCCCCTCTGATCCACTAATCTCTCTCCAGCGGGGACTCTCAGCTGCGCCTCTGCCCGCCCGCCTGAAGCCCTGGTTGCACCTCCTCAGGCGCCGGCTTCCTCCCTTCCACAGCGCCTCCCTAATCCCCTAGCTCTGAGTCCCCCCCGGAGGGACTGCCACTCCTCTGGTGCTCTATCTAGAGTGCTGGCATGCAACGCTGATTCTGGGGAGGACCCGGGGAGTGCTTCCTGGAGGCTCAGCATTGGGCATGGGGCCGCTATTCCTGGACCCTGCCTTCACCTGTCAGTAGGATGGGAGTTTTTCTATGGTAGGTTACACCCTGCCCTCCCCCATGGAGCTCTGATGTGCAGTGATGATCAACATCTGCTGAGCTCTGCCCCCCATTGCCATACAGCTGTGATACAGTTACCAGGCTACCTCTGACAGTTGCCAGAGGTGCACCCGAGTGACGCACTACCCTACTGCCTCCCTGGGGAGGGAGAGCTGTCCATCAGATGCTCAGTCCATCCCCACCCCTACCGACCTCCGACAATCCAGCTTATTCCCGAACCAGGGTCACCAGCGTGGCATGAGGTGAGGCATCTAGTGCCTTAACCCTCAGCTTCACCAGGCCAACCATGTTCTCATTCTTTTCTAAGCAGTAATTTCTGGCAAATATGCCTCAACCATATTGATCTCAGTGCTGGTCGACTACTTCAGATTTTCCCCTGATTTTATTAGGTGGGGTAGTAGCAGTCTTGAAGTGGTAGCTGCCGGTGGTGGCATGCTCTGGAAAAAAGTGGCCCCCATGTTCGTCTGCACATTTTAGAAATTATGCCTTTCCTTGTATTTGCTGTAAAGAAATTTACCCCTTTAACACAAAAACAAGGAGTCAGTTATGGCCTCCACCCCCCCTTTTGTGCTTCAAGTGAGGAACGTCATTATGGGTTTGCATCAGCTGTACAGTAGCAACCATAGATGCAAAAGATTGTTAAACAGTAATCAACTGTATATAAAGTCTCTTTTTTTTTTGAATGTGTGCTTTCTTAATGTTGTCAATACCACTCCACCCACATGTACTCTGCCCCTGGATTTCTGTACCCCAAGTCCATTATTTTACAATTTGTGTTCAGGACACAAATGCCTTTCAAATGAGGGTAGTCTCTAATCTAAATTCTTTATAGTTTTTGTATGTTTCCTTGCATGTGTGCAAGAAACATCTTGTGGTACAATGACATTTCAGAGGTGTGTCAAGGGTGAGTCCAATGCACAGCAATCTACAGTGGGCTTGTCCCTGAGAGACCAATGAGCATGCAACCAGACTGTGACACTATACAAATAAATATTATTTATCCTGCCCCAGACAAACTCTGCATTGAACTTGTTTGTGTCTCTGTGTGAATGACAGTTCATGTTCTTCTCCCTGAGCTCGTCTCTCTCCAGTGCTTCATGTGTGCCACAATGCCCAGCCTGAGCATTGCTCTCTGTGATGGTACCCACTGACTCACCCCATGGATCTGCTAGTATTCATGCTGCCTCAGTGTGCCCCCCACCCCATCGCACAATACAAGGAGCAAGTGTGCTGAGAAGTGAGGCAGCATTGCCTGCAGAGTTGTAGCTTAAACCTGGATGGTAGGGAGAGAGAGACACACAGGCTGCAGGGACAGACACCAGGAAGGAGAGGCAATAGTGCCCCTCCTCCGAAAGAGAGCGCAGGATCGAAAGAGGTGGTGAGTGGCACCAGTGTCAGGGACAGAGCAGAGAGAGAGAGAGAGAGACACACCCCAAACAGTGACAGCAACATGCTGAGATGTGGTGAGTAAGCGGAATGAGAGTGATCACCAGATGACAGGCTGTCACTACTGCAGCACCACCTTGGCAGTGTGAAATTGGGGGCAGTGTAATGTAGTGACCATAATCACGATGACTGGTGACTCCCAGACCTGCACCTGAACAAACATTCATTTAAATGGGTGGTCTGCCCTTAGCAGTGTCTGCTCCCTCCACTCCCACCCCCACACTCCTCAAGAGTGACACAGCAACAGCGAGAGCCGCTTCCAGTGTGGCATGTATGTGTAGGTCCAGTCTGTTCCAGTCAGAGATGGTGTCAACCCCCCCATCACCAAACAGAGAATTTGAGTACAGTGTGCGCCTGAGCTCGGTTGCTAACCATTTTATTTCTGCTCACTCTCCTGGCACCTTTCTGTCGGTCTGACTCACTGTTTGTCTTTCTGAAGCTCAGTAGAAGCAGAAAGCACATACAGAGAGGAAGAGAAAGTGGCAGCAAAAGTGCTGTGACTGGGACAGAGAGCAGTGCTGCAGAGTTTTCTTTCACCATGGGGGAGTGAACATTAGAGAGAGAGAGAGAGAGTAAAACAGACTTGGTGCATCTATTCCACCACTGCACAAAAGGAGCACCCAGACAGAGCCATGGGTGGGTTCCAGGCAGGGTGGCTCTGGGAGAATGATGCACCATCCCCCATCCCACTTCCATACAAAGGCAGCACCCTGCAGCAGCCAGGGATAGAGATGCAAGTTGCATATCGGCCCCTTCATACCCATCCCTGCTCCACCAGAACTAGCATGAAGATTGGAGTGTGCTTTTGGTGTCTGGCACTTCTTCACCCTATGCCACACATCTACACTTGCAGAACACTCTGCTTTAACCAGATGCTCTCCAACCTAATGTATGTGTCACAAATGCACCATCAGCAGGTCAGGCCCTCTGCTCCCACAGTGGCAAGCTCCAAGTGCAGTAATGTGAACAGGTAAGACAGGGTAACCCTCCTATCTGCTTGTAGGTCTGAATCACCATTAGTCTTAAGTTCAGGGGGTTCAAACTGTGAACCTTATGCTAGTGTACCCAAATGTACAGGCTCAGATAATATTCTCTTCGGGGGGATGCAATACATCTTTCGCCTAAGGGCACCTAACCAGGTATCCAAAATGAACCCTTAAAACTCTATAAAAGACCTTAGATATATTTTTACCTTTTCCCAGTGTAAATAAAGAAACCATACCACACTGATGACAGTAAGGTAGTAAAAGTACAAGGTTCATGGTTAGTGGTCCCTGGTAATCCAATAAAGCCACCTGACACCAGATGTTGTTTTAAATCAGTTGCAATTTATTAATACACAAATAAGCCGTAACAATTTTACCTCTAGCATGATTAATTCTAAACAGCTGATGGCTTTTTACCACCAGGGCTACAGGTGTTCAGAAAAAATGAAACAAAATTGCTCCCTTTTTCTGGGTGTTCAAACATCCATGGCTATTCCTCTTGGACACATTAGACATGACATTCAGGTCCTGTATTTATACTCAAATTGTTTACATCAAAAAAATGCATAGTGAAAATTTCCAAAGCCTACTACAGCACATTTTAGCCTAGACACTATGTCATTCAATAAAATCATGATACAAAGACTTGGAAGTACATTGGCCAAGAAAGACCTTGGTTATAAGATACATTTGACACTTTGTTGAGACAGGGGAGTTTGTTTATTAGCTTCCTTGGATGGAAAAAACAGGTGGTCAGGGAATGTTACATTATTAAAAATAACATGCTCTAGGAGGCAGGAAACAAAAAGAAGGCTTTTACTCTATTTAAAATAAATTATTTAGAACTGTGAAAAAAAACTTAGTGCAAAGAGCTTTTTAATAGAAAGTGGCCAAACCAAAAATATAATTATATCTTATCAGTTTCTTTGTACACACATTCTTAAACACAAACAATTATGTAATGAGGATTTGTACTATCCAAAGGCTAAATGGCAGTTAATGTTGAAGGAGCTGCCTGTTATCTTAACCATGACCTTAGGTTACAGACACAGTATCTCTGCTTGAGCAGAGCAAAACTAATTTTGCTTCAAACATTTGTTCCTAAACACTGCTTATGTTCACCTATTTTTCTACAGTTATTTAAAGGGCCTCAACACCTTTTGAACCCAGGCACCCACATACATGTGGTGGTATTATGTACTTATCTGCTTAGCCACTTTCACCTTTCACTAGCTACTTGCACCTTTTACTAGCCACTGCAAGCCTTTTTACACCTTTTCTATGTTCTCAACATTTTGGTTAGCCAACTACATATAAATGTTGTTGTTGATAACCTTGTATAAAACTTTGGTTACTGGTCACTAAAACTTTGGCCACAGGCCACTTTTAACAGTCCCCACCTTGAAAGTAAGGGGAATGTCTGGGGGACCCTGAACCTTCACAAAATTAAACATAACAATATAGATGCTAATTACTAAATAAAAATTAAATAAACCTTTTTTTAAAACTGGTTGCCAACATACAGATAGTTAAAGTGACCATGAAAGGAATCCTGTTCTGGAGTTGGTACAATGGTGGTCACAAATGGTGTGTTTGTAAAACATAGTGCAGAACTCAGGGATGTCAACACCACAATTAAAATATGTGAAAAGATGTTAACATGTGATACCACATAGAACACAATATGACATAACAATATCTGTTGATGAAGAAGAGTTCATGGAATCCACTTTGAGAGTGGATAAGGTAGATGCTACCTTGTGTTGAGGTGTGGAACACCCTTGGAACTTGATTGAAGAATCTGTTGATAATGTCTCTTGACAGATAAGTACTTATAAAACTTATATGACCAGTTTAGAAAGTTCATATAAGCAACAGTCTATTAAATTCATATAAGTAACCACAAGTTGGTGTAGTTACAGTACAGGTGAAATGTCATTTGCAGAAAGGTAGTAACTTGACAAAGAACATGGAGCTATGCAGACAGAAATGTAAAAACAAAACACCGGCATAGTAAGAAAGTCAGTGTTCAGGCTGCGGGTTGCTGGATAACTGAATTTGATAAGGTCTTGCCAGGGGGCACATTAGATTGCACACCAAGTACTTCTAATGGAGTAGCCACACACACACTAGCATTGCATTTGTGTTGTGGAGGTTGATCACACCATTGTACAAGATTATTAGTCCATAAAAAAAGTAACAGTTCACAATAAACAATTAAGAACACAATCCATAACAGAGTGATAGGTTTGTATAAAGTACCAGCCAGTTTGGAAAAAGCAGCAGTGACGAAAATGGATGTCTTGCTTGAAGATCAATTGAAGAAAAATCTTCTTGCTGAAGTTAGGGAATTACCCCTATCTCAGACTTAGCCTCATAGTAAGCAGAAAAAATAAGCTTGATTGCAGAGTCCGAATTGGCTGGACCTTTTTCAGATGATTTAAAGTTCTACAGATAGGTGTAATTTGGCTGAAAACATTACACTTGCAGAGGTAATAATATCCTGTTTCATATAGTAATCCTTTTATGGAGCCAGTCAGGCACAAAGATGGTGATGACATTAAAGCTGTGGCATTTGTTTTCTTTTCAGGAAAAAAGATGGAGGTTTTTGCAGCTTAGATGAAAGTGTTACTGCTGTTGTACATGGAGTTATGTGTGGCACACCATGGAAACCTGCAAACTTGCAAAGTGTGTTAGGAACTGATTTAAGAACACATAAATAACAATCTGTTAAACTAATAACCTTTATGTTTAGTAAAGACTGGTGTGACAGAGCCTACATTTCTGACAATTCAATTCAATTCAATCTTTATTTATACAAGGCACCTTTCTAAAACCAAGGCACCTGTCTAATACATGATAAAACAATAAATAGTTAAAACAATATTAAAATTAAACTAAACAACAATATTCAAAAATCATTATAAGCTTTGCTAAAGAGATAGGTTTTTAAAACTCCTTTAAAACTTTGGACAGTCAGGCAGTCTTGCACCTGATACGGTAGAGAATTCCACAGGGTTGGGGCCATAAAACTAAAAGATTTGGCCCCTGAAGTTTTTAAACAAACCCTGTGAATCTCTAGCAATCCCTCATCAGTGGATCGGAGAGAGTGGTGGGGACAGTAGGGACAAAGGAGATCTTTCAGGTAAGCAGGTTCCTGATCATGTAGGGCCTTATAGGTCAGCAAACCGACCTTGAAGGTGATTCACCAGCAAACTGGCAGCCAGTGCAGTCCGCGGAGCACAGGCATTATATGACTGGACCTAGAAGAACCAGTCAACAGCCTGGCTGCCGCATTCTGCACTAGCTGCAGGCGGTGAATCTCAACCCCCAGTAGCCCAAGGTAAAGGGGATTGCACTAGTCAAGGCGGGAGGTAATGAAAGCGTGGACCAGAGTAGGACGATCGTCTGGAGGAACCAGGTGCTTCACCCAGGTGATGTTCCTCAGATGGTAAAAAGAGGTTTTGACAACTGCTAATACCTGAGATTTAAATGTCAAACAGTCATCAAACTCAATGCCCAGGTTCTGCACCCAGTCTGAGGTAGTTAGCTGGACACCCCCAAGCCATAGACCCGAGGGTGATCCAACCAACAAACCCACCTCCTGGCAACCCTGGTCCACAACCAACACTTCAGTTTTGTCTGGGTTCAACCACAGACAACTCACATTCATCCAGCCCTGGATTTTGTCAAGACAGTTGTTAAAGACCGAAAAGGCAGCATTTTGGCCGGGCACAAAGGACATGTACAGCTGAGTATCATCTGCATAGCAGTGAAAACCCAGACTGTACCACCTAATAATCGCTCCTAATGGCAGCATGTACACTGCAAACAACATGGGCGCCAAGATGGAACCCTGTGGTACCCCACAGGACAGGGAGAATGATGCCGAGGAAAAAATCCCGGACACCACCCTCTGAATCCTACCCTCGAGGTAAGATCAAAACTAACTGAGGACTGTGCCAGACAGCCCACAGAAAGACCGCAAGCATTCCAATAGCACACCATGGTCCAGAGTGTCAAGTGCTGCAGAGAGATCAAGAAGGACCAAGATGGAACGAGTCCTTTGATATCTCGCTATTAGTAGGTCATTTAGTACCCGGACCAGAGCTGTCTCAGTACTATGCCTTTTCCTAAATCTGGACTGGAGAGAATCATAGACATTGTGGCTAGTCAAATGATCATCCAACTGTTATGCGACCACCTTCTCAATAACTTTACCTACAAAGGGTAAGTTAGAGACAGGCGTGTAGTTTGCCAGACAGTCCGGGTCCAAGGAGGACTTCTTAAGAAGGGGCTGAACCACAGCCTCCTTTAAAGGATTTGGAAAAATCCCCTTCTCCAAGGACCTCCAGGCTATCTCAGCAAGGATGGGACTGATTTTATCCACACAGCCCACAAAGAGACGTGTGGGGCCCGGATCCAAACCATAGTTGGTCAGATGCAGTGATTGGATGATCATCACAATGTCACTGATTGTGGGGAGGCTGAAGTCAGACCACGCAAACTGGGCGTCCGACATCTCCTGCCAACCATCACAACTCCCATTAGAGAGGGTCAAACGGATACCAGATCTAATTGTAGCAACCTTATCTGAAAAGAATAGAGCAAACTTCTCACACCGTTCTTGAGAAAGAGCTCTTCTGGGCTGAAGACAGACTGGATTACACAATCTGTCTACAGTCCGGAAGAGCTGAGCTGGTATATTCTGTGCAGCAGCAATCTCTCTGGACAGGAATTCTGCCTTCTTATGAGAGATTGCGGATTGATAGACCACATAGTGGTCCATCAAACTAAGTTTGTCACAATCCAGGCCTGACCTCCGCCAGCACCTCTCCAACCTTCGTCCAACTCTCCTCAACTCCCTCAGAGTCTCATCAAACCAAGGAGACCTGGGGCGAAGAGTGAGAGGAGGAACATGAACAGGAGCAATGGAATCCAGGGCCCCTGCCACCGCCTTATTATAGGCAAGTACCAGCTCTCCTGGATCCATGCAATCTCTCGGTAAGCCTGATAGGTCCAGCACCGCCATTAGGCCATCTGGGGAAACATCCCTTAAAGGGTGATACCGGACCATCTCCATAGGGGCCAGCCTACTAGGGGTGGCCTCAAAACTGAACCCAATGGAGTATTGGTCCGACCGTCCGACTGGTTCCACCACCAAATCGGATATCTCCATCCCCAGAAGGAACACCAAGTCCAATGAATGACCACCAATATGAATTGAGGAGGAAATAAACTGTGTGAAGCCCAGTGAAATCATTAACTGGAGGAAGTCTTGACCAAGTTGTAAGAGTTCATCGTCGACCCAGGCATTGAAGTCCCCCAGAACCAACCATCTGGGGGACCCCAATGTCAGGTCGACAATGAAGTCTGTGACTTCTTGCAGGAAAACTTTCCCGTCACCTGGTGGACGGTACACGAGGAGTATCCTGCACCCCACACTCTCACCCATGATACATTCTAAGGACTTGGTAGCTCCACTGGTACCGCCACTAGGCCCAGTTCTGATCTAAAACAAATAGCAACAGCCCTGCCCCTACGATCCAACCTCTGGCAGTGTATCATTGAGAAACCAACTGCAACTACTGCCGCCAAAACTGGTCCAGCATTCTCATCCAGCCAGGTCTCAGTGATGCATGCCAGGTCAGATGTCCCAACAAAATCAGCTATAATAGCCGTCTTGTTTTTAATAGACCTGGCGTTGCACAACACCACCCGTGTAGGATGAACATCCGAGGATGACCATGCTACCTGCTGACTACAAGCAGAACCCTTGGGTATGGGAACCAGACAGGGATGACCCCTTTCCTGGACCCATTTTGCCCCAGGGCTTCTCCTTGTCCCCACTATCCCTATCCGCCCACTCCTTTCCATTCTCTCTCCAGACCCAGCCCTCATCCTCCTCCTTCTTCCAACAACCCCCAAAGCCCTACACCATCTATAAACTTCTGGTAATAGGGGAGGACAGGAAAAAGAACAAAGGTCTCTGAGCCTGAAGGGGGAATAATACCCGACTGTCCTTGTGCTGTCCCAGCACATATTTAACACTCTTAATAAATAACAACAAATAAACAGTCCCAAATACAAAATTAACCCACCCCTCAAAGCTAAATAAATACAAGACCCTATATAATGATTTAACAACAAAATAAAATACAAATTAAAAACCAAACAAATCTCAAAATATTGATTTAAGGACTCTCACCCCCCAAACCCAAACACAAAATACAACCAAGTACAACAAACAACTAATTAAATTCCCCCTCCTCACCCAGTCCTCTCACCACTGGGGAAGAGAGGTAAAAATAATATACACTGAAATAATTAATTCCTTCCCCACCCAGTCCTCTCACCACTGGGAAGAGAGGACAATACTCTCAATATCAAACAAATAATAACATAAACTACAAATCTAATAAACAAATAAATAAATGGACACAGGGTCCTCTCACCACCCAGACGTCCAAATAATGAAAATTGACAAACCAATTTCTTCAGTCCAATCTAAAATACATGGAAAGCTCGCACCAGTAGATGGATACTGCTAGGCATAACGCCAGGAATTCACAAGAGAGTACCGGAAAGCTGTGAACCAATTCAGGAAAACAGCGTTCTCGATGAAAAGATTTTTAAAAACAAGTCATAAGTGCACTTCCAAAATCAGGGGCACTGAAAATTCTAATTAATGGCATAGGGAAAGTGACCACCTCTCCAGGAGGTCACTGCCCCCAGCCGGGTCCGAAGCAACGGCCCCCGGCACAGAATCCACTCACCAGTGGATCCCCCGGTGAGCCTAGAAAGCACCAGCTACTTGGACCCGCCCTTCAACCTGCCTGAAACTGGCACCGCCTGCCTCGAATCCAGTCAGCAGCAGCAACCACCCCAGGCAGCGCACCCCAAAGTTCTTGCTCCAACACACACTCCCAAATCCAGATTCCAAAACAGTGAACAGTCAAAAATGCTTCAGGGAGTAAGTAAACATAAACTCCTCTTTCAACTTTGGAAGATCTCCCCACATCAAAGAATCAATGAAAACTGGCTCTTCCTCCCAGGCAATCCAATAGTCCCAGCCACATCAGTTCAGCACACGTACTGTACTCCAGTCAAAGTCCAATCCTCAGATCTTCAGCTTACATCCAAAATGAACATGCACCATCTCATAAAAATAAAGCCTCAGTCATTCATGCCATCCGGGGAACATTACATGCAGTTCAATCCAGTCAAAGGACCTCCAGTAATCCAAAACCAGGCAAGTCTAACACTCGTAGGATAAACCAGTTCCCTCCCAAGTAAAGTCAAGCAATCACTGGGTCCGTCAGTTCCCAAAGACAAACGGCAAAGCAAACCGTCCTCTTGAGTCATTCTCCACGGCAGTAGGACACCAACATGCACCAGGCGATAGCTCCCAAATTAGCTCAGGGCCAGACCTCTCTGGTGCTATGCAGGCATCTTAATCCAAAGTCCTGCACACTGCGCCAAATAGATGCTGACAACCAGAAAACACAAGTGATGCCGACAGATGAAGATGCCGAGCAGACCATGATTTTACCACAGCCAGCAATTGGAATTAAAAATAAAGCCGACCGTGACTTTCACTATTCCCGCTACGGATGTTTTAGCCGCCGGGTTGACAATTACTGTCAAACAAGTAAGTTAAAGCAAGCAAAACATAATAAACATAATAAAAACATTTAAAAACATTTAAAAATAACACACTACGGAGCTAAGTTGATGGCTGACCCAGCGTGGTTGCCATCTTGAAACCTTACTCCATTCTAAGGCAAGACAATTGTAGAAAGAGAAACAAAATGGGGCATTGACTGCAAACCCGGGGGTGCACGCCGAGGTCTGATAATACCATTTGACCATCTGTGAATCCATGACAATGTTATGGTTACAACCTGCTTTCAAATCGCAGAAGAGGCTATGACAGTGATGAACATGATTTCCCTGTCTATTTGTTGCTGGTAGGCCTAACTGAGACCTGTGTTATAAAATCTTGTAATGTTATAATAACACACTTCAAACATATAGTCTATGGCAATATGCCTGTTACACTAGGCAATAGTGGGACAAATATATATATTGTTGGCCTATGCCAACTAATAATAGTGCCTATTGCACCTGTGACAAGTGAAAGGGTCTACCGTCTTTACCCTGTATAGTGAAATACTCCAAAGTACTGAGTGAGGTAAGGCCTACTATGAAAACTTGAAGCATAGGTTGTGGAGCAGAATCTAAATTCTGCCATATTATAATAAGATTAAAAATTTCAGAAACCTGCATAGAGTGCAGTATTCATTTGTCTGGGGTGTTGCTTGGAACATAGTGTAGGGGTGGGTCAGCAATGCCAGACCCAGTATCTAAGTTTGGATATGGGAAATAAAAACATTCATAAATACTAACATACTAACATACTAAAATGCCAGCAGAATAGGCCTAACGGTCTTTCGAGTCTGTTCGATTGGTCAGCCCCCACCCTGGGTGCTGACCTTGCTGCCTCCCTTGCCTTCTCTGGCTTCTCCCTTTCCAGTTCCAGATATTCTTGCTGCATTGGATTTTGCTTCCAGAACCCTTCCCCTGTACCTGTCCCAGCCCCTCTTGAACCCCATGCACCGTCTCTGCCTCCACCAGCCCCCTAGGCAGTGCATTCCATGGCTCCACCACCCTCTCAGTGAAGTAGCACCTCCTCCTTTCTCCCTGAATCTTCCCCTCCAGCTTCCACTCATGCCCTCTAGTGGCCCCCTCCTCCTTCCTTTCAAGCACCCTGACTGTTCCTCCCCTATTTACCTCTTCATGTACTTGAAGACCTCTATCATGTCCCCCGGTCCCTTCTCTCTTCCAATGTGTACATATTTAGCTCTTTGAGCCTCTCCTCATAGGTCCTGTCCCCCAAGCCCCAAATCATTTTGGTTGTCCTCCTCTGGACCCTCTCCAGGAGTTTAATGTCCCTCTTTAAGTGTGGCCTCTAAAACTGCATGCAGTACTCAAGGTGTGGCCTCACCAAGCAGTTATACAGAGGGAGTATCACTTCCCTCCTTCTGGAGGTGATCCCCCTAGTGATGCTTCCCAGCATCCTGTTGGCCTTGGCTGCTGCCCTCCTACAAGTCTCCGAGTTGTTCATCTTGACATCCACCACCACCCGCAGGTCCCTCTCAGCCATCGAGACTTGTTGCATCTCCTCCCCCCCAGGGTGTACACTTGGCCCGGGTTTCTGGCCCCCAGGTGGAGTACCTTGCATTTCCCTGCATTGAACCTCAGCTTCCACTTTCTAGACCATCTTTCCAGAGCCTCCCGGTCCCCTGTAGGCCACCTCCCTCCACCCCATCCACCACTGCCCCCTAGTTTTGAGTCATCCGCAAAGAGACTCATCTCACCCTGATTCCTGTCCTTATGTCAGAGACGAGGGCATTGAACAGGAGGGCCCCAGGACTGATCCCTGTGGGACCCCACTAATGACCCTCTTTGGGGATGAGACTATCCTGCCAACTACAACCCTCTGGGTCCGGGTCCTGGAGCCAATTGCCTATCCATCTGATCATCTGGTTCCTACTCCCATTTCTCCCAGCTTATCCAACAGGCCCACATGAGGAACAGAGTCAAATGCCTTGCTGAAGTCTAGAAAGAGGATGTCCACTGGTCTACCCAGGTCCAAGGCACTCGTCACCCAGTCATAGAACTCCACAAGGTTTGTCTGACACGATTTCCCCAGGATGAATCCATGCTGTCTATCATCCAGGCACCCTGACTTTTCCAGGTTCCCCCCTAGCCTCTCCTTGATAAGGCCCTCCATCACCTTGCCCACCACCGATGTCAGGCTGACAGGCCTGTAGTTCCCTGCCACCTCCCTTGATCCCCTTGGAGCAGTTTTGTGAATAGACACTTGATAAAGTGTAACAAGATGTATATCAAATCACAATAGCGTGAACATAAAACATAAACATGTTTTGCAATAGAACAATATCAGTATTGAGCATAATGCATAAAATACATTTTAAACAACAGAACAAATGTAGGCTGCAAGTTTAGTTTAGAGTCCAGGAATCTTAGAGCATTGTGACTTTACTTGTCGAACATAACTATGGAGTAGGGCGCAGAAGGTGGGGCACAATTTAAGTTCATAAGTTGCAGTCCTTGGTAAAAATTACTTAGTTTGGTTGAAAGAATTATTTGAGCAATCCACCACTCTGTTTCTGTTAACTTGTAAGGCTTTTTCAAGCTATGCGATGCTCTAGAACTTTCGAAATTATAAAAACTTGTTTGTGCTTCTAGAAGGCAGATAATTGCATCCATTACTGTAAGGCTATGGGAAGGTATTTTGCATTTGTCTGACAGGATAAGAAAGATGAAAAGACAATTAAAACATATGAATGTATGGAAATACCTACATGATCCCCTCTCCAGCTTGACTGATTACTTGCTGAGGGCAGAAGCCCTTGTAACAATGATAGGTGTGAGGTTTAACTATTTGCACTAGAAAAAGCAGAGGGACTGAGCTGGGTTATACTGTTAAAATACATTGAGTCTTTTCAAAACCTGTAAATAAGAAATAATTATTAGTAAATACAGTCAAACCTCGATTATCTGACCTCCGGTTAACCGAACCTCTGGATTAACTGAACCGCGATCATATCTCCCGCATTTTCATGTTAGTTCTGTCATAACATAGTCTGGTACACTGAGTGAACGTCCACATGACATAATCCTCATCACATACAGTCAATTACATTTCATTACAATCAACTAGGTCAGTTAGGTTAATTGCATACAGTATTTACTGCAGTAATCAATTACAGTGCAGCTAGATACTCAGAAACTCAGAACATGGCTGATGGAAAGCTGAAGCACTGCGTGCTTGATATCCAGCAGAAAATAAGAATTTTAGACTGCCTTGAACAGGGACAGAAAGCAGCTGATGTTGCCAAACAGTTTGTCATTGGCAAATCTACTGTGTCCAATATTCAGAAGGCCAAAGAGAAGCTCAGAGAATACGCTGTTGCTATGGAGAGCAAGCGTGGTACTGAGCTTAGACAGACAATGAAAAAATGCAATGAAGAATAGCAAGATCGTGCCCTCTACATATGGTTCAGACAGAACCGGGTACGTGGAACACCTATTTCTGGACCCATAGTAAAACAAAAAGCCTTGCAATTTCACCAGAACATTAACGGTGCCGATGATAGCTTCACTGCAAGTGAGGTATGGCTCCAGAGGTTCAAACAAGGCATGGTATAAGACAGCTGTCAGTGGCCGGAGAGCTGCTGTCTACCAGTGACGACTCTATTGCTCCATTTCGGGACAGGCTCACACTACAAATGATAGACTAAGATTTGTGTCCCAAACAAATTTATAATGCTGACGAGACTGGGTGTTTCTCGAAGTTGTTGCTAGAAAAGACCTTGACCAGCTCATCAGAGAAGTCTGCACCTGGGTACAAAAAATGAAGGAATGAATTACAGTTCTCGGCTGCACAAATGCAACCAGTGTTCACAAACTTAAGTTACTAGTGATTGGCGAATCATTACGTCCTCGTTGCTTCAAACATTGCAACATGGGCAACCTCCCAGTACTTTACAGAGCTCAGAGCAGTGCTTGGATGTCAGTGACCCTGTTCAAAGCATGGTTTTTCCAGGACTTTGTTCCCGCTGTACGTGCTCACCTACTCTCACTTGAACTACCTCCTAGGGCTACTCTTCTCATTGACAATGCAGGAACACATCTTGATGCAGAGAGTCAAAACAGTTAATGGTGCCATAAAGTGTTTTTTTTGTTTACCCCCAAACACCACAGCTAAGCTCCAACCTATGGATTAAGGTATCCTGGCAACCTTAAAAAAATCTACCATGGAAAATTATTAACACAGGTGTTGGCAGAGGAGAATGAGGAGCTGTCACTCACAGACATCATTTAGTGTCTAAACATAAAGGACACTTGTTAGCTTCTGGCCGAGGCATGGGGCGAGGTCCATACTGACACCGTGGCGAAATGCAGGGCTCGCTTGCAGGTGTTGTCACCTGCATCAGTCCCAGTCATAGTACAGCAGCATGAGGAGGCTGCAGATGTGATCCAAGAAATTGCTGTACAACTGCATTTGCAAGAAGATGCGGTCTCTGACTGGTTAGAGGCAGATGTGGCTGATGATGGATATGGGGACCTTAATGATGAAGACATCATTTCAGTTGCCAAAAAAGAAAATGCTGTGGAAGAATTGAATGAAGATGAGGGACAAGAAGACGACAGTGCTCCAGCTCCAAGTGTACCAACAGTGGAAGAAGCCACTGAAGCTTTCGATCCTGCAATCTTTGGTTGGAGAGCCAGCCCAAGGTGGACTACCTATACACCTTGCTGCTCTGGCAGCTAAGACTGAAAGCCATCAAGAAGAGAAATGATTACTGTACGCAGCGAGCAATCATGGACTATTTCAAGTAACTATGAGTTACTTGTACAACAATGTTTTTTTTTTGTGAATGACTCCAGTACAGTACCAAACTTAAATCGTACTTTTTAAATTTAAACAAATAAAATTATGAAGTTTTATTGTTTGACAGAATAAAATGTTTTTGCACCACATGCCTACGTTCTATGTCTGTAGTGCTTGAACGACTTGGGCTTCCTTTTACTTGATTTCACTACAGTATTTTTAATGGACACTTGATTTACCGAACCACTTGATTATCCGAACAGATCGCATGTCCCCCCAGCAGTTCAGATAATCGAGGTTTGACTGTACACATTTTCTTTTATTTACCCGTTTGGGGAGACAGTGATGTACCTTGCAACCCTTGTGGGTATTGTACTGGAAGGAAGGATAGTATGCCCCCCCTTTTTGGCTCCTACCGTGGTGGAAGAGGCAGTTTGAATACTGTAGCAATCAAAAGGTTAGCTGTGGATGGTGACATGGATATCTAAACCAGAAATGGTCTGACAATATTAGTATCCAGTCATGCAGCACTCAAAAAGGTGTGCACTGGATAAATGGTAAGGGGTGGCCCCATCGCAGTCCCCACCTAATATACTTTTTAAATTATAACAAAATGATATTGCAATTAGTTTAGTAAGTTTCATACCTTACTAGAAAATGGGAAACTTTGTTTTCCCTAGAAGAAAGAAAGAGAGAAAGGAAGAAAGAAAGAACAAAAGGAAGAAAGAAAGAAAAGAAAATAAAAGAAAAGGAAAGGAAAAGAAAACAAACAAACAAAAAACAACATATACAATCCTGAAAATAAAACAAGATTATTTTGATAGGCTAAAAGAAACCAAGTGTCCCTGGGTTCCCTTATCCTAAGTATGACAGAATGTCAGCTGAGTTCATAAAAGATCTGGATTGATGGTATTACTGTACGTACGTATCTCTTAGAATACATTTTTAAAAGAACAAAATGATTACACCATGGTCACATATAAAAACAAAAGTCATTGTTTTTAACTGTAGATGGTACACTCTCTCAAAACAGCTGTAATATTTCTTTTTAACAGTATACTGTCCTTAAGCACCTTGTGTAGTAGAGGAATCACGTGATATTGTTTAGGAACAAAGGAGGTGCTACAACCAAACCTTCATGGAGGAAAGCCTTGAGCATTTGGCTGTGTTGGCTGCAAGCCCAGAAAAAAAAGTCTGTCCTTTTTGCTTGGACAGAGTGCAAATGCCATATAAAAAAAAAATAATATAGTATGGTTCACCCTTGGAGTGCTCCCATGAAAACATACATTCTGTGTACAAATTGGTGCTTTATTTAGGGAACACACATCAAGTTTGAACTGGTAGTAACATAAAATGTTGAAACACAAGAAGGTCAAGTAATGTGCAAAAGGTTACACAGTGTGCATGCAAGGGTCACTCAAATGCAGCTATTTCTGTAGTGTCCTTGGACACTACTGATATGAAAGTATATTTTAATAACAAAAGAGCACAAAGTAAAGCTGCTGGCTAAGACAGTATATACACACACACACACAAAATGCTTAACACAAAATAAGACTCACATTATTTGACACCAATTTGCTGAGGTAATGCCCATAGTTTCATTAGAAAACTGTAACTATTTTAGATATGTGCTGCCTACTGCCTATCTTGTAACACATACAACTACTTAAACCAACACATTTATATATATCTCCATGCCACAATTTTTCAAAATGAAACTTTTCAAACACCTTCTAACTACCTTATAAAATGAAACTTCCTTATTTCGGTTTATTTGAATCTAAACAAGATCTTATTTGAAAATACAGCACAACACACCATCTGTAAGTGAAGACACATCTAAGAGACCATGGTTACACCCTCTGGCGCCTAGCCAAAATATGGCACATGGCCATTTTGAAATCTTTGTGATGAACATTTTACTTCTTTTTAGCAAAACGTTTCTGGTTTTAAGTAGAAGTATGGTAAAGCCATTCATAGCTGTTAACACATTACATTTTCACCTAGCAGTGGCTTGGCACGTTGCCTGCAAACTACAACTCTTTTTACACATTGCAATCTATGACATCATATTTCTTCGCTCTCAAACTGACTTACTCCAACCAACATCCTACAAATGAAAGTAATGTTATCTTCAGAGCAACCTTGACAACAGAACACAATTACAGAACACAGATGAATGCTGGAAAATGAGAAAGAGAGCATTACCTTGTTCAGCGTGTGTATTACAGAAATGAAACAGGCAGACATAAAAAAAAACCTTTAGAACAAAACATACAGACTTACCCTGTGCCAAGGTATTTTTCTTCTTCTGTTCTGATACACCAGTCCGATCCAGAAGAACAACCACAAAACCTTCATGATAACTTCCAAGTGCTGTAGCTATTAACCTTTTCAAATGTTTCCTTTTGGCCATTTCAGTAATCTGCCAAACCAAGTCTTTTCCCAGAGCTCTGGTTTGCAGTTCAACAACAAAATCTGTAGCAGTACTAGATTGAAATCCAGTTAGTGGAGGTCCCCAGTACCTGGGTTTGGGATTGAATGTTTTAGTCTCTATAGGAGGCAAGGGAACTTGAAATTGGTACAAAAAAAATACAACTTAAAGCTGCGTAGATAGTAAACGTGGGGGGGGGGATTTTCAAATTAACGCGTCTGTAGTCACACCTACTGTGTATGCATCCACGGTGGCTTGTTTTTCTTTCTCTAAATGTTGCTTACCTAATGTTACTTGATCAGACACTGCTTTTCTACTAAATGCAGCCTGAATTGTGAAAACCATCGTTGGCTCTAACAGTGTATACTTTCACTGACCTACTATCTAGCAGGCACAAATTATAAGGGCAGTTTCCCTTATTTGTTTGAGAGATTTTTCCTTAATACGTCTCTCCACATATCCTTAAACTTGGGGTCCTCAGACCCCCACATACAAATACGTTACCCTTACCCAGCTTTTAGCTGCTCCATAGACCTTTTCCTGTAGGTTCAAGTCCACTCAAACACTCACAGTCTTAGACTCTTTTTCCCAGCCCCACAGTTAGCTTATGACCCTTACCTGCACGGACTTTGTTTAGAGTAAACACTAGGCTTTCCCAGATTTACCAAGACCAGAACCAAAACCACCTCCTGGCTGGCTCGGCCAACTGTAAATAAAGAAACTATGCCACACTGATGTCAGTGATGTAGTAAAAGCACAAGATTCATGGTTAGTGGTCCCTGGTAATCCAATAAAGCCACCTGACACCAGATGTTGTTTTAAATCAGTTGCAATTTATTAATACCCAAATAAGCCCTAACAGTTTTACATCTAACATAATTAATTATAAACAGCTGATGTTTTTTTACCACCAGGACTACAGGTGTTTAGAAAAAATGAAACAAAATTGCTCTCTTTTTCTGGGTGTTCAAGCATCCATGGCTATTCCTTATGGACACACTGGACATGACATTCAGGTCCTGTATTTATACTCAAATTGTTTACATGAAAAGAATGCATAGTGGAAATTTCCAAAGCCTACTATAGCACATTTTAGCCTAGACACTATGTCATTCAATAAAATCATGATACAAAGACTTGGAAGTACATTGGGAAGAAAAACCTTGGTTATAAGATATATTTGACACTTTGTTGAGAACAGGGGAGTTTGTTTATCAGCATCCTTGGATGGAAAAACAGGTGGTCAGGGAATGTTACATTATTAAAAATAACATGCTCTAGGAGGCAGGAAACAAAAATAAGGCTTTTACTCTATTTAAAATGAATAGCTTAGAACTGTAAAAAAACAAAAAAACTTAGTAGAAAGAGCTTTTTAATAGAAAGTGGCCAAATCAAAAATATAATTACATCTTAGCAGTTTTTTTCTATACACATTCTTAAACACAAGCACTCATGTGATAAGGATTTGTACTAGCCAAGGCTAAATGGCAGTTAATGTTGAAGGAGCTGCCTGTTATCTTAACCATGACCTTAGGTTACAGACATATCTTTAGGTTACAGACACAGTATTTCTGCTTGAGCAGAGTAAAACTAATTTTACTTCAAACATTTGTTCCTAAACACTGCTTATGCTCTTCACCTATTTTTCTACAATTATTTAAAGGGCCTCAACACCTTTTGAACCCAGGCACCCACATACACGTGGTGGTCTTATGTAGTTATCTGCTAGCAACTTGCACCTTTTACTAGCCACCGCAAGCCTTTTTACACCTTTTCTATGTTCTCAACCTTTTGGTTAGCCAACTACATATAAATGTTTTTGTTGATAACCTTGTATAAAACTTTGGTTACTGGTCACTAAAACCTTGGTCACGGGCCACTTTTAACACCAGTCTAGTAACATCATCAAGCTTTAGAACAGTTTTTGTCAGTCTTAACCCTCTATACATCATATGCAAAAAGAGAACTGGCAGACCCAGGCAGTCTTTCAAATAATACATTTACTAAAAATGGATACAAATATGAAAAATGTAAACACAGAACAATATATCAAAGAACATACAATCACATAAAGAAAAACAAGGAAAACTACAGACAAACTCCTATCAAAGTACATTTAGATCTTTTCTATCTAATATATTACCTCTAAGTGCCTAAGTTAGAGATCTTGTTTCTTAAGAGCCCAAAAAGATATGTCACAAAGATCAGACACAAGTCCTAGTTTTAACTGTGTCTCTCTCACACACCCCTTCTGAGTCATCTAGCTCTTCCTTGTTGAATATAAAAAATATACAAACAGGATGTCCTATCAGGAGATATATTAAATAAGGTGACATCAGCAAAAACTCATTTCCCAAATATGACTCTTAATTAACATTCTGTCTTTGATCTTTAGCAGCTCCTATTCCCATGGCACATCAAATGATTTTGTAACTTTTACCACCATGGTGGTGTAACATGTTCTTTCTATAAGAATCACAAGACTTTATGAGCCCTATATCCTGGTAGTTGGGTCAGTTCTAATTAAGACAGAAAAACAGGAGACCCTTAATTAAGTCTCTCTGGTCCTTTCATTACCTCCTGGTTTCTGGTTAATATATCATGTAGCTTCTCTGACACCCGGGGGGGGGGCACCCAGGAAAGCACTGTGACAATTGCACACTATATTTTTGTGTTACAAATATCATCCAACAATCATAACCAGCTGGCCAAGCGTCAAAATCCTCCCCACCTAGACTGAATTTGGGGCTCTATCCCCTGTATGGGATGAGCGCCACAAGGCAGTTCACTCCTCATACAGATGCGACAAGCCTTCTGTGTTCTGATTGGTCGCTCCAGCCCTATGTAAGATTGTCATGTCATACCCTTGCAAGGCAAGACTCCATCTTAATAGTCTACCATTAGTTTTTCCCATTTGTGTCAGCCAAACCAGGGAGTTGTGGTCAGTTTGTACCTGAAAATACTGCCCATATAAGTATGGCTACAACTTCTTTAGGGCCCACACTATGGCAAGACACTCCATCTCCCTGGGAAATAACCTTTTACTCAGGTACACTACAGGATGATCTCTCCCTTGGCTGGGTATCTGACTCAGTACTGCCCTAATACCCATGTCTGGGGCATCAGTCTGGACTATAAAAGGTCTGCTATAGTCAGCACTTGTCAATACAGGAGCACTGCACAGTGCCTCACTCAGTCTGGTAAAGGCTTTTCACAGGCTGGTTCCCAGGTAATTTTCTTAGGCATCTTTTTATTTACCAAGTCAGATGGGGAGCAACCAGGGCACTGTAACTGGGTACAAATTTCCTATAGTACCCTGCTCTCCCTAGAAAACTCCTGACCTGCTTCTGCATTTCTGGTCTGGGCCATGCCTTGATCACCTCTATTTTTGCTTAGTTAGGACGAAGCTGTCCCCGGCCTAAAACATGCCCGAGGTATGCCACTTCAGCCATGGCCACCTGGCATTTCTCAGCTTTGACAGTGAGCCCGGCCCTCTGTATCCTGCCCAGCACTTCCCTAAGGTGGGACAGGTGTTCCTCGCAGCAGGCACTAAAGGTGGCAGTGTCATCCAGGTATACCACGGCACACTCCTTGGCACCATTTAACACCTGGTTCACCAACCTTTGGAAAGTGGCTGGGACGTTCTTCATTCTGAAAGGCATTACTTTAAATTCAGATAAGCCTATCAGAGTGATGAAGGCTGACCTCTCCCTAGATCTGTCAGTTAACTCTATCTGCCAATACCCCCTTGTCAGGTCAATAGTTGTAAGGTATGTCACCCCACCCAACTTGTCCAGGAGTTCATCTGTCCGGGGCATTGGGTGGCTGTCTGATTTTGTGACTGCATTCAGGCCATAATAGTCCACACAGAAATGAGTAGAACCATCTGGCATGGACACAAGGACTATGGGTGAGGCACAGGGGCTGTAGGACCTCTGGATTACCCCATAATCCAGAATTTCCTCCACCTCCCTCCTAATGTTCTTTTGGACAGTCTCTGACACCCAATATGCTGTCCACCGTATGTGTGTCTGTGTCCCTGTCTCCACATAGTGTGTCGCTAAGGGGGTTAGTCCAGGCTTGGCTCTAAACAGTGGGGCAAAGTCTGCTAAAACCTCCCTTACTTCCTGAATTGTGTCTGGGGCCAGCTGGAGAGACAATTTAACTGCCTCCATAGAAGACTCCTACTTGATTTCTTCCAGCAAGTCCAGAAAGGGGTCTCCTTCATTCGTCCCCTCCCCAGGACTACATACTGCAAATACCATGTCAGCCCTATTAGCATATGGGTTCATCATGTTGACATGGTAAATTCTTTCTGTCTGTCTTCTGTCAGGTAACTCTATGATATAGTTCATGTCATTTACCTTTCTAACCACTTTGTATGGTCCTGCCCACTCAGCCTGCAGTTTGTCTTTCCGAACCAGAATAAGGACCATGACTTCCTGACCGACTGTGTAAGAGTGAGCTCTGGCTCTGCAGTTGTACCACACTTTTTATTTCTGTTGGGCAGCTGCCAGGTTGCTCTGGGCTGTCCCAATAAGCTCCTGCAGCCTTTCCCTAAACCTAAGGATGTAATCCACTATGGGAGTTCCCTGGGTGGCGTGCTTGCCTTCCCAGTCCTCCCGGATCAAGTCTAGGGGCCCACATACCCAGCGTCCTTATGAGAGCTCGAAGGGGGAAGATCCTGTCAACTCTTGGGGCACCTCCCTGTATGCAAACAAGAGGTGGGGAAGGTATTTCTTCCAGTCCCTCTCATGCTGTTCAGCAAATGCTTGGAGCACTGACTTCAGGGTACTGTTAAATCTTTCCACAAGCCCATTGGTTTGTGGGTGCTAAGGTGTCGTGCACCTCTGCACCACCCCACACTTCTCCCACAAACATTTCATCAGGTCCAACATGAAAGAAGCCCCTCAATCAGTGATGACCTCCTGTGGAAACCGAACACAGGAGAAAATCCCAAGTAAGGTATCTGCCACTTTTTCTGTCCTCAGTGAGGATAGGGCGACTGCCTCTGGATACCGGGTGGCATAATCCACCACAGTCAGGATAACCCTTTTCCTGGAGGAGCTGGTTTTTTTTAAAGGCCCTACAATATCCATTCCCACCCTCTGGAATGGCTCCTCCACTGTGGGCAATGGAATTAGGGCGGCTTGGGTTTTCTTACCTGCCTTCCCTATTTCTTGGCACCAGTGACAAGACCTGCAATACTCCTTCTCCTGCTGGGTGAAGTTGGGCCAGTAGAAATTCTGGGCCAACCGCAGTGTAGTGGGCATGATTCCCAGATGACCAGACAAGGGCATATCATGTGCAATCTTGAGCAACTTTGCACGGTCCCCCAGGAGAACGACAAGCTGCCTGCCTAGCACCCCTCCCTCTGCCTTCACAGCCTGAGTATACATCAGTACATTTTCCCAATAAACGTTATGTTTACTGTCACCTCCCTGTGCTTTGTCAGAGTCTGCCATGCCCTCAGCTTCTCTAGACTAGGGTCACTTTTCTGAGCAGCTGCAAACTCCTTACACATTCCCAGGGCATGGGACAGGTCCCCTTCAGTCTCTAAACTAGGGTCCCTAGCACTAGCATTAGGACACTCAGGATCACTGTCATCCCTAACCCTCTGACAATGGGTCACCCCTCCTTCTTTGGAGTAACCCTCCATAGCTGCATGGTTAGCTGCTACTGGGGACATTTCTACCCCCTTTTCATTAGTCTCCATATCAGGAGACACAAGCTGGGGAACCAGCCTCCCAGTGGTTCCCACAATGTCTTCTGTGGGATCCAGGGAACTACTGTTTCCCCATCCCACTTATCTATGGGTAACTGCATCCCCCTGTTTGAAATTGTTGCCAAGGATAACATCAACTGCTAAAGTTTTGGCTACAGCTACTTTTTGCACAGTTCCCACTATTTCACCCCAGTCTAGGAGAACACTAGCGAGTGGCAATGTTTTCTCCTCACCAGTAAAGTCTTGTACAGTTACAGATTCATTGGGTATAAGCGGACCAGGCTCTACCAGATCCCCTTTTACCAATGTCAGGGACGCCCCTGTTTCCCTTAACTGTTGTGTCTGAACACCATTCACCGTGATTGGGTGCATGTGTTCCCTAATTTTCACAGGCATGCTTCCAGGGACACTTAAACAACCCACTTCTTTCCTAGCCCCATGTTGCATATTGCTCATCCATTTGGGACACTGTCTGGCAATATGTCCAGTTTCTTTACAAACCCAGCATTCGTTTCTTTTCTCAGAGAACTATTTTCTTTGAAACCTGGGGCTAACTGGTTTCGGTGGAGGCAGTGAGGGTTTTAGCTGCTCTGAAAGCACTCTTTTCCCTTTCTGTGCTGCAACGCCAACCCCCATTCACTCTCAGAGCAGGTCTTCTCTTGGCATAGCAGTCCAAGAGTTCAGCAGCCTCTTGCACAGTTTTAGGATCTTGGTCCTCCAGCCAGGTTTTCAGCTCTGCTGGGCATGCCCAGGAAAAACTGTTCTAACAAAATAGCATTTTCAATTTTATCTACAGAGTTTGCTTCAATTCCCTCCCACCAACGTTTTAAACATTGTTATTGTTTCGTGGCTTGCTCCTTGTAGCTCATGTCAGAGCTTCTCCTGAGCTTACATAATTTAGCTCTGTATACTTCTGCTGTTAAATCAAACTTTTTTAAAAGTGCAGCTTTAAGTTTGCTGTACTCATTATTGTTCTCATTGTCCATTTGACCTAGTGCATCCAGAGCTTTCCCGGTAAGTAGCAGGGATAACTGGATTCTCCAGGACTCTCTAGGAATTTTTGCATGAATGCAAACTTTTTCAAAGGAATTTAGAAAGGCATCTATATCCTCCCGCTTTAAATTCAGCTATCAATTTAGTATTTAATTTGTAACCCAGTCCTGTAGTTCCAGTTAAACCCAAACCACTTACCCGCTCTGGTGCTGGTGGTTGGAGTCGTAGCTTCTCCAGTTCATGTTGCTTCTGGTGCTCAAGCTTTTCACGGTCAGCCTCCCTCTGTTCCTACTCCCTCTTCTCCTCTGCGGCTCACTTCTCACGCTCAGCCTCTCTCTGGAACTCCAGCTCCATTCTACTAACATACTAACATACTAACATACTATTTGCCAGCAGATTAGGCCTTATGGTCTATCAAGTCTGCTCGAACCTAGATCCTTAGTTGGGTGCCGAGACCTTCCCATCCCTTGTGCTCCAGAAACCCCTATCATCCATCCCCACCCCCCCGGGACAGGCCATCATCTGATACATCCACTTTCTGTGTCTGTCCCACCCTTTAAAAGCTCCACTGTGGATCTCTGAACCAGCTCACCAGGCAAAGCATTCCAAGGGTCCACCACCCTCTCAGTGAAAAACCTCCTCCTCTTTTCCCCCTCACCCTTCCACCTTCCAACTTCAAACCATGCCCTCTGGTGATGCCTCCTGCTTTAGTCTAAAGATCCCTCCATGTTTACCCTATTTATTCCCTTGAGGTGCTTGAGGACCTCAATCTGTCCCCCTGTCTCTCCTCTCCTCCAATGAAAACAGGCAGAGCTCCTCAAGTCTGTCCTCGTAAGTCAAATCCCCTAGCCCTCGTATCATCTTTGTTGCCCTCCTCTGTACCTCTCCAGGAGCTGTATGTCCCTCTTCAAGTGTGGTCTCCAGTACTGTACACAGTACTCAAGGTGTGGTCTAACCAGTCCATTGTACAGTGGCAGAATCACTTCCTTGCTCCTAGAGGTGATCCCTTGCGATGCATCCCAACATCCTGTTTGCCTTGCTAGCTGCTCTCCTGCACTGCTCAGTGTTATTCATACATGTATCCACCATGACCCCTAGGTCTTTTTCCCTGTTGAGGCTTCCAGCACCTCCCTCCCAGGTGTACATGTGTTTAGGTTTCCCGACCAGATGCAACACCTTGCACTTGGTGATATTGAAATTTAATTTCCATGTGTGAGCCCAGCTTTCCAGGGTGTCCAGGTCCCTTGCAGGGCCAACCTCCCTCTTCTCCCTCAACTACTGCTCCCATCTTGGAGTCATCCACGAAGAGACTCATTTCACACCCTATACCATCCCTGATGTCTGATATGTATGCATTAAACAGGATTGGACCCAGGACCGAGCCCTGTGGTACCCCACTACCAACCTCTGTAGGGTTGAGAGCTCCCCACAGACCACTACTCTCTGAGTGCGTCCAGCTATCCAGTTTTCAATCCATCTGACCATCAAAGGCCTACTCCTAACCCCATCAGTTTCTCCACCAGACCATTGTGGGGACGAGTCAAACGCCTTGCTGAAGTCCAAGAATAATACATCCACAGGCTTACCCTGTCCAGTTCTGATGTTACCCATTCATAGAACTCCACAAGGTTGGTTTGACATGATCTACCTGGCACAAACCCATGCGCCGACTATCCAGACCTCCCACCTCCTCCAAGTAAACCCCAATCGTTCCTTTAGTATACTCTCCATTAATTTCCACCACGAGGTTAAACTGATGGGTCTATAGTTTCCTGGTACTTCCTTGACCCCCTTTATGGATTGGTACCACATGTGCCTCTGTCCAATCCCTAGGTACCTCCTCCTGTCTCAAGTGACCTGTTGAAAAGCTCCGCCAGGGGTGCAGCCAGTATGTCCGCCAATTCCCATAGTACTCTGGTATGAATGCCATCCGGCCCAGGAGATTTGTCTTTCTTTAGGGCCTTGAGGGCAAACCACACCCTTTTGGTGGGGATGGCATTCTGCGCAACTCGTTTTCAATAGCAGTGTTAATGGCTCAGTAGGTAGCACACTCGCCTCTGAGGCTGGGAGATCAGAGGGCTGTGGGTTCAGTTCCCACATCTGGCACCTGGGTTACTATCCTAGTACTAACACTGTAGTGCAGCATGAGAGGGGTGCTGCACTCCTGAGGTGCCGTCTTTCGGATGAGACGTTAAACTGAGGTCCCATCTGTCTGGATTGGTGGTAGTTCAGGTGGATGTTAAAGATCCCATGGCACTTATCGAAAAGAGTAGGGGCATTTCCCCAGTGTCCTGGTCAAATTTCCCTCATTCACTAAAATACTACCAATAGCTTAATCTGGTTCAAGGTCAGTTGCAATTCATCTGTATCCCCCTCCCCCGGGTCATGCCTGAAAATAGGCAGGATTTGTCTAGTGCACTTACCCGGTCAACAAAAACTAAATAAATAAATAAAATAAATCTGCAGCCTGAATGGTTCTGGCTCCAGAATGCTGGTGACCTTCCCCTGCTGCTGTGGCCTTTCGTTTGCACTGGCTCTGCTGCCCTCCTCACCAGATCTGGACACTGCACTGGCCACTAGCCCCTCCACGTCCAAGGTTTGGTCCTTTATAATCACAGTCTGTGACTTGACACTCTGGGCATCTGCTGCCATTAGAGCATCCAAGAGGTTCTGCTTGGTGGCTTTCACCTCATGCATGACTCCTCTGTCCTGGCACAACTGCCTCAAGTAGTCTGCAGTGTACCCGCTGTAGTCAAAAGCCATCTTCTTCCCTAACTACGGCTACTCTAACTTGCACTTTAGAAAAAAAAATAAAACAGGTAGGAAATTGATTGTAAGCAAAAAAATATAGTTTGGTTTCCTTTTAAAAATAAATCACTGCCTTATTTTGCAAGTGAGCTGTACAGTATTAAGCTGACACACTGAACAGTTAAAGCTTGTGTTACCAAATTTATCCACACTGCTGCCAACCAAATCTGTCACAAATGTACTCAGCAGGTCAGGCCCTCTGCTCCCATAGTGCCAACCTCTGAGCACAGTAATGTGAACAAGTAACAGACAGGGTAACTCTCCTGTCTGCTTGTGGGGTCTGAATCACCTTTAGTCTCAAGTTCTGGGGGGATTCAAACTGTGAACCTTATGCTAGCTTACTCAAATGTAAAGGCTCAGATAATATTCTCTTCGGGGGGATGCAATATATCTTTCACCTAAAGGCACCTCACCAGGTATCCAAAATGAACCTTTAAAACTCTATAAAAGACCTTAAGTATATTCTTACCTTTTCTTAGTCTAGTAACACCATCAAGCTTTTGAACAGTTTTTGTCAGTCTTAACCCTCTATACGTCACATGCAAAAAGAGAAATGGCAGACCCAGACAGTCTTTCAAATAATATATTTACTAAAAATGGATACAAATATGAAAAATGTAAACACAGAACAATATATCAAAGAGCATACAATCACATAAAGAAAAACAAGGAAAACTACAGACAAACTCCTTCCAAAGTACATTTAAATCTGTTCTATCTAATGTATTACATCTAAGTGCCTAAGTTAGAGATCTTGTTTCTTAAGAGCCCAAAAAGATATGTCACAAAGATCAGACACAAGTCCTAGTTTTAACTGTGTCTCTCTCACACACCCCTTCTGAGTCATCTAGCTCCTCCTTGTTGAATATAAAAAATATATACAAACAGGATGTCCTATCAGGAGGTATATTAAATAAGGTGACATCAGCAAGACTCATTTCCTAAGTATGACTCCTTAATTAACATTTTCTCTTTGATCTTGAGCAGTTCCTATTCCCATGGCACATCAAAGGATTTTATAACTTTTACCACCATGGTGGTGTAACACGTTCTTTCTATAAGAATCACAAGACTTTATGAGCCCTATATCCTGGTAGTTGGGTCAGTCCTAATTAAGGCAGAAAAACAGGAGACCCTTAATTAAGTCTCTCTGGTCCTTTAATTACCTCCTGGTTTTAGGTTAATATATCCTGTAGCTTCTCTGAAACCTGTATTGGGGGGGGGGCACCCAGGAAAGCACTGTGACAATTGCACACAATATATTTATATTACAAGTATCATCCAACAATCATAACCAACTGGCCAAGTGTCACAATGTGCTCTACCCATGGAGAGCACTCTGAGATACTGATTTTTTTTATCGTGACATTCCTTATCTCTCCTACCTCTGCAGAGTAGGCTGACAGTTGTCCGGCCACTGGCACCCGCACCCCTGGACCTGGTCTGGTCAGTGACATGCTCCCCTCCTCACAGTGTCCCTTCCCCATGGGAACCTGGATCCTGATATCTGGGGGGTGCACCTCTCAGGTGCAGATGCACAGTGCATCGCCATCAATCACCATGACCGCCCCACAATCTTCCACCTGGATTTTTCTCCTCTCTTGGAGCCTGACATGCAATGGCATCAGTGCACTGTGTGTTGACGCCTGCCATGCTCCAACCCTCAGCTGTATGCTGCTACTTGCAGTACCCCTGACTTCCACCAGTTACCACTGCAGAGCGACATAGACCCTTTACCCACCCCAGAAGGAGGAGAGCTGTTGCAGGATGCTCAGTCCTTCTTCTCCCATGCCGACCCCTGACGGCCTGAGTCCAGTCCCGAACCAGGGTCACTGGCATGCTGCGAGGTGTGGTGTCCAGTGCCTCTACCCTCAGTGCCACTGGGCCGTGCTGTGAGGTAATGAGATATGATAATGTGGATCTTGTATCTGCCCCTTCACAACTATTCCCACTCTGCTGGGTGGGTGGGGGTAGGATTCAGTGGGTGCTCCTAGGTGATTAGTGCACCCTCTTGCTCCCACTCCCACCTATCAACCCAATACATTACAGCAGCCAGAGAAGAGATGTGGATTGCACATCTGCCCCATTATAAACTGTGCCTATTCCAAAAAGTTTCACACACAGGCTGGAGTGGGGTCTAGGATAGTGACAATTAAGTGACTATTCCCCCCATCCCACTTCCACACATGGGAAGTGCTCCTTCCACTCCATTACACATTTACACATACAGCACACTCCTCCCCCTCCATGCCTTCATTGCATATAGGGAGTAATTCTCCTTCTCCAGCCCTCTTCCTCATGATACGAACATACGAACATATGAAATTTGCCAGCAGATAAAGGCTTAGAGGTCTATCAAGTCTGCTCAAATGTGCAGCTAGCACTCTTTATTCTGCAGCTGCCTCTCCCTCCCACCCTTCCCTTCATTAACCCTCCCCCTTGTCCTGTCCCAGCCTCGCTTGAAGCAGTCCACTGTTCTATTGCATACCACTTCAGCAGGTAACGCATTCCACCCAGCCACCACCCTCTCTGTAAAAAAGTATCTCCTCATCTCCCTCCTGAACCTTCCTCGCTCCAGTCTCATATCATGGCCCCTGGTGGCCTTCCCCTCCCTTTCATTTACACAAAGTGTCTTATGTAATCATATTTGGTCTCAATCCTTGTTGAATGCAATACTGTACATACTAATGTAAAGAAAATTGCTTTATTTTAATTTATATTATGTGTCCCTACATTTTGTATCTCACACCATGTATTGTCTTTATCATTGCTTGTACAGGGGACTGCCTTGCAAATGAGCTTGCTCAGTGGATTTTATCCCTTCACAATAAACTTGAATTTGAAAATGGAAAGCACTCTTCCATCCATTCCATCTCCACACATAGGTATCATTGCTCCACCTCCATCCCACCTCCATACATTATAGATACATAGATACATAGACAGTGTCAGCAGATAAGGGCCTATGGCCCACCTAGTCTGCCCATTTGAGTTTGTAACTTCAGTTTATGTTTTCCTAGAACTCTGTTGCTCCTTACCCCTGACCTCCAGAATTCCTTTATTTCCATCCCATGCATTCTTAAATCCCGTGATTGTTTCAGCCCCCACCACTTCCTCAAGCAGGGTGTTCCACTTGTCCACCACCCGTTCTGGGAAGAAATTCTTCCTCACATTTCCTCTGAATAGTCCTCCCTCCAACTTCATCCCATGCCCTCTAGTTCTGGAACATCTTTTTCACTTAAAAATAGTGTATTCTTGCACCCTGTTCCTCCCTGTAAGATACTTGTATGTCTCTATCATGTCCCCTCTCTCCCTCCTCTCCTCCAGGGAGTACATATTCAGTTCCTTCAACCTGTCCTCATAGAACTTGTAATGCAGTCCATGTACCATCTTTGTTGCCCTCCTCTGAACCTTCTCTACCCTGTGTATGTCCTTACGTAGGTAAGGTTTCCAGAACTGTACACTGTACTCCAGGTGAGGCCTCACTAGTGTCTTGTATAGTGGAATAATGACCTCCCTTTTCCTGCTGGTGATGCTCCTGCCTATGCATCCCAGCATCCTATTTGCTTTACCTGCTGCCTTGTCACAGTTTCCCCCACCTTGAGGTCATCAGAGATGATAACCCCAAGATCCCTTTCCTGCTTGGTGCATGCTATATCCTCACCCCCAACTGATATATTGTGCCAGGGTTTTGTGCCCATATGCATTATCTTGCACTTCTTTGCATTGAATTTCAACTGCCAAACCCCTGACCATTCTTCAAGTTTCTGCAGGTCCCTTCTCATTCTGTCTACACCCTCTGATGTGTCTACTCTGTTACAGAGCTTTGTGTCATCAATGAACAGTGAAATTCTGCCTTCTAGATCCTGTGCAATGTCACTGATGAAAATGTTGAATAGGACCGGTCCCAGCACTGATCCCTGTAGTACCCCACTGGTCACTCTTCCCTCTATGGAGTGACAGCCATTTACCACCACCCTCTGTGTTCTACCACCCAGCCAGTTATCTACCCACCACACTACTGTCCTGCCCACACCCATATTCCCTAGTTTGTGTAATAGTCTTCTATGTGGCACAGTGTCAAAGGCTTTGCTGAAGTCCAGATAGACCATGTCCACTGTCCACTCACATTGTGAGCACTCATCCCCTGACCCCTCTAGTGTTTCTCCCACTACATTTCACCTCCCCCACATGCAGAGCACTTCTCCCACTGCATCCCACCTCCTGTACATAGGGAACACTCCTCCTCTTCTATTCAACCTCCACACATGGGGAGCTTTCCTTCCACTTCACATCAGCTCTGTACATGGGGAGCAATCCACACCTTCATCCCACTGCCCCTACATGGGGAGTATTGCTCCCTATTCATCCCACTCCTACACATGGGAACACCTCCAAACATTTGCATCACTCCTCCTCTACTACTATCCCATCTCTGCATATAGACAGTACTCATAACCCCATTCCACCTTTGCACATGGGAGCACTCTGCAACAGCCTGAGACAAAGATGTCAGTCAGGCATCTGCCTTTCCACACCTATTCTCAACTCCACATGATAAGCTCCAAGTTGGGCAGAACATCGGTGGGATTGAGATGTCATTAGTTGGGTGCCCTAGGAGATGGTGCCAATACCCCTCACCACCTCTCTGAATGAGAGAAGTCCCCTTCACTGAATCAGTCTTCATTCTTTTCTCCACTCACCACTTTTCTGCTGATTATCTTTCTGTTGGCTTGCTTTAACAGTCACTTTCTTCTCAAGACAGGACTACAGGCCACTAGGCCAGGGCAGATTTTTTTACTCAGCCTCTCCTGTCTTCTCTTCAGACCATACCACCAGTCCAGCCAGCATCCAGCACAGTCAAGAATACACGCTACACGTTACTTGCAGCTCGGCCCCAGACGAGTCTGTTCTTTCTATGGTAGACCGTACTTCAGTTCAACTGAGGCTAGAGAAGAGCAGCATATAGTCCAACTCTACCACCACAACAGTGAACGGGACACCACAACTTGCTTGGCACTGTACAGACGATGCAGCACAGCAGCATGCTCACTAGTTTGTTTCACCAGGCTTCTCCCACTCTCTCTCTGTTGATGAAGATGTCTCTATCTCCTCTAGCCATCAATGGTCCCATGCCTGCACATTGTGTTGCAGCTAGCTCCAGCCACTATGGAGACTGCTGATACACTGAGTGTCTTAACAGCTGAGCCTGAGGCAACCTGAAAATAGAATACAAGAATCTGAAAATTTCTGAGGTAATTGGGGAGGTTGAACACCCTGAGCACCCCACGCTTACACCTATGCAATCCACAACAGTTCAGACACATGCAGTCCTTACCCTTAAATGCACTCTTCCCAGCAAAACCAGCCCCAACACACAAATGAACACCAACTGCTACCCTTCCCACTTCCTTTTGTAAGCAGTGAGGATCCCTCGCTCTCAAGCTGTCAGTCCTGTACAAGTAGCAGAGTTGGAGGTCTGTGACTGCAGTCAGACCGGTTGCTGTAATGGAGCCCAAGCCTGCCTAAATACAAAAGGACAGCTACACTGAGTCCCCTTAATCCCTACAGATGGAGGGCTGCTGCAAAGATGATTGCTACAGCCACTCAGGCACCACCAGGGATTTAAAACAAGAGCTAGACTATGGTAGGCAGCCTGCCATCCACCTCCACCTCCGGGCTCCTCCTCCTCCTACACTGACTGCTTGCAGCACTTGCCCAGATCCTCCTCTATTACCAGTGCCCACTAGAGGTCAGTAATGTAGGTGGGTGGCCCCGTTAGAGTGGTCAAGTGACCTCCTCGACTTGCTACTAGCCCCTGCAACTGATACTCTCTTTTTACTTCCTTCCATGTCTGGTTGCATTTGCCTGCTTCCAAACACCCAATAAACTTTTTTTCCTAGTGTCTACTTAGATACAGAATAATAAATATATCAAAATAAAATATAATTGCATTGAAGAAGATAGAAGCATTTATTATGACTTGGCTTCAATGTATGGTTGGAGAACTCTGAAATCTCATCTTGATTGTTTTACTTCCTTATTGCTATTTTTTATTTTCAGGATAAATCAAATATAATAAAATATAATTGTTTTTTTTGAGAAGATAGAAGCTTTTATTATGGCTGTTTTGGGTTTGATCCGTGCACACCTAAGTGTTGAAGCAGTAAGATCAGCACAATTTTGGCAGCCTTGCACCATTCCTCTGATCCTAACAATATGTATCACAATGGTTGTATAATTTTAGGTCTATATTCAAATGGTTTAATTCACTATAATTACACACTAGGGAGAATGGTCTTAATGAGTGCATTCAAGGTTTCATAATTTTACCTTTTGCAATTTTAATGACCTCCCAATCCTGCAGTCATCAATTTGTTTTATGTAAACATTTCTTTGCTCAGTTCATCAATAGCCCAATAAGATTCAGAATAACATTACTTTAGAACAAAAACTGTATGAAAGTTGGGTTTGATTTTGCACAAATATTAACTTCTCTCTGAGTTGAAAATGCAGAGGAGATTAGTTGTACATACCTTTCTATTTCTCCAAACGTTTACTTTGGAAATTTGTAAACAATTATGAAACAATAATACCCAACCTTTTGTACAGGTCTTGAGCTCCCGTAAAGGGAATGGCTTAAAACTTATTTAGGAGTCATTTAAGAGTTATCCCAAGGTCAAGATTTAGTAAACTATACATTTAATGCATTTTAATAGTAGAAGTTGCCATAGAGGACATAAAAGAAAAAAATCAGTGGTACATCATAGATACCTAAATGGTATCAAACCATTTGCTTCTAAAATTATTACAGACAGCCAAGTCTTCTTTATATATATGAGCATTGTGTTCTTCTGTGTCTTCCTTCTTCCCCTTCTCTGGTCAGTGACAGCTTCACATATAGATATTGCTGGCTAATACTTACTAAAAGTAATCTGCTGCTTTTTCCTGAAAAAATTTAACTGATCCCATCCTGACAAGATCTAATGTACACCCAATAAGCAGATTGTTTTGTTTCAAGTGTTTTTTTTTGTTCATATTAAGAACTAAAGAATCCCATTGACGTCCTCTACATTGCTAGAATAACTTCAGCATCTGCTGTTAAATTAGGCATGACAAGACAGAGAACAATATGTTCTGGTCTCAGTGTAGTGGTTTCAGAAATCAGGCTGTCAGACATACAATAAAAGTTGTGCCACACAAATGTTAATATCTCTGAATGTACAGGTGTTACTTAAAACCCATCTTATGAAAGTTGTTCAGGACAAAACTACCTTTCAGATGAGCCTATTTGTTTAGCTGCACTAATTATATTTTTTAAACTATGGCCATATGATTACCTGAATTTTCATTTTTCTTCAACATTTTTCACCTTTTGGATGGTTATATTTAAAAAAAATCTAATGAATTCAGATTAGTGACTACTCTCATTTGAAAGGTAATTTTGTCCTGAACAACTTTCATGTTGCTTGTATATTGTTAACTTGTGTACTTTCAGAAATATTTACATTTGTTTGGCATGCCTCCTACTGTGTTCACTCAGAGAGAAAAAAATGAGGTTGTTTGGAAGACCATATTTTACAAAATATAAAGAATTCAGGTTAGTGACTACTCTCATGTGAAAGGTCTTTTTGCCCTAAACAAGTTTCACACTGGTTGTTTTTACGCACCTTAAATAGTTTTAAAGATATTTAGATTTGTTTGAAAGGTGTGCACATTTGCTCTCAGAGAAAAGCAGCTTTGAGTTCTGTGTCCATCATTCTAAACAGAAAGAAGAGAGTATTTTTTAACTGCCATAGGGATTTGCAGTGTTATGGAAGGATGCATTGAAAACTACTACAAAATGTGTTCCACGGAAACCCCTTTTCAAGCTAATGCAATATGGCTGTAGATTCCACCCACAGCCATAACAAAAAAAGTTCAACTCACATGAGTTACTTACTTCCCAGCCAGTTTGACCCTTTGATGGAGCAAACCCAATTGTTTGGTATGATAAGTGATTTACCAATGTTGAAGATTTATTTATTCTTAATTTTTAGATATATTTAGTCTTGTGTTTGTGTGTGTGTTTTACTATTTTGGTGCCATTTTATAAATAAAAGATATACCATGGGTCTGTGAGTGATACAGAATATATCTATATGAGTTGATGTTTGACCTCATTGACCTCATGAGTGGCAGAGCCATGAGTGAGCTCAACAAGATCAAACATCAACAACTACAAATACATCCTGTATCACACAAAACCCCATGTCATAAGTGTCACAACCCCACTCAGCAGGTCAGGCCCTCTACTCCCACAGTGCCAACATTTGCGTGCAGTATTGTAAACAGGAACAGACCTGGGTAACCCTCTTGTCTGTTTTGTGGGTTCAAATCAGCCTTTGATCTCAAGTTCTGGAGGGATTCAAACTGTGAACCCCATGCTAGCGTACCCAATGTACAGGCTCAGATAATTCTGCTCTTTGGGGAAATGCCAGATATCTTTTATCTATGGGCACCTAACCAGGTGTACAAAATGAACCCTTAAAAACTCTGTTAAAGACCTCTGATAAACTCTTACCTTTTCCCAGTTTGGTAAACCAGTAAGCTTTGCACAGTGTCAACTTTAACCATATATGCTTCACTTGTCAAATAAAGAATTTCAAAAGCACACCAAGTAGTCTCTTAAAATAAGAGGTTTTACCTAAAATAGATAAAAAATATGTAAAATGTAAATACAGAACAATATATCACAAAACATACAATCTTTTAAAAGGATAAGATTTAAAAGTGCAAATTCCTACCACAGTACACTTAGACTTGTCTCTCTAATGTATACATTCTAACAGTGCATGAAATAGATGTTGTTTTCAAGAGAGTCCAAACAAGAATGTCTCTAAAGGTCAGTCACAGCATAATTAAAAAAAAACCTGTCTTGAACCTGCCTTCTCCATGATATCACCCAGCTCCTCCTCTGTTTATTAAAAATTATACAATCAGGATGTCATATACTTCAGAAGATAAATTAAATAGGTGACATCAGCAAAAACTCATTTCCCCACCAGTGGCAGAGGAAGAGAAAGATGGGCCCCAGTGCAGGTTGTAATTTTGGGCCCCCACACCACCACCCACCTCCATCCCCATCCTGGCGCTGCAACCCCCCCCGGCCAGTCCTTCCCACGAGTTTTTTTAGTGCCTGTTTACACACCCTTCACACACCTCCCTCACATATCAATGAATATAACATACTTATTTATCCATCCCACATTAAACATGCCATTGCCAATTCAAGTGTTCAATACTTCATAACCGTTAATTATCAACATGGTAGCATGTGGCACCATGAAACAGTGTACGGCAACACATACTGTAATATTTTCTACTCATCTATCTGAATCGCTTTTTGCATGCCTTTCATTCTGCAAACTCATCAATGATCTGCTGTAGGTTAATTTTTCTGGCTCGTTTGTTTTCAGTAGATAAGATTCCCAACCCACAAAGTCTCTCTTGTCCCATACTACTCCTTAAGTAGTTCTTAATAAGTGTAAGTTTTGAAAATGAGCGTTCAGCACTGGCTAGTGTTACTGGGACGGTGAGAAACAGCATATGTACAGTACAGAGTTCTGGAAAACTGGATGATAAAGCACTATTGTCAAAAATGAACAGTTTTGCCAAATCTTTCAAGGATGATTGTTTTGAGATTTCAAACAAGATCTGAATGAAAGAAACTGTCCAGGAAAAGCAGGTGAAATGTCCTTGTTGAAATGATGGGCCAGTTTTTCAGCTCCTTTATATAGATCATCATCACTTGCAGAAATAAGCATATTTGGCTGGATTATGCTGAATCTATCAGCGACTGCCTGCAAGCTTTGAAATCGATTTGAAAGCTGTGCAGTTATTATATCAATGCACCTGTAAAACACATTCACTTTGAAAAACTGTTCTGAGTTAGCAAGCCTTTCTTCTTCACATAGCTCATCAAAATGGCGTTTGACCTTTCTCATGCGCTTTTCTTCAAACTTTGCTTGTACACCCCATTTTTCTGATAATGTAATTGCTGAGTTTTTGGCTTCATCAAACTCATTTCAAAATGCAGGTAGGTCTTTATTGGCTTTGTGAAGTAAGTTTGCTGCTTTGCAAAGGTCTGTGTCTTTAGATTGTAGCAGTTTTGACACAGCATTGACCGTTTCCCGAGTCTTTGGAGCACGACAAGAAAAACAAAACTAAAATTTTCCAGTAATTTCTTTAATGCCAAAGCTTCATTGCACCCATCTGCATTTTTGCTCTGAAGAACTATTTTTGTGAGTGCCTTCATGATATCTACATACCGAAACCTCAGAGCAAGAAGTGATTCATACTGAGATGACCAGCTGGTAGGGCAAAGCCTTTTCAAAGTAATGTTGCTGGAAAGCTCTGAATTGGAAGCGAATGAATATAACATGGCCCAGCGTTTTATGCTGTGGCCAAAAAAAGTGTATAGTCTTTCGATCACATCATAAAAATTCTTCGGTTCTGGTATTCCTTTAATGGAATCATTCAGTGTGAGGTTTAAGTTATGAGTGGCACAGTGAAAGTATGCAGCATTTGGTTCCTTCTGGGATATTCTTGCTTGCACACCAGAGTACACACCACTCATATTAGAGGCCCCATCATACCCCTGACCGTGACATTTAGATAAATCTAAACCTTTCTGGTCAATGCAACCGATTATAATCTTCTCAAGTCTACTAGCAGACTGATCACTAATTTCCTGAAAACCAAGGAAAGATTCATTAATTGTCACTTCTGTTGCCATGTCCCTTTCATCCCTTTCTATTGTGACATACAGAAAAATGTTACTCAACTGGTCAGTCTTCGCAATGTCTTGGGTAGTATCCATTATCACAGAGAAAAAAGGCGCTTCTTTTATTTCATCAATAATATCTTGCTCAATACGCTTTGACAAAACTTCAATGAGTTCATCCTGCATAGTATGACTAAGATAGCAAATTGATCCACTGGGCATGGAAATGAGTTGCTTAACACAGGATCATACTTGGCCAACAGTTCCACAGCTGAAAGAAAATTCCCACTATTTACTTGCCCTAAAACCTCTGTGTTCCCTGAAAGGTAAATAAATAAATAAATAATGTAAGAGTCACATTGATCAGACACTCCAAAACTTGTCTCTGGAGGTTTTTCTCCTTTTGTATTTGAATTTCAAAATCTTCCTTGATTGTACCATGTAATCACCACTGCTCATACACTAAGCAAGATTCTAGATGAATTGCTGATGTTTCATGATATTCAGTTTTGCTGCTTAGGTGACGCCAGTCTCGAACTCCTTTAACCCATGCAACATTATATGCAGTCGCACTACGATCAGCAAACAGCCAACATGGCTTGCAATATGCACAGTCTAATTTAGGGGAGTAACAAAGCCAAGTACATGGTAATGTAACTCCTGCCTTTGTCATAATATTGTAATAGCTTCTGGAGAAACAGCGCCCATCTTGATTTTTGTCTTGTGGAAATGGCCCATTGGGTTTACATGAACCTTGTGATATGTTGTATCTTTTTATTTGGCTATTCTTAATATCTAAAGGAAAATTACCTCTGTCTGTGGGGGTTTTGTCATCAACAGAAGGAAAACTTGGAAAAGCAGATTCTTCTCCTTCTTCACTGTTTAAAGCAGCGCCTGTTTCGTCGAGTTCTTTCTCCGATATACTTTCAATGTCTGGTTCTTGTTCAGATTGTTTAGCAAAGTTAGTCTCAGGATCAGCATGATCAGCACAGGCCATCTCAGCCAAAGTACTAGGTCCACTGTCTTTCTCTCTGTCTGTGTCATTTTCACAAGCTTCAGTCTTATCAGGTGTGTCAGACTCAGTCACAGTTTCGAAAAAGACGTTGATTTTAAGAGGCTTTGCAGCCAACATCAGTTCTTCCTTCTTCTGCTTACGCTTTTGTGTGCCACTTTTGTATTTTGGAGGCATCTTTTACAGTCAACAATAAACTGTATTTAGAAACTTATCTACATTATTGTATTTACAACATACAGTGCTGTAAATCCTAAAATTATCCTCCACTCACTGAACCGCTGCCTTGCACTGTCTAGCTGAACATTTACCTCAGACTCTTTTCAACTGCAGCACAACTGAACTAAGGTACAGTACCATAGCCAACACACTACACACACGCACAAGATCCCTGGTGCCACACCAGTCGCCTTCTACAAGCTGTTGCTTTGAACTCACACACCACTACCTTAGCAAGAAAAGACTTTATACATTTACTGAAATAGTTAAATTTGTTTGCTTCAGTCTGGAGTAATGGCAATTGGCAAACAGGGTGAGGTATAGCTCTGGAGGAGGTGCTCCTTTACTGGTAACCTTGCAGCTCAATAGTCAGTCCCCCACCCAGCCCAGTGCCCCCAGTGACCAGACAAGTCCCTGCCACCACTGCCTTTGCACGGGACTGTTTATGTAGGTAGTTTACTGTTTTTAAATGGCAATTCGCAAACAGGGAGAGAGAGAGAGAAGTGTAGGTTATTCAGTTAATCAGGACACTTGGTGCTCCTTTATTATAATTATATTTACTTTAGAATCCCTTTACTTATTAATCTGCCAAGTGTTTTTGCCCCACAAACACCCTTATTGTATTTATGTTATGTGCTCGGTGCTGCACTGCCACTATACTGTGTTTTATATTTTTGAGTGGGACGGGGGCAGGGCAGGCCCTAGTCTGAACGGTTAACGTTATAGTTTTTTTTTTCTTATTTACCACAATTATACGCATTCATCATGCAGCTGGCAGCTGCAGCAGCAGAGACAGCACTCCACTTTTCTCAATCTCAACAGAGTCCGTTAGTGTAGTTAGTATATAGTATGTACAGCACTATAGCAGGCTTCCTCTCTAGTCTGAGTAACTTTGTGACTAATAACGACAAGTCATGTCAACAACTACAGATCAGAAAGGGATAATTAGGATGACTGAGATTTTGACTCAGGTTGGCCAGCAAGTCACAAATTAAGGATGGAGGTTTGTTGGACAAGACGAGTCACGGAAGCAAAGACAAAACAAACACAAGTGGTCAGGTCATCAATTCAATCAGAGAGTCAGTCAGTCACAGATTCACATTTACAGAAATGTGGAGCGGTGTTAAATTTAGCAGTGCAGCTAGTGCTCAGTTAGCTAGCCAGCTATTGACAAGAACAGAGTAATACAGGCTCAGTCAGGGCAGGCAAGACAGCAGAGCATGCAAGGCAGGCAAGACACTGGCCTGGCAGGCTGGAGACGCACAGAAAAAAAAGTGACAGTCAGGCAGCAGATCTCCTTTCATGAGGAGTCTCACACACTGCTGCTGCTGCAAGGCAAACACAGTGACACTACAGATTCACTCTCACTGTGAATACATAACAGTACTGCTGAAACTGTAGACTAAAAAATATGACAGTCACTGACTGAGAGAGAGACTGTACTGGGTGGGCTGGCCGACTGGCAAGCAACAAGTAGTACAGTATTATCTGTATCACAGTATTATTTGTATTATTTATTATTTGTCTGCACTCTCTTGAGTAACCTCACTCCACCCTACACAGTCTCGACTGACTCACTCCCTGGCTCAGACAGACAGGAACAGCTCCAACAGCGCTGTGATGCCCAATAAGTTTTTTTTTATAACAATAAAATTTTCTTGTTTGCTGGGGGTTAAGGTGGCTGCTACTATGCTAAATGCTGCTATATATAGCAGAGTCCCTACTCACTCCTTGGCTCAGACAAACAGGAACAGCTCCAACAGCGCTGTGATGCCCAATAAGTTTTTTTTTATAATGATAACATTTCCTTGTTTGCTGGGGGTTAAGGTGGCTGCTGCTATGCTAAATGCTGCTATATATAGCAGAGTCCCTACTCACTCCCAAGCTCAGATAAACAGGAACAGCTCCAACAGCGCTGGGCCACCCAATACGTTTTTTTTTATAATGATAACATTTCCTTGTGTAACTCCCTTACAGATGGGGATTTCAAAAAAGCCTCTATAGAGTCTGCCTAAGTGTTTCCCTGCCTGCTGGTGTTCATCGTTTAAGCCGTTAAATGTGGTTCCAAGTGAGTGCTGTTTGAGCCTCCATGTACTGTCTCTTTAAGAGCTGTCTGCTTGCAGACTCAATTAGTTTGTATGGGGAGACTGTGCACTTAATGCTCGAATCCTGCCATAGCTGCTGTCAAATCGCTCTGTTTCTGCAGTCGCTAAGAGCGCAGAGGGAGCCTAAATGAAAGATGTAACTGTTTGCCTGAAACCAGTTAGAGTGTTAAGTAAAATGCAGTTTGTCTAACCTGCCTTTCTTGCTGCTGGAACTCTGTGTGTTTTGCCCCTCCATTTTGGATCTGAACTGCTGAATGGGTCCAATCAGTGTGAGGGGGCCTCTAAAATGGAGTTTGTTCTGACCAGCCAGAATTCAGACTCTCTTGGGAACCGGCCTACCATGAGGAGATATAGCAAGTAATTCTGGGAAGTGAAGTTCTGGACCTTGGTGCCTATTTGCACCATTGGGAAGAGTTCTGCATGATTGACAGTTGAATCCACTAATTTGATTAGGTGGCGCTCGAAGAGAATGCTCTGCCTTGCGATTGGACAGATCAGTTCAGTTGTGACCACGACGAGAGAAGGAGCTCCGAGTTTCTGAGCTGTAAAGTTTCGCGCGGGAAGTGGGTAGGAGGCCTAAAGTCAGGCTGTCGCGTTGTCAATTTAATTCGGACTGAATCTGAGACTATGGAGAGAAAGAGAGGCTGAAAGAGTGGAAACCAGGCTCACCCTGGAGAAGACTGGAGAAATTGCTGAATCGCGCTCGGTCTGTCAGGGATTGAGGCTGCAGTGTGAACTCCCGGGTGTTAGCAGTAAGTGCGATTGGGACCTGAAAGCAGCTGCCTGGTATAGTAATTTCCTTTACATATAAATGTGTGGAATGCTTGTGAAGAATAGCTAGATGGGTTCTCTTGTCACCGTGCAGTGTAGACTGAAAGCCAAGTTAAATTTATGTGGACTGAATCTGCCTGCTGATCAAAGCTGTGTGGCCTGGCTTGCAGAATCTCATCTCCCTGCTGTGTGTGTGTCTGGCAATCCAGAACCACCATCTGCACCAGGTTTTCAGTGTGGGGTATTGTGAGTACAATTTAGGGCATCCCCTGTGACCGATTAACTGTCAACAGTGTTTCATCTGATTTTCTTTTCTTCATTTCTTCACAGACTGAGCCATCCGGCTCTGAATTACAGTTGGGTGTTGTGCGTATTTTTCTCTACTGGGTCCCATCCATCTACACCTGCCGGCCAATCCCGGGCAATGGACCTGGCTAGCCCTCCAACCTGGGTACCCAGAGTGTGACTTTCTAGACCCTGTAATGTGCATAGTACTGTGATCTTATGCTGCTAATTAACCTGATCTCCCCCTCCTGTGTTTTAGTCCCCCTAAATAAACCAGATTTTATGTTGTTAAACTTTAAACTGTCTGAAGTGTCAATACTTACATATCAAGCATTGTATTGGTTGGTGCATGCTGATTAACCTTTTTTTACAGAGGGTCCTCAGAGACTAACCTCAGAATCAGTCTCGAGGGTAAGTGGTACTTTATGATTGAACAGTGTGTACATGTGGGGTATAGGGACTGTAACTTTTGTGCATTGTGTGAGCCACTAGAAGGGATAAAAGGGGGTCTCGGTGTCCCAGAGGGCTGTGACCAAGCTAGTCTAACCACTACAAACCCTGACCTCTGGGTGGAGGCACCCGTCATAGAACCTAGGCCCCTCAACCTGTCAGTAGTCAAGCAGACAGGGGTAGTAGCCCTTGGGGTAGCACCACCTGGGAGTTACACTTGTTTGCTGGGGGTTAAAAGTGGTTGCTGCTATGCTAAGTGCTGCTATATATAGCAGAGTCCCTACTCACTCCCGAGCTCAGATAAACAGGAACAGCTCCAACAGCACTGTGCCGCCCAATATGTTTTTGTTTGTAATGATACAATTTCCTTGTTTGCTGGGGGTTAAAAGTGGCTGCTGCTATGCTAAGTGCTGCTATATACAGCAGAGTCCCTACTCACTCCTAAGCTCAGATAAAGAGGAACAGCTCCAACAGCACTGTGCCGCCCAATAAGTTTTTGTTTATAATAATTTCCTTGTTAGCAAAGGCAAAAACCCTACCCAGGCAGCAGGTCTGTTGCTATTATGCTAAATGCTATTCTATATAGCAGAGTCCCTAATCACCCTCGAGTCCCAGGCTCAGACAAACAGGTCAGGAACAGCTTCAACAGAGATTGGCTGCTGCAGTGCTGCCCAATAAGCTTTTTGGGGGGATAATTTCTTTGTTTGCACAAGCAAAAACCCTGTCCCTACTACCCAGCTGGGGGCTGAGGTGGCTCCTCCTGCTGTGCTCAGACAAACAGGAAGGATTGAACTGTGCTGCCTGTGCCTGCTGCCCAATAAGTGTTTTTTATGATAATTATTAATTTCCTTGTTTGCAAAGCAAAAAAAAAGACAGCTAAGAGACTACTGGCTGCACTCAGCCCAGTGCTGCTACTAGCCTAGGCTAGTGCTGCTAGCAGCTGAGCCCAGCAGCGATGTGCCCACACTGCCCAGGCAGCAAGCAAGGCCCAAGCCCAAATGTGTTTTGTTTTCTTTCTTTCTAGCCAGCAATTAGAATCCAGTCAGTCCAATCGATGCTGTGCTACTACTTCCTTGTCCTTAGCCCCTGCCTACATATGCATTCACATTAGTTTTACTTCAAGAAAAAGAAAGATTGTGATTGTGTGTCCCCACTTCTCCACACACAGACACTGTGTGTTTAGCTCGCTCTCCCCGATCTACACACCATTTCACCCATCTCTCATGCTGCAGTGCAATATATAGCCCAGCTCAGCCCTGCCTACCACTGACTGATTGACAGCATCCCTGTCCAGTGTGACGTGTCAGTCAGCAGCCAGCCATGTGGTACAGAGCTTGAGCTTGCTAGGACCCATGCTGCCATTTGTGTGCCTGCCTGACCCTAGTAGGCCTCTGCCTCCCTCCCCTAGTCCCACACAGTACAGCAACATGCAGCAGCAGCAGTGTGAGCTGCTAGCACTTCACAGTCCACCTCCCGACTTGCCAGACGAAGCTGACGGCAGCGGCCAGCTGGCCAGGCCCCTCACGCTACAAACAACAACAAACCTTCCCCTGAGCCAGCCACTCGCAAGTTTAACACCTCGTCGTCATCCCCCCCTTCTGCCAACCACCACCCACACAACAACAAGTTGAGGTACAGAGTGATAGAGAGACAAGAGAAGCACAGAAGAGAGTGAGAGAAGACTGACTGTTGTGAGCAGAGTAAGTACTTGGGGGGGTGGGGGTGAGACTCCTCGGGGCCAGATGGGGGGGCTGCTCTGTGACTCTGTGCAAGGCAGACTTGCAGCAACGAGTGAGCAAGCGAGCATCCGGGACCGTCATCACTGTCCGTGCAGGCGTGCGGGTGCTCTCTTGTCTCTCTCTCTCTCTCTCTCTCTCTCTCACTCTCTGATGCTTTGCCTCAGCACAACGCAGTCAGTGACTGTGTTGTCCTGCAAAAGTAAAAGTAAAGTTACCATCAGTGCAGGCAACATCTTTAGAACTAGAAGTAGTTGTCCCTATCCGACTTGGTCTTGTCACGTCGTGGGACTCTCTGCTGCCATCTGTAGTACGTCGTCGGGCAGCACAGTGACAGTTCAGTCAGCTGTCTGGGACTGGGAGGGTGACCAGATGTTGACTCTTTCACCAAAAAATGTCAAAATACTGAATAAACCTATTGGGCCCCTAAGTGTGTTGGGCCCCTGTGCCACTGCACTGGCTGCACCAGCTATTCCTCCACCACTGTTGCCCATGTGACTTCTCAATCAAGTCTGTGATTTTCCAGTATCTTCCTTCATCCAGGCGCACTTTCCTGCTTTCACAAAGACATCAAAGAGCTTTTTATGACTAACTGTCAGATCTCACTTAGGTGTAATATGCTTTGTAACACCAGCTGAAATTAACTGGGCTTCCTCTGAAGACACCATGAAACGGATATGTTAGTCTCCTTTGGCTTCAAAGAAAACACAGCTCAACAACAAAACCATAAAATGCGAGTCTTTGTAAGTTAATCACCTTACAGAGATCTGCTGTTTAACATATCCTGTCTTTTGAAGTGAAACCTGGGGGGTCATCCAGGAGCACAGCATTTCTCATGACAGACAATCACACTATGTTTTTATGTTACAAAAATCATAGTGTAATCAGAACCAGCTGTCCAAGTGTCACAATAAGTGATGTATGCAATAGTCCCCCTACTTGCTGATGTAACCCCCACCCAGGTATGCTGTTTCCATCTTGACAGCACTACCTGGTGGGCTGGGTTCGGGGAGGAATATGTCACTCAGCACATTGTCTAGGTTTGGTTACTCTGCAACAGAGGCACCCAAGTAACTCCGGACAAAGGAAGCAATAACCGTAATGCCCAATACCAGAAGCGGGATTCTAAAGTGTGGCTTTTATTCAACATCCAACAGAATAAACAAAGCATAGATGGACCCCGGGCTACACTCCTGGTAATGCAGATTTATGGAGATCAGAACACATCCTCATTTACTTTAGCCCTCAGGCTCTGAAACACACTGGGCACACAGCCCGAATTTGTACACTGCTCTGGGTTTTCCCTGGCTCGGCTCCCTTGCCAGCCACTTTCCATATAGCATGGAAACATTTACTGGTGGCTCCCTAAACCACCTAAGAGCACTTCTGCTTCATCAGGGAAACTTCCTCATCAATCCCACGTCTGGGTACTTTCCTCAGGCACTGGCCAAGTACCTGAAAGAAAGCAACAGGTGTCCCAGTAAACCCCAGAGAAGTGAATTTGGTTACTACTGATGGGGCTCTGTAGCCTCGCCTCCCATAATTCATACCGCCATTTCTCTGGACTGTAACACCTCATCCTTTAAAACACTTTGCTGTGTAGATTCTCTTTAAATGTATTCACATTCAGTCTACTGTCTTTACATCCCATTTGTGCTGAACTTGAACATACTTAATAAGTGGCTGTGTCCATTACTCTAGACCTCCCACAGAGTTAAGCAGTCCAATCCCCACACCTTCCAAACTGTACTTGGCTGTCTTTTTCCTGACCCTACAGTAACAGTCCCTTTAGTTTCATCTTGTTTCAGGTGAAAACACATGGCCCTTTAGCAGAGCAAACTCACCTCTTGGTTGCAGGTGCCTCACAGGCACTTTCTCCTCAAAGGAAATCTCGTCCAGAACTTCTGGTGTCTCATCACGAACTTAAATCAGGCAGCTTCTTTTTTCCTAGCCGGACCAGTGGGGTTGCCCCTGGAAGCAGGCTGATTCCTTCCCCCCATCCCCACAAGGATGGGGCCCTGAACCACTGAAAGCAGTCTCTACCACTTCAATGTGTTCTCGATGTGTTCCTTTTCAGGTGAGAACACACACCTATACCAAAAAATAGCTCTTTGATAGAGCTTAGAGCTCTGAGGGCCTGCTTACAGCAGAGCACCTCTTCTACAGACTGCCACAGATCCTACTGAGCTCACTTCAAATTCCCCAACGTTCTGTTCTAACCTCCAACTAAAACATTCCAGCATGGCTTATGCAGCTGCGACAATTCTAAAATGATGTCATCCCTCAGTCTCAGTGGAGACTGAGAACAGAGTGAGACAGTGTGAAATCCATTTAACTGGAGTTTCACAAGCTGTCTTCCCTGCCTACCACTAGGTCTTACTGGGATTCTAGTAACCCCGGGTAACAGGGGGGTTACACTGATGTTACTCGTTATTTTTCAATATTTCTTAATATTATTAAAGTTTTAAAAATTAAATGACCACTTTTCGGTGCCATGGCCATTTATCCCAGATCTTCTCCCCATGTTTACCAAGGCACAGAGATGCTTTTCAGTGATTGGGTCATGTACCATGAGAAAAATATGATGATTGGACAGTTGCAGTAATGGGAGGTGCTAGCATGGTAGAGTGTGCATGCGCTAGTTCAGTAGGCCGGGAGGCATCATTGTTAGTGGAGGTGTGTGGTGACCTGGGGATCAACATGTGGTAGAGCAGCAGTGATCATGTTCAAGGAGACCAGGGAGAACATGCTGGAGATGGCAAACTGGAGGAGGGCTAGTCAGATGTGGAGCATTCCTGCTACTGCAGCCTAAGACTGGGATATTTTAATGTGACTAGCACTGGAGACATAAGGAATACAAGGGCACGTTCTGGCAGATTGGGTAGTGTTTATCTGGTTAGTATTTTAACTGGTCAAGCTTTTCTTGTGCCACGTCAGTCTTCTAGTTTGGGCTGTCATCCTTAATTTTTTTTCTTTTCACAGGGTATAAATGTTTCTTAAAGTACTCAGCTGAAGTCCTATATTTTTCACATGTTCAGAGGTATGTTAGAGTTGTTTTTTTGTTAGTGTTGGTGAAGTCAGTGTGGTGACCCATTGGCGCTGATGGTTGTCTGGGGCACAAGTGTGGGTTTGGAAGGGGCTGCTGGAATCATGCAACTCAGGCATTCTAAAGTAGTGCTTGTAGCCCTTACAGTCAATAATGAGTCTACTATTGAAATAAACGTGATGAGTTAACTAGTGAAACACATTTCACCTTTGAACAGTATACTTGTCATTGCCTGAAATGGATGCTTTATCAGTGAGATTTGAATCTCACACCTGTTGCATGCATGCAGTAACACACTTCAGGGCTTGTGGTTATTGGGTAATTGCTGCACTTCCCCTCTACCCCTCATTGAAGGGCACTTGGCTAATGCCTCATACCTCTAACCCACAGATGGGAGGGTGTCTGCAGTAATTACCCAATAACCGCATTCCGTTTTGTGTAATTGCTCACATAGTGTGTGGTGGAATGCTGTTTAGCATGAAAATTCATGCTTGGCACAGCATTGTTGTGCTGCAGTACTGATGTCAAAATGTTCTTGTGTTGCACTAGGTACATCACTACTGCAGCACACTAACATCAAATACAGTCTTGCGCTCCCTCCTCATGCTACACAACAGTTACAGCTGATTCCTGAGAGAGCTGTCAAACCCACACAGTTACAAGTCTCAAATCACACAGCTTAAAATATAGAAACATAGACCATGATGGCAGAAAAAGACCAGCGGTCCATCCAGTCTGTCCATATTCCCTGTAATGCCTGGAACCTATTGTTCCTCCAGGGTACTAACCCTCTCCATCCTATTCCCATTCTCCTCCCTGGTCTTGCCACCCCTGGTGACCACTATTCCCTTCATCCTATCCCATGCCTGCTTAAATATCCTGACTGTGTTTGCACCCACCACCGCGGCAGACAGACAGGTTCCATCACCCTTTCCATAAAGAAGTACTTCCTCATGTCCCTCCTGAACCTCCCTCCTGTTAATTTCCACTCATGACCACGTGATTTTGAGTTGGTATTCAGGGTAAATAATTACCTGCAATTTATTTTAATTCATTTAAGGAACTTGAAGATCTCTATCATAGCTCCCCTCTCCCTTCTGGTTTCCATTGAATAGATATTTAGTGCCTTGAGGTGCTCCACAAAGAATCTGCCCTGCTGGCACTGAATTATTTGTGTTATTCTGCACTGCGCTGTTTCCAATCTATCCCTCTCCTTTCTGAGGCGAGGGCTCCAGAACTGGATGCACTACTCTAGGAGAGGCCTCACCAGGGATCTGCGTAGGGGAAGTATTACCTCTTTTCTTCTGCTATCAATACCCATCCCGATACACATATCAGCATCCTGTTAGCCTTGCTATAGGCCTTGTTGCACTGGTTCATTTGTTTAAGGGAATTACTGATAACTCCAAGATCCCGGTCTCCTTCTGTAGTGCTGACTCTCATCCGACTCATCCAGTACTCTGTCCTGGTGTTCCATTTCCCCTAGGTGCATTGCCTTGCACTTTTTGGTGTTGAATTATAACTTTCAGACCTTTGACCACCCCTTTAGATTTTGCAGGTCCCTCTGCTTATCCCTTATTCCGTCATCATTATCCACCCTTCCACATAGTTTTGTGTCATCTACAAAGAGACACAGCCTGCCCTGGATTCCCTCACTAATGTCCCTAATGAACATGTTGAAGAGGACCAGTCCCAGGACAGATCCCTGTGGAACCCAGCTCATAACCTCCCTTTCTTCTGATTTAACCCCGTTGACCACCACCCTCTACTGCCTCCCTTCTAGCCAGCTACCCACCCAGTTTGTTACAGTTTAAGCCGCACCCAGGTCTTCCATCTTTTTGAGCAACCTTTTGTATGATACCAAATCAAAAGCCTTGTTTAAGTCAAAGAACAGCAGATCCACAGCATGGACTTTGTCAACTTCCTTGGTCACCCAGTCAAAGAAAAAAATCAGGTTAGTCTGACAAGACCTTCCTGCCTTGAAACTGTGCTATTTACTATCCTAGAGCCCGTTGCTGTCTAGGTAGTCCATGAGATCCTCTTTGATTAGTGACTCTGTCAGCTTCAAAATGATGGAGGTCAGACTGACAGGGCTGTAGTTCCGTTGTTGCTCCCTATCTCCTTCTCTTATGAAGCAGTACAACCATCTGCCATTCTCCTGCCTCTTGGAACTTCTTCAGACCTAAGTGAGCTGCTGAACAGCCCAGCCAGTGATTCAGCCAGTTCTGCTGCTAATTCCCTAAGTGTCCTTGGATGCAACCCATCTGGTCCTTGGACCTTACCTATCTTAAGGGCTGCCAGCCCTTTCAGGACCCTCTCACTAGTAAGTATTGGCTGCCTCGTTTCTGAGACTCCCTAAGTGGCAGCTTTGATGCCGCTTTCTGGCATGGACTAGCAGTCCTCCTTAGTGAATACTAAGCAAAAGTAGTCATTCAGGATGGCGTCCTTTTGCTCATCCTCCTCTATCACCCTAACCCCATCAACTAGCCTTGTGATGCCCTCCCTTTTTTCGTTTTTTCACTTATATATCTAAAAAACCTTTTCTCTGTTCTTGTCCCCCTTCGCGATACGCAGCTCCTTATCTGCTTTCGCCTCCCTCATGGCCCTCTTTGCCTCCTTGTTTTTCTGTAGATAAGCTTACCATTCTGCCTCCTCCTGCTTTCCTTGTATTTAAAGAAGGCCTTTTTGGCCCCAACTGCTTCACTGGACCTAGCTGAGAACCACAGTGATCTTTTAAACCTTTTATTTTAGATACTATTCTTGTGCTTGCCTTTGATGCCTTGAGGATGGCTCCCTTTATTGCCCCCATCTCTTCTTTACCCCCCCATGTCCTCTACCCCTACTAACTTATCACTGATTAGTTCCCTCAACCTGTCGAAGTCCGCCCTTCTGAAGTCAAGGACTTTGGTTCTTGATTGTGGGTTTCTAGCAGCAAGGGCCAATTCAGACCACACAGAGTTGGGGTCACTGTTCCCTAGTGACTCCTCTACTCACACAGCAAGGCAAGGCAAAGCTTATTTCTATGGCACCCAATCCCGGAGGCTCTGAGCATTGTACATAAAACATACAGCAGGCAGGGAATAAAAAAAAATCAGATATCATAAAATCCAAACAAATAAAAACATCAGATGCAGTATAAGAATAAGCAGATTTCTGAGCTGGTCAGATCACTACATCTGGGAAAGACAGGGAAAATAAATAGACTTTCAGGCCACTCTTGAACACCTCAACTGACTGGGCCTCCCTCACATCAGCTGGTAAAGAGTTCCATAGGACCAGTCTGGCGACACTAAAGGCCTGGTCACTGAAAATTCTTAGTCTGGTCCTAGAAAGTTAAAGGAGGCCCAAGGTTGAGGAGCCAAGGAAGTGGACTGAGGTGGTGGGTGTCAGGAGATCAGCCAGGTAGCCAGGGACTAGTCCATGTAAGAACTTACAAGTGAGTAAACTCACCTTGAAGATAATCCTCCACTGACTGGCAGCCAATGCAGAGCTCACAGCACCGGGGTCACATGGTTAGACCTAGATAGGCCAGTCAGCAACCAGGCAGCTGCATTCTGCACCAACTGCAGCCAGCAAACAGTACCTCCAGAGACCCCAAAGTAGAGAGCATTACAGTAATCGAGTCTGGCTATCACAAAGGCATGCACCAGTGTGGACAGATCCTCAGGTGAAACTAGGGGTTTGATCCTGGCAATATTCCTTAAGTGGTAAAAATGCTTTTGATGACAGTCGACACCTGAACTTCAAGTGTCAGACTGTCATCGAGGATTACTCCAAGATCTTGCACCCTAGGAGACTCTGTCAATGATGTAGATTCCAGGAATAAACCAGTGACTACATTGGAGGCACTCCCATCTTGCCTTCATCCTGGCCCAATCACTAATACCTCCATCTTATCTGGGTTCAGTCACAACCAGCTGGAGGACATCCAATCACTGATCTCGGCCAGACAGATGTTAAGCACTTCCACAGCATCCAATAATCCAGGGGCAAAGGGCAGGTACAGTTGGGTATCATTTGCATAACAGTGAAAACCCACACTGTGCCACCTAATGAGCTCACCCAAGGGCAGCATAACACTGCAAATCACATGGTCGACAAGATCAACCCCCTGAGGCACTCCACATGGCAGGAGCTTCGGGGAGGAGGAGAAATTCCTCATCACTACCCGTTGCTTCCTGCCAGAAAGGTAGGACTCAGACCAACTGATGACAGTGCCGGTGAGTCCACGGTACTCTCTAAGGTGATCAAAAAGCATAATGTGATCTACAGAGTCAAAAGTTGAAGAGAGATCAAGGAGCACAAGTATTGACCTGTCCCCTCTATCTCTAGACCTGAGGAGGTCATTATGCACCCTAACTAACACTGTTTTGGTGCTATGCCTGACTCTGAAACCTGATAGGAGTGGCTCATAGATGTCAAAGGCCACGAGGTGCTCCTCGAGCTGATGCGCCACGATTTTCTCAACAACCTTGCCCAAAAAGGGAAGGTTAGAGATGGTGCAGTAATTCACCAGGATATCAGGGCCGAGAGATGATTTCTTCAGAAGGGGCTTCACCAGGGCCTCTTTCAAGGCTACTGAAAATGCCTCCTATGACAACGGACACTGGACAACACTGGTGAACACTGGGCCAATGGAACTAATGCATCTCATCAGGAAACGACTTGGAGCTGGTCCCAGTTCACAGTATGTGTGCCTCAACTTCAAGATGACCTCAATGACCTCAGCCACCTCCACCTATTTAAACTCCTTCCAGACAGGTGGAGTGCCTCTGTTCCATCTAAGCTGATCACTGCGAGTCATGATGCAGCTCATTGACGGGATCCCCTGTTGGATAGTGGACACTCTGTCTGAGAAGAACTGAGCAAACTCATCACATAAAGTGATTGAAAATGTTTTTTTCATCTACAGACAGACCAGATGAAGAAGTCTGTTGACATTCCTAAAAAGCTGAGCTGGTCGGTTCTTCCCAGCAGCAATCTTCCTGGACAGGAACTCTGCCTTCTTATGGTTGATTGCCCACTGGTACTCAGAATAGTGAGAATGCAGGGCCAACTTGTCCACATCTGACCAGGTCCTCCACCAACAATGCTCCAACTTCTGACTCCTGATCTTCATCACTTTGAGATCCCCATCAAACCACGGAGACCTCAAGTGAGAGGATCTGAGTCATGCACGGACTGGTGCGAGGGTATCAAGCACCCCGGAAACTGCCCTATTATATGCGGCCACTGCTTTACTTCACATATGCAGCATCTACACTAGATAAATCAGCTACCACCAGTGGCCCCCTTGGGGACAATCCCCTTAATGAGTGATAGCTGACCATCTCAACAGGGGAGGGACTCTCAGGGGGGGCCCTGACCAAGAACTTCACCGTGCAATGATCAGACCATACAATTTGATCAATCTCAAGGATAGTTACCTCAAGCACCAGTGAGAACACCAGGTCCAGCATGTGGCTGCGGTGATGGGTCACAGAAGTAGCTACTTGTGACAGGCCCAGTGATGACATCAACTGGAGGAGATGAGAGCCAAATTGTGAGGATTCGTCATTGACCCAGGCATTGAAGTTGCCCAGTACTAAACATCTGGGGGACTCCAGCACCATGTCGATGATGAACCTCCTGCAGGAAATCTCCCCCAGCCCCAGAGGGTGATAAATAAGGAGAATCCTGCATCCTGCGCCCGGACCCCTACACACCGCCACACGTTCAAAGGACCTGGTCATCTCCACCAGGTACACAGTGAATCCCAGGTCAGATCTAAAGCCAAATAGCCACTCCCCCACCCCTGCATTCCCACCATAGGAAGTTCACCACAGAGTACCCAGCAGGGACAGATGCCTCCAAAACTGGCCTGGCATCGTCACCCAACCAGTTCTCTGTATGCAAGCCAGACTGACTGAGGAATTAAGTCCGCCATAATTATGGTCTTTTTCCCCATCAATCTGGCATTGCATAGCACTGCCCCCAGGGGACTGGTAGATGCTGCAGCCCCTCTGGCTACCTGCCCACTTGGTCTGGTAGGAACCCTGGGGATGGACACCAAACACGTCTGGCCTCACTCTAGGCTCCATCTAAACCCAGGGTGTCTCCTACACCTAACCACTCCAATACCACTCACCTCCGCTAGGCCCACAGCAACCAGCCACCACAGACCTCCTCGTTCCCTAGGAATGCCGACCTTCCGACAGTGCCTTACTGTCATAACTGACACAGGGAGGTTGGTGAAAAATGGAGGTCATGCAGCTTGGATGCATTGTAGGCAGTCTGCAAGGGTCCAAAACCCTGGCACATCCCAAAAGACCAGCACTACTACCACTGCTTTCTAACTCAAATTCAGTCTACCTGATCTTTCTCCACTTCTGTCTAAAACCACAATAAAATACAAACACAGCCAACATACAACCTAACTAATACAGAGCAAAACTAACTAACCAGACACTACACACACACACACACACACACACATATCCCTCAATAATCCAATTACTCAAAACAATACTCTAAAACCACCTCCCACAAAATTACAAACCCAGAAAATGTTGTCAGGAGAAAAAAATTGGGTGCTACCAAACAGAGTTTATGATGCTCCCTTTTGGAGCACAGTCTAAAAATTTCCTAACAGCAAGTGTGGTAACAGTTCAGCAAATGGTTATGGCAGATATTCCTATAGTTCCAAAGTCCAGCAGTACGCTCCACTGAAACTGGGATTTACAGGGGAGTTACAGTAGAAGAAGTTCGCTCCCCAGGAGTTAAATTGCAGGATACTGCCACATGCTGAAACCCAAAAAACCCCTAAAAAGCAGAGGAGACCCTCAGGAGGACCGTCTCTCGATCAGCCCAAACCCAGAAAGCTCTCACCAATGCTGGGCAAGATTTCACAAAGCAATTCTGGTTAAGGTGCAAAACATGGAGCAGTCAAAAGAATGAGCAGACTCTTCAGTCTTCGCAGTGCTTCTCCCACCAACACCGAACAAAGTCTCAAACTTCAGATATTTTACACCGGGGAGACTCCCCAACCAATATAGGCAATGCCAGTGACAGTCCGGACTTGGTACTTGGTGCTACTCTCACTTGCACTGAGTGAAGTCTCGATCATCAGTTGTCCCACACTGGGAAAATCCCCAACTGGGACCGGCGATGCCAACGGCAGGGGTCCAGAGACTGTGGATTGCAATGTCCGCAAACCAGCAGGTCCTCCAAATCAGGTGTGTCAACCAAAGAGAGGAAAACATCCAGAACCGCGTTTCACGCCACAAACTGGCTCCTCTTGTGAAGGCAAATGGCAGCAGTCTTCCCATATTAAGGTGTTTGGGGAAATCCTAGGGCATACCTCACATCCAGACAGAACCTCTGCATAGACACCCAGCAGCAGGAATGGATCAGCAACCAACCGCAGGCTTCCACACCTGGACAGATCTTTCGAAGTCGTCCACTTGCTCCTCAACTCCTCAGATCCTCGGCTTTTTCATTCCTCCCGGAAGGCTTCACAGCAGTAACAGTAGGTAGCACTTAAAATACTTTATCTAAACAAAAAAGCTGACTCCTTAAACTTTCTCACTGTCCCGACACTACCTGACACTTAAGCCCTACACCTTTAATCAATCAATCATATCTTTATTTTACCAGGCGAACACCATCGAGCAAAGCTCATTTTCAAGATGGACCTGGACAGTATACATAGTCATTTAACACAATGTTTACAACAGCCAAACATATGAAAAGGTTTGAGCCATAGCAGTTACAATGAACAAAATAATAACAGCAGCAGTACCTAGAAAATAATGTTTACAGAATATACAAGGAATTTCATTGATTGATGTAAAATGTAACACAACACAAATGTCTGAAGGGTACCAGAAGTAGGAAGAGGAGATAATGGATACAGAATAAAGTAAAAAGGATAGGTTACTGTGACTATTTTAAAATTTCAGATACCATTTAGGACTCCGGACGGAATAACAGTCTCAAGGGTCACAAACAAACTAATTCAGCTCTCCTAAACACACAAAAAGTAAAATAGAAGGAAATAGGAGAAGGAAAAAAAAGTTTTTCTGCTCAGTTTAGAGCTCTTGCAAGCAGCAGCCCAGCGTGGCCACCATCTTGCCCCTTCCTTCCTTCCTTCCAGCTCACCATCTCCGAGTTGGTGAGCACCACATCAAGGATTGCATTCTGCCTGGTAGGTTCCTCAACAAGCTGCATCAGTAGACAGTCTTGGAAGATACATATATACATATATACATAGATACTTTTGGCAGATAAGGGCTGCCAGGCCCATCCAGTCTGCCCGTTTATGTTACCTGACAAAGCGGCCAGTGACCCTATCTGGTCATTGGCTTAGCTTTTTCTTCTTATCTCTAATATTCCTTTATTCCTGTCCCATGTATGTTTGAAACCTGTCACCATATAGGTGGCCACCACTTCCTGGGGCAGGCTATTCCATGCATCCACCACCCTCTCCGTAAAAAAGAGCTTCCTGACATTTCCCCTTATGTGGCTACCCATCAATCTCATGTCATGTCTTCTTGCTCTGGCACTACTTTTAAACTGGAATATGTTGTCCCCTTTCACCTTGTTCATGCCCTTGAGGTATTTGAACATTTCTATCATGTCATCTCTCTCCCTCCTTTGCTCCAGCATGTACAAATTGAGGCCTCCGACACTTTCCTTGTAAGGCTTGTGGTGTAGACCCATCACCATTTTGGTCACCCTCATCTCTGTTTTGTCAATGTCCTTACGAAGGTGTGGCCTCCAGAACTGGACACAGTACTCAATGTGAGGCCTCACCAGGGTCTTGTACAGTTGAACTATTACCTCTCTCCTTCAGCTTTTGATTTCCCCTTCCAATATACCTCAACATCCCAGTGGCCTTCCCCACCACCTTGGCCGTCTGCCTTGTGGCATTTAGGTTATCTGTGATTATGACCCCTAAGTTCCTCTCCTCCTTAGTAACTGACAACAGCTCCCCTCCCAACCTGTAGCATGCTCCAGGGTTCCTGCTCCCCACGTGCATGTTTTGCACTTCTTTGCATTAAACCTTAGTTGCCACTCCTCTGCCATCTCTCCAATCATTCCTGGTCCTTTCTCATCCTTTCCACCCCCACCGGGGTATCCACCCTGTTACAGATCTTGGTGTCATCTGCAAACAGGAAAACTTTTCCCTCTAGCCTGTCTGCAATGTCACTGATGAAGACTCTGAAAAGGACCAGCCCCAGAACTGTCCCTTGAGATACCCCACTGGTCATCTCCCTTTCCTCCGATTAAGTTCTGTTTACCACGACCCTTTGTTTTCTATCCCTTAACCAGTTTCCAATTCAGTTTACCATCTTGTGCCCCATCCCCAGGCTACCTAGCTTGTTGACCAGTCTCCTATGTGGGATGGTACCAAAGGCTTTGCTGAAATCTAGGTAGGCAATATCTGCTGCCCCCCCCCCGGGTCTACTGCCTTTGTCACCCAGTCAAAGAAATATATTAGGTTAGTTTGACAGGACCATCCTGCTGTGAACCCATGTTGCCTGGGATCCAACACCCCCAGGGCTTCTAGGTGCTCCACTATTCTTTCCTTGAAGAGTGTCTCCATTATCTTTCCGACTACAGAGGTTAGACTAACTGGCCTGTAGTTCCCTGCATCTTCTTTACTACTGCTCTTGTGAAGAGGGACAACATTTGCCCTTCTCCAGTCCTCTGGGACCACTCCAGTGTCTAGGGACTCATTGAACAGGGCTGCCAGAGGAGCTGTCAGTTCAATTCTCAGTTCCCTTACGATCCTGGATGCATGTCATCTGTACCCATGGCTTTGTCCACCTTCAACACTGCAAGATCTTCTAGGACCCTCTTCTCTGTGAACGGACTGGTGTTTACCTCCTTACCCTTTGTTCCTTTAAAGTCTAGCTGTGGAGGCAGCTCATGACTCTGTTCAGGTGGTTTTAAAATAATTTTTTTCACAGTTTTACTAGATGCAACCTCTCTAGACTACTATGTTTAATGAATATCTTGTTTGGTAAGAGGTCATATCAGCTCTATTGGCTGAGTAAATTCATATTCAGGATTTTCATATTTTTAGATTGACCTCTAAATCATTGTAAGGTGTAGCTATTTGATATAAGACTGCTTGTTTGGTTAAATTGTAGTTATACCCCCATATTCATCATCACTATGTTGGACTTTATTCTCTCTGTTCCATTAGATGGATCTTTGTACATGTGATGTCTAATACATGGATAGGTACTGTGTACATTGTATTGATAAAATGCAATAAACATAAAGTAAAAAAAAAAAAAGTCTAGCTGTGGGCCCTGCACATGCCCTTCCACAGTGAAGACTGAACAGAAGTATTCATTCAGGATCGCTGCTTTCTCCCCGTCTCCCTCTACTATCTCCCCTGGCTCCTCGAAGCTTAGCTACTACCCCCCTCCCTTTGCATTCCTTCTCGCTAATATACCTGAAGAATGTCTTGTCTCCTTTTTTAACTGATTGAGCTATTCTTTCTTTTGTTTGCACTTCAGCATTTCTTGCTGCTTTTCCTGCCTATCTCAGACACTTCTGGTACAATTTTTGGTCTCCTCTTTTTTTGTCTCCTTATAATTCCTGAAGGTTAGCCTCTTGGCTGTTACCTTTTCACCTGCCCCCCTTGAGAACCAAAGTGGTTTTCTTCTCCTTTTACCCTTGTCTATTGACTGAACACATTGTTTTGTGACCTCCTTGATATGTGCCTATTTCTCCTCAGTGTCACCTCAATCCCCCATTTCCAGGGTTTCCCTAAGCAGAAGTTCCATCCTGGTAAAATCCACCCTTCTGAAGTCTAAGACTCTTGCTTTTGTATGGGTTGACTGAATCCCTGTGTCCACCTTGAACCACACCATATGGTGGCCACCTGACCCTAACTGACCTTCCTCCTTGAGCCCTGTTATCCTGTCCCCATTGGTCAGTACCAGATCCAGGGTTACCCAGTCTCTAGAATACCTGCACCAGTTGCCTAAGGTCAGCCCCTCAAGGGAGTCAACAAAGTCCCGTGCCCTGACTGAGGCCCCTGCTGGAATGGACCAGTCTGTTTCCAGCATGTTAAAGTCTCCCATCAGCAGTACCTCTCCCTTTGCTGCAGCAGTTTGCCAGTTTCTTCTGCCTGAGCTGGGGATCTGTAAATTACCCCTGTGCGAGTGGCTCTTCCAATGCCTGGCTCAAGGGTGACCCAAACGTCCTCCATTTGCTCATGCCTGTTCTGAATTTTGGTTGCCTTGATGCTATCTTTGATGTAGAGGGCAACCCCACTCCCCTTTTTACCTTTCCTGTCTTTTCTGAACAAGGCATAACCCAGCTGTGGTTCCTGGTGTACCATGTTTTGGTTATGGCCACTATGTCCAGATCAACCTCCATCATTACAGCCATCAGGTCTGGGACCTTGTTCCCCAAACTGCGGGAATTCATGTGCATGACTTTCCATGGAAAGTGGCATCTTTTTGTCCCCTCCTTGTGTTTTGCCTGTTGCATCATCTTACTATTACTGGCATATTCTATGTGGTGCTTACCTTTTACTACCTTTCTGGTTACTTGTGGTCTCTGTCTTTTTTGTTAACGATGATATCATCTGGCCCTGTGCGCAGCTTTTTCTGCCCTGTGGTACTGGTGTATCTACCCCTGGCATAACATCCTGGTCCTGCTTGACGTGTGCCCTAAACTGTGGGGGAGGGCTGTCTTAATCTCCCTGCTCCTGACAGTCCCTCCCCAGTGGTTAGTTTAAATGCTTGCTCAGGAAGCACTTAAACCTCTCACTGAGGACAGCTGTTCCCTCCCCGGAAGGATGCAGACCATCTTTCTTGTACAGGCGTGCATCATCCCAGGTGGTACCCCAGTCCCCAGTGTAGCCAAAGTTGTTTTCCCCAAACCAGTCCTTCAACCACTTGTTGATGCATTGGTTTCTTTCCCCTCTCCTTCCCCTGACTGGTAGCACCTCTGAGAATGTAACAGAGTTAGCTACCTCCCCCATGTGCCTACTCAAATCCCTAAAATCCTCCTGAACCTTCTCCAAGCTAGTCCTGTCATTGGTTAGGTCATTTGTCCCCAGATGGACAATGATGCCAGCCCCCCCCCATAACCACAGCCTTAGTGATCCTGTGAATCTGCTCCCCCTCCCTCAGAGCTGTGCTTTCTGGGAGACACTTTAAGTCCCTCTCCATCTTGATGTCTGTTCCCAGTCTCATACCCTGAACTATTAAGTCCCTCACCAGAAAAAGCTTCCTCCTCCTCCCCTGGGTGTCTCAGCCCCATTCCCTGAGCCCCCTCCTGGTGGACCTGCTCATCCTCCCTGGTCTTAACCTTGGGTTCCCTTTCAGGGCTGTTCCTCTCCTTGAGAACATTGTATTTGTTCCTTAGTAGGACCGGGTGAGGGATGTGCTTGAGCTCCACCTTTCTCAACCTCCCTGAGCCCACCATAGTCCATCCAGCCCTCTGTCTTGGCAACCTCCATGGCAGTGGCTGGTTGTATGGTGGTCCATGGGTGGGGGTGAAGATTTCCAGTACTCCTGCCAGCTGTGCACGGAGCCTGGCCAGCTCCTCCCTCACCCTAGAAAGGTGCCTATAAATGGGGCAGCACCACAGTTCCCAAAATGTTCTTCTGAATACCGCTGCTCCACACCCACTGTACTGCACCACTCCTTGTGCCATCCTATGTACTCCTAATGTATGTTCTTCTACCTCTCTACCTATTTTGTGTGTTTTTTTCTTTCTTTGTTTTTTGTGTGTTTGTTTGTTAATGTATCCTATGTGGGAGGCTTGACCCACCCACTCTCTAGGGTCGACACCTGTAAAGGAAGGGCTAACCCTGGGGTGGGTGGGTTGCGGGGTGGAAGGGCGGAACTAACACAGCTCCCTAGTCAGAAGCAATCAGCTCTTCATGCTTCCAATTCAGCTGTACTGGCCTAGACTCTTGGGCCAAGAAATTCAGCCAAATGAAGCAGGCTTAGCAAACACAAAACTATGTCAAGTCACACACCTGTAACCTGATGCGAGCTGAATGGAGACACCTCAGGCTAGAAGTTGCTAGAAGCCTTAGAATGCTGGTTTCAAACAAAGCAAGCCCTTGAACAGCTTGGGCCAAGAAATTCAGCCAAATGAAGCAAGCTTAGCAAACATAAAACAATTTTAATTCACACGCCTTTAACCTGATGCCTGCTGAATGGAGACACCTCAGGCTAGAAGTTGCTAGAAGCCTTAGAATGCTGGTTTCAAACCAAAGCAAGCCCTCAAACTGCATGGGCCAAGAAATTCAGTCAAATGATGTCCAGTAAAGTCTGATTCCTAGCACACTTGTCCACTGGGACCTCCCAATCGATGTCAGGCAAGTTCATGTCACCCACCACCACGACTTCCCCCTTTGCTTCCCCTCTTTTAAGTTCCTTCTTGAGTTCTCTGTCCCTTTTCTCCCCTTGTCCTGGAGTCCTGTAGATCACCCCAAGTGCACTCTCCTACCTTAGGCTGCTGGGAGTTGCACCCACACTGACTCAGCTTCCCCACTGCTGCCCGTAATACTTCCATCTTCTGCCATGTCAATGCTCTCCTTGACAAAAAGGGCAACTCCCCCCCACACCAATTCTTCTATCCTTCCTGACCAGTGAATACCCAGGAACCATCATCTCCCAGTCATTCTTATCTGTGACCCATGTTTTTGTGATGGCCACTAGGTCTGCTTCAGTGTCTGCCACCAGTGTCTAGCGCTCACTAAGTTTGTTGCCTAGGTGCAGAATAGCAAAACATGTGAGCCATGATTTTCTCCCAATTTATGAGAGTGTTTCTCAGCAGGAAAACCAAAGAACCATTAAAAAAAGTGAAACAAATCTCAAGCTAGTAACAAGTTTCTTAGCTGATGCTGGAGAAAGCCACCAGATAACTGACATTCCTGTCAGTGAATTGGATCTATTGATAGTGGATTTCATCTATAAACTTAAACATATTGATGGGACTCAGTATGAACTGAGCACAGTTCAGGGAATACGAGGCAGCATTGACCGGCACCTACTGAGAGAGAGTGAGAGAGAGAGAGAACTATGAGCATTCAATATTTCATAGAAGTACCACAGAATTTAGAAAGGCTTTGGCAACCTTATTTGCCAAACAGATACCAAAGAACTTCTAAGTGACCTGACTGCCTGACTGGTTCCCTGTCTATTAATCAATCAATCAATCAATCAATCAAAATCTTTATTTATTCAGGCAAACATCATTGAGCATAGCTCATTTACAAGATGGACCTGAGTGGTCATAACAATAAAGGTTACAAATTTTACACAAAACCATGGTACTGAATAAACACAAATACAATCATTTATGAATGAGACAGATATACAAATATTTACATATATACAAGGCAAAAATGACAATAAACCTAAATCATATTAAAGGAGAGAAACAAACAGTATAGTAGGGATAAAGCTCGGATAGTTGGACTTGGGTGGGCATATATGTATGAAGTTTGTCGGATAATGAGCTAGAAGAGCGATAGATAAATAGGTGGGAGCTTAAAAGGGGGTGGGGAAGGAGGGGTGTGGGAGGACTAGGCCTTGTGGAAGCAGTTGCATGATTCTGGGAATAGACTGGTATACAGCTTTTGAAGGATGTTAAAGGAATGAGGGTATCCAGTTTCAATGTCTTTGAAGAGAATTCCAGATAAGTGCTAGGGAATAGCTGATTGCAGCTCTTCCATACCGGGTGCAGGTGATAGGAATCTTCAGCATGATCAGTTTATTGATCCTCAGGGTGTAAGGCCTGGATGTGATCCGGTTGAAACAGTCTGAGATGTAGGAAGGGAGTTTGTTTGTCAGAGCTTTGTAGATCCAGATAGCCGCATTTTTATTTCTTCTGTGTTGCAGGGATGTCCAACTGACTGCATTGTAGAGAGAGCAATGATGGGTGCTGGAGGGAAGATCTGTAATGAATCTAATAGCTCTATGATACAAGGTGTCTAATTTATTTAAATGGGAGAGGGAGCAGTGGCCATAGAAGAAGTCAGCATAGTCAATGAGGGACAGGAATGATTCTGCCTTGGACATTGATACTGCTCTATTCTTCTTCCATGCCATATTTATGCACACCTGGAACATTCACACCCCCTCTCAGAAAGTCCAGGATTAAATGCTTTCACCACCATTGGGTTACACCTGACCTTATCAATGTGTGCAAGTCACATGACCTAGCTTGAGCACATTACAAATCCTCCCAATCCCTGTCTGACCTCCTGTCCTAGAAGTCACTCAGGAATCCCTACACAAAGGCTGACCATACTGCAAAGGCTCACTACTTCAAGTCAAACCTTCAGTCTAACCTTAACTCCCCCTCAAACTTCTGGCAGGTTATACACTGTCTCTTTGATTCCCTGACCTAGTCCACTACCCCTGCTCTTTTGGTGGATAGCTCACTGGTTTCTGCCCCTCCCTCAGTGGATGCTAACTTTAATAAATTCTTTACCACCTATGATATAACCTCTCCTTCATCTCCTGGTCACTTCCCCTCCTGTCCCATGCTAACTCCCCACTGTCTTAGCCTCCTGAAGGCTTCCATTTCCCTCCAGTTTCTCCCCATGAAGTCTTCCTCACCCTCACCTCCTTTAACCCCTCTAAGTCCAGCCCTGATGGGTTGGACCCCAAATTTCTACATATCTCTGCTCCAGTAATCACCTCTCCACTTGCTCACATTTTTGAACCTCTCTTCTCCCTCATTTCTGTCCCTCAGGCCTGGAAAGTTGCAAAGGTTTTACCTCTGCACAAAAGGGGTGACTCCTTCCTCCCCTGGCAACTTCTGGATGATTTCACTCCTTCCCTCTCTTGCAAAGCTGCAGGAGACTGTTGCCTACTCTTGGCTTGCCAACTGCCTGTACTCCTCTAAATTCCTCTCCCCCTTCCAGTCTGGCTTTAGGAAGTACCACTCGACTGCCTCATCCCTGCTGCAAGTAACTGACTCTGTCTTCACTGGGTGGATCAGGGACATATCACTACAGCAATATTCATCCCTCTGGCCAAAGCCTTTGACTTGGTGTCCCACCCTCTTCTCCTCAACAAACTGAGCTTGGCTGATCTCTCAGCACCCACTGTGGACTGGTTCCACTCATACCTCATGGCCATCAACAGTCAGTATTAGTGGGTGGTGTCATGTCTCCTCCCCTCACCATCCTAGCAGGGGTCCCACAGGGCTCCATCCTGGGCCCTTTCCTGTTTTCAATCTTCCTAGATGACCTCCCATCTACGTGCGTCTCTTCACATATCCACATGTATGCAGATGACATGGTCCTTTATGCCTCTGGACCTTTGGCCTCAGCTGTGGAGAGGCCGCTCCAACATGACTTCCACAACATACTGTGTTGGTTCCACACCAGCCAACTCTGGGTCAGCACAAATAAGATTATGTCCATGAGTTTTGGCACCAGACAGAAACTGGCCAGGCTGTTGCCCTCTTCTGTTTTCTCCACATTGGATGACACCCCTCTGGAGGTTTCCCTGCCTTCAAGTATCTTGATAGCAACCTTGATGTCTCTGCCCAAATTGATACCATCCATATCAAAATTCACCCTAACCTCGGTGCCCTGTACTACAATAAGGACTGTTTCTCCCTCCAGGCCTGGTGGGAGCTGGTAATCAAAATGGTTCTCCCAGTCTTCGACAACACGGATGTAGTCCATGGCACTGCTCCTTCTTCCTGCCTTGCCAGACTGGATACCCTCTGCAATGCCTTCTGTCATTTTGCTACAAACTCTCCCCTTCCCCAACTCATCATTGCTTCCTCTATTCCTCCCTCTCCATGCTCCTGCTACCAGTCCGTCATCAGTCCTACTGTGCCTCCCTCATTGCCAAATACTGGTTTGGATCCCTTCCCTCCTACCTTTCCTCAGTCATCTCTCCTGCCCCATCCTCTTCTTACCGTCTCTGCTCCAGGGATTCCCGTACCTTCTTCATCCCCCAGCCTCACTCCTCTGTAGGAGAAGCTGCTTTCTTCTAGTGCCTCCCTTCCCTCTGAAACCAGCTCTCCTCTCCCCTATGCCTCTCCCCCATACTTCCTACTTTTAGATGCCAACTAAGACCTCTCTCTACTCCCTCCCTGTTCTTTCCAACCCCTCATGACTTTTAGCCCTCTCTCCTCTCACTCTCCCTCGTTTGGTGCCCCCACCATTACTATAGCTATCGTGACTTCACCCTCGGTCTGTCTTTAGACAATTCTAGCACTGTCACCTTCCCTATCAGGTACTGTGCACTTTTACTGACTCTCTCATGACTGTCCATATATTATTACATTATACAGTACTGTTGATTTTACTTGTGGTATCCATGTGCTCCTACCTCTGTAATGTCACCTATGTAACCACCATTTGTTTTATTGTAATTCTTATTTTCTCTGTATTCCTCCCCCCCTTCCGCTGAGTCACAGCTGGAAACAAGTCTCAGTGTGCCTTTCCCGGTTAAAATAAATAAATAATAAGCTAAAACAGAAATATCTTACAAAGCTTGGCAAAGGTAATAAACCCCAGAGATTGGAGGCACTAACCTCCGCTGACATAGACAAGCTGTACAGTAGAAGCCCCTCTGACTAAATAACCCAACAGATCTTTTAAATCTGATCTTTTTTAATAATGGTCTGTACTTCGCTCTGCAAACCTCAGAACAGTATGTTTTAACAAGCATTTGACAATGCTGAATGTTGCTTACTTACAAAGAAATCTGCAGCAGTCCCCATAGAGCTCTGTTGAATTCGCTCACTCCCCCTCTCTCACTCGCTCATTCCATTTCTCCCGGTGCTGCAGGCTTCTCTTTTGTACTGGGCTCCAGCCTGCATTGGTGCCTTTTTCTGCCCACAAAGAAATCTGCAGCAGTCCTGACAGAGCTCCGCTGAGCTCGCTCACTCCCCCTCTTTCACTTGCTTGTTCTGTTTCTCCCGGTGCTGCAGGCTGCCCTTTTGTACTTGGTTCCTGCCTGCATTGGCACCTTTTATCTGCCCACAAAGAAATCTGCAGCAGTCCTGATAGAGCTCCATTGAGCTCGCTCACTTCCCCCCCTCTCTCACTCATTCATTCCTTTTCTCCCACCACTGCAGGCTGCTCTTTTGTACTGGGCCCCGTCTGCATTGATGCCCTTTTCTGCCCACAAAGAAATCTTCAGCAGACCCGACAGAGCTCCATTGAGCTCGCTCACTCCCCCTCCCTCACTCACTGGTTCTGTTTCTCCCAGCGCTGCAGGCTGCCCTTTTGTACCCTTTTGCACTGGGTTCCTGCCTGTGCCTTGGTGCCTCTTTCTGCCCACAAAAAAATCTGCAGCAGTCCCGACAGAGCTCAGTTGAACTTGTTCACTCCCCTCCTCTCTCACTTGCTCGATCTTAATCTGTCCCAAATGCTGATTTCCCACAGCGACCGCACTATTCTGCACCAGAAGCATGAAAACACATTTTGGCCAGGATGTGAAAAATGACAGCTATATTGTTCATGAGGAGGTGTGAAAAATGCCAGTGTTGAAAATATGGTGTGAAAATATTACAAATTTGCAAAGTTACAAGGGTGCGTGGAAACGCTCATAACAGAGTCATTTTATGGACTTTCATCACAAAATTTTCAACATAGGCATTTTAGGACCTCTGCTCATGAACAGTGTCACTGTGATTTTTTTAATGTGTTCTGAACACTGATTTCCCACAGCGACCACGCTATTCTGTGCCGGAAGTGCGAAAACACATTTTTGCCTGGATGTGAAAAATAACAGCTGTACTTTTCATAAGGAAGTGTGGAAAAATGGCAATGTTGAAAATCTGGAGTGAGAATATTGCAAATTTGTGAAGTTATGAGCGTGCATAGCAACTGCACAATGCATGCTTGTAAAACAGTCATTTTGGGGATTTTTCCACCAAATTTGCAACACAGGCTTTTTGAGAGCCTACCTCATGAACACTGGCACTGTCATTTCATTAATTAGTCTGCAAAATCACCTTTCTGGACAAAATAACACAATGACAGTGGCTGAATTCATGAGAAGGGGCCCAGTAACCCCATTTTGAAAATTTGGTGCCAAAATTCCCACAAATGCCTGAGATATGCACCAAAGTTGAAAAAACCCTATTTATGCCATTATATAGCTTACCGGCATTTCTTCAGTTTGCGGTCAGCTTTGAAGAGTGCAGACGTGTTCCTGGTCCACCAAGATCTGCACGCTGGGCTCCAGAGGTAAGTATGGGGTGAGGGGTGTGGGGCGACAGGTGCGTAAGAGGGTGGTGAGGGCTCGGGCGGGCGCTGGACTCAACCAGGGACTGTTTTCTGTTTGACGGGTTAAAAAAAACATGGCAGTACTGTTTTTTTTTCAGGGACATTTGGCATGCTGGGGTGGGCTCCAAGCATGCCACCTGAGTGTTTTTTGGGGGCTGTAGCCAGTAGGGATTGGGCACCTCAGCACACCCTACAGGGGGGAATGCTGAGGGAGTTTGGGCACCCCCCCTCAGCATACAACAAATTGGGGTTGGGAGACATTCTGCCAATGGGGTGTCGGCTCCCCCATTGGCAAATTCAACTGGGAAGGGGGGACTGAAGCTGACAGGGATTGGGTGCCCCATCGGCAAAGAAAGGGAGGGCATGATGCTGAGGGGGATTGTGCACCCCCTCGGCATGCAATAGAAACTTGGATGTGGGGACATTATGCTGACAGGGACTGGGCTCCTCATTGGCAAACTGGGTCAGGGGCATGCAAGGTACCACCCTGCAATGATGGGTCGCTCCCTCACTGCAGTGGAATGGCTGACGCTGCAATGACGAGGCAGCCCCTGATTGCAGCAGCTAAAATGTTTCAAGGTGGTGGCACGCTGGCTGAACTAGTGTCAGCAGTAGCGTGCCACCCTACTGGGGAAAGCAGGCCAAGCCTCAAAAGGCAGTGGGGGCATTGGCCATAACAGTGCATCACCTCCACAACCTGCTTCTGCTGCAAGCTGCCGCATCATGTTTCTTGTGCATGTGCGCAAGAAACATAAAAAAGGTCGATATTCAGCTACTTATGGATACTGACAGAAATATTTACAATACAATGAGATAGAAATATGTACTGGTGACAACCCCTAAGACATCAGTACAGCCAAGCCACGGATGTATCAGAACCTTGCAAACCACAGCAGTCATTGCATACAAACTGTAAAAATCATGGGATAGACAAAAGTACACCCTAACAATAGAGAAGAGAGGGTGAGCCACAGGTCAATTAGGGGCTTTGGTAGATGCTGTAAGTAGGTAAAAATAGGCAGACTAGATGGGTCGGGCAGTCCATGTCTGCTGACAAATTCTGTTTCTATGTATGAATCTCAGAGACCTGAAGAAATGCAAGCAACTGACACCCTGTTCTACCTTGCCCCAAAACTAAATCACAAGGTTGGTGTCTCCCCTTTGGTACAGAACCATGGTGGCTGGTGAGAGTAAAATCAGGGGAATGCTAAAAATCGATGAAAACTTTGGTTGGTCTCTCAAATGACAAGCACACAGCTAATCATTCAACATGGTAAACTGCCATACAAAGACGTTGCCCCAACTGAAGTGCCATAGGCGTCAGTCATAGATCACTACAGTCAACTAACAACTACAGCCACCTTTGCAATGAAAAAACACAAAACAAAAATGAAATTCCATGATAATTAGTGGAGAAAGCAGTGCATCAACTGCAAGTTGCTTCACTATTAACAACGCTACCATGAAGAAGCTAAATTTGATGAGGAAAGCCACAGCTTTGAGTGACATAATCAGCTTCTCCCCTCTTTGGAGACAACTGTTTATTCCAACAGAGAATTAATCTTAAAATCAACTATTGTGCTAGCCAGAGGAAGCAGAAAATTGCAGTTATCTCTGATTCAAGTGACTATGATGAATGAGAAAGGTACTTGTTTCTCACCCCAGGAATTTTGGGTTCAGATGCCCTGAGGAAGAGGAGTCAATGTAAATGAGCAGGAACATTGGCCAGTCAGAAGAGAGAGGAGCGCTGCCTGCAGTCAGCCTGTAGGACCTCAGAACTTTTTCTCCACTAACCTGGCAACACTGACCCAGAGCACTCTCTCTTCTGTACCTTCAGAGATCTTCCTGTGGGTTTTTTATTCATTTGAGTATTGCCTTTACATTTTTAAGGTATTTATTGTATTTTTTTCTCATTTTTTCTGTGGCTGCACTTTGATTCCTTGCAGCCATGGACTTTTTATTATTTTTCCCACGTCTGCGTTGTTTCTGAGGCAAAGGTTTACCGTGTTTATGTTAAATCAGCGGTTTTCTTATTTTCTTCAATAGTTTTAGTGCATAGAGTTATTTTTCTCACATTTGCATGATTTTTTTCTGTTTTAAGTCATACCGTTGTGGTATTTTTTTACCCCACGCGTGTGCTTTTTCTGGCTATTTTTTTCCAGTAATTTAAATTATTCTAGCAGTAAACTAGAGGGTTTCTCTGCGTCATCTCTCAGGGAAACCTGTCTTTGTTGTGTAGTGTGCTTCTGTTGGCAAGAGGTGTGGAGGTTGTTACTGTCATTCCATACCACAATTGTGGGGAAAAAAGTATTTCTTTTAATTGGACATATATTGGCTTATTGTTTTTGCCAAATACACATTAGCATGGCCACCCAGTCTGCCTCCCCCTCCTCTAAAAGTGCTGAGGGGGGATAGTAGTAGTAATATATTTTATTTAAAAAAAAAACATGACTTGGATAAAAACTCCATTGAGCGAACTCATTTTTAAGGAGGTCCAAAGTACATTCATACAATTTCCATTCTTACTACTTTCATACATAAATAACATTTGTAGATACAAATTGTTTTTATAGAAATAGCACTACATAAAGTCTATAGGAAATTATACAATCAAGATAATCTATAAATTTAAGTTATTGCAGAGAGGCAACATAGTAAAGGAGCATGGCTTTGTTCATTGAATCATATTTTAATGTACTTTTTTTTGTTTAGTAAAGTAGGGTTTCGCAATTTAATAGGGATTGAGTTCTAGACTACTACACCCCATGTCTTACTGAGTCTCCCAATTTCTAATCTAACTCTGGGGACATTAAACTCTATACCATTGGAGGATCTCAAACTTTGTAGAACAGGTCTCATTATGAAAAAAGTCCTTGATGCATTGAGGAACTGTACCTTTCAGGATATTTTAGCATAAAAAGTGAAATATGTAGGTCCCTTTTATCTCTTAATCTCAACCAGTTTAGTTTTTGGTACAATTGACAATGATGCATTCTACAATGTGCATCCAGCACATAGCGGGCCAGCCTATTATAGGCTGAATCGATTGTATCCAGTAATGTTCCGGAGGCTCCTACCTCAAGTCAACACAAAAAAACAGATAAGTCCTCTAAGGACCCTAATGAAAATAAGTCTGATAAAAGTAAAAATTCTAGCCAAGCCTCTAAAAGACAAAGTGAGCAGGGTTCTGAGTCAGTCCCTGCTAAAAAGACAAAGAAAGATAAGCACACCACTGCCCCTCCCCCTGAAAGGCATAGGGAGACAGCAGTGGTTGGCAAAAATATGCCCTTTGCAAATGAAATGGCTAAATCTTGGCATGTACTGTATATCAGACTTTACAATCTATGGGCAATATTATCTCGGCTCCTTCGGGGTCTAGTACTCCTCTCCATGACTCTGGGTACACCCAGGGATTTTATTATGAGGGAGAGGATGATGAAGAAGTTCTACAGGGTGACCCATTAGACCCAGATGGTCACACTGGTGGTGATTTACCTGATGATAATAATGAAGTGTCTTCCCATTTTACCTTTGTTAAACAGATGGTGGACACCCTGGAACTTCCCCTTCAGGACGACATCGAACAAGAGATGAGGGAAGACTATGTAGAAATGATGGGTTAGACGCCTTCAAAAAAATTGATTTTGCCCATACATAATACATTAAAAATAGTAACTTTTAAAATTCTGGAAACCCCTTCTTCTGCTTTAGGGGTGGACAGAAAGATTGAGAGGAAATACCAGCTTGGTAGACTCACTGCTGACTTTCTCTATACATATCCAGACCACAAAGGGGTGGTTTAGGTGGCAGCCTATGGCAAAGCTAATGTACCACTGTCTGCTCAGCTTCCAGAAAAAGAGTCAAAAAAATTGGATTCCGTGGGTAAAAAATCCTATACCACTGCTTCTTTGCTGTTATGCTTGTCCACTTACATGACATATGTAGCTAGATATCAGAGAGCTTTGTTGAAATCTGTCCTTGCTATGATGCATCATGAGGGAGACATTATGCTCAGGGATGTCTCTGAAACTGTTAAACTGGCCATAGAAGCTACTAAGTATCAGTTTCACATGGCTGTAGATAATAATGACACAGCCTCGAGGGTTATGGTGCAGGCCATTTCTCTCAGGCGGTTTGCTTGGTTAAGAACTACTAATCTCATTCAGGATACCCAATTACAGGCTATGGATTTTCCTTGTGAGAAAAATTCCCCTTTTGGAAATCAAACGGAGGCTTACATGAAAAGAATGGATAAGTATAAAACTACCTATAAGCATAACTCAGCTAAAGAGAATTCTGTGCCCCTCAGAAACCTCAAATGGGGCAGGGTAGGGGGTATTTTCTTAGGCATTCTATCTGATGGCGATGTCTATGGGTTTTTCTCAGATGAGAATTTTTTTCAGGGGAAGAGGTAGGAAAGGCCAGAGGAAAGCCAGCTCCATTCCTGTCCCCTCTGCTCAAATCAGACAACAGTCCTCCTGACTCCTCTTTGGTCGCCTCCCTTCTCCCAGTCGGGGGCAGGCTGTCCCACTACCTCCATCATTGGCAGCTCATCACCACAGACAAGTGATTGTTAGAGGTAATGGGTCAGTGCCTATCTCTTCAGTTCAGAAAATTCCCTTTCCTCCTAGGCTCCAAGCTCTCAAATCCTCTAACCCCAATGGAAAAACTGCTGTTGGAGATGGAGGTGAAGAAGCTTTTGGAAGTCGGAGCTGTGGAGAGTGCCCTTCTGCCAGTGGGGGAAAGGTCTCTATTTCAGGTATTTCCTTACCCTGAAGAAAATTGGGGAATACCTAAAGTACCTGAACAAGCACCTGTTGAAACCAAAGTTCAAAACGGGTACCTTAAATCAGGTCATTCATTCTCTGAAGCAAGGGGACTGGCTAGTCTCCCTAAATCTGAAGGACATCTATTTTCACATCCCAGTCAGGCAGTCCCACAGAAAATTCCTCAGATTCAGGCTGCCTTCAGGCCATTACCAGTTTGCAGCCATGCTGTTCGGGCTAAATTCCGCTCCCAGGGTTTTCACCAAGTGTCTGGCAGTGGTTGCAGCTCATCTCAGAACAGAAGGGATTTCTGTTTTACCCTACCTGGATGATTGGCTAATCGTGGCCAATTCTCCACAGGCAGTTGCAGAAGCCCCAAACCAGACAAAAGACACCTTGCAGTTTCTGGGCTTTATTATCAACAAAGACAAGTCCTACTTTCAGCCGGCCCAAGGGCTGCAATTCATAGGGCCAGAGTCCAACACATGGCAGGGGAAGGCTTTCCTTCCTGCAGACAGAATTCAGAATTTCCTCAGCCTGTTAAATTTCTTCATTCTAGGCCAGCCAAGGCCAGCCAGACACTTCCTCAGACTGCTCAGTCACATGGCCTCTATGACTGCAGTAGTCCCAGGCACCAGATTTCAGATGAGGGACAGTCAGTATCACCTCAGGTCTCACCGGTCTCAGAAAAAGGACTCCTTTGCAAAGTTAGTGTCAGTCAAATGAACCCTTCTTCAGGCTCTAGACTGGTTGAAGGAAGCAGAAAACCTCAGGGTAGGAGTTTCTTTCCAGATTCAGCAACCCTCCCTCCTAGGTTGGGGTGCCCACCTAGAGGACCAGTCCATAAGTGGCACCTGGACACCCAAAGAGTCCACACCCCACATCAAACTCCTTGAACTCAGAGCAGTGTTCTTGACCATCAAGGCTTTCGCCCCACTGCTCAGAGAACAGACTATTCAGATAAGAATGGACAATACCACTGCCATGTTCTATATCAACAAGCAAGGGGGGCACAAGGTCAACCAAACTCTGTACAGAGGCAATGAGGATTTGGTCCTTGGCTTACTCCCTGGTCACGTCTCTGTTGGACATTCATCTCCCAGGCAAGGACAGCACTTTGGCAGATACTCTAAGCCGCATCAGTCAGGGTCCCCATGAGTAGACCCTAAACAAGCAGGTCCTTGCCACAGTTTTCAGAAGGTGGGAGGGGTTCCAGACCTGGATCTATTTGCGTCCAGCCTTAACCACCAGCTACCACAGTACTGCTGCAGGCCCCCAGCTCTGGGGACCATCCCAGTAGAGGCTCTGATCCTGGACTGGGAAGGGAGGTTTTGGTATGTTTTTCCTCCCTTTCTCTGATTTACAGCGTCCTTCTCAAGCTCAGGGCTCAGCCGGCTGCCATGATTTTGGTGGCCCCAGACTGGGCGAGGCAACCCTGTTGTTCCCTTCTCCTCGCTTTGTTAGTCAGGAAGTCCATGAGATAGCCATCAACCCACAGTCTCCTGACTCTTCCCCAGACAGGGGTAGCATACCCCAATATCCAGTATCTTTTCCTCAAGGCCTGGTACTTGAGGAGTTAGAGTTTCCTGAATCCCAGTACTCTGAACAAGTCCTGAAAATTCTGCGATTGGCTAAAAAAAACCTAGCACTAGGAAGGCTTATGCTTCCAAGTGGAAAAGGTTCTGTCTATTGTGTAAAGATAAGGACATAGAGCCCTTGCGGGCTACTCCTCCTACCCTCCTGGATTACCTAGTTCACCTCCAGGCAGAAGACCTTAAAGCTTCGTCCTTGAAAGATCAGCTGGTGGACATCTTGGCTATCTTTCCACTGGAAAAGAAAACTCCGTCATTTCACAGCCCATTTTCAAGACATTTTTTCAAGGTCTGTTGCACCTTCAACCTCCTCTGAGGGAACCTGTCCATACTGGGGACCTGAACCTCTTTATAGTCAAACTCATGGAGCCCATGGTTACAGCTGATCTCAAGTATGTAATCTGGAAAACTGTTTTTTTGGTTGCCATCACCTCTGCCAGAAGGATTTCATAGTTGCAGGCCCTTTCTACATAACCTAACTACATCATTGCCCACAAGGACAAAGTAGTGCTTAGGACAATCAGAACATTTCTGCCCAAGGTGGTTTCCGAGCTCCACATTAACCAGTCTATCACCCAGCCAGTCTTTTTCACAGACAGGTCCACCCCAGGTGAATGCAAGCTACATAGTCTGGATATGAAAAGAGCTCTGACCTACTACTTAGAGCATACTAAGCAGTTCAGGGAGTTCCATACTCAGCTCTTTCTCAACTATGGTGAGGTAGGCAGAGGGAGACCAGCTACCAAGAGAACCATTTCCCACTGGATTGTCTCTTGTATCCAGTTCTGTTACAGCAAAGCTGGTAAACAACCCTCTCAGGGCCTCAGGGCCCACTCTTCTAGGAGCACTGCTGCCACAGGAGCAGCTGCAAGGGATGTCCCTTTGCTCGAAGTTTGCAAAGCAGCCACTTGGAAAACTGTACACACATTCACAAAGCACTACTGTCTGGATGTGCAGTATAGATCTGACGCCAGATTTTGAAGAGCAATGCTACAGAGCCTGTTTCCTAAGCAGATTTCTGTGCCCGCCTCCCAACTGTACTGCTTTGTAGTCTGCACCTGTCAATACATGCTGAAGAATTCCTGGGGTGAGAAGAAAAAAATTACTCACCATAATAATGCTGTTTCTTCCAAGGGATTCTTTAGCATTATTGACACTCCCACACATCCTCCCCTGCGAAACCTGTCTTGGGATGGTTCTGCTATTGTGTCTTAGCCAAATGTGTCTAGTTTCATTGTTTCTTTTTTTTACTTGTTTCATGATAGCGGTTTTGAATTTGCAGTTGTTACATTAACAGTGTTTTTTCTTCTGGGCACAGTTTTCACCCTTTTTTCGGAGTTGAAATAGTTCTGAGGTTCTTCAGGCTGACTGCAGGCAGCACTCTCTCTCTCTCTCTCTCTCTCTCTTCTGATTGGCCAATGTGCCTGCTCATTTACATTGAATCCTCCTCTCCGGGGCAGCTGAACCCAGCTGGCATATTGAAACATAGAAACATAGAAGTTGACAGCAGAAGGAGGCCGCTAGGCCCATCTAGTCTGCCCATTTGTTTTAGACCTATTTTGACACTCTAGTTGCCATTGTAGTAAGGGCTACCTTGTGTCTATCCCATATAGTCTTGAATCCCCCCACAATGTTGACCCCCACAACCTCTTGGGGCAGGCTGTTCCAGGCATCCATCACTCTTGCTGTGAAGAAAAACTTCCTGGTGTTGGTAGAAAACCTCCGTCCTTGCAGCCTGAGGTGATGTCCCCTGGTCCTGGATCCCTTCTTGAAGTAAAAAAGTTCCTGTGGCTGTACCTTGTTAATGCCTTTTATGTATTTGACTCTCTCTTCTCTTCTCCTGGGAGTGCATATTCAGTTCCCTAAGTCTTTTCTCGTAGGGCATGTACTGCAGACCCTGAATAATTTTTAGTCACCTTTCTCTGTACTGTTTCCACCCAATCAATGTCCTTCTCAAGGTGAGGCCTCCAGAACTGGACTCTATATTCTAGATGAGACCTGACCAGCGATCTATACAGCTGTAGTACCACCTCTCTGCTCCTGCTTATGATTCCCTTCCCAATACAGCCCAACATTCTGTTGGCCTTCAGAGTTGCCTTCTCGCACTGCTTACTAATCTTCAAGTTGTCTGAGATTATGATTCCCAGATCTCATTCCTGGTTTGAGGCTGCTAGTCTTTTGCCTCCTAGGTAATACTCCTTTCTTGGATTTTTCTTTCTTATGTGCATAACCTTGCACCTGTCAATAATGCAGTTGTTACATTAACAGTGTTTTTTCTTCTGGGCACAGTTTTCACCCTTTTTTCAGAGCTGAAATAGTTCTGAGGTTCTTCAGGCTGAATGCAGGCAGCAGGAATCCTTTGGAAGAAACAGCATTACTACAGTGAGTAATTTTTTCTTCACAACTTCCTGCCCATAGTCTTGTCCTATTCTTTACCCTTCCAACCTGTAACTGATGTAAAATGTGTAGAAAAATGGTGACACTTTTTTCTTTCTTCACACAGAGCCTTGTTTGATAGTGCTCTCAGTGACATAGAGTATGTGGAAGCGAACCAAACATGCAAGTAGGATAAGCTCTTCTTTTGCTTGTGACACTGAACTGATCAAAATAATATCTCTTAGCAGCCACACCATTCTCCCGATGTTGTAGTCTTATTAAATAAAAATAATTTTTTTTGTTGAAAATGAGATGCTGATTCTCAGATGGTTTGTGTTAGACTGATCATATGCTAAAAAGGCAATATATGCCCATGTATACACCATGGACAGGATTTTCAAAATGTGAGGCAGGGCTTATGTCCAGCCCTGTGTCATGATACTTTGGTTCTGATGGTGCACCAAACCCTTTCCCTGCAACTGCATCCAATTTTACAATCTCATCATGCTCAGTTGCAACAGTTTTCATGTATTATGGCAGCTTGTACCAAATATTTGGCACAAGCTCCGTAAAACAGACCCTAGGCGTGCCACAAGGTAGACCAGAAAAAGTTGGTCTACCTTGTGGCAAATTGCCGCACCGGATAGAAAATCCCATTAGATTGCCACAAGCCCTATGTGCTGTATTGTTGGTGCAACGAGGCTTGCGGTGATCAAACAGTTTTGAAAATCCCACCACATTGCTTGAGTAGTTATCTCAAGGTTGCCCCTGCAACCTCTCGATGCCTACACAGTTTTGTTGTGTATACGTGGCCATACATTATCCTCTATTTTTTAGCTGTTGCAACTAACAAACTTTGTTCTGCAAAAGGAGCAAGCATTGGCCAACACCACTCATACTGGCTTGCATGTATTTGCTGTGTAGATAGTACAGCAGTTAAAATTAACAAATTAAAACCCAGAGTTTCAATAGTGAAATTGTCATGATTGAGTAAGGAAGACAATCGCACAAACACTGTTGTTTTCTTAGACTGTGAGACTGAATTGTCAGGATATTTTTATTACTCAGCATATGAACATGACAGGTGTTATTTATGAAATCCAACCTGAAACATGATTTTGTGGACGAATGCAAATACAGGTTTAGAAGGGGGATTTGAAAATGACACCTGCTGTGCTTATGAGGTTGGTTAAAAAAAAAAGAATATGTTGAAAATGTGGGTTCAAGATGTAAGAAAATTTGCAACATTATGAGTAAACGCTGAAAAAGTTCAATGTTTCTTCATAACTTTTTTGTTTTTATGTTGGTTTACGCAAGCATGCAAAAGCAACATTTTGTAGTCGTAGCACTGTGCTAGCACTTTCAAAGGTGTGTCAGTGTTGTGGTGAATCCAAGGGACGCCTTAGCCAGTGCGTCCCTCAGCCGCCAACCAGTGAGCATGCTGCTGGTGACAGCAGTTTCAGAGAGTGCCAACTTGAAAGAAATCCGCTGCTGCAATGACAGACAGGCTCATCATTGCAGTGGTAGATCTGACATGCCTCCCCTATGTGCCTTGCCTGGTGAAACATTTTAGTAAACATGGCGGCGGCTCTTGCCGTCCACCTCTCACAATCCCTAGGAAGCTGACTTCGGGAGTGCCCAGTCCTCCTGTCAGCATGCCCTCTCCCCAGTTCAATTTGTTTGCCAATGGGGGTGCCCAATCCCCGTCGGCATAATGTTCCCCTAGTTTAATTTGTCTGCTAAGGGAGGTGCCCAGTCCCCCTCGGCATCATACCTCCCCCCAAACACAGACACACTTTCTTTGCCAATGGCATGCCCAATCCCCGTCAGCTCCAGTCCCCCCCACAAACAACCCAGGGGGCACACTGGGAGCCCAACCTGGCTTGCCCAGTGTACTACCTGAAAAAAAGAAAACCTTCCCCCGAAGTGTTTTTTTTTGTTATTATTTTGACCTGTAAACAAGAAAATGGTCCCTCGCTGTCTGTGGCGCCCCCTCCCCCAACCTGCAGCCACCCTCTGCACACCCTGCCTCCCCATACCCCCCCCTTACCCTATACTTACCTCTGGAGGTTGGCGCGGTGATCTTCGGTGGAGCGGGAACACGTCTGCATTCTTCAAAGCCGACCGCGAACTAAGGAAATGATGGTAAGCTGTATGACGGTATAAATGGGGGGGGGTCAACTTAGGTGGATATCTTGGCCATTTTTTTTACTTTTGGCTCCAAATTTTCAGCATGGGGTTCTTGGGATCCCACCTCATGGAATCAGTCACTGTAATTTCGTTATTCGGTCCTGAAAGGTGATTTCGCGGTCACTGCACGGAATCACCTTTCGGGACTGATTAATGAAATGACAGTGTCACTGTTCATGAGGTGGGCTCCCAAAAAGCCTATATTGCAAATTTGGTGTAAAACTTCCAAAATATGACTGTGTGATGAGTGTGCATTGCGCTGTTTCTGCACACACTCGTAGCTTTGAGAATTTTTAATAATTTCTGTCCAGATTTTCATCATTGTCATTTTTTCATACCTCCTTATGAACAGTACAGCTATCAGTTTTTGCATCCTGCCTGAAATGTGTTTTCTCACATGTGGCGCTCAGGGGAGCGATCTCTGTGGGAAATCAACATTCGGGACAGATTAGGAAAATCACGGTGACATCGTTTATGAGTGGAGGTCCCAAAATGCCTATGTTGAAAACTTGGTGAACAAATTCTTCAAAAATGACTGTGTCATGAGCGTGCATTGCGCAGTATCCATGCATGCTTGTAACTTCGAAAATTTTTTATATTTTCACTCCAGATTTTCAACATTGCCATTTTTTCACACCTCCTTATGAACAGTACTGCTGTCATTTTTCACATCCTTCCTGAAATATGTTTTCACACATGTGACACACGATGGGCACGGTCGCTGTGTGAAATCAACTTTTGGGACAGAGTAACAAAATCACAGTGCCGCTGTTAATGAGGAAAGGTCCCAAAATGCCCATGTTGAAAATCTGTTAAAAAAATCCTCAAAATGACTGCATTATGGGTGTGCATTGCGTAGTATCTATGCATGCTCGTAAGCTTACAAATTTTTCATATTTTCTCTCCAGATTTTCAACATTGCCATTTTTTACACCTCCTCATGAACAGTGTAGCTGTCATTTTTCACATCCTGCCCAAAATGTGTTTCCGCACCTATGGCTCCCAATAGAAATATAGAAACATAGAAGGTGATGGCAGATAAGGACCGCAAGGCCCATCCAGTCTGCCCATTTTTTTTCTACCTTATGAATGTGCCATAGGCCTTTGCTCTGTCAATGGCCCATCTATTAATAATCATCTGTATTGCTCCCTTATGCCTATCCCATGCCTGTTTGAAGCCCTGCACTGTATTCATATCCACCATTTCCTGAGGTAGGCCGTTTCATGCATCCACCACCCTTTCTGTGAAAAAGAACTTCCTCACATTACCCCTTAATCGGCCTCCCTCTAATCTCATGCTGTGCCCTCTTGTCCAGCTATTTTTCTTATATTGAAACATGTTAGACTCTTTCACCTTGTTAATGCCTTTAAGGTGCTAGGATGTTTCGATCATATCACCTCTCTCCCTCCTTTGCTCTAGGGTATACATATTGAGTTCAGTTAATCTGTCCTCATATGTTTTCTGATGCTGTCCCTGCACCATTTTGGTTGCCCTTCTCTGGACTGCCTCAGTTTGGTTAATGTCCTTGTGAAGGTGTGGCCTCCAGTACTGCACGCAGTACTCCAGATGGGGCCTAACCAGTGTCTTGTAAAGAGGGATTATTACCTCCCTCTTCCGACTTATGTTACCCCTACTAATACACCCCAACAGCCCTCTAGCCTTACCTACTGCTTTAGAGGTCTGCTTGGATGATTTCAGGTCATTGGTGATGATGATGCCCAAGTCTCTTTCTTCCCTTGTGACTGCCCGCCACTCCCCTCCCAGCCTATAGCTGGCTTCAGGGTTTCTCTTCCCTATATGCATGATCTTGCACTTCTTTGCGTTAAACCCCAGTTGCCACTCTACTGACCATTTTGCTAGTTTATCCAGATCTCTTCTCATTCTGCCCACCCCATCTGGATCATCTACTCTGTTGCAGATCTTGGTGTCATCTGCAAACAGACAAACCTTACCCTCCAGTCCATCTGCAATGTCACTGATGAGGATATTGAAGAGGACTGGTCCCAGGACTGATCCCTGAGGTACCCCACTTGTGACTTGCATCTCTTCTGATCATATAGCGTTTACCACCGCTCTGTTTTCTGCCCGTCAACCAGCAACCAGTGGCACAGTTGCTGTATGAAATCACCTTTCAGGATTGAGTAATGAAATGATAGCACCGCTGTTCATGAGGTGGGGTCCCAAAAAGCCACTGTTGAAAATTTGGAGTGAAAATACCAACAAACACCAGGGGCATTAAGGTTTCCAACCATACACCCACCCTGTAGAGACTGACAGGCATCAGTGGTGTAACTTGGGTTTGTCAGCCATAATGTTTGTAGAATTCTACCCCCACCCCACACCCTACAGCCACTGACAGGCATTGAGGTTTGCCTTGGGTTCTGTCACCCTAACGTTCACCCCATTCTCCTATATTGCACTCATCTCAGCTTATTTCCTTATGGAACGGGGTGAGCATGAGGGCCGAAGACCCCAATGCACACCCCAACGCCTTTCAATCTCTGCAGGGGAGGGGTTGGCGTTACTTCAATACTTCACTGCCATTCCTATTTTGCATTTCTAACTCCTGAACCACCAATGCCAGTGCCAGCAAGCCAACATCTGGCATTGACAAATGCTTGTTTGAGATTGTGACCCCACATGTTAACATAGTCTTAATTACCATACCTTATGAATATGATAGGTGACATTTATTAAATCCTGCTCAAAATTTTATTTTGTGGCACAATCATAAAAACACATTTTGGTGGGATTTGAAAAATGTCACCTGTCATGCTCATGAGGTGCAGTTAAAAAAAGGCCACTTTATGTAAAAATGTGGGGTCAAAATCTCACAAAATAGCGAAGTTATGAATAAACGTTGAAACATTTCAATGTTTCTTCCTAACTTCGTTTCTTTTGAGACTGTGACCCCAAATTTTCAGCATAGTCTTTTTAATACCCAATATATGATCAAGACAGGTGTAATTTTTATGTTTGCTTGCACGCATGTGCAAGAAACATAGTGCCACCATATGAGAATTCATAGGAGTGCCTCCCTACTTCCAATGCCCTGCTGCCTTTTGCAGGTGCGCCCCACTGCACCAATGAATGTAAGAGCTGTCTATGACAGCGTTTGCAAATGCAGTGACATACAGTTGAAAGAAAAGCACTGCAGCATGTAGGCAATTTGCATACTGCATCGGCAGTATGCAAAGTGACTACACGTTGGCACTGCAGTGAAAGAGCTATCATAGACAGCTCCTCTCCTTCCCAAACAAGTAACACGCTGGGAGCCCATCCCAGCATGCTCACGCGCTCCCCCCACACACAGTATGGTCGACAGGGGTGCCCAATCCCCCGTCAGCTGCACTGCGCTGCCCCCCAACAGAGTTTTAGGTGCCACGCTGAGAGCCCACCCCAGTGTGGCAAAAATCTGTAAGGCCGACAGCCCAATTCCCCATCGGCTCCACTGCCCCCCCAAACAGCCTTCCAGGTGCCACGCTGGGAGCCCACCCCAGCATGGTGAAAGGTCAGTCTGCTGCCCCAACACACTTCCAGGTGCCACGCTGGGAGCCCACCCCAGTGTGGCAAACCTCTCTATGGCCGATGGGGGTGCCCATTCCCCCGTCAGCTCTGCTGCACCTCCCCCAAAAAAACTTCCAGCTGCCATGCTGGGAGCCCATCCCAGTGTGGCAAACATCCAGCATCATCTTCCTAAAAGAAAAAAACCTAGAAAGAAAAAACATTCCCTCGCTTACTGTCTTGACCCCCTCCCCCTGCTCCCACCTTCTGCACACCTGCCTCCCATACCCCCACCCCATATCTTACCTCTGGAGTCCAGCGTGATGATCTTCGTGGACCGGGAACACATCTGTATCTTCAAAGCCGACGGGCAACTGAGGAAATGCCAGTAAGCTGTATAATGGAATAAATAGGGTTTTTCAACTTTGATGCATATCTCAGGCATTTTGAGGAATTTTTCACCAAATTTTCAACATAGGGTTTTTGGGACCCCACCTCATGAACTGTTGCACTGTCATTTTTTTATTTGGTCCCGAAACGTGATTTCACAGTCACTGCGCGAAACCACCTTTTGGAAGTGATGTATGAAACAACAGTGTCACAGTTCATGAGGTAGACCCCAAAACCCTATGTTGAAAATTTTAGGAAAAAATTCCCCAAAATGACTGTTTTACGAGCGTGCAATGCACAGTTCATACGCACGCTTGTAAGTTTGCAAATTTTTTATATTTGCACTCCAGATTTTCAACATTGCCATTTTACCACACCTCCTTATGAGCAGTACAGCTGTCATTCTTCACATCTCCCCCAAAATGTGTTTCCGCACATGTAGCGCACAATGGCGCAGTTGGTATGCGAAATTAATGTTTGGGACAGATTAAGAAAATCACAGTGACACTGTTTATGAGCAAAGGTCTTAAAATCACTATGTTGAAAATTTGGTGACAAAAGTCCATAAAATGATCGTGTTATGAGCGAGCATTGCGCTGTTTCCACGCACCCTCGTAAGTTCATGAATTTGTAATATTTTCAGTCCATATTTTCACCACTGGTATTTTTCCACACTTCCTTATGAAGAGTACAGCTGTAATTTGTCACAACATGGCCGAAATGTGTTTTCACACTTTCTGCGCAGAAATGCGTGGTCGCTGTGGGAAATCACTGTTCGGAACAGATTAAAAAATGACAGTGACACTGTTCATGAGCGGAGGTCCCAAAATGCCTATGTAGACGATCTGCTGTAAAAAATCCCCAAAATAATTACATTAAGGGTGTGTGCTGAGCAGTTTCTATGCACGCTCGTGACTTCACTAGTTTTTTTTACTATTTTCACTGCAGATTTTCAACATTTCCATTTTTTACACATCCCCATGAGCAGTACAGCTGTCATTTTTCACATCCTGTTTGAAATATGTTTTTGCAGCTGGGGTGCCAAATGCCACAGTCACTGTGCAAAATCAGCTTTCGACTAACAAACTGATATTACCACTGTTCTTAAGGTGGGGGGTCACAAAAAACCCATGTTGAAAATTTGGAGTGAAAATACCAACGAACGCCTGAGGCATTAGGGTTTTCGACCATAACACCCCACCATGTAGAGACTGACAGGCATCATGGGTGTGACTTGGGATTGTCACCTATAATGCTCATACCATTCCACCCCCAACCACACCCTGCAGCCAGTGAGAGGCATCGAGGTGTGCCTTGGACTCTTCGGCCCCAAAGTTCACCCCATTCTCCTATACTGCACCCATCTCACCATATTTCCTGATGGAATAGGGTAAGCATAAGGGCCAAAGACCCCAAGGCACACTGTAACACTTGTCGGTGTCTGCAGGGTAGGGTGTGGTGAAATGGCGTGGCCGTCATGGCTGATGACCCAAAAGCACACCGTACTGATGCCAATGCCAGCAAGCAAACATTTGGCATTGACAAATGCTTGTGTAAATTCCATCTGCAATGTGATTTCGTGGCTTGACCGTGAAAACATGTTTTGGGAGAGTTTGAAAAATGACACCTGTCTTGTTGAAGCAGTGGGGTAAAAAAGGGCCATTTTGAAAATTTGTGGCCAGACTCTCATTAATGGCAAAGTTATGAGTACAATTTCAAAGTGCATTAAAGAGCCATTAACCAGACTTACCTTGTTTTCAGTCAGTTTGCAGTCAGGAGCAGTAGCAGAAACATTGTTGGTGGTTGCTGAGGATTACTTCATGGAACCTTCATGAGATAAGTGAGAGATTGGGTGTGTGTGGAATGGTGGGTGCTGAGATGGGTTCCACGTGGGGGGCTGGGGGATTGGAAGGTTGGGGGGAAGAAGACATCACAGAATGGTTTTCTTGTTTTCTGGTTACAAAAACAAAAAATGGGAACAATATGGGCGTTTTTCTGTTTTTCAGGGACCCAGAACTAGGGATTGGGCACTTCAGTGTCAGAGTGCTGTTTGGTGACACTAGGGGTTGGTTACCCAGGTGTCGTGGACAGTGTGTATGTATGTGTGTGTTGTGGTTGGCACTGGGGGGGGGGTTGGGCACTCCATTTTGCGGATGATTGGGGATGGGTTTGCTGGCACCGTGGGTTAGAAACACTGGTGTTGTAGTATGGGGGGAGGTTGCTGGCTAAGCACTTAGTTGCTTTTTCCCCTGATGCTGGTGCCAGTTGCTTCTGATGTTGGGTGGCAGCACAGGGAAGGGCTTTGAACTGTTGAGCTTCATTCCTTGGAACATGGCAAAGAAAGGAACATGTTGTCTTCCCGCGCCTCCAAGGGTGACAGGTGAGAAAGCAGAAACCACTGAGAGGCAATATCACAGAACCAGTGCTACTGGTATGTTGGGGGGGGACAGAGCAATGCCACAGTGGCATAGCTGACAATGTCGCAACAGAGAGGAAGAAGCTGTGGCTGTTGTGCAATGTCATTGCCATTCCTATGAGTCAGAGAAACAAAGCACTGAACAGCATCAAATACATGAAACAAAGTACACAGGAAAAATTACTAGTATGAACTGCAAGCTGCTCAGGAAAATCCACTTCCACCTTGCATTTTCCAGCCTTCTGATTGGCCAAGCACTTGAAAGCCAAAAGCAGCTGAAAGATGGAGAGTGGGCAGAACTGGGATGGAGATTGGGTATTCTGAAGTTGTAATAGGAAGAGGATAGCCAAACCCCCAAAGACTTTCACAGAGTTCAGATCAATTACAATAGGTTTGCTACACTTTGGCAAGTAAATTTACATTTTTTTGTAGTAAATGTGTTCACCACTGCTGGAAAATGCAAAGGAACATCCAAGGATCAATCAGAATATATATTATTTCTGGCTCTAAAATGGGATTTACCTTTCCAATTTGGATTTAATATTTTTGGTTTTTACTTTCTTTTTCTAGAATAGAATCAAATGTAGTTTTAAACAGCGCAGCACCCTATATTCCACAGCACCTTAACAATCAATGAGTTGGATACTGATAGTGCAGGTACCTTGGACTAGAATTAGGATTTACTGTATATAGTACCTTTTATACGCATTGGGCTCTATTCTCAGAGGACATGGATTACTGCAAGCCCTGGGTGCATCCAACACATGGCACAAGGGGCTTGTGTCATTCCCAGGCCTGCAATCAGGATTCTCAATCCCCAGCCCTCCATGCATCAAATGTAGTGAGTTAGGCCAGCTTTTGATGGTCTAACTTCACCGGCCTTTTTATAGGGCTTGCACCAGGTACTTGGTGCAAGCCACCATAAAGAGGGTGTAGTGTCACAAAAGCACGTGACCTATAAGAATCAGGTGCACCTTGTGCCAAACAGTTCAGCGCAGGGCTTGTGTACACCCTGCACCATCCTTTGAGAACAGAGCCACTATATCCCAAAGTGTTTTCCCAAAATGACAGGTTTTTTGCATTGACGTCCTTATTTTCCCATGCACCAGCTGCCCCTTCATGCCAACCCTGTCACCTCAACTTCCTCCAAGACTTACTGCTGTGCAGAGGCTGCACAGCCTGGGTCTTTGGGTGTGAGGCTTATGGGTGGCTGGAGTCTTCCTGTTGCCAATGCACCTTTTTCCTTGTTCTTCATCTACAGGAATGGCATGAGATGACATCAATAGCGGTGCAATGCATGCTGCTGTGTGCTGCATGATATTCATCTGCCCCTCCTTCTCCCAACCTTTGCAGTCTTTGCTTGCTGTCTGTCAGCCACCTGTAGAGGCAAGGCAAATGCCGAGCTCTGTGTCACCACCCCCAGTCCTGGAAGAGGAGAGCAGTCCATCAGATGCTCCTTCCGCTGGCTGACCTTCAGACTCTCCAAGCTCAAAGTTTGATACTGGTAGCACAGGGACTATAGAACGGAATAGAATTTGGTTTCATATAGCCCCTTTATACACACTGTACCCCAAAGCCTTTTATAAAGCGTTGAGTTACATGCAGATAGGGCAGGGTCTGTAAAATAGACTAGAATTTGTATTTATACATTTCATACACTCTGTATTCTGAAATGCTTTATAAAGCAATTGTCTGTTGGGATATAGGGGTGCAAACCCTATTGGTTCACCCACCCATTTAATACCTCCCCCACAGGTGCTGCTGAGTTGGAACATCCAAAGATCATACTTGACATAAGGAAATGTTAATGGCCCTCAATTTTGCAGCTTACTGGGCCACTGGGGCAGTCAGCTGACAGAATTGGGAGCAAAAACATCAACACTAATTTAAATTACAGCATAAATGCCTTACTAAGCGTCTGAAACAGAGCTTCTGGAAGTGCCATTTTCAGGAATGATGGCTTGGTATACCAATGAGCGGGGACCAGCAACCATGAAAGGTCAATTACCTGCTGACTTTACAGCACTCTCTGCTGGAAACAACAAACCCTGTCCAGATGAACACAGCAATCAGAGATGATGGGGTTTGGGAAATCAAATGACTGCTAAGGTAGAAGGGACCAAATCTGTTTAAAACTTTATAAACCAAAACCAAATTTCAGCCAATCAGCATTGAGGACTGTAAGTCATCCTATGCTGCATACAATTGTTGTGTCTTGTGGCAACATTACAATGGAGTGTTCCACTTCACAGACATGGGGAGTGTTACATTTTACAAAACAAGACATCAAACTTAATACAAATTTTTCTAGCTAACTTGAGTGATTTATAATAAAAACTATTTGTGCTCCAAGAGTTGTCCCTGATGGTATAATAGTGTCATTTGACACTGTTAGGGCAGACAGAACTGTCTTCTTACCCAGACTGCATGACATGGCATTCTTTCATATGTTAATATGTCCCCCAGAGCCACTCATTGCTGTATAAGAGTGGTTTCACGCGCCTTTTACTGGAGCGAGAACATCGAAGCGAAGCTGAGCTGTTCTGGCTCAAGCTGATGGCAGGTGAAACCACTCTAATGCAGGAATGAGTGGCAGTGGGGGCCGTATTAATATATTTTTGATCAAGAGCAATCAGTAATATATATATTTTTTTTAAAAACTGTTCACTGAACATGCCCATTTCTTTCCAGAGCATCTGTACGTGAGATGCTCTTCACAGAATAAGAGTGTCTCATGTGCAGGGGAAAGGAGCACTCCAAATAGTTGGGAGCACTCCCTCAATCTATAATACTATAACAGACAGTTTTCAATGCACATGTCAACTTTTAAACCACTCCAGTGGAACTTTCAGATTTTTTTTTTTTTCAGTTGCAGTACCTGTCAGGTCTTCTCAAAGTCTGGCAAGGAAGACAGGGAGGATTTAATATCCTTTTGATTTCAAGTACCTTTCAATACAATGGAATGTAGCTCTCCGGATTCAAGGTTCGTAAGGTTAAATTCATATGATGTCTACTAGACAGTATGTATAAATGATTGATACACATAGTAGCTCAAAAAAATCACACTTTTTTTGTGTCCACACTTACTGCATAAACAGGTTCATAGGAGACTACAAGTTCGAGGGACTAGCCCATGATGAACTCCTCACCTTTAACCAAGGTGGAATTTATATTTATTGTCTCCCATATATATATCCAAATCAAGAATCCACGGGACAGACCTAAGGCAATTCTAGTGGGGGGCAGGAGGAAGTAGGCTGTTGGTTAACTTGGATCTGCAGCTTATCTATTGGGTAGCAAGGTGACAAAGCAGACAGAAAATCAGGAGGAAGGAGCTACTGGTATAACTAAAACTTCTCTACTGGGGCTAAGACCTAGATCTCTTGTACTGGGACCTTCAATTTAAGGTAAAAAAAAAGGAGTTAGTGTGCTTGTCAGCGGTAGTTGAAGTAAATTGTTATCTGTTATCTGTGTTATCTGTGTACTTATCTAGGTGCTTGTCACAGGTGTCAGATGGGAATTGTTATCTGTGAAATTAACTAAGTGTAGAAAGATTTGCAAAGTAGGGGGAGTGGCTTAGCTAGAAGGAGCCAGGTTAAGACCAGATATAAACACTGCCCTAGATAGCTTCTGCCACAAAGCAGACAGAAAACCAGGAGGAAGGAGCTACTGGTATAATTTAAACTTCTCTACTGGGGCTAAAAACTAGATCTCTTGTACTGGGACCTTCAATTTAGGGTAAAAAAACTGAGTTAGTGTGTTTGTCAAGAGGTAGTTGAAGTAAATTGTCATCTGTTATCTGTGTTATCTGTGTACTGATCTAGGTGCTTGTCACAGGTGTCAGATGGGAATTGTTATCTGTGAAATTAACTAAGTGTAGAAAGATTTGCAAAGTAGGGGGAGTGGCTTAGCTAGAAGGAGCCAGGTTAAGACCAAATATAAACACTGCCCTAGATAGCTTCTGCCACAAAGCAGACAGAAAACCAGGAGGAAGGAGCTACTGGTATAACTAAAACTACTCTACTGTGGCTAAGAACTAGATCTCTTGTACTGGGACCTTCAATTTAGAGTAAAAAAAAGGAGTTAGTGTGTTTGTCAGAGGTAGTTGAAGTAACTTGTTATCTGTGTACTTATCTAGGTGCTTGTCACAGGTGTCAGATGGGAATTGTTATCTGTGAAATTAACTAAATGTAGAAAGATTTGCAAAGTATGGGGAGTGGCTTAGCTAGAAGGAGCCAGGTTAAGACCAGATATAAACACTGCCCTAGATAGCTTCTGCCACAAAGCAGACAGAAAACCAGGAGGAAGGAGCTACTGGTATAACTAAAACTTCTCTACTGGGGCTATATTGCCCTCCTTCCCTCCCTGCCACCCTAAACCAGTTCTACTTTTATAGGCACAGGATTTAACTGACAACAAGAATTTCCTGTTTGGGAGCAGAAAGTGAGTGATCACAAAGCCACAAAAGATTCACCATCCTAGAAGGGTAAGAGTAGCTCTCCGTTCCCCCCTAGCTGTTGGAGGTCTGACTCTGAGCAAGTAAGGAGACTACTGAGAAATATAGGAACTTCTTGTCTCAGAACAAGAAGCTCAGGAGCTAAAAAGGTGCAGAGACAGTAAGTAAGTAGGGAGAGAAGAGAAAAAAAAAAAGAATTAAACAAACAGAGGAAAGAGTAAGTATTCCAAATAACAGTTAGGGGCATACCTCTCAACTGTACCACATTACGAAGAACGTTCCTCTTTTTACTTCACAAAAGCTCCCTGTTCCACATTGTGAGGACTTGTTCCACATTCAGTATTAACATTTTAAGCAAAAATCTATGGTAAATGATGCAAAAAATATATTATTCAAATAATAACAGACATTCTGAACATAAATGCAAACATTTTAACAGTGTTCTGAGCCTCCTAGGCAAAGATTTAATGAAGTGTTCCACATTTTGTTCATTTATTCCACATTTTGAGAGACAGTGTTCCACATTTGGGGGACAAAAGGTTGAGAGGTATGGTTAGGGGGCCAGAAAAAAGACATGTTGGGAGTGGTGCAGTGCAGTGGCTGTGGAACAGCAGTCTTCTGGGAGATGTTCTGGAGGAAGCAGTGTTGTCCCATCTGCAGACACCTCTCTGGGCTGAGGGAGGAGGTTGCTCATCTCCAGGCTGAGTTGGCCAGGATTTGTGAGACCTCCTGTCCCACCCAGGGACCACCAGGGTCACTGCCATTGCCTCAGAGGTTGCCAAGAAAGAGGAGTGGTTGGACCACAGTGAGCTCAGGGAGGCTGAGGGTGGTGGAACAGAGGTGCATCCCTCCAGTTGTACCTCTCCACAATTTCTATGCCATTCTGGAAAAGTGTGGTTCCTCTATGGAGGCACCCACAGTGGAGACCAAGGAGAATGCTGGGAACCTCCACAAAGGAGACCCACAGGAGGGTGGCATGGGACCCACAGGGGAAGGAAACAACTCCTGGTGGGGACCCATTGTTAGAAGGTAGAACTGGGGAGGAAGGGAAGAGGAGGCAGGTGCCTGCCTGGTGCCATGGCTTGAGGGACAGGGAGCGAATCCTCAGGATCGCAGGAGCAGCTGCACAGGGGAGGGAGCTGGATGCCATTGTCCACCTAGGGACAAATGACCTGGCTAAGAAAGGGATCAGAGCAGTGCAAGAAGCATTTGTAGAGATGGGGAGGGGCCTTAGACAAGTAGCACACACGGTAACCTTCTCGGAGGTGCTGCCTATCTATGGCATGGGTGAGGCTAGGGTAATCCACACCATGGGATTTAATCAGTGGTTGAAAAACTGGTGCAGAGCTCAGGGATTTGGCTTCATTGGGGACTGGGGATCCACCTGGAGGGATGCAGGCCTATATTGGCATGATGGTCTGCAACTGTCCAGGAGGGGAAGCAGGATCCTAGGTGATAGGTTTAAATACTTCATTGACAAGCATTTAAACTAGCCAAGGGGGAGGCACTGGAAAGGATCAGGGAAATCCTAGCCCCCCCAAAATATCAGGGTACTAAGCGAGGTAGACACCAACATACAGATGTCGATAGGGAGAAGTGCAGGGGTAAATGGAGATAGTGACAAATACAATAAGGGCAGAGATGGGGCAAAAAAGGGTAAGGCCATCAAGAAATGGAGAGTAATGAGTACCAATGCCCGTAGTCTGAGCAACAAGCTCCCTGAACTGGTGGCCTTGATGGAAGAGGGATGCCTGGATATCGTGGCAGTCACAGAAACATGGTACACAGATAACCATGTTTTGGATGTTAACATACCAGGGTACACAACCTACAGGAGAGACAGGGAGGGCAGAATGGGGGGGGGGAGTAGCTCTCTATGTAAGGGAAGGGATAAAAGCAACTGAACAAAAGAGTTAACAGGGAGGAGAGAAGGCACTGTGGGTCACCTTAGAGACTGGAAATGGCACCACAATCCACACAGGGGTTGTATATAGACCCCCATGTCAGGGGGAGGGAATGGACCAAGATATGATAGAAGGCATACTTTGAATGGCAGAGAAAGAGGAAATACTATTGATGGGGGACCTTAATATGCCAGATGTTAACTGGAGCACCTTTGCGGCAGCCACATCCAAAAGCAGGGCCATTCTTGATGCCCTTCAGGTGGCATGCCTCAGACAGCTAGTTTTGGAACCTACTTGTGAGGGAGCAATCTTAGACCTCATACTCTCAAATGGGGACAGTGACAGGATCTCAGATCTAGAAGTGGGTAGCCATTTGGGAACAAGTGACCACCAAACAGTGTGGTTCATGATAAACTTAGCTACAGAGTCAAGCCATACAAAAGTGAGGGTTCTGGACTTCAGCAGGGTTGACTTTGGCAAGATGGGAGAGTGTCTTAGAAAAGCACTAGCAAACAGTCTAGAAGGAGGGGTGGAGCAACAATGGGGAAATATCAAAACTGCCATCACAGAGGCAGCAAGCCTTTGTGTGAAGTAAATAAACAAATCAAAATGAAAGAAAAAAACACTATGGTTCTCAAAAGAGGTGGTGGTGAAGGTTAGGGAGAAAAAGATAGCATTTAGGAAGTATAAGAAAAAACAGAAGGAGCAGGACAGAGAACTGTACAAATTAAGGCAGAAGGAAGCAGGGAGGGTAGTCAGAATAGCAAAGGCACAAACTGAGGAAAATATAGCTAACTCAGTCAAGAAGGGTGATAAAACCTTTTATAGGTATATCAGGGAGTATAGAAAGACAAAGGGAGGGATAGTGAGGCTGAATAGAATGGATGGTGGGTGGGCAGAGAGTGACAGTGAAAAAGCAGGGATACTGAATGAATACTTCTGTTCAGTATTCACAAAAGAGGAAGTGGAGGAGGTGCCAAATCCAGTTAACAGAAGCACTCTGGATAGGGGGTCGATCCCAGTCCTTTCACAGAAGAAAGGGTTCTGAAAGAACTCCTAAAACTGAAGGTGGACAAAGCAATGGGACCAGATGGAATTCACCCCAGAATTCTAAAAGAATTAAGCAGAGAACTAGTGACAACACTGACTACCCTTTTTAACAAATCATGGGAGGATGGTGTAGTACCTGAGGATTGGAAGAAGGTGGATGTGATTCCCCTTCACAAAAGTGGGACCAAGACAGAAGCAGGAAACTACAGACCTGTCAGTTTGACCTCTGTGGCAGGGAAAGTGATGGAATCACTTCTGAAGGAAAGAATTGTTGAGTACATAGAGGCCAGTGGGCACAGGGACCCAAGGCAGCATGGGTTCACAGTGGAAGGTCATGTCAGATGAATCTAATTGATTTCTTTGACTGGGTGACCAAAGTAGTAACCAGGGAGGCCTGTGGACATGGCCTACCTATACTTTAGCAAGGCATTTGCCACAGTCCCACACACAAAGATTAGTAGTCAAATTAGCCAGTCTGGAGTGGGTCCCAGGGTGGTAGCCTGGGTAAAACATTGGCTGAACAACAGGACACAGAAGTAATTGTAAATGGAGTCCACTCTGAAGAAGGGGGTTACTGGTGGGCACCGCAGAGGTTCAGTACTGGGTCCAGTCCTTTTAATGTCTTTATAAGTGACATTGCAGAGGGACTGGAAGGAAAAGTATGCCTCTTTGCAGATGACACAAAGATCTGCAACAGGGTTGATACACAAAGAGGCGTGGAAAGGATGAGAAGGGACTTGGCAAGGTTGGAGGAATAGTCAGAAGCATGGCAGCTTGGATTCAATGCAAAGAAGGGCAAAGTAATGCACCTGGGAAACAAAAACCCAGGGGAAGATTACACAATGGGGGTGGAGGTAGTAACAACAACAAAAATGGAAAGGGACCTGAGGGTAATCATATCAGATGACTTTAAGGTTGGCAAGCAATGTGAGAAGGCGGTAGGGAGGGCTGGGGGATACTGGGATGTATAGGGAGAGGTATCACCAGCAGAAAACAAGAAGTTGTTATCCCCCTGTACAGACAGTTGGTGAGACCCCATCTGGAGTACTGCGTCCAGTTCTGGAGACCCCATCTCCGCAAGGACATAGACAGGACAGAGGCAGTCCAGAGGAGGGCAACTAAAATGGTGCAGAGTGTACAAGAGAAGCTGTATGAGGAGAGACTAAAGGAGCTTAATATGTATACCCTTGAAGAGGGGGGGGGGATATGATAGAAACATTTAAGTACCTCAGTGGAATCAACAAAGTCCAAGAGGGTAGCATCTTTCAGAAAAAGAGAGATGCAAGAACAAGGGGACACAATCTGAAGATAGAGGGTGGATGGCTCAGGGGCAATGTGAGGAAGTCTTTTTCACAGAGAGGTGGTGGGCGCATGGAACAGCCTTCCTGAGGAGGTTGTGGGTCTAAAACTGTGGGAGAATTCAAGAATGCATGGGACAGACATAAGGCAATTTTTGCGGGGTGTAGGAAGAAATAGGCTGTTGGTTAAATAGGATCTGCAGCTTATCCTCTAGGTAGGGAAATGGGCAGACTAGGTGGGCCAAGCGGTCCTTATCTGCCATCAAAGTCTATGTTCTATACTTCTATGTTTCTAGCGAAGTGGGCAGACTAGGTGGGCCAAGCGGTGCTTATCTGCCATCAAATTCTATGTTTCTATGTAAATTGCAACAAAGTTGAACTATATACCACCTCAAGAGGAAGGGTATTCCAAACTGGAACAGCTCTCTGAGTAAGAAACAATTTATTTTGACTGTTTTATTAATAGTGGATCTTGGTCTCAATTTATGTGATCTCGTGTTCCTATCAGAAGGATATCATTCTAGGCAGAAGGTTTCAAAAAGAGCAGGATCTCTAGAAGCTCCAAAAATTAAACATACATCACTTCTTACCGAGCGATATTCCAAAGTGTAAAGATTCAAAGCTCTTAATCTTTCACTATATGAAAATGACTTCAAATTTGTTATACTTTTACTAAACCTTCACTGTACTTTTTCTACAGTCACTCTTTCCTGTGCTGATGTTGGTGCACAGAAAGAAGAACAGTAATCCAAGTGTGATCTTACTATACTTTTATAAATAGGTAGACACCCCAGCTTCTCTGCTTTTAATATTTTTCAAAATATAGCTGGTCAATGTATGACATTTTTTAACTATTTTGTTAATATGTTCTGTAAATTTTAAATCATTTGTAATATGAACTCACAAGTCCTTTTCAGAGGTGACTACTGTTAATAATGTATTATTCATGTAATAATTGTTTAGCTTATTAGTTTTACCAAGATGCACGACTTTGCATTTTGCAATGTTAAAAATAAAAAAAAATGTTCTTGGCCCAATCTGATAGTTTATTCAAATTACTTTGCAACAAGTGTACAGAGTTAATATCATTTACAATACACCTCAATTTGCTATCATCTGCATATGTATTCTGCCAGACACTTTGTGTGGTTGGCATGCTAGAAATGACTAGATTAAACAACACTGGTCCAAGCCCTGAGCCCTGAGGCACCCCACTTGTCACCATACTCCATGTGGATTTGTAACCCCTAACACTTACTTGTTGTCTCCTATCTGTCAGCCAGGACAAAATCCAGGGAATACATAATGGGCTGCAGTGGAATAAACATGTCTATTCTCACATGTGAGTATAAGATCCATAACTCATGAGTGGTGAAGCACATGTGCATTGTGAAGCTTGATTCTTCAGTGGGACTAAACATAATTAATCCTTTGTCTTTTTTGTGTAACATTTCTTATAGTACGTGAGCAGTAACAGACAATGTGGTTTGCATTCCTCCAAGGTATAAGCACTTCTTCAATGTGTGCTGAGGCACAAGGCTGTTGACTGAGTGCTCCTTAGCACACACTGGAGGAATGCCTGTGTCTCCCAATGAACAAAGAATGCACCCTGTCATGTCTTATTGAACATAAGAACATTGTCTGATATTAAAAGTTTTAGCTGAGAAAATGTAGTATCATGCGTTCATACACATACAGGCACAGCAGGTAACCTGATTTATCCAATCAGACAGCAATACTGCAGTGGCCACCTAGACCCATTTTATAAGTTCATGTAACATATGATGGGATGTGTGCTTTTACTCCAATACACACACTTCCCTGAAGAGGCACAAGGTGTAGCCAAATGCTTTCATAGCTTCAATCAGTCAAGGAGTGTGTAAATTGTAGTAGAACCACACATCCTGTATTGTGGTATCCCACGAACAAAAAAATGACAGAAAACATAAATACTTGTGAAAAAAATGCAAAAAAAAAAAAAAAAGCAAACGGTGTTTTCATAAGAGATTATTTATTTATTTGAAAACTGACAACCATGAAAGGTACACTGAGTCAAGCTTGCTTCCAGGTATAACCTGGGATAAGGGATGCAGAGAAAACAGGGGAAAACCTGAAGAAAATACAGGCAAAAATTCACCATATCGTAACCCTTCAAGATTTTTCGCCAGGAGCAGAGGCATATGAATTTTAATGCATTAAAGTTTTTTTTTTTCTGTCTTTCTTCAGGGCACAGTGACAGCTCACCAGATTTGAATAACCTTCATATTGGTCCAGAAGCCCATAGCATGCAGGATCCAGCAACATTATGCAGTATTGCAGAGCCAGCAACCACAGTGCCAGTGCAGGAGAAGAGTTTGTGCACATTAACACATCACAGCATGCCGGATCAAGCAACATTAAGCAGTATTGCACAGTCAGTAACCAGAGTGCCAGTGCAGGAGGTGAGTTTGTGCCCAGTAATGCATGTAGTAGCCCTGCCTGGAGAAAGTCCAATATGACCCCAGCTGTCATACGTCTCATGAACTGATGGTATCCAGCATACCATCTTACCTCGGAAGCATGAGTACAGACCCTGTGGAGTCAGAAGATTGCCATTCCTTTCCTAGAACCAGTAGCCAGGGAACCAAGGCTGAAATCCACGTGGCACCCCCCTTTTCAGCACAACTCCCCAGTCCTCACCACCTGCCAGAAACAACATCAGGAGATTCACCCAGTAGACTTGACAAGAACCTGAAGAATGGATCCCAACAACATGTGCACCCAGAGTTGATGCCACATCATCAAGTCACTATGCCAGGTACCTCCAAGATTTTCTCCATTAGCTTATCTAATCTGGCAGATAATTAATATACAAGTCCTGTCTGGGCCAATCTTTTTTGAGTGACTGGGTCTATGGACTATATCCTGCCACCTTTTAAGTGCAGCCCATGTCCTGACACTCCATGTTACTCCAATGAGGAGCTTTTAGGATGCAGTGTGAGTGGATTTGGGCAGCTCTTCAGGTTCCGTACCATGGAGCCCAGGCTTCAGCAGTGCTGGAAGTCCCCCAACATGGTGGCCCAGTGGAGCTCTTTGGTGTGTGGTGGGAGGAAGAGGCCCTCAGCCGAGCAGGAAGCAGCTACTGGTGGGGTACTCTATCATGAAGGGGATAGATTTGGAAACAGGAAGAAGAAGGGAGTGGGGGGTAATGTGCCTACCTGGTGCTTCAGCTCGAAGGGGTGGAGAGCAGATCCTGAAGACACTAGGGTGGCAGGTCACAGACAGGAGCTGGATGTCATTGTCCACTTGGGGACTAATGACCTGGCAAGGGATGGAGCAAGGGTAGTGCAGGATAAGTTCAGAGAATGGGGAGGGGCCTTAAACAGGTAGCATGCATGGTGTTGTTTGCTAAGGTACTGCCTCTGTGTGGCCATGTAAAAACTAGGGTACTCCGTACCAGGAACTTCAGTTACTTGAAGGCATGGTGCAGGGAGAAGGGCTTTAATTTCATTGGGGGCCAACCTGGAAGGATATGAGCCTCTACGGAGGTGATGGCTTACATCCTTACATCCTCAAGGGTCAATATTAGGACCCCTCATTTTTAATTTATGCATGAAAGACATAGAATTTGATCAGAGAGGTTTTAAATATCATCTTTACATTGATGATGCTATCATTTATTTATCTGGGACAAAAATGCAATATATTCAATTAGGATTACAAGAAGCATTTAATAAGATACAAAACTATTTTTTAAGAAATACGTTACTTTCAAATACTGGCAAAACTAAAATTATGCTATTCCGACAAAGGAATAGAGATCTATTTATAGACACTACACTTGAAATAGCTGTTCATGATGGAATTAAATTACAACAGGTTGCAGAGTGCAAATGTCTAGGACTATAGATAGATCCTTACTGTAGATGGACAATACACATAGATAAAATGGTGAAGAAAATAGGATAAGAACTTGGAATGTTATATAAAATAAAGAACAAACTTACTAAACAGACCAGGCAGCATGTGATTAATACCATGATTTCCCAATAATAGATTATGCGGATGTAGTTTATAATGGAGCTTCATTAACAGATTAAAAGAAAAAGATATTATTTATAAACATTTGGCATAATATGTCTCAGATGCAAACTGGCGTACGCACCATTGTAAACTTTATCATGAACTAAATTGGCAACATTTAGATCTAAGACAGAATTTACACATAAGTAAAATAATGTATAATTGGGTTAAAAATGATTTGCCAGAATATTTAACTGATGAGTTGAGAATAAACACATTAAATCTGGACTGAGATCTTCACAGTATTTAGAATTTGAAGTGCTGAACCATGGAATTAATGCTGGAGGTGTTAATGTTCCATGCCTTGGTCCAAAGGTGTGGAATAAATTACCTAACTACCTCAGACCTAGAATAAATTGGAAAATATTAAGTTGTGGTATACTCAGAAGCTGCTTGTCCAAGAACTTGTGTAGTTATAGATTCAGGTTAAGCAATGTAGTATTGATGCCTTTAAGAAGTTGTAAGTACTATCTTGGTGTTTTGTGATTGCAAGACATAGTGGGGTTATGTCCTGGAGTTATTTATGTATTTCTGTTGTGTAGGAATATAATTAGGCAGTATTGTGCCCTTTCTGCTCATGTATAATGCGCTCTTCAAATGTTTTAAATGAATCGTACTTTATATTTGTAACGTTAATTGATTCCTTCCTTTTGTAACCAGGATGACTGTATGGTATCCCTTGTAAATCAGCTTCCCGCTCAATGGGAATATAACCATGAAATGGTATACGTACTTATTCCCGCAGACTAATTTCCCGACGACCACAATCCCGAGACCGAAATGCCGAATAATTAAAAATCCCAATAGATTAAAATCCCGATAACCAATAAGCAAATCCGAAGAACCAATAAGCCAAACTGTCCAACCAGAAATTGCAGACGTTGCACAGAATGCCCCGTTTCAATTTACACAGACACACAAAAAAATCACAAGTAAAAAACTTTATTTATTTACTGCAAAGCAGCACAGTGCATTAATTATAATAAAATTTAAAAAGAAACAACAAGTAGACAACTAATTTTTCCAACAAAAATTCAGGAAACGCAGTGAATGCGTGCAGAGTGAGTGAATAAAAGCTGTAAGGCTACAAGTAATTTGCTACCGTGACAAAATGATTAATCAATAATTGGAATAAAGAATTAGTTGGACAACTAATTTGCTACCATGACAGCTGTCAAAAAAAAGGACAATAGGCTTCTCTGTTGCTGGCGATTGCAAGGCGGAGACTGATGGCAATCGCGATTAACTATTGTAATTTAGACCTAAATTAAGGCATTTTTCTGTTTAAAGATCTGGAGACTTTAAAATGTACACATGATGTGATTGTGAAGCACATTTACATGAGAGGTGTGAATGCTCATTACTACAGTATGCCCTAAAGTGCTTTTTCTCTGTTGTAAAATAAGCAGTATCTTAATTTGAACCTGAATATACTGCATGTTCTGTAGTTTGGGTTAGGTGAGTGGTCCTAGGAAAAAAATGAAGTGGTGCGGTCTCTTGAACAATGAGGCTCCAGAATTTTTGAAGTTGGTTTCCTGCAAAATGATTTATGTGCGTCGGGATTTACAGTGACAGGAATATCGGCGGTTGGGCAATTATTTTTACGGGAATATGGAGACGGGATTACAAGCGTCGGGATTACCGTCTGCGGGATTTAGTACCTAAATCCCATGAAATGAATACAAACATTGCTACTACTACTCCTTCTGGGCAAGGGACCACAGTCCCCAGTGGGAAGTTTAAATGTTACTTGGATTGGCATTTAAACTAGCCAAGAGAGGAGGCTGTATGACCAAGGGAGGCATAAACTGCTGTCCCTCTGCAGGTTAAAGCAACAAAGAGGGAGGGCCCAAAGGAAGACCCCTTCCCCCTCGTGCAGGGGCACAAGATGAAGGGTGTGTAGACAAGGTGGAGGACAATGGGGGTAAGAACTAAGAGGCAGAAAGAGAGGCATGGAAAAGGCAAGAAACAAAGAGAGTGACAAGGAAAGTGAGGAGTCAGGGAGAATTACGGGGAGCAGCATAGGCAGACAGAGGGAATGAGGCACAAAGAGAGAAAAAGGTTTGAAAAGCCATGGGTGCCAACACAAGGAGTCTTGGAAATAAAATTTTGGACCTGGAGGCCATCATGGTGGAGGCATACGTGGATCTGGTGGCCATAAATGTGTCATGGTGCATTGAAAATCATTACTGAGGCATGGCCATTCCAGACTACTCTCAGTTCAGAAGAAATAGGGAGGAGAGGTGGAGTTGCACTGTATGTGTAACAGCCCCTTGACTCACCTTGACCGCTCCGGGGCCTTCAGGTCAAATCAGTACACACCTCCAAGGGGGATGACCTGGGTTCCACAGTGGACAATAAGTGTGGCGCAGTGTCTCCACCTGGGGTAAATGGCAAGGGATACCTGAGAGGAGAGAACAGGTTACCACCCCCCAGGAAAGTACATAAGCTGCCTCCTCAAGTCACTCTCCCTACACAACATTTTCCCACCTGTCATAACTCTATCACAAAGAGTCACAACAACAATGGTTAACAGGCAAACAATGAAAGTATTTATTAGGGGAGGGGAAAAAGGGAAAATATCAAACAGCACAGCACTTGGCAAATTAATGATACCTCACATTATAAACCACACCTCCCACTACTGGATGCACCCACAAATTTCCCTTGATGCGGTGGGTACCTCACCGGGCAGTGATGCAGGCCTGGGGTCTTTTGTCAGAGCCCAAATAACTTTCAGCCAATTTCAACTTTAAACTTACTGCCTGGGTGCAACTTTATGTGTGGTGCAGTCCAACCCAGGACTTACACCTCTGTAACTTAACTAGGTAGCTAATAAAGACTCTCCAATGTCGCAACTCGGGGTACCTATAATTTAAAAGTCCAAGAAAAAAGGGGGGAGGGTCAGCCAGCTGGGTTGCAGTCAAATTGGCACTCACATGGTACCATAGAGGTATCCGGATGGTGGTGCACCACTAGGCTGCAAAGCTGGCTGGAGAAAATGAAGAATGCTGGTCTTCACCTGCCAGACCTTGACAACTTCTCCTCAAAGGTTTTTATAGACAGTGTTCACCAGGCAGGCCTCTTGTTGTCTTCTGCTGCTGGTCTTCTTCCACTTTTTCGGTCTGGGGAGTGATAGACATGATCCCCTAGAGCCCTCTTGCATACCCTGGTCACACAGTTACAGCTGGGCACTTGCACAGTCTCTTACCCAAGCGCTCTCACTCTTGGCTTCTCCGGTGCTGGGCCCTATCACAGCCTCTAGCCTCAGACACTTTAAGCTCTCCCCTTGCCCAGATTTGCACTCACCACATGTAACCCCCCCAAAAGTGGTGGGCCTACCTTGGGTCATCTTCCTGGGCACTGCATTTGCCTCTGCCTGGCTGTGAGCCAGCCTAGTGCTCTTCTACTTCTTGAACCTGGCTAGTATCCAGTGGCATAGATGTAAATTTTATGTGGAATATTTATGAATCCATGGTTTCTGCACAAATGTGCAAATTAATGCTATCGTGCTGCAGCTTTAAGAGGATCAGCCCTGTATATAGTGTATAGCCTCTGCTGGGTCTGAGTGAAATGAAGCTCGGAAGCTCGCAACTGGGCAGGCAGCACTCTATTCTGTAGTCGCTTAACAGTGCAGAGGGAGCCCTTTCAAATGCTGTACATATTGATTTCTAAAACTAAACTGTTGTGTCTAAAATGAACTTCAAAGTTTGGACTGTTTACTTTTTGCACTGTAGCCGCCATGTTGATACTTTGATCCTGCTGTTTGAGCCAATAGGAACTCAAGGTGTCCTTTTGGGGTCATTTTACTATAGCTGCTGGGAAAAACTGTGAACTATATGCTTGGCACCCATTTTAACCAATCGGAATGCTGGGACTGTGATTGACAGCCTGGGCAGCCAGCCAGATTATCAGACAACTTATTCCTTCAGTCTGGAGGAACACTTGAACAGTTAGTCTGGCTCGAGTTTCCAGCTAGGAAAGCAGGCTCCATTGTTCAGCTCAGAAAGACTGCACAGAGGCCTGCTTGCCTCTTCCCTGTTTGGAAATGCCTGGTAAAATATTTGGAACTGCTAAACACTGCAGGCAAAGCTTTCAAAGCTGAGAGGAAGCGTGATTTCTTCCAGGCTGCAGTTCCTTACTGAAGTGTGTCAGAGCCGATGAGAAATAGCCACTTTGAATTGCTGTGTGAAAGCTGTCTTTACCTTAGAGACTGCTGTTCTGCAGGTGAAACCTGGGAGCCTTCCAGAATCATCTCCTAGCCTGTTCACTGAAAGGGGGAGACTTCAAACTTCAGACTCCAGCTTACATGCCCAAGACTGCCAAATCGCAAGTGGGTAAGCTGTGTGGCCTATTTAAAATTGCGTCAGAGACCAGATTGCCTATGCAGAGGTCCTGTATGGAAAGGCCTAAGACTCTGTTGCTGCCACTTGAATTCAAACTGATTGAAGACCAGATCGGGGAGTCAACCCCTACTGCAACATTAAGTGTGGGTTGCGGCCACCCTATGGGGGAAAGCCTTGCAGTGGGGGTGAGTCGCGTTAGCCCTGGTCCTTGTATGCTGGTCCTTTCCAAGAAGAATGAAATCCTGCAGTCGAGAGTCAGAGGATCAGATCCTGTTCTAGCACCAACCAGCCTGACTGCATTATCAGAATCAAAGGTCACCGTACCATGAGTAAACTCGGGGCCTGTCCCAGCAACCAGATTAAAGTGTTTGATTGCCGTCTAATCTGTCCACTGATTACAAGTTGCTGTTTAACTGTTGTGCAGGCCATCAGGCCTGGGATTTACAATTGCTTGCTGTTTAAAAGTTCTGCTAAGGGCGTCACAGAAAAGGTTTAAAAGAATTAAATCAAAATTAATTTGTTTAAAGGCCCAAACCAGGTGCAGCGCCAGCCAACCAGCTGCAATGGGCCAGGCCTGCAACTGCTAAGTACTGGGTACCCAGCGACTTTAACCGGACTGTCCAGGGGAACTACCTGTGGTATTTTAATGCTTGGCCCAACCAAAAGATTGCCATTTAATCTGCTTTTGATTTACATCCCCTTACCCTCTTGTTCAAATTCCCAAATAAATAAGATCGGTTGTTTGAATGTTAACCCTGTCCATGAGCATATTGTTACTAAGTGCCATTTTATTGGGAGAAGCTGGAAGGTACATTGTTGTTGTTGTTAACCCTTCTTCACAGGTGCACAGGGTGTGTTTCAGAATCCCAAACTGTGTTGCTAAGTGTGTTCACTGTGAGCGTATTATTAGTACTCACTAATAATTGTACTATTGGATGCAAAGCAAAGTGTTTGTTTTGTGCTAATCTGTGTGTGAGACCACTGGTTGGGGCAGTGGGTAGGTACATCCCAGAGGGTTGTACTAACTTGTCATCAAACCCACTTAAAAGTCACTCTGGGTGAAGGCACCATGCAAATAGTTCTGTTGGTATTGAACCCCTTTTTATCATCTAAACCAAAATCCAGGCCCCTCAACCTGCATTCTGCGCAGCAGGCAGAGATACTAGCCCATTGGGAGGTGCACCAGGGTTACACACAATTACCTCTCCATGCGGGAACTCAGTAGCTCAGTCTTTGTGCAGGAGTTGCAGTGCTTGGAAACTCAGGCAGCACAAACACAGTGTCTCTGCTCTCAGTCCAGTTTTCATCTCTCTTTCTCCCTCTCTCTCTCTCTCTCTCTCTCCCTCCCTCTGTCTCTCTCTCTCTCTCGCTGAAAACTCTGCCCCCTGGTCATCTGCAGCAAACTTCAGAACCTTTCTTTTTCCTGCTGCAAAGCTCCAAGCTCTTTCTCTTGTCGTCTTTTCAAGTGTCTCTGGGTTTGTTAGGCCGTTGGGGCCTGAATGCAGTTATAGGGCTGGGAAGCCCGCACAGCCTGTCCTGCGTGCCCACTCTGGCTAAATATTTCTCAGGACCTCCCCTTTGCTGGGCAAATCAGTCCCTTTTATCAGTTTTCCAGCAGCCCCTTAACATTGGTTGTAGCAGTTGTCTCCCTGAGCAAATTAATATTCATTTGGCTTACTTGGCACCCTATTGGCTCCTCATTTGGGTGAAAGAAATGGCACTCCTTTTACTCCCAAAGTCCTCTTTTTTTTCAGTCCCATGAGCCCTCTGACAAATCCTTGCTTCCTGAGTGGATGAGCAGGGGTTAAAGGTGACAAGTATGGCTGATATAGGAAACTGTTTATGCAGTCACAAAAGAGTCCTATATTTTAAAGTCCCTTGCAGCCCAAACTAATATTTTAAACAGTTATTTCCCCCAAAGTTCAGAAGTAGACCCTCTGCCCTTTAGCCCAAATGCAGGCTCTGATTAACATTCATGTGCCCTTATTAATGTTTATTACAAAGCCTCTATGTGCTCATTGGTGCTCTAAAACTAAATAGCTTTATGCTTTCTCCATTTCCTCCTCTGTGTCTTCGTACCCCAATTTGCCCATTTTGGGGTCCAGAAGCACCCGAGAGGCTCTTGCTTTGCTGCAACTGTGGCAGAAAAACTGGAATGCACTATAGCGCATGCGTGGACCGCCACTCACACATCTGAGCTGCAAGCCACAGGGCAGTTCTGCAGCTTCACTCCTGCTGACTCTTTCTGACAGGGAAACAGTGCAGCGGCAGGACAGAGAACACAGGCCATATGGGACCCAGGCCAAGTGGTACTGAGAGAACTGAGAAGTGGGGAAACAGGAGCAAGCCAGGTAAGCCCAGAATGGGGACTTACACACTCTCTTTGTCAAATGCTTGACGTCCTGACAAGCTATTTAACCCCAACCTTATGGTCAGTAAAGCATTTTTAACATATTCCTTCCTAACTAGACACCTGATTCCTGTCTAGCAGAGCAGATAATCAACATTCAGACATTCAAAACACAATCAGTATGACATGGTCTGACTAGACATCGAATGCTATCTATCAACAGGTTACACTTGTAATAAAACCCCACATTTCCCCACATCAGACTTTACCTCAGAGCAGTACCTGGGAACAATGGGAAAGGCATGTACTCTGGGTACAGTATGTTTAATGGTGACATACAGGGGGGTGTTGGTGGAGACACCCAGGGTATCGTAGGTGAGCTTTACAATGGTTTTGTGCTACCTTTCAGATCGTCTAGGTAGCGGTGTGTCTGAGGCTATCATTTCGCTAAGAATAGAGGGTACCTCTTACTGTCCTGGCTCTGCTGGCAGCTCAGAAACATTGTCTGGAAAATTACAATTAATGGAAACTTGTTCCTCTGGGCCCAGATCAACTGCATAGTCCATTTCAATGTCCATCTCTTTTCCGGGCACTGGGGTACTGGGCCCTCTCACTGGGGTATCTGCATTGGCATTCAAAGTTAGTCTTGCTTCAATAGGGGCTGTCCTTGTAGAGGGCTGTGAATTCCTACAGTCCATTTGTCACTGGTCCAATTCTTAGCTTGTCTCTGTCACACACTCCCAATATGACATATCTTCACCCCACTCAGAAGGATCTGTGTAACTTGAATCAGGATCTGATACAGGCCACTCGGGAGGCTCAATTGGACCAATATTCAGGTTCAATGTGGTCCTCTCAGGAGGCACAGACAAAACAGTCTCTCTTCTTGCAGACCGCTCGGAAGTCTCAGTTGGACCAGTATTCAGGTTCAAAGTGGTCCTTTCGGGAGGCCGGGATGAACCAATGCCTTCATCTTGCTTTTTCTACAGTCTGGCTCCTTGTTTTTGGCCTTCTCACCACAGGAGTCCCAGGGTCTGGAGCTAGGTTAAGGTCAGTTTCACTGATGGGGAGCAGGTGATTCCTGTCTACTGTGTTTTCTAATCCTCGCCCCTGTTCTTGGTGGATTTTGTACATGGGTAAATATGGTAATTGTTCCCCAACTAAATAGACATCAGAGGCCCACCAGTCTTGGATCTTATGTTTCCCTTGTATGCCTAGATTCCGGAGCATCACTCAATCCCCCACTTGCAGGGCTTGATGCTTCACCCGTTTGTCATATCTGTGCCTGCTGCCTTGGTTGGTCTTAGCTGCGGCCTCTGCTGCCAGCTGGTAGGCTTTCTCTAGCAGCTCCCTGAGCTTGCAGGTGTATTCAAGTGTATGTTTGCATTAGGTTGGTACCGTCAGGTGACGTGCCAAAGCATAGGTCTACAGGTAGCCTGGCTTCACGACCAAATATAAGAAAGAAGGGGGATCTTTGCATGCATTTTTTGTACAATTGTAGGCATAGACAAGGTAGTTGACCTTTTGGCTCCAATTAGCCTTGTCGGCTGGGTCCAGGTACCCAGCATGTTGAGGAGAGCCCTGTTGAAGCGCTCAGGCTGTGGATCCCCCTGGGGATGGTAGGGTGTTGTTATTGACTTCTTTATGCTGTAGGCAGCCAAAATTCTTTCACCAGCTGACTCTTCAAGTCCCTGCCCTGGTCAGAATGTATTCACTGTGGTATACCATAATGATTAACAAACTGCGGAAGGATCTTAACCATGGTGCTGGCCTTCTAATCCTTAGTCGAGTAGGCCTGGGCATACCTGGTGTGATGATCTGTAATGGCAAGGATGCTGGACTTGTTCTTTCTATCTGATCCAGTGACAGGAAGCCCATGCACATGAGCTCTAGAGGGCTGCAGGTTTGTATGTTAACTAATGGTGCAGCTTGCTTGGGGAGAGTCTTCCTTTTAATACACCTCAAACAGCCCTTGCAGTGCTTCTCAACATCCTTCTTCATGTGGGGCCAATAAAAGTGGGCCCTTACCAGGTCCAGGGTTATCTCGAAGCCCAGGTGGCCCATCTCATCATGGAGAGATAACATAACAGCCTTGCAATAATTCCAGGGCAGGGCGAGTTGCATCTTGGAGAAGTCAGTGCCACCTGAGGCATGTGCTTTTTGAACCAACAACCTGTCTTTCATAGCCAGCTTATTCCATTCCCGGAGTAATATGTTTGCATCAGGTTGGAAAAATTGTACCTGGGTGGGGTGGATCCCCTTTTCCAAGGCTCGAATGATATCTCGAAAGCCAAGGTACTCCCTCTTGGTCTGCTAAAATTCAGATTTGCTCGGATGCGAGAGAGAGAGGATATGTCAAGCCCTGTGAAATTCAACTACAGCTCAGAATGGGGTTGGGTGATGCCCCAGCATGTCAATGGCTCTGTAAGGGTTACTGGGGCCACTTTTACCATTCACTGAAAACTTGGAGCACAGCACCTTAAAGGGACACTGTCAACCCCCTTAGGCCTCGGAGTGTCCCTAGTTTAAAAAACACATCTTATGAGTGTTCACATTCTTTAGAGGCTACTGATGTTACTAGTTGTTTGATTCTGATTCTTTTTCCTTTTAAACAGTGAAAAACAGACAGCCTACCATACTGGTGTTACCACACCAAAATATATTTGTTTACATTCCTTGATCAATTCCCACTGCATTATTGCTGGACCTAGGAACACCCCCAACACCGTCTAGCCATTCATTATGCAGTGGGAGTAGATGAGACTATTATATAATGAGTGGCTGCACTGTTTGGGGGTGTTTCTATTGTTCAGGAAGTATGCAATAAAAACAGATCCAGGATTCAAAACAAAGTTGTTTATAACTATATATTAGCATGCATTTTAGTACTACTACTAAGCGAAAAGGCAGATTCAAAAAACAGAAACATCAATAGATTTTAGAGCAGGTAAGCACTCATAAAATGTGGGGTTTTAACTGGAAATAATATGATGCAAAAAGGTTGACAGTGTCCCTTTAACATTCTCGCTTGACAACTGTACACTAGGTTACAGTTGCTCGTTGGGGGGGTGCCTAGACAGGGCATCTGTGTCAATATTCATTTTCTCTCTTCTAATACTCCAATGTGTAATTGTAGGTGGGCAATGCAGACAGCCATCAGTGCAGCTGTGTCCAGTTTGGCTGTGGTGTTAACACCGGTCAATGGATTGTTATCTGTCCTTACTATGAAAGGTACCCTGTACAGATAGTCATGGAACTTTTCCATCATGCCCCATTTCAGTGCCAGAAGCTCCAATTTGTGGACCAGGTAATGCTTCTTGGATGACGATAAGCTGCATCTCGCAGAGGCCACTGGCCAGAGCCCTTCAGAATGCTCCTGGTACAGCGCAGCTCCAACCCATCCAGGCTAGCATCCGTGTGGAGGACATAAGATTTGTTGGGGTCCGCAAACACTAGAATGGGCACCTCGCACAGTCTCTTGATGATCTCTTTGAAGGAGGCTTCACATTCCGGGGTCCACTGGTCTCCAAAAGGCTCATTCACCTTTAGATACTCTTTCTGGGGTCCATCTCTTTGAGTCTGGTGCTTCTTTTTTCTGGTTGGTTGGTGGGTAACATTGAGTCAGCTCATTCAAGGGGTGCACCACCATTGAGTCGTCCTTTACAAATCTTCGGTAATACCCACAGAACCCAAGGAATGACTGCAAAGTCTTTAAGTTATGAGGCCGGGGCCAGGTGGTAAGAGCTTCAACCTTAGCAGGATCTGTCAGTTCCCCTTATGCTGAGATGTTGTGTCCCACATATTTCACAGACAGCTGGCAGAACTAGCATTTATCTATTGAAATCTTCAAACCAAACTCCTGCAGTCTGTCGAGCACTTTCATCAGCCAGTGTTTGTGTTCTTCGAGGTTGCTACCAAAGACGAAGAGAACATCCAAATATACAATAACTTCCAGGAGGTTCATATCCCCCACTGTTTTTTTCATTAATCTCTGAAATGTGGTGGGTGCTTCAGAGGTCTCTTGGAGCATGTACTCAAACTGATAAAATCCAAGGGGGCAGATGAAAGTTGTTTTTTCTTTATCTTCCTCCATCGTGGGGACCTGGTAATATCCGCTCTGGAGGTCTAATACCGAAAACCATTTACTCTCTGACAGACTGGCCAGTGCATCTTCAATCCAGGGTACCATATACTGGTCAGGGATGGTTTTCTAGTTCAGAGTGTGGTAGTCGATACACATCCTAACGGTACCATTCTTTTTATGTGCCACGACAATGGTAGATGCATATGGGCTCCGAGATTCTTTAGTAATACTAACTTCTAGCAGTTGTTGCAGATGTTTCTAGACATCTTCTATGTCCCCTGGGGCCAGTCTTTGGGACCACTCCTGGAAGGGTCTGTCATCTCGGAGGTGAGTTCTGTACTCCTCTTCGTTTATGCACCTGATGTCGCAGTCATGGAGTGAGAAGACTTTGTGCCTCTTGGCCAGTTTTTGGCTTAGACTCCACCTATATCTGTCAAGAATGGGTGACTTCCCAAAGTGAAACACAGCAGGGTCTATATTGGCTTCAGGAGCTGTCCTGGGGCCCACTGCAATGACCATTTTGGCCTTAAAAATGTGTGCTAGTACTGGCCTCTTCATAGGATTATAGGTCTATTCAATTAATTCTTCATTCTCACAGCTACCTGTCTGGCATGAGGGGTCTCTGGGGTTGGCAGCACCTCCCACTGCACCATCAATCCCTCTGGTAGACTGCCCTCCAAGGGAACGTCAATGACAAAAGCACGTCCTTCAGGCGGCTGAGCAAAATCCACAATGCCTACCACCCTGCATTCAGAGTTGGGCAGCAAAACCAACTGTCGGCTATCTGCTCTCTCATTATCACTCCAGCTGGCCTCACTGTCACATTAGGCTCTGCTAGCACAGTAAGCCTACAGATAGGCTGACTCTCTCACTACTGCTTTGACAGAGGGTTCAGCAAGGTATCCCCTCTGCCCCTTTCCTGGCAAAGTTTCATCAGCCTGATGAACATATTCATGTTTGTGCAGATCAACACAGATGTGTTGTTCATCCACTTGGTCTCAGGATATATCAAGGTCATAGTCTCTAGCTGGGGTGACTCTCTGTCTCCTTGGAGATGAAGGCAACCGTCACTATACAGGAGCCATCGTAGGGGCAGTTTGCATCCCCTATCCTCCACATGGACAAGCCAGACAAGGGCAACAGTGGCACGTGTCCCAGGTGCTGATCGTAAAAGGCTCAGCAAATTATCATGACCTGTGATCCACTGTCAAGCAGGGCAACACAGGGCACCCGTTCTATTAAGATGTCAACTTCAGCATGGAGCCCAATTAATCCTTGTGGCACCTTACTGCCTGGGGGGATGTCTGGCTCTGTCCACTTGATGGAGCTTTCTAATTTTGGAGACCAAGTTCACTCCCTCACTGGGCCCCTCTACTTTCCATGCTGCTGGTGCCATCTGTTCTCTTCCACCAATTGGGGGGGGGGTTCTTGGGATGGAGACATCCACGGGCTGTATGGCCATCTTCTCCACACCGGAAGCAGAAGGTATTTGGTGGTGGCCCTTGGTGACATGGAGCTTGGGGAGGAAGGCCCAGATGACAGCAGGGCAGAAAGACCACCAGGGGCCTTCAACCATCTTTTTCAGTTCCATTAGCTGTGCATACACTTCTCCAGGTGTAATGGCCTCGGCAGCTCGGGCTTCAGATTCCATGGGTGGAACGTCCACTTTCCCACCCACAGGCATACTGGATACCACTGATTCTGACTCCGTAGGGATGGTTCCAGACCAGCTCACTTGTTGCATAACAGTTTTAAGTTCTTGGATCAAACTCTGAAATTCAGCAGTTGTTCAAAAGGCTCCCTCATCTGCCAACTGGATACTAGCAGTTGTAGCCGAAGGTTGTTCCCATTTCCTACCTTGCTCTTCACCTGCTCTGACCTCTCACAGTAAGGTGCTGTGGGAGGGTGGGTTGGTCAGCCTTTCCCTCAAACGCAACTTTAACACCAATAATTTGGAGAACTGGTCAGCTTTCACCACCTGATCGAGATGGACTTTATTCAGGTCTTTAGCATCTATTCCTACCTCCTGTGCACTTTCTGCAATGCCCATTCCAGACTATGGAGGTAAGCCAAAAGGAGCTCCCCTCGCTGCTGCGTGCTTGTCTTGAATTTCCAGTAAAGATCATCACAGGACTCTGTACTCCCGAATACACTGTCCAAGGCAGCAAGGTATTTGTCCACTTTGGCTTCTGGATGGGTGGCCCTCAAGGACCGAATAGCATCCAAGGCAGGCCCTTTCAAACTCTCTACTAACATTTTTCTCTTCTCAGCCTCCAAACATTGCCACTCCTGGAGCATAGGGACAGCATAGTCTACCCAGGTTTCATAATCGTTTTCCCTCGCTGGTGTGGGGAGGGTGCCAGAGAAAATTCTCAGGTGCCTGTAATAGTCTGAGCTGGCTGCGCTGGTTGGCCCCATGTCCACAGGGGCCACCCCACTGGCAGCAATGCTTGTACTTCCTTAAGGATCTTTCCCTCTGCAGTCAGGAAAGACTCCACCTTCTCCAACAAATTTGACTCTGGGTCTGGCGAGAGAAGTGGGTCTGGTTGTGGATTGCTCCCCTTGCCAAACACGTGCCATGTGCCTTCCACCCCCTCCGCAGTGAAGGTGGCCAGCAGTTTAATCACATCCATATCTTTGTCACTTTCTACCAGGATCGTCATACTCTGAATAACTCGGTTATACCTCGTACCCGGGCTCTTCTGTAACCCGTAGGTGGTGCTACTCCTAGGGCTACTAACCCTGCCTGTCTTCCTAACAACAGGTTAAGGGGCCTGGGTTCCAAATTGGCAAGTACTGGGGTGTCCCTACCCTCAATAAATACAATAGTTTGGTGCCTCCACCCAAAGTACGGTTTGCGTGGGTATCTATCTATACTGGTACAGCCCTCTGGGAAGATGTCACCACCCACAATCCTACCTAGTGACCAATTACCTAGGAATTGACAATAATCATTAGTAGTTAATATACGGTTTGCAATAAGCATTAATACAGTGCTCCCTCGCTATAAAGAACCTCGTTATAGCGAATTATCGGTTGTAACGAACAACTCACTTGGCTCCCATGAATTCAGCACTTGTCCAAAACATTACTGTCATAGCACTGTATGTGTATCTACACTGAAACACAGGGCTGCACTCAATTTCTCCCATCAATTAAATGAATAAATTGAATACCCCTGTAATGCAATCATTCCATCAAATAATCAATTAACCAAACCAGTTTCATGAATAAAACACACACTCGGGTCAGGATCCAGGATTCACATTTCAGTGTTAAACACTGCTGCTGTAAGGATGAAGCGATCCTTGTACTCGGTCCAAACAAAGCTGTCTGTCCTGGACAGACTACAATCTGGTGAAAGCCTCAAGAAAATCTACAAGTTGTACTTGGTACAAACAGGAGGCATTGCTGCCTGAGTTTGTTGCAGAGTGTGGTGAGCTGGAGGGAACTGAGAGAAAAAAATTGAGACTTGCCGATGAAAAACAGATCATACGAACATACAAAATTTGCCAGCAGATAAAGGCCTAGAGGTCAATCAAGTCTGCTCAAATGTGCAGCTAGTACCTCTTATTCTACAGCTGCCCCTCCCTTCCATCCGTCCCCTTCATTAACCCTCTCCCTTGTCCTGTCCCATCCCCTTTTGAAGCAGTCCACTGTTCTACTGCATACAACTTCTGCAGGTAACGCATTCCACCCAGCCACCACCCTGTCTGTAAAAAAGTGTCTCCTCATCTCCCTTCTGAACCTTCCACCCTCCAGTCTCATATCATGGCCCCTGGTGGCCCTCCCTTACTTTGAACAGCCCCTCTGTACCCATCTTGTTTATTCCTTTCATGTATTTAAAGGTTTCAATCATGTCACCCCTGTCCCTCCTCTCCTCCAGTGAGTACATGTTCAATTCCTTCAACCTCCTCTCGTATGATAAGTCCCCCAGCCCCTTGATCATCTTTGTCGCCCTGTGCTGCACCCCCTCCAGTAACTTAATGTCCCTCTTCAGATGCGGGCGCCAGTACTGCACGCAGTACTCCAGGTGTGGTCTAACTAATGACCTATAGTGGCAAAATCACCTCCTCCCTCCTCGAGGGATATACCTCTTGCAATACAACCCAGCATTTTGTTGGCCTTTGCAGCTGCCTTCCTACATTGTGCCGAGTTGTTCATTGACCCTGTAATGAGCACACCCAGATCATTCTCTCCTCTGTCTGGGCTAGCTGCACTCCCAGCTGGTAACTCCTCCTTGGGTTCTTCATCCCAAAATGCAGCACCTTGCATTTTTTGGCATTAAATCACAGTTGCCAGATGTCTGACCAGGTTTCAAGCTTTGCCAGATCATCCTGCAACCCCTGCCATCCCTCTAGGTCATCCACCACCGCGCCTACCTTGGTATCATCAGCAAACAGACCGATCTTGCTCTTGATGTCCCATGATATGTCTGCAATGAATATCCCAAACAACACTGGTCCCAACACCAAGCCCTGTGGAACACCGCTCATCACTGCCCTTGGGTGTGAGAGCTACCCACCCACCACCACCCTCTGTTGCCTTCCCTGAAGCCAGCTTCCTACCCATCTCACCAGCTTTGCACCCGCCCTTGTGCCTACTAACTTCCTTCCCAGCCTTCCATGCGGCACCGAGTCGAATGCCTTACTGAAGTCCAGATACAGGACATCCACTGCATGGCAGATTGACGCCACCACACAGCTGTGGTTTACCCAGCAACGATCAAACGGAGTGCCACTATCTGGTTCTGTGCTACGTGAGAAAGTGGACCAGTTTTCCAAGCAGCTCTATGGTGAGGGTAGTCACTTCAAATCATCTGCTGGATGGCTCTGGCACTTCCAGACAAGACATGGCATTAGGCGAGTGGCAATAACTGTCGAGCAGTGCTCTTCCGATGATCAAGCAGCAGCAGAGTTTCTTCTGAAACTGAGAGATGTAATCTTGTCAGGGGGTACACACCAGAACAGGGGTACAATGCTGATGAGACTGGCCTGTTCAGGCGGTGCACACCTTGCACTTACCACCAGGGTCTGGACTTTTGGCAAACACCCTGGAATCCCCTGCAAAGACAGATTTGCAATACAGCATGCACTTTTAACACATTCAGTACAAAGCCTATCACTCTAAGCCAATTAATAATATGCTCACAGGCTAGGTTCAAAGTAACACAGTAAATCGGATTTATTAAAGGGACATGAACTAGGAGAGGGAACAAATTTGAGTAAATGATTACTGTTCTGGACAAAATAGGTTACTTAATATACAATTAATTTAGTCCCGATGTTAAACAGTCTTGCAGCTTCTGGGTACCCAGAATGTAATGCTGGCTGGTCAGAAATGGTGCCCGGGATTGCAGCTGTTGTTGGGGCCCTTGATGGGAAGAAGTAATCAACATTAACAGTGCCAAGCAAATTAAATTATTTGTATCCGCGGCCGGCTGGCCTAGTCTATTGAAACCCTTGAAATTAAGCTGAAAACAGTTAGATGGTACCGAAAGATAATCGAGATGCTTGTTGCAGGGAGCTACCCTGAATCTACTCACTGTATCAGAAGATTGAAGATGGCTCGGTGAAATGAAGACCTGATACTGGAAGTTGCTGCGCATGGTGAAACTGGGCCACCATGACTCACCTCCATTTCACAGCCTTTCCATGTAGGTGGCCACAACCTGCAATGATTTGCTGTGCAGGGACTGGATCCCCAAAGCTGGTCTCTCGCCGGGTAAACTGTATCTGACACAGGAACAGATGGCATGGGCTGGGATGGACATAGGCCCAAGTTAAACAGAGTGTCTCTGGCAAAGCTCAGTTTATCTGCTGGTGATCCCTCCAGCTGATAGTTCGGTCACTGGTAAAGGCAGGCTCTTCTCTGGCAATCAGGAGTTCCTGGACAGTAGGCCTGGCACCACAAGAAGTATTCAGCATATTTATTTGAAGGAATGTTCAACTATCCAATTCCTCTTTCAGCTCCTGGATGGTTTGCAATGTCAGCCACTTTGCTGAGCAAATAATCTGCAGTAAGCAGTTCTTGGTGATCAGTCCCCTTTGGGACCACAGGATGCACACCAGAGGAAAACTAGGTCTCTCTTAGGCCAGATCCTCCATAGAGCCTAAAAGCTCCTTGCTCCAAGGAGTCTCTGGATGAACTGCCACACTGTTTGAAACTGGTTACAGGACTTGTCTGTTTTTTTTGCATTCCGGTTGGCTGATGGAGTGGTCGTCACCATCTTGTGCTCCTATTGGTTCCTTTAGGTGCCAAATACTATAGTTCACAGTTTCTCCCACAAGTCACCTGAGCTAAGGACCCCTCAAGATCCCCTGTGTTCCAATTGGTCCAAACCTGAGTAGTTCTGGTCCAAAACATGGTGATTCCCATGGGGAAATGCATGCTGCAAAGAAGGCAGGTTAAACAACTTGTTCTATCTCCAAAACAGTAAGGAACTGAAATTACATATTTACAATACCAAGTAGAGCTCCCTCTGCTTTGTTAGCAACAGCAGAGTGGAGCAGACAAAGGAAGTGCCTAGCTGGTCATGAGCTCCAGAGCACTTGGACCCAGCCCAGGCCATTTACAGTATACACACTGGCTATGGCACTTAAAGGGATAGCATGGTGACACATCATGACACTTTCACGCAAATCAAACAGAAGGACACCAACAACCATAGATTCACCATCTCTGCAGGACATCTGCCTGGCAGTGGGCATTACTGGAGCCCATGGAGATACTTAAGGTAGGCCCCCCCCCCCCGATTTGGGAGGTACACCTCAATTTTCCAATCTCGGGTATAGCCTCCAGGACTTCTATAATGCCCCTCTTGTCTATGCCCTTGGGGACCCCTGTCACCAGGATAGCTTTTTCAGGGACCAGGCACTCCCCTTAGCACCAATCAAGCAACTCTTGCTGCTCCATTGCATGTCTCCCAGAATCTCACCCTTTGGGGGGAGTACCAAGTTTTCAAAATTACACTCTGGTGGGGTAGCCACTAGGGGCAGCAGATCCCAGCCCCTTGACTCACCTTGGCTGCTCAAGGGCCCTCGGGTCAACTAAACACACCTCTGAGGGGCCAACATGGGTTCCACAGTGGGCAATGAGTATGGCACTGTGCCTCCATCTGGGGTAAATGGCAAGGGATACCTGTGGGCAGAGAACAGGTTACCACCCCCCAGGAAAATACGTAAGCTGCCCCCAAGTCGCTCTCCCCACACAACAACAATTCCCCACTCACCGTAACTCTATCACAGTGAGTTACAACAAGAATGATTAACAGGCAAACAAAGAAAGTATTTATTAGGGGAGGGGAAAGTTGGAAAATATCAAACAGCACAGCACTTGATACCCACACTTTAAACCTCACCTCCCACTACTGAGTGCACCCAGAAGGTATCCGGTCAATATCACGCAAACAACAAAGCGCGGCATAATATAGCGCATACAAATCAGCGCCGCAATATATTAGCACGAACACACTACAGCGCAAGTACAAAAGAGCGCATGTCAGCAGTAATCATTAAATCCCCCATGCTATCTCTCCTTACCTAGATTTACGTTTTTGAAGAATGGAAGTTCAGTTTGTCACCAGTCAGAAGGGTGGCAGTCTTGCATCCTTGATGGATTTCTTTTCTGAAAGAGCAGAACTGCAGGTAACAAACATACTGGAAATCCTTGCGGTATGATAAAGGACATTAGTGCTCGAATGCACCTCAAAGGGAACGTTGTATTAAAACACATTGGGGAACATAATCATGTCCCTGACCCTGCAACTGTTGCAACTAAGGCTGCTATTACTGGCATGAAAGACCGCGCTGCAACTACATACGAGTCAACTCATCAAATTGTTGCTTCAGGGATATCAGAATTAACACCATCTGTGGCTTGCCAGCTTCCTGCTATACCACTGCTCAAACGGATAGTCAGAAGAAACAGGCGTGCCACTGCCCAGCCACCCCCAGAGCCTTCCGATGTGCTATCACTAGTACTGCCACCAGAATATAGCATTAGCGAAGGAAATGAGCCATTTCTACTGTTTGATTCTGGTGCTAGTGCGATAGATTCTTAATTTTCTCTACAAGAAAGGATTTGCAGCACTTAAAATCATCACCCCATTGGTTTGCTGATGGTACATTTAAATGTTGCCCTTCAATCTTGTCACAGTTATACACCATTCATGCAGTCAAATATAGCTCTGTCATCCCCCTTGTGTGCATCCTTATGGCCAACGGCTCTGCTGCATCTTACAATAAAGTATTTGCTGAGTTGAATCGCCTATGTGGGACACTGCAGCCTGAAATCATACTAATTGATTTCGAGCAGGCTGCCATAAAGGGATTCAAGCTTGCCTTCCCTACTGCTAAAATGCGTGGTTGTTTTTTTCACCTATGTCAAGCGTTGTGGAGAAAAGTACAAGATATAGCCGCATTATACCAAAAATACGCTTCAGACCCTGATTTTGCATTACATGTACGATATCTACCTGCCCTGACATACGTCCCACTGCAAGATGTCATGTCAGCATTTGATGAACTATTGCAATATGACTTTTACACCACAAATGCAGAGCTATTTTCACCCTTGATTGACTATTTTGAGGATACATGGTTAGGTAGGCCACTAGCCAGGGGTGGAAGACGGCGACCAATGTTTGCAACTGACATGTGGAACTGCAATGATGCTGTTCAGCTTGATTTGTCCCGAACAATTAATTCTGTTGAGGCTTGGCATAGAAAATTTAATAATTTCATGGGTGCTCACCATCCTTCGATTTGGAGGTTTCTTAAATTTCTAAAATCAGAGCAGCATTTCAACACAACACTAATGGAGCAGTTGATAGCGCGTACAGCGGTGTCTGAAACACGCAAGAAATACAAAGATACTGCTCGCAGAATTGCAGACATTATGGCACAGTATGGATCAAGACTCAGACAGGAGTTCTTGAGGGGAGTTGCTAACAACTTTCAGTTGCAGGCATAAGCAAATATCAAACAGCTTGTATGAGTACTAACGTGAATAGTTTTACCCAAACAGTCCCACGTCCCAGTTTGAATGATTAATTATTAAAGTTTTGGCCAATATAAGTTACCTTTTGTTGGTTTTGCTTAGATATTGGGATTGGTGTGGGTCCGGGAAAGGATATACTAGGCATGGTTAACATGATGACTGCAGGTAGGAACTAAATGTTCCATCCCCAGGGACAAGTGTAGATGAGACACTTAGACAGTACGACTTTGAAATCACTCCCTCAGTTCGTCACTTCTTTAGTACACTCAAAATAAGGTATGTGATTTTTTAATTTTATTAGAAGTGATCGAGTCAGCTATCGCAACATGCAGTACACCTTGCGACATTATACGCCATTATGTAGCTACGCGATTAATGTGTAGCGCTGATTTGTATGCGCTTATATTTACCACGCTAAGAATACAACACTATTTTGACAGTGAACCCACCCAGAAATGTCCCTTGATGTGGCAGTGATGCAGGCCTGGGATCTTTCATTGGGGCCCAAATAACTTTCAATCAATTTCAACTTTAAATTTACTACCTGGATGCAGCTTTATGCTTGGCTCAGTCCAGTCCAGAACTTAGCCTCTGTAACCTAACTAACTAGCTAGCTAATAAAGACTCTCCATAGCCATAGCTCAGGATACTTACAGTTCAGAAGTCCAAAAAAAGAAGGAGAGGGAGTTTCAGCTGGATGGGTTGCAGTCAAACTGGCAGTCGCATGGTACCGTGGAGGTATCCGGATGGTGGTGCACCACTGGGCTGCAAAGCTGGATGGCTGGAGAAAATTAAGAATGCTGGTCTTCACCTGCCAGGCCTTGCCAGATTGCCTCAAAGGTCTTTATAGGCAATGTTCACCAGGCAGACCTCTTTGTCATCTTCTTCTGCTGGTCTTCTTCCTCTTCTTCAGTCTGGGGAGTGATGGACATGGTTCCCTAGGCCCCACTGTTGCACACTCTGGACACACAGTTACAGCTGGGTGCTTACATGGCCTCTTACCCCTGTGCTCTTGCTCTTGGCTTCTCTGTTCACAGCAGTGCTGGGCCCTTTCACAGCCTCCCCTTACCGAAATTTGCACTCACCACAATTATCTCTCCGTGTGGGATCTCAGTAGCTGATTCTTTGTGCAGAGGTTGCAGTGCTTGGAAACTGAGGCAGCACACACAAAGTCTTGCTACTCTCAATCCAGCTTTCATATATATATATATATATATATATCCCCCCTCTCCCTCTCTCTCTCCCTCTCCCTCTCTCTCTCTCTCTCTCTCTCGCTTTCATCTGCAGCAAACTCCAAAACCTTTCTCTTTTTCCTGCTGCAAAGCTCCAAGCTCTTTCTGTTGCTGTCCTTTTGAGTGTCTCTGGGTTTCTTAGGCTGTTGAGGCCTGACTGCAGCTATAGGGCTGGGAAACCCATAGTCTGTCCTGCACTCCCACTCTGGCTGAATCTCTCAGGACCTCCCCTTTGTTGGGCAAAACAGTCCTTTTTATCAGTTTTCCAGCAGCCCCTTCCCATTGGCTGCAGCAGTTGTCTCTCTGAGCAAATTAATATTCATTTGTCTCACTTGACACCCTATTCGCTCCCCGTTTGGTCACTAAGAAATGTCCCTCCTTTACTCCCAAAATCCTCTATTTTCAGTCCCATGAGCCCACTGACAAATCCTTGCCTATTAAGTGGATGAGCAGGGGTTAAAGGTGACAAGTATGGCTGCTATAGGAAACAGTTTATGCAGTCCCAAAACAGAACCCCAACTTTTAAAGTCCCTTACAACTAAACCTAAAATGTTTTTAACATTTATTTACCCCAAAGTTCAGAAGAAGATACTATTTCCTTTAGTCCAAATGCAGAGTTTATTAGTTTAACTCAATTCCCTGCCTGTCGCTGCTTCCGATAATCTCAGTCCCCAGGCAGCAGACAGACTGTGATTAATATTCGTGTGCCCTTATTAATATTTATTGCATAGCCCCTAAGTGCTCATTGGTGCCCTTAAACTAAATAGTTTTATACTTTGTCCAGCGCCTCCTCTGTGTCTCTAGACCTTAATTTGCTTATGTTGGAGTCTGGGAGCACAGGAGAGGCTGTTGCTTTGCCACAATGGTGGTGGAGAAACTGGAATGCACTATCATGCATGCGTGGATCACCACTTTCAGATTCATGCTGCGAGCTGAGCGGTGGTTCCGCAGCTTCACTCCTCTGGCCCCCATCTGACAGAGAAACAGTGCAAGGGCCAGATGGAGAACACAGAGCACACAGGATTCGGGCCAAGAGGAGGTGATAGAATGGAGCAGTGGGGAAATGGGAGCAAGCCAAGTAAGCCCAGAATGGGGGGCTTACATATGTTAGGGAGTGTATCAGGGCTATGGAAGTGCAAGGGAACCTAGAAGTAAAGGAAGGGGTGGAGGTGCTGTGGGTCACCCTTGAAACAAGATCTAGGGCTATTATTTGTGCTTGGGTGACATACAGACCTCCAGCACAAGGGGAGGAGTTAGATAAAGCACTAGAAGAAACTTTCAGTAGGATAGCAAAATAGGGGGAGGTGCTGCTAGTTGAGGACTTTAATCTGCCAGATGTGGATTGGAGCCTTCCAACTGCAGCTGTATAGAAGCAGGAACATCCCCAACTTCATTCAAGGGGCATTTCTCAGGCAACTAGTCATCAAATCCAATAGGGACAGAGCAATGCTGGACCTGGTGCTTACTAACAGAGACAGTATTGCAGATGTCACAGTGAGCTGTCCCCTGGGGACCAGTGATCACCGTGCAGTGTGGTTCAAGAGCAAGATGGGTGCAGAGGCGAACCATACAAAGATGAGGTCCTGGACTTTAGGAGGGTGAATTTTAAAGAAATGGGTGACTGCCTCAGAAGCAGCCCAGCAGGGGAGGATTGCTGGAGAGGCACAGAGGAGCAGTGGAGAAAATTAAAGAAAGGCATAGTGAAGGCAACCAGCCTCTGCATGAAGGAAGTGAGCAAAAGCAGGAGGAATAAAGGACCATGGTATTCTAGGAGAGTGGCCATGAAGGTGAAGGGAAAAAGGGTTGCATTCAGGAGATACAATAAAACATGAAGGGATGAGGATGGGGAGCAAGTAAAAGCAAGTAAAACAGAAACAGCTAAGGCAGTGATGGGAGCAAGGGTGCAAACAGAGGAAAGGCTAGCCACAGGGGTAGTAAAAGGAGACAAGACTTTCTTCAGGCACATAAGTTAGAAGAGGACAGCAAGGGGAGAGATAGTGAGGATAAAGAGGATGACAAGGAAACTGTGCAAAGGAGGATCAGGAGAAAACAGACACCATGAAGGGGTACTTCTGCTTAGTCTTCACGGGGGGGGGGAGGGAGACAGGGCTGTGCCAACAACTGTAATGGCCCCCCTGCAACATATTTTGTGGGGCCTACCTCCCCACCAATAAATTAAGCAATAATGCATGACAGGGTGTGGGTTGTGCTGGGATAACCTCACACCTGGGTGGTTGGGCACGAGGTCGCAGGCCGAGTGCATCCAACATCCCAGAAGTGAGGTTATCCCAGCAGAACCCACACCCTGGAGTGTATTATTGCTATTATACAATGGCTCATTGTTATACAAAATAAAAAAAATTGAAAAATGTTTTTAGTAGATTTTTAGTGAGGCAGTATATCTGTTTCTTAAGTGCATGGCATTATCCCAATTTATGATCCCAGGCATCTAAATCAATACAGTGAGGTTGTGCTGGAATAACCTCACTGTGTCAGGGACACACTGACCAGTTGGAGTCAAGGAAATCTTTTTGCCATTGTGTAATTAAGCAATATTACATGACAGGGTGTGGGTTGTGCTGGGATAACCTCACGCCTGAGTGGTTGGGCACGAGGCCGCAGGCCAAGTGCGTCCAATGTCCCAGAAGTGAGGTTATCCCAGCACAACCCACACCCTGGAGTGCATTATTGCTATTATACAATGGCTCATTATACAAATTAAAAAAAAGTTTTAAAAATGTTTGTAGTAGATTTTTAGTGAGGCAGTGTATCTTTGTTTATTAAGAGAAGAGGAAAAAAGCTCATGCTCATCTATGACAAGAGCACAAAAAAGCTCATGCTCATGTATGACAGTGAAGTTGTGCTGGGATAACCTCACTGTGTCAGGGACACACTGACCAATCAGAGTCCAGGAAATTTTCTTGCCATTGTATAATATAAAATAACCATTTGCGCATATGACATTTTTGTAGCATAAGTTTTTTTTGTATCAGTCCTGCTGAGCATCCATAGTTTATCCATGCTGCCCTTGCTGGCACCATGATCAAAGAATTGAACAATATAAATTATCCCTGCACCTGCTGGGCACACCGGCACCGCTATACAGAGGGGTTTGAAAAATTCAAGTTCGAGCTTGATAAACACTTAACTAATAGTTATAGCTCCACACAGTGTGGAAGACAGATTTGATGGGCTATTAGCCTTCTTCTGTTTACCTTGCCAAGTAACTAAATGAGATGTTTGGAGTAATGGGCCCTATTGCTTCTTTGTTCTGTACTGCCCACAAACCATGAAAAACTGGAGTAGGACTCTTCTGACACCAATGCTGACAGACCCAATTTCAAATGGATAAGCAATTTTCAAAGATAAGGTTGCAAGTTTGCCTGTGATAAAAGGTTTTGATGATGCTGACCTCTGAGGCACTGGACCCCTGACAGTGTGGATCCTACTACAACTGCAGCTGTTTCACCCCCTCGGTCATGGTCCTGGAGGGAGAGGAGGGATATGATAGAGACTTTCAAATACCTCACAGGTATAAATAAGGTACAAGAGGGAAGCATTTTTCAGAAAAAAAAAAGATGTTCAAGAACAAGGGGTCATGATACGAGACTGGAAGGTATAATCAGGGGTAACATGAGGGGGTATTTTTCACAGAAAGGGTGGTGGATGCATGGACCAGCCTCCCAGCAGAGGTGGTTGTGGAGGCAAAAATGGTAATGGAATTCAAAAATGCATGAGATAGGCATAGAGGAACCTTTGCGGTAGAAAAGGGAGGGTAAAGCTGGAGATCAAGTAGGGTCTGTGGTATTGTACTGGATGAACCATCGATGAGCAGCAGGAACACGGGCATGGATGGAAGGGGACATGAGCCCATTGTCAAAGATAGAGTCCTGAAGGGACTTGCAAATCTGAAAGAAGGCAAGACCATGGGATCAGATGGGATACACCCAAGGGTGTGAAGGGAACTCAGGGCAGTACTTTCCACACCACTGAATGCCTTATTCAACAACTCACTGGAAACAGCAGGGATTCCAGAGGACTGGATGAGAGCAGATGTAGTCCCACTCCATAAGAGCAGCAGCAGGGAGGAGGCTAGCAACCTTAGGCCTATGAGTCTCACAAGTGTTGGGGAATTTAATGGAAACACCATTAAAGGAAAGGCTAGTGGAGTATCTTGAATCTCGTGGGTTACCAAACCAAACATAGAAACATAGAAATTGACATCAGATAAGGACCGCTTGGTCCACCTAGTCTGCCCATTTTCCCTATCTATTGTAATATCGCAGACCCTACTTGATCTCTGGCTTTACCCTCCCTTTCCTACTGGTAAGGTTTCTACCCTGGATTTCTGTGCCCCAAATGCATGATTTTGCACTTCTTTGCATTGAATCTTAGCTGCCACACTCTTGACCACTCCTCAAGCTTACTCAGAACCCTCCTCATTTTTTTTTCCGCCCTCCCTGGAGTGTCCACTCTGTTGAAGATCTTAGTGTCATCTGCAAAAAGGCATATCTCCCCTTCTAGCCCCTCTGCAATGTCACTAATGAAAACATTAAAGAGTACTGGCCACAGTACTGATTGTTGTGGTATCCCACTGGTCACCCTCCTCGGAGTGTCCATTTACCACCACCCTCTGTCTCCTATCACTCAATCAATTTCTAACCAAGTTTATCACCTTGGGGCCAACTATCAGGCTGCCCAACTTATGTATGAGTCTCCTATGTAGAACAGTGTCAAAGACCTTATTGAAATCAAGGTAGGCCACATCCACTGCTCCTCCGATCCAATTCCTTGGTCACTCCATTAAAGAAATCCATCAGATTTGTTTAAAATTACCTTCCCCCCATGAGTCCATGCTGCCTCTGATCCAGTAATCTGCTGGATTCAAGATATTCCACAGTCCTTTCTTTCAGTAGTGATTCCATTAATTTCCTCACCACCGAGGTCAAGCTGACTGGCCTGTAGTTGTTAGGCTCCTCCCTCCTCCCACTTTTGTGAAGAGGGACTACATCTGCCCTCCTCCAGTGCTCCAAACCACTCCCGTCTCCAGTGAGTGGTTAAACAGGGCTGTCAGTGATGCTGCCAGCACCTCTCAAAGCTCCTCTAATACCCTTGGATGTATCCTGTCTGGCTCCCTTGCCTTGTCCACTTTCAGTTTTTTGAGTTCCTTCAGGACTCTCTCCTCCGTAAATGGACTGGTATCCACCTCCCTTCCACTGATACTCCTGTCATTTATCTGTAATTGCTCACCTTCCCCTTCTGTGAATACTGAACAAAAATATTTTTTCGGAGTTTCAGCTTTTTCCTGGTCCCCCTCCACACACTCTCCTCCTTCCCTTCTTAGCCTTACAATCCCACCCCTGGTTTTTCTTCTTTCACTAATGTACCTGAAAAATGTCTTGCCCCCTTTCTTTACTGCCTGGGTTATTTTCTCTTCCAATTGCACCTTTGTGCTCCTGACTGCTTTTTCTGCCTCCCGCTGCTTTTCCAGATACAGTTCCCTGCCTGCCCCCTCCCTCTGTGTCTCCTTTTACCTCTTGAATGCTAACCTTTTCTCTCTTAGCTTCCCAGCCGTCTCTTTTGAGAACCATATATGTATTTTTTCCTCTTGTTTTTGTTTACTTGCCTAATGCAAAGGTTTGTTGCTTTTACTATGGCTCCTTTTAGTTTTTCCCACTTCTCCTTGATACCATCCAAGTCCTCCCCCCTGCCAAGGCATCCCTGAGGCATTCCCCCAACTTTGCAAAGTTGGCCCTCCTGAAGTCCAGGACCCTCACCTGCACGTGGTTTGGCTTGCCACTGTTCTTATATTGAACCACACCATTCAGTGATCACTGGACTCCAGGTGGATACCCACCATGACGTCTGCAACACTGTCCCCAGGTTCAATATTGCTCTTTAACGAGTGGGCTCCATTACTAGTTGCCTGAGGAATGACCCCTGCAGGGAGTCCAGGATGTCCCTACTCCTTGCTAAAGCTGCAGTCAGGATGCTCTACTCAACATCCGGCAGACTGAAGCCTCCCACCAGGAGCACCTCCCCCTTAGTTGCTATCTTATTAATGGCTTCCACTAGACCCTGTCCAACTCTTCCCCGTGTGCTGGAGGTCTGCAGATCATGCCAGTGCAAATAGCAATTCCATTTCTCATCTCTAGGGTGACCCACAGTACCTCCACCCCTCCCTGTATTCTTTGTGTTTCAGTTGCTTTTATACTATCCTGACCAAAGTCAGCATGGATTGACGGGGAGAGGGGGAGGTCATGCCAGAGGAACCTGAATGATTTCTTCAACTGGGTGACCAGGGAAATAGGTCAAGGAAGGGCAGTGGTGTGGCCTACTTATATGTCAGCAAGAATCCAGAAGAGGTGTGCTGCACTCAGGAGCAACAAATGGGATCCCACACTATGAAATATGGAAAATAAATGTAACATTAAATCAATGAGTGTCCAAACTCAACAAACACACTACTACTCCAAATGGCTAGCCCAGTGCTTCGACTCTTGTATGTCTTCCTTAGGGGGTGTGTGTCTAATGGGAACATAGGTACTGTTTTACGTACAGGTGCCTAATTGATATTCATTCACAAAAATACTTCCGTATGAATACTGTTCCCAGTTATTAAAAGACATTAAAGAGCAGCTGACACCTTTGGGAAAACTTTGGAAAACATAATACTTAGACGATTCAGCTTGTGTTTCATATATCTTCAATAGATTTCTCCTCTCCATTATTTATTACTGAAGAAATCACCACAAAAGCAAGCCCTTTATTGCTAAGTGTTCATCTGCCTTTATAGCACATTCTCTACTTGAAATCAAAATGCTCTGTTGTGACACACCAGTTTGTTGCCATGGAGATAACTGTGATGTCACAAGCACAGTATTATGACATCAAGTTGGAAAGAAGCAATAGGAGCTGATGAACCCTCAAGAAATAGCTATCCTGTTTTCATGCATTTGACCTCAATAATAAATAATGGAGGATAACAAATGCAGAGCTAATGAGAAATGTAAGCTACTTTGTGTCCAAATATTATGTTTTTAAAAGTTCTTCTTAAGTCCTTGGTGGCTCTTTAAACAATTGATGTAAAACAGTAAAACAAATGTGAATCATGAGTCTGTATATAATTACACACGAAATTAAATCCAGCACTCAAACTAAAGCAGGACTACTATTTCAAAAGTACTAGCTACTAAGGGTAAGCTACAAAATAATGTGCTAAAGCCCAACAATGTCTAAATTAGAGCAAAAGTGTCCTTTAGAATGAGTGAAAAGATACAGAAAGATGGGAGAGTGCTGTGATCACCCTAAGTTGCTTTTCAGGGCATCTGCAAATGCCACTTAGGAGACTGATGAAGAAACTGGGTCATGGGGTGGGACCCAAATGGTAAACTGGGTAAAAAGCTGATTAATGCATAGGCAACAGAGGATAGTGGTAAAAAGCACTCACTCTAATGAGGGGAGAGTGACCAGCAGGGAGTTGCATGACTCAGTACTGAGACTAGTCCTCTTCAATGTCTTCATAAGTGACATCACAGAAGAACTGGAAGGGGAGATTTTCCTTTTTACAGATGACACTAAAATCTGTAAGAGGGTGGATACTCAGGAAGGGGTGGAGAGAATGAGTAAGGAACTTAGAAAACTCAAGGAGTGGTTGAGAGCATGGAAGCTGGAGTTCAAAAAGTGCAAAATCATGCACCTAGGGCATAGAAGCCTAGGAGCTGAGTATGAAATGGGGGAGTGGTGGGGAGGTACTAATGGTCACTGAGCAGGAAAGAGACCTTGGGATTATCATATTTGTATCTGATGACCTCAAAGTGGTGAACAGTGTGACAAGGCAGTGGGCAGGACCAGTTGGATGCTGTGGTGTTTAGGGAGAGGTATCATCAGCAAGAGAAGGGAGAGGATGTTACCACTGTTTCGGTCACTGGTGAGACCCCACCTAGAGTTCTGTGTCCAGAAATGGAGGTCGCATTTCAGAAATGATATAGACAGGGTGGAGGCAGTCCATAGAAGGGAAACTAAAATGGTGCAGGGGTTACTTCAAAAACCCTACAAAGTGAGCTTAACATGTACACCCTAGAAGAGAGGAGGAGGGGAACATCTTAGAGACCCACAGGTACCTCATGGGGGTAAACAGGGTACAGAAGGAGAGTCTATCTCGAATGACAATGTTCACCAGGACAAGAGGGCATGCAATAAAGCTGGAATGGAAAGTTTAAGAGGGATGTGAGTAAGTACTACTTCACTGGAAGAGTGGTGAATGCCTGGTACAGTCTGCCAGCAGAGGCAGTGAGGACAAAAGCAGTGGGGGCTTCAAACATGCATGGGACAGGCATAAGGGAATACTGGTAAATAGGTAGGGGGTGGTCCACAAAAAACAGGTAGGGTCTGAGGAGACAGAATAGGCAAAAAAATCAGGGCAGACTGGATAGGCCAAGTGGTCCTTTTCTGTCGACAGTTTCTGTTTCTATTTCTACCCTTCCAGAGCTGGCCAGCCTCAACCTACTCGATCATCCACTGTCCCCAAGAGCTCTTTTACTGGTTTAGTACCTCAGGCTTCAGATGCTTACCTTGAAGTCCCCCTCCTACACTCTCATTACAGTCACTGCCCTCAGATTTCAACCAGTGCAACATTTTCTCTTCCTGCTCCCACAAACCCAACAATTCCGTTGTCATCTTCTACTGCAGATGAGTTTTATTTCTGTTCCCAGGGTTCTGCTGGGTCTAACAAAAAATATCCTTTTTTTCAAGGGTCCACTGCCTACCTGTCATGTTGTCTGTCACAACAGTCTGCCCCTGCTGAGGACAAACACCCCTCTGGCGTTCCCCAAGAAGGGAGAAGTTCCAGCCTTCAGTCAGGTGAAAATCTAATCTTAGTGATGTTACAATATCATAGTATAGCAGCTCATCATGGTCATGTCACCTGGAATTCTGTGGTTCCCCAGATACAAAACTGAACCCAGAACTTGCATTTTACCTGCAGAATGTATTTCTTGCTTCAAAATTCCTCCTGTAATGGGTCTTTTTTACTTAAAGTACTAGAATTTGTTAGTCAGCAAAACATTTTATCATATATATATATATTTTTTTTTTGGGTGGTGGCAATATTATACAATGGGTAGGGAAAATTCTGATTGGTGGAGAGGTACCTTTGTCAAGTGCCTCATACTTCATAATGCACCTAGGACGTACGTTTCTCAGTCAGTAACCCACACTTCATTGTGTCTTATTGTTTACTTACTGTGTATTGTATTTTTGACATCCTTAGATTCAGACATTATTACTTCTCCTAGCATTTATTACTAATTTTGTATTTACTGACTTGAATCATAAAAGATCGCAGTGACGAGACATTTTTAAAAATCCTTTCTCGTAAGATTAGCTTTGTCTTTACATAATGGAGGCACACTGTGGATGTATTAGGATGGTGCTTGTGCACACGTCTGTTGGTAAACAGCACATACCACACTAAAATGTTTTGTTTTTTCATAGAGGGTCTGGTCAGAGAGTAGGAACTTTTAAAAACACCAAAACTTCCCATTTTAGGCTTATGAATGAAATTCAGTGAAAAGAAAAACATAAAATTGATATTTTTGCTAGAAATACATTACTAAAAACTATGGGCTGGATATTCAAACTGCGCCCGAGAAGTGCGCAACAGCAAGAGCAAGCGCGAGTCACTTGCGCACATGCACAATTGTCGCGATATTCAAACATGGAGCAAGGCCAATTGCGCAAGCAGCCAACGTCTGAATATCGCACAAACTGCGCCATAGCGCAACCAGGGAGGGGAAGCTGAGCAGATACGATGTGCCATAGCGCAACAAGGCCAGCCCAGCTGAGCAGTCCAGAGGCCCATAGGGCAAGCAATGACACCCCCAGCAGCATAGCAATGGAACAGCACAACCAGGGAGGTAGGCAGAGGCCCACCACCCATGCCACAGATGGGCACAGGGACACACTGCAGAACTAACAATGCACCCCCACACCCCAAGAACAGCATAACTGGGGGAGGGGTGGAATATCAACCGGCCCATGGGGACAAGCAAAGAAAGCACATCCCGGCCATGTTACTACAACACACCCACTGGCAAGCTGAGACTGCCACACAAAGGGGGTGGACCACCCCAGTGTCCAGCAGCCCCCCCATGTGCACAGCACACCCTGCACTGTGACCCCACACGGCCAGTCCGGCTGAAAGCCACCACCACACCAGGGACACCCCCCCCATGCACACACACACACATACAATCCCAGGACAATACCACACCAGATGCCATGCACACCACTGCAACTGAGCACCCATAGCCAGCTGCAAATCAGAGACCACTACAGTATTCATACAAAATAGATTTATAAAAGAATATCAACACGAACACACAACAATAAACTATGTACAGAGAGATATATACAAGAAACGGGTTGGGGTACTGGGTACTAGGTAGGTGGGTAAGGCAGGGGTGAAGAACTTGGTGAGGGAAGGCAGGGTGTGAGGGAAGGGGTAGGTGTGGGACAGCTACTGTCCTCCAGGCTGCACAGCAGCAGGTTGCCCCTGGTCTCATGGCCTCCTCCGTCGACTGACACCCCTCCGGTGCATCTCCTGCAGAATGGATAGGGACGCTGTGGACACCTCCAGCAGGTGGTGGACAGCCCGCTCAATCCTGTGCAGGACCCGGACACCTAGGGCAAGGGAACAGAATCAATGGCTGTGACTGTCCACAACCCTGAAGCCCACCCAACATGCATGGCATACAGCCAAGTGCCCCACCCCTGTGATGGACTGCACCCACTCACAGTGACCGTGCACAAGACAAGCCCAACCAGGCAGCAACAGCCATGTGTGCCACTGCACACACACCCCACCCATGCCCAGCACAGCACAACCAAGTCTGTCCAGTGACATGGCTATGTCGTGGGAAGGTAGTGCCACAGCCATGTGCCCAGTGCATGCATGGACCACCAGTGACACACTCACAGACATGCAGTGCCACTGGACAGTGCTGACTGTCACACGTCATGTGCATGGCAGTATTGTCCCTGGATGGTGGCCGTGCCCCCCCCACAGCATGCAATAGCATCCATGTTGTAATGACACTCACCCTCATCAAGCCGCTGCATCAGGTGCTGCGGTTGCGGCTGCTGCTGTTGCTGCTGCTGTGGCTGTTGCATCCCTCCTCCGCCAGCCACCCTGGCACCACCATCCCATGCCTCAGCCCGTGCCTACCTCCATTCCTCCACGACTGTGGGAGACAAAGGAAGAGAAAAACATCAGTGAGATCCCAAAGCAGACAGTCCCTTGCCCCATTGAGTGTGCCTGCCCACACATCCAGACCCAAACAGCACACACCTGCAAACACCCTCACAGCAAACCACAGCCCAACCCACACTCATGCGCAGATTACATTACACAGTCACCCATGCAGACAATACCGGTGCATACACAGCACACCCACCTGGCCTGGGCACAATGCCCCTCCTGGCACGCGACCTGAGGCGCGCAACAGAGGGCGCTCCCTCCTCTGCAGGTCGCCATAGCGGTGCCTGCACTGTTCAGGGTCCTCCTCCTCCCAGTGGCCTGCTCCAGGGCAGCGGCGACCTCCTGCCACACATGGGTGCGTGGCACCTGCAGGGCACACCAACAGTGAGCCGCAGTGGGCTCCACCACAGCCACCAGGTTGGCTAACCCAAAGCCCCCATTGTGGTGTGCTCTCCGCGCCATTGTCAAACTGTACAGTGGCAATATGGTGCTCAGCGCAGCGGCAACCCCACGTGGAAATGTTGCGCAATACAACTCCTTCACTGCCTATCATGCTGTTCGGACAGCGCTGTCGAGTCCACATTGCGCTGTCACCGAACAGCGATAAAACTTCGTACACATAACGACGTGCAGTGCCAGGGCAAAGGTCGTGCACAAGGTCATGGGTCAATGGCGCAAAGCCACGCACAGCGCCATCGGACGTCCACACATCCTGCGCGATCGGACACCTGCGTGCCAGTGCCACAGTGGACTATTGCGCAGTACTGCCACTGCACCATGTGATGACCAGTGCTGTAGCGCCATTGGCACAATGGTGGCCATGGCCTGAATTGCCGATCGCGCACAGCACGTCATCAGCGCAGCAGACGCCTGCGTAAGCTACCTGGGCATGCGCAATGCAGTGTACCACACAGTCACAGATATGCGCCATTGGCTCAGCCGGCTCAACCGTATTGTGCAAAGCGCAATGGCGCGATATTCAGCCGACACATGCAAATCATCTGATCAGCCATTCAAAGGCGCGGTGGCGCGATTTGCATCTCATTACAGTTGCTCCACTCTAATTTGCATGCATTGTGCTATAAATGTGCGACATTGGGCCGCTTGCCACAGATTCGGTTACTGCAGGTGAGGTGGGTTGCATGCTGTGTGATGTTCTGGACAATGGTCATGGGATAACGCTGTAGACTGCACAGTGACAGGTGTCCACTTCCACCCATACAGATCAACATGACCGAGCAGAGCCAAGGTGAGGGTGAGGATGGTGGGCGGAGGAGGAGGCCCAACTTCACCACGGCGGAGACAGAGGCCCTCTTCCAGGCCTACCTGGAGGAGGAGCCACTACTGAGTGGACAGCGGGCACCCCTCAGGCCCGTGTGGCTGCATGGGAGAGGGTAGCTCGGGCAGTGAACCTGCACGGAAGCCACCAGCGCTCCGTGCAGGAATGCAAAAAGAAGATGGGGACAGACCGCAGGAGGGTGAAGGAGAAGGTGGCAGCCCTCAGGGCGGCATGTGCTGGCACAGGCGGGGGCCAGCCAGCGGTGGCGGACCTGACCCCGGCTGAGGACCGACTGGCTGCATCAATGCAGTAGAGTGCTATTGAGGGCGTACCAGGAGGTGGATTCCAGACAGGTGGAAGCCCATCACTGCACGGTATGACATGGTGGTGGTGTTGGGGGGGAGGAAGGTTGTTCACATGCACTCACATGTCCTCACTTTCTGTTACAGATCCTGTTCATCTTCAGGGGACGGTGGTGGTGGGTCCAGGCAGTGAGGAAGACCTGCTGGACATGGAGGAGGGTCCATCCACCTCTGTCACCAGCCAGCATGCACTGCACCAGCATGCACGCCGGGCTGCCAACTCTGGTGTCGGTGAGTCAGGTGTGGGGGTGCACAGCCTGTGTCTCAGCAGTCTGGCATGCAAGCATGCCAGCACGCTGTGACTGTGGCTGTAGCACGTACCTGCACCATTGATGATGCAAGGACTACAATGGGCAGTGACATGTGTGTGTCCCATGACGGACACACAGCAGGCCAGCACGTGCCCCTGGGCCTAGCTGGTTCCAACATGTGTGCCAGCATGTCGGCACAGTCCCAGGCTGTGCCTGTCAGCACCGGTGGGGCAGCACCGGTGGCTGTGCAGGTGTCTGGCACTGTTGCGGCCACAGCAGTGGAACAAGTGGTCCCTGGGGCACAGTGGTTGGAGGGGCAGCGGCAGCAGCAGCAGTCACCCACCAGGTCTGGGGTTACAGTGTCCAGCGGTGGCACATGCCCACCGCCCTTTGATATGCCCATTCCTGGTCCTGGTGAACAGCACCCACCCTCAAGGGGTGTTGATCATCAGGACCTTCCATACCTTGGGGGACAGGATGCTGTTGTGGCAGAGTACCCATTTGAAGAGCACACCCACCTGCTGCGGGAATCAGTACAGCAGCAAAGGCAGGTTGCAACGTCCGTGGAGGCACTGTACATGGCTGTGGAGCGGCACAGCAGGGACTGTGCTCTGAACCTTGCAGAGATGGTCCATATGCAGATGGATGTGACCGCCGCCATTGACAGGCAGACCCAGGCATTGGTCGCTGTCGTGGCTGCATTGGGCAGACAAGCAGGTGCCCCTGTACCGTGCACCCCACACAGTACGCTCTCCACTCCCTGTTCCCGGCGCAGGCGACACCCAGCCTGTCAACGCCGGGTTCTGCTGTGGGCATCCCGAGCACCCCTGGTGCAGGTATGTTTGGCATACTACAGACCCCAGTGCGGACAAGGTCGCGATCGCGCAGTGGGACCCCTGGTGGTCCATCGGTGCCACCCCATGTGGCCCCTGCTCAGCCTGCCAGTGCTGTTGGGTCACAGTGGGGCTGCCCACGCATCTGTGGTGGCCGTGGAATGGTGCAACATGACTGACCTGTCTCTCAGTGCGGGCCCTGTCTGGTGCTGCCCTGTGTGCACTGTGCGTCATGGTGGGCAGTGCACTGGTGGGTGCCCTGCACATCACACCGACATACGGACCACCTGCACACCATCCCGACTGCTGTCCACAGATGCGTGTGCATGACGATGCCTGCATTGTACTGTACACCAAGGTGCAAGGGTGCCCAGCATCTGACACACGTACTTGGACAGTACAGGTGGTGGGTGTGGTCTGTGGATCTGTGTGTTTGCCATGTCTGTTCCTGCTCTGCTGTGCACCTGCCCATGTACGCCGGAGCCTGGTGTGTGTGTGTGTGTGTGTGTGTGTGTGTGTGTGTGTGTGTGTGTCCATATGACTGTTCACCCCTCCCTGATGGTGTGTTTGTGTGCCTGGTCCCTTCCACTCCCCTTGCCGTCATGCACCCCTGGTGTGTTACTCTGTGTGCCTGTGGGTTGCACCAGGACAGTGTTGGTTGCACATGGCCCCTGACTTACCTGTGTCATGCATAATGCTCCTCCGTGATGGTGTCCCGGTGCAGCTGGGCCTGCCGGATCAGTCGGGGTCCCCGCCGTCCAAGGGGGTGCTGCTCATCACCATCATCACCGGTGCCGCTGGTGTCCCCATCGCTGTCCCCCTCCTCGACCTGAATGGCTATCCCACAGTCTTTGGCCATGTTGTACAGGATACAACACGCCAGGAATATCCCACAGGCCTTTGAGGGGCTGTACTGTAGGGCACCGCCGGAGGTGTCTAGGTATCGGAAGCGTGCCCTGAGCATCCCAAACACCTGCTCGATGATGTTGCGTGTGGCGGCATGCACCTCATTATAGCGTTGCTGCGCTGGGGTCATGGGGCGCCGGTATGGTGTGAGCAGCCAGGGACAGAGTGGGTATCTGCTGTCACCTGCGTGGAGATGGTGGAGATGAGTATCATGTTCAGGTCCATATTGCCAATATCCCTGTGTGCCTACCACCTTAGCACCTGTGGCATTCCCACCCTTGCCCCATTTTAATTCCTACATGCGTACTCCCCCACTAGATGGCCAGTGGGGATGTCCTCACTCGAATCGATGGCACAGTGTGGACTGATACCATATAAAGGCATCACGTGCTCCGCCAGGGTGTGTGGCACAGACATTGATTATGCGCCCAGTGGCATCACACACCACCTGGCAGTTGACACTGGAATAGCCCTTCCTGTTCCTACATGCAGCCCCATCGGGGCCAGGTGGTGTGCAAATGGCCACATGGGTGCAGTCTATGGCCCCTAGCACGCCAGGCATACGTGCTACCCTGTGGAACTCCTGCATGATTGCTGTACGCTCTGCCGCGGTGCTGGGGAACTGGATGTGCTCCGCAGCATGTGGCAGCAGTGCGCTGAGGAATTGGGTGAGGATGTGTGACGTGGCCGACTGTGTGATGCCTTTGGTGTCCCTTGTTGGCCTCTGGAAGGTGCCCGTGGTGAGCAGGCACATGCAGGCTGTCACCTTGGTCTCCACCGACAGAGCGTGACTCCGTCGGTGAGGTGTCTGCATCACATCACTGCACAGCTCACAGAGCCGTCTCAGTATTGCCCTGTTCAGGCAGTACCGCCCACGATCTGTACATCTGTGTACAGCTCAAAGCTGATGCGGCACGGTATCGCCTGTTGGGGCGCATCACGACGGGCCCTTCCACGGCCACGCCCCCTGCAGCATGCATTCTCACCCCCCTCATTACAACTTCCATGTGGAAGCTGGCACTGTCCATCTCCCTGGCTTGTGACCCCCTGGCTGATGTTGCTCTGTTACCCTCGCTGTCCTGACTGCTACCTCCACTGCACCGGGTACCCCCGCTGGCCTCTGCAGCCTATGACCCACACAACTTCCCTTGCCTGCCCTGTTCTGGACTATCACTGTCTGTCTCTCTCTGTCTGTCTTGCTTGGCATCTCTGTAGCGTTCTTGCGCCTCTTCCTTGAGCCTTTTTATTTTGGCTTATTTCTGCTGTAACGCACTTCCGGGTGTTGCGTTGTAGCAACTCCTTTGCATATCGCATTATGCTCTTTTATGCAGGATCCACCCCTTTGGTTGCATGCCGCCATTTGCATTTGCACTGTTGCTTAGCCTGTTTTCGGTGGCGCAACTGTCTCCTGCTGAATATCGCAGAATGGCGACTTCGACTCTGGCGTGACGCGAGAACCCTATTGCGCATGGTGCAACCCTTTTGAATATCTGGCCCCATACGATTAATCAATCAAACTTTATTTGTAAAAAGCACAGTTCCATAAAATGATTAAAGCACTTGTACAATACGATATTAAAATGAGATAAATAAGGACATTGAATAAAAACAGACTAAATCTAAGAAATACAGCTTAATAATCAATTGGAATCTGGAAAAGCCTGGTTAAAAAGATGGGCTTTAAGAGCTGATATAAAGCGTTTAACAGTCAGGCACTCTCTTACCCAACAAGGTAGAGATTTCCACAGGGTGGGGACTGCAAAAGCGAAAGAGCAAGCATCAGAGATCTTAAGTCAGACCCTGGGAACATCTAGCAATCCCTCATTGGAGGAACAGAGAGGCGGAAGGGGAAAAGGAGATCTTGCTGATAGCACAGTCCCTGCCCATATAGGACATTTTTTATCACTAACAAATACTGCTTCAAGGTGTCTTTTTAGGCAACTGGCAAATCCCTATAAAAGTATTCAAGTACTCCACAAATCCAATCTCATTTCCCCCTCTTCTTTTGTCCTGAAGCCTCTTCCCCAATGTTCAGTATCTTATGTCATCATCAGTGACATCACACATGAGATCAACACAAATTTACAACAGAGATAAAGAATCCCTGCCATCTAAATGAATCCAGGCTGCTGCAGATGTTTAGCAGCACTACCACAGGACTTAGATTTGAAATGCCGCAGAGAACCAGGGGGCACAATTATTTTATTGATAGGCATGGAGTGGCTCTACCCTGGAAATCACAGTTTTCTTTGATTATAGGGTGGTGGTGGGGAGGTGGATAGAGGCAAAACCTTGGGGAATAATTCAATAATACTGTACATGAGATGAAGTTTTGAATTTTATAACTTACTTGCTCTTTGTTTCATAGCTGTTTGACAACTGGAGTGTGGTGAGTGTAAGTTATGAAAACTGCACTTTAACACAGCTTGCAGAACAAATGTAAGTAAGGGCAGAGTATAAAGAGTTTTTTTTTACCACCCAAGTGTTATGATAACCTCATTTTAAGCTCATGGTTTACAAGGTCATCACAAATTAAGTGTGTGTAAACAAACAAACAAACAAACAAAAAAGAGTTTATCTTCGATGCACCTGAGAAGTCTTGGGAAGATTTTAGTGTTGCCCAAGGGTGAAATGAAGATTTTATATGATGAGATTAGACAACTTTGGAAGCATATTTTTATAGCACAAATCATAAATTATTATCTGTCTTGCTTCTCTAGTAACCAAAAATCCAGCAATGGTAATACGTTAAAAAAAAATATTTGTTTTTAATGTAACCGGTGAGTTACCCCAGGGGTCGGGTTGGAGGTATTTTTGTGTTATTAGCGCTGTGCGGTGCCTCCATATGTAACCCCCTACCTGGGACCTGGGCTCGGGGAGAAAACTGTTGCTCGGTATTTTGGCTAGGTTTGACTTCTAGTCAGGGGCATCCAAGTAACTCCAGACACAGGAAGCAATAACTGTAATGTCCAATACCAGAGGTTGGGTTCTAAAGTGTGGCTTTTATTCACATCCAACAGAATAACAAAGCATAGATGGACCCCCATGGGCCTACACTCCTGGTTATGCAGATTTATGGAGATCAGAACACATCCTCTTTACACTGAAACCCTCAGGTCTCGAAACACTCTGGGCACTCTGTCCTAATTCAACTCTTTTTTGGTCTTCCTGGCTCGGCTCCATTGTCAGCCCTTTGGACACTTTACATACAGCATGGAACATTTACTGGTGACTCCCTAAACCACCTATGAGCACTTCTGGCTCCATCAGGGAAGCTTCCTCATCAATCCCACGTCTGGGTACTTTCCTCAGGTACTGGCCAAGTACCTGAGAGAAAGCAAAAGGTGTCCCAAAGCAAACCCGTAGAGGTGAATTTAGTTACTACTGATGGGGGGGGGTCTCCTACCTCTCGCTCCCATAATTCACACCCAGCCATTTCTCTGGACTGTGACACCTCATCCTTAAAAACACTTTGCTGTGTAGATTCTCTCTAAATGTATGTCACATCCGATCTACTGTTTTTCCATCCCATTTGTGCTGAACTTGAACATACTTAAAAAGTGGCTGTGTCCATTACTCTAGACCCCCCACAGAGTTAAGCAGTCCAATCCCCACATCTTCCAAACTGTACTTGGCTGTCTTTTCCTGACCCCACAGTAACAGTCACTTTAGTTTCATCTTGTCTCGGGTGAAAACACATTGGCTCTTTAGCAGAGCGAACTCACCCCTTGGTTGCAGGTGCCCCACAGGTGTTTTCTCTTCAAAGAAATGTCGTCCAGAACTTCTGGTGCCTCAGCACGAACTTAAACTCAGGCAGCTTCTTGTTCCCTAGCTGGACCAGGGGGTTTGCCCCTGGAAACAGACTGATTCCTTCCCCCATCCCCGCAGGGATGGGGCACTGAACCACTGAAAGCAGACTCTACAACTTCACTTGGCTCTTCTTGTGTTCTTCTCCAGCTGAGAACACACACCTCTACAAATAAAATAACTCTTTGACAGAGCTTAGAACTCTGAGGGCCTGCTTACAGCAGAGCACCTCCTTCCTCTACTACTGACTGCAACAGACTTACTTCAAATTCTCCAGCGTTCTACTCTAACCTCCAACTGCAACATTCCAATGTGGCTTTTGCAGCTGCAACAGTTCTAAATGATATCATAGCTCCAGCTCAGCAGAGACTGAAAACAGAGCAAGACATAATGAAATCCATTTAACTGGAGTTTCACTAGCTGCCTGTCCCTGTCTGCCACTAGGTCTTACTAGGGTTCTAGTAACCCAGGGTAACAGGGGGGTTACACTCACCCTGGGCCAGGAAAATGACTGTCCGCAGTCATTAGTTACCTGACCTAGGCCATCCTACCCTATATGCTACCTATGGAGAGGGGTGATCAGGCCCCTCCTACCATGTGCTAGGCACAGGCAGGCAACACTAAGGCCCAGAGGCCTTCGGCTGATGCATCAGTCTCTACTCTACCCACTGACTATGGGTACCCAGTGGCTTTGGAAGAACTGTCCAGAGCATAGCCCTAATAGATCAGTGCTGTGACCCCTATGGTCATTAAGAACCACAGCCTGTCTAGCTCCCCTAGCCCTCTAGGGAAAACCGGTCTGCCTCTAACTCAAAATTCCCAAAAACAAAACAAACAGGGGACCTCCCCCAACCTTGGACACCATGCAACCACACACCAGGAGCTAATACCATACACTATGCATTACTCCCACACTCCCCCACAACCATACCTTTGGAAGGAAAAGTTACACACAGTAACAACAACAACAGTACTTTAAACACTACACTCTAAAGTACTACTGAGGAACTCCACTGAGTCCCTCCTCCTCTTCTTCTTCTTGTCTTCTTCTTATCTTCTTCAGGAACACCTGCAAGAAAAAGAAAGACAACACACACTCCTACTCTGCACACATAGTCTATCTAAACCCCTACCATCAAAACACTGGAGAATCCCCAAAAAGTTTTTTTTTTTGGAAAAGTAGAAAAACAGTATAAACATTAGAAAATGGTAAAAACAATGACATTATTTACAATACACCATATTTGGGGGATGGAGTGCCCTAAAAGTCCCATCTAGTGACCTCAGTGCCCGAAGGCAAGTCCATTAAAGAGTCTCTCCTGGGCCGGAGCCCAGTGAAGCACAGTTCTAGCAGGCCAAAGTCCCGAAGGGGAGAGTCTTTGAGGACAGTTCAAACATCTGAAGTCTGCAGTGTAGGGTGTACTGCAATGTCATAAAAATAGAAAAGTCTGGCCTTACCTAGTCCCTTTTAGAACAGCACAATACCACACCTGGTCCTCAGTCAAGACTCTCCTGGCAGTATTCTTTCTGATACAGCTGGGTGGACATCTTCTGGGAAATGACAGGAGGGCACACTCTGAAACTGCTGGGCTGATGTCATCTCTGGAGATGGAACCTTGGAACAGGAACAAAAAGGAAAACAGCTGGTCTGAAGTCATCCGATACCCAGGCGATGAATCAGGATACAGCTGGGCTGGTGTCCTCTCTGGATCTGAAGTCATCTGGTGGGTCAGTCGATGGATTCTGGAAGGCCAGTACACTGTAGAACTGATGAATGTGGGGCATCTGAGTCCTGGACGTCCTCACTGGCAGAACAACATAGGTACAGCAACGGCTGGAGTAGCAGTACTGGCTACCACTGCTCTGCTCTCCATTTGGTAGGCATGGGCACATTCGCAGGAAGGTCTTTGCATTGTGGCCAAAAGCACAATGGGTCAGGTGCTTGAATTATCACCCCATCTGGGCGCTCATAATTCACACTGTGAAAGGTTTCATGTCCCTCTCCATCCATAATTCAAACAGTGTCAATAAACAGTGTCCTGCCTCTTTTTCACTGGCTGTATTTTTCATGAAACGTTCTGTTCTTGACATACTTATTTGCACCAGGATGCACATATTTCATTGCTTCTTCCCAAATCCAGGATTTCCTGCTTTTTTCAATCTCCTCCCAGACTCTCTGAGGAAAGGTAGGAAAGGACATCCTGTAGATTTCAATCACTTTCCTACGAACCAGTCTTTCCTCTTTACTAGCTTTGGTCAACTTGAGACCTCTGGCCTGGCTTGGGGGTGGCCAGTCCTGGTTCTGCCAGCTACGCATTCTCAAAGGCACCAAAAATGGATCCCTGGCTTCTTCTTGCACAGCCAGGGCAGTGGAATCACCACTCTCTTCCGTGCGTTCCTCTGAGGCAAGAGCTTGAGGCTGTGTACAAGTTCCTTTTTCACAAGGACACATAGGTTCCCCCTCTTCTTCTTCCTCACTGAGAATCTGTGCCCAGGAGTGATCAGTCATCCTCACTCCTGAGACTGTCCACTCTTCACTGGGTGCGGAAGTCAAAACCTCCCATTCAAAGGCCTCCTTCATGTCATCTTCACCTATGAGACTTGGGCTAGGCCCCTCTCTCCAAGGGTCTACTGATGCTGTTCCTGAAATGTCTCTCTGTGACTCAGACTCTGAAACATCAGCACATTGTTCTGTCTGTAAATCTGCACCCTCTAGCTTCGTGCCACACTCTGAGGGGCCTTCTCCAACAGGCTCCGCCTGGTGCTGTGTGCTGCCATCTGCAGATTCTTGAACTTTTGTTCATGTGGGAGCCAAACGAATCTTGGGCGCTTTGGTCAAACCATATTTTTCTAGGCACCCAGAACAGTGAGGTACCATGAAGATGTCCCTTCCAGCATTTAAGCACATCACACATTCTTGCACTGGATATCCAGGAATCGCCACATGAGGAGGCAGTCGTCCCCTGTAGTAAAATCTCTCAATGTCCCTTAACTTCTACTGCTATCACAGCCCGAGCATGATACGGGTATTGGGCTGGTCCTGAAGCCATGACTGCAGAGAAAAACAAACAACGCTCACTGTTATTTCAAGTCCCACAACACTGAAAACTTTTTTCCTCTTTCAAAATGGCTCCTCTGCTGCTGTGTTTACATTACTACCCCACCCTGTAATGGCGGCAGCAGCACTCCTACGCATCAACATTCTGCAATTGGGTCAAGCCACTGCGCATCCGATTTACACACACTACTGATAACTTTGCTCAGACTGCACAAGCTTGCACTGTTCTTTCTGCTAGCACATTTATATGATGTATCATGGACTTTCCACTTGCTGAAGACATTGCTGTAGCTTACAGTCCCTTAAGCCTCAGTATTTCATAGCACAGGATTGCCTATATTTCTTGCTGCATATCTCATACAACTCACAGTCTCTCACTTGACTTTGAAAATTATACTGATGCTGAACCTATAATTATGCTCACAGTCGGTTGCTTAGAATTCTTGCTTTTAGCTAGTTAAACTGACACAGTCCTTCTTTGCAAAGTGATTACACTGCTAACACACAGATTCATCTGGCTTTTGGCAAAATCACTTAGTTTGAGCTGTTTCATTTGGCTGGTACTCACTGTTGTCAGTAGTTGTTTGCTACGATGGAAAAACGGCCTGCAGCCAGTCTTGGAGGCCTCTGGAAGAAAGCGGGTTGGCAGTCTTGCTGATTGTCCCTTGGAACACCACACTCACAGTCCAGATGATCAAGATGTGGGTTGAGCCCGAATTTGAACAGAAAAGTCAGTTTTTTAAACTTTCACAGCACTTTCAGTCACCGCGATGCTCATCCTGGTAGGCCAGTTTGCACACTCCATTCACGCTCCCTCTCGAATGGTGTGCAGACGCTCTAGAGCTGGCTTGGGGGCGGGACTGATTGCAGTCTCACCAATCACTCGACACCATGCAAATGAGCCTCTTTCCTCTCGAAAGCTCTTCTCCTCATGACGATCATTGAGCAGGCAAAATTTAAACAGCAAAACCACACTTTTTTTTTCTTTCGACGACTCCTCGGCAGGAACCAATTTCAACCATTTATCATGGCCATTAAGCACAACAAGTCTCTCAGTCCATACAGAAAGCATTTCCAACATCTAGGGCACAATTTTCCTTTTGCTACCCACAGTTTTCCACACTTTTCTTTCTCACAATTACTTTTAAAATCTGGCAAACGCTGTAATTTGATGCAGGACAAGGGCATACACAATCTGGCTTTACTGCTCCTTGGTAATAGTTAGCAATATCTCAACAGCACATAGACAGCAGCACACAGTGGCACATTTAGTTTACATTGCTTCAGCTTTTTGGGCTACCTACTGCCAGACAGCCAAAATGCTAGCCACTATCCAAGCAACCTTGCTTGCGTTTTCTCCCAAATTTCAACGGAATCCCAGTGGTCACCTCCATTTTTATAACCAATGGGTTACCCTAGGGGTCGGGTTGGTGGTATTTTTGTGTTATTAGCGCTATGTGGTGCCTCCATATGTAACCCCCTACCTGGGGCCTGGGCTCGGGGAGAAAACTGTTGCTCTGTATTTTGGCTAGGTTTGACTTCTAGTCAGGGGCACCCAAGTAACTCCGGACACAGGAAGCAATAACTGTAATGTCCAATACCAGAAGTTGGGGCTCTACAGCGTGGCTTTTATTCACATCCAACAGAATAACAAAGCATAGATGGATTCCCACTGGGCTATACTCCTGGTAATGCAGATTTATGGAGATCAGAACACATCCTCTTTACACTGAAACCATCAGATCTCGAAACACTCTGGGCACTCTGTCCTAATTCAACTCTTTTTCGGTTTTCCTGGCTCGACTCCATTGCCAGCCCTTTGGACACTTTCCATACAGCATGGAACATTTACTGGTGGCTCCCTAAACCACCTATAAGCACTTCTGGCTCCATCAGGGAAGCTTCCTCATCAATCCCATGTCTGGGTACTTTCCTCAGGCACTGGCCAAGTACCTGAGAGAAAGCAACAGGTGTCCCAAAGCAAACCCGTAGAGGTGAATTTGGTTACTACTGATGGGGGGGGGTCTCCCACCTCTCGCTCCCATAATTCATACCTGGCTATTTCTCTGGACTGTGACACCTCATCCTTAAAAACACTTTGCTGTGTAGATTCTCTCTAAATATATGTAACATCCAGTCTATTGTTTTTCCATTCCATTTGTGCTGAACTTGAACATACTTAAAAAGTGGCTGTGTCCATTACTCTAGATCCCCCACAGAATTAAGCAGTCCAATCCTCACATCTTCCAAACTGTACTGGCTGTCTTTTCCTGACCCCACAGTAACAGCCACTTTAGTTTCATCTTGTCTCAGGTGAAAACACATTGGCCCTTTAGCAGAGTGAACTCACCCCTTGGTTGCAGGTGCCCCACAGGCGTTTTCTCTTCAAAGAAATGTCGTCCAGAACTTCTGGTGCCTCAGCATGAGCTTAAACTCAGGCAGCTTCTTGTTCCCTAGCTGGGTCAGGGGGTTTGCCCCTGGAAACAGGCTGATTCCTTCCCCCATCCCCGCAGGGATGGGGCCCTGAACCACTGAAAGTGGTCTCTACCACTTCACTTGGCTCTTCTTGTGTTCCTCTCCAGCTGAGAACACACACCTCTACAAAAAAATAGCTCTTTGACAGGGCTTAGAACTCTGAGGGCCAGCTTACAGCAGAGCATCTCCTTCCTCTACTACTGACTGCAACAGACTGACTTCAAATTCCCCAGCTTTCTACTCTAACCTCCAACTGCAACATTCCAGTGTGGCTTATGCAGCTGTGACAATTCTAAATGATGTCATAGCTCCAGCTCAGCAGAGACTGAAAACAGAGCAAGACATAGTGAAATCCATTTAACTGGAGTTTCACTAGCTGCCTGTCCCTGCCTGCCACTAGGTCTTACTAGGGTTCTAGTAACCCAGGGTAACAGGGGGTTACATTAAAAATGCCTTTCTGTCCTTCCAATTCCAGTATCTTCATACATTGAACATGTATCCATTGACTATATCAATACATATTTGGCCCTATGCACTACAGAGGCCAATATATGCACAATTTGGGCACTGCTTACCAATGGAGTACAGCATAATGCTGCTGCAGAGTGGGCCTTCTGCACCAACAGCATGCACTACCCCTGGCCATCCCATACACTAACCTGGAGTGGCATGTAGGGGTGACCAGGTGGGAGTCATGGCAGTGACCAGGTATCAACTCATACAACCCCTTCTGGCCTTCTATTGGATTCCCTGCTCTACACCCACATAGAATCCTGGGATATGGCAACCCATTGAAGAGACTGCCATATCTCTATAGGACAGGGATGTAATTATCTAAATCAGTGAAAGCTGCATATACTGGACCCTGTGGTGAAGGGGATAGTTAGGCATGGGCCAGTGCCATTTGCTTGGGGCTGTCTGGCTGCAGTAGCTCAGGTGGCAGGGGTTTGAGACACTTATAGCTGTTTTCCCCCCCAGTGTAAGTTATGAACCCCCTGTGCCACTCTAAGCCATACTTAGCTGGCATCGTGAATGCCCCACTGTGCAGCCACTCCTCATGCAGTGCCCCCACCGTGGTCACGCGCATTCCTGTGCATGACTGCCAGGACTAGTTGGGGTGTGCATGCAAGTCCACTGACTGCAAGGCATCATACAAACCACAGAGGCCTGTTTGGACCTCATTATGTGGTAGATGCACTTAGTATTTCCTATGTGCTGCGCAAAGCAATGCATATTAGCAGTGCATAAGGCCCATGGGGTCTAAACTTTCATTCAAAAATGTTTCTAGTCCTAATGGTTCTAAAGTTAGCCCTTTCAAAAGATAATTTTCTTTAAAAAGGCATACAATTTGAACCATAAGTGCTAGAAACTAAATTTTTTTAGATAAAAGCTTGAATGATGGTTAACATTTTTACATCGTGTTGATGCCCTTTATTTATTGATATACTGAAAATAAATTTTTAGTATATTGGGTTTTTACTATATTGATACATAGAAACAGTTATTAATAGGACTTATATACTGCCTTGACTCCAGATGTAATAATGTCAGTACCATTGTCTGTAGGGGTGATATTAGGCCATGGAAGCCCATAGACACCACCCCCAACTTCTCAGTGGTAGAGACTTAAACTTGCATTTAACAAAATAAGTTCCTAGCCTTAATGGTTCCAAAGATTGTCTTTCTAAAGCTAGTTCCTTTGAGAAGCTCTAACTTTAGAACCATAAAGAGAAAGGGACTTAAGGCCTGATTCACAGTTATAAGGGACTGCTGCAAAATCATTATCACAACAGCACTGTGGGAGTCTCTTCCCTATTCTCCACCCAGGCATTGATCAAAGGAGTTGAAGCCCTTCCCCAGAAGGCTGCTACTCCACTGGAACTATGCAGGGCAAGGATCAGGATTCACCATGCAAATGGCATGCAGTGCCTTTAGTAAAGCCAGGTGACCCTTGCAAACATGGTCAAAATTTTAGTCATACCTCCTACCTGTAGAACTGTTAAGGGGTGTCTCTTGAGTGTGACAGAGATAGCGTGGGGTGAAGATCATTGAAGCACCAAGCAACAATCAAATACATGCATGGGGATAGGGATAAGGAAGGGAATCCACTGGACACCAGCGACACTGTACAAGCTGGGGTTCAGGAGGGTGACACTTGACACCAGGGACACTATACAAGCTGTGGTTAGAGAGGGGGGCCCTGGATACCAGGGACCCATTATGACCTAGGGTTAGGGAGGGGGGCAACTGGACACCAGTAATACTTTACAAGGTGGGGTTGTGGAGGACAGTGGACACCAGGAATACTTAACAAGCTGGAGTTAGGGAGGGGACCACTAGATGCCAGGAGCACTTTACAAGGTGGGGTTTTGGGGTGGGAGCACTGGACACCAGAGACACTTTACTAGCTGAGGTTAGGGAGTGGGGTCACTGTACAACAGGGGCACTTTACAAGGTGAGGTTGTGGGGGGCACTGGACACCAGGGACACTTTACAGGCTGAGTTACAGAGGAGGAGGTCCACTGGACAACAGGGACATATTATCACATGGAGTTAGGGAGGGGGACACTGGACACCAGGGACACTTTACAAGTTGGGGTCAAGGGGCACTGGACACCAGAGACACTGTACAAACTAGTGTTAGGGGGTGGGGCCATTGGACACCGGAGGAACTTTAAAAGCTGGTGTTAGGGTGGGGCACTGCAGGACACCAAGAACACTTTATAAGCTGGAGTTAAGGAGGAGGCCACTAGGCAGCAGGGACACTTCACAAGCTGGAGATAAATAAGGAGGGCCACTAGGTGTCAGGTACACTTTACAAGCTGGGGTTGGGGGGGCACTGAATACCAGGGGCACTTTACATCTGGTGTTAGGGAGGGGGACCACTGGACACTAGAGACACATTATGACAGGGTTTGGGGCCACTGGACACCAGGAACACTTTGCAAGCCTGGGTTGGGAAGGGGTACTGGACACCAGCGATACTTTATAAGTTGGTGTTAGGGACAGGAACAACTGGACACCAGAGACATGACACAGTATGACATGGGGTTAGGGAGGGGGGCCACTGGACACCAGGGACACTTTGCAAGCTGAGGTTAGTGAGGGGAGGCCACTGGACACCAGAGACACTTTACTAGATGTTGTTAGTGAGGGGGACCCTGGACATCAGAGACACATAATGACCTGGGGATTTGGGGGGCACTGGACACCAGGGACACTTTATAAGATGTTGTTAGGGATGGGAACGACTGGACACCAGGGACACATAATGACCTGGGGTGAGCAGGGAGGGGCCAGTGGACACCAGGGACACTTTACAAGCTGTTGTTGGGGGGGCACTGGGCATCAGGGACACTTCACAAGCTGTTGTTGGGGGGGACACTGAACACCAGGGACACTTTACAAGCTGTTGTTGGGGGGGCACTGAACACCAGGGACACTTTACAAGCTGTTGTGGGGGGGCACTGGACACGAGGGACACTTTACAAGCTGTAGTGAGGGAGGGGGATGACTGGACACCAGAGACACTTTACTAGCTGTTGTTAGGAAGGGGGAGCACTGGACACCAGAGATACATAATGACCTGGGAATGAGGAGGGGGCACACTGGACACAGGGATACTTCACAAGCTGGGGTTGGGAGGGAGAACTAGATAGTGAAGGATATGACTGAAGCCACTAAGTCTAGAATTTTCCTAGGCCTGAACCTATCCTCTAATCCATGTCTCATTTGCAGGATGTACCCCCCCTTGGACACTGGATTACAGTGGGAGGACAGGGGAAAGTTTCAGGCCAGACCATCGGATAATAGTCATTGGCTGCCACATAACTGAGTTTGACACCATTAGATCCCTCTAGCAACCATCAAAAACAGCCTGCCTACCCCTTGTAGAAGATCCCCATCCCCGCCATTCTACTTCCTCTTGTGACAACAGGGCCCCAAACATCCTTCCGTGGAGTGTCCCAATGGAAAAAGGGGCTTAGGTGCATCTATGAGTGAGGAACTTGGGGCAATGGCTGGAGTAGAAATTGTCTGCAGTTCTCTGTGAGTTTTTCTCTTGATATTGAACTGTCATGTAGTATATCCTAGGGAAATGTTTGTCACATTTAGATCATTCATTAAAATCAGTGAACAAACAAGAGAAAATTAAATAGAAAAAGTTTTTGAGAAAAGGAAAATGATAAAGACCCTCTTTACCCTCACTGAATCCCACTACCTCATACATACGTGCGACCTCTAGGCACAAACTGGATGGCTGCAACTCACCAATCGGATAAAGTACCTAACCTGCACCAAGGCGAAGAAAATAACTATGGGCCTTGTGCTCCCTGGGAAGTGTGCACTCCTGCACCCTAGCAATAACCCCCGCTCAACCAAGGGGTCTGAATCACAGCTCCTCCAGGTTGCACATTGTCATACCTCATGAGGTCAAAGATATTTTGCTTACAGGACGCCCAAGTGGCTAAATAGTCTAAACAGTTACATCTCCTCCACTCCTACCCTTGGTGCATTTAAATCAAAGCTTTGCCTCTCTCTCACTGCCTCTAGCTCCTGTGACTGCCTCCACTAGTTGACCCCATGAACATTTCCCTAACCTTATGCTGTTATCTCTCCTATTAGCATTTGGTTACCCCTTAGCATTCACTTCCCCATATTATGTCTACGACAATGCCTCTGGCTGCGCTCCTTCTCTATAGCTCTTCGCCCCCCTCTACTCTTCCTCTCTCTTGTCCTCTATCCTCTCTGTACCTCATCCGCTACCTTCTTGTAACCTAGCCTCCAAAACTTGTTTTGTTTTTCAGATGCTTTGTAACTCTGTTTAGCTTACACTTTTGTAACCTTGTCCTAAGTACTGAATTTGCAACATGACTTGCATGTCTTATGTTTTGAATTGTAACCTGATGTGGAACCTTTGCAAAAGAGCCCTGGCTCAAAGGTATTGTAATCCTAGACCTAATAAATAAATAAATAAATAAATAAATAAAATAAATAAAAACTATAGAACTGTTTGGGATGTGCTAGGATTGAAACCCTCAGTATCTGCTTACACATAGAAAGAGAGAAGAGAATTTTACAGGCAGAAATACACCCTTGGCCCATCACGTCTGACTGGTGTCTACCTTAGTCCTCTCCAGCCTAGCACTGGTAGGCCCTGTGCAGTGCTCTCAACTTATAGCTCTGCTTTATTAGTTAAGTGTCCCACACTTGACCTACCTCCATTATCTTCACTATATTCATGTGATTATCCCACCCTCTCTTGACACCTGTAACTGTCTCAATGTTGAGCACATCCCTAGAGGTGGTCAAGTCAAAGCACGCTTGAATCTGGCTCAAGATAGTACCTGGCTTGGCTTGACCTCTACAAGCAGTTGAGAACCAGAGTCAAGCCAAACCAGTTATGGTCAAAGTAAGCCTTTTTGGTCAGCCTGAACAGTTAGTGCAGTGTCTGAAAGGTAGAGAACAGCTTACAGTAGCCAGGGCTTGGCTTGTGTTTTGGCTTGTAGGGTCAAGGCAGACCCCTAGCTCAGCTCTGGCTTGGCTCTAGGTGAAAAATTCCTGGGTTACCCACCTTTAGCAGTCCTGTGGGTAAGCACTTCCAGCTGCACAGTACCCTGTCTGGGAAGAATTATTTTCTCACATCCCTCCTGAATCCTCCCTCCCAGCACATCTTATAATTATGCACTCTTGTCCTGGGTCCTTCACATTGCCTGAACAGTTGTTAGCAATCCATCCTGTTTTTTTCCCTTTCAGATATCTAAGTCTCAGTCATATTCCCCTTTTTCCCTTCTGGCTTCCGGGAAGTACATAATCAGGTCAGCCAGTCTTTCCTCATATGTCTTTCCTAGCTGCCCATGTCACTATTTATTTGCCCGCCAGGACAGATTCAAAGTGACCTTTCTTTCCTTCCTTCTGTTGAAAAATGCTCTGCCTATGCACCCTAGCATCCTTCTGGCTTTTTCATATGCCGTATTGCATTGGGCAGTGTTTTGAGCTGTCACTTATGGTAACCCCCTGGTCCCTTTCCTCTGGTCTAACTTGCCCTCCCAATCCAATACTCTGTTTTGGGGTTTCTTTTACCCATGTGTATGATACTGAACTTTTTTTTTCCTTAAATTTGAGTTGTCAGATCTTGGACCTCATTTGAAGGTTCTCTAGGTCCTGTTTTATGCCTTTAACCCTTTCATCACTATTCATCTTGCCACATGTCTTCATGTCCACTGCAAAGAGGCATATTTTTTTCCTGAATATCTTCCTCAGTGTCCAATAAAGTCAAATTTAAGGGCACAGAACTGACCCATGGGGCACCCCTCTGGTCTCCTTCCTAACCTTAGAGTGCTTTCTCATTAGCTGTACCCTTAGGGTTCTTCCACCTAACCAGTTCTCTACCCACCTTGTTATGTCTTCTACTCTCCTTAAGTCACCCAACTTCACAAGACATCTACGTGGCATGGCGTTAAAGGCCTTGCTGAAGTCCAGATTCAGGATGTCTTCTGTCTGGTTCTTGTGCCCTGCCTTAGACACCGTGTTAAAGAAATGTATAAGGTTCGTTTAGCAGGATCTCCCTTTTAGAAAGTGATGCAGTTTACAGTCTGGGAGAGCGTAACTCTCCAGGAAGTCTACCAACCTCTCCTTGATAATAGCCTCCAGCAGCTGCCTTATGATGGAGGTCAGGTTGATTGATCTGCAGTTGTCCAAGTCTCATACTGAGGCACATTAGCCATCCTCCAATCCAAAGGGACCATGACTGTTGCTAATTAGCAGTTAGGCAAGTCCTGCTAAAGGTGCTGCAGAGCCTGCCTCACTTCTCTAAGCACCCGGGGAGGCAGTGCATAAGTGCTCAGGGGATTCCCCACCTTCAACCCTCTCAGGCACCTGAGCATTCTGGCTTCAGTGATGGTCCCCATCCCTGTCTAAGTCTCCTTCCCTCCCAACTTTAATGCTGCATTCCATCATTGATCCTCCTTCTTAAACCATGAAGGCTGAGAAGAAATATTCTTTTAATATATTAAATATATTCATTTAATATATTTGCTTTTTGCCCATCTTCCTCCACCCAAACCCCCTTCAGCTTTTCCATTCTCCCTTTTTTTCTTCTCTCTGACATACCTAAATGAAAGCATTGTTATTTTTCATCACTTCTGCTGTTCTGAGTTGTGCCTTTGCTTTAGGCCTCCTTGGTGCACTAGTGGACTCTTTGCAAAGGTAGACCTCCCTAGGTGCCTTTGATTGATCTGCCTCATACATTCTGAAGGAGGATTTCTGCTGGGGCCAGGGGCAACCCAAAGCACACCCGGAACATCCTTAATTACCTTATCAGTAGAGGACAAAACAATGAACAAATCAGCCTTACCTCCGTTGGGCTGGCTATCACTGATCCCCTGGAAGTAGCCTCACTCTTTAACCACTACTTTGGCAACCTAGACAAATACAAGCCCAACCATCCTGGTGCCCCTGGACCTCCCTCACCCATCCAACCTTCATCCCTGTTTCTATTTTCGATACCTCTCCCCCACCAAAATAGTTAAACTCATTAAGACTAATGACCCTGGGCTTTACATCAGGCTTGACAACATTGACTACAGACTCCTCAGATTGTTACGTAAATCCTTAGCCATTCATCTTACCAACAGTTTCAACCACTCTCTCTACATCAGATCTTTTCCGATAAAATGGAAATGCACTATTATCAAAGCCCTCCATAAATCCAGACCAAAGGATGAAGGATCAACTACTGACCCATCTCCCTCCTGGCTCCCGTATCCAAAATTACTGAAAAAAATTGTCCATAGGTAAACCACTGATTTTCTCAAGAAACATAACCTGCAGACCGAGGCACAACATACTTTTAGGGCCGGCCATAACACTAAGACTACCCTTATAACATTGACCAACTACATTGTTAAAGCCAATGACAAAGGCCTTTACTCTGGTTCAGTTTTCGTGGACCTTACAAAAGCATTCAACCACGTAGACCACAATTGTCCTACTTGCCACCCTTTCTGGTCTTCATTTCTCATCCAACCTCTTAAACTGGTTTTGTAATTACCTTGACCTCAGGTCGCATCAAACTGTTATCAATGGTGTCCTTTCCAACTCCTACTCCATCAAATATGGAGTACCCCAAGGGTCCATCTTGGGTCCCCTTCGTTTCTCTCTTGTGGTAAACTCCCTTACTGAAATCTGTTTGAATATTGAGCTAATTCTGTATGCCAACGATGCTGCCCTCTTTTGCAAGGACAAAGACCCCGCTTCCCTACTATACAAGCTACAGCTCAACTTCCTCCATAGACGCCACACTTGGTTCCCATCAAAAAGACTTGTACTTAATGTGAAAAAACAAAACAAAAGCCATAGTCTTCTCCTGCTTATGGAAACCACGAGCTTTTGACTTCTACCTGCACAACGACAACAACCCGATTGAGAGTCTCGATGAATTTAAATACCTAGGCCTGCTCTGCGACGGCACCTAAACTTTGAATCACACATTAATCTGACAATTAAGAAAGCCCACCAAAGGCTTGGAATGCTTTACAGGGTGAAACCTTTCCTAAGCAAGGATTCCAATACCCTTCTGGCCTGCAGTTTCCTGCTCCCTTTATTTGACTATGGAGTCCTGGTCTACTTCCTACCCTTATCCCACAAAACTTTCCGGAGCACCTAACACAACATTATCTGTTTTATCTCTGGCCTTCCTAGACTTACCCACCACTGCGACATTCACTGACTCTCTAACCCCTCCCCCACCGAGGACAGGCTCAATAGCAAAATTGTCACCTTTTTTCACATACTTTCCCTGGGACTCTTTTCTGACAGCATCGGATCCCTCTTCCCTAAGTCAGCCCCTTCCAGGATCACTAAATGGTCCTCCACCCTCTCCTTCTCTGTCCCATTCTGCCACACCACCCAAGGCCAAAAAACCCCTCTCCTAGAAGGGCACCAAACTCTTCAATATCTCACCCCTGCTCTCATCCATTGTCCACCTACCTCTTCCTTTAAGCACAACCTAAGGAAGTACTTGTCCCAGGCCTCCAAATGCAGTTGCCCTCAGTCCTGATTGTCCCACCCTTCGTACTTCTCCTTCTCACCTACTAATGCAACATGATAATGCCCTGATGTCTAGTAGCAGGTCTACCTGCTCTATGAATATTTGCATAATTAATTTCAATATACTGTAACACTATTTCTAACCTAGGCACTTATCTCTGATCGATTAATCAGTTTTTAATCTTTCATTTATCTGTTTTTGTATTTGCTTTTTGTAACCAATTGTTATCCTGTGACTGTCCTTCTGTATCATACTTCCGTTGTGCACCATACTTCTGTTGTGCACTGTAACTCTTATGGCTTGTTTGTCCAAAACTGGACGCTTGTGAAAACGGGCAATGTTTGCTCACATGCCATTCCAGTAGAGTTAATAAAACTGAAACCTCTTGGCCTGGACTGCTGTCCTCCACCTCCCCAGAAAACGAGATAGGTTCCTGTGTCTCTTTCCCTTCTCAACCTGTCTGAGGTACATGTTAGATACCCTGTTTGAGGGCATTCAATTTATTTTCCACACCCTCTAATTGGTCTGACCATTGATTCTCTCCCTAAACTCTTCCTCCATCCTCTTAAAATCTGTCTTACCAAAGTCCAGAACTAGCATCTTTTGGGACCTCTGCAGCGGAGCTTGGAGAGCTATTCTGAACCACGCTGTGCTGTGGTCTCTTAACCAAAGAGCATCTTCCACTGTTACCTCATATTGTCCCAGTTTGACAGAACTAGGTGCACTATGGCAACCATCCCTAGTCTGCTTTTCTACATGCTGTGTTAGGAAACGGTTCTGGAAGGCATACACAAGTATTTGGTTCCTGGTGCTTTTTGCCCTAGGAATGATCCAGTCCACATACTGGAATGATACTGGAAATGACACTGGAAGTTGTAGAACAGCAGAAGGCATAAGCCCATATAAGTTGTTCCCACTATTTAGTGGAGGCATCTGGAGTTGCCAACCGAAATGTATTTATCTGCCTTGTTGAAATCTCCTAGCAAGACCACTTCCCTCCCTTGCCACTGCCTTCCTAATCTACTCAATTAGTGCCCTGTCCATCTCTTCCAACTGGTTTAAAAGTCTGTAAGAGCTGGCCAGGTGGTGCTGAGGGCTGAGGCACTGGACGCCACACCTCGCAACACGCTGGCAACCCGAATTTGGGAGCAAGCTCAAGGTACTGGAGGTCAGCTAGGGAGGAAAAGGTTAGAGCGTCTGACAATAGCTCACCTTCTCTGGGTAGGGGAGGGTTGAAGGCTTCAGCAACAGTATGACTCCCAGTGGTAGCTGAGAGGTACTGAGTCATCAGCTTTCGGTGCACAGGGAGGTGGGATGTGTTGGACGTCGGAGTAACGCGCACAGGAGCTGGCACTCCTCCCTGGACATCATTGCATGTGCGTGCCTGCCAAAGGGAGGGGCAGTAACCTCACAGAACTGTTCAGGGTGGGAGGTTTGAGTGGGGAAGCAGTCAGACAGCCACATCGGTGGCCAGCGAGTAGCAACAGGAGCATCGGCGGCCAGTGGGTGACATCAGGAGAGGGTTTTCACTGGCAGAAGGAGAGGTGGCTTTCGGAGGATTTCCTATTGAATGCAGGTGTTCCTAGCACAAGGAGGGCCAATCAGGCTGCAGTAGGGAACTCCAATCAGGACTGTGGCTCAGGAGCCAATTGGAGTGAGCAGCACCTGATTTGAACAAGCAACTGGGCTATAAAAAAACTGGGCCCAGTCGCTGTTCCTTGACTGTTTGGGGTGGGAGGTTTGAGCGGGGAAGCAGTTGGAGAGATGCATGAGTGGCCAGTGGGTGGCAACAGGAGCATCGGTGGCCAGCGGGAGGCATCAGGAGGGGGTTTTCTGCCTATCCACCTTCCCCAGACCAGACCTCTATTAAATGGTTGAGGTGGGAGGAGCCAGCTTCAGGGAGTGACAAGGGGCTGGACAGCAGCATTAGGCACTGCCTTCTTGGAGAAGGAATAAACACGGGAGGCACCAGGGAGGAGCTGAAAGATACTTGGACGTCGGCAACAGTGGATGAATGCAGTGGGTGAGTCTGTCTGGCAACACTTTTTTTTTTTTGTTGTTTTTGCAGAAAAGGGAGGGCAAATTTGGGGCTACTAGAAGTGTATGATGGCATATAGCACTCTCTGTAGGGGAAGTTTAGAAAGTGTTCAGACAACATGAAGTCTTGCTATATTATGACAATTGCACTAAGACCCAATCTTCGAACTGCTCCGGAGGTGAAATAGTTAACTTTCCATGCAGGCATGGAACTTTGAGCGCGAGCTCGGTTTGAAACTCTGTCTGTTGTAGCTCAAACACAAACTGTCAGATTCTTTACTCCGCCTCACTGAACAGTCGCTCCGGAGATTTCTCCTTCTGCTCGGTTCATTTTGTCGGTTAAAAGTATTATTTTTGGTTTTTTTGACCGAAATTAAACCACAACTGGTTGGTTCAAGCTCTGTCTGTGGTAATGTAAGTACTAGATAGGATTTACATTTTTCTTCTGTGTGAAACTTGTAAACGTATTATCGGTTTGGTTTTGAACTGATCAGGTTGTTTTTAAAAGCATTTCTAGTCCTTTTAGAATGCGGTTCCCGGTTCTTATCTGTTCTAAAAAAAATGGATTTCATTACGTTTTTTTCCACGACCCATGACACGGTTGGGAACCGATAAGAGAGTCTTGCTTAGCGGATTGATATAAAAGGGCAAGTTTGGTTAGGCTGGCACCATGTCTGAGAAACCCAAAAGAAAAACCGGGCCCACTGGGTTTCAGCACTATGGTGTTTGTGGGGAAGCCTTTGCTAAGGCTGACCCCCACACCACCTGTGTCTATTGTCTGAGGTTTGACCACCTCAATTCAGACTGCCAGATTTGTAAGAATTTCCCTGCTGCCACCATAGAAAGTCGGTAGGCTCAGGGAAAGGGAGGCCAAAAAGTCCGTTGACCCGGATGGCCAGCCCAGTTCGGTTCCAACGAACCAGAGGGAGTGCCCTCTGACCAGGGCAATACTTCCTCGGGCAAACGAAGAGCCGGCTCTGAGGAGCCGGTTCCAGCAAAAAGGACTAGAAAGTCAGCTGGTTTGGAGCCAAAGTCCTCTCTCCAACCGCTGAGGAAATAGCTAAAGCAATTCAAATTGTACAGTCTCTGTCCCCGGTTCCGACCAAACCGACACCATCAGGGAGATGCTCGGTTTGGCCGGTTCCACCGGTTCAAGATTATGATTTTGAGAATTTTTATGAACCAGAGGAGGGGGGAAGAGGAATATGAGGAGAGTGAGTGTGGCTTTGAAAGTCTGGATGTGCCCATTGAACCAGACATCTCTCCAGACAGACCTTTAGGGGTTTCTCCTCCCAGGCTCTCTGAGTCCTCTTGTCGTTTCATGTTTTATAAAAAAGTTGCTGAAACTCTCCAGCTCCCTGTTGAGAAAGCTGTTGATGATCAAGAGGAGCCTGATTATGTTGAAATGATGGATATTCCAGAGTCTAGGAGTTTGTCTATTCCTCTGCATAAATCTTTTCGGAAGCAGACAGTAAAGGTTTTAAAACCCTAACACTATACCTCCTGTGGATAAAAGGATGGACAAGAGGTATACTTTGTCAGGCTCTGATACGGAGTTCCTCTCACAACAATGCAGCCATGTGGGGGTAGTGCAGGCTGCAGCCTGTGACGAGGCAAATATTCCCCTAGCTTCACACTCCCCTGAAAAGGACTCCAGGAGGATTGATGCTATGGCAAAGAAACAGTACATGGCAGCATCCTTGGGACTCAGACAGGCAAATTACATGGCTTATGCTGCTAGATACCAGATGGGATACTGTACTGGCTCTAGTAAACCAAGTCCCTGACCAGCTTGCCAGGGATCTGGAACAGGTGGCTATGGACGGTATTGAGGCATCCAAGGTGCAATTTCATGCTGCAGTAGACTGTAATGATGTTTCATCAAGAGTCATGGCTACATCTGTGCCACTTCGCAGAATGGCTTGGCTCAGATATACTACTCTGTCACAGGATACCCAGTCTAAGGCCATGGATTTTCCTGTTATGGGCAATTCTCTGTTTGGGAGGCAAACAGAGAATTACATGAAGAAAATGGATGAATATAGGACCACCTATAGGAGTGCACAGGCTAAGGAAAAGCAGGCCACTCCTCAAAAGCAGCTACCCAAGGGCAGGGGTAGGCCTTTTCATAGGCCTTTTTACCAAGCCCAGGCCTCCTCTTCTGCCTATGCTCAGAGGGGGTTCTTTAGAGGGAGAGGCAGATGGGGTTCAAACAGGCCTGCTTCCACCCCTCAGCCCAAAGTCCCTGCCAAGCAGGCACCCTGATGGGGTAGCCAGGGCCGATTCTCATCTACCAGTAGGGGTCAGTCTGGCTTACTTTGTCCAGGACTGGAAGTCTCTAACGTCAAACAAGTGGTTCCTGGAAGTAGTAAGCCAGAGACTGGTTCTCAGCTTCAAAAAATTTCCGAAGATGAGAGCCAGATCTTTTCCACCTGCAACTCCATCAGAGGCACTAGCCCTAGAGGCAGAGGTCTCTACCCTCCTGGTTCTCAGAGCCGTGGAAAGGGTTCCACCCCTACACCAGGGCAAAGGTTTGTACTCCAGGTACTTCCTTACCCCAAAAAAGTCAGGAGAATGGCGGCCCATCCTGGATCTCAGATACTTAACAAGCACCTTTTAAAACCAAAATTCAAATGGTGACTCTGGGAATTATTTTACCCTCTCTAAGGCTAGGGACTGGTTACGTCCCTGGACCTCAAGGATGCCTACTTCCATATTCTCATCAGAAGCTCCCATCAAAGTACCTCAGGTTCGAGCTGCCTTCAGGCCATTACCAGTTCAGAGCAATGCCTTTCGGCCTCACCTCTGCTCCAAGGGTATTCACCAAATGCCTGGCAGTAGCAGTTGCCCATTTAAGAAGGCAAAAGATTGCCATCTTTCCTTACCTGGACGACTGGCTCATAGTAGGCCAGTCCCCAGACCAGGTCAACTTACATCTTCAGATAACGCAGCAACTGCTTTCCTCTCTAGGTTTCCTGTTGAATCTCTCAAAGTCAGTTCTAGAGCCTGTCCAGCTTCTCACCTTTATAGGTGCAGAGCTGAACACACAGGAAGCCAGGGCCTTCCTTCCCCTGGACAGGGCAAAAACCCTAGTCTCTCTGGCCTCCTCATTCACCCTGCAGGTCTCTCGAACAGCAAGGCATTTTCTGCAGCTCCTAGGACACATGGCTGCTTCTATACCGGTAGTGCAAGGAGCAAGATTTCAGATGAGGGACATCCAGTTCCATTTGAGAGCTTTTTGGTCTCAAAGAAGGGATCCTCTTACCAAATTGATCCCAGTAACTCAAACCCTGATCCAAATCTTACAGTGGTGGCAGGATCAGAGCAACCTGAGACAAGGGGTTCCTTTTGTCACTCAGTTTCACTCTCTAATCCTTACTACAGATGCATCCCTCTTGGGGTGGGGAGCTCACATGGGCGACCTCACTACCCAGGAACTGTGGTCCCCCCAGAAATCTCTGCTCCACATCAACCTGTTGGAGCTCCAAGCAGTTTTTCTAGCACTTCAAGCCTTCTCCAAATCTGTTCAGAACAAAATTGTACAGATCAGAACAGACAACACCACTACAACGTGGTACATCAACAAGCAAGGAAGCACTCGGTCTACGGCCTTGTGCACCGAAGCCATGAAGTTGTGGTCTCTGGCTTACTCCCTGAACACTTCCCTTATGGCAGTTCACCTCCCAGGCAAGGACAATGTCCTGGCAGATGCTCTCAGCAGGATTTCTCAGGGTCATCATGAGTGGTCACTGGATCCACTGGTCCTGGGAGTAATATTTGCCAGATGGGGCACCCCGCAGATAGATCTTTTTGCAGCCCCAGACAATCACCAACTTCCCCTCTTTTGCTGCAGGCCCCCAGTGTTGGGCTCAGTCCCTCTGGATGCCCTAGTCCTTAATTGGGAAGGGAAGTTTCTATATGCCTTTCCTCCCTTCCCTCTCCTGTTCAAAGTGCTAGTCAAAATCAGATCCCAATCCTGCACGGTCATTCTGATTGCTCCAGATTGGGCCAGACAACCCTGGTATCCACTTTGCTGTCCTTAGCAGTCCATCCTCCCTCTGTCTTCCCAGGAATCACAATCTGTTAACCTGTGCCCGGGGTTTGGTATCCGAACCTCAAATCTCTCAATCTCAAGGCTTGGTTCTTGAAGAGTTAGAGTTTGCTGATCTGCACCTTTCTCAAGGTGTAATGAATATATTGAAGACTTCTAGGAAGCCTTCCACCAGGGCTACTTACAATTCCAAATGGAAAAGGTTTTCCATATGGTGCTCGGAAAAGCATATTTCCCCAGATTCTGCTGATTTACCCACAGTCCTGGATTTTATGGTCCATCTAAACACTTTGGGACTGAGACCAGCTACCCTGAAGGTACATTTGGCAGCTGTGTCTGCTTTTATTTCAGCAGGTAAACCCTCTTCTCTTTCAGCTCATCCTGCAATTTCCAAGTTTTTAAAGGGGTTGCTTCATACAACCTCCATTCAGGGATCCTGCCCCTGCCTGGGATCTTAATGTTTGCATTGCTCAGCTTATGCAACCCCCCTTCGAGCCCTTGTCTTCAGCTGAGCTTAAGTACTTGACTTGGAAGACTGTGTTTCTGGTAGCCATCACCTCTGCCAGACGCATAAGTGAATTACAGGCGTTGTCAGTGGAGCCGAATTTTATCTCTTTTCATAGAGATAAGGTGGTCCTCTGGACTAACAGGAAGTTCCTGCCTAAGGTGGTTTCAGATTTCCTCCTTAATCAATCTATTTCTCTTCCAGTGTACTTCACTGACCACTCCTCCTCTGGTGAGAGGAAGTTGCACAGCCTAGATGTGAAGAGAGCCCTTAGTTACTACATAGAGCGTACCAAGGGTCACAGGTTTGACTCCCTCCAACTGTTCCTCACTTATGGAGAGGTTGGTAAAGGGAAGCCTGCCACTAAAAGATCCATTGCCAGGTGGATTGTCTCTTGTATCCAATTCTGTTATGAAAAGCTGGGAAAAGTTCCTCCCTCAGGCCTGAGGGCTCACTCTACCAGAGGTACAGCTGCTTCTCTGGCTGCTGCCAGGGACATCCCTATTCTAGAGATATGTCAAGCAGCTACTTGGAAAACAGTTCGCACTTTTACCAAGCATTACTCCTTGGACATCCAAGCTAGGAGTGATGCTCGGTTTGGCACAGCCATGCTTCAGAGCCTATTCCCTAAGTAGGTTCTGTCCCTCCTCCTTGGAGATACTGCTGTGTAGTCTGCAGTTGTCATAATATAGCAAGACTTCATGTTGTTTGAAGAAAAAATTACTCACCTTAGTAATGTTGTTTCTTCTAATGGAGTCTTGCTATATTATGACCTCCTTCCCTGCCTGCCCCTCTCAGAATCTCCTTTTGAAGATGTGGGTGGGCAGTACAGTGTTGGCACTTCATTGATGCCCACTTGGTTGTTTTTCACCCTTCCCTTTTTTGGGGTGAATTAGTGCTGTATTTTTCAATTTTTGAGTCTCCTGACTTGAGTCTTTGTGTTGAGACCAAAAAATGTGTGTTTATGTTAGTAGCCAGTTGGCTAGTGTAGGTTTACAGCTTCCACACAGAGCCTTAGTGAGTTTTAGCTCGTAAAGATCTGACAGTTTGTGTTTCAGCAACAACAGACAGAGTTTCTAACTGAGCTCACGCTCAAAGTTCCATGCCTGCATGGAAAGTTAACTATTTCACCTCCGGAGCAGTTCGAAGATTGGGTCTTACAGCAATTGTCATAATATAGCAAGACTCCATTAGAAGAAACAACATTACTAAGGTGAGTAATTTTTTCTTTTGGTATAGGAAACTGTTATTGTAGTGAGAGTTAGTTAGAAGGCAAAGGATCAGAGGCAGATGAGAATGGAGTGGCACTGAGTTCTTGCCTTTTACTTTCTGACAGTTGGCTTTGGGGGGTGGATCAGGGAGGACATAGGGGGTGAGGTGTTCCTTTCATTTATTGTCCAATAATTTCTTGTGGAGGCAGGACTAGTGGGAAACTTACAACTATTACTAGTAGTAAACGGAAAAAAAAAAAAAGAAAGTATTGGTAGTACTGTGCTCCTGTGGTGTGGTCAGTACATGTTAGCAAAATACTGACTAAACATGAGTAGGATAGTGGGCTGTAATGGCTGAGGGGCGGCGGTGTGGATGAACATTTTGTGGAAGATTGGGGGGTGAGCAATCTGTCTCAGGCTCAGAGGGCTCGAGGAGGAGGTGTTGTGGTTGGGTAGGGAGTTGGAGAAGATGGGAGTGGGGCTACTAGGAAAAGAGAGTCACCCCGAGAGAGCAAGATGACAGAATCACATGGGAGGAGCTTCCGGCTGGTGGGGAGTAAACCCAACTGGGGGAGCAGGTTCAGCTGGGGCAAAAGGATCAGCCCATGAGGATAGCATAGGTGGACCATCCGGGAGGAAAAGCTGGTGGAAGGGGGGATGTGAGTGGGAGCAACCCAAAGGGGAGACCTGGCATATTAGGGACAGCTGCAGGCAGGAGGGAGGAATCAGTTGTATGCAGGAGGGAGGAAGCAGTGCACAGCAGGGCAGTTTGGGCAGGAAATAAAATTGCAGCCCAGGCAACTTTGGCAGAGGAGGGGGGAAAGGATCACCTAGGGAGGGCAGAAGGGGAGGATGGCAGGGAAGGCACAGGGGATGGACATAGGTCGGAGGAAATCAAGGGGAAGGAGGGATGGGTCACAGGGCAATGGGTGGGCAAAGGGAGTAGAGAGGAAGGCTTGAAGAACAGGGAGGGGGGGTTGAGAAAGGTAGAGTGGATGGGGAGTCCAGAGAGGATGTGGGAGTCGAGGTAGAGAAGGGGGAGGACAGGTCGGGGAGGGAGTCATAGGAGGCAGAACAGAGCTACTAGGGAGGTGGACTATGGTGATGCCTACCAGGGTAGTAGGGTGGAGGTGGGAGCAAGGAATAATGAGGGGGAAATACTGGTGTTGGGGGCTTCCATACTAAAAGGGATTAGATGGGGCAGTGAAGGGGAAAGGCACAGTTGAATATGGGTCGAGACTATATCTTTGCTAACAGCAGGAAGGGCAGGTGATTCTGAAGTGCACAAGGAGGGGCAGGGATCAGAACACATATTGTGGTGCATGTGGGTATGAACGACCTGGTGGGGGAGACAGTGGAGGAGGTTAGGGAGAGGTTCGAGGAACTGGGAAGAGTGTGTGAGGAGCTGGGGGAATCTGTGGCATTCTCAGAGGTACTCCCAGTGCTGTACGTGAGTACAGTGAGAAAAGGGAGGATTAGAGAACTCAACTCATGGCTGGGGGACTGGTGTCAATCCAGGGGGTACGGGTAAGTGGGGGGATGGGGCGGTACCTGGAGCAAAGGTGATCTATACACAAGAGACAAGCTACACTTAAGTGCTGGGGGGAAGGGAACATTAAAACAGGGGACAGAGAGGTACGTGTCGGCAAAGGTGAGTTTAAACTAGGTGGGGGGCTGGTTTGTGGACAGCTGGTAGGCAGGGAATCCAGAGAGGGGAGCCCAAAAAGCTTACCCCCCAAGATGACAGAGGAGGGGTCAGGGTAGAGGCATGGGGGGGAGGGGGAAACCCAGGGAAAGATGAAGAAGGAAAAAGGGTGGAGGGTGGTCACGTTGAATGCAAGGAGCCTAGGCAATAACGTAGCTGAGTTGCAGGCTCTCTTGGCAGTGAGAGGAGTGGACATTGTGGCCATCACAGAAACGTGGGCTACCCAGTACCAGGACTGGGAAATGAAGATCCCCGGGTATAGAATATTTAGGAAGAACAGGGCTAAGGGGAAGGGGGGGCATTGCAATCTATGTACTAGAAAGGATAAAGTGCATAAGGGAAGAAGGGGAGGAAGGCAGAACAGAGCCCCTGTATATGCAGTTCCAGGACTCTAGAGTGAGGGCACCAAGGATGGGGGCTAGTATAGAGACCACAGGCACAAGGGGAGGACCCGGACAGAGAGCTAGCTGAGCAAATCAGATGGGTCTGTAAGAAGGGGAACACAGTGGTGTTGGGGGACTTCAGCCTACCTGGGGTGGATTGGAGCACTCCAGCCACCACAAGTGCAAGGGAGCAGGTCATACTGGAAGCATTTCAGGATAGCGTCCTGGAACAGTTGGTGTATGAACCAACTAGATTGGGGAAGACTCTGGAGCTGGTACTTTCAAATGGGGAGGCTATAAGGTATCTGGGGCTGGAGGACCCTCTTGCTGGGAGATACCACCACTCGGTGTGGTTCACACTCAGTATTTTCACACTCAGTATGAATAGGGAAACAGGGGTACAGAGACCAGGGTGACCAACTTTAAGGGGGTAGACTTTAACAGGACAGGGGAAATCTTGGGCAATCATCTGGCAGGCATTCGTCTGGACCACAGTTGTAGTGAGGTCGTGAGGGAGTCTAATCTGCCCTCCCCCAAGCCGAAAGCGAGCAGCTGACCACAGTTGCAGTGAGGTCGTGAGGGAATCAAACCTACCCTCCCCCATGCCAAAAGTGAGCAGCTGGACCATAGTTGCAGTGAGGTTGCAAGGGAGTCGAACCTGCCCTCCCCCAAACCGAAAGCGAGCAGCTGGACCACAGTTGCAGTGAGGTCGTGAGGGAGTCAAACCTACCCTCCCCCATGCCAAAAGTGAGCAGCTGGACTACAGTTGCAGTGAGTTTGTGAGGGAGTCAAACCTGCCTTCCCCCAAGCCAAAAGTGAGCAGCTGGACCACAGTTGCAGTGAGGTCATGAGGGAGTTAAACCTGTCCTCCCCCAAGCCAAGCGAGCAGCTGGACCACAGTTGCAGGAGGTCATGAGGAGTCAAACCCACCTCCTGGGCCAAAGCGAGCAGCTGGACCACAGTTGCAGTGAGGTTGTGAGGGAGTCGAACCTGCCCTCCCCCAAGCCGAAAGTGAGCAGCTGGACCACAGTTGCAGTGAGGTCGTGAGGGAGTCGAACCTGCCCTCTCCCAAGCTGAAAGCGAGCAGCTGGACCACAGTTGCAGTGAGGTCGTGAGGGAGTCGAACCTGCCTTCCCCCAAGCCAAAAGCGAGCAGCTGGACCACAGTTGCAATGAGGTTGTGAGGAAGTTGAACCTGCCCTCCCCAAGCCGAAAGTGAGCAGCTGGACCACAGTTGCAGTGAGGTTGTGAGGGAGTCGAACCTGCCCTCTGACAAGCCAAAAGTGAGCAGCTGGACCACAGTTGCAGTGAGGTTGTGAGGGAGTCGAACCTGCCCTCCCCCAAGCCGAAAGCGAGCAGCTAGGACCACAGTTGCAGTGAGGTTGTGAGGGAGTCGAACCTGCCCTCCCCCAAGCCAAAAGGCAGCAGCTGGACCACAGTTGCAGTGAGGTCGTGAGAGAGTCGAACCTACCCTCCAACAAGCCGAAAGCGAGCAGCTGGACCACAGTTGCAGTGAGGTCGTGAGGGAGTCGAACCTGCCTTCCCCCAAGCCAAAAGCAAGCAGGTACGGATCTTCTGAAAAAAAAGCCCAGTGGAGCCATACTGAGGCACCGCTTGAATGCTGCCATGAAGCTCTCCCTGGTGCTCAACTGTTTTAATTGTTGGACTTTAAAAGTAAAAGACTTTAAAAAAGTTCAAGGGGAGTTCTTTCTGTCCCTATACATATGTAGATAGTTTCTTTTTATTTCTTTTTACCAAAAACTCTGCTCAACTAGTAGCCTGTAACTGCATGTAAGACCATTTGCTTTTTGGCACCATTTACACTGTTTAAAAACTGCCTAATGTATAATCTGCCCAACCACTCAGTAATACCTGCCTTTAATTGAATATAACATTTGCAGCCAGTCCGCCAGCAACAGACGCCTAATCTTATATCTAGCATAGCTCAACTGTTTTCACTCAGGCTGCCAGTTCTACCTGCCTTGTAAATAGAGTGAAACTGTACTTTGGTATTTGAGCATGGATCATTACATTAACCTTCATTTAAGGCTTCAGGTCTGCCTTCCTACACCTGCTGAGTATTAGAGAGTGCAATTTCTTAATTGGGAGTTTCAGTCAGTGCAGTTTCAGCATGCCCATGGCTGTGCTCCGGTTTCATTTCTGGCACCACAGTAGCAATTGGCGCGTTCCTGAAGCTGCCCTGTTTCTGTTAGCCCTCCCCATTCTCCAATCCTACATAACACTGTCCCTCTCTACCTGTCCTTTGTCCACAGCTGGACCACAGTTGCAGTGAGGTCGTGAGGGAGTCAAACCTGCCTTCCCCCAAGCCAAAAGCGAGCAGATACAGATCTTCCGAAAAACAAAGCCCAGTGGAGCCAGACTGAGGCACCGCTGTAACGCTGCCATGAAGCTCTCCCTGGTGCTTAACTGTTTTCCCCACCGCCCCCACCTCCACCCTTGCTCAACACTCATATATATATATATATATATATATATATATATAGCTAGGATAGGATCACATGATCGTTCAGAACCTATCAGCCCACTTTGCCATCAGCACCCTGTACTCGCTCACCACTAGAGGTCACCATACCATCCAAGTGCCTTTAAGTAATTTCAGTCTGAAAAAACATGGAAACCTACATATCAGTGCTTATCCTAAGCACCTCATTACTCCCACTTTCTTCTCTCCTCCCTCCCACTCCCGCAGTACAAGACCCACCTTTATGGGACACATTTTACTGGACATCAAAAAGCCACCATGCAGTACCCACCACAGTGTACACTCTATCTCCTATACTCTCAGATCAAGCCAGCAACAACTATACCCACCACATTAGATGCAACACCATTAGGACAACCTTGAAACCCTACTCTCTCATGCCATCAGACCCCACCCTAAGTGAACCACATCCCTTTCTGGCTCTAGCTCTCACACTCAAACTTGTCCGCACCCTCCCAATACCGATTTGGCCCACCAAAAAATACACTGCTCCTAGCTTCCATCACTCCTCACCCAAACTGCACCGGATAGCACTTCTTTGGCATTCTCTCCTCCTCCTCCTACGTTCAGGTAATATACATCCCAATCCTGGATCCCCTGCAGCGGGAGCCTCCGAGGAGGTTAGACATGGCAGTCTATTGCTAGCCGCCCTCAATATCTGTAGCCTACTTAGGAAATTCACTCCTCTCCAGGGCTGGATTGCACAACATGACCCAGACATCCTTGCTTTATCAGAGACCTGGCTCTGAAAAAATATTCTTGATGCCTCCGTCACCCTCAATGACTACTCATTCTTCCATACAGACAGGCTAGGCAAGTGGGGAGGCGGTTGCTCCATCTATGTTAAAACACATCTGCAAGCCATATCAGTCCCACTTCCACCCCCAGGAAATGGCAATCCTGGTAAAACACTATACAGTATGTCAGTATACCTCCCCTTCCCCCAATGCACCAAAAACCAGCCTTCGATTCTGTACTGACAAGTATCACCCATCTCCTTCCAAGGAGTGAAATAATTATAATGGGTGATTTCAATGTAAATTAGCTATCTCCCTCATCTACGGCCTACAAAAATGCCATCCTTGCTTACGACCTCACCCAGGTTGTCCAATCCCGCACCAGACTAGACCCCAGAACAGGGTCCTCCACACTTATCGACCTCATCCTGACTAACCACCACACCAACCTCTCCAAGGTTAAAGTACTCCCTGATGCAATAAGAGACCACTCCCCAGTCGCATGCTGGTGGTCTAACAAACTCCTACCCAGCATCCCTAAAATCACAATCCAAAGGCCTCTCAAAAAAGGTGCCCTCTCATGACTCAAAACATACCTCACTTCATGTGACTGGTCTCTCATCCACACTGCTCAATCGGTAGACACCACCCTCAGCTTCTTTATTATCACCTTTAATTCAGCCTGTAATATCTTGGCCCCTTTCACAAAGCAGATCATAAAAAACAGGGATACCCCATAGATATCACAATCCCTGCTTGACCAGATGCACCATAGAGACAATCTCTGGCACAAGACCCTAAGCTCCCAGTCACCCCAGGACAGACAGCTATACAGAGCATTGAGAAACAAATGCACCTGGGCTATTCGACAAGCAAAGGCAAACTACTATAAACAATCCCTCACCACCACATGGGGCTTAGGGAAAAACTTCTGGAACAATATTAAGGAACACTGCAGGAAAATTGTCTCTCCTGCCCCAGCGAGCTTCAAGTTGAGGGAGCCCTAACCCAGGACCCCTCTACCATCTCCAATACTCTAAACAACGCCTTCTCAGACCTCAGTCACATACTCCTGCATAATTTCTTTGACCCTGCCCTCAGCTGCCCCTCGAGTCCCTCAGACACAAAGGTCCCCCTCTCCCTTCCAGCTGTGAATTATCTCTGGCAGGGAGGCGATGCGCTACCTCTCCAAAGCCCTGGCAAACTCGCGCTACAGCAGTGACTCCCTCGACCTTAAAATTCTCCGAATAAGTCTGGACATGACCTTGCCACTTTTTTACCAAAATACTTAACTGGTCACTGTGCCTAAGCCAATTCCCAGTGTTATGGAAAAAAGGAATTATAACACCAATCCTAAAGAATGGTGACCCCACCTCCCCTAGTAATTACCGACCCATCACGATCCTATCACCCCTCTCTAAGGCTCTCAAAAAAATTGTGTCGTACCAACTTGCAGACTACTTAGCCAAACATAGTGTGCTCTGCCAAGAACAACATGGTTTCAGCACAACCACTGCCCTCCTAGAAGTCACATCATACATACATGAGGCACTAGAACAAGGGTCAGTTGCAGGTGCTATCTGTGTCGACATGACAAAAGCGTTCAACACTGTCAATCATGCCCTACTTCTCCACTCTCTTCCCTCCTACTATTTCTCTCCTGAGGCCATATCCTGGTTCATAGACTATCTCACCGGCCGGACCCAACAGGTCAGAATCAACAGCACCCTCTTCACCAATAAACCAGTCCTAACGGGCGTCCCACAAGAGTCCATTCTAGGGCCGCTACTTTTCTTTTCCTGAACTGCCTCCCTCAATCCTGCAGCGGGAAGCTTTTACTCTATGCAGATGATGCAATAGTTTTCTGGAAACACTCTCACCCTCACTCCCTCCAAATTGCCCGGCAAGGTTTTTTTAAAGAAATTGAATCCTGGTCCACTGAGCATCGCTTAGTACTTAACTACAACAAAACAAAATCCATGATCTTTGCCCATCATCAAAGCCCCCTCAGTACTGCCCCCCTAAACATCTCCAACTCACATGGCCTCCTTATTGAGCAGGTATCTAACTTAAAATATCTGGGTATCACGCTTGACATGTCCCTCACCTACCACACACATATTAAACACCTCACCTCTCCTGTAAACACCAGGCTGGGTATTCTATATAGACATAAGCACTGCCTATTCTCTCAGGCCCTACATCTCGCTGTATCCTGCTCAGTCCTCTCATTGGTGGACTCCGGGATTGTAATCTACGGCACCGCTGACCAAACCTCCATTCACTGCATCACTCTAGCCCTTAACAGGGCATGCCGTCTGACCACAGGCTGTGATAGATTAACACACACGTGTGAGCTCTACAAGCTGGTGGACTGGCTGTCCTTCAAAGGGAGGCTCAAATATCACTCTTGCCTCCAAGCCAAAAAAATACTAAAGAACTTAGCTCCCAGAGGCCTACACCCCTCATCCAGCCAGTCCCACACAGGAGGGCCCCTAGACGCACTGCAAGCTCTTCCCTCTTTGTTCCCCACTGTAGGACCTCACTAGGACAAAGGTCCTTCCATTATCGTGCCCCTCTCTGGCTAAACAACCGACCACCTTCCATCTCCCAGGCCCTTAGTCTCGAACTATTCAAAACCGGTATCATGAACCTCCTCCTTGATTCTGGTGACTGCGGCTATAGCCCACACTCCTCCCCTTTGCCCGTATCACAAAAGAAGATGTAGTTAAAATAAAGATTCCCAACCCTGCTGTAAATAAACTCTGACTCAGGGCCCTGTTAAAGACCCTCCGACTCTGTATCCAGACTTATCCAGCAACTATGACCCAGGGTCTACATAGGCCCTAAGGCAGTAGCTAATTTGTATTGTAAAAACTCTGTGCCTTGTGAACAATGTATAACTGTTATTATATGTAGTGTTTGTGTTTCCTGTACTGACGTGGAGCCTTTGCAAAGGAGTCTATGACTCAAAGGATTGTAATTCTGATTTCTCTCAAATAAATAAATAAAAATAAAAATAAATAAATAAAATGACATGGATGCTAGTCAGAAGTGAGACATTATTAAACAAGGGCTGAAGGAGGCAAGTGAGACGTGTACAAAGATACAGAGTAATAAGAGAAGGGCCAAGAAGCCTAGTTGTTTGATGAAGGAGGTCGTGGTGGATGTAAGGGCCAAGAGAAGAGAATTCAGGAAGATGAAATCAGGAGTGGGGGTGAACTGACAAGGTAGAGTACTCGAAGAAGTCCAGGGAAGTTACCAGGTTGGTCAGAGTGGCCAAGGCCTCAAGGGAATTGAGATTGGCACAGGGTATCAAGGAGAGAGAGAGAAGGACTTCTTCAGATACAGTAGAGAAAAAATAAAGAACAAGGCCCAGATTGTGAGGATTAGAAAGGATGGAGAGTGGGTGGAGGAGGAGGGAGAACAGGCAGAGGCATTAAATGAATACTTCTGCTCTGTGTTCACGAAGGAGAAAGGGGGGCAAATACACCAAGGGGGGGTAGGGTAGGTAGTGGGGGGGGAGGGCAACTGACGTAGGGATTACAGAGGACAGGGTGAGGGAGGGTTTAAGGGCACTAAGAGTGGACAAGGCACTGGGACCAGATGGCATTCACCCTAGGGTACTTAAAGAGCTAGTGGGGATCCAGGCAGGTCCACTGACTGGCCTGTTCAATACCTCCCTGGACATAGGATGGTGTACCACAGGACTGAAGGATGGCCCATGTAATGCCTATACACAAGAGTGGTACCAGGGATGAACCAGGCAACTACAGGCCGGTGAGCCTCACATCAATTGTGGGGAAACTCATGGAGACGGTCATGAAGGAGAGGCTGGTGACCTTCTTGGAGAATGGTCTCCAGGACGGGCATCAACATGGGTTTGTCTCATGCAGATCCTGCCAGACAAATCTAGTCGAGTAGTACAACTGGGTGACAAGGGAACTGGACAAGGGCCATGCAGTGGATATGCTGTATTTGGACTTCAGCATGGCCTTTGATACCATGCCGCATGGGAGGCTGGGAGGGAAGCTGGAATACATAGGGGTGGGATCAAAAATGGTCATATGGATCACCAACTGGCTGAAGAGAAGGCAGCAGAGGGTGGTGGTGGGGGACTCTCAACACCAAGGGAAGTGTTATGCGGTGTTCCACAGGGATCGGTACTGGGACCAGTTTTATTTGGGTTATACATGGGGTGCGGAGTAGGATCAGTCTGCTCGCTGATTACACAAAGATGGGAGCAGTGGTAGGTGACACTCAGGCATGGAGGGGGCTGCAGGAAGACCTGATCAAACTACAGGAGTAGTCAGAAACATGGCAGCTGGGGTTCAACGCCAAGAAATGCAAGGTACTGAACTTCGGAGCAAGGAACCAGGGGAGGAGCTATCAGCTAGTGGGGTGCAACTGGAAAGTATAGAGGAGGAAAAGGATCTGGGGGTGGTTATAACAGGCAGCAAGAACAACTCTGCTCAGTGCAGAAAGGCAGCAGCAAAGGCCAATAGAATGCTGGGGTGTATAGTGACAGGAATCTCCTCCAGAAGTAGGAAGGTGATCCTTCCCCTATACGGGTCCCTGGTCAGGCCTCACCTGGAGTACTGTGTGCAGTACTGGTGACCTTTCCTGAAGAAGGATATCAGATTGTTGGAGGGGGTGCAATGTTGGGTGACAAGGATGATTCAGTGATTGGAGAGGAAGACCTATGTGGGTAGATTGGGCAAGCTGAACATGTACTCCCTGGAGGGGAGGAGGGATGGGGGCATATGATTGAAACCTTCAAGTACCTGAAGGGGATAGAAGATGAATGCAGAAGGGATCCTCCAGCTTAGAAGAGAGAGGGACACGAGCGGTCATAAGCTGAGGTTGGAGGAGGGGGCAGATTCAGGAAGGAAATCAGGAGACATTTATTCTCAGAAAGGGTGGTGGGCAGGTGGAATACTCTACCTGAGGAAGTGGTTTCCTGTAAAACAGTGGGTAGCTTTAAGAGGGCTTGGGACAAGGTACAGGAGGTTTTAAGATGAAGAGGGGGGAGGAGAGTGGGGCAGCTGCAAGTTGAGGGGCTAGCTGCACATTCGAGCAGACTCGATAGACCGTATAGGCCTGCTTCTGCTGGCATTTTCGTATGTTCGTATGTTTGTAGAACAAGGAAAAGAACCAGCTCCTGGATAGGTGACGTTGACCCAGAACCATGCCCACCATCAGATCCTGTCCTTCTGGGTCCCAAAGCCTGCTGATCTTCACCTCCACCCTAAGGCCATTGGATTCATGTACGGGAGCACCGAGGTGCTGAAGCAAGGTGGCCCCACCCTGGGGGACACAAACCAGGGGGTTGCCTGAGAGATGAGTTGCAGGTGGATCAGAGATTCAGGGGGTTCCCAAAGCAGGGAAGATCTGAGACTGGATGGGATCTGCTGGGGGACTAACAGAGGCATAGAAGCTGGTGACCGGAGGGAAAAAGAATAAAAAAAAGAGTCAGTAGGCAACCCCATTCTGAGGGTCATACATAGAAACATTAAACACAGAAACACACACAGTGATGGCAGAAAAAGACCTTTGGTCCAGCCAGTTTGACCATAAACCCTAACAAATCTAGGACCTATTGTCCATACAGGCTTCTAACCCACATTATCCACCCCGTGCTCCCTGCCCTACTGCTAGCTCCCTAAGCAACCACTGAGCCCTTCACTCTGTCCTAGCCATGTTTAAAACCATTGATAATTTTGGCTCCCACCACATCAGCAGGCAGATTGTTCCACAGTTCCATCAACCTTTCTGTAAAATAAAACTTTCTCACTTCCCTCTTGAATCTCTCCCCCTTTAGTTTCTACTAATGTCCTCATGTTCTTGATCTGCTACTTATGCTAAACAGTTCCTCACAGTTTACCTTGTTCATTCCTTTCAGGAACGTGAAGGTCTCTATCATATCTGCCCTCTCTCGTCTGGCCTCCGGTGAGTACATGTTCAGTACCTTGAGCCAATCCTCATAAGATCTGCCCTGCTGGCCCTAATCATTTTGGTTACCTTGTGTTGTATTGTCTCCAGCCTGTCATTATCTTTCCTTAGGTGAGGACTCCAGAACTGGGCACAATATTCCAGGTAGGGTCTCACCATTGATCTAAAGAAAGGTAGTAATACCTCCTTCCTTCTGTCAGTACCCCTTTCTGTACACCTCAGAATCCTGTTTGCCTTATCACAGGCCTTGTTACACTGGTTTGATTGTTTTAGGGAGTCACTAAAGATGACCCCTAGGTCTCTTTCCTCAGAGGTTGTGCACAGCTTTACCCCCCTATGCAGTACTCTGTCTTTGGGTTCTTGTTCCCTATGTGCATCACTTTTGCACTTTTTGGCACTGAATTTCAACTGCCAAACCTTTGATCATCTCTCTCTCTCTCTCTCTCTCTCTCTAGCCTTTGCAAGTCTCTCTGCATCTCCCTGACCCCCCCCCCCATCACTGTCTACCTTGACGCAGAGCTTAGTGTCATCTGCAGAGACACATCTTGTCCTGGATTCCTTCTCACATGTCACTAATGAATATTTTGAAAAGGACTGGACCCAGGACCAATCCTTGTGGCACCCCACTGGTGACTTTCCTGCCTTCTGATTTGACTCCATTAACCACAGCTCTCTGCTGTCTCTCTTTCAACTAGTTTCTCACCCATCTAACTGTCTTTTGCTGTACCCAGATCCTCTAGTTTCTTCAGCACCCTGCTGTTAGGCGCCTAGTCAAAAGTCTTACTGAAATCAAAGTAGAGTACATCCTCAGCATGGCCCTTATCCACTACCCTCATTACCCAGTCAAAGTATACTGTCAGGTTGGTCTGACAAGTCTTTCCTGCCACAAACCCATGCTGTTTACTGTTTTGGAGTCTACTGCTGTCTAGGTAGTTTGCAAGGTCTTTGACTAGCATCTCCATCAGTTTATCCACAGTAGAGGTAAGACTGACAGGTCTGTAGTTGCCCGGTTGCTGCTTGTTTCTCCCCCCCCATGGAGTGGGACTATGTCTTCTACCCTCCAATCTTTTGGAACTACCCCTGCCTGAACTGAGCTATTGAACAACCCCACCAGGGGTTCAGTTATTTCCACTGCCAGTTCCTTGAGCACTTTTAGATGCATCCCATCTGGCCCCGGGGCTTTATCTATCTTAAGGGCTGCTAGCCTTTTCCAAATCCTTTCACTGGTAAATACTTGATGCCTCATCACAGGGATCCCTGTATAGCCTCCTTAATGCCACTCTCTGACAGTGGCCCTCTGTCTTCCATTATGAACACAGAACAAAAGTAGTCATTAAAAACACATACTTTCTGCCTGTCCCCCTCAGTTACCCTACGTCCCTCTGTTAACCTAACAATTCCTCTCCTTTTTCATTTCCCTAATATATCTAAAGAACTGTTTTCCCCCACCCATGACCCCTTCCATGATGCATAGCTCTGTGCCTTTGCTTATCTGATTATCCTTTTGGTTTCTCAGTTCATTTGGTACTCTTCCCAATTCTTCCTTCCTTTGTTTTTCCTTCCTGGTGAAGGCCTTCTTTTTGGCTCTTGCTGCTTCCCTGACATTTGCAGAGAACCATACTAGTCTCTTGTACTATTTCTGTGGCTTACAGTTATCATGGAAGACTTTATTGCCTTGATTGCCCCTCATCTTTCCTCCACACCCCTGATGCTGTCAACTCCAGCTAACTTGTCCCAGACCAGCTACCTCGTCTGGCTGAAGTCTGTCCTTCTGAAATCTTGGAGTTCAGCCTTTGATGAGGGCTTACTTGCCCCAAGGGCCAGGTCGAACCATGTAGAGTTATGGTCACTGGACCCTAGTGGCTTCCCTGCCCTCACTACTCACACCACTTCCAAGTTGGTGAGCACCACATCGAGAATGACAGCCTGCCTAGAGGGTTCCTTAGCTAACTGTAGTCCTGCAATGTTTGCAGTGGGGTCTGACTTCTGGAACTCCTAGCCACTGGAATGGCAACAGTCAACATTTGGCAGGTTTAGATCTTCCACCACAACCACCTCCCTTTTTGCTATCCCCCTTTCTAGTTCTGCCTCTAGCTCCTCATCTTTCTCTGTCTCTCTCTCCCCCTCTCTTCCACCTGCCCTGGAGAGCTATGGATCACCCTCATTCATAGTGTCTTGCCAGTGGATGCCGTGAGCTGAACCCACAGCAATTCCATTTCCTTATTACCTCACCTCTTCCTCCTCCCCCACTGTCAGCTGAACTTGTATAGATTCTATCACCCCTTCTTAGCTCCTTAGCCTCCATCACCTTGATACCCTCCATGGTGTACAGGGCTATGCTTACCTTTCCCTCTCTTTTTTTACCAGATCATTGCCAAGGACTGTGCAGTTCAAGTTATGGCTGAATATTGCTCATGTTTCCGTTATGGCCATTTTACAGTGCAGTTCACATTAAACTATCACACCAACAAGTTGCTTTTACAGTTTCCAGTGAGTTGCATAGGTTTTGTTGGATCCAGCATAAAGTCCAGGCTGCAGTTATATCAGTGTGGAGTTCCACCAGTCTTTCGCAGACTGGGCAGCCACCTCAGCTCCACAGTATACCCTGATAGAATATAGCACCACAGCCTCTGAAGCTAACTAAATCCCTCCACCAGGATCTATGTACCTGCCCTCCGTACATAAATACTTTCTTCCTGCAGCCATTCCTTTGCCTCTGTAGTGATCTTAGGAGTCCACTCATTCACCGATATTGTTTTGGGACTCTGAATCAAGTCAAAGATTGTGACTATTTCTCAATTGCATTTGAAAGTCATTCCCAGTAGATGCTAAGGCAACATAGATAAGGGTTTACTGTTGTTGTCTATTTTATTTATTTATTTATTTATTTTATTTATTTTATTTAAACAGCAGTTTGGAAAACCTTTGAGCCATAGGCTCATTTACAAAGGTACCTTGTCACAGTAAGACAAACGAAAATACACAGTATAACAGTACAACACATAAGTATAACAGTAAATTAAGACATAGATACAAACAAGCTGGTACAGGTAGGATTGATGCAAACAATACCAGAGTTATGTTGTCCTAGCAGCTTAGTAATAAGCTTTGTCATAAGTATTGAGTATGGCTTTGACTAGTGGCAATTACAGCATCGGGTGTTAATAAGGTGGTTACGTAAGGAAGTTTTGAAGCACGATATAGTTGGAGCTCGAATGGAGGGGCAGTGTGTTGAACCAGGAGGGGCCCTAAAGCTGAAGGCTCTCTACCGTGTGAGAGGTCCTAGCTCTAGGGATAACAAGAGAGGTTTTCCCAGAGGTCCGAGTATGAACTAGTGGGACAGAGCGGCGTATGGTGGTGGTCAATCCTGGTGGGGATAGCCCAAGGAGGGTCTTTTTTGTAAAGGTACAGGTCAGATATTTGAAGCGCTTGTCAAGATCAAGTACCAGCGCTTTAGCGTACAGTAGACAGGTGTGTGTCAGCCTAGGTGCTCCAGTAATTAACCTGCAGGCCTTATTCAGAGTAGTGTGAATTTTATGGAGTGCGGTCTGATCAGCAGCACCATACACCTAGCAGTCCATAGTTCACTAGGGACAGGATAGAGGAGGTGACTGCGAGTCGAAGAGCCTCCGGGGGGAGGCAGTGTTTATACCGATGTAAGATGCCCAATCGGATATTAATGGCAGTGGCTAGGGCAGGATGTGTCCATGGAAGGAGAGGGAGGTCAAAATGGATCCCTAGGTATTTATAGGAGCAAACTTGTTCGAGTGGGAAAGAGGACCCAGAGGGAATGAGGAGTTTGAAGTTGCAGGACTTGTTTTGGGGATGAGTGAAGAACATGGTTTTTGTTTTTTTAAGATTTATCACCAATCTGTGTTCCTTGAACCAGCCCTTGGCTTCAGTGAAGGACCTCTACAGCGAGTCCTGGAGGGCAATAGGGTTACGACTTGAGGCAAAGATGACTGCATCATCAGCGTACAATAGAATGTTCTCCGAGCAAGAGCGTGGAAGGGTGTTAAGGTAAAGGAGAATAGTAAGGGCCCAGAATGGAGCCCTGGGAACCCAGAAAGATGGGACAGATGTCTGAGTAGGTCCCATTAATTTTTACACACTGTGAGCGGTCAGACAGATAACTGGTGCACCAGGAGAGAGCCCAGCAGCAAAACCAGAGAGACTAAGGGCATCAAGAAGGAGGGGTGGAGACAGTGTCGAAAGCTTTCAGAGGTCAATGAAGACAGCACCAGCCAGAGAACCAGTGTCTAAGGAGGAGGAGAAAGTTGAGGAACTCTAGGAGGGCTGTGTTGATACTGTGGCCCGCTCGGAAGCCATGCTGCTCAGGACAAAGGACATTGTAGGTGGAGAGGTAGTCAGAGATTTGAGAGGCCACCACTTTTTCCAAGGCCTTGGAGAGAGGAGAGGAGAGAGAATGGAGATCAGTCGATAGTTTCCTGCCACAGTCCTATCACCACCTTTAAAGATAGGGGTGACAGTGGCGACTTTCCAGGCAGTTGGAACCTTCCCCAGGCAAAGAGAGTGGTTGATGAGGCATGTGATTGGGGTAAGGACTGTGTCTAAGACCAGTCATAGGATACACGGATTCAGGGTGTCACTGCCTGTACTATTACCTTGAGGGCAGTGACAAGGTGCGCCTAAGTTCTTGGGCAGAAACATGATGGAGGAGAATAGGGGTAGAAAGATTTATGACAGGTGCTGGGGAGGAGGGTCAAAAAAATTTGTAGGGAGGATAGGGCTAAGGTCAGTGAATGAGGTGTTGAGGTGGTTGGCTATGAGGGCTGGGTCTGAGGAGATCACACCATTAATGTTGATCTGGTGGGTGGGGGGGGTGCACTCCCATTTAACTGTTTAATGTTATCCCAGAAGGGTTCTGGGTTCCCCATGAGGCAGTGAGTGAGGACCAATAGTGCTCAGACTTGGCCTTTCTGATGGCCCGAGTGCACTTGTTTTCAGGCGGCAGCATATAACCGCTTGTCATTGGGCCGCCAGTTCCTTAATGGCACGGTGCCATAGGTTGTCCCTATGCTTGAGCTGGTGGATCAAAAGCTGGGTTACCTATAGGGGCATTCTTCCTTTTAGAACGGCGGGTCAACACTGGGGCAAAGATATCACAGGCATTATTAAAAGTTTGGGTAAAGAAGGAGAGAGCTGTGTCGATGTCAGGAGTTGCCTGTATAGGAGACCAGTCAATTTGGGACAGAAGTTCCTTAAGTTTTATCAGTCCACCAGGTATTAGACGCCGCCGGCATGTGGACTGTGCTATGGGTTTGGGGACTGAGGATGACCAGTGGAATAGAATGGGGGAGTGATCGCTGAGAGAGTCTGGGAGGACTTGTACATTGGGGATCCGATTAGGGCGGTTGGTGAGTACCACATCAAGCAGGGTACTGGAGCCTCTCTTGGGGTTAGTCCTGGTAGGGTGGGTAACTAGTTGCGTTAGGTCTAGTGCAGAAAAGGAGTCTCGGGTAGAGGAGGAGGAGGAGGAGGGGCTGAGCCAGTTGACATTTAAGTCACCCACCAGAATTTGATCAGTGGAAGGAGGTAGAGAGGTAAGGTATTCTGTAAGAGAGACAATGGCTTGCGTTTGGTCCCTGGGGGGCACGTATGCAGTAGTCAGATAAAGGGGTCCCTTTAAAGGGTCAGGGGTTAGTTTCAGCGTAAGCGCCTGGGCCCTGGAGTCAAGGATGGGAGGGGCAGGGCTAGTACGGGGAGAGATTCTTTGACATAAATAGCGCAGCCGCTGCCCCATCTCCCAACACGGTCAGACCGGAAAAGGGTGAAACCAGGAAGGGAGACTAGGGAGTCAGGGGAGGATTTCGACAGCCAAGTCTCAACCAGGGTGATGACATCAGGGTTAATTGATGTGACCAGGCATTGTAGTGAGTCAAACTTTTTTAGGAGGCTACAGATATTCATGGAGACCATGCATAGGCCTGTGGTGCGAGTTGGGGAGCTCCTGGGAACCGGGCCAGGGTTTGGATGAATGTTCCCGACAGGAGTAGTAGCATGACTAACACCCTGGCTGGGAGATGGTGAGAGGTTTTCCTACGATTGACATGAGAGGGGGAGAAGGGAGGCTAAGGGAGCAGGGGGTGGGCAGGGAGGTACAGAAAGGGAAAGCAAGAATAAGAAGACACCCAGATGTGCCTGAGGTGAAGAGAAAGCTAGGGGGAGGGCAGGGAGGACGGGGACACACAGAGGTCCCAAGGGGCAGGAGAGCAGGATCAGGAGCAAGGGGAGGGAGGGGTGCCAGGGCACAGTGTGGGCTAGCAGATGGGTAAGTGGGTAAGTGCACTGCTAGTGGGGATAGGCACAGGCAGAGCATGAGGCAGGGCCAATACATTGTGGTGAGCAAGATCCCAGGGAAGTAGTGCTGTACAGGTAGGAGTAGGAAGTAATGAGGCAGCATAGGTCCCTCTAGTGGCCAGCAGGTATAACCTGCAAATGGGAAAGTGGGGAGATAGGTTCTGGGCAACAGGACGTGATGTCACCGGATGTGATGTCACGGGGTGGATCCTTAAATTGACAGCCGCCCCTGGGTGGGAGGGTGGTTGGGTGGTGGGCAGACTGGCACGAACGCCGGGCTAGCACCCTCTGCAGGCATCCAGACAAGAGAAGAGGCTCTCTTTACCTCAAAAGTTATCAGGCTGGAGATTCGGCTTCCTCAGCTACTCAGGTGAGCTGCTTGTGTTGCTTCAGTTGCTTGATTGTCCCGAGTGCTTAGCTTGGGGGAGCTGCCTATGTAGTGGAGAAAACACAGCCTCTCATTACTATGCAGCGGGAGAATATGTTGTGACTTACAAAGGAGCTCCACTCTAAGCAAACAGGGCTATTCCAAAATGAGGTCACACTAGGACCCAGCTAACCTAATGCCTTCAGTTACAAGCACAATTAGCTCCAATACCACATATTAAACAAGTCTGCTCTATATTAGCTGCTTGGTATATCTGGCTTTAAGGTGTAATCAGCAATTAGTTCCAAATACCACCATATTAAACAAGTCTGATCTATATTAGCTGCTTGGTATATCTGGCTTTAAGGTGTAATCAGCAATTAGCTCCAAATACCACCATATTAAACAAGTCTGATCTATATTAGCTGCTTGGTATATCTGGCTTTAAGGTGTAATCAGCAAGGCAACTCTAGAGTCCCTAGCTTTACACTTCAGCATTAGTAGCACAAAGAGAAGCAAATAACAAGCCCACCCAGTGGTGAACAGGGAACAAAGTTCATAAAATATAAATGTTCATCAGGTAGCACCCCTCTGCAGGCGTCCAGACAAAGAGAAGAGGCTCTCTTTACCTCGAAAGTTATCAGGCTGGAGATTTGGCTTCCTCAGCTACTCAGGTGAGCTGCTTGTGTTGCTTCAGTTGTTGATTGTCCTGAGTGCCTAGCTTGGGGGGGGGAGCTGCCTCGAAAGTTATCAGGCTGGAGATTCGGCTTCCTCAGCTACTCAGGTGAGCTGCTTGTGTTGCTTCAGTTGCTTGATTGTCCCGAGTGCCTAGCTTGGGAGGGGGGGAGCTGCCTCGAAAGTTATCAGGCTAGTCTTAGTACTAGGTCTGGGTGGAGTGAAACAAATTCACAATTCATGAATATTGTCATGAGGTGTGGAGATTTGCATAGCAATATACTTCATTAATTCCATACTTTGCAGAACCAAGAATTGCAAAGGTTGCAGTTCACAAAGTGAAAACCTATGTAATGTGCAGAAATTAGTTTTTGTTGCATAGTGGACAAGTTACTTCATAAGACTCCTATTCATATGCTGTTTGATCAGCTCACAACCTTCCCCCCTAAACTGGGGCCTTACTTATTGGTGGGGATTTTAATATTACAATGAATCCATTTCTGGACTTCATGGCCACTCGACAAAGCAAATTGCCTTCTGCCCATAAATACTGTAACACTGTTTGAGGGTAACTTGGTCTCCTAGATGGTTGGTGTGTCCTTAACAAACATAACAAGCTCTGGCAGAGCCACTATGACTGTGAATGCATTAACTAGATAAGGGTGTTTCATGGGCTTAAACATTAACATTTATTTATTTATTTAAAAAATATCAGATTTACAAACCTTTGAGTCAGAGACTCATTTACACAGGCACCACATCAAGAAGACCAAAGCAGTTCAAACAATATACAATAAAGCAAATATACATCAGGAGTCAAAGAGAAGCCCAGAGTGTTCACATGAAGGCTGTTGCACACACTAACTGAATCAAAGTACAGTACATTGAGAAAGGGCATAATTAATCAGAGGCGAAGCCGAGTGCTTCCACCACCCCAGAAGTGACATTATTACATGATAATACACACCCTGGAGTGCCTTATTGCAATTATACAATGGCTTGTTGTTATATACAGAATAAAACAGATTTTAAAGGATGGTTTTGTTAGTGTGGAAAAATATTTCTTGAGAGAAAATGCAAGGAATGATCTAAATCCAAAGCTACGGTGACGTGACTGTGTAATAACATCACTGTTTCAATGGGTCAACAGCCAATCAGCTTCTTACATTTTTCCTTGCCATTGTATAATCAAAAATAATGCCACCATTTGTATTACAGTTACCTATATGTTTTGCAATTTATTCTATGCACTGTTATAGCAATCAACTCAACAGAACCAGGCCATCATATATGTGAAGGTACTGTTCCCTAACTGAAAACACTGCTGAGACAACTATATGTTGTGACAATGTGGATGATAAACACAATGTTGAGACAAGTTTTTGAAGACATTTGATGTGTGTTTTTTTTAGAGACTGATATACAGTTCACACACAAAATTCATGTAATATAAAAGTGCATATACCCAAATGCCACATTTCATTACAAGCTTTTCTCTTGAAGGAAGATGTTACTATATAAGGCCTAAAAATGGGCATCAGGTAAATGCAAACTGGGGTAGGTGTGTTATTGAGGGTATTGCATAGTTTATCTTTTATTGCTGCTCCACAGGAGCAGCAATATTTATACAAGTTTTGCCCAGTCCAGATTTTACAGCTCTGGCCTGGGTCTGGTGATCTGGATTTTACCCATACCCCACTGCATGTGGCTTAGTGATATACTGTACAGATGGCTACAAAGTCTAACCAATTGAAGGCTGAAGTTTTAGAAAATCATTATGTTTAAAATACCAAGACTTACTCTCCCCCCCATCACAATTAATCATCTACCAAAGTCATGCTTAAATGCTGGTGCTTCTATATCCATACCACTAAGCTTTTAATGCGAACATGCCACTTCTGCTGTTATGAGCTCCCCTATCCATGAAGTCCCATTCCACTTGTGGCAACCCCCAACCCCAAAACCAGGTAATTTTCCAGGGAGCAGCTCTTTACACCATATTTTATTTATTTAGTTTTTGTTGACCGGGTAAGTGCACTAGACAAATCTTGCCTATTTGCAGGCACGACCCAGGGGAAGGGGGATATAGATTAATGCCAACTGACCTTAAACCAGATTAAGCTGGTATCAGCTACATTACTCTAAACTCCTTATTTGTAAAAATTTTGTTGAGAAATTTTTGTTGTAATATATGCAGAAAGTTCTGACTGCTAGAAGATAATGAGTTAACTTTCTGTGGCTCTAGTATAAAGGCAGACTCTTCCCACTAACCTATTATTATCCATTTGAGTGCTTGACTGGGCATCCAGGTATCTACCCCACCTATGGTATTTCTGGTTAGGAATCTAGTGGGCTGAAATGGGTGGGGTGGGTTTTACCTGTTTTTAAATCATGAGAGGACTAAGTGCTGGTTAGGGCAGCAGTTTGCAATCCTTATAAGGTTAAGCAGAAGAGGTGGCTGTAGACACTCAGGAAAACCTCATTTTGGAGGCTAAACATCTCCCTGCTACAAGATAAGGATATTCAAAAGCAAATACATGACCATCTAAAATAGGTAATCATAGATAATAATATACAAGACGCAAATCCGGGGGGTTTATGGGACACAATAAAAGCCATGGTAAGGGGGAAAATAATAGAAATAACCTTAAGATGGAAAAGGGAATGACTATACAAACAAAATGAACTAGAAATTAAAATAAAAGACCTAGAAGCACAACAGCAAGTCAGACTAGACAGACATCAGAGAATACAACTGGGAAAAATAAAGAAAGAATCAAATCAAAAATTCTTGATTATAAGGTAGAACAAAATCTCAGATATTATGAAGGGGGCCCAAGGGCCTTGAGATTAGTTCCAGGAAGTGTTTAACCCATTCTACTTCTAATAGCATTCTGTGATGTCTGTACTATTCATTGGTAATCTGACATATTATGACTCCCAGAAGATAATGAGTTAACTTCCTGTGGTCTCAATTAAGTCCTCAATATAGAGGAAAAATAGTGCTCTAAAGCTTCCTATTTATACACAGGCACAAAAACTGGAATAACAGGTTCCAAGGAGTATAAACTCACAAATAATGTTAGAAAACCCCCTCCCCATTCATTCACAGGTGTCAACGAATGTATTTGTTAACCATGCTGGTTCATCTTCTTGCTTCCCTCATGGTAAAAATGTGAAATTGCATTTGTGTAAATGAGTGATAAAATTGCTTGTCCAGAGGGGTGGCAGCTCTGATAGTTGTTCCAGTCTTTCTTTTCATTGATATAAACTAAGCCAGGAAAAAAGTAAAATACACTTCATCACTGACTGTGATTACCAAGTACATGAACCTGCACGATTTATCTGTAAAGACAATTAAAAATGTATTTTTAAATGCATTACTAACTCCAAAGTTTTCAAGATTTTGAAACTACTAAAAAGACAAATTATGTATATATATATATATATATATATATATATATATAGAATATGGTAAACACATATTGTTAATCCCAAAAGCTGAACTTTGTCTTTAGTATATAAATGTTTAAGAAATACCTGAAAGCTGAGTCTATCCTTTTGAGACACCAGGTGACTCTGATAATCATTTGTTCCAAGGGGTTTTAAGTCAGTTTGAAGGCATCAATTATTATCTGTTCTCCTAGTCTTTAACAAAACGCAGGGACTCCACAGATTGGTTATGTTCCTTGGCCAGATACCAAAGTAGTGACTCTTCTTTCAGCATGATAGATCCATCTCATTGCCCTCCCACATAAATAAAAAAAAAGGTGGGATGGATCTTTAGGAGCTTCTTGGTGGCGGTGGGTCGGATCTTACTCCCCCCCAAACAAAATGCGGCCTCCCACTACTCAGGTTCCAGTTCTTGTACCACCCATTTAAGAAAGAAACTAGTACCCTACAACCATTGACTAACATGAAAACGTATTTATTTGGGGGCGGAAAACATTTCTTTGAGGAGGATAAGACGGATGAGACTATACACCTTCAGTCAGTTCCACGGACAGAAAACATGACATCACTCCTTTTGTACATGCAATACTCCTGTTGGCTCTGCCCACAGTCATAAAAAAAAACAATTTACCTATTATTCACAAACCCACAAATGTATTTCATTTCATTTTTTATTTGTTAACCAGGTAAGGACACTGGGACAAGTCCATTATCAGTTCTGACCCAACATTAAACAAAAACAACAAGGACAGTCACTTAACAAATAAAATTTAAACAAAACAATAAGACTCCTTTGATTTCAAATAAGCCCTAAAATTCTGCTTAAAATTTAAGAGAGGTGGAAGAATGCATTCAAGGGGCAATACATTCCAAAACTGAGGCGCTGACACTGAGAAAGACCTTGCACCCACCTTGTTTCGAGAAGAAATATATGTTAGTGTAATGCTACTATAGTAGCATTAATTGCATTAGTACTTAGAAAAATAGATTTGAAAACTTGACAACCAAAATAAAATGTAATCCTATTATGTAACGCTAGCCAACCCAGCTTGGAGTACATTGAATAATGATGAGATTGATAGGGACACTCTAAAGCAAACTGGCAGACATTATTGTAAGTCACAGTCAGCACTTTAAACTCACCAACTGAGAGCTTATGATAAAGACTTGTGACATAATCAAAGTGGGGCAAAAGTATTCCCATAGCAATGGACTTTCTTATATCGTCAGAAAAATATTTTTTCATTTGGAATAGCATGCCCAATTTTTGGTTAACATTTTTACTTATGGCTTTTACCTGTAAGGAAAATGTTAAACCTGGGTCCAAAAAGACTCCCAAATATCTAAATTATTTTTCAAATGCAACAGCAATCTCCCCAGTATTATAAATCAATGAAGTTGGATCCTCCTTCAATAAGTGAGGAGTTCCAAACAGCATTTTTGTCTTACTAACATTAAGAACCATGTGATTGCTAGAAAACCAGCTGCAGGCATCACAGAAATCAAATTACAATAATGTTGCAAACTAAAGATTAGAGCATGCTTGAGAATAGATTATCAAATTGTCCGTATAACGTAGACAATTACAGAACTTAAAAATAAAAGTGAGGGAATCAACAAAAAATAAAAATAAAAGAGGACCTAAAATGGACCCCTGTGGGACTCCTAAATTCATGGGTCTAATGGAAGAGGTAACTGGTCCTATACGTACTGCCTGGGACCTGTTTGATAAGTAATCTGTGCACCAGAGCAAAGGACCTTCAGAAAAACCAAAACAGCTCAATTTAGAACGTAGCAGAGAGTGATTAATAAGGTTGAATGCCTTGGTCAGGTCCATGAACACCGCCCCTGTAAACAGGCCCTTATCAAAGCCCTGGAGGGCGGCGCTCGAGAACCTGACCAAGGCAGTCTCCAGTCCATGGTTTTGCTGAAAATTGTGTTGCTCTGGGCAGAGTACAATATATTTTTCCAAATACTCTGCAATTTGGTTTACTACCACTTTTTCGAGCAATTTACTTAAAGGATTAAGAATCGATATGGGCCAAAAATCATCAAAAGAGTCTGTACCAGGTTTCTTTGGAATGGGAACCACCTTAGCTTGTTTCCAAATTCATGGGAATTCACCAGAAATAAGACATAACTTGAAAATGGAACAAAGAGGGGAAGCAATCTGAGGTGCAGTCAGTTTAAGAAAATGACTATCTAATCCTTCACCACAATCAATAAACTTATTGGGCAAGCTGGTAATTAATTTCACAACTGCTGACTTTGTGGTCCTTTTAAAATAAAATCTGACTCCATCACAGGGAACCTCACTGATACTTGAATTTTTTAAGGAATCAAAAGAATTGCACCCAGCTGGAAAACTGAGAACATTTACTATTAAACGTCTCTGCTATTACTAAAGGATCAGATAGTATTCCATCAGGAGATGTTATCTTAATAGATGACTTTTCAGCAGGAGCAATCACATTTTTTACAGAATTTCTAGAATTATTTAGGAACAGCTCAGTTTTTACTGAGTTTTTATAAAAGGTTTTTTTGGCACACTTCGCCAGATAAATACCCTTGTTCCTTATGAAATTATATCTATCAAAAAATACTCCTGACAGTGACTGCTTGTAATTTTGCCAAGCGAAATTTCTTGCCTTATTCTACTCTTTGATTTCTCCCGTGAATCACCTGTTCACTATGCCTCTTACTCTGAATTTACATAGAGGAAAATAAAATTCCTGAACTGGCAGAAGTTGCTTACAGAAATAATCTACCACACAATCAGGGTCTGGAATTAAGCCTAAAACAGACCAGTCTCTTGATGAGAGACTGTGCACCAGGTTTTGGGAGTCAAAATTCTTAAAATTTCATGACTGAATAATCTTAGGGGGTATCTTTCTCTTCTTAAAATTCAAAATGCAATAGGTGGCCTGGTAGTCGCTGGTGGATTCAACAAGCATCCCGGCACAAGAGATAACATCAACTCTGTTGGTAACAATCCAATCGAGACTAGAGTGATTTCCAGTAAGATTAAGCCTTGTGGGTTCTGTAATCATCTGAGACAAATTCTAGGAATGTAAAAATGTATCCAACCCCAAATCAACTGATTGCAGCCAGTTCAGGTTAATATCACCCACCAGAAGAAAGTCTGATGCATCAAAATAACCAGAAGCTTTGTCCAAGAACTCCCTCAATCCACCCAGCCCCCAGGTAAGGGGAGTTATAGATACAACCCAAGGTAACATATTTCTTGCCTCCCAGAAGAAATCTTAACAATAGCTAATCATTCAAGAAGTCAAAATGAATACTGCTGTCCAATACAGATACCTGTAGATTATTCTTAAACAACACTATAACCCCACCCCCTTTTTTTCATCCTTTCCTATCAGCCCGAATAACTTTATACCCGGGGATTAGACAATTGTTATCTGGTATAGATTGCTTCAACCAATATTCAGATAGAGCCAAGACACCAGGATTATTATTCAAAATGATGATCTCAACCTTGGGTTTTTTTGAAAGGCAATTAGTTACATTTAGGTGCATTATCTTCAACCCATGTACTATATTCATGGCTAGATTACTGGTGTCTATCTGGTGCCCATCTGGAGGAGTTCCATTCAGTATAAACTGGACAATTATTGCTCTCTAATCAGTCCCTAATATTATTACACTTGATCCAACCAGCAGAATCTAAACAAACGTTGTGGCAGTTCAGTGTGGCACTGCTAAATGACTAACAATTCATTAAACTCTTTTTTTTTTTAATTCTCTTTATGCTCCTCCTTCTCTGACCCCCCCAGACTCTCCAGTGTGGACTCATGGCACAACCCTATCCTGCCTTCCTGAAGTCTCAGCTTTACCTTCAAGTGGGGGGCCCCCACTTCGCTCCTCTGATCCACTACTCTTTGGAGCTAAGCCCCCCGGGGCAGGACCACCGACTCCTCTGGCGACCTTTCTGAAATTTAGACAGGTGATCAGAGAATGAAGGGAGCACTGGAGGCAGGCTGAAGGACCCAGCACTGGGCATAGAGGTTGACCACTGATCCCACCATCACCTACCAAGGACCGGGGCCATTTTCCAAGCTTCAGTTACCCCCTGGAGCATGGACATGCAATGATGTCTGTGCAGGCGTGTTGCGGATATCCACCACCGTGCCACCTCATACAGCGCTGGTTCCTGTAGGACCCCCGATCTCCATTGAGGGCTGCTAAAGAGCCAAGTGAGACCTTCCACCTATCCCAGGAGAGAAGAGCAGTCCTCCAGATGCTCAATTCTCTCCTTCCCCTGCTGACCCCTGATGACCCAGGCCCATTCATGAACCTAGGTCACCGGCATGGTGTTAGATGTGGCATCCAGTGCCTCAACCCTCAGTACCACTGGGCTGGCTAATTCACTGAACTCTTGAAAGAGAAAATTCCATGTATCATACAAGACAACTCAACAGCTGAAGTATCCAATGATATAAAATGGGACACTATTAAAACTGTCCCGCGAGGTGAAATCATAGAATAAGCCTCAAGAAAGAAAAAAGACAGAGATAAACAAATGACTATACTGAAGGATAAATTGACATTCTACAAACATGTCACCAACAAGGCAATAACAGTGTTTTTCTTCAATTATAACAGACACAAAAAGCAATACAAATTACTGCATGAACTGTGGCTTGGCGTGGAGTGACCAGTTTGTGGGCACTATGCAAAGTGCACAGTGGGCCACTTCACTGATGAAGTTTATTTTTCACACAAGACTACTTAGTATTTGGTAACAGTAGTCAATGCTAAGGCACCCTAAACAGGGTTTTGCTGCAACCTCTTGGGTCCTGATATCAACACAAGACTATGTTAAGAGGTTCACTAGACAGCGCCTATAATCTTTTTGCAATACCGTTACACTGCAAGGTACCACAGATAGGGTTTTGCCATGACCTCCCTAATGTCTGATTAAGTTTGTCCTTAGCAGAGGGAATACTAAACACCTTTGCAGCAGCATTTAAAAATAACCCATGAAGAAAATCCTTAGTCAATGAAAACCAGGTAAATATTACCTTAGTTCTGGAGACAAACAGGCAGTTTCCTGCAGACCCCCTGTGGACATCCTTCAGATACCCTCCTACTGTTGGTCCTCATTCTCTGGGGCCCTCACGCTTTGGTATCAACTGGTTTAGCTCAAATCAAATAGTAGACTGCTCATGCACTATTGGCCACTAGCAGTCATGTGACCTGCAGATTTCACAGTTCTGGTCCCATTAGTCAGACTCTGTAATATAGTTACATTCTGACAATTTAAAGTAATCCCCTTCTAGTTTTGCCTCTCCCTCCAGATACAGTACCTCCTGTCCCATTGCTGTCCTGAACTAACACAGCTTACATACTTGCCATAGACTAGAAGAAGAAGAAGAAAAGCTTTGTACTTGTGGAGTCAAAGTAGTTGCCCAACGCAGCAAATAGCCGAAAAGGATTTATTACAGGCACCGACTGGAAGACAGACTGACTAGAGCCCAAAGCCCAGGCACTTCAACCCACACAGGGTCTTCGTCTAGGGGAGGACCTACTTACTTGCTGTATTGTAGGTCTGTCACAGATCCACTGTGCTACAGGGTTTCCTGAAAGGAATAGTAGCTCACCATTACCTTTCTCATGTGGATATTAAGAAAATTTGAGAACTCTCAGGGAGCACATGGGTTATTTTCTTTTTACCTTTGGAAGACTCATGCAGAACAATAGCACAGTCATCTTTGCAATAGTCTTTTAAAACTAAAACTGTCCCTCTTGTTTCTACTGTTTCTGGCTAATGTATATTTGCACTGCCATACAGAATCTTCAGCAATGTACAGGATACAGATAATTGAAATATGAGCACTGCGGTTGCCTATATAAAACAATGATTGACAACAGCCCAGTGGATCACTGAGGGTAAGATATAATGCTGTACATGGTTATTGGGCAAAAGCACATGCAAGAGCCGCAGGGCGGAATAGGATTTTGCAGCAGTGTGAATGGTGGGTGGAGTCAATATAGCTTTGCATTACAGCAAGTGACATCAGTACATGCTGTCTGAGCAGCTCTAATCAGATACATAGTATCAGTACCTACATACCCAATAATTCCTAAAAGACATTGATGTGTTATACAAGCACTTATTGAACCCACATGACAAATAGTTGAAGAAACTTAGATGATCTAGAGAGGCTACCTCATGTGTTATGCAGCATGTGGCTATGTCTGGATACTTGCGAGTTAGCATACCCTGATTTGACTTGCTAAACATGAGCCAGGTCCCAAGCTGTAACTCTGTGAGTGGCTGAGGCACTACCAAGCCTATAAATCTTATACCAATATATCTGTGTTACTTATAGCAAACAAACTTAAGATTTTGTAGTAGCTGTAATGTGCGCTCCCCAACTTAAAGGGGAGGATCATGTTATGTGTAATTCTACACCTGTTGATCGGTTGGATGTTAAAAATCATGGTACATTTAAGTTGCACTACAAGCATAATTTGTTCTCCAATTCCAATTGTACGTGCTTTCCCTGACTGTATTATTTCATTTTGCATTGTTTTATGTAATTTTATGTTTAGCCCTGTCCCCATTTAAAATAAACATAATTTGTCCTTGGTTCTTATCCAGGTATCAAAATTTAATGTAAAATAAAAATCTCCTGTAAACTGAATCCAAAAGATTAAGTATCTACAGACAGCCATTGGAGATTGTCTGGATGTTAGGGTAACACGTTAAATATCACTTCCTGTGTTGAATGTGAAATGTTCTTCTCCATATTTCCACTAATTTGGTGGTGGTAGTGGTTGTAGAGAAAGAGAGGGGGGGACAATGGGGAAGGGAGACACAGAGAAGGAAAGGAAGAAAAAAATACTCACCTTAGTAATGTTGTTTCTTCTAATGGAGTCTTGCTATATTATGACAATTGCAGTTTGTCCCACCATTAGAACTGCTCCGGAGGTGAAAGGGTTAACTACCATTCTAAGAATGGAGTTTGGAGCGCGAGCTCGGTTGGAGAAGCTCCATCTGGATAATTTCAAACTGAAACTGTCAGATCTTTACGAGCAAAAACTCACTAAGGTTCTGTGTGGAAGCTGTAACCTACACTAGCCAACTGGCTACCTAAATATTAACACATATTCCTGGTCCCAACACAAAGACTCAAGTCAGGGAACCAGAACACAATAAAAATAAGGTAGAATAAAACACCACACCCCAACACCCCAAAAGGGGTGAAAACAAATAATGGGCATAACCGGTGCCCACACTGGACTGCCCACCCCATACCCAAGTAGAAGTTCTGAGAGGGGCAGGCTGGGGGGAGGTCATAATATAGCAAGACTCCATTAGAAGAAATAACATTACTAAGGTGAGTAATTTTTTCTTCAAACAACATGAAGTCTTGCTATATTATGACAATTGCAGAATACACAGCAGTACCTCCATGGAGGAGGGACAGAACCTACTAGGAATAGGTCTCGAAGCACGGCTGTGTTAAATCTAGCATCCCTCCTGGCCTGATATCCAAGGAGTAATGCTTGGTGAAAGTGTGTACCGCTTTCCAGGTAGCTGCTTGACATATCTCTAAAATAAGGATGTCTCTGGCAGCAGCTATAGATGCAGCTGTACCTCTGGTAGAGTGAGCCCTCAGGCCTGAAGGGAACCTTTCCCAGTTTTTGATAACAAAATTGGATACAAGAGACAATCCACCTGGCAATGGATCTCTTAGTGGCAGGTTTACCTTTACCAACCTCACCATAAGTGAGAAAAAGTTGGAGGGATTCGAACCTATGACCCTTGGTACACTCTATATGGTAACTAAGGGCCCTCTTAACATCTAAGCTGTGCAGCCTCCTCTCACCAGAGGAGGAATGGTCAGTGAAGAACACTGGAAGGGAGATAGATTGGTTAAGATGGAAGTCTGAAACCACCTTAGGCAAAAACTTCCTGTTAGTCCTAAGGACTACCTTATCCCTGTGAAAGGAAATAAAGTCAGTCTCCACTGACAAGGCTTGTAACTCACTTATGCACCTGGCAGAAGTGATGGCTACTAGAAAAACAGATTTCCAAGTCAAATACTTGAACTCTGCAGAAGACAAAGGCTCAAAGGGGGGTTGCATCAACTGAGCAATGCAAACATTAAGATCCCAGGCAGGGGCCAGGTCCCTGAAAGGTGGATTAGTATGAAGTAATCCCTTGAAAAACTTGGAAAATACAGGGTGAGTGGAAAGGGAAGAGGGCTTTCCTGCTGAAATAAAAGCAGAGACAGCTGCCAAATGCACTTTCAGGGTAGCTGGTCTCAGGCCCAAAGAATTAAGATGGACCATATAGTCCAAAACAATGGGTAAATCAGCAGATTCTGGGGAAATATGCTTCCCCGAGCACCAGATGGAAAACCTTTCCATTTAGAATTATAAGTAGCCTAGTGGAAGGCTTCCTAGAGGCCTTCAGGATGTCGAGAACACCTTGAGAAAGGTGTAGGTCAGCAAACCTAACTCCTCAAGAGCCAGGCCTTGAGGTTGAGGGATTTGAGATCGGATACCAAACCCTCCCTGGGCACAAGATAACAGGTTGTGTCTCCTGGGGAGGCACAGAGGAAGATGGACTGTTAAGGACAGAAGGAGGGGTACCAGGGCTGCCTGGCTCAATCTGGAGCAATCAGAATCATCCTGCAAGGCTGGGATCTGATTTGACTAGCACCTTGAAAAGAGAGGGAAGGAGGAAAAGCATATAGAAACTTCCTTCCCAATCTAGGAGAAAGGCATCCAGAGGGACTGAGCCCATAACTGGGGGCCTGCAACAAAACAGTGGAAGTTGGTGATTGTCTGGGGCTGCAAAAGGTCTATCTGAGGGGTGCCCCATCTGGCAAAAACTATCCCCAGTACTTGGGGATCCAGTGACCATTCGTGATGGCCCTGGGAAATCCTGCTGAGAGCATCTGCCAGGACATTGTCCTTTCCTTGGAGGTGAACTGCTATGAGGGAAGTGTTCAGGGAATAAGCCAGAGACCACAACTTCATTGCTTCGGTGCACAAGGCCGAAGACCGAGTGCCCCCTTGTTTGTTGATGTACCACATTGTGGTGGTGTTGTCTGTTCTGACTTGTACCACTTTGTTTCTGAACAGATGCAGAAAACACTTGAAGTGCTAGAAAGACAGCTCTGAGTTCCAGCAAATTGATGTGGAGCAGATTCCTGAGGGACCACACTCCCTGGGTGGAGAGGTCGCCCATGTGAGCTCCCCATCCCAGAAGGGATGCATCCGTAGTGAGGGTCAAGGAATGAGACAGAGGAATGAAGGGAACCCCCAGTCTTAAATTGTTCTGATCCCGCCACCACTGAAGGGCCTGGATCAGGCTTCGAGTCACTGGGACCAACTTGAAAGGGATCTTTCTCTGAGACCAAAAGGCTCTCAAGTGAAACTGAATGTCCCTCATCTGAAATCTTGCCCTTGCACTACAGCTGTGGAAGCAGCCATGTGCCCTAGGAGCTGTAAGAAGTGCCTTGCTGGTCGAGAGACCTGCAGAGTGAAGGAGGAGGCCAGGGCCACCAGGTTCCTTACCTCTCTAAGGGTAGGAAGGCTCTGGCCTGCTTTTGTGTCCAATTCTGCACCTATGAAGGTGAGTACCTGAACAGGTTCCAGAACTGACTTTGGAAGATTGAGCAAGAAGCCCAGAGAGGTGAGCAGCTGCTGGGTAACTTGCAGTTGAGATTTGACCTGTTCTGGAGACTGGCCTACAATGAGCCAGTCATCTAGATAGAGAAAGACAGCAATCCTTTACCTTCTTAAGTGAGCAACTGCTACTGCCAGACATTTTGTGAATACCCTTGGGGCAGAGGAGAGGCCGAAGGGCATTGCTCTGAACTGGTAGTGACCTGAGGGCAGTTTGAATCTGAGGTACTTTCAGTGGGAGCTTCTGATTAGAACATGGAAATAGGCATCCTTGAGGTCCAGGGAAGCTAGCCAGTCCCCTGGCCTTAGAGAAGGTAAAATCGTTGCCAGAGTCACCATTTTGAACTTTGGTTTCAAAAGGTGCTTGTTCAGATATCTTAGGTCTAAAATGGGCCGCCATTCTCCTGTCTTTTTTGGGGTAAGGAAATATCTGGAGTACAGACCCTTGCCCTGGTGTAAGGGGGAAACCCTTTCTACAGCTCCTGAGAGCTAGGAGGGTTGAGACCTCTGTTTCTAAGGTAAAGGTCTCTAGAGGGTTTGCAGGTGGAAAAAATCTGGCTCTCATCTTTGGAAATGTTTTGAAGCTGAGAACCAGACCCTGACTTACTACTTCCAGGACCCATTTGTCTGATGTTAGAGACTCCAGTCCTGGGCGAGTAAGCCAGCCTGCCCCCTACAGGAAGTGGAGAATCGGCCCTGGGCACCCCATCAGGGTGCCTGTTTGGCAGGGGCTTTAGGCTGAGGGGTGGAGCAGACTCATTGCACCCCATCTGCCTCTGCCTCTGAAGAATCCCTCTGAGCATAAGCCGCAAGAAGCCTGGGTTTGGTAAAAGGCCTGTGAAAGGGCCTACCTCTACCCCTGGGGTCTGTTTCTGAGGAGTGGCTTGCCGCTTCTTGGCTTGTGCACTCCTATAAGTTGTTCTGTATTCATCCATTTTTTCATGTAATTCTCTGTTTGCTCCCCAAACAGAGAATTCCCCACCACAGGAAAATCCATGGCCTTAGTCTGGGTATCCTGTGACAAGTTAGTACACCTGAGCCAAGCTAACCTACGAAAGGCCACAGATGTAGCCATGACTCTAGAAGATACATCATTAGAATCCACAGCTGCATGGAATTGCACCTTGGAAGCCTCAGTACCATCAGTAGCCACCTGCTCCAGCTCCTTGGCAAGCTGGCCAGGGACCTGTTTAGCCAAAGCCATGACAGTGTCCCATCCAGATTTTTGGTATCTTGCCACATAAGCCATGTAATTTGCTTGTCTGAGTCCCAGGGACGCTGCCATGTATTGTTTTTTAGCCATGGCATCAATCTTCCTGGAGTCCTTGTCAGGAGGATGTGAAGCCAGGGGAATGTTAGCTTTATCACAGGCTGCAGCCTGAACTACCCCAACATGACTGCATTGCTGTGAAAGAAAGTCTGTATCAGGACCTGACAAAGTGTACCTCCTGTCCATCTTTTTGTCAACAGGAGGTACAGAATTAGGGACTTTTAGAATTTTATTGTTTGCTTCCTAAAAGACTTATGTAAGGGGATAGATAATCTCCTAGACTCTGGGATATCCATCATTTCCACAAAATCAGGTTCCTCCTGCTCATCCACAGCTTCCTCTAATGGGAGCTGAAGAGTTTCAGCAACCTTTTTATAAAACAAAAAATGAGAAGGGGACTCAGAAAGCATAGGGGGAGATTCTAAAGGTCTGTCTGGGGAGATGTCTGGTTCAATGGGCACATCCAGACTCTCAAAGTCACATTCACACTGTTCAAAATCCTCCTCCCCCTCTTCTGGTTCATAAAAATCTCCAATATCATATTCTTGAACCGGTGGAACCGACTGAACCGACCTCCTACCAGACAGTGGCGGTTTGGACGGAACCGGAGAAAGTGACTGTACAATTTGTATAGCTTTTGCTATTTCTGCAGCAGTTGGAGAAGGAATTTTGGACTCCATACCTGCTGATTTTTTAGTTTTCTTTTCTGGAACTGGCTCCTGAGAGCCAGCTTTACGTTTGCCCGAGGAAGTCTTGCCCTGGTCAGAGGGCACTCCCTCCGGTTCGGTTGGCACCGAACTGGGCTGGCCATCCGGGTCAGCGGACTTTTTGGCCTCTCGTTCCCTGAGCCTGCCCACTCTCTTATCCAGGGTGGCTGCAGGGAAATTCTTACAAATCTGGCAGTCTGAATTGAGGTAGTCAAACCCCAGACAATAAACACATGTAGTGTGTGGGTCAGCCTTGGCGAGAACTTCCCTAGACACTACAGTGTTGAAACCAGTAGGCGGTTTTTCTTTTGGGTTTCTCAGACATGATGCAGCCTAACCAACAAACTGCTTCTTTTAATTGCAGTGCCAGGCAAGACACCCTTATCGGTTCTAACCGTGTCACGGTCGCGGAAAAAACCGTAATGAAATCCTTTTTTTTTAGAACCGATAAGAACCGGGAACCGCACTCTAAAAGCTTTAAAATGTTTATACTTTAAAGTTTTAACCAACCTGATCGGTTCGAATCAAACCGATAAACATTTACAAGTTCCACACAGAAATAAAAACCTGTCTATACTTACAATACCACAGACAGAGCTTGAACCGATTGGTTTACGGTTAAAAATAATAAAGTCGCAGTTAAATTTAACCGAGAAAATACTGTTTAAACCGAGAAATGAACCGAGCAGTAGGAGAAATCTCCGGAGCGACTGTTCAGTGAGGCTGAGTAAAGAATCTGTCAGTTTCAGTTTGAAATTATCCAGGCAGAGCTTCTCTAACCGAGCTCGCGCTCCAAACTCCATTCTTAGAATGGTAGTTAACCCTTTCACCTCCGGAGCAGTTCTAATGGTGGGACAAACTGCAATTGTCACAATATAGCAAGACTTCATGTTGTTTGAAAGAAAGGTAACTGTGTCTTATATAATACCTTTTGTGCTAGTATATCCAAACATGCTTTACAATCCATCAACAGTTTGCAGTGCCCATTACGTGTCTAGAGAGAGGTTATGTGAGCTAGAAGAAGGTTACTGTGGGGAAAGGGGAAAGAGAGGGACACACACACACACACACACACACACACACATATACACATTAATAGTAGAATTTTGACAGAAATAAACTATAAAGAAAGAACTGTTCTCACATACAGTACATGAAGTTGACTATGAAGTGTTTATTATACTAGGGCTGCTATGAACAGTTGAAACTTCAGTAATAGGTGTTTTTCTGGTATTCTAGTGGGTTGCTTGTTGCACTCCTATGCTAGTGACTGGGTTTGGGAGCAGACTCTGGGGCAAGATGGGCCACCCTTGGGGGGGGGGCTGGGGAGGGTTAGTGCCAGGTTCAACAGATGCAGTGACCCCTGTGGTGGCTCAGGGAGCTTGCCTCCTTGAAAGGGGCATGCGTGAGATTCCTTCTGGGCACCCCCTGGCATTACATAGGTGGTGGGCAGGGCAACAATTACAGGGTAAAAACCTTATGTACCTCAAGTTATTCAAAGGATGGCTAAATGCACTCTCAGGTCTTGCCTCATGTAGGTCCCCACTGGTCAGAACAACAAGGGAGTGACAAACATGACTGAAGATCAGCACAGACCAGACAAAAGGAGTATGTCAACAACTGGGGAGCAAAAAGCTAGATAAAAAAAAAATCAGTACTAGCAACCGTGTCCATTAGCCAATGCATAACTAGCATAGACAGTAGGGGTTCAAGTGGCCATTATGTTTTTTTTAACATGGTTCCAGTATTTTTAAAGGTGAGACCCTTTGGTCAGAAGATACGCTGAAGAAGTTTGAGAGCCTGGAAGATTTTCAGACTGAGGAAATACAAAATCTTCACCAGGTGCTGAAAAACATTGACGTGGTTGTGGAGGTAACAGCAGTACTTTAAGCTTTAATTTTTGTTTTATGTGTGTGAATAGTGAAGACTGGAGGCTGAGTCACATCTCTAGTGAGCCACCAATGGCTGAGTTGAGAACTTGAGACCTTCAGATTTGTTTTGTGCTTGACCTGAGCTGTGTAGGGGCTTCTACAGAAGGCAATCAAGAAATTTAATTTGCGGTTTATTTATCCTTGTGCTGGCATCACAGCACAGCAGCTGCTGCTTATGATGTTGGCAACCTGGGTTCAAGAACTAGACTGGGACACTGATGGCTGGTGGGGAAGGGGAGGACTGAGCATCCCAGTGTATGTTCTTATCAAGGAAAGGAGGGTAGCATGCACCACCACCACATTACTGCCACCTGGTTGACCACAGGTGGCAGGGCAACAGGAATGCTCGTGAGAGGGTAGGGATGTTGCCAACATTGGCATGCTGGCAAGAACAGCATGCACTCATCCATCTTGTGGTCCTCAAGCACGACATCTATATGGGGCCATAAATGAACAGAAAGAATGGAAAATCTCAACACAGCAGATCCATGTACACATTACAGGCTTGGAAGGGCACCCCTCCACTTTGGGGGAGCAACCAAGGCTTCATGGAGAAGTGACTTCAGGTAAGGGCATAAGGGCTGGTTGGTAGCCAGGGGCCTGAAGGAGGGGCTGAAGCTGGAGACAGGCAGTATAAATGGAGAGTAAAAAAAATAATTTATCTTAAAGATATCTCATCTGAGATTCAGCATCTTGCTTCCAGTGGGATCCTGCTTTTTATAATTGTGCTTTTTGATATTTGTTCGCACCTTTCATGTCTGAACTCCTTTCCCCACTCTCCTGGATCACACCTGGAAATGAGCCTTATCTCAGGGTGCCTTTCCTGGTTATCAGGATTTTCAATAAATAAATGAAATAAATGTATTTATTTTGCCAGGAGTGAAGCACACAGACGTCATGTGAGTCCCTCTGGGTTGCTCAGTGAGCCAGTGGCTGTGATGGGACTTGAACCTGGGATCTCCATGTTCACAGCAGTGCTTTAAAGTGATTTTCCAGTTTCCTGCAAACAATTAAAGGGACAGCATCTGCTGGACTCAAATGTAACATCAACAGGATATCAATAGGTGAATTTTATCTATTATAAAATAATGGCTGGAAAAGGTGCATTCTGATTGGCTTTACAAGGACTATGTAATTAAGTAATAAGGCATGATCAGAGGTTAAATTAATGGTTTAACATCCACTAATGGTGTAATGTGGTACAAGGCATAGCTGAATGCCACATGCCCCTAGAGGGCATTTAAGAGACCATTAACATAATCCTTGGGAATGCCTTAATGCCATTAGAATGATACTTTTTTTAGAAAAATGTGTTAAACTTTGTTAAACGTATAATAAGGCTATACATGTAGTCAAAGATTAACATAAGCCCAGTAAAATGCTTATGGCCAATCAGAAAGCTGTTCCTCAAACCCTTTTTATACTAGTGGGAAATATTCACATACAAGTAGAATCATTAGAATTTTAGGTATAAAACGTTCATTTTAAAAATATGAAAACAGTTTTTCATAATAGCGTTAAGAATAAGGCACTCAAGGGGTTGGGTTACCTTTGTTGACTTTGGCTTTGCCTTCTAGCTCATGATCCCCTTGGGTTAGATTAACAGATGATAACACAACCCCTGGTCAGCTTCAAAGTTTACACACTATGATCTGTATGCCTCCTTAGGTTGGACCTCTTTAGCGACCAGACGTCTTATCTACTCCCTAACCTGGCTCTACAAATTTCTTCTGTGTAAACTCCCCCTATACATTTCTAATCTCTTTCAGCAGTCTGCCTGCTTCACATTCAAAGCTCTATTAACAGATTATCTGAAGGAATCATGCAACTGTATGACCCCTAAGCCCTGGGTGCCACTATCAAATCCTACGCCTAAGTATCTCATCCACCCCACATTTCTAACAACAGAGACCTGAGACCTACAAGCCTAGTTCCCTTAATACGAGATGGCCCTGCCTATTCTCTACCTTTTACCTATTCTGGCCTCCCTCTTGGCTACCTACTCTTTCATCCCAATTTCTATCCTATTCCTTAATACCTCCTTATTTTTTTATCATTTATGTATGAGCTCTTACTATATGGGGTTGTTGTCTCTTCTCATTCCAGTAAAGCTTATCATTATGTACCTTTGCATGTTAATTATGTTGACCGGTATGTATAGGCCCATATTGACCGGCACCTTCACGATGTTTTTTTTTTTGCACCGCTGTCCACTGTAATTGTAATCTTATGAAGTGTACTGTATTATATTAATGCCCAGGACCACCTTGAAAATGAGCTTGCTCAATGGTGTTTATGCCTGGTTAAATGAAGTGATTGATTTGATTGCTTGATTGATTGATTGATTGATATCCCCTATGCAGTAATTCGTATATTATGCTAGATGTACCAATCTCTTGCTTGCGTTTCAGAGATGTGGCCCCATGTCATGCACTACTGGCTGCTTGGAACAAAGCCCAGGTTAAACTCAAGCTTCAGCATCTAATTACCCTGAATAGCTTCAAATAATTAGCTACCAGCAGTTTATCTGACACATGCACTTGTCACCGATTAAGACTCAATTACTCTAAACCTTATACCTCTTTCCACTTCTGACCCTGCATCGCTTTCGCCTTCCAACCCTCACCCATCCTCCTTCACAATCTCCATTCTCTGCATTCTTTGTTCTTCCTGTCTCCCTTCTTACTTACCTTCTGCCTCATTGCCCTACTCTGTCTACTACCTCTCTATTTACAGCTGACTCTTGCTATATCCTGCAACCTGGTTTTGCGACTGCCTTGTATGCGACCATATATTACTGTTTAGTTCTATTGCATGGAAGTTCACTTGTATGTAATGTTGACTGTATATAGATGTACACAAATTCTGAGTGCTTCTTCATATATTCTGTATAATGTTACCTATATTTACTATGTACAGTATATGCCTTCTTTACGTTTTCTTATGTATATGACTTATCTGCTCAGGATCTCCTTATAAATGAGCTTGCTCAAAGGAGTATTTTTCTGCCCAATAAACTAAAACTGAAGCTTAATTATATGTAATGTATGTTGTGTAGTATGTAACTTTACACATGTAAACAGCTGTTTCTACAGTATTTGCAGTCGCACACTAACAGGCAGAAAACAGCTGACCAAGGTGGTGAGAAGGGACTGTGTCAGCTACAGTCACTATTGGTCATTCAGCTAAGGTGACCAGGATAAGGTTGGGAGGGATAAGATGTTCTTACAGAAGGAGACCACTAGACCAGGAGGAATAGAAACATTGAAACACAGAATGCGATGGCAGATAATGACTGCTTGGCCCACCCAGTCTGCCAATTTTTCCCTACCTACAGTATCACTGTAGACCCTGCCTGATCTCTGGTTCTTTCTCCCTTCCCTCCATTCCTTTCTGCTAAGATTCCCTCATGCATTCTTGAACCCTATAACTGTTTTTGCCCCCACCACATTGGCTGGTAGGCTGTCTCAGGAATCCACCACTCTTTCTGTGAAGAAGTACTTCCTCACATCTCTCATGAATCTACCCCTGTCCAGCTTCATAGCGTATCCTCTTGTTCTTGAGCACCTTTTCTTCTGAAGAATATTTCCCACATGTACCTTATTTACCCCGTGAGGTATTTAAAGGTCTCTCTCATGTTCCCCCCCCCCATCTTCCAGGGTGTACATTTTGAGTTCCTTTAGTCTCTCCTTGAAGAGCTTTTGATGCAGACCCCATGCCATTTTAAGTGTTCTCTTACTGACTGCCTCCACTCTGTCTATGTTCATTGGGAGATGTGGCTTCCAGAACTGAATACAGTACTCTAGGTGCAGTCTTACCAGTGATCTGTACAGAAACAGCACCACCTCCCTCCCTCCTTCTGCTGGTGATACCTCACCCTATTCACCCCAGCATCCCATTAGCCTTCCCAATATATTCAAGACAGCTACAAGATGGGTTACTGGAGGATAGGGGGACCACTAGACCACCAGGAATATTCAAGACAGCTACAGGACTGGTGAATGAGGAGTGAGAAGACCACTAGACCACCAGGAATATTCAAGACTACTATGGGACGGGTGCTTGGAGGGGGGCATGTACGCATGGTAATAAGACCACAGTGGGCATGCAATGGCCCATAGCACCTGCATGCCCGATGGTCACATTAGCATTTTAGGGTGGGATATGGCCAACAGGAGCCCCAATGCTATCTCCATTGGGCTCCTGAGGGTCATATTCAGTCTGGGGCTATGTTAGGGCACTGCATAGTCACTATGAGCAGCGCTTGCATGGCCACATATTCAGGTAGTTAGCACACTCAAGTCAGAGTATGATAATTGCCTGAATATTGCCCCCAAGCCGGCTGTGCACTGATTGCCTTGCTGCACTCAGATGGCTCTGAATATGGGGGCTAGACCCCTTACCCAATGGAACACAAAATCTGTAAGACAATGGCTACTAGGAGTAAGAAAGGTCTGCTTGTAGCCTCAGTATACTGTTATTCTAATTTGTAACAGCATTGAAGTGAAGCTGGGTATTGACAAATGCTTGTTAATAATTGTCTCCAGAAGTTTCCCCACTATCAGTATCAGGCTCACTGGCCAGTGACTTCCCAGATTTTCCTTATTGTCCCCCCTCCCTTTATTTTATTTATTTAAAACTTTGTTAACCGGATGAAAAGGCACTAGGCCACATGGCCCATTTACAGGCTTGACCCAGATAGATACAACAAAATATACAATACAACATTAGATACATATAACAAGTTAAGAAAAACAGTCAACCAGAAACAATCAATTTATCACAAATAGACAATACCAATAGACAGTCTATAATGTAATAGCTCTGAAATTAAATGGATAAAAAAGAAATATATAAATAATACTAGCTGTTAAAATGAATGCTAAAAACACACAATTCAGAAAAAGCACCAAAAAGTTAAAATGTTATTTGCAGTTGTACTGTACTTCAGACCTTAACAATCTTTTCAAAGATGTTTTAAAATAATGGACACTGTATATTATGTAGATAAGCTGGCATGCTGTTCCAAGATTTAACTACTAACTGTTTAAAAGCTCTTCATTTTTTTGGTAGTTTTACACAAAGGAATTGTAAGGGTAACCATATCATCTGATCTCAATGCTTTCAAATTCTGTTTTTGTTTGAAAATTTCAGCAAGGGGCCATTTACTGTACTGTACATTATTTTATGAATGAAGCAGGATATATGTAATCTATCCCTTTGATCCGATGGGAGCAAAAGTAATTTTTCACACAATGTACAATGGTGCACTGTTTGTTTCACTCTTAAGGAAAATTTACACATCAAATTGTACCGATAAGTATGTTGTCTATTAATTTTTTCTGAAATCCGCCCGATTATGCTTCCATATTCAGCAGTGGGAAGGAGGAAACTCTGTGCAAGCAACTTCCTTTTATAATTTTTTTTTTTATTTAAAAGTTGGTAACTGGGAGAGGCACACTGAGCCAAGGCTTGTTTCCAGGTGCAACCGGGGGGGGGAGGCACATTACATCAAAAATACATGGTGTTAAGCAGGTTACAATGAGACAAAGCACAAATACGTAAGTACAATTCAGAAACAGGTTACAAATAAAAGCCTGGGTACAAGTCAGGTACATAAAACAAGGTGCAGGTAGACATGCAGTGTAACAGCAGTGCATACGAACAAGATACATACATTGCCTAGGGAGAGGCAAGTGCATGGTACAGATTTTTATAATACAAAGAGACAGCAATGCTAACAAGCAGTTTACCATCAAGTTAGGTGGCTTGAAAAAAAGTGCAGTGCAAGCAAGCACGGTACTACAATCTATAGGAGTTTGCACAAAATGCAGGAAACAGGGAGGTCGTTGTATGGGAACTTATGAGTAGAGGGACTCCGTTAAAAGGTTTATTTAGATTGGGTGTGCGAGCAGGGTGGAGGTAGCGTGTGGTAGAGGGTCCTTTTAAATAGGTTTAGCAATGGAAGCATTCAGCATGAGAAGGGGAGGGAGTTCCACAAATACAGAAAGTTGAAGGAGATGGCGGCCTTTCCAGCATTGAAGTGAAGTCAAGGAAGGGCAAAGGAGTGGAGGTCTTGCATGCGAAGGCTGTAGGAAGTATGAGGGGAAGGGGACAAGAGGGAGGCAAGGTAGGGGGTGAGTGAGCCAAACCAATTCTTGGCTGAGATGATGGAGGTGTGATGGTTTTGTCGGGAGGATAGGGAGGGGAGCAATAGGGATGTATAGAGGGTGCAATGATGAGTTCTAGGAAGGGCGTTTAAGATAAAATGGCAGAAGACATTGAAAAGGATGTCTAATCTAGAAAGGGTGGATGTGGAGGCAGACCTGTATATAATGTCTGCATAATCAAAAAGTGGAAGGATTGTCTTGGTGAGGAGGATCTGGTGAACGGGGGGGGGGGGCATCTTTGTTTCCGTAAAGGGCACCAAGTTTGGGGGGTGCCAAGTTTCCTGGTATCGTCTATAAGGTAGTTATTTATTAAGTAAGTAAATCACATTTGTCACCATCCAGTCTTCAAGCACTACATCTGCTGCTACTAATTCTCGTAAGAGGACTACTAGCAGCTCTTTTAGCACATGTTTAGTTTCCTTTAGCACACTGAGGTGAATCCAATATGGCCCTGAAGATTTATTTTTAGGTTCTCCAGCCCCTTTAGTACTTGTTCCCTTGTAATCCTACCAATCTCATGTCTGTCCCTTGTATCACCCTTGAATTTTCTCCTGCTGTCAGGCAGTGGGCCTGCCTTCTTGACTGAAAACTCCAACCAAAGATATTCATTTTGTATAACTTCCTTCTCCACATCGTCCTGTGTACACACAGTCTTGCATTATCCTTTCTAGGTAATCCCTTGTCTTTTTCCTTTTATTAATGTAACCAAAAAAGGATTTGTCATTCTCCTTGACCCTTTCTGCTCGCCTCAATTCCACCGTTGCTTTCCTAATGAGACTTTTTATTAATATACAGTTACTACTTATATAGTTATTTATTAGCTTTTGTTGACCAGGTAGGTGCAATAGGCAAAATCCTGCCTATTTTCAAGCATGACCTGGGAGAGTACAATATACAGTTTACAAAAAACCAAGACAGTAGTGAAGTACAAAGCAGCAAATAATACAAAACCAGTAGATATCCTCAAAGGGATAGTCATGGAAACAAAACATACTTTTAGCAGTGGCCATCCTCACAGGGATGGCAGGAAGCAGGTATGGGAAACGAGACAAGGCATTCAATAATTACAGTGACAATGGTAAGCTAGTTTAAGGAAAGCAAGAGAAGGGGGAGGGTTAGGTACAGTCACAGGAATCAAGTGCGTGTAGGAAGGAGAAAAGTGCAGTCTTGAAGGAGGAGTGGGATGGGAGGTAGTGAGTTCCAGAATTTGGGGGCAAAGTAAGAGAAAGCTTGTTCCCTCATTTTTGTAGAACAGTGTGGGATGGAAAGTGAAGAGGAATTAAGGGATCTCAGTAGGTGGAAGTGAGACACCAGGGTGAGCATAGCTCCAATGCTGTCGGAGAGGGGGTGTCTTGTCATGGAGTCAGTGAAGCAGCCCAGAGTGTATAAGTGCAGGTTTTTGGGGGACAGCCAGTGTAGGGTGGAGTACAGGAGACAGTGGTGAGTAAGGCGAGGGGCAGACAGGGCAAATTGGCAGATGTTATTGTAGGTGGTGTCCCATTTATGAAGAATACCAATGTTAGCGTGGGAAAAGATGGGGAGGGCATACAGAAGCCCAGGAAGCAAGATGCCTCTGGCCACCGAGATCCTAGCAGCAGGGGTTACAGAGTGATGCACCTGGTATATGGCACCAATCTTAATGTTGATGGATCTGCAAACCTCATTTAAATGAAAGAGAAATTGAGAATGGGATCCAGTGTCACTCCAAGGTATTTAAAGGAGTCCATGGACATGACTACAGTCCCATCACGGCAGTGCACAAAAAGCTTTGGGGTCCCAGCATGAACTTTTCTAGCAGACCCAAAGAGCATAGCCTGTGTCTTTGGTAGACTGAGAATCAGGGAGTTGGTTTGGAGCCAGGATTGAATTAATTGGAACATGGACGACAGGTGAACATTAACGTCGGTTACAGAACGAGCGGCTGAGTAGAGCAGCAAATCATCAGTGTACATGATGGAGTTGCAGTCAGAGAAGGAGAAGGGACAATCGTTGACAAAAGTGGAAAAAAAGCAAGGGTCCAAGAAAGGATCCTTGTTGGATGCCACAGGAGATGGGAGCTGGAGATGAATGAAGTTTATTGAAGGAGGCAGATTGGGAACGGTTTGAGAGTAACTGCTGATCCAGGATAAGGTGGAACCGGAGGCACCAAGAGACTGTAGTCTGTGCACTAGCAGAGAGTGATTCACCAGATCGAAAGCTTCAGTGAGGTCAATGAACACAGCCCTGGTAAGTAGGCCAGTGTCCATCTTAGACTTAACCTCACTAGTGAACAGGGTAAGAGTTGTAGTGGTGCAGTGACCAGCCTGGAAAATATGTTGAACTGGTGACTGAAAATTGAAGTTTAATAAATGGGCAGAGATCTGATGTGAATTAGTTTTTCCAATGTCTTGCTGAGGGTAGGTAGAAGTGCAATGGGGCAATAATTGGACAGCATTTTAGGGTCTCCTTTCTTGAAGACTGGTATGATTCTGGCAGATTTCCAGGCCAAAGGCACTATGGAGGTGCTAATGGACAGGTTAAAAAGCCAAGTAACAGGAGTGGCTAGGAGTGGAGCACCTAGTCTGAGTATCCTAGGTTCAGTGCCATCCAGTCCAGCACTGCCACGGAGGGGTATGGACTGTAATAGCCTAAGAACATCAAGGCAAGAGATAGGAGAGAGCACCAGGGCAGGAGGAGTAAGTGGAGGAGCTGTAGGAGAGAGCTGGGAGCCACTGGGACCTGGAGGGGAGATATTGGGAACCTCTGTGAAAAGTGAGTTGAAGGCACTGGCATTGGCAATCAGGCGGGCATTGTTGCAGATTGAGTAATTTATTAACATGTCTTTGGGAGTCAGCGGTTTAGTATTACCCATGTTTTTGTTAATCTGATTCCAGTATTTCCTGGGGTCAGTAACCGAAGAATGTAGGAGACCACGGTAGTAGTTGCTCTTGGTAACACGGATAGACTTCTTGCAGGTATTTCGCAAGGTGTGGTACTCTACAAAGTCAGACTGATTGGAGGATGACTTCCATTTTAGCTAAAGCTTATCATGCTGCTTGAGCAGTTGCAGGAGAGGGCAGTTCAGCCACTTGGTCACCTTTCCTCTGACCCTCCGTGTAGAGTATGGGATGTGCTTGTGCTGTAAGGCAAGTAAGGTCGTATTGAAGTATTCGGTGGCCTGGTTGATGTTGTTGGTAGTGAATAGGGGAGACCAGTTGGTGTGCTTAAGATCAAGTAGGAACTTGACCGGGTCAAGCAATAAAATGCGGGTAAAGCATAGGACTTTGTGGGGTTGTGAGGAAAGGGAGGCACCTTGCACACAGAAGACCAGGCAGTGATCACTGATCAAATTGAGTAAAACCCCAGCGGAGGAGTAACAATCCTTCTGGTTAGTGAGAATCCAGTCAATCATAGTGCTGCTGGGGCTGTTCGGCAACTTCTGAGTGGGGGAGGAGATAAGTTGTGAAATATTGGCCTTTCTGATGGTAGAAGCAAGGGAGGAAGAGGTCGGTCCAAACCAGTCAAGGTTAAAGTCACCCAGACAGATTACCTCATTTTTTTTTGGTCAAGGTAGGAATATGTTCTATGAGTTCCTTCAGACAAAGCTTGCTAGTGTGCAGAGGTATATAAGTCCCAAATATGTGCAGTTTCTTGGCTCTGCCAAGAAGTAGTACTGCGTGTATGGCTCTGCCATTATTGGGGGGGGGGGTAGGATGGAAAGTGACATCAAGGTGAGCCTTGTGGTACAGTGCCAGACCATTCCCTCTTTTGGTGGATGGTTGGTCGGCCCGGTGCATGAAATAGCCTGGTAGAAAACAGCTTTGACCCAGGATGGTAGGTTTGAGCCAGGTTTCTGATAGCACAAGAATATCTGGATTATTAACCTGGAACCAAGCTTCCAGGTCAGTGAGATTGGCTATGAGACTACGGATATTAAGCTGGGCAAAGTTCAGTCCTGAAGGCTGCAGCAAAAGACGGGTGGCCCCAGGATGAGTTTGGGGAAAATTGACCTGAGGACCAGGATTAGATTCAATATCACCGGCTAGAGCAAGAGATAATGTGGTAGTCCAAAGCATAGCAAATGCAATGGTACAGGATACTATCTTTGGGGAGGTAAGCTTCTTGTGGACAATGGGCCTCAGTAGTGACTCTAGTGGTTTGGGACTGAGATACATTGGGGGAGTAGGTGTGGAGGCACGTTCAGCCACCATGTTAGAGTAGGTGAAGTCCCAGGTGGACGTCACTGACAGGGGGCCGGGGGAACCCATCAGAAGGGATAAGGAGTTGAGGGTGAGTAGAACCGTAAATGTAGAGGTTAGGCAACTCAGAACAGCCCTAGTCATCATGGCAGAAGGGATTAAGAAAGGCGGCTAGTCAGAAATAAGAGTGGCAGTAGAAAGGCAGAAGACACTTAGGGGTAGGGAAGCAGTTGCGAGTGGTTAAGGGAGTAAGAACTGGGCAAGTTCAATGAGATAGGGATAAATGAACAGAGGGAAGGTAAATAAGAGCAGTTCGGGCTAAGAATTAGGGTTGGGTGGGGTAACCAGCGTTCAGAGGGTGCAGAGTGCTGCAGAAATAAAATTTTAACAGCTGTCCACAACAGAAATCTGCTGCTGAATACAGATAGAGAAGTATACTGAAGAATATAGTGGAAGAGGGGACACCTAGTGGTGAGATAATATAATTTGCTGATGAGAAAGTAGACAGATCGAAAAAAAGATAAAACCCTATTATCTTCTGCTGTTCCTTGTTTTAAGTCCTACATGGCCCCTTTGTGCTCCTAATAGCCCACCTAACCTGATATGAGTTTTCTATAATTCTGGGACTTTTTTTTGGTCCAGATGCAGCCTTGGGTGGCCTCAGTAGCCTCCTTTATTGTTGCACATTTCCACTCCATGTGCTTGATTGAAGTTCTTGAGGTTTTTCTACATTTACTACCCCATTTTTTAAATAGTCACTTTCCTGAAATCCAGTACTTACGTGTTAGTGGTCACCTTTTGTGATGCCAGCTTCAAGCTGAATTTCACTGTGAAAGGATCACTCTGGCCAGTTGGTGCCTGCACTTTCATCTCCCTAATCTGATTGGATATCACCAAGTCTTGTATTGCCTCCCCTCTAGTAGCCTCACTTATCTACTATGTAAGAAAGTAGTCCTGAGTAACATCTACAAATCTTTGCCCCTTCTGACTCCTGTGTGCTGATGTCCCCCAGTCTATGTTTTGAAGGTTGAAATCCGCTAACAGAATTTTCCTAATCCTGCTGCTTTCCTTTTTCGCTGCCCAGAGCGTTGTCCATCTCCATGATTTGATCTGGTGGGCTGTATGCTGTAAATATGCTGTGCTTCCTTCCTCCCTTCTGCTTCCATCACCTGTATATCAGCAACCCTGGAGGAGTTTACTAGTTAATTTTCTATAGCTAGATGTAGTTAGGTAAGGAAAACTATGGTGCCTGTAGGTGTGGGATGTGGGCCTGCCCACTGCCAGCAGGGGGACCCTCCCATAAGGGGTATTAAATAGGGTTTTGGTGCCAAAAAGGGGGGGTCAGAGCCAGGGAGAGAGAGAGAAGGAGGAGAGAGTCGGGGTTGGCCCGCTAGTTCAGCCATGAGGAGAAAGGGCCAGGGTGGGCTGCTTGTTACTCCAACCTCTCCTCCCTCAAAGACCCACGAAGGACGGATGGTGGTTCAGGGCCATGGAGAGCGATGAGGGAGCTGTGGAGCAATCAATGGGGTCCCTTTGGTGCCATTTCTTGGGAGCTGGAGCCCCAGGCAAGAAGGATAATGGAGCCCACCAAGTGATCTCTGGCACCTTGGTTAAGGTAGGCACCGGAGGGGATCCCATCCTACAAGATTCTCTCCCGTGGGTGAGTGCGGCCTGATAGCTGGTGAGTTGTCAGTGGCTGGGCCTGCTATGGCAGAAAGGGTCTGGATCATGGGGGCGTGTAGGGTGGCAGCCTGTTCACTGTTCCCCAGACTGAAGGGCCACTGCAGTGTTTGGGCTGTTGAGGTAATGCAGCCTGTGGAGGCAGGAGGAGTTCTGTGTGGGGAGTAGCTATTTGGGACCCCAGGTAGGGTGGCAGTCTGCCTGGGTGCTCTGTGTGGCACTTCAGCTGGGTCTCCTGGGTGAAGGCAATCCTGTAATTGGAATCACTGCATGGGCAGAAAGTGCCTCGGGTCTTCGGGATTGCCAGGGATATATGGAACTCCCCGGGATGCTCAGAGCAGGCATACAGCATCAGTGATTGGGGGATGACTGTAGGGTTTTCAGTAGTACTGTTTGTGCTAAAAGTCAACACCAATTTGGAAATAAAAGTGCTTCCTATTTAAAGTAACCACTGTTTTAAGACAGTAAACAAGAAATGTGATTGGGACAGTAGAAATGTTTCATGCTGTCTCATTTGCTACCTCTGATTGAGTATTTAAGTGACCAGAGAGAGAAAAAAGTTAAATAAATGTGTTGGTGAATGCCCGGCAATGTATAAGGAATATACAAAAGAAATGCTGCTAAGACGAAATATACTTCTGTATGGCTGGTTTGGCCCACTATGTAACGTGCTGTTGTCAGGACTATAGCCTTTCCGTCTCAAGGGGAATTTCTTCGTGAAAAAAAGGAAATCTGTTGGAAACAGAGATTGCTGCAGATTTACTGTCTGGTTTTGCACCTGCAAAATGCTCCCACCATTGTTTGAGTACCCCAACTTTCCATGGAGTGGAACATTAATTTAATCTGCTTCATTAAATTAGTTCTTTCACTTTTGATTCTGGAGTGAACATTGGGTTTAATTAATAAGAACTGTTTCATGGCATATAGGCAAGGCACATTTGGTTTTTCACGCATCCAATCCCAGAGGCTCTGGGTGCCATACAATCAAAGCATCAGAAAACAGTTGAAATACAACATTTAAATACAAAACAAATCTATTAAACATATTTAACAACAGCTTTTGCCTGTTAGCGAACATTGCCCCCTGCAACATCCCCACCGAAGAGAAGTGAAGTGCCTGCTCCACCTGAACGCGAAGCCATCTCACAACATCTGTGAATCAGGTAATGAACATATTTATTTCCTGGACTGTATTTTCTGGCTGTACAGCCACCCCCTCCCACCAAGTTACCATGTGGCATACTCCTAGACAATGGGAGGGGGGCTTACAAATATCCAAAATGACATGTCAATTTATCCTGGTCATTTTGCTCTGCAGTAACTTGCCCTGGGCTACTAGCTCCAGCATCAGTTGACTCTCACATCAGTTAGTCCTTGAACAATTTACTCTCACTACATATCATTCTGTACTTCAACATGAATTACAGTACAACTTCCACTTCTCGAACCCTTGAGCACATTGCCTCATCTGGTGAGTACATTTTGCCCACCTGGAGTTTATTTTATAATATTTACATTGGGGTTAAATTGCTTGGGCTAACTTGACATGGGAGCTGATTGACGGTGGAGCTAATAATCTGGTGTGAGTTGTTGTGGGACAAAATGACCAGGACAAATTGTCATGTAGCCCGATGACTGTATCCTATCCCTTCCTTGATTGCTGTATCTTCTTTTTTTTTCACTTTCTATTTTTGCTCCCTATCTTTTCCCCTAACCAGTCCACTCTCTCAGGGCTCCAAGCGCCCACATTCCACTACTAGGGCTGAGGTGTCTGCTCCTAGAGTGCACCACTCCAATTCAATCTAGAGACCAGGATAACCCCCCCGGGTGGGGGCAAGGAGGAACCCCTTACCTTCTCCGATCCTCAGGAGAGTGAGTGTACAGCAGAGTCTGCCCTCAGCTCCTATCGCGGACATGCAGTGCGGTGGCTCATCACCCAGACCAGCTGTGGGTGCCATTTTCCATTGTTCTGTGCCCTCCCCTGTTGATGTCGGTGGATTGCTGTATCTTCTGACAGTCTAATATCTTCCTTCATGTACCCCAACACCAGTTTTATTTTCCCTGTCATTCCCATATAGCTTGTACCCTAAAACATTTAGGTCCCAGCAGTTGTTTACATTGACTCGAGGTTTGGTAATTGCCACTATGACTATATCCTCTGTTGTCATCGTCGACTGCATTTAATCCATATTGTTGGCCAAACTTCTGGCGTTTCCACACAGCACCTTCAATTTGTCCTTCACCCCTTCTAGAATTCATAAGAAGTTCCCTTTTATGCTTCCTGGTGCCTTATAAACAGGAAATGCTTTCCCTTTCTTCCTGTGTCTGTGGGCTTATAAAATGCTTCTTTACTCTCATGCCGCTGTTTGGACCCAGGATACTTGCCACTGGTAAGCAACATCTCTACTCTAAGTATCATCAAACTGAGGTACCAGGCCAAACAATAGTCACTCAGCCCCCAAAATGCAGGGCAAGACACAGCTCTTGAATACTGCAGCATAAATGTGGCTACTGTGGCTTGTCTCACTATTCCAGAATGTTTCTCCCACAAGTAACGTACCCTACAGCACTTATTTTATCTTAAAAATAGCCTCATATTTCAGTTGCTGCACCCAATGTTGGTAGTTTCCATTTTTCAAAGCAAAACACATAGACCAAAGAAAACAAAAAAGGATGTTAGCTATTACATGCAATGTCCAGGTTCACACAAAATTACAACTTCATCAAAATAAAGCACTCAAATCCTCCCCCCACACCACACCCACCCCAAGGAAAGCAAAAAGGGAAGCTAGCTGAAATTTCCATTACCTGCAAAGTAAAAATTCACAAAAATACAGCTTCATCAAAATAAAGAACATGGACTCCCCTTCACACACCCTAAGGAAAACAAAAAAGAAATTTAAGTGTCACCAGAAAACGTCAGTGGCCTGCTTCTGACCCCCCCCAAGGTAATTAATAAATATGTTAAAGAGCAAGAGACACAGCACTGACACTGAACAAATGCACTCAGCACATCACACAGTGCGAATGATGACCATCCACCACCGCTATCTGCTTCCCACCTGCCAGCCAATCTGTTATCTACCTCCTATACAATTAGCAGACTCCATATTGCACTGGGAAATAATCTTGCTATCCGGATTCTGCTATGGTTTGTGCAGTGGTCATGTTGAACATAATGTAATATTAAATGCTGTTAATAAATACATATTTACGTTGCCATAATTTCTTTTATTTTTTGTTAACCAAGTAAGGCCCACTAAGCACAGGTACCTGTTGTCAGGGGTGACCAGGAGCACTGGGGAAGTTAAGTGGCTTGTTCAGAGTCACACAGTACACAAGTGGAGGCTGTGGGAATCAAACCCAGGTCTGTCTGTTGAATGTACCAAGCTTATTTACAGCTCATTCCTCTAATCTCTAGGCTATACTGCCAGCCCCATAATAAATGGCTATTGCAAAAGAAAGATGATTGTTCTGACAAGGATCAGTAGAAACATTCCACACAGAGGTGGAAATAAAACAAGTAGGAGGAAAAATATGAACTAACAAGCTGTATACTAATATAGGAAACCAAGAATAAACAAAATAAAACAAAATTCCAAAATGGAGCATCTAATATGAAGTTTAAAAAATAGGTGGTGCCAACTTAGTGTAAAATACCAGTGGATTATAGTATTTAAGTTAGACACTCGTAAACCTGCAGAATTGTATAACAGGAGAAAGAACAGAAACATTTTTTGGGGGGGGGAGGCAAGGAAGCAGCTAAGGAGAGAACCAGAGGCTGCAAATGCAGTAAGAGTATCCTATACCCAATAATACATCAGTCAATTTGTTACCAAAACAGAGGGCTATACAAGGGAAAAACAGTGGTCAGATTCCAAGTTTATAAAATGATTTGTAATATTTAACATCATTCAGTCCCTCAGGCACAAGTGCCTCTAGCAGAGAAATTAATTTAGTTTCCCATTGTAATAGGATCTTCTGACAGTTCCCTCCTCTAGGTGAGTGAGGATGTATTAAAGGACTCTAAACTTAAAGTTTTGGGTCCCAGACCCATGCATTCCCCTGAAGTAGGCACCTGGTCCATTATTCATGGGTTGGTTCAAAATTGCACGTATGTGCTCCTGGATGCAACACTTCTAGGAGCAGATAGTGCATCCTACATAAATGAGCCCACAATCACATGCAGACATACATGCAAAAGCAGGCCTAGCAGTCAAGATATCCTTTCAGGAAATAAGATTTCCCAGCGACTTGGTGCTCAAATGCTTCCCTGGTTTCTGTAAAATTACAGATATTACACCTTGTACACTTACTGAATCCCCTGCCTGTACTCTGTTTGGCACTTAAAAAGACTCCTGGTTACAATGTCCGCTATACTTTTGCTCTTTATGAATGTGATGTGGGGAACTGTAGCCACAGTGGTCTCAATTCTTGGTCGATCATTAATGATCTCCAGGATGCTTGAGCCGGGTTGGGAGAGCAATGAGGAGGCCACACTGCTGACAAGCTCAGCTGCTCGATGGTACAGAAGCTGATGTGGGAGGTAAGGGAGATTTTTCTTTCTTAGAGACCCCCCAGCAATCCTTCTCTGTACTTGAGCAGCAGATGCTTCAGTTCAGCAGCAATCATGAATTTAACAGGGTTTAAAAGGTTTGCCTCAGAGAAGCTCCTGACTCACGCTGCCGACTAGGGGTGTGTGAGTAATGAATATTAAATCCATAATACCATGAATAATATGGTATTTTGTATTCGGGAGCCGAATACTGAATATTGCAGCTATTTGGCGATATTCAGTATTCAGCGTTCCCACAGGATTTCAAGATCTCGCTGGACTTGCTGGCCAATTGCTAAGCATTTGCCAAAGCTAGATAACGTGACAGTTCGACATTGCTGTGTAGTGGAGAATGATCATAGTGGAGAATAAAGTGAACTCTGCCTCAGCAGAGATTAGGAGTTGCAAAAACTAATATTTTCAACACAAAACTTTTATTTTTTTGTTCTGTAGTGTGTGGCCCAGATATTCAAAAGGGTTGCACATGGTGCAGCAGGGTTGCGCCATGCGCAACCCACTGATGTGCCGCGGTGTGATATTCAAAAGGGAAAAGTGCGCGGCACAAATCCCGATGCCCCAGAGCGCATCAGTAATGTATGCAGGCACAAGTAAGGGGGACGTTCCCATGCATAACCTGTACAGCCCGATATTCAGCTCGGGATGTGCAGAGTCAATGCATACGCAACCCCTACTTGTGCCTGCACAAATTTAAGCCAAACAACTGATGGCCACCCACAGGTGAGCTGCCGCATTGCAGGGCACAGCACGGCTGCTGCCACCTGTGGGTGGCCACCCGAGTTCCAGCTGCATCTGGCGGCGCCCCCCCATGCCTGATCACGGGCATGTGTTGTATTAGAATGACTTCCTCGTCCAATATCCCTGGTGGTCCAGTGGACTGCTATGTGCCCGATTGCGGGCCTTGTTATAATAAACTTCTTCCCCTGTCCAATATCCCTGGTGGTCCAGTGGACCGAATGCTGCCCGATTGCGGGCATGTGTTGTATTAAAAATTACTTCCCACTCCAATATCCCTGGTGGTCCAGTGGACCACTATGTGCCCAATCGCGGGCATCATTATAATAAACTCTGCCCCCCGTCCAATATCCCTGCTGCCTGATCGCGGGCATCCATGTAACAGAAATCTTCCTATGACCTGGTGGTCTGGGTAACCCCCACCCACCACTGAGTCCCTGCCCGCTCCCCCCTTGGTCAGCGGAGTGGCCCCACCCACCTGCCGCCGCCGCCGCCCGCTGACTGACACCTTGGTAGGGTTGCCGCCCATTGGTTCCTGGCGTGAGCCAATGGGCATCAGCCTACCCGTACTAAATTCCAGATATGTGAATAGATCATTCAGATATCTGGAATGTATAGTCTGTAGGAGCATCACGCCCATTGGCTCACGCTGTAAACCAATGGGCATGCTGCCCTACTGAGGCGCCAGTCGGTGGCGGCAGGGGCGGCAGGCGGTGGATGCTGCTGCCCGCCAGCTGACCGAGGGGGAGGGGCAGTTGGACTCAGTGGGCGGGTGGGAGGGGGTTACCCTAGACCACCAGGGTCATAGGATGATTTCTGTTACATGGATGCCTGTGATCAGAGAGCATTCGGTCCATTGGACCACCAGGGATATTGGAGGGGGGAGTTATTATAACGATGCCCACGATCAGGCACATAGCGGTCCACTGGACCACCAGGAATATTGGACGAAGAAGTAATTTTTAATACAACACATGCCCGAGATTGGGCTGCAGGGGACATCGGTCCCCGACGACTGCTGCCTAGCAGGGTGCCAGGCGCAAGTCGTTGGGGATTGGCGCACCCTGCATGCAAATGGAATGCAAATGGGTCCATAATGACATGCAAATGGCCACATGTGCACCTTGCATAAATTATGGCCCCATTTGCATGTCCCCTTTTGAATATCGCAGGTGCTGTGCATGGCGCAATGGCACTTGCGCTAGCGCATCTCCATGCTCCACTCTGGCCACTTGCGCTGGCGCAGTGCCACTACGCCATGCACAGTGGGAGTGGCCAGGGTGCGATATTTAAAGCTGCCGAGCCATAGCGCAGCTCTGTTGAATATTGCCCAGGCCACACCCCTGCGCAGCCAAGTTGAGCTGCGCCCAGGCTTGCACCAGAGACTAGCACAGTTTGACTATCTGGGCCTGTGTCTTTAGTACCTACTACTAGTGGGAGCACTGGGAGGTTTTTTTTTCCATGGAAAAATCATCTGATGTACTGATTTTTTCTTTTTCGCTAGGAGCTGCAGAAAAACTAGTATACTGTGCCTTCATTTCAGGGGCCTCTTGTGACTGGGAGATCGCAGTGGAGAATGGAGAGAGACTCTGAGTCAGAAGAGATTAGGAGTTGCAAAAGACTAATATTTTCATCACAAAACCTTTACTTTTTGTTTTATACTGTGTATCTTTAATGCCTAGTAGTAGTGGGAGCACTGGGAGTTTTTTTTTCCCTGGATAAATCGTCTGATGTAGTGATTTGTTTTGCTATGAGCTGCAGAGAGAAACTACTATACCTTCATTTCAGGGGCTGATAGTGGTGTGAGGCTTTTTGTATTTTCCCCAGAGAAATTGTTTGATGTATTTTGCCAGGAGGAGCTGCAGAAAGACTTAAGTTGCAGTTTACCTCCTTAATTACAGTAGCTCTAACTTCTACCTTGACTGCTGTACAATACTGATTTATGGTGTAAATAATATGTATTTCTTGGGGGGGCCACTCAGATTTCATAAAACCCAGTAGCTGCCCAGCCAGAAATCTCAGAGGACAGTCAGCTGACTGCACTCCAACCCCCGATGGTTTAGGGCTAGGTAGCAAGGTGACGCTTGCAGTGTGCGCACACCCTCGCCTGCCCTGTGTGTGTGCTGCTTGCAGTAAATTTTCTGTGTGAAAATAAAGCAGTACTGCTGCTTGCGACCATTTATTTTTACCGAAATACAGCAGAACGTGTGTATTTACAAATAAAAAAAAGTGAATTGCAGTAGTTCTGCAGTAGAAATCTCTGTAAGAAATATTTGTGGTGTAATCTGAGATTGGGCTGGAGTTTCACAAAAGTCAGTAACCACCAGCAGTCTTGGAGGGCAGTCGGCTGACTGCACTCCCATCCCCCACGGTTTAGGGCTAGGTAGTGAGTCGATGCCTGCAGTGTGCACACACCCTTGCCTGCCCTGCGTACGTGCTGCTTGCAGTAATTTTTCTGTGTGAAAATAAAGCAGTACTGCTGCTTGCAACCATTTTTTTGTACTGAAATGCAGCAGAACTTGTGTGCACTTACAAATAAAAAAAAAGTAAATTGCTGTAGTTTTTCCATAGAAATCTCTGTGTAACCCCCAGGTGGCGCTATCCCAAGGGCTACTACCCCTGCCTGCTTAACTGCTAACAGGTTGAGGGGCCTAGGTTCTATGGTGGGTGCCTCCACCCAAAGGTCAGGGTTTGCATTAGTTAGACTAACTTGGTCACAGCCCTCTGGGACACTGAGACCCCCTTTTATTCCTACTAGTGGCCCACACAATACACCATGAGTATCTTTTACACTTACCCCCAGGACTGGTTTGGTCAGCTTGACTCTGGGGACACCCTGTAAAATAAGATAATGCAATTGTAACCCCCCTGCAAATGGGGGTTCCCAAAAGACTTCCAGGAGCTTGCTTGAATGCTCCAAGCCTGAATGGTGTTTGGCGTTTAAGCCATTTATCTGTGAGTGTTTTTAGAGCCTCTGGTACTGTCTCTTTAAGAGCTGTCTGCTTGCAGACATAATTAGTTTGTATGGGGGGACGGTGTATTTCTCTGCTTGAGTACCACTCGAGCTGCTGCCAATTCACTCCATTTTTGCAGTCACTAGGAGTGCAAAGGGAACCTATCTGAAAGATGTAACTGTTTGCCAGAAATCATTTAGAGTAATAATGAAAATACAGTTTGTCTAACCTGCTTTCTTTGCAGTCAGAACTGTGTCTGCCTAGTTCCCCATTCTGGTTTTGAACTGCTGAACTGGACCAATCAGTGTGGGTTAAGGTAGCTCTAAAATGGTGCCTTGGACGAATCAGAACTTGGACTCGTAATCTGAGCCAGCCACAAGAGGATTGTATGGGCAGTGACTCTGGGAGATGTAGTTTGGACTCCGGCGCCTTTTTAGACCAACAGGGGCAGTCTATTGTGAGTGACAGCCAATCCAGCCAAGAACTGGGAGGAACTCAAAGGAAGTGCCCGGTTTTGTCTGCTGGAGTTTCAGTTGAGCTCTGGCAGTGAAGAGGGAAGGATCCCTGTGCTTTTTCAGTGTGCAGTTTTAGTTGGGAAACGTGTGTAAGGCCCCGAGTTTCGGTCTGCAGCTTGTGTAACTGCTTGTTAGGACTGAATCCATCCTGTGAAGAGAATCAAAGGATATCTGAAGAGTAGAAACCAGGATCACCCTGTAGAAGACTGGAGAAATTGCTGAATTGCACTCGGTCTGTCAGGAACTGAATCTGCTGTGTGTTCTCCCGGGTATTGTGCAGTAATTGCGATCGGGATAGAGAAGCAGCCTGCCTGGTATAGTACTTTCTTTTTACCATATAAATGTGTGCGGAGGCTTGTGTAGCTCAAGTGAATCCTGCTGCCATTAAAGGACTTTTGCCTGTGACTGTTTACCATATAAATGTGTGAGGAGTCTCGTGGAGCTCAAGTGAATCCTGCTGCCATTAAAGGACTTTTGCCTGTTGCAGTTTGTCATATAAATGTGTGAGGAGTCTCGTGGAGCTCAAGAGTAGCCCTGCTGACGTTGAAGGACCCTATCTTGTTTGGAGGTCGTGAGTACTAATTCAGGGTCGCTCCCTGTTGAATTGCCACATTGAATCCAAATGGAATTACTGTACTGCTGACTGTCTAACTAATTTTTCTTTTCTCTCTGTGAAAGGGCCCCTACCAGCTGCCACGGTTTGGACTAGCCACTAGGGCTTGGGTACCCAGGGACAGTAACTGGTAGGGATAGGCCTGTGCACAGAGCCATAAGTAGATGAGTAAAGTGATAAGCTAATTAACCTGATTTCCCTGTCCTTGTTATATCCCCTAAATAAATCAGAGCTGCTTGTTTCAGCAAAGTTATACTGCCTGAGGTATTTGTCTATGTTAAAGTATTGTACTGTGATTGTTGCACTGTATCTTCTTATTTTACAGGGGTCCCAGTGCATGAACCAGACCTGGGGGTAAGTGTATACTGTGAAGGTAATTCTGATATACTGTGTGGGCCACTAGTGGGAAGAAAGGGGGGTTGCAGTGTCCCAGAGGGCTGTGACCAAGTTAGTTTAACTATTGCAAACCCTGACCTCTGGGTGGAGGCACCCGCCATCGGATCCAGGCCCCTCAACCTGTTAGTGGCAAATCAGGCAGGGGTAGTAGCCCCTGGGATAGCGCCATCTAGGGGTTACATCTTGGAGGCTCACCGCTGGGATTGTGTGTCCTCTAGTGGCCATATTCTGAACCACTGTTAAGAAAAATGGGTACCCGACAGAAGTGGCTGTGCACTGGCTGGTGGAGTGGTGTACTGGGGAGGAGATCGACCCCCAAAATGCTATGCTTATCCTGAACATCCCCCTGGGTATCAATACGGACACTGTACAGGGAGTACTTTCCAAGGTTGAAGGTTTACAAAACCCTGTGGTGATGGGTCGGCATGCTAATCTGCTCACCCACACTTTCCTGGCCCTAGTAGGGTTTAAGGATCCCATAGATGGCTCCAAAGTGCCACAGACCATTACCCCAGAGGAAGCCCTCACTGCCTGGAGAGTGATAACTAAGGACAGTAAAGACCTGGAGGGGAATGAGTCCCCACCACTAACTGAAACTTTTGAGGAGAAATTTGCTAAATGGTTGCTGGGGGAAGGGAAAACTGTGGAGGACTTGAAGAAACTATTCTTGCCACCTGGGGGTGTTCTTCCCCCAACACCCTCTCCCGCTCCAGTACCCGTAATGGTGGCTGAACCAATGCAGACTCCTATTTCTGCACCTGCCATTAGTCATGACTCTTACCGAAGGTTGAGGATCTTCTCTGGCACCCTCCCCACCCCCCAAGGGGAGGATGACTGGGAGACCTGGATAGACTATGTTGCCCCCCAAGTGCTAGAATGGCAATGCTCGGAAGCCGAAAAGTGAAAGAGGGTTAGTGAGAGCCTCCGAGGTCCTGCCCTGGCTACCATCCGTGCTAAATGGGCCAGTAACCCTGAAGTGACTGCACAGGCCTATCTTGAGGCCTTGGAGAATGTGTATGGGAGCCCAGATTCTGATGAGGACCTATGGTGGAGAGTAAGAAATGCACAACAGTACCAAGGGGAGTTGTTGTCTGTGTATGTATCTCGGCTGGAAAAATTGTTGCAAGAATGCCTCAGAAAGGGTAGTTTGCCAGCGATTGAACTGGACCGAACCAGGCTGGACAGGATCCTTAAGTCTGCCCCCTTCTCAGAACTGCTGTTGCTTCAGTTACGCCTGGCCAATCGACTGGAATCCCCACCCTCCTATGATGAGTTAATGAGAGAAATTCGAGGAGTTGAGAAAAGGCGACCTCGGGAGGGACCTGCACCAATAGCTGCGGCTACGACCCGAGTGACTGAGGGTGACCCATCAAGTGAAGTTCAGGGGCAGAGGTTGGCAGTCAATGAGTGCTCTAACAAGGAAAAAGATATGCCACAATGGGGCGAACTGTTGAGAGAGATCTGGGAATTCAAAAACAGTCCTTCATGAAGGCCACGCCTGCAAGTACGGGCCCCGACCTATATCCGACTGCATCTGCTATGGGGGTGGGGGTACCCACCCATGTATCTCCTGCTGATAACAGCTCCAAACTCAATTCCTTGACCATGGAAGTGGAGAAACTGACGAGATTTCTCCAAATACTTATCACGCCACAGACAGAGATGGCATCAAGGTTTCCAGTTAGTAATACTCCGCCCCTGGCTCCCAGTGTGGCGCTCGGCCAGCTCAAACTCCAGAAAGTATGTTTTGCTATAATTGTGGGAAGGATGGGCACATGAAAGGGAATGCGGTCCCCAAAAGACACTGACAAAGTTGCATATAGGCTACAAGGAGAGCTTGGAGAACAAATCAGTGGTTAAGAGGTGCACGAAATGATCCCAGTGAGGGCACCAAAATGCTAACTCACGTCCTTTTGTGGCAAGGTCAGTTGCCCAGGCCCCACTACCGCCTCTCCAGACTGGTCCAGAATAGTGGGTCCCTCCATGGAGACCACTGTAAAGGTGAATGGAGTGTCTACAAGAGCTGTATTAGACAGTGGCTCCCAAGTGACAATTATGTTCCAGGATTGGTATCAGAAGCATTTGTCAGGCGTGCCCTTACAACCATTAGAAGGACTGCATGTATGGGGGTTAAGTGAGAAGGCCTACCCTATTCCGGTATATCCGAATTTGGCTGTCTTTCCCCACCTCCGTGGCTGGAGTGGCTGAACAAGTAGAGACCCTAGCCTTAGTGTGTCCCCACTGACTGTATGATGGTGTCCCTTTGTTGATTGGAACAAATGCTCATATGTTAGGAAGGCTGGCACAGTTATGTTATGAAAAACAGGGTCAAAGACTAGTAGAGCTTTAAGAGTTCTGGCTTTAATTAAGAAGGCCTATGAGGCACAGAGAGATGCTGAAAAAATAGAACCAGAGGAACCGATCGGATTGTATGGAAGAAGGATCCTGAGTCTCTGATCCTGGCCAAATGCCCAGTGTACCTTACAGGAGAGGTCCGTATAGGATGTTAAGAATAAAATATTAATGTTGGATGCACCAGGCGATGGAAAATTGCCAGAGGGACTGCTGGTCAAGCCTAGTATTTGCCCGCTAGAGCCCATGCTTATGCCAGAAGGGTAATGGTCCAAGTTCATAATGTGTCTGAAAGAGACATTGAGTAAATAGAGGTTGCATCCTGGCTAATGTGCATTGTGCAGACACTGCAGTGCTACCCAGCAGAGAGTTCAAGGAAGAATGACAGAGTAACGCCTGACTTGTTTGATTTCGCGACTCCCGCTGCCAGCTGAATGGAAAGTGAGGATCAGTGAGAAGCTTGCCCAGAGACCAGGTGTTTTCTTTAAAGGAATGGGGACGTGGGATGCGTGCAAGGAGCTGAGCACAATATCCGGCTGCATGACGAAAGACCATTTAAGTGAGAGGTCTCTGGCGCCTGGCACCTGCTGACATAGATGATGTGAACGGCATCTGCAAGAGATGTTAGCTGCTGGTGTAATACAAGAATCCAGAAGCCCTATGCTTCCCCATTGTGGTAGTGAGGAAAAGAATGGGACAGTAAGGATGTGCGTGGATTATTGCACCTTAAACCGGCGGATATCCTGATCAGTACACAATGCCCCATATTCAGGATGCTTTGGACTGCCTAAGAGAGAGCAAGTGGTTCTCTGTGTTGGATCTCCGCAGTGGGTACTACCAGATCCCGATGGCCCCAGAGGACCATGAGAAGACAGCCTTTATCTGTCCGCTTAGCTTCTATGAATTCATGAGGATGCCTCAAAGGGTTTCAAGTGCCCCAGCCACTTTTCAATGATTGATGGAGCGTGCAGTGGGGACATGAACTTACTAGAGTGCCTGGTATACCTAGATGATGTTATTGTGTTTGGCAGCTCACTGGAGGAACATGAGAGCAGATTATTTAAGATATTGGACCGACTGGAGGACTTTGGCCTTAAACTGTCCATTGATAAGTGTCAATTCTTTCAAACATCAGTAAAGTATATAGGACACATAGTATCCACGAGGAATAGAAGACCGACCCAAGTAAAGTTGAGGCCTTGACCACCTAGCCACAGCCCAAAATCTAAAAGAACTGCAAAGATTCCTGGGATTCTGTGGTTATTATCAGCGTTTCATCAAGGACTATTCAAGAGTGATCCGCCCTTACTTAACCTTACTCAAAGGTCCCCAACCCACAAAAATACCATAAGTCAGCATCCCTCAAGACTGAAAGAGTATATTTTCATCCGAGTGAAGTATTTGGGGCCCTGGACTCCTGATTGTGAGACTGCTTTTCATGAGATCATATATCAACTTACCCATGCTCCAGTGCTGGCCTATGCGATCCAAGAAAACCTTACGTCCTGCACACTGATGCTAGCTTGCAGGGTTGGGGGCTGTGTTGTACCAAAACCACGAGAATGGCCTGAGACCAGTGGTCTTTGCCAGTGAAGCCTGACCCCATCGAAAGAACTATCCTGTACATAAGTTAGAGTTCCTAGCTTTGAAGTGGGCTATTGTTGACCAATTCCATGAGTACTTGTATGGGGCTAAAATACTAGTAAAACTGAAATAATCCTTTGACCTATGTGCAGACCTCAATAAGTTGGATGCCACTGGCCATAAGTGGCTTCTCACGTTATCTACATACGACTATGCTGTTGAATACCGAGCAGGCCTGAACCACATAGATGCTGATGCTCTCTCCCGGAGGCCTGTTTCCCAGAATGATTAGGTCAGATTGGCAGAACCTGACATTCGAGCACTCTGCGAGAAGTTTGACAGGGAGGAACAATGTCCGCAGACGAGTGGACTGCATGGTGGATTGCTTGGGACCCTCTGAAATTGCATACCTGCTGCTTGTTGCCACTTTTCTGCAATAGACATTGGTGCACTGCCTCAGCTGGACAATGACAGTATTCGGCGGGCTCAATCCCGCGATCCCATGATCAAATCAGCTTTAGAAGCCCTCTATGCAGGAAAAGATGTGTCCAAATTACGCTCCACTGATTTGAGAACTGCACTGTTATACAAAGAAGGTCCTAAGTTGAAACTGATCAATAAACTGTTGTACAGAGAAACAGTAGACAGAGGGGGACAAGTAGACAAACAACAACTAGTGCTGCCCACTGCCTTTCGAGACTCAGTACTGAGGTCCTTGCACAACCACATGGGGCACCTTGGTATAGACAGAACACTTGACTTGGTGAGATCCAGATTCTATTGGCCTAAGATGGGGCTGATGTGGAGCAACACATTCGAACTTGTAATCGCTGCTTACACAGAGAGCTTTGCTTTGAAGGGCTGCCCCCTTATTAACATCACCACCAGTGCACCCATGGAGCTGGTCTGTATTGATTTTCTGAGTTTGGAGTCAGATCAAAGAAATATCAGTAATGTGCTGGTGGTCACTGACCATTTCACGAGATATGCCCAAGCTTTCCCACCAAAGACCAGAAAGCATCCACTGTGGCCAAAGTACTTGTAGAAAACTTTTTGTTCACTATGGGGCTCCACAAAGATCCATTCTGATCAAGGGAGAGACTTTGAGAGTCGTCTGATCAAAGAGATGCTTTCTCTGGGGAGTCGCGAAAGTCCAGAACCACTCCTTACCACCCCAAGGGGACCCACAACCTGAGCACTTCAACTGCACTTTGCTAGATATGCTAGGCACCTACAACCAAAGGACAAGCCTAGATGGAGCCAACAAATTAGCACCCTAGTACATGCTTATAACTGCACCAAAAGTGATGCCACTGGGTTCTCCCCTACCGCCTGATGTTTGGAAGAGAAGCTGACTGCCGGTAGATGTGTGTTTTGGGTCTCTCCTGATGGGGTTCAAGCTGACAACTATTTACAGTATGTGCAAAAGTTAAAGGCCCAGCTAACTCATGCGTACCAACTGGCTCAAACCATGGCTGCCAAAAGAAATCTGGCCAACAAAGAAGGTATGATAAAAGGTGAAAGCACAGGAACTCCAGGAGGGAGATCGGGTATCGCTAAGAAATCTGGGACTGCATGGCAAACACAAGATTGCTGACAGATGGCACCATCTCCCTCACATTGTAGTGGGCAAACTAGATGATCTTCCAGTGTACAAATTAAGGCCTGAGAATAATTCAAAAGATGTAAAAACATTGCATAGAAATCATTTACTGCCCATTGGACAAATCTTGATTGAGTCTGAGCCCCCAGAAGATGCCCTTCTGGACCAGTGACTAGAGCTGCTGCTAAGAAAAGATCAAGAAAGTCTGCACCTACAGAAGCAGAGTTAAAGTGTTCCCTCCACAAGTCCCAGTTGAGCATGACTGTCAGTCCATATCAGAAGAAAGTGAGAGTGACTTTGAATACTATCCTTCTTACGAACTGAGTCAATTGTTTCGGGCAATCCCTAGTCAATACTGAAGATGAAGCTGGGCCTTGGGACTGTCTAAGCCCCCAGCTTCATCCTGAACTAATGCTCCCAGAAAGTGAAGTGCAAAGTATCAGATCAGATGAAATGGAATCATTGTGCATGGTTGAACTGTTTGAGCTTTCAGGGAGGAAAATTATGGATTAGGGCAGACTGGTGATACACCAGAACAAGAAGATATTTTGTGTGCCCTGACAGTCCCTGCCAGTGTCCGAAAGCTCTCCATGCGAGCAAAATGTTGTGGACTCAGAAACTGTAACTCCTGGAGCTGAAAGTGCCCAAGTTCTAGCCTATCTCCCCCATGGAGACTCCTCTGACAAGTGAGGACAATGCTGAAAATGAGGCTCAGAGTGCAGGGACTGTAACAGTTCCCCAGAAAGACTAGTCGAGCCTGTAAAGCCTGTAGTGCACCCTCAGTTATGATTCCCTGGGAGGCCTGTGGACTTGCCTCTCAATGTTGTCCATAAAAGGTGTATGTGTCCCAGAGCTCATTGCCCAAACTGAGCATCAGTGCTAACTCCAAGTTACTTATGTTGCCCTCTAAGTATGGTGCCTTGCCCCGTCCAGCCCCAAGGTAACTGATAGGAAGGCCCCCTCTCTTCAGGTTTCATGTACAAGAGGTAATAACTTGAGTTATGGTACAATGTGTGTAATACTGTGTAAAGAGTGACGTACTGCAATGTTTCAGAAATGTGTTCTTGGTAAAATGATATATTGACTGATGATTACATGTGTGGAGCCTAATGCAAATGTATATGGTTGCAGTTGAAACTTATGAAGTACACTTGTAGCGATGCAGTCAAGCTTTCCCAGACCGGAAGGTGTAACCTGCAAGATAGGTTCCAAAAGACTTCAGGAGCTTGCTTGAATGCTCAAAGCCTGAATGGTGTTTGGCGTTTAAGCCATTTATCTGTGAGTGTTTTAGAGCCTCTGGTACTGTCTCTTTAAGAGCTGTCTGCTTGCAGACATAATTAGATTTGTATGGAGACGGTGTATTTCTCTGCTTGAGTACCACTCGAGCTGCTGCCAATCACTCCATTTTGCAGTCACTAGAGTGCAAAGGAACCTATCTGAAAAGATGTAACTGTTTACCAGAAATCATTTAGAGTAATAATGAAATACAGTTTGTCTAACCTGCTTTCTTTGCAGTCAGAACTGTGTCTGCCTAGTTCCCCATTCTGGTTTTGAACTGCTGAACTGGACCAATCAGTGTGGGTTAAGTGGCTCTAAAATGGTGCCTTGGACGAATCAGAACTTGGACTAGTAATCTGAGCCAGCCACAAGAGGATTGTATGGGCAGTGACTCTGGGAGATGTAGTTTGGACTCGGCACCTTTTGGACTAACAGGGCAGTCTATTGTGAGTGACAGCCAATCCAGCCAAGAACTGGGAGGAACTCAAAGGAAGTGCCCGGTTTTGTCTGCTGGAGTTTCAGTTGAGCTCTGGCAGTGAAGAGGGAAGGATCCCTGTGCTTTTTCAGTGTGCAGTTTTAGTCGGGAAACGTGTGTAAGGCCCTGAGTTTCGGTCTGCAGCTTGTGTAACTGCTTGTTAGGACTGAATCCGTCCTGTGAAGAGAATCAAAGGATATCTGAAGAGTAGAAACAAGGCTCACCCTGTAGAAGACTGGAGAAATTGCTGAATTGCACTCAGTCTGTCAGGAACTGAATCTGCTGTGTGTTCTCCCAGATATTGTGCAGTAATTGCGATCGGGATAGAGAAGCAGCCTGCCTGGTATAGTACTTTCTTTTTACCATATAAATGTATGCGGAGGCTTGTAGCTCAAGTGACTCCTGCTGCCATTAAAGGACTTTTGCCTGTGACTGTTTACCATATAAATGTGTGAGAGTCTCGTGGAGCTCAAGTGAATCCTGCTGCCATTAAAGGACTTTGCCTGTTGACTGTTTGTCATATAAATGTGTGAGGAGTCTCGTGGGAGCTCAAGAGTAGCCCTGCTGACGTTGAAGGACCCTATCTTGTTTGGAGGTCGTGAGTACTAATTCAGGGTCACTCCTGTTGAATTGCCACATTGAATCCAAATGGAATTACTGTGCTGCTGACTGTCTAACTAATTTTTCTTTTCTCTCTGTGAAAGGGCCCTACCAGCTGCCACGGTTTGGACTAGCCACTAGGGCTTGGGTACCCAGGGACAGTAACTGGTAGGGATAGGCCTGTGCACAGAGCCATAGGTAGATGAGTAAATTGATAAGCTAATTAACCTGATTTCCCCCTGTCCTTGTTATATCCCCCTAAATAAATCAGAGCTGCTTGTTTCAGCAAAGTTATACTGCCTGAGGTATTTGTCTATGTTAAAGTATTGTACTGTGATTGTTGCACCGTATCTTCTTATTTTACAGGGGGTCCCAGTGCCTGAACCAGACCTGGGGGTAAGTGTATACTGTGAAGGTAATTCTGATATACTGTGTGGGCCACTAGTGGGAAGAAAGGGGGGTTGCAGTGTCCCAGAGGGCTGTGACCAAGTTAGTTTAACTATTGCAAACCCTGACCTCTGGGTGGAGGCACCCGCCATCGGATCCAGGCCCCTCAACCTGTTAGTGGCAAATCAGGCAGGGGTAGTAGCCCCTGGGATAGCACCATCTAGGGGTTACACAGTACAATAGCCACAGTACAATACTTTAACATAAACGAACACCACGGTCAGTGTAACTTTGCTGAAACAAACAGTTTTGATTTATTTAAGGGACTGTAACAAGGACAGGGGGAAATCAGGTTAATTAGGTTAGACACATTAATAATCACAGTACTGTGTGCATATTCAGAGTCCCAAATGTCACTCTTACTGGGTACCCAGGATGGTGGGGGGCTAGCCAAGATCGGTGCAGCTGGTTGGGGCCTGTAATGGAAAAACCCTTGCACAATACCCAGTTGTAATCTGGAACCAAATGGCTCAGTTCATGAAGAAAGAATGAAAAGAAATCAGATGAAACACTTACAGTTAGATACACAGATGGCAGGGAGCTTCCCTGATTTGCACTCACAAACTTGATGCCAAAAACTGGCACAGAGGGGGTTATGGATTGCCAGACTCCCTCACACAGCAGGGAGATGAAATTCTACAAGCCAGGCACACAGCTTCGATCAGCAGCGCATTCAGTCTGCACGCATGCATTTGGCTTTCAGTCTACACCACACGGCGGCAAGAGGACCCGTTTAGCTGTCCTTCACAAACACTCTACACATTTATTTTTTTTTTTTGCTATATTTCTTTATTCTCCTTCCTGTCCCCGGTGTCCCCCTCCTTCCGACTGCACATATCCCCGTAGCCCCCTTTCAGGATCTGCCCCTAGAGTGCCATTACCTTACCCTCTCCTGCACAGCGGGGTCTGTCCTAGGTGGACTCTCTGGATGGGGCAGTCTTCATCTAGGGACACGAGGACTACCATTTCCGCTTTTCTCCCACTTCCCCTGCCCCTGGGACGCCAGCACACAAGAGACGTCGTCCTAGAGTGACGATGCTGTACGCACGCCTCCCTCAGCGCCCTAATCACGCCCCCTCCCCGGACTCTGGTACAGAGCTCAACCCTGGTGCGGTGCTCCCCACAGCATACTCAAGGTTGAAATCCCACAGGGGAGGAGGCATCGTTAGGGGCGCTCAGTCCTCCCCCCTCCCGGCGCCCGGCGACCCGAGTCCGTTCCCGAACCCGGGTCGCCGGCGTGGTGCGAGGTGTGGCGTCTAGCGCCTCAACCCTCAGCGCCACCAGGCCGGCTACTCTACACATTTATATCTAAAGGAAATTACTATACCAGGCAGCTGCTCTTAGATCCCGATCGCACTTACTGCTAACCCGGGAGTTCACACTGCAGCTTCACTTTCCTGACACACTGAGCATGATTAAGCAGTTTCTCCAGGTCTCTACAGGGTGAGCCTGGTTCCCAATCATTCAGCCTCTCTTTCTCTCAGTAACCATGGAATTCAGTCTGAGTCAAAATGGCAATGCACCGCCCAAGTCCAGGCCCCCCACTTGCTTCCCGCGCGAAACTGTACTGCACAGAAGCTTGGAGTTCCCTCCCCTGCCTCGGTCACAATGGATCTGCTTCTCCAGACACAAGGCAGGGCATTCCATTTGGGTGCCACCCGGTCCAATTGGTGGACTCAGTTGTCAGTCAGTCACTCAAAACTCCCCCATTGGTACAAATGGCGCCAAGGTCCAGAACTTCACTTCCCAGAATTACTAGCAATACTTCTTATGGCAAGTCGTCTCCCAAGAGAGTCCTGATTCTGGTTGGTCCACATAAACTCCATTTTAGAGGCCCCCCCCTTGCACTGATTGGATCTATTCAGTAGTTCAGATCCAAAATGGAGGGGGAAAACACACAGAGTCCCAGCCGCAAGAAAGGCAGGTTAGCTAAATTACATTTCCACTAATACTCTAAATGATATGTGGCAAACTGTTACATCTTTGAAAAGTGCTCACTCTGCCCACTTAGTGATGGCAGAAATGGAGCGACTTGCCAGCAGCTCGAGCGGGACTCGAGCAGGGAAACACACAGTCCCCCATACATACTGTCAATCAATCAAGTCTTTATTTAACCAGGCATTCATCATTGAGCAGAAGCTCATTTGCAAGATGGACCTGGGTGGAGCATGAACAATTGTACAAACAGGTCAACACAGATATTTACAAGGCAATACAGATAATACTCTTTACAGAGAGGAAGAAAAAGAAGTTCATATGTATATAGAATTATACAGATATTGTACAGATTACATGGTATTTACATACATAGAAGTGTCTATAGGAAGATAAAACAGGTTATCTAAGGTTGCAGGGGGAAGTAACAGAAAAAAAAAATAAAAATAATAATATACACAGGTAGAGGTGAAGGTAGGGGAAGGGAGGTAGGGGAAGAAAGGCTAGGAAGGGCGGTGCACAGAGAGAGTTGGTAAAATGGGTTGTAGAGAAGGTGGATGGAGAAAAGGAGTATGTGAGCCCCGATTGAATGCTACAAAGTATGGGGCATGGTAGGATGTCACAACCCAGGGTAGTGAGCTCCTATCCGAGGTTGGAAAAAGGAAGAATAAGGGGATGGATGGGCCTAGTGTTGATAAGACAGGGGATAGAGAGAGAACAATTAGGCTGGGTGAGGAGCAAAAGCTGGGGGTCAGTACTTAAAATTGGGTCTAGGCGTGGCTATATACCAGTGCAGACACGGTACTGTGTCTGAGTGGGTGAAAGCAGTTACATACTTCTCTGATTATGCGGAAATAAAGCATCTTGAAGAGGCATTTATACCGATTAGAGTGCTTAATTTGATGGTTTTTTGGAAATGGTTATATACGGTGGTAGCATGAAGCTTATGGCTGCCCTGCTGAAGCGGGATTTTGCTTTGGGTACTTTAAGTGTAATAGCTGAGTAACTTCTTAGCACATTTCCCAATTATACTCAGGGAAGACAGCAGGAGATATAGTAAGGCAGCTTATTAGAGATGGCTCTATAGGTCCAGAGAGCGGCATTTCTGTGGTGCCTGAACTTAAGTGATGTCCACCCCACTACCGCATATAGGGTGCGGTGATGCATGTCGAAGGGAAGTCCCGTTATAAATCTCAGTGCTCAACGGTAGAGTGTGTCCAGTTTAGCCATGTAAGAGTTGGGGCATTGGCTGTAGAGGAAATCAGCGTAATCAACCAATGATAGGAAAATGGATTGGACCAGTTGTTTCTTGGCATCTCTGGTGAGAAATTGGTTGATTCTAAAAAACAGTCCAAGCCTTTGCCAAAGTTGTTTTAGCAAGTCCTCGATATGTTCAATGAAGGAGAGTCTTTGGTCTATCCAGACTCCCAGATACTTGAATTTTGTAAGAAATTCTAGTTTTTCACCTAGAACTGTGGTCATTTGGGGAATTATCCCACTGGACACAGGGTTAGCTGTATGGATAAAAGGGGAGAGGACCATTGCTTTAGTTTTTTTGGCATTAAGGAGTAGCTTTTTTTGGAGGAGTTGGCTTTGCAAAAGGTTGAATTCTGACTGTAGGTCATTGCAGGCTTCAGGTGTTGGGCGACTTACATGAGAACTATATCATCTGCAAACAGATGGATGTTGGCTTCTTTCGCAGTAGTCAATGTTATTAATGTAGATTGCAAAAGTAAGGGCCCTAATATAGAACCTCGAGGACACCTCTTTGCAGAGTTTGGGGGACAGGTCTCCTTCGGCTTTAACTTGTTGAAGGCGCCCTGTAAGATAGTCAGTAAACCAACGCAGAGAGGAGGGGTCCACACTTATGGTTTGAAGGGAGGAGAGGAGCAGACTATGGTAGACAGTGTCAAAAGCCTTGCTTAGATCAAGGAAAACAGCACAAATAAAGTTTTTGCTCTCAAGATTACGCTGCCAGTTTTTAGTAACTTTGGCGAGGGCTGAGATAGTGCTTTGTTTAGCTCTGAATCCAGACTGCATAGGATTTAGCAGTTCCCTAGACTCAAGGTGAATCCTCAGCTGTGTATTTAAAATTTTCTCTAGGAGCTTGGACAGGACCGGAAGGAGAGAAATTGGCCTGTAGTTATTGAGATCGCCAGGGTCACCTGATTTGAACAGTGGTATGACATGTGCTGACTTTCATATAGGTGGTAAGGTGCCCTGAGACAGGGATAAGTTAAAAAGGTGGGTGATGGGTATTGCTAGTACATGGTAAGCAATTTTTAGGAAGTAAGGGTCAAGGGTGTCGGCCCCAGCACTTTTTCTGGTATCCAACTGAAGCAAGAGGTCCTCCACCTCTTTCAGTGGGGCAGATTGAAGCAAGAAAGGCAGCGAAGCTATCGGAGTTTCAGGCAGTTGGCTGGCAGTCTGGGAGCGAAGTATGTTTGCAGGGGAGTTATCAAATGCCATGCCTACAGTAGCAAAGTGGTTATTGAATGCGTCAAGTATATCCATCTTTTCGGTTATAGTCAAGTTGCCAGAGGTAATCTTGGTCAGGAATGAATTTCCTGTGGAGTGGCCTAGCAGATCATTGATTGTGTTCCAGAGCTTGATTGGACTCTTTGTGGCAGAGTCGAGTTCGGATTTGAAGAAGGTGGCCTTCGATTCTCTGATTGTTTTGGTACATAAATTTCGTAGTCTCCTGAACTGGTTCCAGTCCTCTGCAGTGTTCAGTCTACGCACTTTTTTCCAGAGCTTATCTCTTTCTAGAAGCAAGGACTTGATCTGAGGGATGAACCATTTACAGGTTTTGGTCCTAGTTCGAACTTTAATCAAGGGAGCATACTTATTAAGGGCCCTTGATAGAATGTTGTGGAAGATATTGTAAGCTGACGTAATCGTTTTGGCCAGGTAGAAATCTTGCCACTGAGGAGAGTACTTAAGCTCATTTAGGTAGGCATGTTCATTGAAGTTGCGCCTGGATCTCTTCATAGAGAACTTGCTGATGGGTGCTGGGTTGTTGGTGGATCTTACTCCCGCAATAAAACAATAGTCGCTGGCGTCTGAGAAGAAGACATCAACGTTGGAGAAGAGATGAGGTTTGCTCATCATTAGCACATCCAAAAGTGTATTTTTACTGGGGTTCTTCATGTTTGGGCGCGTTGGTTCAGTAATAAGTTGCGTCAGCCCTTGTTCATCACAGAAGGATGCAAGGGGGGCAGCTGTGTTAGAGAGCCAGTCAAAGTTGAGGTCTCCTAAAATAATAGTTTCTGGCAGCCCCTGTCCCACTTGTCCTTAGATATGACACAAGCTGTAGGCCAGCAGACGGTGGTCTGTAGCATCCTATTACGCAGAGTGCAGTAGTCTGTGTAATTTCCACTTTGAGAATTAGGCATCTGAATCGCTGGTGACAGATGCTGAGGATAAGCAGAAGGCAGAAAATTTGTCTTTAATGTAGATAGCTACCCTCCTCCTCTGGCATGCCTATCAGCTCTGAACAAGGCATAGTTGGGTATGTTTGCTTCTCTATCAGTGGTGCTGGATCTAAGCCAAGTTTGGAAATCACAAGTATGTCAGGAGGGTATGATTTACCCAGGTTTGTATTAAAGGTTATTTTTAAGGAGGCTACACGTTAATATGCAAGAAGCTTATTCCTTTTAAATTTGCAAGTTCTGCTGGCAAAGCAATAGCTTTTGGGGGGCCAGGGTTGAGTTCTACATTGCCTGAACATAGCAGGAGGATAAGTAGGATTTTCTAAGAGCGCTAATTATAAGCTTGTAATTCCTGCCTTTCTCCTGTCTAGTAGATCTGATGTTTTTAGGGACTGGAAAGTAGCCACCGTAGAAGAGCTGATGTGTTGTAGCAAGAGCTAGTACCCCTACCACAATAGGCAGGGAGGATATAGAAGTCTGCGTGGTGGGAGGTGGGCCTTGTGGTGAGGGAGTGTTATAAGTACTACTGGTATGTGTGGTCCAAGAGCAGGGTTTGAGGTATTGGTACTTGGAATCACAGAGGCAATTAAAGGATAAGTTGCCATGTGGTATACAGCACAAGGTGCCACTGTAGAACAAACATGATGGTAGTTCAGGTGTCCAGTGCTGGGCAGATGGTATCAGCAGAAGAAGGGGCAGTATAAGGAGCCATATAGGGCCCAACATGATGGTACCTCAAAAAAGGAGCCACTCAATTAGCCCAGGGGGCCAGTGGGGTTGCTGGATTAATGCAGTTTATCAGTAGCTTTCTGATCCAGGTCGACCTAAATTTGATAGCATTAAAAATATTTAGTGGTGAAGGCACAGCCAAAGAGAGCCTATGCGTTTTAGTAAGGTGAGGCCCTGAGAGTTGGATTCGGTAGGCTGGACAGAGAAGAGGGGGATCACAAGCTAAGTCTCTATTGGTGGGACACTGCACCAGGGGACGTGGACTAATATTTTGGCAGGAGGTACTGTATTTAATAATCAGCTGAGGTGGGGGAGGGGGAGTGGTCAAAAAAGTTGTGGCAGTTGTCGTACCTTGTAGGGTTTTTGGTCCGTGTCAGCAGTCTCAAGCGTCGGCTAGAGGGGCGCCGACTGCCCAGTAGCCGGGAATCCCGCGGCTTAGGAGCTGGGAGCCTGGGTGACAGTTCCTCGGCTGAGAGAGAGAAAGAGAGTGAGGGTTAATAAAGGGGATTCACGTAAAGGGTTAGACAGAACAGCGGGGAGTCCAAAAGTTGCAGAACAAAAGGACGTGTATTACTTTGGCACCCAAAAGTGTCTAGGGCCGGTGAATGTATGCAGGGAAAGGGCTGTAGACACTAGATTTCTTTCTCAAACCACAATTCAAGTCCTTTCAATTACAGACTGGGTTAACACTACGGCTTTTTAACATTTGTCCCAACATAAACATTTTTAGGGTTTAAAATCAAAGAGCAGAAGTCGGCTCCTGCCAGGGACCAATCAGAGTGTGGTTTGAGGGGGCACTCGCAATCCGGTTGGTTGCAGCAGTTGCTGTACCTTGTAGGACCTTGGGTCCGTGTCTGCAGTCTCAAGCTTCAGCTAGAGGGGCGCTGACTGCCCAGTAGCCGGGAATCCCGTGGCTTAGGAGCTGGGAGCCTGGGTGGCAGCTCCTTGGCTGAGGGAGAGAAGGAAAGCGAGGATTAATAAAGGGCATTCATTCAAAGGGTCAGACAGAACAGCAGGGAGTCCAAAATTTGCAGAACAAAAGGAAGTGTATGGTACCAGCAATGCCAAAAGAGCTAGTGAGGAGTAGTAGTAGGTGGTTGCACCCCAAGGTAGTTTGTTTGGTGTTGCTGGCCTGCTGAACTGCTAGCTGGTTTATAGTTGAAAGGGTATATAGTCGAATTAGGGTGAGGTCCCTAACAATAGGGCAGGTAGAGCAGTAATTGAGAGGAGTTAGATGGAGTGGCTAGAGAAAGGTTGAGAGGAAATGTGTGATCCTTGGATGGGACTGCTTTAAAAGGGCGGTGAGAAAGTGGGTCAAGTCAGGTATTGAAGACAGGAGGCCAATAGCATGAAAATGTGCAGCAGTGGAGTAACCAATCTGCTGCTAGGCTGAGGAAGGGTGGAGTAAGGGTCTATTTAATACTGTGAGGAGGAGGAGGAGGAGGAGGGAGGGTGTGTGAAAATTCAGTCCAGAACACAGCACAGAAAGAGATTTCCCTGAGATCAGGAAGCACCAGGCATTGGAAAATCAGCCAAGGAGTACAGCTGCCAATCAGTGCCTGGTTCCTCCACTGGGCATCCAGTCAAAACAGTGGCATTCAAAACCACGAGTTTCGGAGGTCCGGGTGAGTACCTGAATCTGTCCGGGGGTCAGTCGGGTAGTCTGTTAGCTGTGGCCTGCTCGGAGAGAGCCAAGGCCACAGGAGCAGCTTGGGAAGCCCACAGATGGGCTGCCTGTGGAACAAGGAGGGAAACACAGAGGATTAAATACAGCTAGAGTACAATAGCAAGCTCAGTGGGGGGCACACAATGGGGAAAGACAAAGCACGAGGTAAAGAGATGGTAAATGCAGGGCAATTATTTGGAGCTAGAAGAGGAGTTAATGGGGGGGTCTGTGCTTTGGCACTGGGACGTCCGAAGAGGACAGCAGCAGCAGTAGGGGGCAGGGGTGTAAGGAAAGGGTTTGTAGGTAAGGCGGAGAGGAAAGTAAGGTGTTTAGAGAGAGACAGCATTACAAGTGGGGCAGAGAAATTAATAATTGGCAGAGTGACCAGTGTGGGGAAGGAGCAGAGTTCGTCAGTAGGGCAGAAATGGAAAACTGCAGCAGTCTTGCTCAGTAGCTAGGTCAAGCAGTCAAACATCGGCTACTATACAATACAGTTTGTCCAGCACTATGTAACACTGAGAGACTAGACTAGTGGCTTGTAATAGACTAGCTCAGCTGGCAGGTAAAGTAAGACCAATTGATGCATAACATATGTAGATTACATTAACAAAAATTCAGTCCAGAACAAAGCACAGAAAGAGATTTCCCTGAGACCAGGAAGCGCCAGGTGCTGGAAAATCAGCCAAGGAGTACAGCTGCCAGTCAGTGCCTGGTTCCTTCACTGGGCATCCAGTCAAAACAGTGGCATTCAAAGCCACAAGTTTCGGAGGTCTGGTGCGTACCTGAATCTGTCCGGGAGTCAGTCGGGTGGTCTGTTAGCTGTGGCCTGCTCGGAGAGAGCCAAGGCCACAGGAGCAGCTTGGGAAGCCTGCAGATAGGCTGTCTGTGAAGCAATAAGGGAAACACAGAGGATTAAATGCAGCTAGAGTACAATAGCAAGCTCAGTGGGGGGCACACAATGGGGAAAGACAAAGCATGAGGTAAAGAGGTGGTAAATGAAGGGCAATTATTTGGAGCTAGAAGAGGAGTTAATGGGGGGGTCGGTGCTTTGGCACTGGGACGTCCGAAGAGGACAGCAGCAGCAGTAGGGGGGTGTAAGGAAAGGGTTTGTAGGTAAGACAGAGAAGAAAGTAAGGTGTTTAGAGAGACAGCATTACAAGTGGGGCAGAGAAATTAATAACTGGCAGAGTGACCAGTGTGGGAAAGGGGCAGAGTTTGTCAGTAGGGCAGAAATGGAAAACTGCAGCAGTCTTGCTCAGTAGCTAGGTCAAGCAGTCAAGCATTGGCTACTATACAATACAGTTTGTCCAGCATTAAGTAACACTGAGAGGCTAGACTCGTGGCTTGTAATAGACTAGCTAAGCTGGCAGGTAAAGTAAGGCCAATTGATGCATAACATATGTAGATTACATTAACAAAAATTCAGTCCAGAACAAAGCACAGAAAGAGATTTCCCTGAGACCAGGAAGCACCAGGCATTGGAAAATCAGCCAAGGAGTACAGCTGCCAGTCAGTGCCTGGTTCCTCCACTGGGCATCCAGTCAAAACAGTGGCATTCAAAACCACGAGTTTCGGAGGTCCGGTGCATACCTGAATCTGTCCAGGGGTCAGTCGGGTGGTCTGTTAGCTGTGGCCTGCTCGGAGAGAGCCAAGGCCACAGGAGCAGCATGGGAAGCCTGCAGATGGACTGTCTGAATCTGTCTGGGGGTCAGTCGGGTGGTCTGTTAGCTGTGGCCTGCTAATTATGCAAACTAATTATGTCTGCAAGCAGACAGTTCTTAAAGAGACAGTACCAGAGGCTCTAAAAATACTCACAGATAAATGGCTTAAACGCCGAAAACCATTCAGGCTTGGAGCATTCAGCCAGCTCCTGGAAGACTTTTGGGAACCCCCATTTGCAAGGGGGTTACGCCTGTAAAAAATATTTGGGGTGTAATCTGAAGTTGGACTAGGGTTTCATGAAAGTCAATAGCCACCAGCAGTCTTGCAGGGCAGTCAGCTGACTGCACTCCCACCCCATGATTTAGAGCTAGTTGGCGAGCTGATGCTGCAGTGATGAGCACTTCAGCTGCCCTGTGCGTGCTGCTTGCAATAAGTTTTCTGTGCGGAAATAAAGCAGTGCTGCTTGCAATATTTTTTCTGTGCTAACATAAAGCAGTACTGCAGCAGGTGCTGCTTGCAGTATTTTTTCTGTGCTAAAATAAATCAGTACTGCAGCAGGTGCTGCTTGCAATAATTTTTTGGTGCTATAATAAAGCAGAAGCTTTGCACATTTACAAAGTATTAAATATCTGAGAGTGTTTAGAACTTGTTGGCATAGAAACGACAATGACAGGCAGATGTGGGAAAAAAACGTACCTGGTCTAGTCCAAGCAACTCTACAATGGAGGAACAGGTTAGTAATGTTGAATCTGACCATGAGTGACGGTCAGCCCATCTTTGACATCCAAAATTATTTTCTAACCCCTTCCAAGCCTATGTCTTCCAGCAACAGTAGTACTTTGGCTGGCACAGCATAAAGTGATACAAGAAGCACAAGCAGAAGGACACTGTTCTCGATTCCCACAACAACCACCAATGTGAGACCATCCCTCACCAGTACCATCATGACTCTCACCACAGCCACCAACGTGTCCCGATCGCTCACCAGTACCATCACATCTATCGTTACCACTGCCACCAGAACTGTAGAGGCCCTGTCTTCCTCTTCCATAGCAATGGGCAGCATGATTACTACAACCAGTCCTGCAACTGTGACTGTCACTCCAGCCACTACTGACACTGTGAACCCTGCCACTACTGTAACACTATCACCACAGTCTGATATCCCTGCCACAGTGCATATTACCAGTATGACCACTACAGTTGATACAGTTATTCCTCCTGTTTCTCAGCTTCTCAGTATTCAGGAAAATGTTGCTAAGGATGACCAGACATCTGGTTCTGAATATTTCCCTCTACATGATGAATTGCCTGGTGGTATGTCATCTTCTTCATCAGAGGCACACATTAGTGACTTTAAAGATGAGGCAGAGTATGCTATGTACCTTGAGGGCAGAAAAAAAGGTGGCTGGCAAAACAGCCTCTAGGTGTAGCACTACTAGCAAGGGTAGCAGAAGTAGCAGTAAGTGTCCCCTTCCATCTAAGAAGACCAAACAAGCAGCATTAATGTGTCTGTGGCAGGCACCATCAGCCTGAAAGACAGCCAAGTGATGGTAGCACTGGCATGGCACCATCAGAGGCAGTAGTCACAGGGCAAGAATATCAGGACAAGACAGGCATATCTGTTGAAAAAACAACTGGGAGATGTGAGTGTTAAAAGTGCTGTGTGGTTGCATTTCATTGTGTTAAAGGAGGACACAAGGAAGGCAGTCCGTTCTTTTTGCAACACTACTATAAGCCGAGGGACATCACTCTCTAACTTAACCACAATATCACTACAGAACCACTTGAAGCTTAAGCACCCTCAAGTGTATTGAAGCTCATCTGGGTCTGAATCCAGACCCTTGGTTTCACCAAGACTAAACCCCTCCAGTGGACAGGCATGCACTGTTGGCAGTGGTGGTGGTACAGACAATCAATCTGGTTTAGAGCAACCAGTGGTCACGGCACTCCTTCCCCATCACCAACACAGAGTCCAGCCTCTACTCTGGTGGTCACTTCTAACTCTACTGATACTACAAGGCAGAGACAGTCATCAGCACTTCGCACACCACCATTGTTGAAGTGGTCCACATTGATGTCTCTTGTGGCACTTCCAATAATGGATGCTCTGCATGTACGAATAAAGTATCATGCCTCACATCCAACAGCACATCAAATCACACAGCTGATTACTGAGATGATGGCATTGGATCTCTAGCCTATGTCAGTTGTGGAAGATACTGGTTTCTGACGGCTTCTCAACTATTTGCACCCATGTTATCAGATCCCATCTTGTACTACATTTTCTTGAACTACATTGCCATGACCATATGATGGCATGCGATCTGCTGTTGCTGCTCTGCTTGTAGAGGCTATTGGTGGTGTTTTTCACTGCACATCAGATATCTGGACTAGTTATAACTCCCTGCATGCTCATCTCTCCTTAACTGCACACTGGTGTGTGCAACACTCTGATACTGCTGTTTCCGATGCATCACCTTGTGGCTCACCCTTGGCCTCCCACAATCTGGTAGTCTCATTGGGTCAGCTTTGCTGAATATCAGACTCATGCAGGAAGACCACAGAGCACATAATATTCTCATGTTTGTGCAAGACATGTTGCAGTCTTGGACTGGTGTTAACTCCAATTTAAAAACTAACCTTTTTGTTACCAAAAATGGCACAAACTTGGTGAAAGACATTAATGATGTCCATTTTGTGAGTGTTAGTTGCTTTGCACACACACACACACACACACACACACACACACACTAAATTTAATGGTGACTCACACTGCGTAGCAGTAGAAAGACAAACAACATAATATTCACAGCCCATTCCATCTGCAGCCATTTCCATTACTCTGTAAAAGCCACTAAAAAAATATGAGAAGTTCAGGAACTCCTTGGTCTGCTGTAGCATCGTGTAATACAAGATGTTAGCACTCAGAGGAATTCTTCATACCTGATGCTTTCACAACTCTTGCAGCAAAAGTGGTCACTACATGAAATGTCTAGGGAGGCAGACATTGGAGGAGTCCTACTCCATCATGATTGATTAGTTCTTGGGGCATGGTAAAGGTTCTCGTGCCATTTACGAGGAGTACACGTGATCTAAGTGCTTCCACAGCCTTACTTAGTCAGGTTATCCCAGCTGTGCATATTCTCAAAAGATCATTACAAAGGTTTTTGGCTGACAACATGCTTGGTACACAAGAGGTCACTGACCTTGGTAATCATCTCGATGCAGAACTTGATGCAAGGTTCGCCTCAGTCATAGATACCTGCCATCATGTGTTTCCTACAGTGCTGGACCCTAGGTTCAAATGTGAGAGCCTTCATATAGCCATGGACACCTACAGGGTGATTCATTTTAGGCAACAGCTCAGTGAAGAGTTAAATAGTGCCATGCAGGCAGTCAGACACTCAGAAGAGGAGGAACATGCTCCAGTTCAGGTTCCTGAGGGAGAGAGACAGGCATGTGGTGGTTTGGAATCAGATGATACTGGTGCAGATGGAGAAAGATATCATAGTGGCAGTGTAGAGGAGAGTGACTGGTCATTACTCAGCACATCATTGCATCATTAACAACACAAATGCTCATGGTCTCAGCCTCTCTCTGCAGAAAATTTACTAAATGGCTACTTTGCAGAATCAGTTGAGCCACTTGATGTTGATCCACTGGGCTACTGGGTTCAGAAAATCAACTCCTCTCCTCAGCTGGCACAACTTGCTTTAAAATACCTAAGCTGCTCTCCAAGTGTCCCGTCTGAGAAGATGTTTAGCACTGCTGGTGACGTTGTTGAGCCACACCGTTCCAAGCTGGACCCTCAACACATTGAACAGCTAGTGTTCCTTATGCTAAACTTGCCGGTAATTGACTACAAATATGCTCTGCCCACAAAACACTGGTGCTACAGTACAGCTTTCAATTTGCCTAATGTTAAGAAAGTGTAATGTTACATTTTTTGGCTCACCCTTTCTTTTTTCTATCACGTAAAATAATTAAAAGGTAACTGAGTCTCCACTCCCTGGCATATAACTGCAGGACCACCATGAGGCCCCTGTTAAACTAGAAACATTTAAATAATGTGTCATGTTTTAGTGACCTTACTATTGTGTACTTTAGGTTATTAATTATCTGTTGGAAAGGGACTGCTTGGCCCACACAGTCAGCCCAGATTGTCCATCTCTGCCTTATCGGTCTCATCTGCAGACCCTTAAGCAACCCTGCTCCCTCCCTGCTTGTTTTTAAATATACCTCAGCCATATGTCTATTTCACGCATGCTTGAAACCCCCGTGTTTTTGGTGCCATCACTTATGCCTGCAGTCCCTTTCAGTTATCTACCATACTTTCCGTGAATATTTCTTCACGTCTGCCTTGCTGAACACCCCCTTCAGCTTAATCACATACCCCCATTGCCCCTAGTACTTGTGCTCTTTCTCATTTGAACGAGACCATCCTTATGTACTCTGTCTTCACCATGTGAGGTACTTGTATAGGTCTCTATCATGGCACATCTCGCTCTTCTCTCTTCCAGGGTGGTCATACAGTGCACTTACACCAGTGCCATTTTAGTAGCCCTAGGCAAGATACAAGCCGTCACCTCATCTGTGGCCTTTGCTCAATCTATGATGACCGTGTGTCACTGACTACTGATCAGTGCAGTAGTTTGTTGCCTTTTGGGTCTCTGAAAGGCTGTTAGGGAGTGTTCAAGGAAGAACTACCTAGTGTGCTTCAAAAGGGAAGGAAGTGGTGAAGTTTAACAGTGTTACAATGTCTTTTTTTTTTTAAAACATTTATCTGGGGTCGAATAATGAATATCTGGTGCCCCAAATACGAATAGTCACCTGAATATTTGAATTAAGGTATTCGCACACTCCTGCTGCCGACATGCCGATGACATCACTGGAAGTCCCAGGAAAAGTCTCTTTTATCCATCCCTCTTCTGGTATCAGAGCCAGGACAGAGAATGTCCTCAAAGAACTTGAATATTTCTTGGGTTCGTCAAAAGCATGTTTTTCTTGTCTGAGACAGAACAGTTTGGAACAGATGATCTCCTTACTTTTAAACACTCTTTACTGTGTCATTTAACTTTTGTAGTCAAGAGCCCTTCCCCCATCTTCTGGTCAAGGGGGGATAGTGCCCCATATTCTAGTCAAGACAATCCACCCTCTCTTCTACAGACTGGATGAGGAAAAAGTGGCTCACACACTTTAACTTTGTTGCTTTAATAAAATAATTATAACTTCAGCAACGGTGTGTATGCCACTTTTTTCTCATCCAGTTTGAAGCTGTTCTAGCAGCGGTTTCACCTTTTGTGGTGGTGGGGCGTGCGGACATTTTAGTTTTCCTTAGACCATCTCCTACAGAAACTGCGCCAAGTAGCTATGATTTGGACTGTTCTGTTTGAAACTTCTCTTCACATTTTGGAATGTAATCACTCCAAACCACCCAGGTATTCCCACTGGGGTAATCCTGGTGAAGTCAGAACTGGGCAGCATTCCAAAAGAAAGTCTCTCGCAGTTCAGGGTTTGGCACCACACTTTACTCATGTTTTCTTTGACCAGATGCCTCTATGATCTTTCACCCCACATAAGGACACACCACAGAAGAAGGCCCCCATGACAGCTCAATGCTCACTCACTCCAGCACTGAACTAGGGACTGAAACAGGACATGAGGCAGTTGGTATCTCTCTTGAGGCTGTCCTCAGTCAGACTGAATCAAAGCTGTAAGAGAGCAACTGACTCCACTGCAGCATTCCTTTGTGACTTATACTGCTATGAGGCCCTTCCCACTTGAAACTTCTGCCCAAATGACTGATAGGGGTTTCAGGGGAGACCTGAAAGTTAAGTATTTGCTGCCCACAGTAACTAACTACAAAAACCCATTATACTATGTAGGTTCTAGCAACTCCAAGGGGGACACAGGGGTTACACATGGAGGCCTCAACTGAGCCCTCTTGCCCTTGCTGCACAGGGAGACACTTCTCACTGCATTCATGCTGTCACACTTAGCTTTAATCCTTCCACTCAGTGATGTATTAAAGTGTAATCCCCCTGTGGTATACTATGCCTTTAAAACTATCTGGTTTGTTCAGACTTGAAAGGTGTTTGCTACCACTGCCAGGGATGACAGTGTCATGACAGTAACCATATTACGAGTTGTGCAATTTACCGACTGACTGCACTGGTGGTTATACAGAGAGCATACAGGAAGGGAAATCTTGCTGTTGCTGCTGCTGAAATAGATCTGACCTGGGCGGAAGCGCTAATTGATAGAGTGATCTACTCCTACCAAATACTGACCAATCTTCACTTGCTAGACTGCTCGTATAAGCCACCTCTATACGTAGACTTTGTGGGAAAAGTGCAGGAGCAGGAAGCACAGCTGCTGACTGTAACATTTACTTGAGCTGCTGCCCAGATGACAATGACTATTGTGGCAGGGAGTGTCCCAGCACCAGCCCAAGAAGTCATTGTCATGGTAGAATTAATGATCCACCTAGATACAGTATACTGATGCAGACTGTGATGGAACAGAAGAATGACCAGCAGGATAATGGAGGGTCCCAACATCGACCTCCCTTCAAGGACCCTCACATTGATGCTTCCCCTTGGATTGAGAGTGAAGGAACTAAATTACAGACAGCGGCCTGGTCAAACGGGACTGCATTTGTTTCCAGTGTGGAGTGAATGGACACCAGCACTGAAACTCAGAGGACCTTTTTATGGTGGATGAGATAGTATTCCAAAGGTGATGCAGCAGGGAAACACCAGCAGGGTCCAGTAAGACAGTTTGCTGGAGCTCTGGCAGCAAGATGCTCTTCCCAAAAAATTGCCTGATCTACTGTTAAGATTTACAAAAAACAGCTGTTGGATATGGATATGATAGTTGAACCTTCGTATGTGATTCAAGTCAGGGTGGAAGGAATGCCCACCCACGATGTTCTGCATAGTGGGTCTCAGGTTACCTTGATATCTTAAGATTTCTAGGACAAGCATTTTACTCTTCCTTCCTTGTTACCCTTACAGGGATTGGATGTATGAGGGCTAAGTGATGAGGCTTATCCCTACTTGGGATGAATTGCAGTGGACATAAATTTTCCAGCAAAAGTGGTTGGAATTAGAGGCCTCATGAAGATGCTAGAGCTAATGTGCCAGAGCTAGGAATGTACAGTATGATCACATCCCCGTATTAATCAAAACAGATGCCCATATATTTGGAAGGCTAAAGCAACTCTGCAAAGACAGAGATGCAAAGTAAAAGGAGAAGATTTTGCTAGTTTATGGACTGGTATGGCAGGTCTATCAGCACCAGAGTCAACAAGAGTTGAGAGACATCAATGATAAGGTTGGCCTAGTGTGGTACCAAGATGGAGAGGAGGTCGCCTATCTACCGTATGCAACATGTGCCATCACTGATGTAGCCATTTAAAGATGACAGTGTCATGACAGTAACCATATTATGAGTTGTGCAATTTATCAACTGACTGCACTGGAGGTTATGCAGAAGCAATCAGATTTTGATGGTTGACAGTCTCGGGGACCATGGATTGCCAAGCAGGCTACTGGTGAAACCAATGTTTCCTGCTCTTGCTTACACCACTGTGTGCCTGATCATTGTGCAGGTCAAGAATGTGACTGAACGAGCCAGCCCGGTGGCGCTGAGGGTTGAGGCGCTGGAGCGCCACACCTCGCTGCGCGGTGACCCGGGTTCGAGAGCGGACTCGGGTGGCTGAAAGTCGGCGGGAGAGGAAGATGGGCGTCCCAGGATGCTCTCCTCCCTCAGGGTGGGTTACCAGGCGCATTGTGCTCTGCATTCCTTCCATAGCGGTGGAAGCACCAGCAGAGGGAAGGGTGGGAGCGGCTTCGTCGGAGCGAGGAGGACGTCATGGTGCATGAGGGTCTGCGTCGCAAGCATGCTACCACTCGGGGACGTACGTCCCTAGCGCAAGGCGTCCTGGGGGAGTGGGGATGTCAGGGAGGAAACCAGAAAACACCCTCCGGCAGCCCTAGATGAAGTCCGCCCTAAGTCCTACCGGACCACCTACAGGACAGACCTCAATGTGCAAGGAGAGGAGGATGGGCACTCTAGGGGCAGATCCCTAAGGTAGGTACCGGGGGACATGAGCGGACAGAAGGAGGGGGCACCGGAGACAGTAAGGAGGGATAAAGACGAAAATAAAAAAAAAAAAAGAATGTGACTGAACAGAACTTTACAACATGGAAAGGCAGGACTTTGACCCAGGTTTAATGTGCCAAAACTGCACTATAGCCCATTTGTGAACAGGAAGGAAGGGCTAGGCAATACTGACTATTTTCAGACTTGACCCAGGGTGGGGGTGATATAGGTGCAAATCAGCTGAAATTCAATGACATTATGCTGATGGTGGTATTTCTGGTGAATGGGGGAAATTTGGCCAGGACACTGGGGAAAGTCCACTACTCTTCCTGAAGGGGCCCTTGCTTCCTGTGAGCAGAGCGGACCCCTTTGTCTGCTGCACCAAGATGGTGGACAACAAGGTGGAGAGTATGGATGATGGTGTACCTGCAGGGGATCTGATCTTTGTCCCTGTATGTCCAGATCAGGAGATTAGCAATGGAAATTCAGCTGTACCTGGGGGAAAAATATCTGAGTCTGATGGTGGTGCTGTTATAAGCAGGTCTGGTTTGATTCAGCAACATACAGAAGAAAGTAAAAGTGAAGATATTGGTTCTACTTCTTCCGCTTCTACTTCCTCAAAGAAAAACTTACAGAGCATGGGGTTTCAACAGGTACCTGTAATTAATGCATATGTGAGACCTATATATGTTGTTTCTCAAGAAACTGCAGGACATGTTCCTACTATTCCTACCCAAGAAATGTTGCTTAGGAATGCTCTGAAATCAAACAGAGAATTTCTGTTAAAACTACTGAATGAGGCAGAAAGTGCTGCTAGACTTACAGACAGTTTTTTCTTCTGGTTGCTAGCATTGCTCACCCTTAATGTCAATTCCATCCCAGTTTTCTTCTGTGCACTCAGAAAATCCACAGTTTTCTTCAAATTCGGTTCACCAACCTGAAAAACCACTCACTTACATAGAAACATAGAATTTGATGGCAGATAAGGACCGCTTGGCCCACCCAGTCTGCCCATTTTCCTACCTACTGGATAAGCTGCAGATCCTAGTTAACCAGCAGCCTACTTCTTCCTACCCCAACCCCCTAAAATGGCCTTATGACTGTCCCATGCATGCTTGAATTCCACCACTGTTTTTGACTCCACAACCTCCTCCGGAAGGCCGTTCCATGCATCCACAACCCTCTCTGTGAAAAAATACTTCCTTAAATTACCTCTGAGCCACCCCCCTTCTATCTTCAAATTGTGCCCTCTTGTTCTTGCACACCTCTTTTTTTCTACCCTCTTGGACTTTGTTGATTCCCTTGAGGTACTTGAACATTTCTATCATGTCCTCCCTCTACCTCCTTTCCTCGAGGCTATACATATTAAGCTCCTTTCGTCTCTTTTCATATGTCTTCCGGTGCAGACCCTGCACCATTTTAGTTGCCCTCCTCTGGACAGCTTCCATTCTGTCTATGTCTTTGCGAGATTGGGTCTCCAGAACTGCACACAGTACTCCAGATGGGGTCTCACCAGCTGACTGTACAGAGGGATAATAACTTCCTGTTTTCTACTGGTGATGCCTCTCCCTATGCATCCCAGTATCCCCCCAGCCCTCCTTGCTGCCCTCTCACATTGCTTGCCCACCTTTAGGTCATCTGATATGACTACCCCCAGGTCCATTTCCATTTTTGTTGTTGTTAGTATCTCACCCCGCATTGTGTACTCTTCCCCTGGGTTTTTGTTTCCCAGGTGCATTACCTTGCACTTCTCAGCATTGAATCTAAGCTGCCATACATTTGACCATTCCTCTAACCTTGCCAAGTCCCTTCTCATCCTTTCCACCCCACCTTGTGCATCAACTCTGTTGCAGATCTTTGTGTCATCTGCAAAGAGACATACTTTTCCTTCAGTCCCTCTGCAATGTAAACATAAAGTCCTAATACTGAACCCTGCGGTACCCCACTAGTAACCCTCCTTTCTTCTGAGTGGACTCCATTTACTATTACTCTCTGTGTCCTATTCTCCAGCCAATTCTTTACCCAGGCTGTCATCTTGGGACCCACTCCCAGGCTGGCTAACTTGTATATTAATCTGTTGTGTGGGACTGTGTCAAATGCCTTGTTAAAGTCTAGGCAGGCCATGTCCACAGCCCCTCCTGATCTACTACTTTGGTCACCTAGTCAAAGAAATCTATCAGATTCGTCTGGCATGACCTTCCCTGTGAATCCATGCTGCCTAGGTCCTGTGCCCCTCTGGCCTCTAGATACTGACAATTCTTTCCTTCAGAAGTGATTCCATCATTTTCCTATCACTGAGGTTAAACTAACAGGTCTGTAGTTTTCTGCTTCTGCCTTGCTCCCACTTTTGTGAAGGGAATCACATCTGCCTTCTCCAGTCCTCGGGTACCACCCCATCCTCCCATGATTTGTTAAAAGGGTAGTCAGTGGTGTCACTAGTTCTACCCTTAGTTCTTTTGAATTCTGGGATGAATCCCATCAGGCCCCATTGCTTGTCCACCTTCTCAGTTTTAAGAGTTCTTTCAGAACCCTTTCTTCTGTAAATGGGCTGGTATCAACTTCTGTATCCAGAGTGTTTCTACTGTTTGTTTTATGTACCTCCCCTTCCTTTGTAAATACTGAGCAAAAATATTTGTTTAGTATCTCTGCCTTTTCACAGTCACCCTCTGCCCACCCTCCTCTTCTTTATTAAGCCTCACTATCCTCCCTTGGTCTTCCTTCGCTCCCGATGTCCCTTTAAAGGTTTTATCCTCCTTCTTAACTGAGTTGGCTATCTTTTCCTCAGTTTGGGCCTTTGCTGTTCTGACTGCCTTCCCAGCCTCCTTTTGCTTTAACTGATACAGTTCTCTGTCCTGCTCCTTCTGCGATTCCTTGTACTTCCTGAATGCTTTCTTTTCTCTTGAACCTTCACTGCCACTTCCTTTGAGAACCATAGTGGTTTCTTACATCATTTGTTTGTTTATTTGCTTTTACACAAAGGCTCGTTACCTTGTGATGGCAGATTTTATTATTCCCCATTGTTCTTCCACCCTCCTTCCTGCCCATTTGCTAGTGCATTCCTTAGGCACTCACCCATTTTGCAAAGTCAGCCCTCCTAAAGTCCAGTACTTTTGCCTTTGTATGGCTTGGACTCTATTGCTGTGTTTATTGTGAACCACTGTTCGATGGCTGCCAGTTCCCAGATGGCTGCTACCCACTTACATCTGTGATCCTCTCTCCATCTCTATTTGAGAGAATCAGGTCTAAGATTGCTCCCTCTCGAGTGGGCTCCAATACTAGTTGTCTAAGGCATGCCCCCTGTAGGGCATCTAGAATAACTCCACTCTTTGAAGTGGCTGTTGCAACTGCAATCCAGTTAACATCTGGCATATTCAGATCACCCATCAGCAATATCTCCCCTTTTTCTGCCATTCTAAGTATACTTTCTATCATTTACTTGTCCATTTCCTCCCCCTGAGAAGGAGGTCTGTATACAACCCCTGTGCGGATTGTGGTGCTATTGCCTGTCTCCAAATTTACCCACAGTGCTTCTTCTCCTCCCTGTTTACCCTTTTGTTCTGTTGCTTTTATTTCTTCCCTTATGTAAAGAGCTACTTCTCCTCCTCTTTTACCCTCCCTGTCCCTCCTGTAGATAGTGTATCCTGGTATGTTTATGTCCCAGTCATGGTTTGTGTACCATGTTTCTGTGACTGCCACGATATCCAGATGTTCCTCCTCCATGAAGGCCACTAATTCAGGAAGCTTGTTACCCAGACTATGGGCATTGGTACTCATTGCTCTCCATTTTTTGATGGCTTTACCTTCTGTTGCAGCATCCCCCACTGACCTTTCTACCTCGGTCTTTTTCTCATTTAGTACACTGTTTTGTAGGGAGAGGCTGGGATTTTCCTGCTGCTTATCAGTGCCCCCTTGACTAGTTTAAAAGCTTGCCAATGAAGCATTTAAACTGATTGCTCAAAAGACTTGTTCCCTTCCTGGACAGATGCAGACCATCCTGCCAGTATAGGCTGGTGTCCCTCCAGGTGGAACCCCAGTCCCCAGTGAAGCCAAACCCTGTGCTCACACCATTTTTTCAACCATTCATTAAATTGCATGGTGCTAATTACCTCGCCTCCCCATGCCATTGACAGGCAGCACCTCTGAGAAGGATACTGTGTGTGCTACTTGTCTTAGGCCCCTCCCCAACTCTGCGATGTCCTCCTGCACTGCTCTAATCTCATGACAGGCCAAGTCATTTGTCCCTAGGTGGACAATTACGTCCAGCTCAGACTCCCTTGCAGCTGTTCTCGTGATCCTGAGGATGCACCTCCTGTCCCTCCAAGCCATGGCACCAGGCAGGCACCTTACTTCAGTTTTCCCAGCTCCCCCCAGTTCTATCCCCCTAATAACTGAGTCCCCCACCAGGAGCTGCTTCCTTTCCCTGTGGTGTCCTCTGTCTCCTTCCTGTGGGCCTCCCTTGAGGCCCACAAGAAAAGGCCGCCCAATGGACTTGCAGCAAAAACAAACCAATTGGACACCTGAGGCAGCTTTGCATGCTGCTGGTTAGCAAAAGGACACAGATCCAAGCAGTTGGACTTCTCCTCACCCTGTTACTGCTGGGGAAATTAGACTTTCTTGTGCTTCTGAGGTGAACACAGTACCTTCTGCTATCTCTGCCCATAGTGAGGTTTCCATAGTGACAGGTGCTGGAAACCTGATGAATGACTCCCCTGTGCATACGGGGCTCCCTGACACAGCTGCAGCTTGCAACAATACTGCCCAAGAAGAAGAACCAGCACAGCAAGAGGCAACTGAGGAGCCAAGGAGACTGTTCATGGCAGATCTGTTCAAACATGCAGGGGAACCCGCACAGCGGCGAAATGCCATGTGGCTCAAATTTAATGGGAACATTGATGTTGCACTGGACAGAAAAACTCTTTTACACAAAATGTTGAAGGAGGGTAGGGGGATTCAGCCTAATGAATTATTTGCTGTGATTCATGTTAGGGGGGAACCCATATATGATGTTAGTTTTAAAACTAATCATTCATTGAAAAGATTTTGGGCAATGTATCCACAGGTTTCAAACTCAGACTTATGACATTCTTTCTTTACAATCCCTCTAACAAGGCCAGCAATTAAAACAGTCACTTTGCTGTTTAGAAACAAGGGGATGAACATTTCTGATGTTCAGTATTGGTTAAGGAAGCACTGCACAATTCTAGAAGCCCATACCCCCATCTTAGATGGAGATCTTATTTAGACAGGGAATTAGAAAATAAAGGTTCAGCTAAAAAATACTGAACAAGGTATTTTACATCTCCCAGGGAGCTTCTTTATTGGAAGGGACAGGGGGTTGTGTTTCTACCAGGGACAGCCTAGAACCTGTCACAAATGTGGTGCTCGCACACACCTCAGGTCATTGTGTGACAAACCCAGATGCAATTTGTGTCTTGAATATGGACATGTCAGCCTAGGGCTACTGGTCAGTCTCAGGGTGAGGCCTTACATACAGGCCTTGAGGACATGGAAACTACTGACATGTTACCCCCCCCCCAGAAGCTTCTTAGTACACCCTGGTTGAACCTAAGAAAAAAGAAGTAAAAGAAAAGCTGAGAAAAACCCTCCCAAAACGTCTACCATTGTGACTAGAAATAAGTTTCAGGCACTAGCAAAATGTTGCCAGTGGGGGGACATGGTAGAGGAAGATGGTGACTCTGATTCCTCGTCCTCTAAACAAACAGGGTCTCTTTCAGACCCACAGGCCTCATTGAAGCATGAACAAAAAGACACCCATCATAGGAAAGCCCTTTGATGATTTTCTTTTTCCTAAGATATGGGAGGGAAGCAACAGCTCTCCATCCTCACTCTAAATACCTGTAGTATCAAGAATTATAAGAAACATATAACAAACTTTCGGATCATGAAAGACTTTCCTAATAACATCATATTTCTACAGGACATTAGACTCAAAACCTCATATCAAGTTAATCAAGCAAAACATTCCTGGAATATAGGCCCATCTTTTTGGTCCCAAGGTCCAGATAGGTGCGATGGGGTGGGGGTTCTTTTGCGGGGTTTTAAATTCACAATCCACAGAGTGCCAGATATTTCTCCAGGTAGGGTGTTACTGCTGGATGGCTGTTTTGGAACTCTGTTTTTGAGGCTAATTAATATATACACTCCACAGGGTAGTGCAGCATAGTCAGATATTTTTAAACTAATTCAGCCATATCTCTATGCAAATAAACATATAATTTTTGGCGTGGACTTTAATTGTCCACTCTCCTTAGCAGACGGGGGGACCACTAAGCTATTTGGGGACACTAACTGTTTAAACTCTATTTTAAAAATAGCCGGTTTAAAGGACAGCTGTAGGGAAATTCATGATCTTGGGGCCAGAACCTTCATAAAAGCTACACTGGCCACAAGAATAGACTACAATTTTCTTTCAGAAGATCTTAATACTACACAAGCTTTCACCATTCCAGGTGAAACCTCTGCACCCTCTAGACTAGCTCCCTAATCCTGATTATATCAGTCTATTTCCACCACTAGCTCTTCTGACCTCCCTTTGGCTGCCTACTCCTTCACCCCACTACTACCCTATTCCATTAATACCTCCTTACTTATTATCCCTTAGGTATGAGCTCTTACTTAGCGGTGACTATCTGGGATTGTCATCTATCCTCACTACTATAAGTTACTATGCTGTATCGTTGCATGTTAATTACGATGACTGGCATGTATAGTGTTTGTCATCCTCATAAGTTCTATTTGTTTTTTCCATCAATGTCCTTGAAATTGCAATTTATGTATAATACTGTATTGTATTAAATGTACTATAGTGTATTAATGTCCAGGACCACTTTGAAAAGAGTTTTGCTCAGTGGTATTATTGCCTGGTTAAATAAAGTTGATTGATTGATTGATCATTTGGCAGTTTCAATTGTATGTAAACTTCCTTCTAAGTCTCCAGCTGGGAAAAACAGATTTGCTACATGGAAGTTAAATAATCAGCTGTTGTCTCTGCCTTCTGCTGAGAGCAAAATATATTCCTTGCTAGCTGCAAAATATGCTCTGTTTGAAGCTTTTGACTCCTTAGGTGAATGGTGGGTGGAGGTAAAAAATAATTGTAAAGCTTTTTTTATTCAGGCCACAGCAAATGTATCAAGAAAAAAATATTTGCATTACTTCGGCTTAAGGGAAAAACTATTCTCCCTCAGTTCTAGATCTTATGAGAATGCAGTAGATTTGTCAGCTGAGATTCAGGAAGTTAAAGCTGAAATGTTTAAAGTGCAGTATAACAGAGCAGAATCTTTAAAAAAAGAGGCCCAATTTGGCACTCAGGGCTCAAAACCTTCACTCAACATTTATAAAAGTTGTCAAGATAGAATACAATACACCAGTCTAGATCAAGTAATGGATCCACACACTAGAAAGGCTTTCACGGATGTTTTTCACATACAAGACTTAGCACAGAACCACATTTTTAAAATGTTTGGATCTCCTTCAATGGCAGTTTGGGATGATGAGTATCTCAATGACGTAAAAGTTCCTACTTTAGATCCAGGGTTAGTGACCAGTTTTTCTGTACCAATTACATTAGAAGAAACTCAGCATGCTATATCTAAGTTAAAATAAAATTCGGCCCCCGGTCCGATGGTCTGACAGCAGAATTTTATACAGCATACTCTAAATACTTGGTCCCCATTTTAACAGATGTTTTTTCAGACATGCTAGTCTCACAGGTTCTCCCTAAAAACATATTTCAGGCTGCTGTAATTTTGTTAATCAAAAAAGTGGACAAGAGTGACTTAAAAAACTGGCGCCCCATAAGTCTATTGAATATAGACTACAACATTCTGGCAATAATTCTTTTGAACAGATTATCTAAAGTTGCAGAAACAGTCATTTATCCAGTACAAACCTTTACAATACAAAAAAACTCCATGTTTTACAATCTTGCCTTTTTAAGGGAAATTCTATCAAAAAAAAAAGGATAGTAACATACGATGCTTAATTCTGGCCTCAGATCAAAAAAAGGCATTTGACAGGGTAGATCATCATTATTTATTAAAAGTTTTGAAAAAATATGGCATCCCAGATAAATTTATTCAGAGGGTGCTATGATGCACGCTTCATATTACATAACCCCTTATATAAATGGGATCCTTGGGAGGCAGTTTAAAGGCTTGAAAGGGGTACGCCAAGGATGCCCCATGAGCCCTCTTTTGTATACTTTCCAAATCGACCCTCTTTTGAGGAAAATATTAAATTCTGGAAATATACCAGGTATTTGGGTAGAAGGACATGGTCCTCTGCCAAACATCTGCGCATATGCAGATGATATTAGTATTTGCTCCACCCCAGACATGGATGATTCTGCATTAAAAAATGAAATTTCCAGGTCTGAAAACATCTCAGGTGCAAAATTAAACTTTGATAAAAGCAAGGGACTTCTATACCCATCTCCACTAAATCAAGGGCCAGACCCCACCACCACCTTTGCAAATATTTCAATATCCATACAGCCAGTGGCAATCTTAGGACTACAGTTTGGTAGCCAGGGTAATGCACTTTAAACTGGGTCTCGGCATTACAAAAAGCTGAAGGTTTAGTAGCATCCTGGAAAAACAAGATCATTTTTAAAAAGAAACTTGTTTCTTTGCTATATTCCCTAGTTGTTTCAGTTTTGCTTCATGTGGCTCATGTTTTGCCATTACCCCCTTCTCTAGAAGTGAAAGTAATGAACATCTTCTTTTGGGGGCTCTGGGGAAGCAGATTAAACCCTGTGGAGAGGAGGTACACTTATCACGATTACAGTCTGTGTGGGGTGAGGACGATCCATCCAGTCTTATTCTTTTTTTGTATTTTTGTGTACCAGAACATTGTCCCTATGTTAACGGACACATGTCCCTCCTGGCTAGTACATTTAAAAACAATTTTACAAGACTTTTTAAGGGTCTGGACCTCAACCCAAGGCCTACTCAGATCACTGAAGAAATTAAATCTCCCTGGTTATGTGCTCCCAGTCTGTAATAAACTTAAGGAGTGGAAAATCTTCACTTCATAGCTTATTGGGAATTCTAGGAGGGCTTGTTACTCTATAATCCTATCAGACCATTTTTTAGAAACACCAGATAAACTTACACCATATGAAGGCAGGCTAGACAGTATTTACAACCAATTAACAGATAGACGGCTTCCCCCCAAAGTGTGTGACACTACTCATAGCAGGTTGGGAGTAAGGAACTCCTACAAACACAAGCAACTAGAAGAGCACATGTGCCCTAGAGAGACTTGCCCTGGAATATTAGAGACTCAAGAACATTTCTATTTACACTTCCCTTTTACCCAGCAATTCTGGGCTGACATTCTCATGTCCTGGGGAGACAGGAATTTATCTCAGTTCTCCTATGAGACAATTGTTTATGGTTTATAGCCAACTAACCTGAATAAGTACAATAGTAGCACACTGCGCTTATTTTTTTTTCCCTTTGTAGGTTTTATTTATGTCAAGCGAGATGCGCTTTAGCCCTACAACAAAAAGAGTACAGCACAAATCAAGTTGTTGTTCAAGTATCTCAGACTTTATTCTGTATATATGAAAAGGAGATATTGCAAAGGACAAAAAATTGTTCTGATTTATGGAAGAATTTTTCATGGTTTAAATTTTAAGGTTTGCCTTTTTTCCATTATGATGTACACTAAAAGCTGTAGTTTCTGTAATGACAGATTTATTTTCTTTGTTTACAAGTTTGTTTGTTACTTTTCCCCCCATTTCTTTGGTGTTTTCTGAGTATGCTATTGTAATTATGTGACCTGCTTATGTTCTTCTTTGTCATTGTACTATTTTCATTTAAATAAAAAATACCCCTACTCTTGGCAGGGGGTGTTGTTAGCTCACTGACCAAGATGACAGACTGGTGATGCAGAGATGGAGGATGAACTGCTGCAGGCTGAGGAACAGTCCTCTATTTTGGCCAGCGTTTTGCTTGAGGACAAATCTAGTCTGCAGTCTGCAGACGAAGAAGATATGGATTTTGTTGCTTCTATGTATACTGACATGAGTGACAACACTGAAGTTTCCCTTGTTATGGATGACAACTTTGATGGTATGACTCCTGAACACAGAGATAAGCCTTCTGCTACTTTACCCCGGGAGTTTAATCTGCATGCCTTACCTGAGGAAAAAAATTTCTCTTCAGAGAAACACCAAAGTACCAAAGCAGTGACAACTTTGGCACCAAAATCACCAATGGAATCTGACATGCCAATGGAGTCTCCTGACAATCATCTGAGAGACACTGACATAGTGCGGCACTGTATCAGGAAAACCTTTCATCTGTCTTCCTCATCTGAACCCTCTAGTTCTGCTTTGTGTTGGTCACCAGACAAAGCACTTGTTGTGGCTGGGTGGACCCACAGTGCAGAGGGAGACTGGATACTGGACTCAATGTGGGATTCTCTCATGCAAACCGAGAGAGATGCCCAGGCACAAACTGCTTTTGTGGGTGCCCCAACTTTGTTGTGTCAGGATAATCTAAATGACAGTGCTCCATCTACAACTGGAGGACTCATTGCTTTATCCTCCATACAAAAGCCACTGGATACTGCTCCAAATAATTCCAAGAATGAGCTAATCACTGTCCAGGATTTAACACCTACTGAGGGTGAGTCAGCTATTATAAATTCAAGTAATACTAATAATGGAGATCCCCAGAATATCGCTAGCACTGGGATTGCTTTACAAACTGAAAATATTGAAACACTGACTGGCTCTCAACCCCCTACTGGGGATAATATTGATTTTTCAGACTTGGATGCTTCACAACAAGCTGGGCCCAGCAGAACATCCTAAAGACCTACCTTTTCAGAACTATTTACAAACAGAACAACACAGGCACCATGCCGAAATGCAGTATGCATTAAATATAGGACTGGTCTGCCAGAACACCCTGATAGGGTGTACGTAGCCAGAAAACTATTCAAAGACTCTAAGAACTTTCAAGCCTCAGATATCTATGCTTTAATACATGTGTAAGGGGAAGATACCTTTGATGTAAGTTTCAGAACCATGATTCTGTTAGATAGATTTTGGTCAAAATATAACAACCTGAAAACTTCTCCTCTGTGGATTCCTTTTTCAGTAATTCTCTTCACAAAACCTCTGATTAAGAATGTTACAATAATGTTCAGAAATGAGGAGGTTAATGTTAGCGATATATATTTTTGGCTTAGTAAGAAATGTGATATGCTAGGACCACCTGTGGCAATTATTGACCCTGAAAATATCTAGATGGGAGGTTGGAGATTTAAAGTAAAACTTTATCAGGTAGATAATGACATTCAGCATATCCCCAATAGCTTTTTAGGCAGGGGTGGGGGTGTCTGTTTTTACGCTTGGCCAGCCCAAGGCCTGTTATAAGTGTGGTGCCAAGACTCATCCTCAGTAGTACTTATGACCGTAAGAGGTGCTCTTTGTGTGGTGAATTTGGTCACATTAGCATGATTTGTACTAACATCATGAAATGCAATCTCTGTGATGAGTCTGGCCATGGTTATCACCAGTGTCCTTGTGCTGGTCAGAACTACACTGATGGTTTTGATCAGGAAAATTTGGTAAGGCAGGCACAGTCTGACGGGCAACTGGCAGAACAACCTTATCCTACATTAGGACCCTGTCCCCTCCTTCAAGACAATCATAAATCCTGCTTGTTGCTCCACATCCTGCTCAGGATGAAAGTGCACCCTGAACTGCCCCGAAGGTACTTCCCCTGTACCTGATTCTAAAGAAAAACCACCACAAACCTCTGGACAATAGGACATGCCACCTCCCACAGAATCTGAAATGCCACCCCAAATGTGACTATCACTTCAGAGAATAGAAGGGTTACCTGATCCCTAGCAAAGCAACATTCTCAGTTTTTTTCTCTTCCTTTACAAAACTCATTTCAAACTCTTCAGTCTGGTGGAGAATGGGGGGGATTCGTACCTAGAATCTGAGTTATCAACTGAATACGGTGTTCAATCAGATATGGAGGAGGAGGAACAGATGGCAACAGAACATTCTCCCCCCCACCTGAGACTATTAGTCAGAAAAAAAAGAAAAAAAAGGAAATAAAGAGCGTTTCCTCAACCTGAAGGGGTTACCTAAAATACATAGAAGCAAACAAAACTTCACAATTTAGTTAACCATGTCCTTCCTACATATAGCTTCTCTAAACAAATAGGCCCAGATATTCAAACTGCGCCAGGCTGTGATGCAAGCTTGGACGCAGCGCAACTTGGCTGCGCAGGGGCATTGACTGGGCGATATTCAACATTGCTGCACCATGGCACGGCATCATTGAATATCGCACCGGCCACCCGCAGTGTGCATGGCACAGTGGCACTGTGCCAGCGCCAGTGGCAAATTAAGGGCAGGAGGATCGCTAAGCGCAAAGTTCCATTGTGCTATGTGCAGCAACTGCGATATTCAAAAGTGCACATGCAAATGGGGGCCATAATGTATAAGTAAATGGGGCCATTTGCATATCATTAAGTGGCCCCACTTGCATGCAGGTGCACCGATCCCCGCGACTTGCACCTGGTGCCCTGCCAGGCAGCAGTTGCTGGGGACTGACGCCCCCTGCACAATGTGGCAATGTGCCCCACAGCCCGATCGCTGGCTTCAGTATAAATAAAAATAATCCAATATCCCTGGTGGTCCAGTGGACCGCTGTCTGCCCAATCGCAGGCATTTGTATTAAAATAAAAGTATTCTGTCCAATATCCCTGGTGGTCCAGTGGACCGCTGTCTGCCCAATTGTGGGCATTTGTAATAAAAGTATTCTGTCTAGTATCCGTGGTGTTCCTGTGGACTGCTGTCTGCCCAATCACAGGCATTTCTGATAAAATAAAAGTATTCTGTCCAATATCCCTGGTGGTCTAGCAGTACCCCCCTCCCCACCTGTCCACTGAGCCCCACCACCCCACTCCCCCCAGTCAGATGGTGGGCAGAAGCACCCCACCAGCCTGCCGCCCTGCCACCTGCCAACTGACACCATAGATAGGGCTGTATGCCATTCACATATCTGGAATGTGTAGTACGGTATGGGCTGCATGCCCATTGGCTCACACTGTGGACCAATGGGCGTACAGCCCTACTTACGGTGTCAGGCGGCGGGGTGGAAGTCAGGTGGGGTGCTGCCACCCGCTGACTGACCAGGAGGGTAGAGGGGCAGTGGGGCTCAGTGGGTGGGTAGGGATGGGGTACTGCTAGACCATCAGGGATACTGGACAGAATACTTTTGTTTTATTACAAATGCCCACGATCGGGCAGACAGCAGTCCACTGGACCACCAGGGATATTGGACAGAATACTTTTATTTTATTACAAATGCCTGCGATCGGGCAGAAAGCGGTCCACTGGACCACCAGGGATATAGGGGTTCTTTTCTTTTACAAATGCCTATGATCAGGCATGGGGGGGGCACCGCCAGGTGCAGACGGAGCTCGGGTGGCCACTCACAGGTGGCAGCTGCTGTGTTGTGCCCTGCAATGCAGCATCTCACCTGTGGGTGGCCATCCATTGTTCCTTTTTTTTTTGGATCAACTTTGTGCTGGCGCAGGTAGGGGTTGCGCATGCATGGCTTCACACATCCCGGGCTGAATATCGGACTGTGCAGAGTATGCATGGGGCACACCCCCCTACCTGCACCTGCATACATTACTGATGTGCTCCAGTGCATCGGGATTTGTGCCGCGCACTTTTCCTTTTCAATATAGAGCCGGAGTGCATCAGTGGGTTGCGCATGGTGCAATACTGTTGTGCCATGCACAGCCCTTTTGAATATCTGGGCCCTTTAGTATAAAAATTATAAAAAAGACACTGCTTTTTCTTGTTTCAGTCTCTCACAATTTAACATATTTTTTTTTTTACAAGAAACAAAATTGACATCTATCTTTGATATAACACAGGCAAAGAGAAGCTGGATGTGAGGTCCATCGGACATTTGGTCTAGATAAAACCAGTGGTCTAGGCATACTTTTTAAAGGGGTACAAGTAATTGTAATTACACTGGTAAATATCCAGCCAGGTAGAGCCCTATATCTGCATTATTAATGGTGTACCTTACAGACTAATTAATACTTACACCCCCCCAAACCAAAACAACTCATATATCCCTCTTTGAAGACATTATACCATTTTTATACACCTCAAGACAAATCATATGGGGAGATGATATGAATTGCGGACTGGACATTCTCACTAGTAACCCAACTAATAAAAATATTTATTATGATACACATAGTTTACAGAATATACTCCAAACAGCAATGCTGCAGGATGCATATAGAGTTTTACATACTGATACTGGATATACATATTATACACATAAATATGCAACAAGAATTGACTACTTATTTTTATCCAAACAGTTACACCCCATCTCTTTTACCTTATTACCTTCTGAATTCTCTGATAATTTTTTATTAGTTTGTGTAGTACAACACCCTTCCTCCTCATTGTTAATTTCACCTTCTCTGAAAAGATGGAAAGTATCTACTTTAGCCTCTGAAGAGATAAAAACAGGTATTTCTCAGTTAATACAAGCAAGAAACTCTACATTCTGCATGTATGACGACCCTTGGGAATAGTGGGTAGACACCAAAACTGATTTTAAGCAATATTATTTACAACTTGGAAAACATAAATCAAATCAGGAATATTTAAAATACCTGCAATGTAGAGATACACTATGCAAATTTATGTCACTTCCGAATAAAGATAGACCAGAATATAAAAAACGAAATAGGAAAAGCTATTTCTACACTAAAAAAAGGGAACATCTCCAAGAATGGACAGTTTGTCCAATGAACTGAATGTACTCTTTACACAAGAATTTGCTGAAATGTTAACACCTGTATTTAATTGTACGCTATCTACAAATTCTATACATTCTAATTTTGGGAAAGTAATCCTGATCTATCTTTATAAAAAAGGAGAAAAAAAGATATAAGAAATTGGAGATCAATAAGTATACTGAATACGGACTATAAGATTCTGTCAAAAATCTTGTTTCAGGTTACAAAAAGTTGCCTAATATCTAATTGACTCTACACAAACCTGCTTTATTCCAGGAAGAAATATTTCACACAATTTACAATTAATAAGGAATATTTGTGAATTTAGTGCACAAAAAAAATATGGAAGGATATATACTATCCTTCAACCAGGCTAAAGCTTTTGACAGTCAATCACGAATATCTCTACTCAGTGCTAAAAGCTTTTGGTATACAATCACAATGTATTACATAGATTAAAGGATTCTACATCAATGCACAATTAATTCCTTACATTAATAACCAGTTTGGATTAACAATGCCTCTTAAATCAGGCATCAGGCAAGAGTGTCCTTTAAGTCCCCTACTTTATACTTTTGTTATCAGTCCTCTACTTCGACAGCTTAACTGGGACAAGAAAATAATAGGAGTCACTTCTGGGAAAAACCTGGTACTGTACCACAAAGATTGCTGCATTTGCAAATGATTTATGTTTTATTTGTTCATGATCCAGACTCTGGTAAACAAGCAATATAAATAACATACATCAATATTTTTTTTTTAGTTTTTGTTGACCGGGTAAGTGCACTAGACAAATCCTACCTATTTTCAGGCACGACCCGGGGTAGGGGGTTACAGATGAATGCCAACTGACCTTGAACCAAATTAAGCTGTTGGTGGTATTTTTAGTGAATGAGGGAAATTTGGCCAGGACACTGGGGAAATTCCCCTACTCTTTTCGATAAATGCCATGGGATCTTTAACATCCACCTGAACTACTACCAATCCAGGCAGATGGGACCTCGGTTTAATGCCTCATCCGAAAGATGACACCTCAGAAGTGCAGCACCACTCTCATGCTGCACTACAGTGTCAGTACTGGGATACTAACTCAAGTGCCAGATGTGGGAACTGAACCCACAGCTCTCTGATCTCCCGGCCTCAGAGGCGAGTGTGCCACCTACTGAGCCACTGACATTTATTAACAGGAGCTGGACTTAATATTCAAACGAGTAGTGGAATAGTTTTGCTTCCTTCAACACGCAAGCTTACTCATATAGCAGGAATAGAAATATCATCTTAGTCAATTCAAATTTTTGGATTGTGGTTTGGTACCAGTCATTTAGTGTTATTAAAGCGGAACAAAAAACTGACTATAGGAGAACAAAAAAATAAAACTGGAAAAACTGGAAATTCTCCAAAGAGAAAAGAATGTTCATAGTGAAAAAGTTTCTTTTGACTATCTTCACATATTTAAGTTTCATTTATCCACCTCCGACTATAATTGAAACCAAGCTTTATAGTATTTGTTTTCAAATGATTTGTGGGTAGTCACTTCAATCCAGCAGGTTTTATATTTACCAGTCCACCTAGAAGGAATTAATATGATTGACCCCATTATATTCTTCCATTCTTTTTTTTTTTAATTTCATCTACTTTAAATATAGGACTTGCATATCAAATATCACATTGGCAGTGTTGGACCTCAGCATTATTAGAAACATACTATACAAAATGGACCAATACTCCTCCAAAATTATACAGTTCATTGCAGGTCCCTACTTATGCTATTTCTTCATTAAAAAAAAAATTAAAACAAGGAATCTGACAAAACTAATTACAGAATCTTATTCTACGAAAAAACTGTATCAATGCATAAAGGAACAGTTGCATCCACAAACAGTAGATATTCCACTTTGCACCCCTACTAAACAACAAGCATTTGTTGATGCCGAATGTTTGCTTGCTGGTATTAGCATTGGAAGTGCAGGAGTTAGACAGGTGCAGAATAGGAATGGCAGTGAAGTATTGAACTCACGCCAACCGCACCTCCACCCTGCAGACATGGACAGGCACTGCGGTGTGCCTTTGAGTCATCACCCATAATGCTCACGCCATTTCACCTCACCCTATTCTGCAGACACCAACAAGTGTTAGGGTGTGTGTTGGGGTGTTCAGCTTTACAGGCACCCCATTCCATAAGGACATATGCTGAAATGGGTGCAGCATAGGAGAATGGATGAACTCTGGAGCCAAAGAGTCCAAGGCACACCTTTATGCATGTCACTGGCTGCAGGTTGGGGATGGGGTGGAAAGGTGTGAACATTACAACTGGCAATCCAAAGGCACACCCCTGATGCCTGTCAGTCTGTACAGGGTGGGACGTTATGGTTAGAAACCCTAACACCCAGGCGTTTGTTGGTATTTGCACTACAAATTTTCAACATGACCTTTTTGTGACCCCTACCTCATGAAATCATTTGGGACCTCTGCTCATGAACAGTGGCACTGTGATTTTGTTAATCTGTTCTGAACGTTGATTTCCCACAGTGACTGCGCCATTCTGCGCCAGATATGTGAAAACACAGTTTGAGCAGGATGTCAAAAATGACAACTGTACCATTCATAGGGAGGTGTGAAGAGATGGCAGTGTTGAAAATCTGAAGTGAAAATGTTAAAAATTCTCAAACTTACAAGCATTCATGGAAACTGTGCAACACACACTTGTAACACAGTCATTTCTTGGAATTATTTCACCAAATTTTCAACATAGGCGTTTTATGACCTCTGCTCATGAACAGTGTCACTGTGGTTTTCTTAATCTGTCCCGAACATTGATTTCTCATAGCAACAGCGCCATTGTGCGCCAGATGTGTGAAAACACATTTCAGGCAGGATGTGAAAAATGACAGCTGTACTGTTCATAAGGAGGTGTATAAAATGACAATGTTGAAAATCTTGAGTTCAAATATTACAAATTCTCGAAGCTGCAAGTGTTCGTGGATACTTGGCATTGCATGCTCGTAACATAGTCATTTCGTGGACTTTTGTCAAAAAATTTTCGACATAGGCATTTTAAGACCTCCGCTCATGAACAGTGTCACTGTGATGTTCTTAATCTGTCCGGAACACTGATTTCCCACAGCGACCGCACTATTGTGCGTCAGATGCGCAAAAACACATTTTGGCCAGGATGTGAAAAATGACAGCTGTACTGTTCATAAGGAGGTGTGAAAAAATGTCAATGTTGAAAATCTGGAGTGAATATTACAAATTCTTGTAGTTATGAGTGTGTGTGGATACTGTGCAATGCACACTCATAACACAGTCGTTGTTTGGAATTTTTTCACCAAATTTACAGCATAGGCTTTTTGGGAGTCCACCTCATGAACCATGGCACTGTCATTTCATTAATTGGTCCCAAAAGGTGATTCCACGCAGTGACTGCGACATTACTTTTCAGGACTGAATAACCAGATGACAGTGACTGAATTCATGAGGTGGGGTCCCAAGAACTCCATGTTGAACGGTTGGTGCCAAAATTCACAAAAATGGCCAAGATATCCACCTAAGTTGAAAAAAAAACATTTTGCCATTATACAGCTTACCGGCATTTCTTCAGTTTTGAAGAGTGCAGACGTGTTCACGCTCACCCGAAGATCATCGCGCTGGGCTCTGGAGGTAAGTATGGGGTGAGAGGGGTGTGGGGTGTTTGGATACACAGAGGATGGGTGCGGGTTGGTGGAGGGGGCAATGGACAAAATGAGGGACAGTTTTCTGTTTTCACAGGTTTAAAAAAAACTAAAATGTGTGAGATGGTTTTTCTACTTACAGGGACAATGGGCATGCTGGGGTGGGCTACCAGCATGCCACCTGGGTGTTTGTTGGGGGGAGCTGGAGCCGACAATGATTGACCACCCCGTTGGCAAATGCAATGTGTTTGGGGGGGCGCATAAGCTGAGGGGGATTGGGCACTTCCCTCAGTACACAACAAATAGAGGGACATTTTGCCAATGGGGATTGGGCTCCCTCATTGGGAAATTAACTGGGGATGGGGGCATGCTGACAGTGGGATTGGGCTCCCTCATTGGGAAATGAACTGGGGATGGGGGCATGCTGACAGGGGGATTGGGCACCCCTGTTGACTTTCAAGGGGACTGTGAGAGGCGGACGGCAACAGCCCCTGCCATGTTTATTGAAATGTGATAACAGACAACGCAAGCTGCTATTTGCTGCTGCAATCAGGTACACCCCAGCATAAGACTGTTCAGGAAAAACAGCTGATTCTCCAATGACGGGGCGCTCCCAAATTGCGCTCCCTGATTGCAGTGGTGAATTTCTCTCAGGTTGGTGGCATGCTTCAAAACTGCTGTCATCGACAGTGTGCTCCGCCATTGGCACCACAGAGACCAGCCCAAAAAGCACTGCTGGCATTGGCCACAACACTGCTGCACCTCCACAACCCACTACTCCAGCAAGCTACCACAAAATGTTTCTTGTGCATGCACGTAAGCAAACATAAAAATGAACCCTAAAATCTTTGAATGATCTGAAAATCCCTGCAAATTTATGGGACAGTTTATGGTTATGTCTTCATGGAACATTAGGCCTAAAAGGTAACCTAAAGTATAAATCTGTAGCTGAACGTGTATGTTATGGCCCTCAATCCATAAATATACAAGAAACTCAATAACATTTCTTTTTTAATGCCCTAATGCTATTCATTTATGAACATATTTAGCCACTTGATGGCACTGGCCTTTCTTGGTCAGAATTACTTATGAAACTCTAATACTGGGAGATTACAGTGGGATTTGGGTCCTATATCATCCTAGTACATTAAATGTTTTATTTTGTAGTATGACATTTTATATGTGACAGGCTAGATGCCAACTTGTATTTCAGCAAATCCAGGTTCCTCCTATGACAATTGCCATTAGAATTGAAAATACTTTGAAACAAGTTAAAACACAGGATTTCAAACACCAACCCTTAGGGAAATTTCACAAGTTATGGAAAATATTACCTGGATGTAAATTAAAGGTATTGCCAATATCTTAGTTAGATAGGATTTCATTTTTTTGTTGTTATATTGAAAAAAAATGTATAAGGGGATTTATTTAAGTTTATAACTCAGAACAGTGCTATGGAATGTTCAAGTTTCGGTTTCAGGAATTTGCACTGTCTGCTCTTGTTTGTACTTACCTATGATGTTATGAGTTCTTGTTCAATAAAATTGCCCTACTCTTCGAAGGGGGCTACTGTGGCTGCCTTGCTGCCGGCAAGATGACTGACCTTGAAGATGGAGGAGTAGGGGAGCTTACTTGCTCTATCTCTGTGGTGACACACAGACTGCAATGGTGATTGGAATTTAAAGAAATTAATCAGGTTTTTTTTGCCAGAGTTCAGACTTCACGTCAGTGCTAGTTCCTGCTTAAACTACAGTTGTGTCTGAAAATACTGTAGCCAATGTAGCTGCATTAACCCTTTTTGCTTACATCTTGACTGGTGGTCTCTGAGTGGATTCTAATTGCCCCATCACACAGCTTGCTCAGGGTAAAAAGGTATATTGTGACACCTCATTCCTTTCAGATAAGATACATACAGCAGGCCTTAGATATGCCTACAGATTGCTGCATGCTCGGTGGGGGTGTACTTATTTCCAGCAGCCCCTCTCCTCATGAATCAACGTCATTGTTTAAGTTTGTTGTGCATGCACGTGCAGCGAACTTCTTGCTATGAGTGACTTTTGAAGGGTGTGACACTGTCTGTCCAATGCAGAGGGGTCTGCAAAGGGTGAGGCTGTGCCACACCAATCATCAGCCAGGCTGATTGTGATGCTGTTTTTTTCTTGATGGGCAGAAACATTGTCTACTTGAAAAGAAAAATCTGAATCAATCATATGGCGGCTTTTTCCTTTCATCTGTAGGACACCGACCAACAAACAGCTGTTTTGATCAGCCTGGCTGATGTAATCCTCCCCCCTCGCTCATTGTCTGTGCATCTCCAGCCGGCTCCCCACAGTATTTACCTAGTGACCCACCAAACAGAAAATCCCTTGCTGATAAAACACCCTTGTTTAGCTCTTATGTGGGCTTTTCACTGAAGCCACCTCCCGAGAGCTGGTTTGCTTGACTGCTGGCACGTACACAGATGCCCCGCCCATTACGATCTCTAGGGGGAAAAAAAAGAAAAAATAATTCCTACCCATGCCATTGTAGTACAGACAGCAGCGGAGAGAGAGAGAAGGACAGACAGACCACATTGTATTTGTAAGAGCATTTGACCAGCAGCTCCAGCTGATATCTCTCCTCTGCCTTACCATTCCTCCGACAAGATTTGGTCACTGTGCATCCCCCCAGCTCCTTGTACCGTTCCCTCACATGATCTCCCCTCAGCACCATGTGGTAGAAAGAGGGCAAGAAAGAGATATACAGAGTGACAGGGTAAGCCGGACATGTACTACAGAATTTCTCTGTCTCTCTCTCTCTTGCTCCCTCCCCCTAGAATAAGTGGCGATGGCAAAGTACAGACAAGAGCATTCGTCCACATTCCCTGCAATATGCGGAGAGAGAGAGAGAGAGAGAGCAGCATTGCAGTGGGTCTGTGTCTGCTGATACCTTTTACCCTGTCTGACACATCTGTTCCCTGTGGTATACTGCAGCTGTCTGTGTCGGTGGGAGTGGAGCACCAAAAATCAACATGAAAGTTGCATGGCACGGGACAAAGGGCGAGAGCCACAGCAGACTGGCAGTGTTTGTCAGGGCAGGCTGAGAGAGAGAAAGAGAGACAGAGAGAGAGAATGAGTAGCGGTGGTTGGCAGATGCAGTGTCTGTCTCTCTCTTTCTTCTGTGACCAGTCTGAATTCCTGTCAGTCACTGGCTGTCTCTCTCTATGGAATCGGGCCTGCGAAGTGCAGTGCACAGTTCCTTTTGTCTGCCTCAGTTGATGACATGCTCCGGCCCTCAGTCCCTCTTGGAGCAACACGTATTTAGGGTAAGGTGCATAATCCTCTACCTGCTGTGCGAGATGCACACAGGAGAGTGGCAAATGTCCCGTGTCGTCGTCCTTTTTTAAAAAAAAAAACAAACCTGAAACACAAAAGCAGTCCCTCGCTGTCTCTGCCCCTACCCTCGCCCACCCACTGCGCACTGCCTCCCCACACCCCCCCTCACCCCATACTTACCTCCAGACTCTGGCACGATGATTTTCGGTGGACCGAGAACACATCTGCACTCTTCAAAGCCGACCGCGAACTGAGGAAATGTCAGTAAGCTGTATAATGGGATAGATAGGGTTTTTCAACTTTGCTGCATATCTCAGGCATTTTTTGGAATTTTTGCACCAAATTTTCATAATGGGGTTTTTGGGACCCCTTGTCATGAATGCTGTCACTGTCATGGCATTAATCGGGCCCGAAGGGTGATTTCGCAGTCACTGCATGAAATCACCTTTCAGGACGGAGTAACAAAATGACACTGCCACTGTTCATAAGGTGGGCTCTCAAAATGCCTATGTTGAAGTTCCAGTTGAAACTCTAAAAATATTTCATTTCTGAAAAGATGCGTTAAAGTTCCCTACATGCCGTAAGGGTACAGTAATTTTAATATTTTCACTCCAGATTTTCAACATTGCCATTTACCACACCTCCTTATGAGAAGTACAGCTGTCATTTTCACATCTTGCCCAAAGCGTGTTTCCTACTCATGTAGCGCATAATGGGGCAGTCAGTGTAAAATCAATGTATGGGACACATTAAGAAAATCACAGTGACACTGTTAATGAGCAGAGGTCTTAAAATGGCTATGTTGAAAATTAGTGAAAAAAATTCCTAAAAATTACTGTTTTACAAGCGTGCGTTACGCAGCGGTTCCTATACCTGCAGCTTTCGTGGGCTTGCCCAATTTTCAATATTTTCACTCAGATTTTCTACATTGCCATTTTATTACACTTCCTTATGAACAGTACAGCTGCTGTTTTTACATGTCACCAAAATGTGTTTCCCGCGACATGGAAGTATAATGGTGCAGTCGGTGTGTGAAAGCAATGTTTGGGACAGATTAAGAAAATCACAGTTACACTGTTCATGAGCAGAGGTCTTAAAATGGCTATGTTGAAAATTCGATGACAAAAGTCCGTAAAATGCCTGTGTTACGAGTGAGCATTGCACAGTTTCCACGCACCCTCATAAGTTAATGACTTTGTAATATTTTCAGTCCAGATTTTCACCAGTGGCATTTTTCCACACTTTCTTATGAAGAGTATAGCTGTCATTTTTCACAACATGGCCGAAATGTGTTTTCACACTTTCAGCACAGAGATGCGTGGTCGCTGTGGGAAATCATCGTTCGGGACAGATAAAGAAAATCACAGTGACACTGTTCATGATCAGAGGTCCCAAAATGCCTGTGTTGACAATCTGCTGTAAAAATTCCCCAAACTAATTACATTATGGGTGTGCGTTGCACAGTTTCTATGCATGCTCGTGACTTCACCAGTTTTTTTAATATTTTTACTGCAGATTTGCAACATTGCCATTTTTCACACCTCCCCATGAACAGTACAGCTGTCATTTTTCACATCCTGTTCAGAATGTGTTTTTGCACCTGTGGTGCTAAAAGCCATAGTCACTGTGCATAAGCAGCTTTTGGCTAACAAACTGATATTGCCACTGTTCATGAGGTGGGGGTCACAAAAAAACCATGTTGAAAATTTGGAGTGAAAATACCAACGAATGCCTGAGGTGTTAGGGTTTCCAACCATAATGCCCCACCCTGTAGAGAATGACAGGCATCAGGGGTGTGACTTGGGATTCTTGCCTGTAACGCCCATACCATTCCATACCCTGCAGCCAGTGAGAGGCATCAAGGTATGTCTTGGACTCTTCGGCCCCAAAGTTCACCCCATTCTCCTATACCCCACCCATCTTACCATATTTCCTGATGGAATGGGGTGCGCATAAGGGCCAAAGACCCCAAGGCAAATCGTGAAACTTGTCAGTGTCTGCAGGGTAGGGTGTGGTGAAATGGCGTGGCCGTTATGCCTGATGACCCAAAGGCACACCCCAATGCCTGTCACTCTCTGCAGGGTGGTGGTGGGGTTGGCTTCAGTTCAATACTTCACTGCCATTCCTATTATGCAGCTCTGTAACTTCTACACTACCAATGCCAATGCCAGCAAGCAAACATTCGGCATTGACAAATGCTTGTTCCTTATGTGATGCACTTCCCAAGGGTGTAAAGACACTTGGCTTTTGGCCACGTGCCTCAAAAATCCTTTAAGTTTCTCCCTGTTATTGCTTGTTGCTTACCTTTGTACTTAACATTTTGTGATCATATTTATGTTGTATGAACTTCAACTAATTTAATTCATTGGTTGATGTAAAGTGGGAATGACATGAGAAAACATTGTGTGATAGATATACCACTGTTTGCTCAGTGATACCAAGATACCATGCTCATCCTAAACAATGTTTATTCTCCTAATTTATTTCATGAGGAGGGAGCAGGTACCGTGCCCAAAGAACAAAGGACAAAACAAAATCATAATCATATACTGAAATAAAGAATTTATTAGAGTGTGCAGGGTGGATAAAAATTAACAGTACTCAAGTCCATGTTCAGTATGTACACTGTGGCAGCTTGTGTGATAAGTCAACATATCTAACATATCACCCATCATGGGTTTCATCAGAGACATGTTGAAAAGTAGCAGTCCCTTTTAAGCTGGCTTTTTAAAGCTATAAACATCTTATAACCCCCACAACTGTTCATGGTGTAAACAGGTTAGAAAAAAAATCTTTGTTAAAAAAATTACAAATCACTAAAGCATGGTCTGGAGGAGAACAGTACATTTAGGGTGAGAAGCCAAGTCTGGCATTTAAAGATTGAAACTGATAAAAGGTAAAAAAAAAAAAAAAGAAAAAACTGAAATAGAAAGTTTATGATACATACTTTCAACAGAGGAAAGCTGATCACCCTGATGAAGGGAGCCTGTATATTTTGAAACATTGGTGAGATAGGGTGACCTTCATGAGTGGCCTACTCTTCCCTCTGGCATTTTTATAAAACAAATTATACAAGGTATATTCTTTCAACAATTTACAAATTTGTCATTTACACAGGGACTGGAATTTGATTCTGTTACTAGAGGATTTAATTTCTCCATAAGCACCCTCTAGTATCGTGGCTCCTTTGCATCTGGGCATTACCTGGGCAAAGCTTCTTATCTGTAAAGATGGATGAAAAGTCAATATTAATATCAGTTAGCACAATAAAGCATACTGTTATGTCCCAATTATAGTAGCACTTCTATTTTCTCCCATTGGGCTTACATGCTGCTATTTGACATCGGTGAGTATGCAACATACTGCAAGTGCTCTGATAATGTTATTTCAGAAATGCAGCTACAGTACAGTAAGTCAATGTTGTTGTTCAGTCACCGTCCCTCAGTCGCTCCAAGTTTGGATATCCAATAACTCTTTCTCCTCCCATTTGACATTCACTGTCCCTTCCCCTAGGTCCCATAGTCATTTTTTCAATTCCGCGAAGTTATTTCATGTGTTCCACCCCTACTGGTCTTCAGATGCTGGACAGTGGCTTATGCATCATTTTATTGCTGTATGGTATGAATGTGCTCACCAGCTCTCATCCAGAACTGGCGCGTGGTTCACCCCATGTGGAACACACCACATGGTCATTCCAAGAAATAGACCACCCTGCCCTGATATGTTGTAGTTGCTAAAATCATGGATTTTGTGTGATTCATCAGTTTTAGGGTTATGGAAAGTTTTGGAGGGCAGAAAGCTTGGGCAGTTTCTGCATCTGCCACACCAATGGGTACTAATGGGGGACAGTAACCAGGTGAAAGTGGTTTCTCTGTTTAAAAACAAGCATTTGTCAATGCCGAACGTTTGCTTGCAGGTATTTGCAGTGGTGTTTGGCATGTATGATGCTTTACCCTAATGCCCTGTGTGAGTGCTGGTATTTGCACAATAAATTTTCAGCATGACCTTTTTGTTACCCCCATTGTGCGCTACATAGGCGGAAACACGTTTTGGGCAGGATGTGAAAAATGACAGCTGTACTGCTCATAAGGAAGTGTGGTAAAATGGCAATGTTGAAAATCTGGAGTGGAAATATTGAAAATTCGCAAACCTACGAGCGTGCGTGGGAACTGTGCAATGCACGCTCGTAAAACAGTCATTGTTAGGAATTTTTCACCAAATTGTCAACACTGGCATTATAAAACCTCTGCTAATGAACAGCGTCACTGTGATTGTCTTACTGTGTGCCATACATTGATTTTGCACACTGACTGCGCCATTGTGCACTACATGGACGGAAACACGTTTTGGGCAGGATGTGAAAAATGACAGCTGTACTGCTCATAAGGAGGTGTGGTAAAATGGCAATGTTGAAAATCGGGAGTGAAAATATTGAAAATTCGCAAACTTATGAGCGTACGTAGGAACTGCACAATGCACGCTCGTAAAACAGTTATTTTTAGGAATTTGTTCACCAAATTTTCAACATAGACATTTTAAGATCTCTGCTCATGAACAGTGACACTGTGATTTTCTTAATGTGTCCCATTCACTGAGTTCACACAGCGACTGTGCCATTGTGTGCTACATGGGCGGAAACACGTTTTGGGCAAGATGTGAAAAATAACAGCTGTACTGCTCATAAGGAAGTGTGGTAAAATGGCAATGTTGAAAATGTGGAGTGAAAATATTGAAATCACAAACTTACGAGCGTGCATAGGAACTGCGCAATGAACACTCGTAAAACAGTCATTTTTGAATTTTTCACCAAATTTTCAACACAGCCATTTTAAGACCTCTGCTCATGAATGGTGTCACTATGATTTTCTCATGTGTCCCATACATTGAGTTCGCAGATAACGGATCTGGCGCCATTGTGCGCCACATGGGCGGAAACACGCTTTGGGCAGGATGAAAATGACAGCTGTACTGCTCATGAGAAGGTGTGGTAAAATGTCAATGTTGAAAATCTGGAGTGGAAATATTGAAAATTCGCAAACTTACGAAATATGGTGTGGAACTGTGCAACGCACGTCAGAAACAGTCATTTTAAGAATTTTTTCACCAAATTTTCAACATTGTCATTTTAAAACCTCTGCTAATGAACAGTGTCACTGTGATTTTTTACTGTGTCCCATACATTGATTTCGCACCGACTGCGCCTCATCGCACTACATGGGCGGAAACACGTTTTGGGCAGGATGTGAAAAATGACAGCTATACTGCTCATAAGGAGGTGTGGTAAAATGGCAGTGGTGAAAATGTGGAGTGAAAATATTGGAAATTCACAAACTTATGAGCGTGCGTAGGAACTGCACAACGCACGCTCGTAAAACAGTTATTTGTAGGAATTTGTTCACCAAATTTTCAACATAGCCATTTTAAGAGCTGTGCTCATGAACAATGACACTGTGATTTTCTTAATGTGTCCCATACACTGAGTTTGCACACCGACTGTGCCATTGTGCGCTACATGGGCGAAAACACATTTTGGGCAAGATGTGAAAAATGACAGCTGCACTGCTCATAAGGAGGTGTGGTAAAATGGCAATGTTGAAAATGTGGAGTGAAAATATTGAAAATTCTGAACTTACGAGCGTGCATAGGAGCTGTGCAATGAACACTCATAAAACAGTCATTTTTAGGAATTTTTTCACCAAATTTTCAACATAGCCATTTTAAGACCTCTGCTCATGAACAGTGTCACTGTGATTTTCTTAATGTGTCCCATACATTGATTTTGCACACCAACTGCGCCATTGTGCGCTACATGGGTGGAAACACATTTTGGGTGAGATGTGAAAAATGACAGCTGTACTACTCATAAGAAGGTGTGGTAAAATGGCAATGTTGAAAATCTGGAGTAGAAATATTGAAAATTAGGAAAACCCACGAAGGCATGGAACTGCGAATGCACGCTCGAAAACAGTCTTTCTAGGAATTTTTTCACCAAATTTTCAACATAGCCATTTTAAGATCTCTGTTAATGAACATGGGGTTTTGGGATCTCTTCTCATGAATGATAAAGAAGACATGACAGACTGGCCTGAAGGTGATTTCCCGCGCAGTGACTGCACAGTGATTCTGCGTAAATCACCCTTCGGCCCAAATAACGCCATGACAGTGACATCATTCATCGAGAAGGGGTCCCAAAACCCCATGTTGAAAATTTGGTGCAAAATTCCAAAAATGCCTGAGATATGCAATAAAGTTGAAACCCCCTATCTAGCCCATTATACAGCTTACCGGCATTTCCTCAGTTCGCGGTCGGCTTTGAAGAGTGCAGACGTATTCCCCGGTCAACTCAAGATCGCCACGCCAAGCTCCGGAGGTAAGTAGTGAGGGTGGTGGAGGCTGGCGCGCAGGGTGGGTGCGGGTTGTGGAGGGGGGACTGGGAGATTACGTGGGACCGCTCTTTTCTTTACAGGTTGAAAAACAATGGACTACTGTGGACGCTTGCTCACGCTGGGATGAGCTCCCAGTGTGGCAGAAGATGGCTGGGGGCTGAGGAGCCATGGGGATTGGGCAACCTCGTCTGCAAACTACGCGGGACGCTGGGACATTTGCCACACTGGGGTGGGCTCCAGCATGGCAGAAGGATGGCTGGGGGCCGTGGAGCTGACGGGGATTGGGAACCCTCGCCGGCAGACGATGTGCGGACGCTTGCCACGCTGGGGTGGGCTCCAGCATGGCAGCAAAGATTTGGGGGTAAGATGACGCAGTGTTGTGGTATGACAGCGTGGTTTTGAAGAGAAGACCACCGCTGTCATACACAGCACCGCATCCCATTGGTGCAGGACCACCACACCTGCTCAATGGAGCACTGGGTTGCAAGGGAGAGGCACACCTCCAAAGTGTGCTACTCTCCCAAAATGTTCCTTGCGCATGCGCGCAAGCTAACGTAAAAATGGAAACCACTTTGTCTCTTACTGTTTCAGGACATCTGTAAACCATCTGGGGACCAATCCTGGTTAATTTCCTCAATCTTTCATCCGTACACAGTATTCTCCAGTTCTTAAGTATCTTTTTTTATGGAGTTGTCTCTTTTACTGTACGTAGTTACAAAGTTAAACGCATTGACTAACCCCTTTATATCTCTTCATTTTGGAACTAAGGTATGTTCTCTGGGTTGATGATTCACATCTTCTACTGACAAACTGATAACAGTAGCACAATAACCTCTTCTGAAAGCACACAGTTTGCTCAGCCTGTTTTTCCACAATGTCCTCTCTCCTGGTACAGTTCTTTTTGCTCTTTTGGAATGTTTTTACCAACATGAGGAGGTGGCAACTACTTGATAGGAGACAGCTGTTCCTACCTGTAACCTTCTTAAACAAAATTAGTGCCAACATTTCCATTTCCCAGCTTTTATATGAGAAGATCCAGGAATACAGTGCTATCCCTATTAATGGTAGCTTTGACGTGAAAATTCAGGTTTGTGCTTTTCAACCAGGACACAGACTCAAACAATTTTTCTTCTGTGCCGTTCCAGACAATCAAAATGTCATCTATACGGTGATACTACAAATTCAAAAATTCAAAATGGTTCTATGTGATAATGGTGACTGCCAAACGGTGAAGTCAGAGCACTGAAAATCAATTTCAGCGCTCTGACTCCCCAGCGCACAACAAAATGGTGCTGGGGACTTGCATTTTATATTTATGTGGGGGCTGTGCCCCACATACCTCCCTGTAGGGGGGCTCAGTCCCCACACCCCCTACTTAAGGATTCTCAGCACCAGGGGTTGCATGTTGGGGGGGCAAAACGTAAAAAAAAATAAAATTTGGGCCAGGTGCAACAAAAACAAACCTGTGCCTGGACCCAAACCCAGCACCCTAGCCACCAAAGCTGCAAGCCGACCCACTACACCACGGGGCCAGCTCAGCAGTCTACCACAGCACCACCCCTCTAATCCCCTCCCACCCGTCACTGGGCGTCCTCACTCCCACACCCTCAGTCACATACCTGTAGTGACTTCCTGTTGTTGCGGTCACCAACTCATCCCATCCGGTCACTGTAGCTGCCCGGTAGCCGCTGTGCCATGCACCTCAATTGAGTTGCACTTTCGGGGATTGCTCAGTTGCGGTCATGCACATCACGGTATACCATTCAAAATATAGATTTGTAACATTGTTATAAAAACATCCTTTTCCCATTTGCCAATATATGGGTTGGCATAACTGTGTGCGATTGTGGCACCCATTGCTGTACCCTTAGTCTGCCTATAGAACTTGTTTTCAAACAGAAACATGTTGGGTTTTGATAATGGCAAAAAGGGACTTCTGGTGACATCACCAGAGAGATGGCCTCTTAATTTTGAGGCTCCCTTACCTTCCAGCAAAGAATTAACTCCACACAATCCTATAACACAAATATATGAAGAAATGCATAAATCGTTTAGTGGAGGCAAACCAGAAAAGAGATCTCTAACAAAAAAAATGAAACTTCAATCAGATCCATGTAGATAGAGCTCGACTGGTTCAACTGTTAGCGGGAGAGATTCCCCCGCGAGCATGGCGGGAGCGGACACAGAAACGGAACTAGAAACTCTATCCAGAACAAGATTTGAGACAATATTAGCAGAAATAAAGCAATCAAGAGCAGACACAAAACGAGGATTTGAACAACTTCATCATGACATTACCAAACTTGAGAACCAAATTACTACGGCAGAGGGGAGAATCTCAACAGCGGAAGATGACCTGATACACCTTTCCCAAGCAGTTGAATTAATCGCCCAACAAGAATCTTTAAATGCAAAGTGCCTGGATCTAGAAGCCAGATCCCAGTGGGAAAATCTACGAATTTATGGCTTGCCAGAAGCGACCGAGGCAGGAGACATGTGTGACTTTCTGGGAGACCTGTTGAGGAATGTACTCGATCTCCCACAGGCCTTCAATTTTAAAATCAAAAGGGCGCACCGGGCCCTAGTGCCCAAACCCACCTCAGCGATGGCAAGGCCTAGATCTATCGTGGCAATGTTTTCAAGTTATAGGGACAAGGAGCGAATTCTAAAAACGGCATGGAGGCAAAGAACGGTGGAATACAATGGAGTCAGATTATTTTTTGATCAAGACTATCCGCCCATCATACAACAGCAGAGGCTATCATACACTCCTATACTACGCAAGCTGAGAGTGATAGGAGTCCGATTTCAGACTCCATATCCATCTCACCTCCGGGTATATTGGGAGTCGGGCACAGAACTGTATCAGACATCCAAGGAGGCTTTTCAAGCAATGAAGAACAAGGGACATGATATCCTGCTTGCGTCGAGATCAACAGACAAACCTCCAAGCATCCAGACACAGTGGAGGTTGACATCTTCTAGGAAAAACAACAGGAAAACAGGAGAGCTGTTGGCACCGAACACCATGCAGGACATTAAAAAGATACTGCATAAATTTACACATGCAAGGAATGACGAGGAGCAGACGGAGGAGAGAGAGATGGAGGTACCTGAAAGTGAGAAATGCTACAACGGACCGAAATTCATCTTCTCTGCCTTTCGCAGCAGGCCTGATGCTGAACTTTAGGCTGCAGCAGGGCAAGGCTCCAGTCGGGACTCATGTACAGTATATGTTTTAATCCTCGCGACTGATCGCAGAAGCGCTAACTCGGGGCAAGATGTAAGCCATGACTTTCGGTTGGAGTTTATGCAACCTAGTTTCTCTTTTCTTTCCTTGATCTTTAATAATAATAATGTTAATAATAGTATGATTTTTGATGATTATATACTGGATAGCTAACAGAGAAGCTGTAAAGCATTATAGATTTGGGAATGAGACGCATATTCTCCTCAGGGCGGTCCAGCTACATACCTCTAATGCAACAGAAGGAATTAAGACTGCAATCTTTTCTCCCCAACCAGGGGTAACTAGTTGCTTAGGGAGGGAACGAACAGACATTGTAGGGAATTGTTCGGAATTCACTTTTTTGTTTAAAAAAAAATGTGTCTAAGTTTGCTGGGGTTGGGAAGCCTTTATGTAGGTACATATGGTTTGTTTGCCTTCTCAGTTGCTCCTTTTGATGGGCATGATGGAGCTGATGAATATCCTATTAAGTTGGCAAAAGGAGTTTACTTTAAATATAGCCTATATATTGCGGGAAAAAAATGGTGACGACAGGCCAATGCATCAGGCCAGGACTCGCTAGTCTTAGGGTCCAGGAGGATCGAGTCAGGACACTGGTCTCCTCTCCTCCAACTCGGGCATTTGTAACCCGAGCTCATAGAGAACATATGAATTTTTCCCCTACCTTGGGGGTCAACATGTATATAGTTTATTTTCCCATGGTAAGTTTACCAAAGGGGTATTACTGTTTTTTTTTTTAAAGTTACATTGCTGTTTGTTTGTAGTTGTTTGCGTGTTGAGCTTAAAGTGCAAGGACATATATACAACATACCACCTTAACAAAATACATAGATTATGGCAAGGGACATGGACTACATTGAGGGGAGCAGGGACATGGAGAGGTTGGGTTCAAATATGGAGAATTGGAAAGGAAATATTAATTCAAATAACATATATTTGCATATAAATGGCAGATAAAACTATTATAAGAATCATATCACATAATGTCAATGGATTGAATAATCCTGTTAAAAGATATGAGGTTTTGGCAGAAATTAACAGACAAAAACCTTCTTTTGTATTATTACAAGAGACCCATTTGAATAGAGAGGAGCACCAAAAGCTGCAGAGACTGGGGTTTGACCAAGTGGCTGCAGCTTCATATAGGCAAAATAAGAGGTGGGGGGTAGCGGTTCTTGTATCTCGAGGTACTGAATTCCAAACAACTTCTGCTTACTGAGATCCAGAGGGCCGCCTGGTGGTCCTTTCTGGAAATCTGGAAGGATCCCCTATCACCCTGGCCTCGATATATCTTCCACCAGGGTCATCGAAAGAGGTCGCTGGATTACTATTACAAAAAATAGTGGAATTTCAAAGTGGGCGGTTGATAATGGGGGGAGACCTCAATCAAATCTGGGATCAGATGGATACATCTAGATCTTCGATTTTTAGACAAAACCCAACAAGTAAAATGATTAGAGAACATCTGAGAACTGCCTTTTGGGTGGATGCCTGGAGACATGAAAATCCGGGGAAAAGAGAGTACACACACTTTTCCTATCCTCATAGTTTGTACGCTAGAATAGATTACATTGTGATATCAGGGGAACATCAAAACCTGGTAACAGAGTGTCGTCACATCCCATCCACGCTATCTGACCATTCCATGCTTCTGATGGAGATGGAGTGGAGCATTAAAAGGGGGCATACCCTTTGGAGATTTAACAATTACTTGTTGAATGTGAAGGAGTTCACAGATATGGCAAAAGCCCGTCTGGAACAGATAATTCAGGAGAATAAAACTCCCGGAATATCACAGGGAACTCTTTGGGATATGATAAAAACAGTCTTCAGAGGAGATTGTATTAAATATGCAGCACATTTTAAATGACAGCATAATCAACAGTTGGAAAATCTCCAAGGCCAATTATTAGAACTGCAGAAGCGGCATGCAGCTGGAGACGACTCTATCTCCTCAGACATGCAAGAAATCAGACAAAAAATCCAAAAACTAATTGATATTAAAACAAAACAGGCATTGCAACGCATGCGTCAGAGATATTATGAAACAGGCCCAAGGGCCACCCGCCTTTTAGCTCATAGATTGAGACAACAAATCTCACAAAATACCATTACCCAGATTAGGGATCACACCACAGGGAGGATGGTACGAACACCAGAGGATATATTGTCTTGCTTTAAAGCATTTTATCAGACCTTATACACGCCTAAAAAAACCCCAAGTGAATCACAGATTCAAAAATACCTGGAGGAACTTGAGATGCAGAGACTATTGCCGGAAACTAGAGATTCTTTAGAGAAACCCATTATGATGTCAGAGTTAGAAACTGCGATTAAAAAGCTTAAATCAAAAAAAATCCCCGGGCCCAGACGGGTACACCCCAGAATTCTTTAAGTTCTTTAAAACAGAACTTAGCCCCCAGTTACTGGAGAAATGCAGATTAGCGCAAGTAGGGGAGACCTTCCCAGATACCTGGAATTTTGTAGTTATCTCCAGTATCCCAAAACCAGACAAAGACATCACACAATGTAAATTTTTCGTCCTATTTCAGTACTCAACATTGATTATAAAATATATACAGCTATATTAGCAAGAAGACTGGAAAATGTTTTACCCAAAATAATTGCATTAGACCAGAACGGTTTCATCTTGGGGAGACAGACACAGGACAACATTAAAAGAACCTTACATATATTACACCAAGCTGCCCGGTCAAGGTCCCCTTTTCTACTGATGAGCTTAGATGCGGAGAAGGCCTTCGACTGGGTAGCATGGAAGGTCCTAGAGATGACCTTGGGCAAGTTTGGCTTCTCAGGCGCCTTCGTCAAAGCGATAAATAGTATTTATACAAACCCCAAGGCCTATATAAAAATTAATGGCTGGGTGTCTGCTCTGATATCTCTATATAGAGGTACCAGGCAGGGGTGTCCCCTTCCCCCCTCCTCTTTGCCCTGTATTTGGAACCCCTAGCTCAAAAGATTCGGCAGAAGAGGACGGTGAGGGGCTGGGAGATAGGAGAGGAGACACATAAATTAGCCTTGTATGCAGACGACCTACTCATATATCTTTCTGATCCAGAACAATCCATAGAACCACTGTGGAACTGCCTAACAGAGGTCGGCTAACTAGCGGGTTATAAAATAAACACCACTAAAACCGAGGTGTTAAAAAAACAATATATGCCCTCAGCTGGGATAGTTCAGTCCTTTCCCTTTAAATGGGATCTTACACATGTTAAGTATCTGGGGGTTTATCTAAGCTTCCATGCAGACCAGCTTTTCACACTCAACTTTATCTGACTTTAGATAAACTTAAAAAAGACTCGGAGAGATGGGCTCCGACTCCTATACCCCTGGTACAAAGAGTAAAGGCAATCAAAATGGTGCTACTCCCTAAGGTATTATATTTAAGCCAGACACTGCCTCTGCTCATCCCAGACTCATATTTTATAACTCTGCACAGAAGAGTCTCTCGCTTTTTGTGGGGTTGGAGGAGGCCGAGAATACAGTTCTCCGCTCTTCAGATCCCGAGGAGGGAAGGAGGCTTATCATTACCCAACCTGAAAATATATCATCAAGCAGCCCAAATAAGAACAGCCATATATTGGATGGACCACTCATATATAGCCAGATGGAAATCTGTTAAACTGTATGAAGGAGGCATAACAAATGTAAAGAATATCTTGCTCTCACAAGGGGGGAATAAACACTTAAGAGAGAGAATTAACCCGTATACAGAGACCACCTTGTACACTTGGCATAAAATTATGTCAGATAAGAGGGCTAAAGATGGGAGATGCCTATTGTTGTCAATACCCTATCTGACATCTTTTGCTCCTGCCAGGTGGGATAAGGGATACAAAAAATGGGAGGAGGAAAAGCTGCACTTAATATGGCATTTCCTAGAAGGGGAGGAGATCCTGGATTTCCAAATGCTAGTCACCAGATACAAGATTTCCTGGCAAGATAGATTTTGTTATTTCCAGGTTAGGGCCTATATTAGATCACTTCAGGCACAGATACCACATAGGAGAATACCACCTCCCCAGTTAGCAGAAATTTTAAAATCGGCAATAGAGGAGAACCCACCCAAAAAACATATAATTTCAGTTTTATATATTGCACTGCTTAAATGGAGGGGGGACTCTATCCAAACTATTAAGAAAACTTGGGAGGAGGACTTAGGGCTCCAGATACAGGACGAGCAATGGATTTGGGCAACGTAGAGAATACAATGGGGGATATCTGCCATAAGTTGGAAGGAATTTGCATGGAAGATGTTTACTAGATTTTTTAGGACGCCTGCGGTTCAGGGGAAATACCAGGGGGTGGGAGGAAGTGCGGTTGTTCTCCTGCAACAATGGGACACATTTTCTGGGGTTGTCCAAAACTACAAGAATTTTTGGTGGGGCTGCAGCGGACCTTACAGACCATTGTGGATCCTGATTTGCAAATAACTCCATTGTTGTATTTTTTTATGGAATATCCTAAAGGACATAGAAATCCCAATACATGTAAATTCCTAAAAATAGCCTGTCTAGCAGCACAAAAAGCAACAACAAAAAATTGGCTATCACAAAAAGAAGTTACTTTACAGTTGTGGCATGAAATCATGATTTATATTTACAGAATGGAAGCCATGACGGCAGCACTCCACAGAAAATATAATAAATTTGAATTAATCTGGAGGAGATGGGTAATTTACATGTCAAATGCGTTCCAGGACTTTATTCCTTAATGTAATCTAAACTTAAAATAAATAAGGACATATTAAAACACATGGCCTGGAGAAACATCCCTAATATGGGACGATGTGGGGGATTAGATTTGCTGTAGCCCCGCCACTGGTTAAATCTGAGTGGGTCTGAGTCTGAATTTAATTAAATTTAAATTCATTTGGAATCATTAAATTCATTGAACAGTGGAAATACTTGAATGGGAATATAATAATCGAAACTGAAGCATTTAACTGTGCGACTGATTGAGTTCAGGCTCAGATCCAATAAGAATAGGTATGTTTAAAGGCTCTATATGAAATAAGAACCAGATGGTATGATCCTGCCCTCTCATCTAAAAAAATATGAATACTATATAATTGATAATTTAATTGTCTTTGCCTACCTGTATTGTATATAGCACGAGTATGTTTCTTAGAAGGAACACAGATGTTTGTATGTCAGTATGTCCTCATAAGAAAAAACTTTTAAAATAAAGAAAGTTTAAAAAAAAAAAAGAAACATGTTGGGTTTTAAAACAAGTTTAGCTAACCTTACAATAGAAACATAGAATTTTGATGGCAGAGAAGGACCGCTTGGCCCACCTAGTCTGCCCATTTCCCTACATGATGGATAAGTTGCAGATTCTAGTTAATCAACAGCTTACTTCCTCCTACCTCCCACTATAATTACCTTATGTCTGTCCCATGCATTCTTGAATTCTCCCACTGTTCCTGACTCCACAACCTTCTCAGGGAAGGCTGTTTCATGCATCCACAACCCTCTCTGTGAAAAAATAGTTTCTAACATTACCTCTGAGACGCCCCCCCTCTATCTTCAAATTGTGCCCCCTTGTTCTTGCACATCTCTTTTTCTGAAAGATGATATCCTATTGTACTTTATTAATTCCCTTGAGATTCTTGAAAGTTTCTATCATGTTCCCCCTCTCCCTTCTTTCCTCAAGGGTATACATATTAAGCTGCTTCAGTTTCTCCTCATATGTCTTCTGGTGCAGACCCTGCACCATTTTGGTTGCTGTCCTCTGAACAGCCTCCACTCTGTCTATGTCTTTGTGGAGATGGGGTCTCCAGAATTGCATGCAGTACTCCAGATGGGGTCTCACCAACTTCTTGTTTTCTACTGTTCATGCCTCTCTCTATGCATCCCAGTATCCCCCCCAGCCATCCTTATTACCTTCTTACATTACTTGCCCACCTTTAGGTCATCTGATATAATTACTCCTAGGTCTCTTTTGATTTTTGTTGTTGTTATTATCTCACCCCCATTGTGTACTCTTCCCCTGGGTTTTTGTTTCCCAGATGTATTACCTTGTACTTCTTTGCATTGAATCTGAGCTGCCATATATTTAGCGATTCCTCCAACCTTGTCAAGTCCATTTTAATCCTTTCCACCCCACCTTGTGTATCAACCCTATTACAGATCTTTGTGTCATCTACAAAGAGACATATTTTTCCTTCCAGGTGCTCTCCAATATCACTTATAAAGACATGAAAGAGGACCAGTCCCAGTACCGAACCCTGCGGTACCCCACAAGTTACCCTTTCTTCACTGTGGACTCTGTTTACTATTACCCTTTGCATCCTGTTGCCCAGCCAGTTTTTTTTATTGAGGCTACCACCTTGGAGCCCACTCCAAGGCTGGCTAACTTGTATATTAATCTTTTGTGTAAGACTGTGTCAAATGCCTTGCTAAAATCTAGGTAGACCATATCCACAGCCCCTCCCTGGTCTACAACTTTGGTCACCCAGTCAAAGAAATCTATTAGGTTCGTCTGAAATAACTTTCCTGCTGTGAAACCATGCTGCCTTGGGTCCTGTGCCCCACTGGCCTCCAGGTGCTCAACAATTATTTCCTTCAGAAGTGATTCCATCATTTTCCCTACCACTGAGGTCAAACTAACTGGTCTGTAATTTCCTGCCTCTGCCTTCTCCCACTTTTGTGAAGTGGAATCACATCTGCCTTCCTCCAGTCCTCAGGTACCAGCCCATCCTCCCATGATTTTTTAAAGACAGTAGTCAGTGGCATTACTAGTTCAACCCTTAGTTCTTTTAGAATTCTGGGGTGAATCCCATCAGGCCCCATTGCCTTGTCCACCCTCAGTTTCAAGAGTTCTTTCAAAACCCTTTCTTCTACGAATGGACTGGTATCGACCCTCTATTCAGAGTGTTTCTCTTGTTTGGTTTAGGTACCCCCCCTCCTCTTCCATTGTGAATACTGAGCAGAAATATTTGTTTAGTATCCCTGCTTTTTCACTGTTACCCTCTGCTCACATTCCCTCCCCTTTATTAAGTCTCTGTAGCCCTCCCTTGGTCTTTCTTCACTCCATAATGTACCTATAAAAGGTTTCATCCCCATTCTTAACAGAGTTGGCTATCTTTTCCTCAGTTTGTGCCTTTGCTATTCTGACTGCCTTCCCTGCCTCCTTCTGCTTTAACTGATAAAGTTCTCTGTCCTGCTTCTTCTGTGTTTCCTTATATTTCCTGAATGCTATCCCTTTCTCCTTAACCTTCCCTTCCATCTCTTTTGAGAACCAGTGTTTTTTCCTTAATTTTGTTTTGTTTTGTTGATTTGCATCACACAAAGGCTTGTTGCCTGTGTGATGGCTGTTTTGATTATTCCCCATTGTTCCTCCACCACTCTTTCTTGCCCATTTGCTAGTGCTTTTCTGAGGCACTCTCTCATTTTCCCAAAATCATCCCTCTCCAAGTCCAATACTCTTGCTTTTGTATGGCTTGACTCTATGGCTATGTTTATTGTGAACCAAACTGTTTGGTGGTAACTTGTTCCCAGATGGCAACCCACTTATAAATCTGAGATCTTTTCTCTGTCTCCATTTGAGAGTAACAGGTCTAAGACTGCTCTCTTCCAAGTAGGTTCCAACACTAGCTGTCTGAGGCATGTTCCCTGTAAGGCATCAAGAATGACCCTGCTCTTGGATATGCCTGCAGCAAAGGTACTCCAGTTAACATCTGGCACATTCAGGTCCCCCATCAACAACATCTCCCCTTTTTCTGCCATTTTAAGGATGCCTTCTATCATTTCCTTGTCCATTTCCTCCCCCTGAGAGGGGGGTCTTTACACAACCCCCATGCAGATTGTGGTGCCATTTCATGTCTCCAGGGTGACCCATAGTGACTCATCAACTTCCTGTTTACTCTTTAGTTATGTTGCTTTAATCCCTTCCCTTATATAGAGAGGTATTCCTCCTCCTTTACCCACCCTGTCCCTCCTGTAGATTGTGCATCCTGGTATGTTGACATCCCAGTCATAGTCCTCTGTGTACCATGTTTCAGTGACTGCCACAATATCCAGGCATCCCTCTTCCATCAAGGCCACTAGTTCAAGGAACTTGTTACACAGACTTCAGGCATTGGTACTCATCACCCTCCATTTTTTGATGGCCTTACCCCTTTTAGCCCCATCCCTGTCCTTACTGTCTTTTTCTGCATTTACCCCTGTCCTGCTCCCTTCTGACTTCTTGCCTTGGCGTTTACCTCTCTAACTACTATGTTTTGTGGGGGAGGCTGGGATTTTCCTGCTCCTTTTCAGTGCCTCCCCCCTTGGCTAGTTTAATTCTTGCCAATGAAGCATTTAAACCTATCATGTAGGATCCTGGTTCCCCCCGGACAGATGCAGACCATAGCACCAGTATAGGCCTGTATCCCTCCAGGTGGCTTCCCAGTCCCCAATGAAGCCAAAACCCTGAGCTTCACACCAGTTATTCAACCATTCACTGAATCCCATGGTGCGGAATACCCTGGCATCATCCTTGCCATAGACAGGCAGCACCTCCAAGAAGGTTACCATACATGCTACTTGTCTAAGGCCCCTCCCCAACTCTACAAACTCCTCTTGCACTGTTCTGATCACATTCACAGCCAGGTCATCTGTGCCTAGGTGGACAATGACATCCAGCTCCCTCCCTCGTGCAGCTGTTCCCGTGATCCTGAGGATTTGCTTCCTGTCCCTCTGAGCCGTGGTGCCAGGCAGGCACCTTACCTCCCTATCCCCTTTCTCCCCCACTTCTACCCCCTAATGATTGAGTCCCCCACCAGGAATTGTTTCCTTCACCTGTGGGGTCTTGTGCCACCCTCCTGTGGGTCTCCTTTGTGGAGGTTCATAGCATCCTCCTTTGGCTCCACTGCAGGTGCCTCTGTAGAGGAACCATTCTTCACCAGAACAGCCTTTGAATTGTGGAGAGGTACAACTGGAGGGTTGCACCTCTGTTCCACCACCCTCTCCCTCCCTGAGCCCACCTTGGTCTAACTGCTCCTCTTTCTTGGCAACCTCTGAGGTAGCGGTGGCAGCCCTGGTGGTCCCTGGGTGGGGGAAGAGGTTTCATGAATCCTAGTCAGGTCAGTCTGGAGACGGGCAACCCCCTCCCTCAGAAAAGAGAGGTGCCTGCAAATAGGGCAGCATCGCTGCCTTCAGAATATCTCCTGGAACACTGCTGCCCCACAGCCATTGCACTGCACCATGTACATCTTGACTTCTTTTGTGTCCCCTATCCTGTTGCATTGTATGCTTATTGTCTTCTCCCTCTATGTTTTTACACCTACTTTCCTACTGCCTATGTACCCTTACAACTCTCGCCATTCCTGTTCTGGGACAGGAACTTCCTGTAGTCTTCAGTAGTCTCCTTCTTCCTTGTTGGATTCAGACCTCCAGCAGCCAGGGGGGAGAAAAATATATTTTTTAGGTTTCTTCAAGGTTGATGAAACTAATGTGTCTCAGTGATCCTTCCCTTCCTACTGCAAAACAGGAAGTTCCTGTTGCCAGTCAAATCCAGTGGCTATAAAAGTAGAACTGGCTTAGGGTGGGAAGGAGGGCAATTAATAAGAAAGCTGTAGTTCTAGTCAGCTGTTACTTGCTCTGAAAGCAAGATTCTCCTCTGTCAAAAACTAACTGCAGGAAGCTGTAATTGGAGACACCTGCTTTTGTACTCCTAAGTCACACCCCCAATTAGCTTCTCCTCTCTGCTCCTGACTCAGCAAATTAAGTTGATACAGTCCCCTTCCTCAAACAGAGAAACACACAGTGACTTTCTTCTTTTTTCTTTACTTAAATGAGACCCCCTGCTTCTAATAAAGTATCTATTTACTTAATCCAAACAGACACTGACTCCTACTGAGATAGAAGTGACAATGTAGCATGTAGGGACCTTTGTAGTTACATCCCTCATATCCAGAAAAAAATAACTCACATCCAGGCCACACTTATGTGAAACATTCACAAAAAATGAAAATACATCCAGGGTGGCAAAGAACCATTACCCAACCAAGAAGGCATTTGACTCCGTGCCACACTGGAGGCTACTGCACAAGTTGCAATGTCTGGGGCAGGGGCAGACAGCAATAAGGTGGGTGCAGAACTGGTTGCAAGGTAGAAAACAGAGGGTATTAGTAAATGGGGTACCCTCAGGGGAAGCTGGTGTCATTAGTGGGGTTCCCCAAGAGTAGGTATTGGGACTTCTATTTAATATATTCATAGGGGACATGGCAGCAGGCCTGGAAGGGTAGGTGTGTCTCTGCAGATGATGCCAAGGTCTGTGGTAGAGTGGACACACATGATTGGGTGGAGGTGATGCATAGGGACCTGAGCAAACTGGTGGAATGGTCCAAGGAGTGGCAACTGTCATTCAATATGATGGAGTATAAGGTCATGCACTTGGGCAAGAGGAATGGGAAAGCAGGGTACTGGATAGAGGGGAGGCAACTTGAGGTAGCCAAAGAGGAAAGGGTCCTTGGCATCATCATTTCACAGGACCTGAAAGCAGTGAAGCAATGCAAGAAGGTGGTGTCAAGGGCCAGCAGAATGCTGGGCTGCATAGGGTGGTGGGGTCACCAGTAGGAGGAGAGAGGTCACCAGTAGGAGCAGAGAGGTCATTATTCTCCTGTAAATACAAAATGCACTGTAAAATTTAACTGTCTAATTTTCTAGCTTGTCTACCTTGTCTTTGGAGAGTCAAAAGTCCACAAAATAAATAAATTTCTGCCAAAGTTTCCAAGTCCCAATTCTTCTTGTAGCCTAGTAGTCAGTGTGAGTCAGACAGTTTAGCTTCTCTGGTGCATCAGGAATGGTGTCTCATGAAAAAGTGTGCACCAAAATGCTGTGTTGAGGGTCTTATATATCCTGATTTCTGCAGTCTGTGGCCTTATCTTTTTGGGCCAGCAGGAGTCCCTCTTTCTCGTTCCCAAATTTTAAGTGAACCACACACAAAAAAGTATCCCTTCTGCCACTTGTAAATGGAGATGAATTCACAATAGACTTCCAGACTAGATATCCCCCAGATCCTGTTTCTCAAAGTAATTTGCTTTGAAGTGGAAAGGTTTATGACTATAGGAGATATTTTCTATCACCTGACAATTTATAAGACTTTTTCCCCTTTTGATCAGCTTACCAGGAAATCCCCACTTTGAAGTGTAATTTCAGGATCCTGTCAAGCAAGCATTTCCCAGACAAAGAGGAATGTTGGACATTTGCAATATACATTCTCTCTTCTAGGAAACCTTTTCAGTAAAACTGTACATTCTTCTGTCATACCTTACCTCCAGGCCTTTTTTGGAGAATTTAAACATAAAACATTTAGCAAAATATGACAGCAATATGTCTGAAATATAACCGCAGTGGCCAAATCACCACACTGAGCACCTACAGGGGTGTCTGTGTCTACTGGCATCAAATACAGTGTCCAGTCTAGAGAAGTTAGGGCAGCGCCCCAGGCAGAAAACAGATAAGTGCACTCAGATATCCAGTATCAAAAGCTTACTTTTATTTATTTATTTTTTATTTATTGAATTGTTTCACCAGGAAAGATACACTTAGCAACTTAATGCTCGTCTCATGGTACGTCCTGGGAGAAAGGGGAAAGGGATATACAGAGTAGAAGTTCAGGTAAAATACATACAGATGGTGTAATTATACATACAGTTATAAAACAGGAACATGGCACATGAGACAATATAGGCTGTTGTAGAGTTTCAGTGCAGGCAATTCTTAGGAGCAGCATACAAAATAGAAACAGTACAGGTAATGAGCAATAGAATACAAGGTTGACAATGTATAAAATACAGACAGTACACTAGTGCACTATGTAGCAGGGTGAATGCATAGGAACCAGTCATCCCAATGCAGCAGGGTGAACGCCTAGGAACCAGTCACCACTATTTAAGAGCTAGTCAATAAGCGGAAGTATAAGTGCAAGTAGGGTGGGGAGGTGAGAGAGAGGAGAGGGAAAGAAAAACAGAGAGGGAGACAGATATGGAAGGAGGGTCAGGAGCAGGTGCAAGAGGGTGTGAGGTAGTTGTGCAACGCAGTGGTAAGGGAGTGGAGGGAGGAGGAGTGATGGATTTGAGGATGGAGAGCATTCCACATTTTAGGCAGGTGGTAGGAGAAGGCTGTTTGGCCAGAGGAAGTGGTTCTGCAGGGGAGTGAGAGGGTGCGAATGTCAGCTTGGGATCTCAGAGAATAGAGGGAGAGGGTAGGGGTGCCAAGAGAGGAGGAGATATGAGGGGAGAGATCCAAGCCAGAATTCAGAGATGAATTTAGCACCATGAAGTGTGCGCTGGGAGTGTAGAGGAAGAAGGTTGAGAGAGCGGCAGAGGTCATAGTGATGGGTGTGGGGAGGCATCAAGAGCAAATGACAGAAGGAGTTAAAGAGAGAGTCCAATCTGGATAAGTGGGACTGTGGGGCAGCATCATAGACTATGTCGCACTAGTCAAAAATGGGCATGATCATCTTCTGTACCAGCTCATGCTTGGCGTGAGCGGGATGCAGCTGTGGTTTCTGTAAAGTGCCCCAAGCTTAGGCCTTATTTTTTTCAAAATGTCATTAATATGTACAGAGAGGTCAAGGTGTCTGTCCAGCCAGACGCTGAGATACCTGAAAGAGGAGGAGTCCTCAAGAGCAGTCCCATTGAGGGTGTGGAAGGAAGGGAGGTGTGTTATTCTAGCGGGTCTCTGCCTTGTGGCAAAGGACATGGAGACCATCTTCTTGGCATTTAGAAAGAGTTGATGAGAACTAAACCAGAGTTAGACTTTGGTGAAGTCGGACTGGAGCCTGGTAGTGACATCAGCAACAGTATTGCCAGAGGTAAACAATACTGTATCATCTGCGTACATGTGGATGCTGGATGCGGTGCAAACCAGGGGGAAGTCATTTAAAAAGATGGAGAACAGAATGGGGCCTAGCACAGAGCCTTGAGGGACTCCAGTGGTCATAGGCATGGAGGAAGACAAAGCATCAGCAATTTTTACTGACTGCGACATGCTGGACTGGTAAGCACTGAATCATCCTGTAGCAGATGGGGATAGACCAGCAGCTGAAAGGCTGTGAAGGAGGAGGGAGTGAGGAACAGTGTCAAAGGTTTTAGCCAGGTCTACAAAGATAGCTGAGGTAATGTGCTCTTTGTCAAAGCCTGAAGAGATGGTGTCAGTTAATTTTAGGATTGAAGTGGTGGTAGACTGGGATTTCCTGCAGCCATACTGGAAAGGGGTGAAAAAGCAGAGTTAGAGAGAAACAGAGAGAGTTGTTTGAGTGCTATGTGTTCCTGTAATTTAGCTAAGGTTGGCAGTAGGGAGATAGGTTGATAGTTACCAGGGGAGGAGGGGTCGCCACCCTTTGGGAGTTGGAGGACAACAGCATGTTTCCAGACAGAGGGCACAGTGGCAGTTACAAAAGAGAGGTTTAGTAGTAGGGAGAGTGGGAAGGCTATGGCAGGAGCAGAGATATGTAGGAGCCTGGGGTCAAGGTAATCAGGCGAGGAGCCTTTGGTAGGGTTTAGTGCCAGGAAAGCTTAAAGGGTAGAGGCAGGGGTGACAGGGGAGAAGGAGAACAGGGGGGAGGTGTAAGGGGTCTGGAGGAGGGATGGGGCAGAGGAGCATAGGGGTGAGGTTATGGAAGGAGGGGTGACATGGGGTGAGGGGAAAAGAAGTAGGGTGGGGGACAGTGTAAGGGGCACAAGGGGTTAGCAGGGCAGGGGATGTGCTAGGGAGGGTGCATAGCAGAGAAGAAGCAAAGGTGGTGAAGTGGGAGTTAAAGCAATCAGCAATATTGATAGGTTTTGAGAGAACAGAATGATTGTGCCTCAGGAAGGGAGGCGAAGGGGTGGAGGAAGACGAGAAGAGGGAGTGAACAACCTTCCAGAATTTAGAAGGGCTATTAGTATTAGTTTGGAAGTTGGATTTGAAATGCTGTGCTTTAGCAAGGCAGATTGCTTTGTTGCAGCCATTCCACAGTTCACGGTAGCATTGGTGATCTCCAGGGCAGTTGGAGACTTTGGCTATGCGCCATGCAAGGTCGTGAACACGTTGACAGGCCAGAAGCTCAGGAGAGACCCAGGGGAGGTGGCCGCCGTGGTCCCTGGTTTTGCGGGGCGGGGCACAGGAGTTCCAAACCTTCAGAAACTTACTTATGGTGCAAAAAACAACATGTCGGCAACCTCAAAGCTAGGTCACCTGCCCTGGCCCTTTATTTTTTTTTTGAACTACTTCAAGGGGCGTGCTTCACTAGCAGCCAGTAAAACAGTCACAACCAAATGATGTCATGAGCATGTCATGACTGACAGGAGTCATTCACATGGTTATTCCGTAAAACATTAGGCTGATAACAGTAATAGCAATTCCAAAACACATTCACGTATATAGTACATATTGAAAAAACAAAAAGTATCATCACATATAGCACCCTAATGTTTAAAAAACAAGTTAAAAAGATAGTGGCTCGATTATGTAAGTGGTGAGAATAGAGCTTAATACAGTTATACTTTACAATCTATATATATTGCACATGACTTTCACTAACTCATTCTTACAGCCACAATCATAATAATGGAATTCAGAAACATTAATTACAGAAACTGCAAAAAAGCTTTTAACAATGGATATCTGAGTGCAGTTGTCTGTTTCCTGCCTGGGAGTACTGTGCTGCCCTAACTTCTCTAGACTGCATACAATTGTTCTGAGGACTTTGTTTACCCTCTAGGGCTGTGACTTGGACCCTAGCACTGCAGTAGAGTTGGCTTAACAACCTGGGACTGTTTAGATGTAGTGTCAGTTTCCTGCATGACAACTGCCAGTGAATTGCACTGTTTCGTGCAGAATTCTACAGTATCAGACATCTGATCCTGTCAGGTGCCACTGTACAAAGTTAACCTTTGTTGAGGCCAGCTGGCTGGCAGAATAGCTCAATAGACCAGGCAGCTAACTTCAGAGCCATCTTCAGCTAGATCCTGTGGTCTGATTCCTAGCACAGACTCAATAAGTCAAGCTAACGTCTGAAACCTCTGGTGGGGTGTAACCAGAAATTTCCATTTTGTACACAATCTCCAACAGTTACACCCCCCCATTAAAAAATGTAAACATCCTTTCCAAATGGCACCCCCTTCCAAACAAGTCAGATTGTTGTCCAATGGTTCCTCTAACCTCTAAAGAGGTTATACATGTATCTGTCTCCTAAACAACAGAAGTTTAAACAGATACTCCTCAGTGGCCTACACTAACCCAAATACTACAGATCAGAATGAAAATTTTAACAGAAAGGCATGTGGTTTGTGACAGGCACTCAACAAAACTGTACACAAATGTGTACAGTGAGTATGCCTGTCTACACCCATGGACTGGGAGACCATAGTTTGATTATGAGTGCTGTGATGACAGCTAGTTTCAGAGCCTCCTGCAGTGAGAGGCTGTGGTCTAATTCCTATCACTGACTCAGCAAGCCAGGCCAGCTCCGAAACCTGTTGTAGTAAGAGATCACAGTTTGATTATAATTCAAGTGCTATGACTCAAGAAGCCAGGCAGACAGTGACAGAGCCTGCAATGAGAGAGTTTTTCTCTGTAGGCAGGAAACATACCTGACTGTTTTTGCCTCTTTCTTTCTCTCTGTAGGAGCCATTTCTACTACGGGTGAGTGCATTTTTCTGTAGGTACCAGACATACCCAAGTGCCAAGCAGGGGCTGAGGAGGTTGGCTGAGTGCCTAAAAGTGTTGAAGAGGCATGATGTTGTGGAAGCTATGCACTGCGAGGACTCTCTCCTCAAGGACTTAGGTAAGAGCAGAACAGTGGTCAGAAGCTGAAAAGCATTGTATATTAGAAATCAACAGTGCTAATTTGACAAATCAAAGCCAAGATTTGGCTACGCTTGACCTTCTGTAGCCAAGACTGGCCCTCACACACAGAGTTTGAAAAAACAGACTATTCCACTTGAAAGCAGTTTTTTTTTTTATTTTAAAAAGGTTGTTGTCTCTTTTCCTGGTTATGCTCCTACACCCATGGCCCTGTCCCCTCTGAACAATTTCAACCAGCCATTGTGCAGGCTGCATGAGTCAATGAGTGTGGAGCCTGAAAGTATGGCACAGCTGTCATGTTGTTTCAGGCAAGAGCATATCCTTTGGTGATTCCCCCCGGTCCTCAGGGTTGCTGCTCTCTCAGTTGTCATGACACTCGTGCACATGAAGTGCATGAATGCACTTCAGTGTTGGTGGTGTCCTCCTCTCTCATCTTCTAAGGCTCCATCTGCATCTCCCCTGTGGTCACCCAGAGGACAGTAATGCAGTGGAACATCTTGCCTTCCCTCCTCAGAGAAAGGGAGCATCCTTTTCCTCCCCTTGGCTGGCCCCATAATGTGGACTTATTCTCGAACCTTGGTCACTGGCATCTCAAGCGGCAGTGCTACTGCTACTCCATTGGGTTGGCCAAAGGGATGCTTTCCATTGTACTTTTTATGAATTATAAATTAAGTGTAGTTGGATGACGCAATATATTTATTTGTTACACACAAGACCCTTTAGGCTGAGCCTACTGTATATTCAAAGGGTCTAGAGTCAAGGTACAAAAGTGTTACAAGGAGTGACAACAAATATACAATAAACAATTAAAGTATACACTGTACAGTATGAATTTCAGATAGACAAATTGAGTGCATAATTTGAAATTAAGCAAGAGGTATGTGAAACAGAGCAGGCGTAACCTAAATGATGAGGACAGCAGTTGAACAGGCAAACAAGCAGAGTGAGGAGCAGAGCTTAGTGACTCAGAAATCCGACTGGGCAGGGAGGAGAGGGCTAAGTAGTCAACTATTGCAAGCACATGGGTTAGGGGGAGCGAGCAAGGAAAGTAGAAGGGTCCTAAAGATAGGAAGGGAGTCAGTGACTTTAAGGGTTGGGGCAAGGGAGTTCCATAATTTTGAAAATCTAAAGGAGAAGCAGGCTTGACCCAGGGTGTTTTTTTTTTCCCCAATTGTTTAACCAGGTGAGACACACTAAGCTGAAAGCTTGTTTACAGGTGTGACTTGGGAGCACAGGGAAGTTAAGTGACTTGCTCAGGGTCACACAGTATGCAAGTGGGGGCTGTGGGACTCAAACCCAGGTCTCTAGATTTGCAGCTCAGAGCCTTAAACCACTGCACTATAGTGCCTCATGGAAAGACCTACGAGGAAAGACCAGGGAGTGTTGTTCAAGACCCCGGGTAGGATATGTGGGGGCAAAAGGGGTCATCATAGCCTGGACTGCTGAGGATGGCAGTCCCAGTAGGGCTTTTTGCCAGTCACAAGGGTGTTGTTTTGCAAATGGGAGTCAAGGTTTAGCCAGCCTAACCTGTTGTGTAACGTGGGTGTATAGGAATCAGACCTAGCACTGAGCGCATATCGGCACGCTCTGTTTAGCAAGCATCTAACTCTATCTAGGACTAAATCACATGCAGCACCGTAGACCACAAGACCATAATCAACGAGGCTGAGGACACAGCTCCGCACCAGCAGTTTCTTAACTTCAGGGAGGAAAGCACCCGTTGCCTATATAGCAGGCCAAGTCTGAAGTTGGCAGCCTTTATTAGAGTGTCCACGTGTGTTGCATAAGTTAAGCCAGAATCAAGAGTTAGTCCTAAGTATTTGAAGGAGCAAACCTGCTCAATAGGGGTCCAGAGGTGGTCATAATGTCCAGCAAGAGCTGGGAAGGGACTTTACTCTGAGTGTAAAAGATCATTGTTTTGGTCTTTTTGGAGATTAGGAGTAGCAGATTGGTTGCAAACCAGTCATGGATTACTGTAAAATCAGTTTGGAGGTCATGTTGAAGTTCAGCTAGGCTACAGTTCATCAAGGTGATAACTGCATCATCTGCGTAAAGGAGTTTGGTTGAGTTACAGGCAGCAGGGAGGTTGTTGATGAATAGGCTAAATGGAAGGGGCCAAGGATTGATCCTTGGGGAACCCCCAAAGTAACTGACCAATAGTCTGATAGTGAGTCTCTACATCTGACAGCTTGTAATCTGCCTGTTAGATAGCATGATATCCATTGAGTGGCATCCTCCAAGAGTCCAATCTTAGCTAATTTGTGGCATAACAGGGCATGGTTGACAAGGTATACCTTGGTCAGGTCGATAAAGATAGAGCCACCAAGATTCCCCCTGTCCAAGGCACAGTGAAGATACTCAGTGTATTCAACCAGGGTTGTTACAGCACTATATTTTTATGGATACTTAGGATGCCTCTTACTGGTACATGAGTGTCATTTCTTACAGCCTTTCATTTTGTGGCTCTCTCAACACAGAGTACAAATGTGTACCACTTCAAGGGAATGTTTCTTTGCAGGAACAGTGTACTGTTAATGGCGATAGGTACCCTTAAAAATATACATATACTCAAAGAGGATGTGTTGCCTTGAGAGGAAGGCAGATCACTGAAAGGAGATTGTATACCCTTAAATGGATTTTCTGATAAAAATACAGCAGAGGTTACTGTACTGGCCAGTGAAGGGGAAAATGAAGTGTGAAAGGGTTAAGGATAAAAGTAAGGGGTAATTATCTGATTGCTTGGCGAGGATGCAACAGGACTGTTTCGCAGCAGAATATCAGTCACTGGAGATGAATATAAACCCACCTGTCTCACTTTCCTCATGCCATCACTCTTGAGACAAAGTAACAGGCAGACCCTAGAGCCCCTTCAACTAAGGCTGCTGGTGTATGGTACTCTCAGCTGAGAGCTGATGCCATATGCTAACCATTTTTTGGCACTGGGCAGTAACTCATGTGGTAGGAATGGTCCCATGGGTACCCTCCGTGTCAAACAGTCAGCACAATCTTATTTATGGAGCCCTTACTCCCTTTTCCTCCATTCACTTCCCTCAGTATCAGTTGTATCAAAACAGAAATAAATCACTCTGATATGTGATGGTTGTTGTCATGTTTACTAAAACTTTTAAAGTTGCACACTTGGGAACATGGACTGTGAAACACTCTCTTGGTCAGCATTGCTAAGACAGGCTAGATCCTGACCCCGGATACAAGTGAAAACCTCAGAGTCTCTGATGGAAAGGCTGTAGCTTTTCACATCTGTACCTTGGTGCTCATGTTTCCTATTTCTCCTTACTATTCACCAATGGGTGAGGTTACAGCTCGAGTAAGTGACTAACTCAGATTTATGTATTTACCTGACCACCTTGATATAAGCTTTGGGTTTCCACTCATTTTATACATACTACTTGACATTTTGGCATTAGTTCAGCTGGGGTGCAGGGAGTAGTACCATTGTAGGGACTTCCAGTATGGTCACCTCAGCTCTGAGCATCTTTCGTTAATCAGATCTTTACTCTCACTGGTCTGTGTGCTGGGAATCAGCTTGACTGCGTGTACTTCAGCCTGCCCTCTGACAGTGGTTGGCAGTCTCCCTGGGATCTCTCCCAGAGGCAGCAGCTCAACACCAGAGTTCTCACAATCTTCAGCATAGCTGGCAGCTTCTCTTAGGCACAGAACTGAAATCCCCCCCTCAGGTTAATACTTGCTTCGGTGAGATCCTTGGTGTACCGTAAGGTTGCTAGGGACTTTCCTTAAGGGGCAGCCCCTTGGGATATTCAATCTTTTCCAGTGATCCCTTACACTGCCACTGGGATTTAATGGTGACCTACACTAAATGGCCTTAAGACTTTAAATCCCAGAGTTTTCACCAATACCCTAGTGTCTGTCCACGGAGGCCATCAGGTGACCAGTTAATGAGTTCTGCTGTACACACACACACACACACACACACACACACACATATTAGTGAGGGGGCCCCTGCCACCTCAGGCTGCCTGGAAAGAGACCTGAGGTGGGGTACCCTGAAGGCACACCTGTACCTTTCATATTACTCTGCCATCTTCTTTATATCCTTGCCAGCACCCAGCAACTGACACTCTACCTCCAGCCACTAGCTGTCAGATGCTCTACCAATCAATAGGATCTGTGGTCTGGCATTCTAGTAAGCAAGCCCTCTCCCCTTGCTGGCAGATAGGGTTAAGGTTTTAAAATCCTGATGTGCAGCCCAATTTACACTGACCAAGCTTTTACACACTGATGTGGCTCACACCGGTGTCAGTCTGCACCTGGTCATTTATGAAACCAGTAGTGTACACCTGTACCCCCTAGGCAGCGCTATCCCTAAGGTTACTACCCCTGCACATATTCTTAGCCACAGGTCGAGGGGCCTGGGTTCAGTATTAAGGTGCCTCCACTCAGTGTAACAGTAGGGGGAATGTCTATCTGACCTGTTATAGCCCTCTGGGAAGCTACAACCACCCACCAACCCTCCTAGTGGCTTTGTACCAGTAACAGCAGTTAACACACAGTCAGCAAATAACATTAACAATATGCTCACACTCTTCACACTTACCACCAGGGTCTGGCCTTCAGCAAATGCCCTGGAACCCCCTGCAAAAATAAGGTTAGCAGTATCTGCACAATATACAGTAGCCAGAGTGCAGCTTGGTTGACTCTAATATCCCACTCAGACACATTTTGAATTTGGACCACCACTCACTGGGCATAGGCATGAGCACGGGCAGGCAGGAGGATCTGGTTAGTGACATCTTTTTTCATTTGCACTTTGCCACTAATAGTACACTGAGCACTGGATGGCAATACAAGAGGTGCTGGGTCTTTTTTCCATACAACTCCCACAGTCTCATCCTTGTCAACCTCCTTAGCCTGCGTCTTTTGGTCATATGCTGTCTGCACCATGGCAGAGATGTGTAAGGCTCATAGAGCCCTCCTTGCTTGCTTCTTCTGGCACAGCTGGGCTAATCTGCCAAACATGTGGGCATTAGTGCTGATTAAGAAAGGAATGCCATCATAAATTCTGCTTGATGGGCATACCAAAGCTGATGTCTCTACCGATTCATCCATGCCAGCAACAGTAGTAGGGAAAGATAGCCACAGTCATACATAACCAAGGTACAGGTAAGATTTGCCACTTAAACCCCATACAATGAAGTCCTTTGAGGGGTTGAAGTGGGAGATCAGACAGCTGCTGGTTGTACCAATCTTTAAACACAATAGTAACCTGAGATCTGCTATCCAATATGGCTCAGGTCAGAATGCCATTAATGTGTACCATAGTCTCTATAGAAGAACCCACCATCTCTGACCAGTTTGGAGGAGCAGGTTTAGCAGTTTTTTTCACTGCGGTCTTGGATGAAAAGGATTTTCTTGATGGCCCATGCTGCGGCTTTATGTTGCTTTGCTGGGCCTGGTTGAGCAGTTTGGCAGTGACTCGCCATATGTATTCAGGAGCATTGCAAGATCATTTAGTGCGCTCATCTTCTCCACACTGATAACAAAACACTTTAGTTCTGGGTTCAGCAGGGTGGGTCGAGTCCTTGCAGGGCTTATAGTGGTCAGGGGATGGGAGCCTATACTTTTCCTTTGGCTTAGGTTCAGGCTCCGCTCCCCCATAGCTCCTCCAGGGGGCAGATGGTTGTGCAGCATAAATAAAATCTCGCACCATAGCTTGCAACTCCCTCATCTCCTCTTCTGTGCTTCTGTCAGATCGGGATTCAGCAGCATGGGCATTGGCCCCCTTACTGGCAGGTTGAGTCTCACAAGTGGCCTCGGTATTGGAGAGGCAGGGGCCATGAGTTTTAGCCAGGTCTGCCACAGCTTTGCTGCTGGTCTTCAGGAGGTCTTTGAGTTCCTTCAACAGTTGCGACTCTAAGGTGAACTCTTTCTCATTGGGTCTGTCCAAGATAGGGACAGTTCATGCAATACCAGCATATAGGTCTCAATTATCATCTTCATTCTCAGCTTCACTATTTTCCTTCATTAGCCAACAGTATTCAGCGGGGTTATCTCTGTGGTCCTAAAGTTTTAGCTTCAACATAAGTACACTTGAATAGCAAGCAGACTTAATGACGTGTTCTAACCTCACTCGATTTAGCTCACTAGCCGGTATGCCCCCCTTCCGGTGCTCCCTTTGCAAGGCCCGAGTCACAAAAGCAGACAATCGCCCATTCTTCCACTGCTTGGCGGACTTAAACTTCCACATGAAATCCTATCCTGATTGACTTCCAGTGATGTCAGCGGTCAAATGGCGGCTTAGTTTGGCGCTCCAAATCACCCTAAAGACAGTCTGTAAACATCCATTGTCTACAACCATGCAATCCCCAGCAAAGGCAACTTGTTCAAAAGTGCTTCTCACAAAGAACTCACAGACCCCTGTACAGAAGCTGTATAACATGTTACAGCAGGAAAAACGAGGTCCATTCTCAGAGGCCATGGGAGAACAGCCTGGATCAGAAATGTCAGGTCCAGAGGAAGATGAATGTTCCCGGCTCATGGCATCAAATCCTGCAAACAGCCAAGACTGTCAAAAAAAATCGACAGCACCCTTGAAGAGCAAAGGGAGGACATTAATAAAATCGAGCACCGGACAGACCAAATAGAAATAGGCCTGATGAACCTCACGGTGTAGGCTGATCGCCATGACTGACTGATGCTATATCTACTGGCAAGAGAGAGAGAATTAACAAATAAATTGGATGACTTAGAAGGCAGGAGCCACCGCCAAAACATAAGGGTTTACAGTGTTCTGGAGGGCTCGGAGGACGGGGCTAAGGACCTGATTACTTTTCTGCAGAGGGTTCTTCATGAAGCCCTGAACCTCCCACCAGACTATGACCTAGCAATGGACAGGGTGCATTGTTCATTGGTACGGAGGCCTATGAATGCTGGGGCTCGCCCTCAATCTTTTATGGCAAAGCTTACTTCCTATAATACCAAAGAAGATATATTGAGGTGAGCCTGGCAGAGAACAGTGATAACATAAGGAGACCTCTGAATCCAGATCGGTAATGACTACACAATGCAAGTGCAAGATAGCAGAAAGGTCCTGTGGCCTATCATGAAGCAATTAAGGGCCAAAAACTTAAAAACTCAAATCCTGTACCCAGTGCGACTGAGAATTGAAATGAAGGACGGAACAAAAATCTTTGAGGACCTAGTGGCAGCATCACAATACCTGGAAAGCATTGGAATCCTTATTCCTCATCTGGTCAAAGAGAGGTTAGAGAAGGAGCTGATTTGTGCAGCCTGGTCGATGGCTAGAAGAACCCCAGCATCTGGTCAGGCCACAGAGATTGCTGTATCGACTCTACAAGCAGATGTTTGCACTATGCTCTGATAGTATAGCTCTACAGTACAGATCGACTCAATTATGGTGAAGGAGAGAAGGGGAAGAATGAACAACTTGCCTGTAGCCGGGGCCAGCATGACAGAATCGACGACTTGAACATCAGACAAACCTGAGGAGGTAACAGTTTTGAAGGAACCCCCCCCTCCCCAAAGATCTCCAGACTCACCAGTGACTATCTGCAGGTACTGTACTAAGTGGGATTAAATCCAGGTGATGAGTAAAGGGAAAGGTGCGGGGGGCTGAAAAGAGTCGTTTCAGCTTGAAGAGGGGGTTAACTTGCTCAACACGCCACATCTCTCCCGCCTTACAAAAGAAAGACCCAGATTGCATACAGCTGACTCTCGGCACAAATCCCAGGAACAAGCCCGAATCTTAAATTAGGAGTGGACTCTAGGGATGTGTATACCCCATACAATACAAATGTGCCTTGCAGAAAGTTAGGGGACTGTATAGGTGACTGGGTAATGGGACGGCCAGTTCAACGGCCTCATGTTGTTGTTTTTGGGTCTCACTAAAGTGCGAGAGGGCTGGGTGAAAGAGAAGAGAAAGATTAAACCTGTACAGAATACCCCAGTGTTAAAAGAGGGATACATTTTCACCAGAGCTGATATAATGGATGAACAATTCCAGAGGGGAGTAGGTTTCAGTTGGAACAAGACTTAAGTGTGATTTTTACCAATTACTCCCCCTCACTTTAACTTGTACATAAAGGGTGAACTGGAGCAGAGTAACAACTAACTAGTGCCTAATGATTTGGCTACTATTATTACCGCTGACATGGGTTAATTTCCATGGGGAAGGGGTGAGACCCAGGACGCTCCCAGCAAAATGGCTTCACCCCATACCACACTTGGGGCCAAGAATCCATGAGAGGACCACACCCGGCAAGGAGTTAATACCCCCTGCTGGCCAAGGAAGTCAGACCTCAATAGGTTAAGAATTTCCCCAACAAAACTACAACAACTTGCAAAAAAAGTGGACCCATCTAACCAAACCAAGACAAGGCACTAAGCCACATAGTGATTTGGTACAGGTCCCTCCAGGTTTCCTTCAGGATGGGAACTGGAAACTTGTACCTCATGTACCCAAACTGTCAATTACAGTTAAAACTTCCAAAGAAATTAACTGCTAGAGACCAGTTATATAAGGTTTTAAAGGTTATACTACCATCTCGTGGAGAAAGTGGGAACTATTCTATTAAATTACAGTTATGGAAGTTTATGTTGAATGGATGATTGCATTTTGTAATGTCTCAGAAGCAAGAAAGGCATAACATTATCAATGTCTGATTTAATTTCTCATGGTACTAAAACAGGCAAACTAGAAATACTTGGGAAAAGCAGTACAAGTTGCAGAAAGCTCGAAAGAGTGGAAATGTTTATTGATAGGGGATGGAGGAGGACTGGGAGACCCCCAACAGGATAATGGACCCACTTAGGTTTTAAAAATGGCCACAATTAAAACTAAAGTCTTATCTTATAATATTAATGGTATCAATCACCCCATGAAAAGAAAGCAAATCCAGAAATTCATATGGACCCAGAAATTTTAAATTAATTTTTTACAAGAGATGCACTTATCCCCCAAGGAAGCCCTAAAGCTTAAAACTAAGGGTTTCCTGGTCCTCTACCATGCCTCGCTAGAAAAGGTAGAAAGAGAGGGCTTGTTACAATACTGTCTGAAAGTCTTCTGTTTAAAGAGGTGGAAGTGGTTGCTGATGCCGGGGCCCACTATTTAGTAGTTGTGGGGAAGGTACAGGAGATGTGGGTAATGCTAGTTAATGTGTATGCCCCCCCGGGGTCGCCAATTACCTTTTACTTGGACCTCTTACAGCTTGTGGCACAGAAAGCAAAGGGGGTAGTAATAGCTGGAGGAGACTGGAACTTAGTTTTAAACAGAAGATGGGACTCAACCATTGGTATCCCCACCTTAGAGAGAAGGATCGCAACATAGTTCTCTAGACTGCTGAAGGACTGTGGTCTGGTAGATGTCTGGAGAGAGAAATACCCCACTGCGAAAGATTACACCTACTTTTCACCTAGCCATAAGATCTACTCCAGGCTAGACATGTTTTTTTCTTGCGTACAATAAAGATATTTCCCTATGCCAAGCAATGTGGGTGGGCATGGCCACATTATCAGACCATCAGTCTATCTTTCTCGAGGTAGACCTGCAGCTCCCCAAAAAAACCTATGCACTGGAGATTAAATATAAGTCTACTGAGACATGAGGAAATTAAAAAGGAGATACGAAAAGTAATCACACAAACAGTAGAAGACAATGATAAGTGGGGCACTACACCTCAAATCCTATGGGATACAATCAAGATTATGGTTAGAGAAAAGCTGATTTCCTGAGCCTCCTACAGGAAAAAAGAAAGGCTCAAACAAATGCAGAGCCTCACTGCACAATTGAGATCTCTGGAAATACAACAGAAACAACAATGGAATAGAGAAAGGGACACTGAAGTTAAAGTAACAAAACGTAAACTCCAAAAGTTAAACAATCTAGAAACGGAGAGGGCATTATACTATTTAAAGCAGACATATTATGAAGGGAAGGGGGACCGCCAAGGCAGCAAAACAACTAGCTTACCGCTTATGCCAGAGGGCAGCTAAGGCTACCATCACTGGAATGAGAGACCCAATTTAATTTGTGTCGTATTATAAAAACCTACAGTATATAGGGCTGAATGGGTGACACTGGTAGACAACACAACAAAATTCTTGAGAGACCTAGGGTTGCCCAGACCAAGCGAATCCCAAGCACAGACCCTGATGGCCCCAATATCATTGGCTGAAATTGTTGCCACAATTAAAACTCTTAAACCAGGTAAATGCCCCAGCCCTGATGGCTACAGTAGTGCGTTTTATAAAACTTTTACCCCAGAGATTGCAACAATGTTAAGGGAAGTTTATAACTTGATATGGCTAGAAGGTGAATCTGTTCCCCCGTCATGGAACTAAACCACCATCACAGTAATACTGAACGAGAGAAAAGACCTAAAGAATGCAGTTCCTACAGACCCATCTCCCTACTAAACGTACACTATAAAATGTTCACGGCCATTCTGGCAACCAGAGTAAACCCACTCCTAACTCAATTAATACAACCAGACCAGACAGGATTTATTGAAGGAAGACAGGCCCAAGAAGGGATCAGGCGAACCATTAATATCATAGATCTGGTAAACAAACACTACACCCCACATGCCTTATTGGCCTAGATGCCGAAAAGGCATTCGAGAAAGTCGACTAGCACTTCTTGTTTGCAGTCCTGGAGAGGCTGGCCTTCCCTAGGCCTTTCCTTGCAGCAATTAAATCCCTCTATGCTGCCCCCCAGGCCTGTGTCAGAGTCAACGGGGGTATATCACAGAGGTTTACACGTGGGAGAGGCACCAGGCAGGGTTGTCCAATGTTCTCACTACTGTTTTTCATCTATATCGACCCCCTTGCACAGGCAATCAGGGAAGATCTAGCCGTAAAGGGTTTCTTAGTGGGAGAAACTGAGCAGAAAATCATACTATATGCAGATGACATGCTACTTTATATAACAATTCCAGAAGACTCAATACCAAGAGTCTGGGAACTCCTAAATAAATTTGGCAGACTTCCGGGTTATGCCCTAAATAAAAACAAAATGGAGAGCCTTAAATTCTTCTATACCCCTTCCTCCAAAATAAATCGGCTCCTCCCTCTGAGATGGAATACATCTAAAATTAAATATCTTGGAGCCCACATCCCCGAGACCTTGAGCCAACTGTTTGCAACTAACTTTGACCCCCTCTTCTCACAAATTAAGCAAGACATCAAAAAATGGGAACTTTTAATGTGCCCTTATAGTCACAAATTGAAACAATATCCATGAATGTTCTACCCAGGTTCTTATACCTCTTTCAGAGCCTCCCTACAAAGATATCCCCAGAACAATTTAAGAACTGGCAAAAAACAATTATTAAGTTTATCTGGGCCAACAAAAACAAAAATCAAAACTCAGGTATTACAATCTAATAAGAAAGCTGGGGGAAGGGCAGTACCCAACTTAGAAGATTACTATTTAGCCTCCCACCTACGGTGTGCCCTTCTTTGGTTGACACCTGACTACCAGGCACTCTGGAAAAACATAGAAATGGAAGTCATGGAGGCTACCCTCTGGAAGTGAGACCATTCACTCCAAAACTGCTGATTAAGGACACAGGCCCCTCATTATACTCAGTCAGAAATACCCTAGCTGCAGTACACAGACATTGGGTAAAGCACAAATGTCTCGGGGAGCTGTGGCCCCTCAGAAGGTTTGCATGGGATGAAGACTTTGAGCCTGCAAGACAAGATCTTACCTTCAGAAGATGGAATAGGTTGAGCCTGAACTCTTTGGGACAATTACTGAATGGAAGCATAATCAGGGGAGTTTGCAGATATTAAAATGCAGTTCCAACTAAGGAACTCAGATCACTACAGATATCTTCAACTTCCGACCCACATCCAGAACCTACAAAAGAATATGGTACTATAGTAGTGTAATCAGGGTTGCAGGTAATCGTGGGTGAAATCATGAGTTCACAACTACGCAAAGGCCAGATCTCTGCCCTATATGGGGCCCTCCGAGACAAAGGAAAGAAAAATTCTGCCACCCCTTAAGAGTAGATGGGAGAGGGAACTAGGGGAGCAACTAATGGAGAGAGAGAGAGAGAATGGGAAACTATGTTTACCCAAGCCCACAAAACCACATGTTCTCAGAGATGGAAAGAGTTTGAGTGGAAAATAAGATCATGCTATTTCATCACTCCAGTAGTGAAACACAAATGGGGATAATGGGCACAGCCCAGCCTGTTGGAGAGACTGCGGAAGGAAAAGACAGGCCACCTGCATATTTTGGGATTCTGCCCAAAACTAACCCAGTGCTGGTGAGACATGGGGAGGGCCTTAGAAAGTATATTATCTATAGAAGAGACCCTTACTGCTAAGAAAAAATTACTCACCATAGTAATGTCGTTTCTTCTACTGGAGTCTTGCTGTATTCTGACTATATGCAGTTAGTCCCAGCACTTAAACTGCTCCGGAGAGTAAAGGGTTAACTCTATACAAAGGCATAGAATGTTGAGCTCAAGCTTGGTTTTCAAACCTCTGTCTGTGGTACTCTGAAGTGTAACCGTCAGATTCTTATGAGCACTAAACTAACTAACTCAAAGGCAGAAATTGTTTCTAAAATTTTGTGCCACATGGCAAAACAAGGTTTTTAGGGTCAAAAGACTCAAGTCAAGAACCCACAAAAAGAACACAGAAGGTAATGAATCACCCAAACACTTTAATAATAAAAAACTAGAAGAAAAACCCTAAAAGTTGGAGGCATGTCCAGTAAACCTCTGGGGTATAGCACTGTGCCTACACCACCACATCCCAAAACTACTAGATTCCAGGAGGGGAGGCAGGGAGGGAGGTCAGAATACAGCAAGACTCCATTAGAAGGAACAACATAAGTATGGTGAGTAATTTGTTTTCTTCAAACAACATGAAGTCTTGCTGTATTCTCACTATATGCAGACTACCACGCAGTACCCCCTTTGGAGGAGGGAGTCACAGAACCTATTTTGGGAACAAGATCTGCAGCACAGCCATGCCAAACCTAGCATCAGTTCATGACTGAATGTCCAGATTTCCAGGTGGCTGCTTTGCAGATGTCCACTAAAGGTATACATCTAGCTACTGCGACTGAAGCAGCTGTACCTCTGGTAGAATGAGCCCTCAGGCCTGAGGGAGGCTCTTTCCCAAGCTTTGAATAGCAGAATTGAATACAGGAGACAATCCATCTGGCAATTGTTCTCTTGGCAGCAGGTTTGCTCTTTCCCACTTCTCCATAAGTGAGAAACAACTGAGAACAGTCATTCCTATGGGCCTTAGTATTCTCAATATAGTAACTAAGAGCCCTCTTTACATCAAGACTGTGCAACCTTCTCTCCCCAGAGGAGGAATGGTCAATGAAAAACACAAGCAATGACATAGACTGGTTCAAATGAAAGTCTGACACCACCTTGGGAAGAAACTTTCTACTGGTTCGAAGGACCACCTTATCCCTGTGAAATGAAATGAAATTAGGTTCCACTGATAATGCCTGTAATTCAGATTCTCCTGGCAGAAGTAATGGCTACCAGGAACACAGTTTTCCAAGTCAAATATTTCAACTCAGCTGAGGATAAGGGCTCAAAAGGGGGCTGCATAAGCAGTGCTATACATATAGTCAGATCCCAAGAAGGGGTAGGCTCCTGAAGGGGGGATTAACATGTACTAAACCCTTGAAAAATGTCTTGAAAACTGGATGAGAAGCTAGGGAAGATCCCTTACCAGCAGAAATAGTCCAAAACAGAGGCAATATCAGCCAACTCTGGCTTGATATGCTTTTGGGAACACCAAAACCCAAATCATTTCCATTTGGAGTTGTAAATCTTCCTAGTAGCAGGTTTCCTACTAACCTTTAAAATATCCAAAACTGATTGGGACAGGTGCAAGTTTGCATATTCTAGCTCTTCAAGAGCCAAGCTTTGAGTCTAAAGGTTGGGATACAGAATCCTCCCCTGGGAGGAAGTGAAGAGATTGTACTGTCTGGAAGGACACAAAGGCATTGTTAATGCCAGAGACAACAGCAGAGGATACCAAGGCTGTCTGGCCTAGTCTGGAGCCACCAGAAGCACTTTGCAAGGTTGAGACCTGATCTTGATCAGGACCCTGAATATCACAGGAAAGGGAGGAAATGCATACAGAAACCTGCTTGTCCAATTCAGTAAAAGTGAATCCTGAGGGACAGGACCCAGAAGAGGTGGTCTGCAGCAGTAAAGATGAAGTTGATGATTGTCCGAGGCTGCAAAGAGATCTATCTCTGGAGTGCCCCATCTCTTGAAAATGACTTGAAGAACTAGAGGGTTCAGGGTCCATTAGTGGTGGCCCTGGGAAATCCTGCTGAGAGCATCTGCTAGGATGTTGTCCTTCCCTGGGAGATGCAGGTCATTTAACCGTAAACTTTTAATAGCATTTTCAACCATTTAGAACAATTCCTCAGTTGTAAAATTACATTGTTGAATAGTGAGCTGACAACGTACATACCAAATATAAAACTTGAAGTAGACCAGAAATAACCACATTGTAACCCTATCATGTTTAGTCCATAAGTATGGCAAAATCCCTACACATAATATTTTCAAGGAGAGATGAAAAAATGGGGATGTAGGCCATTTAAATGTCACCGTTCACCAAAATTCCAAAATAAATGGACATTCCAAAAGCAAATGTTCCATAGTTTCAATTGTGGCAGAACAGGTTTCTCTTGGACAGTACCAGTCAGAAAGCTGTTTATGTTTTAAATTACCTCTAACATTAAGTTTACCATCTAGAGATAACCATAATACATCCCACATATGACGAGGGGCACGCGGGGAGGTCAGCATATTACCAGTTAACAGTTGTTGTTGAGGAGGGTATATATCAAGGGGAGCCACATCTTGAAAATATTTTTGAATTATAAAATTATATAATTCCTTTCTACTAAACTGAGCAAAGGATCCCTTTGAAATAGCCCATCATTTAATTTTCCCAAAACACACTTTCATGGAGGGAGGAAGATGAACTATAGGCTTTTGTCTAGGGATCCGAGTATGCTCTGGCCAAGTAGAAACCATATCTCCCACAGAATCTAGAAGCCACGGTGTCCATCTTTTGATTACACGAGCAATTACCGGCCGCTGATTTGTATAAAGGAACGTTGTAAAAAAGAAAACAATAGGCTGGATCATTTTCAAGCCGCCATGGTGCCGATCTCGAAACAATAAACTACGTTTTATAGGGTTCAGTCTACTACCCCAGATACATGAGAAAAAACAGCTATACATCTGTGTTTCTAAAGTCAAGGGAAGACTAAAAACTGAACTTAAATACAAAAAAAGGGGTAACAGGAAAGTTTTAATCATAGAAACCCTCTTCAATTTAGATAACCTCCATGTATTCCAAATATTCACTTTAGATTGAGCTTCTTGTAATTTAAACTTCCAATTCAGATATTCCAAATCACCCGTCCCAAATAGGAGGCCTAGAATTGTACACGTGTCCTTTATAACTGGTATGCCTATAACAGTCGCAACTTGAACATCTGCAACCCTAAGAGGTATACAATTACATTTATTATAATTTATTTTAGCTCCTGTGTACAAGAAAAATTCCTGTAGAACCTTCTCTAAGCAATATGCAGAAGGCAAGTCACCTACGATAAAACATATATCATCTGCATATGCTATACATTTTATCTCTGGATCACTACTCGAAAAGGAAACACCCTGTATATCGGAAGAATTATGTATGGTTCTAATCAAAGGATCTAACGTAAATAAATACAAGAGCACACTCAAGGGGCAGCCCTGATGGACACCCCTTTGCACAGCAAACTTCCTTCCTGACCAACCATTACAATATGCCTGTGCTGTAGCATGAGCATAGCAAGTTAGTAATCATGTAATGAAAGTGTGTGGTATTCCATATGATTCTAAACAATCCCATAAATAATTATGCCTCACATGGTCCAAGCTAAATAGAAAGCCTGTAATTTCCCCCAAGGCTCTTTTCTGCATAATTTCACGTAAAAGAATTAAGCTATCAGTTATTTTCCTGTCAGGAATAGAACATGTTTGTGAGGGATGTAGGAGAAAATCCGCATGTAATAATAACCGATTATTCAAAATTTTAGCCAAAATTTTGAAATCACTATTGAGTAATGTTATAGGTCTCCAATGCAGCAGTTCTTCCCTATCCCCTTTCTTATAAAAAAATCACCAAGCCTTCATTCATACTATCAGGTAAGACACCCGAGATCAAATGTCGTTCAAAACCTCAGTGAATTCTTATAATAGAATGGAAAAAAATATTTGATGTAATTCATACGGAATCCCATCCGTGCCAGGGGCTGTTCGTGTCTTGGTTCGAGAAAAAAACACAGACACTTCTAAAAGTGTAATGTCAGCTACCAACATATGTTTACTTTGGGCAGATAACTGGGGTAGGGCACACTGAGATAACCAAGGTGTATATGAAACAGTAGGGACATCTGATGAACTAAATAATTTGTGTATATGAGAATCAATAGCAGAAAGAATATCGTTCTGAGTCGTGCACCTCTTTCCTGTCTGGTTTTTAATAACAGACATATATTTTTGCTATCTCTGATAAGCACAAAACTGAAAGGGATTCATAAAAGCTTTATCTTCTTGGGTCCCAAAACATCGTTCAGTATCCAAGGATTTAGAACGGTCAAATTGATTCTTGTTCGTTCATTCCCGAAATGCATGCAATGTAAGGAGAACGGAAGCGTTCCCTTGTGCTGCTTGAAAGTGTAAATCTAAAAATTGCTCCCTAACAACAGTATATTCGTCAGTTTTAAATCTGCCATTAATCTTTCCTATACATGAAAAATAAAGCTTAATATCTCGCTTAGTGTCCATCCACCACTCTCGGTATGTGTCATAAAGGCAAACTAGCGATTTCCTGGCTTTCAACAATGCTAAAAACCCATCTTCCACCATAGGGAGAAGTAACAACTCTGGATTCAGTCTCCAATAGCCCGGTCCACGATGCAAACTGTTATGGCTAGCAACCATGGCTTCTAGAATAGCGTGAGCAGAAGGAGTAGCAGGTGTAGTTTTTATCTCTATGACGTTTAAGGTCTCAGACAAAAAACAAAAATCAATTCAGGTTGCTTTAGTACCCTGAAAAAACGTCTTATTGGGAGTACCCTTAAGTGCCATAACATCTACAAAACCTGTTTGGGTCAATAAATCATTAAGGCAGTTCACATCACAAAATACTTTGTTGGTGCGAAGGCCATGATCCGTGTTATACCTACTACAATTAAAATCTCCACCCAAAAAGACATGTTTTGATGTAAACAAGTATGGCAAAATTATTTTAAAGATCCCGATTCTGTCAGATTTCGTCTGTGGGGCATACACATTTATGAAACGGCAAGGTAAACCACTAACCACCAAATCCAATGACAAAACACGCCCTGGAAAAAGATCCACCAGGCGTGACAATTTAGCCGTAGGATTGTTTACTGCAATGCCTACACCACTGCAGACCTCCTCACCAAAGGACTAATATGTAACCCCCCAATACCATCTACTGTAACTGTTGCTTGATTCATATCCTCCCGAGTGCATAAGCGTGTATCCTGTAAGAATACCACATCATGTTCTCCTGTTTCAAACAAGGAATATATCAACAACCTTTTCCTCTCTGATTGTATACTATTTACATTCAGGGAGGCCACAGAAAGTTTATAAATCCCAAGCATACAAAGAATGACAGTAAAAAAGCGCATTTGATAAAGCATCCTAAACAAAAAATGATATCAGCAATAGACCACATGTAGTTTCATTTCTTCCTACTCGATTTCTGCATCCCCAATTTATTTCTTTTCTTTTTAAAAGTGTTGAAATGTGCAAGGGGTTGTTCAACATCGGATGTTCCCTCAGGTTGTGACGATTGTACAGAAGCTAAATCAGACTCGGTATCCACATCATCTTGGAGCACCTGATAGGTATTCTGAAGATCTAGCTGAGCAGAGTCAGCTGCAGCTTTCCCCACATTCCTAGTTCGGAGACTACGACGTCTATTAGATACCAGCGTAAAGTCTCCTTCTGGGGCAAGGGTGGGGGCATTGAAGCTAAGGAAGTAGTGGGTTCAATATTGGGCACCTCAGGAGGCAAAGTAACAGCGACAGGTACAGGGTCTGCAGCACCTGGCAAGGGTACAATCAGGTTATGCACTGGGTTAGGCTCCTGAGCATCGTAAAGTTGTGGCCTGTTTCTCTGAGGAGGGGGGGCCTCTGTCTCAGTGCAGCCTTAACCACCGTATTTATATAAAAATCCTGAATGCAAAAATCCCCATTTGATTTATTTTGGGCCTCGAAGGGGCAATCTACATAAGCATGCATATCCTCACAGAGGGAACATTTCACAGGATGATGTCAATCAGTAAAAACATGACCCACTTCACCACACTGAACACATTTGACAATCTCACAAGTTCTACTAAGGTGCCTGGGGGAACCACACTTACAGCAGTGCTGTGGCTGTCCTGGGCAGAAAATAAACCCCTTATCCTGACCTAGGTAAAAACAGCTTGGCAAGTGTTGTAAACCATCATCTATTTGTAGCAAGTTAACCCTATACCTCCAACCCCCATTCCAAAAACATTCTATGTCTAAGATAGGTTCTGGGTTACCCTGAATCGTACATTCCACTCCAACCAATATGTAATGTCTTCCATATTTACCCCCTCATTTCTGAATAAGATAGTTATCACCTTGAATGACTGTTTTGTAAGGGGAATAGCCTGAAAGTGCGACCAAGCTGGATTAGTTTTAAGTAAAGTATATTTCATTCAGAAATGGTTTAAGAGGTCAGGGGTGCGAAAACTAATATCATAAGTATTATCCCTGGTGAATGTATAAGAGCATAAACTTTGCTGGGAGAAAAACCCAACAATTGTTTAATCAGAACCTTGCCAACATAGAAATGATCCAGCATATCATCTGAAGATCCCAAAAACTGTAGTCGAACCACATTCCTCCATTTAGCAAGTGTCACAGGTTTCTTTCAAAGACTAGCAAAGGTAGCGGGAGGCACCGGTAAGCCGGCCTGCTCTTGTTCGGATACAGTATCAGGAGCATCCATTCCCATGTCATCTCCCAAAGCTGGAACATTAGCTAACTGCGAGCTTGCAAGTGGGGAAAAGGAAATATGTCCATCTGTAGGAGCAGAGTCCATAGTCAAAAGTGCTGAATCAGATAATGAGTCAGGTTCAGCTAGAACCGGGGAGGCTATAGAAGTAGAATTAAATACAGCCTGCAGTAAAATATCATCAGAGGGGAGATATTGTTGGTCGGAAGAACCTTCTTTTGTATTCCAGCCAGTATAGCCAACTCACTCACCCCAGATACCCCACGGATTGGAATCTCAGGATCAGCGATCCAGACACCTGATTCCGTTCTTATCCAACCAGCATCATGTAGTGCTTGCTGAGGGGACCAAGCTTCTCCAGAAGGAGAGGTCTTGGGTGGTGAGTGTGCAGTGTTACTCATATCAGAAAAACCTTTCAGAACTTTGCTAGTGTTACCTGGAGGGCCCGAGGGTGATTCAGACTCAGGCCGTTTCTGCTTTTTCTCCTCTTCAGCATGTATTTGTGCTTGTCGGTATTCCACCAAAGCTAGCTCTAGAACGTGTTGTTTGTGTTCTAATTGCAGGGACATATCCACAGTCTCAGGAACTGGTGAGGCTTCAGAAAGTATAGCACGAATGCCATTTGTTTCGGTCATAACTTTAGTCGCAGGCTCCGCCAGATGAACTGGTCCCTCACCCATTGTAGAATTACCGATGACTTCAGCATTGTATAACGGGGATGCCTGCTGCGAGGGTATAGGTACGTTGCACTGGCCACCACTCGGATGCTTTCCAGCCGTACCATTCCCTTTGCACAAAAAATCCTGTAAAGGCATAGCAGCCATCTGTCCTCCACTGCTGTCAGCTGCCATCTGAATACTGACTCACTCCGTCGGCTCCACAGCACCCACAGCCAACAGAGTAGGGAAATTTTCCCGGTGTCCAAGCCAAATTTCCCTCATTCACTAAAAATATCATCAGCTGCTTAATCTGGTAAAATCACAGTTGCTTACCATCTGTATCCCCCCCCCTGGACGCCCCTGAAAAAGGGACTTTTAGGCCCAGTGGGCTTACCGGGTCAACAAATCTCAACAAAAAAAACAAACAAGGGTGGGGGGCTGGAGGAGAGTGTATGGGAGTAACCCCCCCAGAATCCTCCAGGGCCCTTTGCAAATTCTCAACAGTCTGTCCTTCAGCAGCTAATAGTTTTAACAATTTCTCCCTAAATCCTTCCACTTTGGCAACCCCCCCAGAAGAAGATGCCCCACTATGCACGTGGATAACCCTCCACCCCGTCTGGGATCCCTCAGGCATAATGACAGGGGGTACTTTCTGTGGGTCTATAGGAATGCTACATGCAAACAGGTCAGCATCCCACCCTCACACTGAAACTTTCCCCAAACACTTACCCTTACCCATGGCTTCCTTTATAATAGCTTTAGTGGTCCCCATGGGAATATCCAGCAACAATAAAGTATGGTGGGAATGAATCCCTTCTGCCTCGCTCCACCCCAACATACGATGCACAACCAGCTTGTGGGGGGAAATATTCAATTTAGCTGTAGCAAGGCACTCCATTTTGAGTCTGGTACCAAATTTACAACTGATTGAAATTTTGGATTTTGGCTACTGGGGGTGCTAATCCCAGTGATGGCTCCAAGATGTACCCCCTAGGCGGCACTATCCCTAAGGTTACTACCCCTGCCTGTATTCTTAGCCACAGATTGAGGGGCCTGGAATTGGTATTAAGGTGCCTCCACCCAGAGTAACAATAGTGGGAATGTCTGCCTGACCTGTTATAGCCCTCGGGGAAGCTACAACCAACCACCAACCCTCCCAGTTGCTTTGTGCCAGTAACAGCAGTTAACACACAGTCAGCAAATAACATTAACAATATGCTCACACCCTTCATACTTATCACCTGGGTCTGGCCTTCAGCAGATGCCCTGGAACCCCCTGCAAAAATAAGGTTAGCACAGCAGGTATGCACTTTAACACAGTAACCCGACTAATAATATGAGCATAAGCCAGGTTAAATGTGAAAAAACAATCAGATTTATTTAAGGGACATGAACAAGGAAGGAATGTGAACTTAATTAAATGATTACTATATTGACTGAATTCAGAGTATTGGCATGCACTTGCTAGCCCCAAAAAATCAGTTCTATGACACTGGGTACCCAGGATATTATACTGGCTAGCCAGAGGTGTTACCCGGGGTTGGCTGGCATTGCAACTGATGTTGGGGCCCTTGATTGAAAGAAAGGCAGTTAGCATGTAAACTGAATGTTGATTATTTGTAATTTGTAATGTGTGCTACTCCTGGTTAAACAACTAAATAAAAAAAAAAAAAAAAAAATCCTGGCCAGTTGGCCCAGTCTATTGTAACCCAAAAATGTACTGAATCAATCAGATGGTACCACAAGTAATTGAATGATTTGTTGCAGGGAGCTCCCCTGAGCTTCCTAACAATTTAGCTACCAGTGGGCTGTGGTGTATTGCTGGCGATATGGAGACCTCATGTGGATCACCAATGAGCATGAGGAGACAGGGCAGATACAACACACCTCCACTTCACGGTCTTTCCCTCCAGGTGGCTGCAACCTGCGAGTTATTTATTTATTTATTTGCTTTTGGTAACCGCGTGGGTGCACTAGACATAGAGATGCCTATTTTCAGGCACAACCCGGGAGAATACAAGTGAAAAAAATACATGAGCAGTACAATGTGATGCAGCACAAGGAACAGATAAACAATGGAATTGAGTGCAATACAAAGAATTGACAACTGGATGAAACAGAGTAAGATAATGTCAAAAATATAAACAGAACTGTTATGAAAAAACAAAACAAGTGCTAATAGATTTGTACTGGAGCTGGCTGGAAAGTACATTAGAAATGGTAAGTGCCATTACAAGGCTCAATATAGAGAGAAGGAAGGAAGGAAGGGGGGAGGAGGGGGAGATGAAAAAACAGGAGAAGGGGTGAGAGGGAAAGAGGCAGAGTGAGGAAAGAACAAGGTGAGAAGTGGAAGGATTGAAAGGGCTAAGGTGGATGGAAGCATGTGCAAGGATTAGAGGCCAGTAGATGTTCGCGGTGGAGTTTCTTGAAACCAGCATGGGTTGTAGCAAGGCGAATAGTTTGAGGGATAGAATTCCAATACTTAGGAGCTGAGTAGGAGAAGGCCCATGCACCCATGGAGGTTTTGCATCTGGGGATGAAGAGAGGGGCATTGTCACTAGATCGGAGACCATAGCAGGGGGTTTGGGGGTGTAGCAAGGAGGTGAGGGATTTGGGGAGACCTGATCTAGTCATACCATCAATGAGGGCCAAGGGCCAGTAGCCAGTGGGCAGCAGGGCTGGGCCATTTTAGGTCAGCATACAGCTGACAGTGATGTGTGAAACATGGCGATCTAGAGGCATAGCGACAGATGTCATTATAGATGGTGTCCCATTTATGTAGGGAGGTCTTTGATGCTCCAAGGTACGTGACCGAGCCATAAGCAAGGGCTGGGAGCAGTAGGCCATAAGACACTGCAAGCCAAGCAGATGGCGTAAGGGCATAGCTAGTACGGTAGGCACCTCCAATTTTTGCTTTGACCGATTTGCAGGTGGCAGTGATATGGAGGTCAAAGTCCAGGGATTCATCTAGGAGGATAACCAGGTATTTGAAGGAGCTAGTGCTAACTACCGGAGAACCATCGGCACACAAAATTTGAAAGGAGTTGCGATTTGATTTGAGTCTAGCTGGAGGGCCGAAGAGCATGGAGAGAGTTTTGCTAGCATTAATAACAAGATTGTTTTCAATTAGGCAGGACTGAATACTTAAGAAGACATTACTAAGAGAGCGGTTTATATCCATGATATTACTTCCACTACGGTAAATGACAAGGTCGTCTGCTTACAGCAGGGAAGAGCAGTCAGGTGCATACCATGGGAGATGATTTATAAAAATAGAGAAAAGTAGTGGGCCAAGTATGGAGCCTTCAGGAACTCCCATATGTATGGGAGAAATATTGGACAGGGCGGAGTTAAAGATGACCGCTTGCATCCGGTTGGATGGGTAGTACTTGAACCAGGCAACTGTTTCAGAGGAGAAACCGAACGACCGGAGTTTAGCAAGGAGAAGAGTGTGGTTTACCAGGACAAATGCCTTAGTTAAGTCAATGAAGATAACACCTGTCAAAAAGCCAGATTCCATTGCACCGTAGATGTCGTTTGTAAGTTTTAGGATGGCAGAGGTAGTACTATGGCCTTTGCAGAAGCCATGCTGGGAAACTGCAAGGAGGTTATGCTTCTGGAGGTATGCTGTGGTTTGGGTTGCTACTAATTTTTCCAGGATTTTACTGAGAATGGGGAGAATGGCAATAGGTTGATAGTTAGACATGACTTGAGGACCACCTTTCTTAAGTATAGAAGTGATTCTGGCTATCTTCCAGATGTTGGGAACCATGCCTTGACATATGGATAAGTTAAAGATTTTCATAAGAGGGGAGGCAATAAGAGGGGCAGCGATTTTCAGTAGCCTGGGTTCCAGTCCATCTGCACCAGTACTAGTGCTGTCAGAGATGGATAGTAACAGCTTTAGAACTTCTTGCCTGGTGATGGTCCAAAGCCAGAAAGGTGGGTGAGAGAGAGAGAGAAACGGTTCTGTGTCAATGGAGCTGGAAGTTGGAGGACAAGGGGGGAAGGAGGTAGAGTAGCTCGATAGGTCAGAGAAATGGTAGTTTAGTGCTTTAGCTGTGGTCACTGGATTATTACAATGTATGTTGTTTACCAGCATGTCATTTGTGGTAGATGTATTGCTTGTTCCAAGGAGAGTTTTTATGACTGTGCAGGGGCTGTATCCCCAAACCCGGTCTCTCACTGAGGACAGTCTCTGGTGCAATACATTCGGTTTGGGCCAAACTGGCAAAGGCCCAGACATGATGAACTCTCTGGCATAGTTCAGTTAGTTTTGCTGGTGAAGCCTCCAGCAGGCGTAACAATCTGGTCATGGACAAACAGGCCTCGACCCACGATGAACATTCAGCACATTTAACAAGTACAGCATGAATTTCTTTCAACAGATTCGGATACAGTCCAGTTGCTATTGCAGTTGATTTGATGAGCAAACTTCTCAATCCAGTGTTAGTCTTTTACAACCTCTGGGCTGATCACTTCACAGTTGCCTAAACACAGTCCAACACTTGAGCAGTACTTTTAAATGTCTCCGGTCTTCTGCTGCCATTTCAGTCTCAAGTCGGGTTATCCCGATCACTGCAATCAAGCAGTCCAATGCAGGAGAATAGTGGCAGGGAGGCAAATTAGGCCTCCTCCCGCCAATTCACTGATAGGAGCAGCTCCTCAAGAGTGCGAGTTGCTCACTCTTCAAGCTCCAACTCCAACCAAACGACTGTCTCTCAACAGTTCTGGGATTTCCCAGGGAATCCTGAGTTCTGGTCAGCTGGGGGAAGCTGTCAGTCACAGTTCAGTTATCCTCCTTTAGTTCAGTTTAGGCACCTACCTAAAAACTACTGTTTTTCCTTTCCACGAGGCATATGACCTAAGGACCCATTTTAGGTCCTCTGAGTCCCATTGGTCCAAATACTGAAAGTCCTAGACCTAACATGGTGGCCCCCCAATTAGAAGGGCAATGCTGCAAAGGAAACAGATTAAACAAAACTCTATATTTTAAACTCAATAGCAGGACAGAATTAAATCATCTCAGTAACAGACAGAGCATCATCTGCTTTAACATTGACTGCAGAGTGGAGCAAATTAAATTGGCATCTGGCTGGTCACAAGCCCAAAGGCACTTGGACCCAGCCCAGACCATCCACTAAACATACACTGGCTGGATTCTTGCAAGGACAGGCGCGGAAGCACAGCATGGCACTTTCACGTGAATCAAACAGAAACAAATAATCTTGGATCCATTCCCTCTAAAGGGCACCAGCCTGGCAGCGTGCATAGAAGGAGCCCAGGAAGACAATAAGGCAAACCCCAAATTGGTAGGAGGGTTACACACCACCTTAGGACATCGGCTTCCACACTGGTGCCTTGGAAACTGTGTTGTGGGACCCATCCCACAAGAGTATCACCACAGTGACATTTCGACATTGAACACCATCACAGCAACAAATCTCGTTAGGTCAAGATTGGTCGCTGTGGTGGTCCACTGGGTGCCGACGGAGCAATTTCTGGTGTTGCATCCCCCACCCTGAACCAACTCCGATGAGGAGTTGGTTATTTAGCGAGGGGGGGGGCCCAGCCCCACACAGAACAATACTTTCCACCAACGGGAGCAATGGCAACAATTGGCATTGTTCCTGTCGCTCTCAGGGATGTCGAGGACATCCCCGTCGCTGTCAAGTGCTGGAACCTCGTGCAAGGAGTTTTCTGTGTGTTGTGATGTGGTGTTAAATTATCCTCAGGCAATGAGGTGAAAAGTTGCCACTGTTTACATAGCAGTTGAAAACACCTACACCCATTCAGCTTCTCTGTTTACACTGGTGTAGAAATGGCCAGTTTAAATGGGGCTTATAAAGTGGATACCATGTTTGCCTGAATAAAGTAAATATTGAGATACTGAAACTTGAACACACATGTTTTTCTCCCCTTCTGCAATAGATACTGTAACTGTTTTGGTCTGGGAAAACAAAATAGAATAACTTGTTGTATATGAGGACACAGTAGTAATTGAAAAGCAGTGCAATCTTGTGTGAGTAGGTGTAAATGAATAAGTCCTACAGAGCTGAATCATTCTAACAGTAAAGAGACTTCTAGTGGTGGCCATGAGATAGCAAGTGTGACATTCAAAAAGTATGACATTCAAAGGAGTTCTGTAAACCTCCTAGCTAAGTTGAATTTCCCTTTAACTAAATGGTTAGAGTTGCAGCTATTGGGACTCAGGGTCACTGGTTTGATTCTCAGAAAGGAGTGGAGGTTCATATGCCCTAATAGAAGGACTGACAAACATGACCTCTATCGTTAGAGCAGTCTGTTATACTGAGAGGCAAGTCACCCAGGCAGAGCCTTGATTGCTATAGGGGAGTCTCAAGCAAGCCTGACAGTGCATGTGAAAAGTACGCCAGCATTGAGAAATACCCTCAAGGCTGAGAAAAGGATGAGAGGCAAAGAGACATTTATATGATGGGGAAAGGCCAACGGTCCATCAAGTACATCCTCCGCTGTCCATGCAGTTTTGTCCTGTGATGTTATTCTGCTGTAGAAACATGTAGAGTTGGTGCTTTGAACACCTAGTTGCATTTCATATCATCTACCCCACAGCCCTGCTCCCCTCTGTGGGAGGTAATAAGCTACGAGTGCATGTCTCTAGGTGTAGGGATGCTACAATATCAAGTTTGGAGTAGTGTGAAGTGCAAATTTTTATCATGCTATACTGATGATTGCAATACTTTGTAGCCTTTCTAATTTTATGAAAAAGTGGGAAAGTCTGATGGGGTAAGGAGGGATCAGAGATCTTGGTTGCTTCCAGAAAAGGACACTTTGCCAGAGCAGCGGAGATGTGAATGTCAAGATGGTTTATCACTGTATACCGAGCTGAATGTCAATCACAATACTGTTTTTTTTTTCACAATGATAGCATATTCTTAGTGGGAAATAGTGTGACAAATCGTAATATAGTAACCGGATAGTAATAAGAGGGGTCCAGTCACTGACAAAAAAAGTCTTTGGCATCAGCAGAACTCAATTGTGTTACATTCCTTAACACTTGTATTTTAAACTCACTGGGCCCAATTCTCAAAGCTCCCAGGGCAGCTCAAGGAGCCTGCATCCCAGTATGTGGCACAAAGTGCCCCTTGTGTCAAATGATGCCCCGAGGTGATTCCACCACAAAAGCCAGCCTGTGTCTACCTACAGGCTGCCTGCCTGTCAGGGTCCTGTTGCCGAGTGGGCTATGGCAAGGTGCCTGGGGCTTGCGGCAGATGCAGGCTGCCAAAGCTCCTCAACAGGTATTCTTGAAACTCACCCAGAGGGCGAATTTATAAGTACCCTTAGATATTCACCTTCAGGATGAGTTGAACACTGTTTTGCATCAATGTGCTGCGGTCTCCCACCCCAGCCCTGATTACCCATAAGAAATATAAAAATATCCCTGGTAGTCTAGTTGCTCCCTCCCCGCTCCGATCGCCCATTACACCAATAAGAATAATGTACATTTTATAGTCCCTGGTAGTCTAGTGGCACCCCCCCACCCCGATCACCCGTTATACCAACAAGTAAACTGTACAATTTATAGTCTCTGGTAGTCTAGTGGCACCCCCCACCCCAATCACCCGTTATACCAACAAGTAAACTGTACAATTTATAGTTCCTGGTAGTCTAGTGGCACCCCCACCCCAATTACCCGTTATACCAACAAGTAAACTGTACAATTTATAGTCCCCAGTAGTCTAGTGGTACCCCCCCATCACCCCGCTCTCCTGTTGTACAAATTGTATCATATAATATTTATATTCCCTGGTTTTCTAGCAGATGGCCCCAGCCCCAATCTGCTGTTAACAGATATGTCCAAATTCCTGGTGATCTAGTGCACCCCCCCACCCCTCAGTGCCCTACCACCCCGCTCCCCCCAACCCATAACCGAGCTGAGGACTGGCACAGCCTACCCTCACCACCACAGCCAGCTGCTGACTGAGCTCTGAATGAACATGTACTGTATATAGTATGCGCTCAGTGAATGACAGCTGCTGTCATTCACTGAGCAGTTTTAAAGGCCCCTACCATGCGGGTAGATCTGGTATGTTGTTGCAAAGGATTCCACAAAGTAGGTGCCACAACACAAAATACCCTATCCTCAGACTGTTGGAACCTAGGTCATACCTCTCAACTGTCCCTGATTTTGCCTCAAAATTTTACTCTGTCCCTCCTAAAATGTGTGTTTCCATGGCTAAACAGTGGGGATTGTAAGCACAAAATAATGTCAAGCATTAAAGTTACAGACTTGTTCTTCTTTAGAAAATGCATTTTGCACTAAGCCCCATATTCTACCAGCTTTCTGGGTGGATATCTCTAATTTTGAAGATGTGTCCCTGATTTTAGTCCTCTGTCCCTGATTTTTTTAAGCAGTGTCCCTGATTTATGCAGCTGGAGATTGAGAAGTATGACCTAGGTAGAGGGAGAGACAGCAAGCCTGCAGAGGGAGCAAGTTGAGTGCACAGCATAGGAGGTACCTAGAAAAGTAGATGTGACAGATATGCTCATATTCTTAGTAATTGTAGCTGAAACTAGCTGTTTTGGAAAAAAAAACATTTTTCATTGCATTGCTACTTTAAGTAACTCTGCTCTTCATTACTCTGGGAATATAGGAGCTTTGTGCCTTACAGTCCATCTACAGCTGAGGATGATTCAGGAGCAGAAGTCATGATACCCTGCTTGCTATTAGCCATATATACAGAAACAAACTATGTCACCAGCTGGGCATTTTATGACTTGAGCTCCAAGCTGGGAATTATGACTACTGCTACAGAGTAAGCCTTAGATGTAAGTGAACTTTGTGGGGTTAAGATCCAGTTTCTTGCATATATCCTTAACTAGAAAAAGTTGTGTTGCCCCCTTGATGAAACACGTATAGCTTCCAAAGCATTCACAGCTTGCACCTTGCATCTTCCAACTTCACACATGCTTCTCTTGCTTCAAGCATTCTGTTGACATGTACAATAATATCAATATATATATTGTCTGATATTTTCTATTTGAATGGTGTGAATTATTTATCCCTTGCTATTGATATATTTGAGGTTAATCAATACTAATTATAAAAATATTTTTACATATAAAACACTACAAAAAAAGATATTTTCTCTATAACATGCATAATGTTAAGTTTTTAACCAAAGTGATGTACTTCTAAATCAGTGTTTTTCATTCTTTTTTCTTACTTTCCACTTTCCACAAGTGATATGAAGTTGGAGGGAGGGCAATTCAGAGGAAATGTGAGGAAGAATTTCTTCACAGAAAGAGTGGTGGACGAGTGGAACACCCTGCTTGAGGGAAGTGGTGGGGGCTGAAACAATCACAGGATTTAAGAATACGTGAGATAAACATAAGGGAATCCTGGAGGTCAGGGGTAAGGGGCAACAGACTTCTAGAAAAACTTAAAATGATCTTACGAGCTCAAATGGGCAGACTGGGTGGGCCATAGGCCCTTATCTGCCAACAGTATCTCTGTATCTATGTAGTTAAAAACATTTTTTTAAAACATCAGTCACAAATACATAGACACATGAAAAAGTATCAATAGGTTTTTAAAATACTGCCGCATGGACACTGAACCCAGCATGACTTATTTATGTGGACAGGATTCCAAGCTTAAATTAAAAAAAAAAAAAAAAATTAGTTGCTTAGCCCTAAAAATGTTAAGGTTTAGATCTTTCTAAAGATATTGGGCTTGATTTTTAAAGGTACCATTAGATTGGCACATGGTGCGGCGAACCACCAGCTGTGGCAAACCCCAGTGCACCAGAGACCCTGCGCCTGATTTTACAAAAGTGGGGTTCTGGTGCCAAAGTCTGTGGGTTTGCTGCAAGCTAACAATTACACCAAAGAAACGGCACATGGGGCAATGCAGTAAGCCATGGGACAAGCTTGTGACAGCAGTGATCAGCGATGGCAATCCCCTGGCCGATCACTTGGTAGCTGGCAGGTCACCCTGGGCATGCCCTGGTGCATGGGTGGGGGTGACAGGGGTTGGCATGGGGGAGAGGGTGACAATTTCCCCAGCAGGGCAACTGCATGACTGGTGCCTGCAGTAAAGGTCCATGGAGGGGGACAGATGCACTAGCACCACCATAGGGGGATGAGGGGTCGCAGGCTCGTACCTGCCACAGACCACCGACCGCTCTAGCAGTGGTCTACCAGGTGTTGAGGGCTCTACAGACACCTTCCCCGGGGGGAGGGGTACAGGGTCACCACCAACCCAGCAATGACTCCAAGAGTGGCACATGCTGAGTTAGACCAGCTCTGGGCTGGTCTAATAGCAGGATCTGTGTGCCCAAGGAGGGGATTGCAAAATCCCACTTTAGGGGATATTGCAGTACTCCCCTGGTGCAAGCCCCCTGCCACCATGGTACACCAGTGTGGTTTTTGTAAGAACAGTGCAAGTCCAGTTCGTGCAGGCAGTGGCCCAGTGGTGCAAGGTGTGACTCAAGGAGCCCTTTACACCATGTCTCCTTGAGGATAGCTCCTTGCACCAGTCCCGATCATTTTAAAATCAGGCCCACTGTCTTTAAGAAGGGATTACTATGGAACTGTTAGGGTCATGAACTTAATTTTTTTAAATGAAATCTTGGAGTTATGTCGAAATTGAATGATAATTCCCATTGATACAGTTTCCATGTACTGATATTTTCAAAAACATAGTGACATCTTAAAACTTATCAATATGTTTTTAGTAATGTTTTTGACATTGTAACATAATATAGATCCATTGCACTGGCACCCTGTATATCATAAGCAAGGATGAAAAAGTATGTGGCATAAAGATGTATTGATTTTAAGAGGTTGCCTACCCCTTCTTTTACCCAGGGTTCCCTTTGAGTCCCTTGGTAAGCAGAAATTTGTCCAGGCTTACCTTGAAGGCCTGCATTGTCTTCATGTCTACTGCCTGCCCTAGTAGGCTGTTCCATAGGTCCAAATAACTCCTTAGTTCATCCCTGAAGTTATAACCTCTGAGCTTCCAGTCATGCCCCATCATCTTCCTGGATGACTCCAGATCAAACACCTCTGCTTGATCTTGTCTATACATGTGAGTATGAGGAAAACTCAGATCATGTCCCCTCTCAGGCTCCCTTTCTTCAAGGTGAACATGTTAAGGACCATGAGCCTTTCCTCATAGTATTTGTCATCCATGCTCCTGATTATTTTTGTGGCCCTGCACTGCACCTGCTCAACTGCCACAATGTCCTTTTTATATTGAAGAGCCTGGAACAGCACACTTAATCCAGGTGAGGCCTGACCAGGGCCTTGTGAAGTGGCAGGATTACATTCCTAGCTCTGCTGGTCACCCCCTTTTAAATCATTACAGCCTCTTGTCTGTTATGACCAGCATGTCCTTTTGCTCCTCCACCACAACAAGAGGACCCCCACACAGTGAGTAGGTAATACTTGATCTTCATCAAGGATAGCTCCTCCATTGGGCCACACCTTTGGAACTGTAAGCTGTCTGCATCAGGATATTCCAGTAACTTTTGCCTAGCTGGGGGCCACCCACAATGAAGTACAATGCTGGCGCCTATAAAACATAGGCCACCAACACACTGTGAGGAGATGGATAAGGAATTAGCAGATTAGATTCAATGGGTGTGTAGCAAGGGGAGCGTGGTGATTTTCTGGGGACTCAGTCTAACAGGGGTGGACTGAGGAACCCAGGCCACCTCTAGCACAAGGGAACAAGTGCTTCTGGATGCATTCCAGGATAGCCATCTGGTGCAGATAGTTGGGGAACCAACCAGACTGGGCAACATATTAGGTCTGGTACTAGCAAATGGGAAGATGATGAGGGAGCTACGGGTAGAGGAACCACTAGCCAGGAGTGATCGCCTTTCAGTATGGTTCAGGCTAAGCATGGGCAAGGAGGCGGTGGAGTCAGCAACAAAGGTAGTAGACTTCAGATGGGTGGACTTTGGAAGGATTAGGGAAATACTGAGTGGGAGTCTTGAGGGAATTAGGTCAGAGGTGGATACACACCAAAGGTGGGAGATCATAAAATCCGGTCTGAGAGAGGCTGCTGTAGCGTGCACCAGGACTCTGAGCAAGAGGTCCAGGGCCAAGGTGCCATGTTGGATGTCCAGGAGGGTGTTGGAGGGGGTGAGAACCAAGAGAGAGCTGCATTTAGGAGAATGAAGAGAACTGGGAGGGGGGAGGACAAGGACTTGTACACAAAGAGAGTCAGGGAAGTGACCAAGTTGATAAGGAAGGCCAAGGCTGCCAAGGAACTGAGGCTGGCTCAGGGCATAAGGTAGGGGGAGAAGGAATTTTTTAAGTATGTGAGGGAGAAAAGGAATTGTAGGGCCCAGATAGTTTGGATTAGGAAGGGCGGGGGGTGGGTGGAGAAGGAGGGGGAACAGGCAGAGGTACTGAATGAATACTTCTGCTCTGTGTTCACGAGGAAGATAAGAGATCCACTACCTCCGTAGACTGGAGGGGTGGAGAGGAGGGGTGGAGAGGAGGTGAATTACATAGTTATTCAAGAAAGCAGGGTATTGGAAGGTCTGAAGGCACTTAGGGTGGATAAGGCACCAGGTCCTGATGGCATTCACCCTAGGGTGTTGAGGGAGATGGTGGAGGTGCTGGCTGGGCTGCTGACTGACCTGTTCAACACCTCCCTGGATATGGGATGCATACCACAGGATTGGAGGTTGGCTCATGTGGTGCCTATTCACAAGATCGGCCCAAAGGATGAGCCGGGCAACTACAGACCTGTCAGTCTCTCTTCCATAGTGAGTAAGCTAATGGAATCAGTCTTGAAGGAGAGACTGGTAACCTTCCTGGAGGTAAATGATCTCCAGGATGGGCGGCAGCATGGGTTCATCTCAGGGAGATCATGCCAGACCAACCTGATAAAACACTATGACTGGGTGATGAGAGATAAGGACAAGGGCCATGCAGTGGACGTCCTATATTTGAACTTCAGCAAAGCCTTTGACTCAGTACCTCATGGGTGACTGGGGTCGAAGCTGGAACATGTATGGATGGGGGCTAAGATGGCGGGCTGGATCAGAAATTGGCTTGGGGATAGACTGCAATGGGTGGTGGTGGGGGGAGAACTCTTCTGTCCCAAGTCAGTGACCAGTGGTGTGCTGCAGGGCTCCTTGCTGGGGCCAGTATTGTTTGAAATGCTCATATGGGATATAGTGCATGGGGTAGAGAGCAGGATCAGTTTGTTTGTGGATGACACCAAGATGACAGCTATAGTGGATGACATAGAGGGGTGGCAGAGGCTACAGGGTGACCTCACCAGGCTTGAGGAGTGGTCAGCGAGGTAGCAACTGGGATTTAACATAAAGAAGTGCAAAATTATGCACTCCGGGGTGAGGAACCAGAGGAGGGAATATTGGCTGGGTGGGGTGCAGTTAGGGGTCACTGAGGAGGAGAAGGACCTGGTGGTCATAGTAGCGGGGAGCATGAATAACTCTGCTCAATGCAGGAGGGTGGCGGCCGGGACCAATAGGATGCTGGGGTGCATCACGCGGGGATTCTCATCCAGACACAAAGAAGTGATCCTAGCCCTTTGCAGGTCCTTGGTCAGGCTGCAGTTGAAGTACTGCATGGAATATTAGTATCTGTACCTGAGGAAGGACAACAGGCTTCTCAAGGGGGTGCAGCGCAGGGTGACAAAAATGATACAGGGGATGGAGGGCAGAACCTATGAGGAAAGGCTGAGTCATCTGGGTTTGTTCACCCTGGAGGAGAGAAGGGATGGGGGGACATGATTGAGACTTTTAAATACTTGAGGGGGATCAACAAACCTGGTGCAGAGGGGCTGTTTAAGCAGAGGAAGGGAAGGGACATGATGGAGGCACGGGCTGAGATTGGAGGGAGGCAGGTTCAGGAGTGAGATGAGAAGGCATTATTTCACAGAGAGGGTTGTGTTGAATTGGAATGCTCTGCCATAGGGGGTGGGGGCATGCAAGATGGTGGGAACTTTCAGAAGGGCATGGGACAGGGCATGGGAGGGGGGCTGGGTAAAGAACACTGAGCAGTTCCAGGAGATGAGTGGGGGGGAGGAGGAGGGTCAGCTGCAAAATAAGGGGCTGGCTGCACATACGAGCAGACTTGCTAGACCGTAAGGCCTGCTTCTGCTGGCAAGTTTTGTATGTCTGTATGTTCATATATTTCCTGAATTACCTTCCCTAGTCTTGATCACTAAAAGCATGTGCAAGAAAATAGGATCTGCTATCACTTGGTTTCTGTATGCTCTAACTTCTTGTCTACATGGTACATATAATCCTTCTGTGGCATCAGTCATTTCTACAGCAAGCAGTTTGGATGTCACAGGACAGGATTGTGATAATACTTATAGACCAGTTGCAAGAGCAGGGGATGACCAATTGAAAGGTAATCAAGTATGAGCAGAAAATAAGCATGTGATATATAGGCTGCAATAGGTGTACTTATGGAATTTTCCAAATGTTGTCTTGTGGTGCCAGTGACTCTTTCTTTCATAATGTATTTATGCTCCATCCCACCCTCAGCAGCCCCCCTCTGGTGACTACTCCCACATAACCATCACTCTCCCACCCAAGACTTTACATCACCTCTTGAATCACCATGGGTGGGGTGGGTGCTACTTCAGGAAGTGGTGCGGAGCCTGCAGAATGTCACCCTCTGCTGCTAGGGGAGTTTCTCCTCCCTTTCTCCCTTTTTACCTAGCTATGAGGCTTGCTCTGCAGCTCATGGACTGCATGAAGATGTAGTAATGCACTGTGCCCACTCCTGGCCAACAACGTAGGCAGCTGTGGCAGTGCCACCCAGCCCCAGCTAGGTGGCGATCAAGCAGAGGCATGCACTGTCCCTCCTTCTCAAAGGAGGAGAGCTATCCCTCAACACTTTATCCTCCTTCCCCCTTTGGCCAGCAGTGTTAGTGACGCTTTAAGCATCGTTGTTATTAGTCAGAATGATTAAGTGGCTACCTGACCACTGGATTTTTTTGTTATACCCTGTGTTCTGATCTTGTCTGCACCTTCCCACCAGGTCCCAAACAGGAAGACAAGCTTTGCATTAAAAATATGAAGTTTAAGGACAGGCATGAATTTACTGTGGCCTTCAGCGTGGAACAGCCAGAAGGTGAGTGACAGGGGGAAGCCCCCTTTTATGCATCATAAATCACTATTGGTATTTCAGCCAATCAGCACACAGAGCCACTGTACCGGTTATCCTGTGTACAGTGCGCTCTCATGGTGGTGCAGCAGGAGGGAGTGCTCCACTTCAGCGCTGGGGGGAGGAAGGCAAAATGAAATAAAAAGACTCTAAACTTATTATCAGAAACCCGTGGTTTTCTTAAATAAGAAATAACAAGAAATTCAAGGTATAAAAATAAATAAAATGAAAACAAGCACATGAAAAAAGTTAAAAGATTACTTGTTTTTGTTGGCAAAAACTAAATAAATGCTTGCAGCAGTTGTTGTTTGGGCTGTGTTGTTACCACAGAGATGGTCTGCAAAGAAGTGGCAGCAGAACTGTCTGATTCACAAAACTTTTCAAGACTGTAGCATAATGCTGTTTAATACAATATAGTATATATACTTTTAAGCAGAGGAAGGGAACTTTACTAGGAATGTGATTTATAGTGTGTATAAGGTCATTTTGAGGTATTTTATGAATGTAAATGTGATAATAAGAAATAAAACTACATTTTCCATGAATAAAAAGAAATAACAAGAAATTCCAGAAAAATAAAACCTATAAAAATAGAAAGAATTTCATGGGGTTTACTTAATATAAATTACTTGAGCTAAACTTGAGTGACTCACCATTATATAATAGGGCCTCCGAGTGGTGTCTCCTATAGTCTGAGAGACTCCTCTCATGAGGTTTGGGTAGCCAATACTGCTCAGCTTCACTTTGCGAACCTCTCACCCAAACCTCACACTCAGAGTCTCTTACACCATAAGGCACATCCCTTAGAGGCCCTATTAACTTATAGTATAATTTAAAAAAAAAAGAAAGATAAAAGAAAACAGATGTGCTGATAGATTTACTGCACTTCTGTATTTGCTTTACTCACATTTTTCTCCCCACAGTTCGTGTGGCCCAGGAAGATCCTTTTTCCATAACAGCTAGTGTTGTGGTAGAGGAAGGAGCCTCGGGTACATTTTATCCACCCCTTCTGTCTCATGGCAATGAGTATACCTAATCTGAGTACTGAAATACATCCAAGCTTAACTGCAGGAATATTAACCCTTACTCAGCCTTCATGTGTCCTGTACTTAGCCTTGAAAGTGCCACAGAAAAACAACTGGCATATTGGAGCTTCTAAAAGATCCAAGAAAGAGTTGTCCGTATTTTTTTAGTTACCATTTTTGTCCCGATGTCAACGAATGATACCTCCCATTTAACAATCTCCCAAGCCAGTTCATCTACCATCTCCTGGGCATAACCACGCCCCAGTTCCTCCAAGGGTTTTCCTCCCTGGTTGGTCTGTGGGGGTGCCACAAGACCAACGGAGACAGCATTCAGGTAGAGGAGGGAGCCTAGTTTGGGGGTGCAGGGCCTGCAAGGGATTGTCGCCATCTTCTTCAGTTGGCATTTTCTGGCTTTTTTGTTCCCCCAGTCCCACAGGGCATCAACAACTAAGGGTATGCAGGTGTGCTAGCGCAGCACCAGCCAATGTCATTAGCAGCTCCAACTGTGGCCACCCAGGTGGGGCCCACACAGCAATCACGGACACCCGCCCACTCCTGAGGAGGAGAGTGTCCAGTGATACTAGATTCGACCGCCTTTGCGGCTGGCCTTCGATGACCCATGCTTGTCCCCAAACCCAACTCACAAACATTCTGAATGGTAGCACTCCGATTTGCCCAAAATGAATCACCCGCAGTTGACCCCTGTCACTAACAGTAGCGTAGAGTCTGGGATACGGCCAAAGCAGCAGTTTTTTTTTCAAGATGTTGGGTGGGAAGATGGCAAAATTAACCATATAAATCCTAATTTCACCTACTGATTAAAAGTCTGTTTCAGGGATTTTCATGTTGCTAGAACCATTCTTTTCAGCACATTGTGGTATCATATGGTATAATCATCTTTGTCACCAGTGAGCTGAGTTTTGACCTGCATTTAGTTGCAAGAAAAGGAGCAAGAAAAATGCATACAATACTCATAACAATTCTAACAAATGTTATACTTATCTAACACCCTTAAATTGTTTTAAATAGGCAGAGTCGCAGAACACCTAAGCTCCAGGAGCCAAAGTTACAGAAACATCAGAAAGATAATTACATTGTTAAACTGGTGCAATTTAAATTTTGGAAATAATTGTTTGTTGACACATACACAGATTTTCCTGCTAAAAATTGCTGGACAGGAAAAAATCAATACAAATGATGAATACATCTGAGCTGACACAAGAAGCCAACAGCAAATACAGGCTCTCCATTTGGCTGTCATACTTTACCAGCTGCCTCTAACTGTCAATGGAATACTATGAGTAGTCTGGCTCTGTAGTGATGTCACAGCTTTGTCTGTATGTCAGACTTCCTAGCTGGATAACATAATTATAGGGGCATGGTCGCGCCCCCATAGTTAGGGTTGAGTAGCATGTTTAATGTTAAACCTCAAATTTTGCACTTTAATAACTTTGCAACTGATCAATGGATTTGCACAACATTTGGCATGCACTGTTCTGTGGGGTAGATCTCTTGATGTGGCACGTTTAGCTCCAGTCAGATTCACGGATTCTGAGATAGAGCCAACATCTTAAAAGTCACCATTTTTTGTAGTGTTCTTCTTATCGCCTTGTGTCCAGACAGTTTGGAATTCTGATGTGATTTTTTATGGTAGAAACAGCTTGGGTAACAGAACTGCCAAGTTTTTTTTGTGTGAAAAAATTTTAATCTGTTGCAAAGTTATTCAGTTTTTAAGTTCCTATTGTTTTCAACTGGAAGATCACTTTCCAGGATAGAAGGAGAAAGTTTGACAAAGGATTTGGCCACATGAAAAAGGAGTATTTTTCATGAGGGGCCAATCCTTTTTTGCCAGAAAAAAAATTCCTTTTTGTGAGTCGCTATCTTGCTTTTTTCCCACAATCTAAAAAACATAGACTCTGATGTTTGTTTTTTAAAATACTGAAAATACTGAAAAGCCTGAAATACTTTGTCTGGGTACCCAAAATCCCAGGTGCCCAGCTTAGCGAGAGGAGCACTTCCCCCACATTCTCTGTATGAGAACCACAGATTTTCTTGACTTCTGCATCTGTAGCTGAACAAGTGCTGCTGGCTGCAGTGTGAATTGTAATCCACTGTTTCTCTGGTGTTTGATGTCCCCCACTCTCCATTACTGTCCCTGTTAGCTAGTGGCACCCCCCACCCGTGGCTGGCTGCCCCCACATTAATTTATTATTTTTGCCTAGTGGCACCCCTGCCACCCACCGATCACCATCTATTAGTTTTCTTCTTCTTTCCTGGTGTCTAGTGGCATCCCCACCCTCCAATCACTGTCCCTATCATTCGCTTTTTATTCCCTGGTGTCTAGTGGCACTCCTACCCTTCCATTGCTGTTCTTCATTTCCCTGGTGTCTAGTGGTACCCCTCACCCTCCGATTGCTGCCCCCATTATTTTTTGGCTATTCCCTGGAGTCTAGTGGCATCCCCCACCCTTCGATTGCTGTCCTTCATTTGCCTGGTGTCTAGTAGCACCTCCCACCCACCAATCACTGTCCCCACTGGCCACTTTCATTTTCCCTGGTGTCTAGTGGCACCCCTCACCCTCCCATTCAAGAAAAAAAACCTGGAATAAATAAAACGTTCCCTCAATGTTTTTTTGTTTCATCTGTAAAAAAAAAGGTTCCTCGCTGATCAGCTCCCACACCTCCCACTCAGCACCCACCACCCCACAATCCCCAGTACACCCCCACACACCCTCACTCACCTGAACAGGACCCAGGTTCAAGACCCACTTTCCGATCAAAGACACATTTTGCTGCTGGAACCGCCGACCGCACTGAGAAACGAAGGTAAATGCAGTTCAATGTATTTCAATGGGGATTTCAACTTTTGTGCATAACTTCGCCATTGTTTGAGATTTTGAACCCACATTTTCAACATGGCCTTTTGGTGACCCCACCTCATGAACAATAAGACTGTCATTATGCAACTCCTGCCCAAAAGTGATTTCTTGGTTGCTTGGCAAATTTACCTTTCTGGTGGGATTTGGAAATGTTTATGCACTTGTTCATGTGATGGGGTCATAAGAAAGCTATGTTAAACATTTTGGGTCAAAATATGAAAAAATGCCAAAGTTATGACCATTTGTTGCAATTTTGCTATGCACGCTCATAACTTTGGAAATTTTTAATATTTTGACCCCTAATTTTCAATATGACCTTTTGGGGACCCCACCTGATGAACAATGGGACTGTCATTACTCAACTCCTGCCTGAAAGATGATTTCGCAGTCGCTTGGTGAATTCACCTTTCAGGCAGGATTTGGAAATTTTTTCTACCATTGTTGATGAGGTGGAATCATAACTTCATAAGGCTATGTTGAAAATGTAGGGTCACAATATGAAAAAATGCAAACGTTATGACCATTCACTGCAATTTTGCTAAGCATGCTCGTAACTTTGGAAATTTTAAATATTTTGACCCCAGATTTTCAACACAGCCTTCTTATTACCCCACCTCATGTATGTCACTGCTATATTTTTTTCAAATCCTACCCAAAATGTGTTTTTGCACCTGTGGCATGGAATGGCATTGCAGTTGCGCAGAATTACGTTTTGGTGGGATTCAAACATTTTCTGTACCGTGTACATGAGATAGCAGTAATAAGGTGGCTATGCTGACAATTTGGTCACTGTTGTCCTCTAAAGGGAAGCACAGGGCCCTTCCTCATCTACATATATACAGTATAAGCATCTAAGGAGGGACGGGAGCACAGGGTCCAAAGTACCTTGCGCTCCCACAGTAAAATAAGGATACTATTATACAGTCTCAAAAAGTAAGGAAATATGTTTCAAAAAACTTCGTTAAGGTTTCAGTTAGGGTCAAAATGACAAAAGTCAGGAAATGAGGCATTAGGATTTCTCTAACGCCCAACCCTCCCAAACCAGGCAGTAGAGAAGGTGTGGAGTGTGCCTTGGGCTTCTCAAGCCTAACACTCACCCTATTCTCATAAAGTCTATGCATCTGACCTTATTTACAGATTGAATGGGGTGAGTGTTAGGCTGAGAAGCCCAAGGCACACCCTACACCTGCTCTCCTGCCTGGTTTGGGAGGGTGAGGTGTTACAGAAACCTTAACACCTCATTTCCCAACTTTTGTCACTTTGACCCTAACTGGAGCATTAACAACATTTTTTTGTAACTTATTATAGTGTATGGTAGAATGTTGTTATGGATAGAAATCCACAACTAGAATGGAGTTGTTATGCTGCAGTAGCTATGTCATCACAGTTGTTATGCTGCACTAGCTATGTCACTACTGCAGCACAACAACTTGGAATGCTGCCACATAATTGCTTTCCTCAGTCCAGTTAAGCTGGAAGTTGCATTTTTGTTTAAACTTGAACTTGCAGAAACATCTGCAGCACACTGTGTCAGTTAAATAAAAAAGAAAATGTTAAAATTTCCATTCTCTGTTGTCTTCTCCAGCGTGTGATTTTCTATGCTGTGACTGTCCATACACTATAAAAGATTGTGTATGAGCAGTCATACACAAACAAGGAAATTCTTGTATCTTGAGGTTCCCTTGGTAACAGAGTACCTCTCGAGCTGCACTCTCGAGGTCATCTGTTACCAAGGAAACCTCTCGATACAAGAACATCCTTGTTATGTATGACTGCTCATACACAATCCTCTATATAGTATATGGTTGGCCTTTGTTCTGTATAAAATCAGCCTACTCAAAAACCTTGTTGTGCATATTCTAAACTATTGTGCGCATTCCAAAGTGCTGTTGTGTGCATTCCAAACAGTTGTTCAGCACAGTTCAAATGTCATAACATTTTAAATTCCTCATTCACCCAACACCTAGCTGATTACTAACCACCCAGTACCCAAATTTGTACCTTTTAACTCGTAAAAGTCTATAAATTTAATTTTGATCATAAAACAGAACAAAGAAATGGCAAGGTCTTTATGTGTGTGTTTCTTTTTGTTTTTATTTAAGGAGGTAACACTTCTGTGGTTTCTGTCTAGAAACTCATATACTATATAAAATAAAATATGGGCAACCACACACAGCTCAGCATGTATTTCCATCTTGGGGCTGAGATGACAACATGGACCTCTCGAGCTTTGCTCTTGCAGTTCATCTGCTGCTATCCCAGTCCCTGGATGGAAACACAGCCTTGTTGTGTATGATTGCCCATAAATTATTCTCTATTTAATCTCCCAGCAGTTATGACTCTTCCCAGTGACAACATGAAACAATACTGAATTTTTTGGTTTTGCATTTAAAGATTAAATCAGGGTCTTCGCCATACTATAGATATGGTGCAGCCATGTTGGTGTTCCCCTTTGACCCATACCTATCCACTGAGCCATCTTATCAATCTTAGGGCACCTATCTGAAGGTTATTGCAAGGATTTTAAACATATGTGCATTCAAATGTTTCCCAGGCTCTAGCTATCAAATTTCACGCTTTGGATATTTTTTTTATCAACAAGGATTTTTATTAGAATTTATTACTGCTACACATGCTGTGTGCATTGCCACTTCATTATGTCAGCATTGCTCAGTTGGTAGCACATCCACCTCTGGGCCAAAAGGTTGTGAGTTCTAGTCCTACACTGGGATTAGGCTCATACTATAAATGCTGGCACCTGAGTGCAGTACTAAGGGGATGCTGTACTGTCAGGGTGTGCTGCCTTTGGATAAGATGTTAAACTGATGTCCCTTCTGCCTATTCTGATTGTTGTTCAAGTGTATGTGAAACATCCCATAGCACTTCTTGAACAGGGGAATTTTATTGGAATTAGAATCAAAATACAGAAAACAAATTACAGAAATGCAAAACCATCACCAATCAAATACACACCATAATTAGTTACAGTACATATAACACAATAGATCAAATGAAGTAATCTCTGTCTGAACATAACCCTTAATTAATCTATGTTATTTATATTTTAAAAGAAAAGAAAAACCTTTCCACCATATTTGAGTCTTAGACAAGGGATGATAGTGACAATCTGAATTATAAATTGATAGTAAAGCAGATTCACATAATAGTATATGGTTACCCTTTGTTATGTATAAAAATCAGCCTGCTCAAAATCCTTGTCAAGCACATTCTAAACCGTTATGCACATTCTAAAGTGTTGTTATGTGCATTCCAAACAGCTGTTATACACAGTTCAAAGGCCATACAATTTTAAATTTCTCATTTATTCTACACCTAGCTATTTACTAACTACCGAGTGCCCAAAGTCATACCTTTCACCTTTCAAAAGTCTGGAAACTTGATTTTGATATGTGAGTAGAACAATAAACTACAAGATTTTTTGTTTTCACTTCAGTGGGGGTCTGTCACCTAGTGTAAAAACCATATACTATAAAAAATAAAATATGGTCAACCACACACAGCTCGGCATGTGTTTCCATATCAGGGTTGAGATGACAGCATGGACCTCTCGAGCTTCGCTCTCGAGGTTCATATGCTGTCATCTCAACCCCTCGATGGAAACATAGCCTTGTTGTGTATGATTGCCCATACATTATTTTCTATATTGTTTAAATATAAAAGAAGACATATGTTTCTGCTGTAACACCCACTGACACCAGGTTTGTCACAAATAAAATTTAAGACAAGCAAAAAATACTGTTAATGTCTCAGAATGGTAAATATGTAAAAAAGTAGGATATATCCCTAAGGCTAAGATATTATATAATAAGTTGTGCAACCATAAGTGATTTCAGTGAATAGCTAGAAAGGACCAAATAGAAGAAGAGTATATACATTCCAAGAGAAAATGCTCCATAGTTTCTTCAGGAGCACCTCACTCTGGAAAGGGACATGTTCCCTCTTCTACAGCCTTATTATTTACTGGTGCCCCTAACATTTAGCCTCCCATATGCTGATAGCCAAAGTACTGCCCACATATTTTTAGGAATTCTGTTGCAATGTAGCATTTTAACACTACCTTATGATCCTCAGGTGGGCAAATTTTAAAGTCTGGTTCAGCTGGATATATATTAGTGAGAATCATTTTATATAAAGCCTTATTTGATGTATGAAGTATTTGATTTTTACTAAGATGCTATTTTCTTGGTTTAGAGACTGAAGGATATAAATAATCTGGTATAAGCCTTATTGCCTACTGGAGGAGTCGATTCCCATTTATTAAGAAAAGTGCTTAAATTATTATGAAGCCATTTTTACGGCAGCATGGGCAGAGCCATGCTGACGTATTGCCATGATGTAGGAGAGAAAAATGACTGTGACAGGAATGTGAAGCAGTTTTCCTCCGCTAAGTGGTTTGACTGGTACTGCGGCACACATCTCTGCCTCCTGTTTAAAGCAGCAGTACAGTACTACATAAAAAAAAGTCAGTAACATGTAGACGTCTTCCTTCTGATCTGTTGAGAACATAGCTGTTTAAAATTCTGTTAGGCAATGCAGTATGGCTAAAAAGTGTCCAGTTTCTTCTTTGTTTTTGTTTAGATTTGTATGCCTGCCATGTTGTTTCCCAGACCTGTACTGCCACACACTCAAGGACATTCTGCTTTGTTTATAACTTACTCTTCCTGTGTGGTGCATGCATTCCTTCACTACTAAAGTCAGTGGTGAATGGATTAATTTACAAAGGAATGTGACGAACAGTAAGGGCTGTAACTCAAGACATCTGATGCTATACAGATGGGGTAAGTGAAACAGTAGTCTGGAACACTAGTTTCATACATGCAGTGTAATGGGACTGAGAACACAGCGTATGTGTGTGTGTGCGCATAGGTGTGGAAGATGGGAGTGAAGAGAGCTATAGCACCCCTAGCTGCTTAGGACATAAAAAAATGCCCTTTTAAAACTGGCTTCTTTACAGCACCAGCTGCTGTTTTAGCCCCTTCTCAGTAGAATTAAATAGAAGTCAATTGAAAGAGTCATATATGTGTCTGTCGGGTGTGAAGGGGTTAAAGCTGCCTGAGTCAGAGACAGTGTCACCAGCTGAACCCAACCAGAGACAGAGAACTACATCTGACTTCACTCAAGTAGGCAAGCTGATTTAATGATAAAATGTAATGTTGTTTTGACAGTCAGGCAGCATAGCATGGCTGTATGGTTTCAAACGTGAGTATCTTTTCTTTCAGTTGAAGTTGTGCACTGTGATGTGCATAATTATTCAGGGAGGCTGCCAGCTGGTTATTGTTTGTTTCTAATGGCAAGCAAGTAGTACTAGTACATTTTTGATCACATCCTTATTCTGTAGTTATTTCTTGTAGGCAGTCATGCTGGCTGGGCACTGTTATCTGATTTGCATATAGCCTGTTGTAAAAACCAAAAACCGTACATTTTTGTGAACAGTTTCCATAGGATAGGTTTTGTATGCACTGCAGACCAAACAGTTGTAAAGTGCAAGCAAGCTATACATGATATATCTGTTTTTCATTTTTCTCTTAATACAACCCTGCCCACCCCCAAAAAAATTCTCACTAGAAATGCTAGCACTTCTATCTATGTAATACAGTACAGTGTTTAGCCTTGCATCAATTTGTTGTGGATGATACTCTAATATATTTTTGGTATGCTGCTTTATTAATTTCAGCAGTTGTTCAAAGTTGTAGCAGACAGGGAAACACAGGGTGCTCAGAGTCTGAACTGTTTTTACCTTCTCTCATCCTTAGGGGCATATTTAATATTTACGGAGGTTGCCAGTTGCCACTACTGCAGTTAAGCACTGGTAATTTAAAGTATGGATAATTCATCAGAAGTGCGCAAATAAAAGGTGTTATTCCATTCATTTTGTGCAATTATATAAATACTGTGTATGATTAATGTGCTGAAAACATTTCCTATTTACTATCAGGAAAATATGCAAGCATACAAAGTATGATTCTATTATGTATAGTAAAAAAGTAACCTCCAGGGAAGAGACATTTAAAAAAATGATGGTGGCAGCCATATTTATTGATGTGAATAATCAATTTCACAACTAGCAATAAAAGTTCTTTCAAAAATCTCTGAGCTAATGAGAAATGCACTGATGATGACTACAAGGATGTCAGAAATGCACTAAAGTTTTAAAAACTGATGGGATGGATGACAACTCCATAATCCCCTTGTAATTGATTTACATTATTCAGATATCAAAAACAATTCCTTTGCTGGGCTGAAATATAACTTGGGTTTAAATCAATGAACAGTCTAATGCCCAATCATTTAAATGACACTTAAAAAAATGGATAAAACTATTTCAGCCATCTGATTGGCTGAGGCACTTCTCTAGCTGGGCAACTATCAGACAACAGATGCCCAGCTATTAAAAGTACCTGCCCAGCCAACCCCATCTTCAGAATCCTGATGCCCACCCTGCTTCCTAATTGGCTAAACTCCCTGCTTTTTCATTTCAAATGTCCGCCATTTTTTTGTCTTGCTTAGCGAGAGTCTGGCCCCCCGAATACTTGTTTACGTACAATACTTTCCCAGTATGAAGTAGTCTACACAATAACTCACTAACTGCCCAGAACAAACCAGTGTACCTTTTTTCCTTCTTTTTTTCATTTTAACTTTTTTTTACTTCCTGATCTGTGTCTCTCTCCTGCGATTCACACACATTCCTCTCTGCTGCCCGTCATCCAAGATCCCAAACCAACAAACGACCTACAGTACCAGGAAAACGAGATGTCTCCTCACCAGTTACTGCTCACAAATTAAACATAATATCTATGCTGAAGGCATAAAAAAAAAAAATAATAATAATTTAGAGCGCTGCCATCTCTCCTCACAGTCACTCCTCTTAAACTACCTCGTACAGTGTAATACAGTCATGCGCCTCACCGCTTGCAGCCAGGATGTGTGGGACGTTGTGTGTATTTGGCTGCTCAGTCTGGACTGTAGCCAGGATGTGTGGGACGTTGTGTGTATTTGGCTGCTCAGTCTGGACTGTAGCCAGGATGTGTGGGACGCTGTGTGTATTTGGCTGCTCAGTCTGGACTGTAGCCAGGATGTGTGGGACGTTATGTGTATTTGGCTGCTCAGTCTGGACTGCAGTCAGGTGTCGACATGGTGTGTATTTGGCTGCTCAGTCTGGACTGCATTCAGGATGTGTGTGACATTGTGTGTATTTGGCTGCTCAGTCTGGACTGCAATCAGGATGTGTGTGACACTGTGTGTATTTGGCTGCTCAGTGTGGACTGCAGTCAGGATGTGTGCGACATGGTGTGTATTTGGCTGCTCAATTTTCACACTCTGATTTTTATACTTTTAAGTGCCGAATTTGAGAAAGGAAGACCACCACTCAACTAACAAACTAAAAAAAATTCAAAATGTGTTAAAAAAGTAAATAATAAGTAATAAAAAAATCATATTTGTGTAAAGTGATCCCTGGACTGCATAGTGTTGGCATTGGCAGTAGATGGTGTTGTAGCCATTATGCTGAGTACAGCAGTGTCCCACTTCCACCCCCTCCACCACTTCAGTCCCGAAGTTTTAAGTTGGTGGGACGCACCCTGTCTTCCCACCTCAGTAATGATCACGACGATTTTTTTTTTTTTTAACGTTCCAGTCGGGTGGAAGGTCCAGATGTTATGTCACGGGAGGTCTTGACGCCTAGAAGTAAGCAGAGTGCTAAATTCAGTTGATTTTTTATTTAACAAAATTATCTGAGGTTTGTAGTGTTTAATTTGTTCTGTCATTCTGTTTGCTGGTGGGATGTATATGTTAGCGACACTTGAGAGCAAGTCAGGCATCAGAAGCAGCTGCAACACTGGGTAGACGTGATTTCAGCAGTTATGGCGCTGCTGGAGAACAGTGGTAGCATTATAGTAATTTGGGAGCAAGAGTTGGCATAAGCTAATGGTGCGGCTGACCATCCAGAAATGTGTTTCTTTTTTAATTTTTTATTATACTGAAGAGAGATTGGGAGAATGACTGGAGGACTGGGGTCAGGTCTCAGCTCTCACTAAAGAGATAAAAAAAATGGTGGGTATTTTAAAATAAAAATTCCACTGGCAACATGATACTGGTAATCAGGATGGTTGAGACTGGCACTTTTAATACCCAGACTCTGTTGTCTGATAGACACCCACCTTGCCAGGGCTATCTAAAACCATTTTCTGATACATTTTTGGTTATATGTTTATGCTGAAAACCTAACTATAATCAAACGTGGTATAGACATCCATTGAGACTAGTTTCTTAAGAGTGCCTGTTTAATGTGCTGTCAGGGATGTTTTTGTTTGTCCAAGAACCAAAGTCTAATAGGTTCTATTGTATCCTAACTTGTACATCTGATCCATATTGACTGGGAATGACAAACTACAGATGTGTGTTTCATCTTTCTGGTACGTCTCCGTGAACCATAGTCATTGCCTCAGCTAAGTGCCAAGTCAGAACCCCAAAGTATCAGGCATTTAGTGCACTCAAAGCTAGCATACCGAAGAGGCGGTTGTTATGCATAGGAGCCATAAAGGGATGCTGGGAGAGGGGTTTGCATATTCTGCATAATTTGTACTTTTTGTAATTATTATTGTTATATATAACTGGGCAGCAATTTTTTCAATGGTCTGAGCCAGTTATAATTTGCCATTATAACCCACGGGTTATAACGGCAAACACACGCCACATCAGTAAAAGAAGAGCCGCATTCTGATTGGCTCTGCACTTGTAATGGGCAGGCTAAATACAGTGACAAACATGGCGACTCCTCTGTCCCACTTAACGAGGAGCCGCCACACCAAGAGTGCAAAAATAGTTTTTTTTTTACTTTTAAACTATTTGTATCTAGTTGATCCTTCCATTCACAACCTGCATGGGCATTTCACAGCCCCACCAGAGAAAAGCTGCCGGGAATGCCTTGCACGCACTTCACCAAGAATGGCTCCGACCTCACTTGTTGAGGTAAGAAGATCGCGATCGTGATGTCAATACACAAATCTGTCCAAATTAAACCAACATAATAAAGGAACTGTAACAAAAGAAAAGTTTAAAAAAAAGAGGAACAGGGAGACAGAGAGAGAGAGAGAGAGAGTGTGTGTTTGTGTGTCTCAGACTAAGGGCTCAGGGCTGGAAAAAAATTTTGCCCAGCAATTACAAATAATAAAAGATGGGGAAGTGTGTTTAAATTTGAAATTAATGGTTGCCCTCGATGTGGGATGCTTTAATAAAGTAGCATTCCACACCTCGGGCAACCATTAATTTCTCATTAAGCACACTTCCCCATCCATTATTGTGTATGTAATTATAGCATTATTGGTGCAACTTATTACTGCACTCCCCACATCACCCCCCCAGACAAATCTGAAAATGAGCTGTTAGCTCAGTAGATTTTTCCTGGTGAAACTCTTGAAATAAATAAGAAAGAAAGATATAAACTACATAGTATATGGTTAGCCTTTGTTCTGAACAAAAATCAACCTACTCAGAAACCTTATTGTGCACATTCTAAACCATTATGCGCATTCCAAAGTGTTGTTGTGCGCTTTCCGAATGGTTGTTCTGCACAGTTCAAAGGTCATACAATTTTTAATTTCTCATTTATTCCACTCCTAGCTACAGTCAGTTCCACTTGTGTGTCATTCGAATGTGTGCACATTCCGTTTATGTGCACAAAAATGTCAGATCCCGATTCACTGCCTATACATGCCCGTGTTAAATCAATCGGATGTGTACACAGGGATTTTCGGTTGTGTGCACACATCAAAGCTGAAATTTAGCAGTCAGCAGTCTTTTCAGCAGTTTGTATAGGTGTGAATTAGGAGATTCGTGGCCGTGACACTTGTCCAATGGATCTGGGCTGCTGTAATTAGCTTCAGTGTGGTGCTAATCGTATGCCTAAGTGTCATTTATTGGTAACCCATGGTTACCATCTGTTTGTTCCAGTCTTAATTGTCTGCCTAATTGTCTTTTCTTGATTTAAACATTGTGGCATCTTCCATTGTTAGATCAATCTGTAATGATGGAGAAACTCAACAGAACAGTCCTGACGCTGGAGCAGAAGGTGCAGCTCTTGGACAAGGCATGACTAGAAAAGAGCTTGCTGCCAAATTCTTTGTTGACATCTCCTGTGTTGGCCACATTTTGAAAAAGAGAGAGGCAATTTTGGCCGAGTGGAGTGCTGGGGCCAACAAACACAGAAAACGTAGCCGAGAGGGCAAAGATGTGCATGTGGAGGATGCCCTATTGCGATGGTTTACCTCAGCACGAGACCATGATGTTCCCTTGTCATGCCAAATCCTCCTTGAAAAAGCATTAAGCCTTGCTAAGAGCATGGATATTGAGTTCGAGCCCATGGCAGGGTGGCTATTCCACTGGAAGGAATGCAACAACATTGCCTACAAGCGGGTTCACAGGGAACAGGTAGAGAATGACTCTGAAACCTCGTACAGGATGCTACAGGAGGTGCTGCCTATAATCACTGTACCTTTTGCTCTGCAGGAAATTTTTAACATGGATAAAACTGCACTGTTTTTTAAAGCCACGCCTGATGACACCCTCTCCTTTAAAAAAGAGATTGTGTCTGGTCACAAGAAGGCAAAGGAGAGGGTGTCTGTCACGATGTGTGCTAATGCACAGGCACAGAAAAGTTCCCACTGTTAGTTGTAGGGAAATCTGAAAAGCCACAATGTTTTAAGGGGGTCAACGTGGAGGTGTTGCCTGTGTAATACATCACTAACTTCAATGCCTGGATGACTTCAGTCATTTTTCAGGACTGGTTAAAAGAGATTGACAAAAAAATGTGGAGACAGTGCAGAACAACTGTGATGATTATGGACAACTGTCCCACCCATAAGCCAATCTCACTGAGAAACATACAGCTTGTGTTCTTGCCCCCAAACTGTACAGCTTTGATCCAGTCTTTAGATCAGGGTGTTATAAACAATTTAAAACAACATTATAGAAAATAAATCATTAACAAGATTAAACTGGGTCTGGATGGACAGGATACACAGGACACTTTTCAATTTATTTATTTATTGAAATGTTTCACCAGGAAGGCACACTGAACAAAAGTAGTTCATCTCCCGGTCGAGAGCTGGGAAAGGGGTACAATAGGAATGAGACATTAAATATTCAAGTTACAAGATCAACATTAACATACAGTTGTAAGGCAGGTGCTACAAACAGTGTTACAACAGTGTTGCACATAATAGGTAGAAAGAGTGGACAATAATAGCTGCTTGGTCAATAAGTAAACAAGTGCTGACATGAAAGAAAAGGGGGAAAGAAGAGGGAGGGGTGAGGTGGGGAAGGGGAAAACAAACACATTTAACAGTGTGGCAAACTCGATTAATGTTTTGGATGCGATCCATCTTCTACTGTCTGCGTGGAGTGAGGTCACATCAGAGACCATCACAAATTGTTTTAAAAAAGCAGGCATCAGCTCACATGACCAGCAAGAGGCTGAAATTCCATTACAGCATGTGCCCCTCCCCGGAATGCCTGCTTCTCAGTTTGAAGAATTTGTGTCTGTGGATGTTGATGAGCCAGCAAGTGGAGAACTGACAGATGCAGACATCTGTGCATCTGTCATCGGGGATGCAAACACTTTGTCTGAGGACGAGGATGAACAGAAGGTCCAGGTCCCTACAACTGCTGAAGTGTGAGGCATAGTCACTAAGATAAGGCACTATGTTGAGGACAAAGAACAGTCAGATTTTGCCTGGTTTTATGCCTTTGAGAAACAAATGGAGATACTGAGCACTCGCACTACAAGGCAGGCAAATATCACTGACTTGTATAGCAATAGCAGTTCTTAGCAATATTCTCAGTTTGCGTCTGTGTTTCTGAATACATATTTATTTGCTTACAGCTTCTTATACTGTTTTAACAATGTTTGCACTGTTTGTACTGCATTAACTTTATTAAAGTACTGTACACTTTTTTACCCCTTCTACATGGCTCCAGGTTGTTATTGCTACTATTCTTGTTATTGGTGCTAACTGCAATACCGGGACCACATATTGTACACACAGTCCCGAGATTGTGATTTTCGAGTGTATGTATTTTTTGATGTGTGCACAAAAAATCAGTGGGTCCCGATTATGTGCACACATCCAGAGTACACTGTGCTTACTAACCACCCAGTGCCCAAAGTTGTACCTTTTAGCTTTCAAAAGTCTGTAAATTTGATTCTGATCATAAAACAGAACAAAGAAATGGCAAGATTTTTTGTTTTCACTTCAGTGGAGGTCTCACACTCTGGTGTAAAAAAAAATATATACTATATAAAATAAAATATGGGCAACCATGCACAACTCGTCATGTGTTTCCATCTCGGGGTTGAGATGTCAGCATGGACCTCTCGAGCTTCATTCTCGAGGTTCATATGCTGTCATCTCAACCTTCGATGGAAACACAGCCTTGCTGTGTATGGTTGCCCATACATTATTCTCTATGTGACCTTGCAAACCATATGTATTTCATGATATTTTAGCCCTGGCAGTCCACTATGCATCATACTTGTATATCAGTTTACTTGAATGCATTTAATCTTATATATTCCTTTTCTCTGAATGTAATTAATCCTGGGTCACTTCTGAAAAAGGGTCTGTTAGTCTCAGTGGGCCTACCTGGTTACCAAAACTCAAATAAATAAATAAATAGGTTGAAGGCTCTTGACTGCACCCGGAGCTTGCATAGATTTCCATCAGCACCCTCCCTGGCATGGCTTACTGCTTACATAAGGACTACTGCAAAATGAACCACTTCCTATCATCTTTTAAAGAAGGACTGTTCTGGACTTCAACTGACTGTTTTGTCTAGCCTCAGCAGTTTCTGCCAGCTTTACACAAATCTCCAAAATTTAGGCAGTGGAAGTTTTTGACTTCCCAAAGGAAATACATCCAATTCTGTAGGCATGTAATTCAAGTTGATTTTTTTCTGAAAGAAAGATTATTTACCAGATATTTTTAATGAACTTTAGTCTCTTGGCATTTCTAGGAAAGGACTGGAGATATTTGGCAGATAAACTTAAGATAGGTACTCACTACATCCAGAACTGGCGACAGAGGCAAGAAAACCCGGCTGAAGAGCTCTTGCGTTCATGGGAGGTAATTCACTGTTCATTCATTCATTCTCTCTTATTTGACGACCAGGTAAGTTCACTAGACTAGAAGTCCTTTTACAGGCACAGACTGGAACAAAGAATGGCAACAGAGTTCAGTAACACAGTTTTACCATATTAAAAACAGGTTGAGTACAAATATATCAAACAGTCCCATGATGGACTAACAGTTGCAAATGTAAAACAGCCAACAATCAAGAATTACATTGACAGTTACAGTCTGGCTGACACACTCCCTATGACCATGCATTGATCCCCACAAGTGATCCGCTGTGTAAGCAAACTTCTATATCCTAACAATGCAAAACTAATCAGAGTTCTGTAGAACTATGTGATAAGAACTGTGGTGATATCCATTAGGTAATGTGGAATATTGGGATCTGTACAGTATATTAAAGAGTTACTGTACTGCCTGAAATTATTAATTTTCAAAAGTAGTGAACCATTACTTCTTAAATCTGAAGCATTTTTTTCCTTTTCCCTGTGCTAATTAGAAGCTTTTCTACCTGACAATACTTGGCATGACGAATTGAGCAGTATGCTACCAGGACATAGCCAGTTCCATTCCTCCTTTTACATCATCAGCCCTATGACCTCCCTGTCTATGACATCAAACTAAGCAAGAAGAGGCAGTCACCTGCAGCAAGATCAGTTACTTTTGAAATCACCTTGAGGCTACAAGGCTGATGAGCTATGAAGGGGAAAAGAAAATAATGTCAGCTACCAGGAAAAGTACTATTCCTCCATTTATATATAAAACTATCAGGTAGAAAACCTTCTAATGAGCAAATGGAAAAGGAAGATAATTCAGTAATAAAAAGTAACAACTGGAAGCGGTGAGGCTGCCGCTTACAATGTTGACATCCCTAGGTTCAGGAACAATTCTGGGATGCCAGGGGCTAGCTGGGGGGGGGTGGAAGATCAAGTATTCGACAGGATGCTCTCCTGGGGAGAGAGGACTGCAGGCAACACTGTGATACCACCACAGTTGGCAGTGCAGTCGGAGCAGTAGGAGGGTGGGAGGACACAGACTGCGTCAGAGAGTGGGCGCGCTTTATGCGTGCTCATGCTCCCTGATGCCTTGCACATGGACAACCTATGAGGAAGCAAGTTAATGGAGGAAAAGCTCTAGTGTGGGTAGCATGAAGTTGGTGCCCTTCAGGCCCTGCCGACCCAACTGGCCTGTCCACCCCCACACACTAGATGGTCTCAAGTGGGGAGTCAACCCCCATCGCTCCTCTGGACATCAACCCATAAACACTAGATGGGCTCAATGGTGGGGGAGGTCAAGCCCCAGTCACCTCTTGGACATCAACACCCATGCACTAGACAGGCCCAATGATGATGGAGTCAAGCCCCGGTCAGTCCCTGGACATCGACCTCTACACACTAGACGGCCCAATGGTGGGAAAGTCAAGCCCTGGTTGCCCTTTGGACATTGACCCCTACACAATAGATGGTCCTGATGGGGATGGAATCAAGCCTCGGTTGCCCTCTGGACATTGACTCACATGCACTGGATAGGCCTGATGGTGGGGGCCCAAGTTGCGCCCTGGCCATTGACCCCCACACAGTAGATGGACCTGATGGTGGGCAAATCAAGTTCCTGTCACCCCCTGGACATCAACTCCTACCCACAAGATGGGCTTGATGGTAGGAGACACAAGCTCTTGTTGACCCCTGGACATTGACTCCTACACAATATGGCCCGATGGAGAGGGAGTCAAGCCCTGGATCATACCCTGGACATTGACCCCTACACACTAGACAGGCCTGTTGGTGAGTGAGTTAAACCATAGTTGCCCCCTGGACAACTACACCTACACACTAGGTATGCCAGACGGCGAGGGAGTCAAGTTCCGATCACCCCCTGAACATTGATCCCCATACACTAGATGGGCCCCACAGTGGAGGAGTCAAGCCCCAGCCACCTCCCCGGACATCTACCCCCACACACTAGACAAGACAGCCTGATGGTGGGGATATCAAACCCTGGTCGCCCCCTGGACATTGACCACCACACACTAGACAGGCCTGATGACAATAGAGTCAAGCCCCGGTGGCCCCCGGACATCGACCCCCACACTATATAGCCCAACTGTGGGGGAGTCAAGTCCCTGTCTCTGTCTGGACATCAGTCCTACACACTAGACATGCTTGATGATGAGGGACTCAAGCCCTAGTAGACCCCTGGACATTGACCCTTACACACCAGATGGGTCTGATGATGGGGAAGTTGAGCTCTGGTCCCCCTCAGATATTGACTCCCACACACTAGAGGGGCTTGATGGTGGGAGAGTCAAGCCCTGGTCACCCCTGGACATCGATCTCCAGACACTTGATGGGCTCGATGGTGTGAGAGTCAAGCCCAGTTGCTCCCTGAATGATACCCACACAGATACAGTAACTGCACCTTGGACCCCCCTGGAGTTGAAATATGTGGCAGAGATGGGCAGGGCAAGCGGGCAGCTAGGTGGAGATGGGCCACACCAGTGGGAAGTGGGGTATATAATGTACAAAAAAAGCAACAACTGGCTACATTTAAAAATTACTAAACATTTTCTGCCTGCTATTTTTGGTGCTACTAGCTCTTTAATATTACCTTTAACTTTGATTTTCCTTTTCCCCTCTGTAACCCACCATGTCAATCACTGCTGCAGTCATCCTCTGTCCTAACAAGCTACTGCCTTCCTAATCGATCCAACAGCATGCCTTTATCATCTAGCATGGCATGTGAGAATGTCAAGCACCATGGGCTCTTCTCCACCTCTGTGACACATTTGGTTCCCATGTGAGATTCCAGGGCGCAAACTCAAACCACAGTCTCCTAAATGGCAGCACCACTGTATTGGCTGGGAGCTATAGGTTTTGAGTAGCTGGACTTCCAAATCCTATGAAAGGAAGTATTCTGAAAGGAGTGGAGTAGTTTCTTCCAAAAGCAATGACAACAAATTGTATACCTTGCATGATTATTATTACAGGTGACAGGTATTAATAATTCAGTCATATTTCTTATCAAAAAGAGCATTACTCAGATACCATAAGCAAGGCCCTTGAAATTCTGCAAACCTAGGTGACTTTGTGGCACCAGAGAACTAGGTAATAGGGTTCATTTGTGGCAATAGCAAAATAGTTGGTTGGGTGACCTCACCTAGTAGGCACCCTTGGAATGCCAGTCTGGGAGCAACAGGCATAGCCATCAGAAGGCTTGTAGTGCCAGAGTGCTTTTAGTACCATGGGTCCAGTCCAGAGTGCAAAATAGAGTGGTCACTGACTAGTGATCAAGCAAACCACTCTCATTACACAGCAGCAGGGAGATTTGGGACCCAGGTTTCGGCCTGGGTGGTGGCTGGTTGTGGGAAGAAGGCCAGGGGTACAAGAAGCATTAGGAGGGAAGGCTTCTGTGGTACAACATGGTCAGAATCTGGGTGCCAGCTGCTCCTGGGGCACTGAGAATGGCAGAGTTACAGGACTCCCCAGGGTTTTGAGGGTGATGTGTGAACAGTGAGCAAGACCTTGGTGGTTGCCGGTATGGACCCCAGGCACAGGGGGCAGATCCCAAGCCGATGGGGAATCTGTGGGTCACACTGGAGGAGTTGACCTTAGAGAGAAGGAGTACTGTACCACCGGGGTGCAGGAACCCTGGTGGTTTCCCTTCATGGGAAATCGGGCGATGGCTGGTTCCACCAAAGACATTGAGGGAGAGCTAGGTGCAGAACACCCCAGAGACTGGCCTATGTAGAGTCATCGCACCTGAAGACAGCAGGGGAAGTGTGCCGAGATTTAAAGCAGCAAGATAGGCAGGTGACCCATCTCAGGGGCATATGGGAAGAAGAATCTGAATCCTTTGTAGAGCTGTGCTTACAGTCTGACCCACTAGGGAAGGGATCTGTGTGAACAGATTTGGATTTAGCCAGGTAGTACACAGAGCTGTGTATGGGATGTGATCCTGTGGGTCTTTGCTGAAAATGGAACAATTGAAGGATTGGTGGGCACTGGCATGTGAGTGCCAAACCTTGATGTTAGCTCTGGGAAGGGAGGAGCTCACACCTAAAGAGGTGTACACACCTTTTATTGCATTCTGCGAGATGTTAAATGAACCTCAGAGCAAAGGGCCCTTCAGATCACATCCCACATACAGCCATGCGTGACACTTGGCTAACCCCTGATCCACCTATTTGGATCTCTTCCATGTTGGGTCTGACCATGGGCACTGCTCTACAAGAGATTTAGATTTTTCTTCCCTTCTGCTATTCTTTTTTTTTTTGTTTCTAGTGCAAATTTCCAGCAGCCAGAACAGAGGAGGAGCCAGGGATCCCATGGGAGAGCCATGCTATGATGGGCATGTAGAAGCCTTTTGTGACGCACAGTACGTATATAGGAGGGACAGATATTGTCACTATAGCCGTGTTTACACTTCCTGATCTGCACCACTGCAAGAGGTGCAGATGAGCTGCATTGGTGCAGGTCAAGCAGTGTAAACAGCAAGAAACAATTACTCATCGAAGTAATATTACTTCTTCCAGGGTATTCTTTAGCATTATTGACAGATGCAGTATGCCAGCTGGGTTCAGCTGCCCCGGAGAGGAGGAGTCAATGCAAATGAGGAAGGCATTGGCCAATGAGGATACAGTTAGAGTAGAGTGCTGCCTGCATCAACCTCAGGGACCTCATAATGCATTTCAGAGCTGAAAAAGAGCAAAAACTGTGCCCACTAGGGGCAAAACAACTGTTAGTAATAACCCACCATATATTCTAACCCACAATTATAAAAACTTTTTTTTTTAACACGAATGAATGACAGTCATCAAATTTAGCTAAATCCCCTAACAGAGCCTTTAGACAAGGTTTCCAGGGGAGGAAGGGTGGGAGTGTCAATAATGCTAAAGAATACCCTGGAAGAAGTAATATTACTTTGGTGAGTAATTGTTTCTTCTCACCCCAGGAATTCTTTAGCATCTATTGACAGATGTAGACTTTGAAGCAGTGTAGTTGGGAGGAGGGCACATAAACCTATTTCAAGAAGAGGCTCTGAAGTACCGTCCTGCCACATTTTGCATCCTATCAGACTACACATACAAGAAAAGATCTTATTGAATGTGAGAAGCAAATTTCAAATAAGTGGTCTGCACACTTTTAGTAAGCATATAGCCTTGAACACTGCCCAGCAGGCAGCTGTTCTCCAGGAAGTAGGCCCTAAGCATGAGACGGGCTGAATGTCAGCCTTACTGTAACAGATCCGAAATATGGGAAAACAGTCCTGTGGGAAAATACTCTTGGTCACTGGTTTCTTCTTTTCTGCAAAAACGCAAGAAAGGAAGGGATGATAATGACAGTACCTGAACTGCTAGGACCACTGACAGAGACCGGCAGGACTAATTCATGCCCCATCCGAGCAGCTTGAGATAGCCTAGACAGGACTTGCCTGAGAGCAGTACAGACAGAGAAAAAGGGTTGATAAAGGTGGAAATGGTAGAACACTTGGGAAAAGGATTTCCTATCCGACCAGAAGACTAAATTGTTCTTAAAGGCACTGAGAGGATCTGGCCTAAGAGAACAACCTGAAACTCTGAAACCCATCTGACAGAGGAAAAGACAAGCAGAAAGGTTGTCTTCGTTGTTACTCACTTCAGAACAGAATTTCCACAGGTTCAAAGGGAGATCCCATGAACTTGAATATATAGGGGTTTGTGTTCCATGGGAAAAAACTCCGGTCCCTCAAAGGGTCTGGAAGTGAAATGGCCCCTTGCAGAATTCTTTGAAATGGTCTGAGAAATGACAGATTCTCTTGCCCGACAGAAAATGAATCTGAGTAACCACTAGGTGTGCTCCCAAAAAAGAGGTCAACTATCCTACTGTAGTAAGAAAAATAAAAACCTTTATATTTTTACAGGAAACAAGTCACAAAGACCAAACTAGTTCCAAGTACAAGACAGTAATGCCTGGATATGAACTAAATAATCCAGTCATGAGAGGAAAGAGGATTGAAAAAACTCTAGGCTCTTGTCCTTGTACCAAGGGGAAAAGCCGCTTCCACTAGGAAAACTGTGGTTTTCGTGGTAATAAAACATTTTTTTTCTTTCAAAAAGTACCGAGGTTGTCCAGAGCCACCGGATAGCATACATCAAAACACTCTTAATATATAATAGCATATGCTACAAAGGTAGGAGGCATTACGTAAAATTTCTTACACATGGTGTATGATTATCTAGAATCTATCTCTGGAGGGAAAGCAGACAGTGGCACGAGGCCGAGAAACAGGCCGCTGTTTGCACTAACTCTCTTTAATCTGAAAGTGTACAGATACAAACAGCAGAACACTTACCAAGCTGGTAATTCCTCTGAATGCTTCTGTCAACCCCAAAAGAGAAGGAGGGGTTTCCAGAACCTACCTGTAGGTGTCTTCAGAGAGTTGTCAACTTCTTTGGAGGAGAGCAACCACCAGATCTACGAAGTCATCATCCTCCACCTCTTTATCTGTGTCATCCTGGAGGGAAAAGTCCAGGGAGTCCACCGGTTGAATATAAATGCCTCATTATACCATAACCTGAATCAACCTCAGGGTGACCGACTGGAATTAGTGGGCCCCGAGAGGAGTTCATGAAGGAAAATCCTCTCCTAAATTACTACTATGAATAATAATAACAACAATAATATCCTTGGGCATAAGGATTAACATGGAGAGGAATACTTGGACCCGAAGGAGCCGAGAACATGCCCAGAAATATAAAGTCTGGAATAATTGCCAAGCTCTCAGAAATGCAGTTGCAGAGGGCATAATTTTATCAACCCTTGATGACTCCCTAAGTCCTTCAGGAGGGAGGTAGGGTCAGAGAAGATTAATATCTATCTTTGTGCAGGTAAGATGACACCCTACATATTTTCAAATTAAAGGCTTGGACACAGAAACAACTACTACAGAACCAGACTTGTAATAATAGAAGTCCCAAGGGGACATGTCATTTCTTTTGTGTTAACTTGAGGTATCCTCCTCAGCGCTTTTAGAGGAGGAGGAGGTAGGCTGAAAGCCCAGATAATAGTTAGGCCAAAGCTTAAACAAATCAAAATCAACTTTAACAGATTTTTTTTTTTCACAAAGAGGAAAAAACAGAACCACTTCCACACCTCTTGTCAACAAAGCCCACTGCACTGCAAACAAGAGAGTCTCACCTCAAAAGAGAGGGGATTACCCTTCAAATATCAATGATTTTGAATTTAAATAGAGGAAAAAGGGTTCCAAGAATTTGCGCTGGTGCACAACGGAAAAATGTGCATGGGCGTGAAAAACAAATCAATGATTTTACCTCAAAAGCGTTAAAAACCACCGATAAATACTAAAAACTAATAAATTAAATAAAAACGATGTAATTTACAGTGCACACGGGTGAATTTTACTTCAGAAAAACTGCAGAAGCGGGAAAAATACGAAATAATCCAGCAACTGCGTGGAACCCAGTGCAGATGCGGTAAAAATAGATAAAATGAAGAAAATATACAAAATACCTTAAAAGCAGCACTCAAAAAGAAAGAAAATGGCACAGGAAGATCTCTGAAGAGGAGAGCTCCAGGGCAGTGTTGCAGTTCAGCGGAGAAAAAGTTCTGAGGTCCTTGAGGCTGACTGCAGGCACCACTCTACTCTAACTGTATCCTGATTGGCCAATGCCTTCTTCATTTGCATTGACTCCTCCTCTCCGGGGCAGCTGAACCCAGCTGGCATACTGCATCTGTCGATAGATGCTAAAGAATTTCTGGGGTGAGAAGGGGAGCATTGCAGGAGACTCTAATGTGGTGCAGCACAATCCCTGTTTTTGTGGGATCATGTACCATTGCAGGTGGTTTTAACTGGTGTGTAAATACACTACTCTACCTGCAATGGTACAGCTCCTGACACACCATGCCATGCCATACTGTCCTCCTCCTACACTGGCTTTACCTGTTACCACACTGATGGACCAAACATCCACTAGGTTTTAGCCCCTGTACGAACTGACCCCAGCAGCTTCCGTGCCTTGTCCCTATTGTATTTTTTAATTTTCATTCCTACTAAGAGACAGCGGACCCCCCCCACCACCAAAAGCAGGTGGAACTTTAGTGATGGCATGGATGTTCGGTACACTGACCTTGCATTGTGCACAACACCGTGTGTGTAAATGGCAGCTGGCAACTATGTGAGAGAAGTGGTGGGTGAGTGGCACACACAGCAGCAAAACTCCAAGATAAGTGTAAACGCGCCTTATAATTGCAGAAAGCAGAGAAACTGGATGCCACTAGGGATGAGACAGGGTAAATATTCATTCCAGTGGGAGACTGTGAAGAGAAGCTTTTTACAGCTGCATAGTGAAAGCTGTGCACAGCCATATAGTGAATGGGAGGAGGAGGAGGAATGGAAAAAGGGGCTAACACATCACAGTTGTTTGCTCCACGTTCGCCCAGTAAGTGGAGTTGAAGCATATACAGTGGAGGAATCAGTCCACTTTCTCCCTCTGTCTCCTTCTGTCTCCCACTCCCCAGGGCTGGATTAATGTATAGGCAAAATAGGCCCAGGTCTAGGGACCCTACCTACCAGGGGGCCCCAGCAATCCCCAAAATATGTTTACTATATATCCTTTTCTTTCTGCCTGAACTGCTTTTTTGTAAAGGACTGAGCACATGAGTAATCTGAGCAAGACTAGGGCTGAACAGTGATGTGACTCTCAACTTCCTGATTAGGTGTTAAGTATGGCTGATAGCTTCAGGGGGCCCCTGGCCAGGCTGACCTTTAAATTGTAGACAGGCCCATTTCCTCTGCTTTGTCTCCCTCCCACCTCTCTGGTATCACACATGGGGAGAAGTGACTAGAAAAATCCCTACCCCCCCTACAGTTGGTGTTACTGATAGGGAGAGTGACTGGAGAGACTTTTAAGTGGCGCCCCCTGTGGTAGTTTGTCCACCACTTGCCTTGTTTTGTACATTTGTGTGGGCCTCTGTCATATGTATCAGAAGGATCAGAAAGCTAGTAGAGTCTGCTATTGGAGAACCTCTTCCAAGTTCCAGGTACCTTTCATTAGCACAGGGATACTATATGACTTGCCCTGGCCCTGGGTCACATAGTATGCAGATAGAGGCTGTGGTTCAGAAATCCAAATGTGAGCCTACGTGTTTTCCATATTCTCAGCTTGGGGCTCTAGCCACTAGGCAATACTGCCTCATGTATTGCTTTTGACACTCCTTGACTGGAAGTGGATTATCATTGTTAAATGCAATTCTCCTCTCAGTGGAAATTAGTAAAGGGTTCCTGGTTGAGTTTGGTCAGGGTGATGAGTGTCATGAAAATGATCATCAAAGTTGTGAATAAAACAAAAAAAAGGGGCTGAAATTTCTAGGTCCCCCAACAATACTATAGTGCAATTCGCAAACAACATGGCTAAGCCTGATCATTAACAGCACTCACAAAGCTACATTTTAATGACACAAAGTAGTAAAGAGGCTACAGTGCTATAGATAGGCTTACAATGACATCAGGGGCTGTAGTGAATCATATTTGTTTACTTTGTACATGTTATGGGGCACTATACATACAGTACTGCTCCCCATTAAGTACAGTTGCCTGCAAAGTAAACAAATAGTACCTGAAGGCTGCCACTAACCGCGACCGTTATAAGCCTATGTGTAACACTGCAGCATCTTCCCTATGTGGTTTTGTGGGTGGGGCTGTATCAGAAAGTAAGGTTGTAGTTGCAGTAAATTGAGTAACATAAGAAAGGTGGCAATCATGTATGTTGAGATTAGCTTTGCACATACAATAATCCCTCAATTATCCACCAGATACTGTTTGTACAAAATATTAGCTATTCTATTGCCCCTTCTTATCCCCGCACCCTTGATTATCCACCCAATTTTGATTGTATGAAAATGGACAGATAATCAAGGGTGCACTGTAGATAATCAGATAGAAGTTAAACAGTATGTGAAACTTGGGAGAAAGGTAGAGGAGAGAATGGTGTTGCACTGTCATTAATATGATTTTGAGAGAGGAGAACAGAAGGATAGGAATTTTAATTTGTATGCAGTTGTCTGCAGCTCTTTACTTACAAACGGTGTCCTAATTTAGGATAGAGTTTGTATGTAAATGGATTCCCAAGGTGCCTTACAGTCTATGAGAGGATCCTTTCACAGCAAAGGGGCGTGATCACAGTGAGGAGGCGGCCTGAGGACCCATGTTGCCTTAATCTGGCCCTGCCCCCTCCCCTCTCCGCTACTCTCCCAGATTTACTTCTATCTCAACCCCCCCACTACAAAAACATCCCTTTCCCCTTATCACCAGTGTTGGTTGCTCTCTCTCTCTATTATTAGGAGTTACTCTCACTGTTACCTCTGACCCCCTCCATGCCCCAGAGCAGACAATGCAATCTAGTTTCTTTCCCTGTCTCTCCCCATCTCTATCACTGCACTCTTCTCTGTGTCTCTCCCTTTCTTGCCAACCTCCACTCCCATTTCTCCACTCTGAGCCACCTGCTCCAGCTCCACACAGGTTAACATACAATTTGGTTTGTTTTTGCTTTTCCAACTCACTATTTTTCAGTGGTCCCAGCTCTGGAGATTGTGGTGCCATTCAGTCCCACTAGGGAAGGTAGGGACTGTGACACCCAGTTTATCACCATGGCCATGGCAATGAGGACAGTGCCAATCTTAAGCAGTGGCATGCTCATCTTGGTCCCTGCTTCATCCCCTCCCTGGGTTGCCCACGTGTTCCCAAAATTACCGACACAGCTGCTTCCTCCTCCCTCGTGAGAACAGCTCAACTCTTAAGCAGTAGCATGCTCATCTCAGTCCCTCCTTCTTCCCCTCCCCAGGGTGCCTGTGTACTCCCAGAATTTCCAACCCCGCTACTCCTCTGACCCTCCCTCACATGCCCGCGCATGGAGAGCAAAAACCAAAAAATGGTGACTGTGAAGAAACCGAAGACAACCTGCGGCTTTGCCTGTCTAAGATCTCAGAGAGGGAGAAAGAGAGTGAAAGACAGCAAGTCAAAGAAAGAGAGAGACAGAGAGAGAGGCTGACTGGGAAACAGAGAGCTTCTCTCCCTTATAAGCCAGCCAGCTCATATACAGTAAATCCACTTGTCCTAGCATACTGATCACTTACTGCCTTGGTGACGTCTGCTTGCTATTGGCCAAAGGCTAAGAGAGAGGCTTAGTGGGAGGGGGGTACTATCGTTGGAGCTTAATAGCCTTGTTCCCTTTAGGGATCAGGATTCCTAGGTTAGATATAAACCTTACTAGTGTTGAAGTGTTAATTCTCATTCCCCATCATGTCCCACTCAGTCTGAGGTTTTTGTGAATTCTGACTGCAAAGTACTAATTCTAAAAATAATTATAATGGGCCTTGACTTCTTCAACCAGTCAAAACTGTAATTTACTCATCCACACCCCCGACTTTGGAATTCAGAATGTTTGAAATATGTTACTGTTTTAGATCCTCTGAAAATTCCTACTACAATTTATTTAATTTTAGACCAAGAAGGGCACTCACGCTAAGCAATGACAACTTGTTTTCAGATGTACAAAGCCTGGAGAAACTGCTGGGCAAAAACCCTAGTGCATAAATCTACCCCCTGAGATCAGAGAACACCTTTGTCTGCCATCTACCTCTCTTTAAAAAACAAAAATACTGTCTCTATCTCTTCCTGTGCTCTGTGGGTGCAAACTGCGTGGTGGGAAGCAGGAAGACTGCCATAGCCCAGAGGCAGGTTTGGTTTTTAGATAAAGTGTTTGGGACTGTTTTAGGATAGAGAGGGGAAGTGGAGGCAAGCATAGCTAGCCAGAAAGGGAAGGGCATAGGGGAGAATGGTGACGTAGTTGGAGGTATAAGTAGAGGCTGCGGTGGGACATTAACCAACATGGAGGGTAGAGTAATTAGGTGGGGAAACAACTTGTATAGCAGTCAAGGAAGGAAGGAAGGAAGAAAGGGAGGCATGAATGGAGGGGATGGAAGGGTAGTAATCCTAGAGGACTCCATAATTAAGGGTATTCACTGGGGAAGGAAGGAAGGGGGACCCAAATGAAAGAAGGAAGATTGTTTGCATGCCAGGGATGACAGCAGAGAAGGTGGGCCCAAGAATCAGAGAAATGGTAAGGGGGATGTTGGAGGGAGTCACACGTAGTTATACACCTAGGTACCAATAGTCTAGCTGGGGAGGAGGTGGAGGTAGTACAAAGCAGATTCAGAGAGTCAGGGAGAACCTGCAGAGAGGTAGCAAGATTGCTGGCATTCTCAGAGATGTTACCAGTGCCAAGGGCCAGCATGGTCAAGAAGAAAAGGACAGAGGAGTTCAGTATTTGACTGAGGGGATGGTGCAAGGAGGAAGGGTTCATCTGTATTTGGGACTAGGGGTAGACCTGGTCAAATAAAAAACTGTATGTAACAGACAGACTACACCTCAGTAGGGAGGGCTCAAGGGTACTCGGGGACAAACTGGGCGGTACATAACCTGTAAACTTAATTTAAACTACTGAGGGGGGCAGGCAGGCTTAGAGGCCCAGCGATTCCAGGAGGAGGAGGAGGTCAACAGTCCTCCCTCCATACCAGTAGAAGGGGTCTGGAGGGTGAAGAGGGAGTGAAATAGTCAGCAATGAGGGTGCGGTGTACAATACTATGTAGTAGTAGTAGTATATGGAAATAGAGCACAAAATTCTGGTTTATGAGTACAGTACAGGTGTAGAAACCTGTGTGTTGTGCTTGGGCCTGGCCTGGCATATAGACAAGATGCCAGTGGGTGACCTTCTGGTATAGGGCCTACCTTGGAGTGTGCCATTAGCTAGGTGGGCCTTAGGGATTTGTTGTCAATTGCTAGCAGTCTGCCATTTATTTTGTGAGATTGGTTAGGGGCCACCACTATGATGTCCAGGTGCGCATGGTTATCATGTTGTAATGAATCTGGATGGGACAGGAATGCTGATCCCTTTTGTTTGGGAGGATAAATGGTAGCACATAATCGGTAAGAAGGAAATAATTATTCATGGGGGTATTGCTTGGATATTTTAGCTTGTGAAAACAGCTAATTTGTCGTGTAAGTGGTTGGTACTTGGTACCCCCCATGTGGGTCTGACAGATGTCACTCAAATGGGCCTAATACCCCAAATCATCCACGGATGTGGAGCAATTTACTGAGCTTATACTTGATAAGCTGCAACAATATGTGAAAACATAACAACAATGACATAATCACAATGAAACAATAGTCATATTAAGCACATTGCAGAAAATACATTTGAAACATTGATCACATTTAAAATGAAATTGGTCGTCAGAGTCCAGGAATGTCTGAAATGGTATTGTCTTTTACAGGAGCTAAAAAGACAAAAAGGATATGTGAAAGAATATGGGAATGTACACAGTCTCCCAGCTCAGCTGATTACTAGTTGAGGGCCAAGGCCCTTGCACCTGACTGGTGCTGCTTATTGGCATAAAGTCACTTGCAAATAGATTGTGTACGGTTGTGCTAGACTGCACTGGGAAAGCAGAGAGGCTGAGCTGGTTTATAATATTAGGGTACTATATATATATATATATATATATATATATATATATATATGTATACATATATTTAACTTGTAACCAACAAATGGGTTATTAGCAAACACACACATTTCTTTTTGTGTGCTCTTAATGGAAGGACAGTGGGTTTATCTCCCTCATTTCTGGATCTGCTAACTGTAGCTCAGTCAGGTCCAGAAATAATTTTATTTATTTGCAACCACCTTAGGAGTTGCACTGCAAGGTAGCATGGTTCAGTCCCCGAGCTCCTTATATAGTTCAGGAGGCTTGGCTTATAGTATATCATATCTATGGAAATGCCATATACATGGTGAATCACACTTAAGAATTGTAGCAGCTGCAGCATTATACATACCCATCACTGATGAACCGTAAAAGTCTTCTATCAGTGAGTACAGCCTGTATTAAATAGTACATATACAGCCGGCACCATTCCTGGACTGTTATTTGTTAAACAAATAAGCATGCAATGAAGTGTTAGTAGTTAACTATGTCATTAACAGTTCCAACAATTATCTTCCCCTTATGGGCACATCAATTGTTAAAACAGGTGTTAATGTAAGTGATCATTTAATGGAGGTGGGCATATATACAATTCATGCCTTTGTTCCCCCCCCCGAGCTCCTTCTTTTGCGAAAGAGGCAGCTTGGATATTATAGGATACTGTGAGTGACCAATGCTGGAGCAGAGGCCAGACAATACAATAGTAAATTCTATTAAATTTACCTGTAACAGTTTTCTGCACAAATGCTAGATAACACTTTATTCACAATAGTGGGGTAGATATTTATCCACAATTATATTGGCAAACTTTCTTTGCCAATCAGTCATCACCTGGAAGGTTGTATGCTGAATAAATACAGATGAGTTTGACCCAACATGTAAAAAAAAAATAATAATGGCAATACAGTATCCTACTATGTTTCAAACTATAATAACATTATAATGAAAGTGGGCCACTGGTTAAAATCCACTTATACAGTACCAGTGGTCACTTGTGAAGGATTGTCTTATCCCTGTAAGAGATAAAGAATAAAACACAAGCCATGAAAGGGAACATCACATTTACTCAGAGCGATCTCCTTGTGGAAGGTTATCATTTTTTCCCCAAAATGCTAATACCGATATTAACTTTAATAAAGACGTATGCATTCGACTACCCATTGTAGCAGGATCTTTTTATTGTAGCTACTAGTACACTCCGATGAATTCCAGAAAATCAAAAAAATGATTAATGTCAGAGTATTAGGCATCCCTAATTCTCTGAATTTGACATTAGAACTGTGTCATCAACACACACAACATTCTGATAAATAACACAAGTTAGAATACTGGTATTTTATACATACAAAATTGTTAGAAGGATGTTAAATCAGGCCTGTAACATAAATGGTAAAATCTCCCAAAACAGACATAATACTGTTTGTGGCAGTGTAAATTGTGTAGCTAGCCTGTTAAAGTTAAATGGCTTATTACAAATGCTGAGGGTGATTAGCCCCCAACCCCTATCATCGTGCAATGCATGGGGATATGTGATACAGGACAAGGACAAAGAAACTGTGAGATCTTCCATAAAGGAAGGCATACATAGGAATGGGCGGGTCTGTAGATAGCAAGCAGCTTCATGGCTGCAAGCCCAGAGAAAAAAAAATTGCAGTCCCAACGTCACGTACAGATGAGGACTGGAAAAAAAGTAACTTTTAAGAAAAGTACTTTTGATGTGCACACCTCATTAAAGTTATATTTGGATAAGAAATATTGATTTAATTAGGGAGGTACATCAATTGTGAGCTGGAAAAACAGGTACAGCTCAAAAATACAAGGAGGTCAAGTGACTTACCAAAGGTCATGCACTGTGCAAATGATGGTTCCTGGGACCAAACCCAGCTGCAGCTGCAGTGGCCTTGGACACCATGCTGAATGAGAGGTCTTACAGATAAAAGAATACTGTCTAGCTGCCAGCTGAGGCAGCAAAACATAATTGATGAATCATCAAGATTCCCATGATGGCAGATTGAGAGACCATGTTTGAAAAAGGAAAAAAAAACATAGAACACCTTTGCAAGCTTTTGTTATATGCTTTTTTTACTCAGCAAACTATGATTAACTTGAAGCAAGACTAATGACACCAGTCCACACACTTCAACATTAAACCAACCACTTATCCACTTAATTTGGAACAAATGCATATTCTTCAACCCTACGTCACAGATGAAGGCAAACCCTGAATAAGCAAAATATGATTCTTCTAATTCAAAAGTAATTAGCTCAAGTGAACAAAGCCAAGTGACGCAATCAGTATAAAACACAGGCTCAACTCTTGCGTCCCAGCCAACATTAATTACTGTTTTCAAAACAGTTTTAAAATCAAACACACCATAATAGTTAATGAAACTGATATCATTAAACCTTAACATTCATTACAGAACACACTAATGTTTCTGCTGTTTTGAACATTCTCCAATTAGTCATTATCTCAACTGCAAGGAACAGAGTGACATTGACTATGCTGTAGTCAGTCTAGCAAAAATAAACTATTCATTCATGGAACAGGAAATAAAATTATGGCGTACTACTATTAAATGTAGTGCTTTTCCTAAAGTGAGTAGCAAGGAATAGTTGTATAGACAAAAGTGTTGGCACTTAGAATCATTTAGATTGCAGTGAAAGGCTGATCAACCAATAGATACAATTAAAGTGTACTCCCCACAAATACAAAGCACAAGGACAGGGTCAACACCCTGCTTCATGGTCTTTCCTTTAAAAAAAAATACCTCCAGAGTCAGAACAGGCAAATGTTTGGTCTGTGAATCACATTAGGGAGGAGCATTCCTCATAGAAGTCTATAATAAACTTATTAGATGGTTCAGCCACTGATTGAGTAGTAGCCATTAATCCTATTGAAAGCCTCCATAGCAGCCCTCTAGCGGATTGCATCGTAGTTGATTGTCTCATTCAATATTCTGCACACAGATCAACATAATTGGATCCAAAACATCTTTAGTTAAGTATAGTTTTATAAGCATGTCCCACCCATCTCATGCAGCGAGATAAGACGAGATGTTTTCTCTCAACTCTGTGCATATTTTAGATATGGCAATAAGCAGGGAAATCTTTAGACCATTCTGTGGGTTAACTGCTGTGTTTTCAACCACAGCACCCAAACACACACACAAGCGGATGGCGTCTGTGAGCTCCCCGTGAAGGAAGAATTCACAAAACAATGAATAGTAGTCTCCACACAAAGTCCCTAAGCCACCACACTTGTTGCTACTTGCCTCTGAAGAAAGTCACATCTCAGAACTCAAATCACTAAGTAAGATGAGTGTTATCCTTTGCCAGACAAAACCATGACAGGCTGACTCACCATTATTACATGTGGAAATATCACACCTTAGGTTCATTGCATGGTATGCTGGACAAAGAAAGTAACAACAAGTAGAAGTAATAAAAGAAGTATATAACAATACTCATGCCATAACAAGTGAAGCAAACTAATCACAAGGGAGCCAATTTCCCACCATTTCTCGAATATGGTCTCTTTCGCTCTGAGGAGCTGGTGTGCATACAATTATATATGACTGATAAGAGTGCAGTTACAGATATGATGAACATACAGCATTGGATAAGGCATGTAAATAAGGTGGCTCCCTTGGGCAATTACATAGGAAAGGAAGTTGCAAAGTAAGGAAGAATCTCTGAACAAAGAAAATTCATAGTCAGCAACCTGTTATCAGTTCTTATTTCCAGACAGTGAGTCTGCTCTGGAAATACTTGCAACATAATCACAAAAGCACACAATGCGTCACAATAGTGGAAAGCTACAGAATATGAGTGATTATGAGTATAGCAGAATATATGTGGAAACTAGAAACAGTATATATGGCAGAAACATATAGGTAAAACATTATGAGATTGTGGTAAGGCACTAATACTTGTAGGTGTATAAGGTTACAGTTAGGTGTAGGTCAGTTTGTGGTATATAACCCAGGTATAACACGAGTCAGGTTCCATAGCGATCTGTTCTGGGTCCAGACCTCTTTAACGGGTTCATAAGCAACATTACAGAGGGGATCCAGGGCAGACTTTGCCTCTTTGCAGATGACACTAAGCTCTGTGTGAGGGTGGATAATGCTGAAGGAATAAAGGAAATCTAGAGAGACTTGCAAAAGCTGGAGTGGTGGCCAAGGGTTTGGTGGTTGAAATTCAATGCCAAAAAGTGCAAGGTGATGCACCTGGAGAACAGGAACTGCAAGACAGAGCCCTGGATGGGAGCAATGAGAGACGGTATCACGACTGAGGAGAGACACCTTGGAGTTATCATCAGGGACTCCCTAAAGCAATCAAGTTAGTGCAATAAGGCTTATAGCAAGGCAAATAGGATGCCTGGATGTATTGGGAGGGGTAATGATAGCAGAAGAAGTGAGGTAATACTTCCCCTTTATAAATCCTTGGTGAGGCCACACATAGAAACATAGACTTTGACAGCAGTTAAGGACCGCATGACCCACCCAGTCTTCCCATTTCCCTACCTATTGTATAGAAACATAGACATTGACGGCAGATAAGGACTGCAAGGCCCATCCAGTCTGCCCATTTTTTCTACCTTATGAATGTGCTGTAGACCTGTACTCTGTCAATAGCCTATCTATTCATACTCATATGTATTGCTCCCTTATTCCTATCGCATGCCTGTTTGAAGCCCTGCACTGTAATGATATCCACCACTTCCTGAGGTAGGCCGTTCCATGCATTCACCACCTTTTCTGTGAAAAAGAACTTCCTCACATTACCCCTTAATCAGTTTTCCTCCAATCTCATGCTGTGTCCTCGTCCTGCTATTTTTCTTACATTGAAACATGTTAGACTCTTTCACCTTGTTAATGCCCTTAAGATGTTTGAATGGTTCGATCATATCACCTCTCTACCTCCTTTGCTCTAGGATATACATATTGAGCTCCGTTAATCTGTCCTCATTTGTTTTCTGATGCAGTCCCTGCACCATTTTGGTTGCCCTTCCCTAGACTGCCTCCATTTTGTTAATGTCCTTGTGCAGGTGTGGCCTCCAGTACTGCATGCAGTACTCCAGATGGGGCCTAATCAGTGTAAAGAAGGATTATTACCTCCCTCTTACAACTTGTGATACCCCTACTAATACACCCCAATATCCCTCTAGCCTTACCTACAACTTTAGTGGTCTGCTTTGATGATTTCAGATCATCTGTGATGATGATGATGCCCAAATCTCTTTCTTCTCTTGTGATTGCCAGTAACTCTCCTCCCAACCTATAGGTGGCTTCAGGGTTTCTCTTCCCTGTGTGCATGATCTTCCACTTCTTTACGTTAAACCCCAGTTTAAGCTGCAGATCTTAGTTAACTAACAGCCTGCTTTCTCCTACCCCCCACAAGAATTGCCTTATGTTTGTCCCACACATTCTTGAATTCCCTCACTGTTTTTGATCCCACGACCTCCTCAGGAAGGCCGTTCAATGTGTCCACCACCCTCTCTGTGAAAAAATGTTTCCTCACGTTGCCCCTGAGCTGTCCCCCCTCTATCTTCAAACTGTGCCCTTTTGTTCTTGCACATTTCTTTTCTGAATTATGCTACTGTCTTGGACTTTGTTGATTCCCTTGAGGTACTTGAAAGTTTCCATCAAGTCTCCCCTCTCCCTTCTTTCCTCGAGAGTATACGTATTAAACTCCTTTAGTCTCTCTTCGTATGGCTTCTGGTGCAGAGCCTGCACCATTTTAGTTGCCCTCCTCTGGACTGTCTCCATCCTGTCTATGTCCTTGCTAAGTTGGGGTCCCAGAACTGTATGCAGTACTCCAGATGGGGTCTCACCAACTGTCTGTAGAGAGGCATAACAACCTCCTGTTTTCTACTGGTGATGCCTCTCCCTATGCATCCCAGTATCCCCCCCAGCCCTCCTTACTGCCTTCTCACATTGCTTGCTTACCTTTAAGTCATCTGATATGACTACCCAAGGTCCCTTTCCATTTTTGTTGTTGTTAGTACCTCCCCCCAGTTGTGTACTCTTCCCCAGGGTTTTTGTTCCCAGGTGCATTACTTTACACTTCTTTGCATTGAATCTAAGCTGCCATATGTTTGACCATTCCTCCAACCTTGCCAAGTCCCTTCTCATTCTTTCCATCCTCTTGTGTATCACCCTGTTGCACATCTTTGTGTCCTCTGCAAAGAGGCATACTTTTCCTTCCAGTCCCTCCACAATGTCACTGATAAAAATATTAAAGCGGATCGGTGCCAGTACTGTGCCCTGTGGTACCCCACTAGGAACCCCCCTTTCTTTGGCGTGGACTCCATTTACTATTGCCCTCTGTGTCATGTTGTCCAGCCAGGGGCACTGTGCCCAGTTCTGGAGTCCATACCTCAGAGAGGATACGGATCAGCTCAAGACAGTGCAGCACAGGGTAACAAAAATTATTCAGTGCCAGCAGGGCATGCCTTATGAGGAACGTCTCAAGGTACTGAATGTATACTTGCTGGTGACCAGAAGGGAGAGGGGAGATATGACAGAGACCTTCAAATTCCTAAAAGGAATCAACATGGTGAACTGTGGGGAACTATTTAACTTGAATACCAGCTCATGGCCATGTGGTTGTGTGTGGAAGCTAACAGGAGGAAGGCTTAAGAGGGATGTGAGGAAATATTATTTTACAGAAAGGGATGTGGAGCCGGCCCGGTGGCGCTGAGGGCTGAGGCGCTGGACGCCACACCTCGCGCTGCGCCGGTGACCCGGGTTCGGGAACGGACTCGGGTGGCGAGGTCAACAGGGAGAGGGAGAGATCGAGCATCTCAATGGATGCTCTCCTCCCTCAGGGGTGGGAACCAAGAATGCTTCGCATTCTACATCACCCTCGTGGCCGGTGGAAGCACCGACAATAGAGGGATGGAGTAGCTCAGTCTAGCAGTCGGGGAGGGGCGTCGCCCGGCCTTACAAGTGCTCTGGTGTGCGTCAGCACGCCATCACTCGGGACGTACGTCCCAAGCGTTCAACGTCCCAGAGGGTAGGGGACGTAAGGGGAGAAAAACGGAAAATCCCCTCCGGCAGCCCTAGATGAAGGCCGCCCTAAGTCCACCCGGACAACCTACAGGATAGACCCCACTGTGCAAGGAGAGGAGGATGGGCACTCTAGAGGCAGATCCCTAAGGTAGGCAAGGGAGACATGAGCGGACGGAAGGAGGGGGGCTCCGGAGGTAGGAAGGAGGATAAAGAAAGAAAGTAAAAAAAAAAAAAAGAAAGGGTTGTGGAGACATGGAACAGGCTGCCAGATGAGGTGGTGGGTGCAGAAACCATCACTGTTTTTTTAAGTAAGGCTGGGACAGAATGAAGGGTATAGTGGTTGCTCAGGGTGTCAGAATCGGTGAGGAGAATGGAGGGGGGTGGTGGGGAGGGCTAGGGTCCTGGAGTAGCAATAGACCTAAGGGGTGAATAGGAAACTCGGGCAGACTGGAGGGACCTTTGGTCTTTTTCTGTCATCATTATCCATGTTTCTGTGTTTCTATAAAGGATATTTTAAACTTTCTTAAGGCACTTCAGTGTAGTGTCAAACTGGTAGTGTTGCAGAATGCAACTTCTGGTTTCAGCCCTATTTAAAAAGCACATAAGCAAGCAATAGCTGGCAGAGCCTGCAGGTAATGCTAACCAAAAAACCCTAGTGCAGAAATCTACCCCCCTGAGATTAGGGAACACTCCTGGCTACCATCTACTTTTCTAAAATAGTGGGAGAAAACTACATTAAAAAAATACTGTCTCTAGCTCTTCCTCTTCCCTGTGGGTGCAAACTGCATGGTGGGAAGCAGGAGGACTGCCACAGCCCAGAGGCAGGTTCGGTTTTTAGATAAAGTGTTTGGGGCTGTTGTAGGATATTTGTTCTACACTGTAGCTTTTATTTAACAGCAAGTTGTATTTGTGGCCTTATAGAGACTATTTTAAACTTTTGTGAGGCACTTCACTGTAGCACCAAACTAGAAGTGTTGTGGACTGCAACTTCCGGTTTCAGCCTATTTAAAAGGCACAAGTGAGCATTGGTGAGTGCTTGCAGAGGCGACTCTGGCAGAGGCAAGTGCATCTGCAGAGGGAGGAGGTCATCCCCTTTGGCACTTTGGGTCTTATTTTCCTAGGTAATAACTCTCTTCTTTAATTCTTATTTGAATAGCACGCTTGCCAGTATGGATCTACACGTTGCTTTATGTTCGTGCTTGCTTTACTGCACAGAAACAAAAATGTTTATGTCTGTGTAAAATGTAACCATTTTTACATCCTACAAAAACTGTGTGATATATTGATAAGTGAATTAGACAAACTACAAGAAATAATCAACATTGAGAAATGTGTGAACACAGTCAAGGCAGAGCACCCACTAACTGGTCCTGACGGACAAGAAAAACAAAAAAGGAGCCAGGGAGAGAGAGCAGTAGGTTTAATTAGCCCAAGTGCTAAAGAATGCACTGCAAAATAGGGCAGAAAAGACAGATTAGTCAGGGAGGAGGATGATTGGTGTCTAGTCACATCAAGCTAGCACAAAAAGTGGAGAAAAGCTTTGCGCACGAATGAGATATCCATCACTACTAGTAATAAATACAGCCCACTTGAAGCTGAATGCTCCTCAGAAGAACAAAATAGGGTAACTAATCAGAGAAAAATATCAGCATGGAAACTTGTAATAGGTGACTCTGTTGTAAGGTTCACAGACAGCCATGTAACCGCCCTGCAAACTGGAGACTTACCTGCCACCCTGTAGCTCAGTCCTCTTGCTCTGCCTGAGCACCTCCAGGATCAGCCTGCATATTTTTTTGTGTGTTCCCAGGTCTTGTCTAGCCCCTGGTGCCCCCGCCATGCAGTCCAAAGTAAAAATACAACCCTGCAGGGTTCTAAATTGCAACCGTGATCTCCCCTCATTATATATTCGTCTTTGGGCAGTAGGGATAATGTAGAAGGACTGCCTTTGATCTTCAACCGCTTCATTTTGCAGTTAATTTGGGGAGTGTTCCATCAGTTCCAGGATCCCCATTGACCATGTGGGACCTGGTGACAATGAAGAGGCCACGGAGCCGCTCCTTAAAATTTAAAGGAGCTCCATGAAGTGTGTTCGATCGGGAGCTCATTAATATTCATGAGCAGGAGCCTGATCACATTTAAATATTCATAAGAGCCTGTCTGCTCTCAGGGCAGCTGTATCTTGGCTGCAGCTGAAAAGAAAAGGAAATGTTTAAAATAATTTTGCAACTGCATTATAAAGTTGGGGGATTTACTGTGCGGGGGGGGGTGTTTAACTTAAATACATGCTTTATCCTGGCTGTACCAGCCAAATGATGGGACTTAAAAGTGTCAGCCTGTCTGCTGCTGCAAAATAAGGGCTCACTAAATATTGGCAGCAGCAACAGGAAAATGAACTGAGTAAATTCCTCAACCTGTGCGCGACAGCAAGTACACAACCTGGGCTAAAGAACTGTGGGGCATTGGGAAAAATATTAACTGATTTCTGGCTGCACCAGAACTTTAATTCAGGACTGTAGTTACTCTGCTAAAAGGACAGTGGGTTAAGCAGTCATTGCAAGCAGCCACAGCCAATCGGAAAGCCAGAAAAACAAAGCCAGGACTTATGGGACTTTCACTAAAGCTCATGGGTAAATGCCAAGTGCTCATGGGGACTTACAGGGACCTAATTCTATGTGTCAAAGCACCAGACCAACAGTGCATTGAATGAGGTTCATGCATTATTCATTTCTGTGACTGACAGGTCCTCCAGCCAATCGGAGGCCCTGCAGCCAAAAACCACAACCAATCAGGAGCCTTGGGAAAGCCTTATAAGAAACAGTGTTTTCCAGCATCTTGTCAGATTCGAAAGGGAGAAGGAGATTCGAGTGGGAGCCCCTCACAGGGGTGGGGGCTTAGGCCCCTGCCATGCTTCTGGGCCTGCTCATTCCAGCTAAGCCCCTCCATCCTGGAAGGAGTGTTTTTATTTAAAGTTAAAGTAATTTCAGTTAAGTTTGAAACTGCTTGTCTGGAGGTTGCCAGATTGTCCTCCAGGTACTAGCCCTCCCCTCCACGTCAGGGAAAGATGTGGACCGAAAACCAGATGACATCAAGCAGCAGTGAGAGCGCTGACCAAGAACCTCAGTTGTGAGAGGACTGAAGACACCAGGAGCCTTTTATAGTGGGGATCGACCATGGAGGACCTGCATGAGTACCCTTGTACCCCCTGGTGCAAGGGAAAGATTCTGCAAGCTAAAATTATGGGCCTTCTTGTCCTTGTAATTGTTCCATGCCACGAAAGAGAAAATAAGTAACCCTGGGCCGACATGCCCTCTGTCTACTTAATTGAGAGAAAGCCAAAGTAATCATTCTGGGCCGCCTTGCCCAAGTGACTGTTTAAACCTAGTAGTTCTTCAGTTTGCACCTTGCCTGTTGCCCTAGCGCAGGTATATCCTTGAGACTCTGCTATGCAAATTGCAGCTGTTGCTGGGGGTACCAAAGAGAGCCCAGACAGTGTGCACTTAGGCAAAATCATATAAATGTGCTTATATTCATTGGTACCCAGTATTCGGTCAAGATTGTCCTGTGGAGCTGCCAGCCATAGCTGCCTTGCCCTTCAAGGGACATGAGATCCAAGGGTCCACTTGAAATTGTGCTTTAAACCTGGAAATGACAGTTTTCCAACTTATCTGAACTATGACGTGTTAGAGAAGTATTGGTATGTGAATGTACTGGATGTGACTACAATATATATGTGCTGAATATTCAGGATTTGCGAATCCAAGATCTAGCCAAGGTAACCCAGACCAGTTGCCTTTTCTGCATTGTTCAATTCTGCGACATTCAGGGCAACCCCTGCCATACTGCCAAAAGCAGTGCAACCCCTGCTCCTTTAGTAAGGATCGACAGCCACTGTTGTTTAATTTGTCTTCCAAGTTAGCCCCTTCCTTTTAAATCAAAGCTGGCCAATTTAACCAGCTGCAATGTCCACCAGACCTGCAGCATCCAGGACTTTGGTATTTGGGTAACCAGGGTATAGTGTGAGATTGCAGGGTTTCATATATATCTGGGACTGGTACCAGTGGTGGGGATAATTGTTGTGTAACATCTGATTTAGTTAGCAGCTTAGATAGCCAGGGCTCTGGGTATCATTTTCTGGTTGTTGCACTGTGATTGCCTTTTCTGTTTAATTTAGTAGCCACCCAGCTGGAGGGGTGCACCAGCACAAGAAAAAGCCTGTGTACATTTTGTAAATATTGATCAGCCTAACTTCTATTCCTCCTGTTTCCCCATCCTAACTCCTATGTTCCCCAAATAAATCTTATTACTGTTTTTGCAAATCATCGCATGTGAACATATTATTAGACAGAGTCATTAATTGCAAAATGTCTGAATTAATAATTTATTTATTTTATTTGTTTTTGTTAACCAGGTAGGCACACTAGACAACAAATGCCTATTTTCAGGTGCGACCCGGGAGGTTACAAAACAGAAAAACATGGTACATAGTCACGGTAGCATACAAGCACAATACAGAAGAACATGGTACGTAGTCATGGTTGCAAACCGCCCATAGTACAGGTGGGCCAGAGAAATATCAATACAGAGAACTGGCTACATAGTCAAGGAGGCTTATGGGCCCACATACGGGGGGCCGGGGTACAAAAACCCGACAGTATAGGCAAGAAAGCAAACATGTAAACCTCCACAGCTAGAGATTGAGAATGTAGAGAGAGTGCTGCATCTGGTGCAACTAGTCAATACACCTGGAAAGGTGGCAATCCTTGGATGAGGAGCAAGGGGAGCTAATCAGGAAGCCAGAGGAGGGGGTGGGCAGGGGACTGTCCAGGAGAAGATCAGGTAAGTAGGCCAGCAGGGAGCTAGGAGGTGCAGAGAGGGGTAGGAAAGGACATGAGGACCACCACCACAGGCCTGGCTAGGCCTGCAGACTGGGAGTGGCCCTACAGTTGCGAGCCCCAGAAGGCGGGGCAAGAAAGATGGGGGTACATCAAGTGCTACAAGGGAGGGGGCAATGGGCGATAAGGGAGAGGACGCCCGCAGAGGAGGTGGAGAGGTAGTGGGTTGAGGCTAAGTGCTACAGGGAGAGAGCTAGGATAAATCAGTAAGTGGGAGAGGTTTTGGGGGTTGCCTCCCAGCAACTAGGAGGTACAAAGACAAGTGGAGGCAGCCTTGAGGACTTCCACAAGGGCGTTTTGAAACAGGGGTGGGAGGGGCGGCCTGGACTTGGGGGAAAGGAGTTCAAAGTCTGGGCAAGGCGAGAAGGCCCGATCACCGGTAAGAAGAGCGGTCCGTGGGATCAAACAGACATGGGTCGAGCTGGACCCTAAGTTGATAGGCCAGGGTGCAGTGTCTGAAGGGAAGGGCAAGAGCTGAGGGCGGGCAGTACGGACAATATTATCAACCATGTTGCCAAGGACAAAGGCACGGTGCTTTTCGGGGAAATACACCCCAGTTGGGCATAGAGATCACACCGATGCAGGAGGCGGGCGCAGAGGAGGTAGTGACATATGTTGTTATAGGCCGTGTCCCATTTCGCAAGACGGCACACAGGACCGCGCAAGGCAACCAGCCCATAGCAGAGAGTGGGTAGGAGATCCCCTAGCAATGGCGAGCCGGGCGGCAGGAGGGAGGCAGTCCTTAGCCCTGTAGGCTAGGCCAAGCTTTGTTAGAGCGCTTGCAGATGTTTTGAAGGTGCTCAGCAAGATCAAGCTGAGGATCAAGAGTCACCCTAGGTACCTGGCGGAATTTAGGACAGGCAGGAGAGCCATCCCCCAAGGATGGCAAGGGGAGGGCATGATGTGGTTTAGCCACTGACCCAAACAACATGGCATGGGTCTTGTTTAGGTTGACCGAGAGCTTGTGACCCAGAGCCAATTTGGATACCCCAAAGTCAGAGTTAAGTTGGCGTTAATGGTAGAGATGTCCTGGGAGCTAGACAGTAGTACCAGGTCATCCGCATAGAGTGTGGTGGACCCGGAGGTAGCCACATAGGGGAGTTCGTTGATGTAGAGGGAGAACAGTAAGGGACCAAGGACAGATCCTTGGGGGATGCCGCATCTGACTGGGGAGAGGTCCGAAGTAGCACGGTTGAAGCTGGTGTATTGTAGTCTACCCTCAAGGTAGCTGGTGAACCAAGCAAGGGCTTGAGGGGAGAAGCCCTGCGAGAGCAGAGTGGATTGAAGGAGGCTGTGGTCAACCCGATCTAAGGCCTTAGAAAGGTCAACAAAGATGGCTCCAGTCAGTCTGCCAAGGTCGGTAGCAGATCTGATCTCTGAGGTGACAATGGCGATAGCAGTGGCCGAACTGTGCCCCTTCCTGAACCCATGCTGGGCAGGGGAGAGAACCTATACTCCTGAAGGAAATGGGAGATTTGTGCAGCTAGGGCCTTTTAGAAGCTTGCACGCGGCGGAGAGTATGGCAATGGGGCGGTAGTTGTTCATCTCCTTAGGGTTGCCGTGCTTAAGCACAGGGACAATCTTGGCCACTTTCCACATGTCGGGTAAGATCCCTGAGGTAAGGGAGGAGTTGAAAATGTGGGTAATCGGCAGGGTGAGGAGGGGAGCCCCCAGACTGAGGAGCTTAGGCTCTAGATTATCGTGTCCCGCCCCGGAGTGGTGAGAGAGACCAGAGAGCAGGGCTTGAGTCTCCCTAACAGAGATTTGCTTTAAGTAAAACGGGGGCCGGGGGGAGGTACGCAGAGGTACGGGAGAGGAAGGTGGGAGGGATGGGGTGACAGGCAAAAAGGAGAACAGGTTGTTAAAAGCAGAGGCTATAGTCTGAGGGTTATTACAGTTAGCCCCCTCAACAATCATGTCGGAGCTTGAGTTTGAGGCGGACCCCCCGACCATGTTTTTAATGTTTAGCCAGAAGCGCCGGGGGTTGCGGGCCTAGTTGAGCATGGCAGTTTTGCAGAACTCACTCTTGGTGACACGGATGGTGGCCTTGCAGGAGTTCCTGAGCCGACGATATTCAAGGAGGTCGAGGTTGTCCCCGGAAATTTTGTAATTGAGCCAGCTCTTGTCCCTCTGCTTCATGAGAGCTAGTAGGCCTCCATGGAGCCACTTAGTAACCGTTCCCCGCACCCTCCTTTTCGTGAGGGGAGCGTGTCGGTTTTGCAGAGGTATGAGAATTGCCAGGAAGTGGTGCAGAGCTAAAGTCGGGTCATTAGAGCTAACAACCCTGGACCAGTTGGCGTGGCGGAGGTCGTCCAAGAAGTCATTGAGGATAAACTTGGAGTAGTCTCTCATCTGAATAACTCTACTAGGAATTTTGGGGACGGAGGAACCCCATACGCAGTATATGGGAGAATGATCAGAAAGCGCATCCAGAAGTGTACCAGACTGGATGATATTGTCTAATCTGTTGCTCAGGAGCCAGTCAATAAGGGATCCCTTGGCACCCGGGAGGTCCTAGTAGTATCAGTGATGGTCTGATGGAGGCGAGGCCAGAGAGAAGCGGCTCATACAGTTTGATATTAGGCCCCAGCCAGTTGAGGTTGAAGTCCCCATGATGAGCACCTCATTTAAACCAACCTTGCCTTTTAGGTGGTCAAGAAGGAAGGAGTCCTGGGAGGCCTCCCATAGGGGATTGTGGGCGCAGACCAGGTGCACCCTTTGAGGTTCCCGAGCAGTAGGAGGGAGCGAATGAATTCACAACCGGAGGGGTCGAGACGGGACAGGGACACTGTAGATATGTTTAGGTGGCCCCTAAAGTAAAGAAGTACACCTCCCCCATGTTTACTACCACCCCTATCGCGCCTAATAAGGCTGTAGCCCGGAATGGCACAAGCGGAGTCAGGTATGCAAGGCTTCAGCCAGGTTTCCGTGATCCCTAAGATATCCGGCTCATGAAGGGCAGCCCAGGCAGTCAGTTCTGTGTGGTTGTGTGGGATACTGCGGATGTTTAGGTGGGCTATTTTCAGGCCTTTTTTAGATGACCAAGCCGTTGGGGGTTTATGAGGGAGGTGGGTAGCTGAGGGGCCTGGACCGAGGGAAGAGATGACTGCCTGTAGGAGAGAAGCCATGCCCCAGACTAGATGGGCAGCGAGGAGACCCAGGATGTAGGGTACAGAGTCCAGGAAAACAGAGGGTGAGAGCCTGACCAAGCGCACCCAGGGGCAGGTGCAAAATTGGGAGGTGTCTGAGGTGGGGTTCCCAACTGGGCTGTTGTTAAAGGGCAACTGGTACCCTGGAAAGAAATGCGACCGGAACAGCTCGGAAGGACCTGTTAGGATGAACAAGGAGGAGAGACAGGAAGCAGCCCAAGCAAGGTTCCACAATGGGAAAGTGAGAAAGAGGGTGAAGATGAGCCCTCTAGTGGCGACTGGGTATAACCTGAAAATGGCAGACTGGGCTGATAGGATAAATCAGCCCATGTGATTACTGCTATAAAGCTCCGTGACCACCAAGGGTGGAGGTGGGGGCGGTGGGGCAGCCGGCAAAGCCGGCGGGGCTAGTCCTTCGCAGAGATGGTATCAGCCGAGGAAGAGCCGGTGAGCTTACACCGTGTGGCAACACGTAACGCCGGCGTCTAAGAACTCAAAGGCACCGGTAAGGCTTTTTGATCCTCGGACTTAAAATGCAAGTCAAAATTGTCACGTATCATCCAGAAAGTCCAGGAAGGCAGGCCAAAAATGTTTAGAGGAGAATTACTGGGTATTGCTTTAGCGTCTCGGGGAAAGCGGCTGGAGGAGCTCTCACAACCCGGAGGGGACCTCGGTGTCCTTGCGGCGTCCCTGTGAAGAGAGAAAAGCAGTAGTGAGACCTTTATACCTGGGGAAGGGGGAGTGCAGTGGGAGATAGCAGGCCAGGGGGAGGGGGGTCAGGGGTCACAACAGAAACAGGTAAATATTCTGCAGCTGAAATAATGAGATAAACCCAAAAGCTCAGCGTCTTCAGTATCCCCAGTGACTTGTCCTGGCAGCCGCGAGTGAGGAGGACCAATTAAGCCTATTGAGGCAACAGTACCAGAGCCTAGCACACGAGCAGCCCACAATTAAGGTAACAGATGGAAACAGTAAAATACATCAGTGTAGCGGCTCATACAGTGCCCCCAAAAACAATCAGTACATGTACGCCGACCCCAGCACAATCAAATTCAAAAATGGCACCAAAGTCCAGGAGTCCGTCCTTAGCCCTAGTCCTTCGCAGAGATGGTATCAGCCGAGGAAGAGCCGGTGAGCTTATACCGCGTGGCAACACGTAACGACGGCGTCTAAGAACTCAAAGGCACCGGTAAGGCTTTTTGATCCTCGGACTTAAAATGCAAGTCAAAATTGTCACGGATCATCCAGAAAGTCCAGGAAGGCAGGCCAAAACTGTTTAGAGGAGGAATACCTGGGGTATTGCTTTAGCGTTTGAGAGAGTGGCTGGAGAAGCTCTCATGACCGGAGGGGACCTCGGTGTCCTTGCGGCGCCCTGTGAAGAGAGAAAAGCAGTAGTGAGACCTTTATACCTGGGGAAGGGGAGGTAGTGGGAGATAGCAGGCCAGGGGGAGGGGGGGTCAGGGGTCACAACAGAAACAGGTAAAAATTCTGCAGCTGAAATAATGAGATAAACCCTAGAGATGGTATCAGCTGAGGAAGAGCCGGTGAGCTTACACCGCATGGCAACACATAATGCCGGCATCTAAGAACTCAAAGGCACCGGTAAGGCTTTTTGATCCTCGGACTTAAAATGCAAGTCAAAATTGTCATGGATCATCCAGAAAGTCCAGGAAGGCAGGCCAAAAATGTTTAGAGGAGAATTACCTGGGATATTGCTTTAGTGTCTCGGGGAGCGGCTGGAGAAGCTCTTCCACGACCCGGAGGACCTCGTGTCCTTGCGGCATCCTGGGGTATTGCTTTAGTGTCTCGGGGGAGAGGGCTGGAAAAGCTCTCACGACCCGAGGGGACCTCGGTGTCCTTAGGCATCCCTGGGGTATTGCATTTAGCGCCTGGGAGAGCTGCTGAGAAGCTCTCATGACCCGAGGGACCTCGGTGTCCTTGCGGCATCCCTGGGGTATTGCTTTTAGCATCTGGGGGGGGAGAGTGGCTGGAGAAGCTCTCACGACCCGGAGGGGACCTCGGCGTCCTTGCGGCATCCCTGGGGTATTGCTTTTAGCGTCTCGGTGGGGGGGAGAGCGGCTGGAGAAGCTCTCACGACCCGGAGGGGACCTCAGTGTCCTTGCGGCATCCCTGTGATAATAATAATACTAACCTTATTTATTGAGTGCCTTTCAAGTGCCAAGGTGCATTGCAATATTAAGACAAATTCCATAAAATGTTACATTTTAAATCGACCATTAATAAAATCATAACAGTTCCCGAAATGCCTGACTCCTCAAAAAAGTCTTAAGTGCCTGTTTAAAACCCCCCATGGTCATGCACTCCCGAAGCTGATGAGGCAGAGAATTCCAGAGGGTAGGGGCCATAAACACAAAAGCGCGGGCCCCAGAAGATTTCAAAGTAACCCTCGGAATCTCCAGCAACCCCTCATCAGCCAAGCGGAGCTGTCACACAGGGGTGTAGGGAACCAGAAGCTCTTTCAAGTAGTCGGGACCAAGTCCGTGTAGGATCCACCACTGAATCAACAGCCAGTGCGTATCACGCAGCACAAGGGTGATATGTGAGCTCCCAGACACCCCTGTCAACAATCGAGCAGCAGCGTTCTGCACCAACTGCAAGTGGCGGATATCAACCCCAGGAAGCCCCAAGTAAAGGGAGTTGCAGTAGTCAAGGTGAGGGGTCACAAAGGCGTGGACCAACATTGGCAGATCGCTGGATGGAACAAGGTGTTTGACTCTGGCAATGTTCCTAAGATGGTAAAGGCTGACTTAATGACTGCCGACACCTGATAGCGAAGGGTCAGTCCATGGTCAAGCACAACTCCCAGATCGCGCAACCATTCTGAGGTAAGGATCTGAATGCCTCCCAGAAATAATCCAGAGGGCTGATCAGTCCTCCACCCCTCTATTCTGTGACCTTGGTCCACAACCATAACCTCAGTCTTTCCCGCGTTCAACTTTAACCAGCTCGAATTCATCCAGTCTTGGATTTCAGCAAGGTAGTTGTTGAATACTGAGAGAGTGCTATTCTGGTTGGGGGCAAAAGACAGGTAGAGCTGGGTATCATCAGCATAGCAGTGAAACAGCAGCCCATACCATCTTACAATTTCTCTGAGGCATAGCATATACACTGCAAACAACATGGGGGACAGCACCGAGCCCTGAGGAACCCCACAAGACAAAGAGAAAGGATCGGAAGAAAAAAAAAACCAACACAACTCTCTGTTCTACCAGCTAGGAAGGATGAAAACCATCTGAGCACTATACTTGACAGGCCACAGATGGACCTCAGGCACTCGAGCAGCACCCCATGGTCTACAGTGTCAAAAGCTGAAGAGAGATCAAGGAGTACCAGAATGCAGAATGGAATGGTTTCTCCGATCTCTCGCCATCAGGAGATCATTGAGCACCCGAACCAGAGCAGTCTCAGTACTGTGCCTCTTATGAAAACCCGTCTGAAGAGGTTCATAGATATTATGGATGGTCAAATGGTTCTCCAGCTGGATTGCCACTACTTTCTCAATAATCTTACCTATAAAGGGAAGGTTCGAGATAGGTCTATAGTTGGCAAAAATGTCCGGGTCCAACAAAGCTTTCTTCAGAAGGGCTGTCACCACCGCCTCTTTCAGGGAGCTTGGAAACTCACCCAATTCCAAGGAGCACCGGACAATTTGAGCCAGAAACGGGCCAATGATCTCATAACAACCCAAGATCAGGGAAGTTGGTCCCAGATCTAAACTATAGCACGTAGGGCACATCCCGTGGACAATCCGCATAATATCCTCACACTCCAGCAGGTCAAAGGAACTCCAGGAAGTAGAAGGAATAATGACCGAATGCCAGCCAACTGTGTCCCCCATAAATAGAGTCATGTGGATCTCTGACCTGATGTCGGACACCTGATTCGCAAAGAATCGAGCAAGCTCATCACACTCTTTTTGTGAAAAAGCTCGACAGAGTTGTAGACAGGCTGGGTTGCACAACCTGTCCACAGTTTGGAAGAGTTGGGCCGATCGATTCTGAGTGACAGTGATCTCCCTGGACAGGAACTCTGCCTTCTTACGGGAGATCGCTGATTGGTAGAACTGGTAGTACTCTACCAAACTAAGGTGGTCAACCTCCTGGGCAGATTCCCTCCAATGACGTTCTAACCTTCATCCCACACTTTGCAACTCCCTCAAAGGCCCATCAAACCAACGGGCCCAAGGGCGGAGTGGGAGGGGATGAACAGGGACAGGAGCTATCAAGTCCAGAGCTGAGGAAATGGCCTTATTATAGGCCAGAACCAACAACTCTGGACTCGAGCTGGCATCAGGAAACTCTGAGAGGTCAGTCATCACTGCCAGGTCGTCAGGGCTCACATCCCACAAAGGGCAGTAACTGACCATCTCCACAGGGGCAGACCTGTGAAGAGGGGTGCAGAAATTGAACCTCACGGTGTAATGATCGGACCAACTGACAGGTTCCAACCCCAAGTCAGAGGTCTCAATCCCCAGGAGGAAAACCAAATCCAGAGAATGACCATGATTATGGGTAGCTGAAGAAACAATCTGAGTGAAGCCCAGTGATGTCATCAACTGGAGGAACTGCTGACCAAACGGATAGAGAGTTCGTCATCGACCCAGGCATTGAAGTCACCCAGAACCACCAGTCTGGGCGACTCCAATGCCATGTCAGTGTTGAAATCTGCCACTTCCTGCAGGAATCATTTTCTCGTCCCTGGGTGGATGGTAGATGAGAGCTATCATGCAGCCCACACCAGCTACCACAGTACATTCAAAGGATTCAGCCTCCTCAACTGGTACACCAGTGAGGCCCAATTCAGTCTTAAAACAGACCGCTACCCCCCCACGGTCCAATCTCGTGCGGTGTATCATCCAGTACCTGACTGGAATTGCTGCCTCCAAAGTGGGGCCAGCATTTTCATCCAGCCAGGTCTTGGTGATGCAGGCCAGATCAGCTGTTCCAACAAAATCTGCAATAATTGCAGGTTTGTTCTTAATAGATCTGGCATTGCAGAACACCGCCCGAGTTGGACGGGGTTCGTGAGCTGTCCCAGCTAATTGCCCATCAAAAGAGATGGTGCCCTTGGGTATGGGGACTAGGCATGGATTACCATGTTCCAGACTCCATTTCACCCCAGGGTGTCTTCTGGACCTAACCAACCCTATGCAAGAGGGCCGCTTCTTCGACCGCCAATGTCCGCGCCCCCTACCACATCCACCCCCATCCCTTCTACCATACGATGCCCAGCGCCCAACAGTGTTGATAGATAAAAAAGGGCAGGGGGGTGAGAGAATGGGCGGAGGGCACAGAGAGAAGAGGATGAATAGCATAAGACCGTACGGGCCAACAGGCACATTCCACAAACTAATAATTACAACTACAGCCAAGGCACACAACAAAATCCTAATTTTCTTATAAATAACTACCCAGAAATAGTTGTAGTACACCCAATAAAACTCAAGCTAAAACACATGACAGATCACACACTTCTCCCTTATGCAAACAATTCTAAAATAATAACCCTACATACATAAAATAATAATTACAGCATTAAACACAAATAACAAAACTTTCCCACCCCAGAACCCTCTCACAGCTCAGAGAAGGATGAAGAAAAATTATACTAAACCAACACAAACAAATATCAATAAACAAAATAACAATAATGCAGTCAGAAAAATGTATGAAGAAAAGACCAGCTGGTCCAAGTTCCGATGGTCCTCTCACTACCAGCAGGACTATTGAAAGAGTCTTCAGGAGCACAACCCCTGGGCAAATGATAAAACAATCTTTCCTTCAGTGATGATGACAATTAATCCTTAGGTGACTGATACTCTCACTGTCAGGGCCTAGAGATATATTGATTATGGCACTCTCACTGCCAGCAGTAGATAAACTTTAAACTTCTTCCTGGGAAACAAGCAGAAAACAGAAAATTTAGAACACTCTCTCTGCCCAGAAAGAATAAAATGAAAAGTCAAACCGTAACCAGGAGCAGAAAAAGAATCTAAAGAGGCCTCTTCAGGACCAGTCGGCTCTACAGATGGGGAGAACCCCCAAAATCTGGCCCAGGGTCCATGGCCAGGCTGCGCTAGCTACCACGAGACCCTCACTGGAGCCCAACACAATCGGTCCCCCGGGAATCTCATGGGACAGAGCACCAGCTGCCAGCTACCCAGCGGATAGCGCACGGACCCCCGAACTACCACAGGCCAGCACACGGGCCCCAACCAGTTCAGGCCTACTCGCCGACTGCAAATTGAGCCACTTAGTCCCTAAATCCACAGCTGTAAGTCCACCGATGTAAGTCCAATAGAATATTTCCAAGTTCAAATGCCAGATTTAATAGCAATTCCAGACTGTATGATGTTAAAACCATACATCCACAGTCCACAATCTTCAGTAGTGGGGAAATGCCTAGTGGGTCATGTTTGGGGTTGGCAAATGGTATTTGTGAGTGGTGTAATATCTCAGGGGGCTATACATGGTAACAGCTAGCCAATGTAAAGGTAAACTCTGAGTGGAGGCACTGCGCAATTGTTTAAACTTGATATAAGTTTACGAACCCAAACCCCTCAGCCTAGCTCGTAGGTAGTAGGCAGGGGTGTAACTCAAGGAGTAGCGCTGCCTAGGGGTTATAGCCATATATGTGGAAATGACAAATTTAACACCACAGTGTCCTGTTTACCTTGAGATAAGATTTATGACATTGAAAAAAAGAATTGGTCATTTGTCCTTAACAAGCAATTCATCTGTCATCATCCATGCTGGTAGCAGTGACATAAGCAGGTCTCATAAGAAGGATATATGTCACAATCTTATATTATTGGGCAGAAAGTTAAAAGCTAAAGGGTGTAAAGTAGCAATATCTGGTATCCTCCCAATACCAAAAGCCCACCCTGAAAAGAACCTCACAATTAACAGGATAAATGTCTGGCTATCAAACTGGTGCACTAAAGAGAGTATTGAGTTTGTAAACCATTGAGAAAATGTTATGTATAACAGTGTTCTCTTCTTGAAGGATGCTTTGCATTTAGATAAACCCAGTTCAAGGGTCTTGGGTAACAGTCTGAAATTATGCCTCGACGGGCTGTGTTTTAACCAACAGGTTGTGTTTAAACTGATGACGGGAGGAGGGGGTACGCTTCTCACATTCTTTAAAAGATTCAGTTAGTGCCAAACAAACAAACAAAAAAAAGAAAATTATCAGTAGGAAACACTTGAACTGTATGCTCCTTAATGCTCACAGCATGAGAAAGAAGCCCAATGAATTACTGGCAATAATTCTCAAGAATGACACTGATGTTATAGAAATATCAGAAACATGGTGGACAGACAATATAGAGTGGAGAATAACTATAGAAAGATATGATCTATACAAGTTTACCAGAACCAATGGGGGGTAGTCCTCTACATAAGAAACAAAATTAACTCTGTTGATATCTCTGATCATGCCAGAAATACTCCATACACAACCAAAACAGTTTGGGTAAAGCTTCACATAAAAAGACTAATGCCATGATTATGGAAGTATGTTATCATCCGCCTGATACCCTACTGGAAACAACAAGTAAAACAGTATCTGAAATTGAAACGGCAAGTGAACTTGGCAATTTAATTCTTATGGGCAACCTTAATTTGGGAGAAGTTAACTAGAGTACCAAATCTGCATCTAGTACTGCTGGGAAATATTTAATAGCCATTTGTGGAGAAGCCCATTTGAAATAATATGTAGATGAACTGACTAGAGTTTCTAATGTTTTAGACATTGTCCTAGGAACCAAGAATGTCACTATTGATAAGTGTCAAACTGGCCCCCTCAGTGCAACAGCGACTATAATGTAGTTGCCCCCCCCCCCGGACATTATGGAGCACATTGCTAGTAATGGGATAATTAAAAAATATGTTTGTATAATAAAGCAAATATTATCAAAATAAACACAGTCTTAGGCAACATCGACTGGGACTCCATATTGGATAGCAAGAATACAGAGGAAATCTGGGATGTATTAAAGGAGATAGGAAACTATTTTTACACAGTTAACTGCCCTTCCATCTTCCTTTCCATACCAGTTATGTATTCTGATATGTTTTGATGATTTTTTGATAAATAAATAATCTAGCTTTGGTGTGCCCTCAGATCTACACATAGTTCCACTCTCCTCACCAGCTACTGCTCTTGGTTTTCGTATTTCTAAGACATTCTAAGACATCAATAACTCCCATTCCATGCTATTCATCTGAATGGCCTGGAATTGATGCTTTTGATGTCACAGAATGTTCAGGCAGTATGAAAAGGGAGAGTAGCAACTGCTGAGGAGAGAGAGAGGGATTCAGGGCAGTTACAAAGACAACAAAAATAGATTATTAATTTAACAAAAAAGATCAGAAATATATCAGAATACTGGGTAGCCAATAAAAGAACACTTGTAGGGCATCTAGAGGTTGAAAAACTGTTTCCAGTCACCTTTAAAATCAACTATTCTGTCCGAGTGACAAGTATATACCTAAATTTGATAAATGCAAAAAAATAAAATAAGACCAAAATGGTTAAATAGGAAAAGTATAGCACTCCGAAACAAAAAGTACTGTATAAGCTGTATAAAGTGTATCTCAGCACTATAAATGTGGCATCTTGGGAAGCATTTATAGGGTTACAAAAGAAGTGTAAATGAGAGATCAGGAAGGTTAACAACAATATGGAATATATTATCGCCATACATACAAAGGAGGAGAACAGTAAAGTAGTCTTTACTTGTACAAGCTTATTGAAAAATCCACTAAGTAAAGTGGGCCTCTTGGTCATCAACAATACCACAATAAATGATCCTAAGGAAATGGCTGCAGCATTTAACAATTACTTTTGTGGGATATTTGTACAAAAATCAAAGCCAATTACAACACAGGATGCTAGTAAGTGTGAGAAGATTGAAATGCCTACAGCAGATATTAATAATAAGATCCAGAAACATGTGACTAACTCCTCACCAGAGCCAGACAGCATCTCTGGTCACATGCTAGAAACTATGGCAACACATTTAGTATATTCATTACAAATCCTACTTGAGGAGTCCATCAACCCAGGAGCGGTACCTAGTGAATGGAGGACAGCTAATGTGGGAAACATGCCCTCTGTGATTACAGGCCTATCAGCCTCACTTCTATTGTTTGTAAGTTACTGGAAAGTTTAATCAAAGACACAATCCTGTCTACAATAGATGATCAAGGTGATGATTAACACAGTTTTAAACAAGCATTTGTCAATGCCGAATATTTGCTTGCTGGTATTGGCATTGGAAATGCAGGAGTTAGACAGATGCAGAGTAGGAATGGCAGTGAAGTATTGAACTTCACGCCAACCCCACCTCCACCCTGCAGAGACAGACAGGCATTGGGGTATGCGTTTGTGTTGTCGCCCATAACGTTCATGCCATTTCACCTCACCCTATCCTGCAGACACTGACAAGTGTTGAGGCATGCCTTGAGGGTGTTTGGCTTTACGGTCACCTACTCCCATGGGGCGTATGCTGAAATGGGTGCAATATAGAATGGGTGAACTGTGGGGTCAAGAGTCAAAGGCACAGCTCAATGCCTGTCAGTGGTTTGGGGGGTGGGGGTGGGGTTGGAATGGCATGAGCATTACAGTCAGCAATTCGAGGGCACACCCCTGATGTCTGTCAGTCAGTAGAGGGTGGGACATTATGGTTAGAAACCATAACGCCCCGGGCATTTGTTGGTATTTGCAGTACAAATATTCAACATGGCCATTTTGTGGCCCCCACCTCATGAAAGCATTTGGGACCTTTTCTCATGAACAGTGGCACTGTGGTTTTGTCAATGTGTCCTGAAATTTGAGTTTCCACAGCGACCGTGCCATTGTGCGCCAGATGCACGAAAACACAGATCGGGTAGGATGTGAAGAATGACAGCTGGTACCATTCATAGGGAGGTGTGAAGAGATGGCAATGTTGAAAATCTGTAGTGAAAATATTAAAAATGCTCAAACTTCTGAGTGTACATGGAAACTGCACAACGCATGCACGTAACACAACCATTTAGTGAAATTATTTCACCACATTTTCAGCATAGGCATTTTGTGACCTCTGCTCATGAACACTGTCACTATGATGTTCTTAATCTGTCCCAAACATTGATTTCCCACAGCAACCGCGGTATTCTGTGCTAGATGTGTAAACGCATATTTCGGGCAGGATGTGAAAAATGACAACTGTACTTTTCATAAGAAGGTCTGGAAAAATGGGAATGTTGAAAATCTGGAGTGAAAATATTACAAATTTGCGAAGTTACAAGAGTGCGTGGAAACTGCACAACGCACGCTTCTAACACAGTCATTTTATGGACATTTGTCACCAAATTTTCAACATAGCCATTTTAGGACCTCTGCTCATGAACAGCATCTCTGTGATTTTACATACGAACATATGAACATACAAACATATGAACATACGAATCTGCCAGCAGAAGACACCAATTGGTCTATGTAAGTCTGCCCGAGTGTGCAGCTAGCACCCTAGATTGCAGCTGCCCCAGCCTCCTCCTCAGTTCCTCCCTCGCTTTTCCCAGCCCCTGCCCCCCCGACTCTTTCTCTTGCTTTATCCCACTCCTCCTTAAAGCTATTGACAGTCCTACATGTTACCACCCCCTCTGGCAGCGCATTCCAACTAGACACCACCCTCTCAGAGAAGTAGTACCTCCTCATTTTCCTTTTGAAACATCCCCTTCCAACCTTAGTCCATGCCACCTCGTCTCTCTTCCACTCCTCAGTTTAAACACCCCCTTGGTGCTAGGTTTATTTACCCCCTTAGGTAGTTAAATGCTTCAATCATATCCCCCATCCCTGCTCTCCTCCAGTGTGTACATGTTCAGCTCCATCAGCCTAACTTCATATTCCTTTCCTTCCATCCCCTATAACATTTTTGTTGCCCTCCTTTGCACCCCCTCCAGTAATTTTATACCTCTCCTCAGGTATAGCCTCCAGTACAGCACACAGTACTCTAGGTGTGGTGTGACCAGTGATCTGTAGAGAGGTAGGATCACATCTCTGTGTCTGGATGAGAACACCTCTGCGATGCATCCCAGCATCCTGTTTGCCTTCGCTGCTGCTTTCCTGCACTGGGCCGAGTTATTCATGCTCCCAGTTACCAACACCCCTAGGTCCTTCTCCTCCTCCTCTTTGATCCCCAACCAATAGTCCCCCTTCTGGTTCTTAGCCCTGAAGGGCATCACCTTACACATCTTTGCACTGAATCCTAGCTGCCACTCCACCAACCATGTCTGTAGTTTGGTTAGGTCCCTCTGCAGTTTTTCCCATCCCTCCTCTTCATACACCACCGCCCCCAATTTGGTATAATGTGTGAACAGACTAACCCTGCTCCCCAGTCCATGTGCTATATCGAAGATAAAGACCCTTGCGGCACCCCACTTATCACTGCTCTTGGTGCCGAGAGCTACCCCACCACCACCACCCTCTGCACTCTCCCCTGTAACCAGTTCTCTATCCATTTAGTCAGACCACCTTCCACCCATACCCCTCCTTCTCATCACTCTTCTCTTCCTTGGTCTGTGTCCCTCCTCCTGGTAGTCCACACCCTTTTTCCTCCTTATTCTTATCTGGTGGTGATGCCTTCTGTATTACACTCAGACCACTCCGCCTGCCCCCTCCCAGGGTTACTACGCCTCCGCCTTTACCTATATCTAAGGGGGTGAGCTCATTAGGCTCCCCTGTCCAGACCTTTCTACCAATCTCAGTCTTTTGGCCCACCTCCTACTAGTTTAAATCCACCTTAGTAGAGATATACCCCTCTAATACTGCCTTTGATACTCCCATCCCCTTCCTGCTGAGGTGTACCCTGTCCCCCATGTACAAGTCGCTATTCCCCCGGACCCTACCACAGTTAGTCACTAACATATCGTTTTTGGTGTGGCATCAATCCCTCAGCCACTCGTTGAACTCCTCAAGCCTACCCTTCCTTCCCATGCTTGCACATGGTACCGTCAGTACCTCAGAGAATGAAACCGACTCCCCAACCCCCTCACACTGCCTGCCCAACTACTTGAACCTCCCCTTCACTACTTCCACAGTCCCCCACGCCAAGTTGTTTGTACCCACATGCAACACTAAATGAGTTTTCTTCCTCCCCCTCGCTGCACACTTGAGCAGTGCCTGCCCTGCCCCTCCTGCAGTCAACCTGGGGATAGCGTCAACCCAAATACGGCTGTGCTTCCCCCGCCACCTCCTTTCACCCTTCCAGTATAGAATCCCCAGGATGAGTACCCCCATCCGTTACCCCTTCCTTCTAATACCCCTACCACCACCCCAGTATTCATTCTTCTCTGCCCCTTATCCCCGCCAGCTGCTCCATCTGTGACTTCTGTATCTGTACCCTACTTCTGCCTCACCCCTTTTCTCTGCCTTATTCCTCCCATCCCCCTTGAACACCTTCCCAGCCTGACTACTTCCTACTGGGCTTCCCATGTCGATCTCCTCCCCTGCGTATTTCCAACCCCCTCTCCTATCCCTGCTGTTGTCGATTTAGAACCCCATTCCCTTCTACCCCAATAGTGATACCCCTCCCATCCCTCCCTTCCCGTAGCCTTCTCTCCTCCAGTCACCACCCCCTTCTTCCTTACTAGCCTCCCTTCTACCCTTTTGTCCTCGCTATCTCTTCCCCTACCTGTTGCCATCCCTCTCATGCCCCGCTTGTCCTCCCCCACCTTCAGTATGTTCCCGCTCCCCCTCTATCTCCCACAGCAGAGGTTCAAATCTATTTCTAGTTGATACCCCTCTTACATCTCTTCCCCCTATCGGTTCCCCCCTCCTACTTGTTCCCCTCCATGCCACCCCTGGTCCCTCCCTACCTGCAGTCATCTGCTCTCTCCCCTGGTACTCCTCGTGGTCTCTTCCTCCCCCATCAGGAGGCCTCCCCCTTGCCCCGGGCACCCCCTCCCTTCTCCTCTCTTTTCTGTTAGTGCCTCTGATACTGGGGTCAGTTTCACTGCCTAGTTGTTCTTCCTCTGACCCCCTTTGCCATCCCCTATTCCCCCCCCCAACCAGGATGCCTACCATTCTCATCTGCCCTGCCATTTAGACTCCTCCCTAACCTCCACAGTTCCTCCCTCAAACTAGCCAGTGTCTACAGACCATACACCCCCCCCCTCCAAGCCCAGTCCAGGATCATGGCGGACCCACACCCTGTACACCCCCACCCTTCCAAAGATGCCCGCCCTATTGATATGTGGCACCTACCCATTTGGCCCCCATCTTATGTTGCGGCCTCTTACTCCCAGGTTCTATTCCCTACTACAACTGTTAGGACCCTATTTACTCAAATTCCTGTCCCCCACTAGTCCCCCTACCCCTTGCCGACTGGGTTAATTCAGTCTCAAATCTCATCCATTAGATACTGTATTCCTGTAGCAATCCTAAAGCCTCCTTGTCCGTTTCTCACCCCTCAGCTACCATACTTTTTGTTCTCAGCTCTCAATATAGTTTCACTTAGCCCAGTTAGAAATCCTATTGCAGTCCAAGTATTACTCAGCACAGTTAGAGAAATAAACAGAACAAATAAATATGTATTATTACAGCAATCATAACAAGATAGCTTGGTATTTAGCTTAGTTAGAGAAATAAACAGAACAACTAAATCTGTATTATTACAGCAATCCTAAAAGTATTCAGTCATTGCTTTGTCTCCTCTCCAGAGACCCTGCTGTAATATAGGACCAAAAAGGAAATTGGGTGGGACGGTGGGCAATTCTAAAGTCCCGGCAGAGCTCTACTGAGCTCGCTCACTTATCCTCTCTCACTCACTCATTCTATTTCTCCCGGCGCTGCAGGCTGCCCTTTTGTACTGGGACCCTGCTTGCATTGGTGCCTTTTTCTTTCCAAAAAGAAATTCACAGCAGTCCTGACAGAGTTCCATTGAGCTTGCTTACTCCCCCTTTCTCACTCGCTCGTTCTGTTTCTCCCGGTGCTGCAGGCTGCCCATTTGTACTGGGCTTCTGCCTGTGTTGGCACCTTTTTGTTGCCCACAAAGAAATCTGCAGCAGTCCCGACTGAGCTCCATTGAGATGGCTCACTCCCCCTCTCTCACTCACGCATTCTGTTTCTCCTGTCGCTGCAGGCTGCCCTTTTGTTCTGGGCTCCTACCTACGTTGGCGCCTTTATCTGCCCACAAAGAAATACGCAGCAGTCCCAACAGAGCTCCGCTGAGCTTGCTCACTCCCCCTCTCTCACTTGCTCGTTCTGTTTCTCCCGGCACTGCAGGCTGCCCTTTTGTACTGGTCTCCTGCCTGCGTTGGCACCTTTTTCTGCCCACAAAGAAATCCGCAGCAGTCCCGATAGAGCTCTGTTGAGCTCGCTCACTCCCCCCTCTCACTCGCTCATTCTGTTTCTCCCAATGCTGCAGGCTGCCTTTTCTATTGAGCCCCTGCCTGTGCTGATGCCTTTTTCTGCCCACAAAGTAATCTGCAGCAGTCCTGACAGAGCTCCGTTGAGCTCACTCACTCCCCCTCTTTCACTCACTCGTTCCATTTTTCCTTGGCACTGCAGGCTGCCCTTTGTACTGGGCTCCTGCCTGCATTGGTGCCTTTTCTGCCCACAAAGAAATCTGCAGCAGTCTGACAGAGCTCCATTGAGCTCACTCACTTCCCTCCCTCACTCGCTCATTCTGTTTCTCCCGGCGCTGCAGGCTGCCCTTTTGTACTGGGCTCCTGCCTGCATTGGTGCCTTTTTCTGCCCACAAAGAAATCCACAGCAGTCCCGACAGAGCTCATTTGAGCTCGGTCACTCCCCCTCTCTCACTCATTCAATCTTAATCTGTCCCAAACACTGACTTCCCAAAGCGACTGCGCTATTCTGCGCCGGAAGTCCGAAAACACATTTTCAGCCGGGATATGAAAAATGACAGCTGTACTATTCATAAGGAGGTGTGAAATAATGCCAATGTTTAAAATCTGGTGTGAAAATATTACTAATTTGCGAAGTTACAAGGGTGCATGAAAATTGTACAATGCATGCTCGTAACACAGTCATTTTATGGACTTTCAGCACAAAATTTTCAACATAGGCAATTTAGGACCTCTGCTCATGAACAGTGTCACTGTGATTTTCTTACCATGTCCTGAACACTGATTTCCCACAGCGACCAAGCTATTCTGCGCCGGAAGTGAGAGAACACACGTCGGCCAGGATGTGAAAAATGACAGCAGTACTGGTCATAAGGAGGTGTGGAAAAATGCCAATGTTGAAAATCTGGAGTGAAAATATTGCAAATTCGCTAAGTTACGAGCGTTAAGTAGCAACTCTGCATAGCGTACCTCCCATTAAAACCAGTAATTTTAGATTTTTCCACCAAATTTGCAACATAGGGTTTTTGAGAACCCACCTCATGAACACTAGCACTGTCATTTTATTAATCAATCCCGAAAGATAATTCCGCGCAGTGACCGCAAAATCACCTTTCGGGACCAAATAACGCTATGATAGCAGCTGAATTCATGAGGAGGGGTCCCAATAAACCCAAGTTGAATATTTGGTGCCAAAATCCCCAAATTGCCTGAGATATGCACCAAAGTTAAAAAAAAAAACTATTTATACCATTATATAGCTTACCGGCATTTCTTCAGTTCGTGATCGGCTTTGAAGAGTGCAGTTGTGTTCCCGGTCCACCGAAGATCATCGTGCCAGGCTCCAGAGGTAAGTATGGGGTGGGGGTGTGGGAGGTAGGGTGTGCAGAGGATGAGCTCGGGTTGGGAGGGGCGAGACAGCAAGGGACCGTTTCTTCTTTACAGGGTTTAAAAAAACAGATATTGCAGGATGGTTTTCCTTTTAGCAGGTACTTTGGTATGCTGGGGTGGGCTCAAGCGTGCCACCTGCGTGTTTTGGAGTGGGGGACTGGAGCCGATGGGGATTGGGCACCCCGTCGGCACATATGAGGGAAGAGCTGGGGATTAGGCACACCCTTCGGCATACAACAAATCGGGGGGGGGATGACATTATGCCGAAGGGGAGTGGGATCCCCTGTCAGTAAATTTAATAGGATGTCGGGACTGAAGCCGATGGGGATTGGGCCCCCCCCTCGGCAAAGAAAGACTTGGTGGAGGGCGCATGAAGCGGAGGGGGTTGGGCACCCCCTTAGCAAACAACAAATGGGGGAGGGGGTTACAGTGTGCCGATGAGGAGTGGGCTGCCCCATTAGCAAATTACTGGCTCGGGACGGCAAGGTGTGCCCTGCAATGAAGGGCCGCTTCCTCATTGCAGCAGAATGGCTGACACTGCAATGAGGAGGTGGCCCCTGATTGCAGCGGTGAAAACCGTTCAAGGTGGTGGCATGCTGGCTGAACTAGTGTCAGCAGCAGCATGCCACCACATTGGGGAAAGTGGGACAAGCCTCAAATGGCACCAGGGGCATTGGCCACAACAGTGCCACACCTCCACAACCTACTTCTGCAGCAAACTGCCGCAACATGTTTCTTTCGCATGTATGCAAGCAAACATAAAAAGGAAGGAGCTCTACCATCAATGCAGTTTGTTTTTATGAGAAAATTAGTCAAATGGTAGGACAAGAAAGTACCATGTGACATAGTGCACCTTGACTTTAGTAAAGCATTTGACTCAGTGCCACATTGGGCCATAATTTATTCATTTTTTTAACTTTATTTTCAATTTTTGCAGTGATACAGTAGAAAATCACGTCAATTACAATGCAGACCCAGTTATACAAATCAGATTTCTCACCCTAGTTTTAAACAAGCATTTTAAACTGGGAAGTACATGTCTTAGGATCAATCAAATCATTACAAACGCAGTCTTAATATTACAATTGTAACCAATTTCATACATATCACTTGGTCAGTGGTCTGATGCAATATCCAATGCATGTCCTGTTATCAGCCTGTGGGCCATGTCCATCTCTCCCTGCCTCTTGCACCATTTCAAGTGTTCCACTTCACTTGTGGCCCCTCTCCCTCCTCCAGGTTATATAACTCCTTTTTAAATTGCATCCCTTAGAGGTGCCCACATTCCCTCGTAGGTCTCTGCCAAACCATTTGCTCTGACTTGTGCCCTCTATAGCTTCATGCAGTCTTTGAGATTTTCTAACCATGAAAAACTAAAAAATGCTGATATTAATAAAAAAACTCAAACTGGATTACCAGGCAGCTGAAAGATAGGACACAGATGGTGGTGACTAATGGGCACATCTCCAACTCAGGCAAAGTTATCAACATTGTTCCTAAGGGATCTGTTTTAGGTCCCATACTATTTCAGATATTAAATTTACAAAGTGACTTGGACAGTACCTCATGTTGGGCAGAGACTTCTTTTAGTATGGGAAAAAGCAGGGTGATGCATTTGGGGGAAAAAAATGCATTAATACACACTGGCCGAGATATTCAAAAGGGTTGCGCATGGTGCAACAGTGTTGCGCCATCAACCCACTGATGTGCCCCGGCACGATATTCAAAAGGGAAAAGTGTGCGGCACAAATCCCGATGTGCTGGAGCGCATCAGTAATGTATGCAGGCGCAGGTGGGGGTGTGCCCATGCATCCTCTACACAGCCTGATATTCAGCCCGGGATGTGCGGAGCCATGCATGCGCAACCATTACCTGCACCAGCACAAAGTTGATCCAAAATAAAAGGAACAATGGATGGCCACCCACAGGTGAGCTGTCGCATTGCAGGGCGCAACACGGCAGCTGCCACCTGTGGGTGGCCACCCAAGCTCCGGCTGCACCTCCATGGTGGCACCCCCATGCCCAATCGCGGGCTTAAGTAAATAAAATACGGAGTCCTATATCCCTGGTGGTCCAGTGGACCTCTGCCCGCCCGATCGCTGGCTTAAGTAAAGAAAAAAACTGAATCCAATATCTTTGGTGGTCCAGTGGACCGCTGCCCACCTGATCACGGGCTTAAGTGTGTAACAATAGATTACTCCAATATCCCTGGTGGTCCAGTGGACCGATGACTGCCCGATCGCGGGCTTCAGTATAGGATTAATGACCCCATATCCTGGTGGTCCAGCGGACCCTCCCCACCCGCCCACTGATCCCCACTGCCCCGCTCCCCCCGGTCAGCAGCGGGCAGCAGCACCCCACCCGCCTGCTGCCCGCCAACTGACACCGTCGGTAGAGCTGTACGCCCATTGGTCCACAGCATGAGCCAATGGGCATGCAGCCCATACCGCACTACACGTAACAGATATGTGAATGGATTGGAAATGGTACCACAATCTGCACAGGGGTTGTATACAGACCCCATCTCAGGGGGAGGAAATGGACAAGGAAATGATAGAAGGCATCCTTAGAATGGCAGAGAAAGGGGATATATTGTTGATGGGGGACCTGAATATGCCAGATGTTAACTGGAGTACCTTTGCTGCAGCCACATCCAAGAGCAGGGCCAGTCTCGATGCCCTACAGGGGGCATGCCTCAGACAGCTAGTGTTGGAACCCACTCAGGAGGGAGCAATCTTAGACCTGGTACTCTCAAATGGGGATGGAGAGAGGATCTCAGATCTAGAAGTGGGTAGCCATCTGGGAACAAGTGCCCACCAAACAGTGTGGTTCACGATAAACTCAGCTGCAGACTGAAGCCATACAAAAGTGAGGGTACTGGACTTCAGGAGGGCTGACTTTGTCAAAATGGGAGAGTGCCTCAGAAAAGCACTAGCAAACAGGCAAGAAGGAGGGGTGGAGCAACAATGGGGAAACATTAAAACTGCCATCACAGAGGCAACAAGCGTTAGTGTGAAGCAAACAAATCAAAACAAAAGAAAAAAACACTATGGTTCTCAAAAGAGTTGGCAGGGAAGGTTAGGGAGAAAAAGATAGCATTTAGGAAGTATAAGGAAACAGAGAAGAAGCAGGACAGAGAACTGTACCAGTTAAAGCAGAAGGACGTGGGGAAGGCAGTCAGAATAGCAAAGGCCCAAACCGAGGAAAAGATAGCCAACTCAGTTAAGAAAGGGGATAAAACCTTTTATAGGTACATTAGGAGCATAGAAAGACAAAGGGAGGGATAGTGAGGCTGAATAAAGGGGACGGTGGGTGGCCAGAGAGGGACAGTGAAAAGGCAGGGATACTGAATGAATACTTCTGCTTAGGATTCACAAAAGAAGAGGAGGGGGAGCTACCTAATCCAATCAATAGAAGCACTCTGGATAGGTGGGTTGATCCTAGTCCTTTCACAGAAGAAAAGGTTCTGAAAGAACTCCTAAAACTGAAGGTGGACAAAGCAATGGGGCCTGACGGGATTCACCCCAGAATTCTAAAAGAATTAAGGGGAGAACTAGTGACACCACTGACAAGCCTTTTTAACAAATCATGGGAGGATGGTGTGGTGCCTGAGGACTGGTGGAGGGCAGATGTGATTCCCCTTCACAAAAGTGGGAGCAAGACATAGGCAGGAAGCTACAGACCTGTCAGTTTGACCTCAGTGGTAAGAAAATCATGGAATCACTTCTGAAGGAAAGCACTGTTGAGTACCTAGAGGCCAGTGGAGCACAGGACCCAAGGCAGCATGGATTCACAGCGGGAAGGTCATGTCAGACGAATCTAATAGATTTCTTTGACTGGATGACCAAAGTAGTAGACCAGGGAGGGACTGTGGACATGGCCTACCTAGACTTTAGCAAGGCATCTGACACAGTCCCACACAAAAGATTAATAAACAAATTAGCCAGCCTGGGAGTGGGTCCCAGGGTGGTAGCCTGGGTAAAACATTGGCTGGACAACAGGACACAGAAGGTAATAGTAAACGGAGTCTACTCTGAAGAAAGAGGGGTTACGAGTGGTGTACTGCAGGGTTCAGTACTGGGTCTGGTCCTATTTAATGTATTTATAGGTGACATTGCAGAGGGACTGAAAGGAAAAGTATGCCTCTTTGCAGATGACGCAAAGATCTGCAACAGGGTTGATACACAAGGGGGGTGGAAAGGATAAGAAGGGACTTGGCAAGGTTGGAGGAATGGTCAGAAGTATGGCAGCTTGGATTCAATGTAAGGAAGTGCAAAGTAATGCACCTGGGAAATAAAAACCAAGGGGAAGAGTACACAATTTTGGGGGGGGGGTATTAATAACAAAACTGGAAAGGGACCTGGGGGTAATCATATCAGATGATCTAAAGGTTAGCAGGCAATGTGAGAAGGCAGTAGGGATGGTTGGGGGGATACTGGGATGTATAGGGAGAGGCATCACCAGTAGTAAACAGGAAGTTGTTATGCCTCTGTACAGACAGTTGGTGAGACCCCATCTGGAGTACCGCGTCCAGTTCTGGAGACCCCATCTCCACAAGGACACAAACAGGATGGAGGCAGTCCAGAGGAGGGCAACTAAAATGGCGCAGGGTCTGCAACAGAAGCCAAACAAGGAGAAACTAAAGGAGCTTAATATGTATACCCTTGAGGAAAGAAGGAAGGGGGGGGGACATGATAGAAACGTTTAAGTACCTCTAGGGAATCAACAAAGTCCAAGAGGGTAGCATCTTTCAGAAAAAGAGGTGTCCAAGAACAAGGGGACACAATTTGAAGATAAAGGGGGAACGGCTCAGGGGTAATGTGAGGAAGTATTTTTTCACAGAGAGGGTGGTGGATGCATGGAACAGCCTTCCTGAGGAGGTTGTGGGGTCAAAAGTGGGGAATTCAAGAATGCATGGGACAGACATAAGGCAATTCTTATGGGGGTAGGAAGAAATAGGCTGTTGGTTAACTATGATCTGCAGCTTATCCGTTAGGTAGGGAAATGGGCAGACTAGGTGGGCCAAGCGGTCCTTATCTGCCATCAAAGTCTGTGTTTCTATGTTAACGCACAAAGTGAAGAGAGAAAAGCCAAGGTAGTAACAAAGGGGACAAGACATTTTTTTAGGTATGTAAGTACAAAGAGGAAGAGCAGGGGGTGGGATTATAAGGTTAAAAATGGAAGGGGGACAGTGCAAGGAGGGGCCCAGGGAAAAGGTAGACATCCTGAATACTTTTGTTCAGTGTTCACAGAGAGGAAAGAGATGGAGAGGGTCTACAAATATGTAACAGTAGCATTCGAGAGAGAGGGGTGGACACTAGTCCATTTTTGGAAGACAGAGTCCTGAAGGGACCCACAAGTCTGAACATGGACAAAACAATGGGCTGAGACGGGTCCACCCAAGGGTATTGAGGGAGCTAAGGGAGGTACTGGCAACATCTCTGATAATCCTATTTAAAAGCTCATTGGAAACAGGAGTGGTCCCGGAGTACTTGAGGAGGGCAGATGCAGCCTCAGTTCACAAAAGTGATATGGAAGAGGCTGGCAATTAGAGGCCAGTCAGCTTGACTTCAGTGGAGAAAAGTTCATGGAATCACTGTTGAAAGAAAGGATTGTGGAATATCTTGAATCCAATGGGTTGCAAGAAATGAGGCAGCATAGATTCATGGACAGAGGTCATGTCAAACAAAACTGATAGATTTCTTTGACTGGGTGACCAAGGAACTAGATCAGGATGGAGCAGTGGACATAGCCTACGAAGATTTCAATAAGGCTTTCAACACTGTTTCACATAGAAGACTAGTAAGCCAGCTGGGTAGCTTAGGAATAGGTCCAAACGTGGTAAACTGGTTAAGAAATTGGTTAGGGATAGGCATCAGAGGGTAGTGGTAAATGTAGTTCACTCCGAGTAAGAGAGGGTGACCAGTGGGGTGCCTCAGGTATCAGTGCTAGGACTGGTCCTCTTTAAGGTCTAAAAGTGACATTGCTGAGGAGCTGGAAGGAAAGGAATGCCTCTTTGCGTATTACATCAAACTCTGCAATAAGGTGGCCACTCCAAGGCAGTGGAAAGGATGAGCAGTGACCTGAGAAAACTCAGAGTGGTTCAAGGCAGCTGGGTTTCCATGTGAAAAAGTGCAATATAATGCACCTGGGACACATAAATTCAGGTAGGATTACAAAATTGGGAAGGGGTGGTACTGATGACAAGGCAGGAGTGAGACCTGGGGGTGATAATACTGGATGATCTAAAAGTGGTCAGGCAGTGTGACAAGGCATTTGGAAAGACTAGTAGAATGCTGGGGTGCATGGGGTAGGGTATCACCAGCAGAAAGAGGGAGGTGGTGTTGCCTCTGTACAGATCACTGGTAAGACCCCACCTAGAGCACTGTGTCCAGTTCTGGAGATCACATCTCTGGAAGGACATAGACAGAGTGGAGGTGGTTCAAAGGAGGATAACTAAAATGGTGTAGGGTCTGCATCTGAAGCCTACGAGGAGAGATTAAAGGATCTAAATAAGTACACTCTAGAAGACAGGAGGCAGCATGCTAGAGACCTTTAAGTACCTCATACAGGTACAGAAAGGAAGCATTTTTCAAAATAAAAGGTGCTCAAGAACAAGGGGACATGCTATAAAGCAGGAGATTGGTTGATTCAGGACAGATGTGAGGAAGTAAAGAAAGAGTGGTAGATTCATGAAACAGCCTTCCAGCAGAGGTGGTTGGTGTAAAACAATGGTGCGGTTCAAGAATGCATGGGATAGGCATAAGGGAATCTTAGTTTCCAATCTATTCAGGAGAGATAGGCAGGGCAAAAAGGGTGGGGGTGGGGGCTTAGCCATTTACACTGGGGAGAAATAAAGCCACAGAAGTAAAAGGGAAACCTGGGGACTTTGAGTCACTGTGGCTAACAGTAGACACGGGCAAAGGAAAACCCTTCAGAATCGGCATCGTGTACATGCTTCCAAATCAAGGAGATAAAGGAGACAAAGACCTAAACAGAGGAAATCCACAAAATGTCTGATAAAGGCAAAGTAATACTGGAAGGGGACTTCAACCTACCAGATATTAACTGGAGCACACTAATGGCAGCAACAAGTAGGGACTTCTTATTGTCACTACAAGGTGCGGGACTGTGCCAGCTTGTTAAAACCCCAACAAGGGGAGATGCCATTCTCAATCTTATCCTCACAAACTTGGAAAGGATCAAGGACATCGAAGTGGGATGCCATATGGGCAACAGCGACCATCGCATGGTAAGCTTTAATGACACAGAACACCAGCCACTCAAAGATAAAAGGTGCTAGATTTCAGAAAGGCTGACTTCCAGAAAATAGGGAACAACAAAAGTAGCTAGTTAATGGAAATAGAGGTTGAGGAGGTAGAGGTCACGTGGTGGGGGAGACTCAAGAGAGCAATAAAGATTGCCACAGATCAATGTGCCAGATGGGTCAGCAAAGCAAAAAGAAAATTAAATTCTCTATGGTTTTCCAAGGAAGTGGCTACCACGTCAAAGAGAAAGTGTACAGCATATACCAGGAAACCAAAACTGAGAAAGACTGGGAGTTGTACAAGGAAAAAATGAGAGAATCTAACAAACAAAATAGGCAAAAGCCCAGACAGAGGAAAAGATAGCAGAAGGGACAAAGAGAGACGACAAATCATTTTTTAGACACATTAGGGAACGTAGGAAGGCAAAAGGGGGGGGGGAATAGTAAAGATTGCTACTGAAGAAGGGAAATGCACCAGACATGACCCAGAGAAAGCCGAAATCCTCAACAAATACTTCTGCTCGGTGTTTACCAAAGAGGACCCAGGGGATGGCCCAGCCCTGAAAAAACACAACACCCCAGGACCAGGGCTAGACATGAGTCCCTTTACAGAAGCTGAAGTACAGGAGGCGCTAAATAAACTAAAATCAGACAAAGTCATGGGACCAGACGAGATGCACCCCAGAATTCTTAAGGAACTGGGGGCAGAATTAACAGCCCCTCTGGCACTTCTATTCACAAAATCCTTGAAGAGCGGTGGTACCCGAAGACTGGAAAAAGGCAATAGTAATTCCACTTCACAAATCACGCAGTTGTGAAGAGGCTAGTAATTACAGACCGGTGAGCCTCACATCTACAGTAGGGAAACTAATGGAGACACTACTCAAACAGAGGATCATATCATTCCTCAAAACTAGCTGCCAACAAGACCCTAAACAGCATGTTTTCACAGCAGATAGGTCATGCCAGACAAATCTGCTCAAGTTTTTTGACTACGCTACAAAAATAGTGGACAACGGTGGGGCAGTAGATGTGGTCTACCTAGACTTTAGTAAGGCCTTCGACTCGGTTCTGCACAGAAGGCTGGTAAAGAAGCTTGACCATACAGGGGTTGGTTCAGAAGTAGTTAGATGGGTACAAAACTGATTACAAGGCAGAATCCAGAGGGTACAGGTTAATGTAATGCAATTGACGGAAGGCAGGGTGACCAGCGGGGTGCCCCAGGGCTCAGTGCTGGGGCCTCTGCTCTTCAATGTTTTTATAGCACACATAACTGACAGACTGGAAGGGAAGGTGTGTCTGTTCGCAGATGACACCACCTCAGAAGGAGTGAGCAAGATGGAAGCTGACCTTAAGAAACTAGAAGAATGGTCTGGAGTGTGGCAGCTGAGATTCAATGCCAAAAAGTGCAAGGTCATGCACCTAGGAAAGAAAAATCCAAGAAAGGAGTATTACCTAGGAAGCAAAAGACTGGTGGCCTCAAACGAGGAACAAAATCTGAGAATCATTATCTCAGATGACTTGAAGGTTAGTAAGCAGTGTGAGAAGACAACATTGAAGGCCAACAGAATGCTGGGCTGCATTGGGAGGGAATCACGAGCAGGAGTAGAGAGGTGGTACTACCACTGTATAGATCGCTGGTCAGGCCTCACCTGGAATACAGAGTCCAATTCTGGAGGCTTCACCTCAGGAAGAATATTGACGGAGTGGAAACAGCACAGAGAAAGGCAACAAAAATGATTCAGGGTCTGCAGTACATGTCCTATGAAGAAAGACTTAGGGAACTGAATATGTACTTCCTGGAGCAAAGAAGAGAGAGAGGGGACATGATTGAAACATTCAAGTACATAAAAAGCATTAAGAAGATACAGGCACAGAAACTTTTTCACTTCAAGAAACATAGAAACACAGACTTTGACGGCAGATAAGGACCACTTGGCCCACCCAGTCTGCCCATTTCCCTACCTATTGGATAAGTTGCAGATTCTAGTTAACCAGCAGCCTACTTCCTGCAACTCCCCACTATAATTGCTTTATGTCTGTCCCATGCATATTTGAATTCCCCCACTGTTTTAGACCCCACAACCTCTCCAGGAAGGCAGTTCCATGTGTCCACCACTCTCTCCATGAAAAATAATTCTCACATTACCCCTGAGCCATCCCCCTCTAACTTTAAATTGTGCCACCTTGTTCTTACACATCTCTTTTCTGAAAGATGCTACCTCCTGGACTTTGTTGATTCCCTTGAGGTACTTAAAAGTTTCTATCATGTCCCCCCTTTCCCTCCTTTCATCAAGGGTATACATATTAAGCTTTCTCAGTCTCTCTTCATATGGTTTCTGATGTAGACCCTGCACCATTTTAATTTCCCTCCTCTGGAATGCTTCCATCCTGTCTATGTCCTTGCATAGATGAGGTCTCCAAAACTGCATGCAGTACTCCAGATGGGGTCTCGCCAACTGTCTGTACAGAGGGATAACCACTTCCCTTTTTCTACTTGTGATGCCCCTCCCTATGCATCCCAGTATCCCCCTCACTCTCCTTACTGACTTCTTATATTGCTTACCCACCTTTAGGTCATCTGATACGACTACACCCATATCCTTTTCCATTACTGTTGTCGTTAGTACCTCCCCTTCTATTGTGTACTCTTCTCCTGGATTTTTATTTCCCAGGTGCATTACTTTGCACTTCTTTGCATTGAATCTAAGTTGCCATATGTCTGACCATTCCTCCAACCTTGCCAAGTCCCTTTTCATCCTTTCTAACCCCTGTTGTGTAGCAACTTTGTTACAGATGTTTGTGTCATCTGCAAAGAGGCATACCTTTCCTTCCAGACCCTCTGCAATGTCACCTATAATTACGTTGAAGAGGACTGGACCCAGTACTGAGCCCTGAGGTACTCCACTAGTACCCCCTTTCTTCAGAATGTGTTCCATTCACTATGACCTTCTGTGTCCTGTTGTGCAGCCAGTTTGCTACCCAGGCTACCACCCTGGGACACACTCCCAGGCTGGCTAACTTGATTATTAATCTTTTGTGCGAGACTGTGTCAAATGCCTTGCTAAAGTCTAGGTAGGCCATATCCACAGCCCCTCCCTGGTATATTACTTTGGTCACCCAGTCAACAAAATCAACTAGATTCATCTGACATGACCTTCCTGCTGTGAATCCATGCTGCTTTGGGTCCTGTGCCCCACTGGCCTCTAGTTACTGAACAATTCTTTCTTTCAGAAGTGATTCCATCATTTTCCCCACCACTGAGGTCAAACTAACAGGTCTGTAGTTTCCTGCTTCTGCCTTGCTCCCACTTTTATGAAGGGGAATCACATCTGCCCTCCTCCAGTCCTCAGGTACCACCCCATCTTCCCATGATTTGTTAAAAAGTGTGGTTAGTGGTGTCACTAGGTCCTCCCTTAGCTCTTTTAGGATTCTAGGGTGAATCCCGTCAGGCCCCATTGCTTTGTCCATCTTGAGTTTTAGGAGTTCTTTCAGGACTCTTACTTCTGTAAATGGACTGGTGTCAGCCCCACTACCCAGAGTGCTTCTACTGTTTGGTTTAGGTAACTTCTCCTCTTCTTCTTTTGTGAATACTGAGCAAAAGTATTCATTCAGTATCTCTGCCTTTTCACTGTCTCCCTCTGCCCACCTCCCCTTTCCTTTATTAATCTTCACTATCCCTCCCTTAACCTTTCTATGCTCCCTAATGTACCTATAAAAGGTTTTATTCCCCTTCTTAACTGAGTTGGCTATCTTTTCCTCGGTTTGGGCCTTTGCTTTTCTGACTGCCTTCCCCACTTCTTTCTGCTTTAATTGATACAGTTCCCTGTCGTGCTCCTTCTGCGAATTCCTTATACTTTTTGAATGCAGCCTTTTTCTCCTTAACCTTCCCTGACACCTCTTTTGAGAACCATAGTGGTTTTTTATTCTGCTTCATTTTCTTTATTTGTTTCACACAAAGGCTTGTTGCCTCCATGATGGCAGTTTTGATTGTTCTCCATTCTTCTTCCACCCTCCTTTCTGCCATTTGCTAATGCATTCCTCAGGTATTCACCCATTATGCCAAAGTCAGCCCTTCTAAAGTCCATTATCCTTGTCTTTGTATGGCTTGTCTCCATGGTTGTGTTTATTGTGAAGCACACTGTGCAGTGGTAACTTGTTCCCAGATGTCTACTGACTTCTAAATTTGTGATGCTCTCTCATTTGAGAGTACCAGGTCTAATATTGCTCCTCCCAGTGGGTTTCCACCACTAGCTGTCTAAGGCATGCCCCCTGTAGGGCATCGAGAATTACCCTGCTCTTGGATGTGGCTGCAGTCCATGTCGTCCAGTTAACATCTGGCATATTCAGGTCCCCCATCAACAGTATCTCCCCTTTTTCAGCCATTTTGAGAATGCCCTCTATCATTTTCTTGTCCATTTCCTCCCCTTGAGACGGGGGTCTGTATACAACCCCTGTATACAAGGGCTCCAGGACCTCAGGCTGCAAGGAGGGAGGTTCTCTACCAACACCAGGATGTTTTTCTTCACAGAAAGAGTGGTGGGTGCCTGGAACAGCCTGCCCCAAGAGGTTGTGGGGGCAACACTGTGGGGAAGGGGATTCAAGAATGCATGGGATAGACATAAGGGAGCCCTGACTACAAAGGGCAACTAGAGTGTCAAAATAGGTCTAAAACAAATGGGCAGATTAGAGAGACCTAGAGGTCTCCTTCTACCGTCAACTTCTATGTTTAGGGGAAAGGAAGGGGGAGGGAAAATGGGCCAGAGATCAAGCAGGATCTGCAGTGATACTATAGTTAGGGGAAAATGGATAGACTAGATGGGCAAAGTGATCCTTATCTGCCAGAAAATGTTATGTTTCGTCTGTTAATTATGGTGCCTTCAAAAAAAGGTGATAGCGATAATCTTGAAAGAATCCAGAGAAAATTCACTGAATGTATTTTTGACATGAGGGATAAGTCATATGAAGAATATTTGCAAACATTAAATCTTACATCACAAGAGACCAGGCAAATGAGATGTGATTTATTTCTCATGTTTAAAGTTGTGAAAGACCCATATTTACTGACAGAACTGGTTCCTGATTTTAAAGACACATCAATAAAGACCAGAGGTCACCCACTTCAGATTGTTAGTCAAACATTCAATACACTGAAAAGAAATTATTATTTCACCCAGCAAATTGCTAATCCATGGAGTGCTCTTCCCCTTGAGATTATAGTAAGTAAGAGTAAGACAGAATTAAAGGAAAACGGTCATTATGTTCACCCTCCCACCCCCAAAAGCTTTACCCCTGATTAAGCTTTCGCTGTAAAAAACAAAATTTCCTCTTTTAACACATTGTTTTCTTTTGTAAAGTCCATGATTCCCAAGCATGGCAGATACTGTATGGTTCCATTTCATTTGATGGTTTGGTGCCGCACCGCTTGCCCCAATGCACAATGTATTGGGGTGAGCAGTGTGGTGCTGCACCGTCAGATGAAATGGAAATGCGCAGCATCCACTATGTTTGGGAATCGCGGACATTACAAAAGTAAAATAAAGGGGGTAAAGGTTTCGGGGGTGGGAGGTGAACATAATGACGGTTTTCCTTTAAAAAATAAACTTGATAGGTACATTCTGTCTGGAGGCAAGTTGTGCAAGCAATAATACCTGACAGGGCGGCTGGTATTGGGCTATATTGGACCGCCCAGGGATGTAATGAGGCCTGATGCCACAGGCGGAGGACCTTGTAACCCCCTGGAAGGTGCAATATAGCCCATACCACCTAATCTGAAGGGTATCATTGCCCTTAGAAAATGGGCTATAGGTAACAGTTATATAACATATTTAAAAAAATAAATAAAAAAGAAGTAAAAAGCAATGAAAAGTCAGTTTTGCTGTAAAGTAGTTTCTCTAGTAGTGCCAGCAAAGGATACTGCTGCTGTTTACAGTTGTTTGTTTTTTTCCACTTCTGTTTTGTTATTTCTTAGTTTGTTTATGTCACCCCCCACCCCGTTCCAGTGAAAAATGAATGCTGTATTTTAGGGTTTCTGGTTCTCTGTCCCAGACTACACCCCCGAGTAACTGCTCTTTGATTTTACACTGCGAGCATGGTCAGAATAGGGGCCTGCCCACTGGTAAACAGTGAGTGCTGAGAAGTGCTGCAGTCAGTTCCCTTCTCCCTCCCTAACTTGGAGTTACTGTCAGTGTTTCTGTTTTTGTTTTTGTATTGCCATTACACAGGTTGTGATTGTAGTCGCGATCGCAAAAGGACTGGATGTTTTAAAAGAGCTGTCACCCACTTTCAAGTGTAACACAAGTGTCTAGCACTAAGGCACTTGGCAAGGTTGGAGGAATGGTCAGAAGTATGGCAGCTTGGATTCAAATAATGCAAGGAAGTGCAAAGTAATGCACCTGGGAAACAAAAGCCCAGGGGAAGAGTACACAATTGGGGGGTACTAATAACAAAAATGGAAAGAGACCTGGGGGTAATCATATCAGATGACCTAAAGGTTAGCAGGCAATGTGAGAAGGCAGTAGGGATGGTTGGGGGGATACTAGGATGTATAAGGAGAGGCATCACCAGTAGTAAACAGGAAGTTGTTATCCCTCTGTACAGACAGTTGGTGAGACCCCATTTGGAGTACTGCATCCAGTTCTGGAGACCCCATCTCCACAAGGACATAGACAGGATGGAGGCAGTCCAGAGGAGGGCAACTAAAATGGTGCAGGGTCTGGAACAGAAGCCATACAAGGAGAGACTGAAGGAGCTTAATATGTATACCCTTGAGGAAAGAAGGGAGAGGGAGGACATGATAGAAACTTTTAACTACCTCAAGGGAATCAACAAAGTCCAAGAGGGTAGCATCTTTCAGAAAAGAGGTGTCCAAGAACAAGGGGACACAATTTGAAGATAAAGGGGAGACGGCTCAGGGTAATGTGAGAAAGTATTTTTCACAGAGAGGGTGGTGGATGCATGGAACAGCCTTCCTGAGGAGGTTATGGGGTCAAAAAGTGGGGGAATTCAAGAATGCATGGGACAGAGATAAGGCAATTCTTGTGGGGGGGTAGGAAGAAATAGGCTGTTGGTTAACTAGGATCTGCAGCTTACCCGTTAGGTAGGGAAATGGGCAGACTAGGTGGGCCAAGTGGTCCTTATCTGCCATCAAAGTCTGTGTTTCTATGTTAAGGCACAAAGTGAAGAGAGAATAGCCAAGATAGTAACAAAGGGGACAAGACATTTTTTTTAGGTATGTAAGCAAAAAGAGGAAGAGCAGGGGGTGGGATTATAAGGTTAAAAAGGGAAGGGGGACAGCGCATGGAGGGTCCCAGGGAAAAGGCAGACATCCTGAATACTTTTGTTCAGTGTTCACAGAGGAAAGAGATGGGGAGGGTCTACAAATATGTAACAGTAGCATTCGAGAGAGAGGGATGGACACTAGTCCATTTTTGGAAGACAGAGTCCTGAAGGGACCCGCAAGTCTGAACGTGGACAAAGCAATGGGCTGAGACGGGTCCACCCAAGGGTACTGAGGGAGCTAAGGGAGATACTGGCAACATCTCTGATAATCCTATTTAAAAGCTCATTGGAAACAAGAGTGGTCCCGGAGTACTTGAGGAGGGCAGATGCAGCCTCAGTTCACAAAAGTGATATGGAAGAGGCTGGCAATTAGAGGCCAGTCAGCTTGACTTCAGTGGAGAAAAGTTCATGGAATCACTGTTGAAAGAAAGGATTGTGGAATATCTTGAATCCAATGGGTTGCAAGAAATGAGGCAGCATGGATTCATGGACAGAGGTCATGTCAAACAAAACTGATAGATTTATTTGACTGAGTGACCAAGGAACTAGATCAGGATGGAGCAGTGGACATAGCCTACCTAGATTTCAGTAAGGCATTCAACACTGTTTCACATAGAAGACTAGTAAGCAAGCTGGGTAGCTTAGGAATAGGTCCAAATGTTGTAAACTGGTTAAGAAATTGGTTAAGGGATAGGCATCAGACGGTAGTGGTAAGTGCAGTTCACTCCGAGTAAGAGAGGGTGACCAGTGGGGTGCCTCAGGTATCAGTGCCAGGACTGGTCCTCTTTAAGGTCTAAAAGTGACATTGCTGAGGAGCTGGAAGGAAAGGAATGCCTCTTTGCGTATTACATCAAACTCTGCAATAAGGTGGCCACTCCAAGGCAGTGGAAAGGATGAGCAGTGACCTGAGAAAACTCAGAGTGATCAAGGCAGCTGGGTTTCCATGTGAAAATGTGCAAAATAATGCACCTGGGACACAGAAATTCAGGTAGGATTACAAAATTGGGAGGGGGGTGGTACTGATGACAAGGCAGGAGAGAGACCTGGGGGTGATAATACTGGATGATCTAAAGGTGGTCAGGCAGTGTGACAAGGCATTTGGAAAGACTAATAGGATGCTGGGGTGCATGGGGTAGGGTATCACCAGCAGAAAGAGGGAGGTGGTGTTGCCTCTGTACAGATCACTGGTAAGACCCCACCTAGAGCACTGTGTCCAGTTCTGGAGATCACATCTCTGGAAGGACATAGACAGAGTGGAGGTGGTTCAAAGGAGGACAACTAAAATGGTGCAGGGTCTGCATCTGAAGCCTACGAGGAGAGATTAAAGGATCTAAATAAGTACACTCTAGAAGACAGGAGTCAGCATGATAGAGACCTTTAAGTACCTCATACAGGTACAGAAAGGAAGTATTTTTCAAAATAAATGGTGCTCAAGAACAAGGGGACATGCTATGAAGCAGGAGATTGGTTGATTCAGGACAGATATGAGGAAGTAAAGAAAGAGTGGTAGATTCATGGAACAGCCTTCCAGCAGAGGTGGTTGGTGTAAAACAATGGTGCGGTTCAAGAATGCATGGGATAGGCATAAGGGAATCTTAGTTTCCAATCTATTCAGGAGAGATAGGCAGGGCAAAAAAAAGTGGGGGTGGGGGGCTTAGCCATTTACACTGGGGAGGAAATAAAAGCCACAGAAGTAAAAGGGAAACCTGGGGACTTTGAGTCACTGTGGCTAACAGTAGACACGGGCAAGGGAAAACCCTTCAGAATCGGCATCGTGTACATGCTTCCAAATCAAGGAGATAAAAGAGACAAAGACCTAAGAGAGGAAATCCACAAAATGTCTGATAAAGGCAAAGTAATACTGGAAGGGGACTTCAACCTACCAGATATTATCTGGAGCATTCTAACGGCAGCAACAACAACAAGTAGGGACTTCTTATTGTCACTACAAGGTGCGGGACTATGCCAGCTTGTTAAAACCCCAACAAGGGGAGATGCCATTCTGAATCTTATCCTCACAAACTTGGAAAGGATCAAGGACATCGAAGTGGGATGCCATATGGGCAACAGCGACCATTGCATGGTAAGCTTTAAGGTAAACATAACACAGAACACCAGCCACTCAAAGATAAAGGTGCTAGATTTCAGAAAGGCTGACTTCCAAAAAATGAGGAACAACAGAAGTAGCCAGTTAATGGAAACAGAGGTTGAGGAGGTAGAGGTTATGTGGGGGAGCCTCAAAAGAGCAATAAAAACTGCCACAGATCAATGTGCCAGATGTGTCAGCAAAGCAAAAAGCAAAATAAATTCTCTATGGTTTTCCAAGGAAGTGGCTACTACAGTCAAAGAAAAAGAGACAGCATACAGCATATACCAGGAAACCAAAACTGAGAAAGACTGGGAGTTGTACCAGGAAAAAAATGAGAGAATCTAACAAACAAATTAGGCAAAAGCCCAGACAGAGGGACAAGATAGCAGAAGGGCCAAAGAGGGAAGACAAATACTTTTTTAGATTCATTAGGGAACGTAGGAAGGCAAAGGGGGGGGATAGTAAAGATTGCTACTGAAGAAGGAAAATGCACCAGACATGACCCAGAGAAAGCCAAAATCCTCAACAAATACTTCTGCTCGGTGTTTACCAAAGGAGAGCCAAGGGATGGCCCTGCCCTGAAAAAACACAACACCCCAGGACCAGGGCTAGACATGAGTCCCTTTACAGAAGCTGAAGTACAGGAGACACTAAATAAACTAAAATCAGACAAAGCCATGGGACCAGACGAGATGCACCCCAGAATTCTTAAGGAACTGGGGGCAGAATTAACAGCCCCTCTGGCACTTCTATTCACAAAATCCTTGAAGAGCGGTGGTACCCGAAGACTGGAAAAAGGCAATAGTAATTCCACTTCACAAATCACGTTGTGAAGTTGTGAAGAGGCTAGTAATTACAGACCGGTGAGCCTCACATCTATAGTAGGGAAACTAATGGAGACACTACTCAAACAAAGGATCATAGCATTCCTCAAAACTAGCTGACAGCAAGACCCTAAACAGCATGTTTTCACAGCAGATAGGTCATGCCAGACAAATCTGCTCAAGTTTTTTGACTACGCTACAAAAATAGTGGACGACGGTGGGGCAGTAGATGTGGTCTACCTAGACTTTAGTAAGGCCTTCGACTCGGTTCTGCACAGAAGGCTGGTAAAGAAGCTTGACCATACAGGGGTTGGTTCAGAAGTAGTTAAATGGGTACAAAACTGATTACAAGGCAGAATCCAGAGGGTACAGGTTAATGTAATGCAATCGACAAAAGGCAGGGTGACCAGCGGGGTGCCCCAGGGCTCAGTGCTGGGGCCTCTGCTCGTCAATGTTTTTATAGCAGGCATAACTGACAGACTGGAAGGGAAGGTGTGTCTGTTCGCAGATGACACCACCTCAGAAGGAGTGAGCAAGATGGAAGCTGACCTTAAGAAACTAGAAGAATGGTCTGGAGTGTGGCAGCTGAGATTCAGTGCCAAAAAGTGCAAGGTCATGCACCTAGGAAAGAAAAATCCAAGAAAGTATTACCTAGGAAGCAAAAGACTGGTGGCCTCAAACCAGGAACGAAATCTGAGAATCGTAATCTCAGATGTCTTGAAGGTTAGTAAGCAGTGTGAGAAGACAACATTGAAGGCCAACACAATGCTGGGCTGCATTGGGAGGGAATCACGAGCAGGAGGAGAGAGGTGGTGCTACCACTGTATAGATCGCTGGTCAGACCTCACCTGGAATACAGAGTCCAATTCTGGAGGCCTCACCTCAGGAAGAACATTGACGGAGTGGAAACAGTACAGAGAAAGGCAACCAAAATGATTCAGGGTCTGCAGTACATGTCCTATGAGGAAAGACTTAGGGAAATGAATATGTACTTCCTGGAGCAAAGAAGAGAGAGAGGGGACATGATTGAAACATTCAAGTACATAAAAGACATTAAAAAGGTACAGGCACAAGAACTTTTTTACTTCAAGAAGGGCTCCAGGACCAGGGGACATGACCTCAGGCTGCAAGGAGGGAAGTTCTCTACCAACACCAGGACGTTTTTCTTCACAGAAAGAGTGGTGGGTGCCTGGAACAGCCTGCCCCAAGAGGTTGTGGGGTCAACACTGTGGGGGGGGAATTCAAGAATGCATTGGATAGACGCAAGTGAGCCCCGACTACAAAGGGCAACTAGAGTGTCAAAATAGGTCTAAAACAAATGGGCAGACTAGAGGGACCTAGAGGTCTCCTTCTGCCGTCAACTTCTATGTTTAGAGGAAAGGAAGGGGAAGGGAAAATGGGCCAGAGATCAAGCAGGATCTGCAGTGATACTGTAGTTAGGGGAAAATGGATAGACTAAATGGGCAAAGTGATCCTTATCTGCCAGAAAATGTTATGTTTCGTCTGTTAATTATGGTGCCTTCAAAAAAAGGTGATAGCGATAATCTTAAAAGAATCCAGAGAAAATTCACTGAATGTATTTTTCACATGAGGGATAAGTCATATGAAGAATATTTGCAAACATGAACTCTTACATTACTAGAGACCAGGCAAACGAGAGGTTATTTATTTCTCATGTTTCAACTTGTGAAAGACCCATATTTACTGACAGAACTGGTTCCTTATTTTAAAGACACATCAATAAAGACCAGAGGTCACCCACTTCAGATTGTTAGTTAAACATTCAATACACTGAAAAGAAAATATTATTTCACCCAGCAAATTGCTAATCCATGGAGTGCTCTTCCCCTTGAGATTATAGTAAGTAAGAGTAAGACAGAATTAAAGGAAAAACGTCATTATATTCACCCTCCCACCCCCAAAAGCTTTACCCCGATTAAGCTTTTCGCACAGAGAAAACAAAATTTTCCTCTTTTTAACTTACATTGTTTTACTTTTGTAAAGTCCGCGATTCCCAAACATGGCAGATGCTGTATGGTTCCATTTCATCTGATGGTGTGGTGCCGCACTGCTTGCCCCAATACAAAATGTATTGGGGTGAGCAGTGTGGTGCTGCACCGTCAGATGAAATGGAACTGCACAGCATCCGCCATGTTTGGGAATCGCGGACATTACAAAAGTAAAATAAAGGGGGTAAAGGTTTCGGGGGTGGGAGGTGAACATAATGACGGTTTTCCTTTAATAAATAAACTTGATAGGTACATTCTGTCCGGAGGCAAATTGTGCAAGCAATAATACCTGACAGGGTGGCTGGTATTGGGCTATATTGGACTGCCCAGGGATGTAATGTGGCCTGACGCCACAGGCGGAGGACCTTGTAGCCCCTGGAAGGTGCAATATAGCCCATACCACCTAACCTGAAGGGTATCATTGCCCTTAGAAAATGGGCTGTATGTAACAGTTATATAACATATTTAAAAAAAATTAAAAAAGAAGTAAAAAGCAATGAAAAGTCAGTTTTGCTGTAAAGTAGTTTATCTAGTAGTGCCAGCAGAGGATGCTGCTGCTGTTTAAAATTGTTGTTTTTTTTCCACTTCTGTTTTGTTATTTCTTAGTTTGTTTATGTCAACCCCCCCCCCATTCAGTGAAAAATGAATGCTGTATTTTAGGGTTTCTGGTTCTCTGTCCCAGACTACATCCCCAAGTAACTGTCCTTTGATTTTACATTGCGAGCATGGTCAGAATAGGGTCCTACCCACTGGTAAACAGTGAGTGCTGAGAAGTGCTGCAGTCAGTTCTCTTATCCTTCCCTAACCTGGAGTTACTGTCAGTGTTTCTGTTTTTGTATTGCCATTACACAGATTGTGATTGTAGTCGCAATCGCAAAAGGACTGGATGTTTTAAAAGAGCTGTCACCCACTTTCAAGTGTAACGCAAGTGTCTAGCACTAAGGTATGGACATGACAAGTTTGTTTTGAAACAGTTAACAGTGTATTCTGTTGGGTGTTGTGAGAGGATCAGAATTAAATAAAACAAGCATTTGTCAATGCTGAATGTTGGTTGCTTGTTTAACGCTGGCACTTTCCTGAGCTCCCTTTATACCCTGCAGTGTACCTCGTCTGGTCCCTTAGCCTTATGTACTTTCAAGGCAGCAACTTCTTTCAGTAACACCTATTTAAATCACACCCTACTGTCCTCCCAGTACCAGCAATTTGTTTTTCTGCTGAAAAAAATGTTTTAATGGGGACCTGCACAACCTGCCTGCCTCCACGGCTGGCCCCCGTCTTATAAATTAATTTAAGTGAAAGGCAGCGCCAACAATACAAAGTAATCCCCCAAATTTAAGTGAGAGGCAGCAGTGCCAAAAATACATATTAATACCCCAAATTTAAGCGACAGGCAGCAGCGCCAAGAATACAGAGTAATCCTCCCCCCCCAGCAACAACAAGCAGTGACCTGACCACTCCGTCTGTTCATTGCCCCCCAACCCCACACCCAGCACCAAACACCCAGTTCTCCTTATTAGGAGAAGGCAATTGCTGTCTGCGCCCGCTGGTCCAGCACAGCGCAACCCTCCCTCCTCCACTGCCGAGCGCTGGCTTCTAATGAATGAAACCATGCTGCTTGTTGCTATAGTACAGCCAGCAGATCACATTGCAAAAACGTAAGTTAATGCATCAGTTTTTTTTTTTGAAATCATCAAAAGCTTGGAAATTGGATGTTAGAGTTCCCACCCCTACCACTCCCCATACCCTCCATGCACCAACAGGTGCGGGATGTGCCATGGGGTCGTCAGGCACAGCTCTCACCCCATTCCATGTGTAAACAAACTGACATGGTACAGTATAGGAGAATGGGGTGAGAGTTAGACCTGGCGACCCCATGGCACACCCGACACCTGTTGTGTGTGGAGTGCATTTAGGGGTGGGAATTAGTAAGGGTCAACCTCGCATCAATTTCCAGCTTTGGCAGTTTCATAAAAACCCTAACTGATGCATTAATGTAGTTTTTGCAATGAATGTCTCTTTTTGAGATAGTATAATAGTATCCTTATTTTATTGTGGGAGCGCTCCAATCCCACCCCGTTAAGTGCATGCATAGAATAAATGCAACGGACACACATAACTTGGGCATTTTCTGGAATTTTTTCACAAAATTTTCAACATGGCCTTTTGGGGACCCCACATCATGAACACTGGCACTGTCATTTTGTTAACCTGTCCCAAAAGTTGATTTCGCAAAGCGACTGCGCCATTTTGCGCAACAGGTGTGAAAACATGTTTCAGTCAGGATGTGAAAAATGACAGCTGTATACTGTTCATTAGAAGGTGTGAAAAATGGCAATGTGGAAACTCTGGAGTAGAAATATGAAAAATTGTCAAAGTTAAGTGCGTGCGTAGAACTTGCGCAATGCACGCTCGTCACGTGGTCATTTTTTGGAATTATTTCACCAGATTTTTAACATGTTTTTTTTTACCTCCCCTCATGGACACTGGCACTGTGATTTCGTTAATCCATCCCAAAAGTTGATTTCACTCAGCGACCACACCATTCTGCACCACAGGTGCGTAAACATGCATTGGGCAGGATGTGAAAAATGACAGCTGTACTGTTGATGAGGAGGTGTGGAAAAATGGCAATGTTGAACGTCTGGAGTAAAAATATTAAACATTTGTGAAGTTATGGGCATGCATAGAAACTGCGCAATACACTTTCATAATGCAGTCATTTTTGGGACTTTTTACACCAAATTTTCAACATGGGGTTCTTGGGACCCTACCTCATGAACACTAGCACTGTCATTTCGTTAACTGGTCCTGAAAGGTGTTTCCGTGCAGCGACCGTGAAATCACCTTTTGGGACTGATTAACATGATGACAGTGCCAGTGTTCATGAGGTTGGGTCTCAAGAACCCTATGTTGAAAATTTGGGGTCAAAATTCCTAAAATGGCTGCGATATCAACATAAGTTGAAATCTCCACTGACAGCCATTAACGGCTTACCTTGATTCCTTCAGTTTGCAGTTCACCTTTGAAGATTGCAGACGATCACAGCGGCTGACCTCCGGAGGTAAGTATGGGGTAAGGGGGGTGCAGGGAGGTGGGTGCGCAGAGGGGGCGTGGGGATGGGGAAGGGGGATGTAGGGAGATGATACGGGATTTTTTTCTTTTTCCAGGTTTAAAAAAAAAAAACGTCAGGGGTCTGTTTTCTCTTTTACAGGTACATTATACATTTGGGGACACTGGGAGTGGGCTACCCAGTGTCCCACAGATTGTTGTTGGAGGGGGGCTACTGCCAATGCAGGGACTGGGCACCCCACTGTCGGTAAACATAAGGGAGGGGAAACGGCAATACTGCTGGGGGGGACATACTGGGAACACTGGGAGTGGACTCCCCAGTATTCCACAACAATAATATGGGGATTTTATGCACAACTGGGGACACTGGGAGTGGGCTGCCCAGTGTCCCACACTGTTGGGGGAGGGGGGGCTACTGCCAACATGGAGACTGGGCACCCCGCAGTCAGCAAACCTTATGTCAAGAGGACACACTGCTGAAGGGAGGAAGGGAGGTAACCATACTGGGCTGAAGGACAACTGGGAGCACTGGGAGTGGGCTACCCAGTGTCCCACATTGAGGGGGATGGGGGCCTGTTTTTGTTGGTCTGGGGAGGAGATTTATGTTTGTTTTTTTTAAGCCGCTGTTATGCGAGACTTCCCCTTTTACTCCACAAGCCTATCAGCTGTTTACAGATGTGGGCTTCATGCAAATCAAAGGACCGAAGCCCTCTCTGATTGGAGCAGCTTTGGTCCTTTGAAGTGCATGACTGTTCAGCCCACCTGGCAGAGAGTTGCATCAGGACCACACCGAGTGATCATTGGTGCCAACTGCTGAGCCCATTGCAAGCCCCTGGTTTTGTGTACTACAATGGGCTCGGCAGCAACACACACCCCAGATCCCATATTGCAACAATACGTTGGTTTGCACATGCATGCAACCAGCATAATAACAAGGTAGTGTGAAGTTTGTGCCCCCCATCGGTTGGCACTCTGCAGCAAGGATGTAGGTACCCTGCAGAACTTGAGTCACAGCACTGCATTGTTTCTTCTTGTAACAGCCGATGATTAGGAGTGAGAACAGACAGCAGCCAAAATGTTCTGTGAGGTACAGAGAGGGAAAAAAAACAATAATTTCACTATTTTCAAAAGAATAACAATAAACATTATGGGACTGATAATGAGACTGGAGCTGTTAGAAGGGGGCTGCTTTGTGAGAAACTTGTTTGCTAAATAAGAGAAAAAAATGATGTGGCCACTGATTTACATTGTTCTCAGGAAGTTGTCACGGGGGCTTGTTTTTTTTTTCCCAATCTCTGTTGCCACATAATTGCCCACCTTGGCAAGGTGCTAGGCCAATCACAGACCAGGAAATTACAAGTCCATTTTCTAAAATGTTATAAGTATTACTTCTCTATAGGAGCAGTTATGGGCAACCACTTCCCCACTTCTTACATTCCACAGAATGAATTAATCATAGTATTCTAGGGGATGGGTAACAAGGACCTGATTTATTGACAAGGGGAAGGTTGGCCACTACATCGGAGAACCTTCCCTACTTTTTATGGCTGCATAGCGAGAACTTTGCTGACATATTGTTGATGTAGGAGGAAAGAGAAACGCATCATGTAATTGTAGTAATGCTTGTTCTGCAGGCAATCAAGTTGTAGAAGTACATCATTAGTGTACATGAATTAGTCCGCTCTGTCTACCTACCATGGGGCAGGAGAAGAACACTTTTACTCTCTCTCTCTCTCTCTCTCTCTCCCCCCTCACCCAAGCTCACAAATACCGGCAGTGTCTGCTGGTCTCTCTGGTTAGTAGTTACTCTTGCTGTTGCCTCTGACCCCCTCCTTCCCCAAGAGCAGACAATGCAATCTGGTTTCTTCCACTGTCTCTCCCCATCTCTATCACTGCTCTCTTCTCTCTTTCTCTCCCCCCCCCGCCCAAGCAGTTCTCCATCCTGGACCCACTAGTTTCAGCTCCACATAAAATAACCCCTTACCCCCACTGCAAAACAACCCACCCCCTCCTGATCGCTTCCCATGCTGCCCGCCTTCCGACAAACATGTTTGTCCAGGTTTGGTTTAGTTTCTAAATGCCAAATTATCCTAAGCCTGCAGCGGTCAATTGAACCTTTTTTTAGCCCTGGTGAGTGAGAGGCAGGCAGCTTGGGAGGGATGTGAGTGTGTCTCTGTGCTAGTCAAGCAGGCACCCTTCCCCACTACTGTCGTTGAGTCCTGGCTACTGGTCCTGGCCATGCTCAGTGGCAATCAGCTCCTGGATGTTGGGGGGCTGGGTATCAGCAATTAAGGTACTGTCTTGAATCAGAATAAAAAAATCAAAATGCTTAGATGTGCTGAAAGTAAGATTGTGGGTAAGCTGCCTATTCTGAGTGTCAGGAAGTTAATAAATAGATAACGTTTTTTGCTATCATAAAAGTTGTGAAAACTTACAAAAAGTTTGGAAAAACTGCTGCAAGCTAACTTTTCTTTTCTTGTATCTTTGTAGTTAATCAGTGTGCTTTCTGTGGCATTGAAAATCTTTTCACATTGCTCGCATTTTCTAAACCTTGACATGGGTCGAATGAGATTGGCTGTTTTTAGAGAGAAAGTTGCTATCCTTGGATTTATGTTGATATCATGTTCGAGAGTTGAAGAAAAGTAGCTCAATTTCTATATTGCAGGTGCAAGTTAATGAGTCAAGCAATGTTTTCAACTTTAACAAACATTTAATCTGACCCTTCTGTTTTTGGTTTTTTGCTGAGGTCTGAACAACTTATGTATGTTTTTCTCATCCTGTATTTGTATCTCTTCCAACAGCCCTCAAGCCAGTTTTAACAACCTCTCAGCCCCAACATCCACTTGGGCTCCTCTGCTTGCCCCTCATGGTGGGGTCTTTGGACAGTGGCATATAACACACCTTGGTATATACAATCCAATGATGTGGGCTCATGGAGCAGGTCCTAAGAGTACTGGAACCCTGAACCTAGGATTTCATTTTTTTTACTATTAATCTTAGCACAGTGTAGTCTTGAAATCATGCTTCTGTGTGCACCCAAACTTCTTGCCTCCCAGATGGCACTGCACACAGCCTTAAGTTGGTCTCCAGTGCAAGTTGTGTGGCCCCTTAGGGTGGAGCAACATCCCATGTCCTTCACAGGGGTCACTGCATCCACAGGTCAGGGGCAACCCTCCCCAGGCTGTGAGATGCCATCATTAGCAGTGCACTCCTCAGCCTTGGCTTCTTAAATACAAGCCCACAGGTCTGCTTCTGAACCTAGTTCACCCACTTTGTAGTGAGATGCACTACCATGGGGTTATAAGCATTCCGCCCAATTCATTTTCTTTTGATTTATTTTGTTATTCTCCACAAGTGTGCTTACTTCTGACCATGGAGCCTCTTGCCAGCTTTGCGTTCAGTCCTCCTCCTGTTTGTGCTTCTTCCCCCTCCTTCTACTAACCACTTAGCTATTTTCAGACTGTACTGGTTTACCTCTGTGGGGTGGGCTTTCCTCTCCTTTTGGCCTGGCTGCAGGCAATTCAGAGAAGGAGAAACGTCACACCTGTGGTGCAAGTGTTAGGGGAGAGGCTGACCAGAGTGTCAGTGAGTGTGGGAGGCTGTTGGTCTAGTCATCATGCTGTGGCCAGTTGAGAGGATTGTTCTCCCCTTTCGTCCCTTTCTCCACCCCAGTGTTGTTGTTGAGAATGTGCTTGTGCCCACCCTATGACAGTGGGTGCTAGGCAGTATGTCGTCACCTGCACTGTCAATGGCACCTCTACTGGGCCACCCCTAGTGTTCACTCAAGGAGCAATGCTTTCATACCACCCACCCCAAGAAGTAGGTTTTCTCTTGAAAACTTGTGGCCCTCAGTGCCGGCCTCTGCTCCTGCCTTTCTGGGACTGGGGTGCATACCTGGGTTGCCAGCATGCCAGCGCAGTTCACTAATGCTTACCGAGAGCAGGATTGAGCCCATGCACACCATTGCAGAACCCCAGGAGTAACTTAAGGGGTTACAACCCTTTACAAACACATTGCAAAACTGAAAAGGAGGCTCACACTCACCCAATGACAAGACATGTAGTCTGGGTAAATTTACAATTGTTTTTATTAAGTAAAGCACTACTTATCAAACAGCACCAATGAAATGTGGTTAGGTGCCCCTGCATTTTGACTAAGTAGTTCTCTTTCTGGGGTCCCCTGAGGAAGACCAGTTGGTTGAACTGAAGGGGTACCTAACCATATTTCTTTGGTGCTGTTTGATGTGTAGTCCTTTACTTTAGAATGACTAAAACAATTGCAAATTTAGCTGGATTACATGTCTTACCATTGTGTAAATGCACCTTCTTTCCTGCTTTGCTGAATACCCTGGGGTTAGCATGGACCAGCTAATTTACTAACTTGGTAGGTCACTGCTGGTATCCTCTTGATAGCCAACAAAAGTGATTAAATGTAGACCAATTCGCAGTTTAGTTGTGTGCAAGCATGTTTGTCTCACCTTTGAAATATTGAAATAGATGCCCCAAAGTGTAGCATTCTAATTTATTCACTGTTAGACACAGGCTATGAATGTCAGCAGTGTCAGTGGCTCAGTAGGTAGCACACTTGCCTCTGAGGCCGGGAGATCAGAAGGCTGTGGTTTCAGTTCCCACATCTGGCACTTGGGTTACTATCCCAGTACTGACACTGTAGTGCAGCATGAGAGGGGTGCTGCACTTCTGAGGTGCCGTCTTTTGGATGAGACGTTAAACCGAGGTCCCATCTGCCTGGATTGGTGGTAGTTCAGGTGGATGTTAAAGATCCCATGGCACTTATCGAAAAGAGTAGGGGAATTTTTTATTGATAAGTACATAACATCAAGTACAGGAACAGAAAGACAAGTAGACAAATATACAAGCATATACTGATATATTAAAAAATCATGAAATATAGTACAATATAGGTGAGGGAAAAGAAAAAATAACCTCAGTCACAATCGAAAGTTATGCAGAGCTAATCAAGTCAAAAAGGTAATACCAGCCCAGTAAGATGCAAATTGGGTAGGAGAGAGATATTTTGATTCTGTGTCTTGGAGGCTCAAAATTGTGGATTCAATATATTGAATAATAACCAATGGACAAGACGGCACCTGTTGTAAGACGTATTTACATCTAGCTTGCCACATATAATATTTACAAGCTGCGAATAATACCCTCAATGTACTAGGGTGGAATGTATCCCAAAACCCAGAAAAAACTCCTAAAATAAGGGTTGAATATGTGATCCTGCTTAGAAAAGGCCATTTCCACTTATTTGCTAAGGTTCTCCAAAATAAAATGGCATCTGTACAGGAAAAGAAAAAGTGTTCCATGGATTCCTCAGTATTGATGCAGGACGGTTTGGGGCAATATCTCTCTTGTGCTGATTTGTGTTTTAAATTACCACGAACTTGCAGTTTACCATGACAGCATAACCAGGAGATATCCCACATATGAGCTGGGATTCTTTTATCTTTGAGGATATTAAGTGCAGATGTCATGTGGGATGGAGAGCATAGTGGAAATCTTAATATTGGTTCATCAAGGTGTAGAAAATAGATGTACAACTGTTTCCTAGTTAGGCCTAAAATAGAGGATTTATTCACTTTCCAGGATCGTAGGATACAGGACTATCAATAACATAGGATGGAGTGGAAGGTATACGAGAGCTATGGGTGGAAGGTCAGTCCAGGCTAACATTAAAGAATCTATAACTTCCGACACCCAGAATCACATATAGTTAATATATAGGTATGACTTTGCAAAATATGATGTAAAAAAAAGGAGAGAAAAAAAATAGAGGGTTTATCATTCCTAAACCACCCTGATTTGGGGGTAAATATGTAACATGTCTCTTAACAGGGTCTAAGCGACTGCCCCATAGCATTTGAAAAAAAAGACTAAACAACTGAGTTTCCAAATGTTTTGGTGGACAAAAAACATGACTTAAAAATAAAAAAATCGGGGATAGAAATTTTTTTACCACCACAACCCGCTTCTTCTTACTTAGCCTCCATGTTTTCCAAAGACGTACCATGTTATCACCTAGAGTTAAGTGTTTTTCCCAGTTATAGGTGGAATCATTTGATGTGTTAAACCATATCCCTAGGATTTTCTGAGGGGTAGTACAAACCCTAATACCATGTACTGTTTTTGTATCTGTCGTGATGTAATGTAAGGGGATACATACACTCTTCTCAAGATTTAGCTTACCTCCAGATATTGATGTGAAAGATTGAAATGTCTGGATAGCTTTATCACTCAAGGAAAGGTCAGAACAAAGTAAGACTACGTCATCTGCATAAGCAGAGATTTTAATAGGTAATAAACTGGGGTGAGGAGTAATACCTATAATGTCTGGATTCCATTGTATCTGCCGAATGATGGGATCTAGGGCAAAAACATATAACAATGGACTAAAAGGGCAGCCTTGACTGAGTCCAATTTGCTGTAAAAGGGTAGGGCCTCGAAATCCATTTATTATTGGAAAGAAAAACGCCAATGATAGCATGTGTGAAATCCACGATATGAACCGGTCAGGGATACCATATAGTGATAATATGTGTAATAAGAAATTATGATGCACCGAATCGAACGCTTTCGATTGATCCAAAGCAAAAAGATAACCAGATATCTTATCATGTATTTTTTTTCCAAAAATTTAGCGTAACAAAAAGAGATTTGTGTGAATGGTTCTACCAGGTATAGCGCAGGTTTGAGCAGTATCAATCAGATCTGGTGCAACTAGTCGTAACCGAGAACAAAGAATTTTAGAAAAATTCTTATAATCTGTATTTAGGAGATGTAGTGGCCTCCAATTTGTCAGGGAGGTTATATCTCCTTTTTTATATAGGAATTTCAGGACAGATAAACCAAAACCAGATGTTGCATCCATATTATCTAGAATATAATTAAAGACCTGAGTTAAAATTTCTAGTAAATGTCCTTGAAACATTCTATAGAATTCATGTGTGAGACCATCTGGTCTAGGGGAAACCTTTAACTGTAAATGGGAAATAGCATTGGCAACCTCTTCCTGTGAAATCCGGTTGATTAGGTTAGGAATGCAATGTTTTGGAAGCTGAGGGAACTGGGTTGACAGAAGGGGGGATATATCTGTAGGGCAGTTAGGAACAGTACAAAAATGGGTCTGTAAATAATCGGACGTAACTGATAACATCTCAGGGATAGAGGTCAATACAGTACCGTGAGCATCTTTTAAACCATGCATGACAGTTGAATGAAGTCTGTCTTTAAAAGCAAAAAAAGGATCAGCAGATGGAGAAGTAGAAGTACCAGTTTTCATAATGTAATCCAGTGACCGAGCACTATCATATTGGTGAGAGAACATACAGGCTTTTATCCTGGAAATTTGTGATGAATAATCTACTGAGGATGTGGATTGAAGAGACATTAGTTTATATAGCTGATTACGATACATTAGATATGTAGGTAACCTTCCCTGGCAGTTTTTTTACCTAAAGTCTTGAAATAAATGGCCAAATCTATCTTCGTGTCGTTCCACCATTCCCACATAGAATCATAACAAATCATGACTGAAATTCATGCTTGAAAAAGAGCGTGCAAATGAGATTGGACGGATTCTGGGGCAAATAAGGAATTATTCAATTTACATAGGGAGTGGTGCAATAGGGATATATTAGGGGAACCAATGGAAAAGTGACCAATCAGAAGACAATGATCTGAGATCTCATTTGGGATTACAGAAATATAACATGGGGTGCAGTGACGGGAAACAAAAAAATAATCTATTCTGGTATGATATACTGATCTGTAATATGTATATCCTGCATCCGAGTGTAGAGAACAGTATGCATCTACCAAACCGGCATTTTTTATCAAAGTGGATAGAGCTATGGAATCACAGTAGATTTTTTTCCCCGAGGAAACCCTGTTTTTTGTGTCAATGGAACAGTTAAAGTCTCCACCCCAAAAAATGTGTTTGCGTGTACATAAAAATGGCTTGATTAAATCCAGCAAAGCTATATGAGCAGCTTTAGTTTGTGGACTATAAATAACTATAACCCGAAAGGGTAAAGTGTGTAGTGAAATCTATGATGAGTGCTCTACCTGGGAGTATATCAACAATGTGGGTAATCGAAAATTGGGAGGAATAGAAAAGAATAGCAATACCATCCGCTGAATCAACCCCAAACGTCCAATAAGAGGGGCCTTTGTACCATCCATGCTTTAGTTGTTGTATATCATATACATTCGAAACATGAGTTTCCTGCAATAATAGAATATCCAGGGCAAGGGAGTTCGCATAATGCAAAAACCCATTCTCTTCTTAAAGCCTTTAAGGCTGCATACATTAAGAGAAGCAATACGAAGATCCATTGGCAAAGTCCATGTTAGCCACTTCCGTCAGTTACTGTCATGTTTTTCCGTTTTTTCCCACCCTTCTTTGTTTTCACCAATTTCTTTCTGGCGACATCAGGAGGTTTAATAGCAGGGGTATCAACATCAGAGGGTACTACGGACACATCAGAATCCCCGTCTGAATCCTCCCTATCTCCTTTCAGACAATCAAAGGTATTGGACAGGGGGATATCAGGAGGTCTGAGTGACTTCCGAGCAGCAGCCCTAGTAACTCGCCTGGCAGTCTGAAAATCTTCTTTATCAACAGTAGCAGAAGAGGAAGGTATGGCAGGCAAGGGTTCGGAGGGGGGGTCATTGGAGACCTTCAAATGGGTAACCTGGTCTTGTTGTGGTAGAGGGGCCTGGTGTTCCAGTGGAACTGAAAGAGGCAGTTCAGAGGAGGGGGGCAAGGGAGGGCCGGAGACAGTGGTCAGGGGAAAAACATGTTCTTGCGCCTTAGCTTGTGCTTTTTGTACTAGGGTATCAGAGTTCCAACCTTCAGACCTATTTCTACTGGCCCATGGACATTGGTGATAAGCATGTCCTGTTTCATTACACAAGTTACATTTAAACACATTCATGCAAGACATGCTCGGATGTCCATATCCCCCACAGAAACTACATTTAAGTAAATCACATGTACTACTTAAATGTGTGGTTGCACCACATTTATAACAGGCTCTAGGTTGGCCTCCATAGAAACAAACCCCCCTGTCTTTACCAAGAAAAAAACTGTTGGGTAGGTGTACAACTTCTGAATTAACTTGAAACAATTTCACCCTAAACCTCCAGCCACCAGTCCATAGACCATCATCGTCCAGGATAGCTTCAGGAGGGGAAAGGACGTTGCAGTGATTTTGCAACCAATGATAAATATCACTGACGCTAACACCTTCATTCCTGAACATAATAGTCACGGTCCGAATCGTAGGTTTAGACAAAGGTACAACAGAAAAAGGGGTCCAAATGGGATCATTTTTCTGCAAGGTACTAAATGCCAGAAACAGTCCAACCCTCGGAGGTTTTAAACTGACATCAAGGTTTCCTCCTGAAATATGTATCAGGGCATAAATGTCAGAGGCTGGAAATGTACGCCTTTGAGAAGGGTCCGAGCTACATAGTATCGATCAGGAAACTCAGGAAGCCCACCCCTATAACGAAAACGAACCGCATTCCTACGGGGAGCTGGTTCAAGCTTGTTTTTAAAGAGGTCAGAAAGTATTGGAGGTCGACCAGATATCTGTGTGGTGGGGTTTTTATCTAGAGTAGGGGTTAGTGTGGTAGACGTGCCTGATTTAGGATCCTCCAAGAAGGGAGTGTTGTCAGGTCAGGAGTCTAATAGAGCAAGGGAGGGGGAAACAGTAGGTTCTTGAGACGAAACAGTCTCAGAGGTTGAGGGACCTGGGGGGGGACCACCGGTGGCATATGTAAAGAGATAAGAGGCATGTCAGTATCCTCTCGTGGTGCCTGACTAAACCCTTGATCAACAGCATCCATCATATCCTCCCAGGAATGTACAGAAGTGGCAGAAGTAGGTTTTACTATAACAGAGTCTTTAACAGTCATTTTATTAAGATGTGGTACCTCGTTGGAGCTCAGACTCGTAGCAGGCCTGTTGGGGGAGAATAAAACACCGTGTGTGGCTTCGTTCCAAGTAGAATCCGGTATCCATGTCCCCGTTGGTGATTGAGTCCACCCTGCGCTAGATAAGGCGTCCGAAGCAGACCAGGAAGTCCCGAAACATCCTGTCGGTTGTACATAAGCGTGAGCATAACAGATCCGTTGTAGTAGGAGTCTTAGAAACAGGAACAGTCAAAAGGCTGAGTGCAGCAATCCTTGAAGGAGCAGAGAATCAAGTGTGGAGCATGAAGCAGGTTCAGGTTTCACGTCGTGAGACACACCGTCATGCTGTGAGGTAGAACCGGAAAGTACTGGGGGAAGGAATGGTGTTACTCCTGCCGCGCACCGAGAACTTCATTCCGGCAGACCAGTCGGAGTAGCGCGGAGAGAAACAGGGTCATCCGTTGCACTGTGAGAAGAGCCCAGAATAAGAGCGCCAGGATCCGGTACATCTTGCTGTGGCATTTGTACTGCAGAACGGTCAGTATCTGTGTGCATAGTCCTGGAAGTAGTTGCATCGGGTATCGATGGTGGGAAGGAAATCAAAAGGTCAGCATCACAGTCAGCCAGAGCTCCAACTGACTCCTCCATGCTGTCGGCAAACGGAAACTCCACCCTACAGAGTAGGGGAGTTTTTATTGAAATAACAAACATAACAGAGCAACACAGTAAACTTAAAAACTAATCATACAATATAGATGCAAGCTACTGTGAAGAAAAATACAAAAATAAGCAATAAATCCTATAAGGCAAAAAGAAATTCATTAGAAAGGAACAAAACATTACTTAAACTTTATAAAATGAAGAAACCCTTTCCACCACTTCAGGAGCGTAGCAGGAGCTAACCTCTGTGCATCCTGGAATAAATTTTTGAAAGTTCATTTGTAACAAGATGCTAAAACAAATATAAGGCATTTTCCTTTGGTATATTACCCATTGGCATCTAGCTACCATAAATAAAACCGTAAGCAACAAAAAAATAAAGACAATGTCCCCTCATGAAAATAAGAAAGGCTTGCAGGATAACATCCTAGGATCAAAACATCATATGAAAGAAGAGTAAGCCATTTGAAGCCCCATAAAGTTGCCAAATAAGTCCACAAACCTTTGGAATAAGAACACTGTAGGAAAAAATGCTCCATTGACTCCTCCAAATTTATGCAGTCCAGATAGGGGCAGTTCCTTTCTTCTATTGCCTTATATTTGGCATTACCCCAACTATTCAAGCGACCATAAACAATCAACCTGCGTTTCCCATTGTATATGAGCAATCTGAAATTATTCAACTAGAGCAATACCTTAGAATTGAGGTTGAAGGACAATTCTTAAAGCACGGATCTTGAGGGTACAAGTTAGCCATTATTAATTGGTAAAATCCCTTCATGTTATTATCAAAATTAACTCTTTTGTTATTCCCCATCTGTACAATTTTTTAGCAGCTGGCTGAAAATATGGGGGAATAGGGATACGAGGGTGCAATTTAGGGGCCAAAATATACCAATTCATAAAATATTTGCCCAGAGATCTAAAAATCCATTTTCCCTCAATCCCTTTTACTACGCTTAAACCACTCTTAACTGTACACATAATAAATAGGGAATGTACAAAAACAACAGGGTCCACCATCCCAAGTCTTTCTTAAGTTTTCTTTTCTTAAGTTACTGTTATACTTATGTGTTGTACTGTTATACTGTGTATTTTTGTTTGTCTTACTGTGACAAGGTACCTTTGTAAATGAGCCTATGGCTCAAAGGTTTTCCAAACTGCTGTTTAAATAAAATAAAAATAAAATAAAAAAGTCCTCCTGTTTTTACATTCAAATAGGTATAACATCTCTTTACCGGATTTAAACGGTTACCCCAAAGCATTTGAAAAATAAACAATTAACCTTGTTTCTAAGTTAACTGGGAGCGGAAAATCATGGCTATATGTACTGCAGACAGGGCAAAAGAAACTGTTTAATCACATGTGTCGTTTTAGTTTGAAAGTTTCACTTCTTCCATCTATTTACCTTATTTTCCACAACCTGAAGAGCCGATTCCAGTTTTCAACGCGTATTCTGAGGACCAAACAGGATATCCAAAATTTTAAGGGGGTTCGTGTAATATGGATACCTCCTGCATAACCTCAGCTGGACCCATTGCTCCAATAAACAACCCTTTTGTTTTATGCAAATTCAATTTGGCATTAGACACTTTTGAAAAGTCATCAAAAGCTTCTAAAAACATATGCACAGAAGTCGGATCAGAAAAATACAAAATTAAATCATCGGCATAGGCCTGTAATAAGAGTTGCTGATCCTGGGATAAATTATCTGAAATTCCAGTCCATTGTTGAACAGTGATTAATTTCTGCAATAGTGGATCTAATGAAAATATATAAAGCAGAGGGCTGAAGAGGACAACCCTGACGCACTCCTGTATGTATAAAAACTTTCAGCGTGCTACCTTTCAAAAAGGGAAAGACCGCATTATGTTTGTATAACATTTTAATTAAATTAATTATTTGCGCTGGAACCCCGTAATGTTCTAAGGTTAAAAACAAAAAGGGTAAATGTACTCTATCAAAAGCTTTTTCTAAATCTGCTACGACCATACAAATTAACTATGCCCGACACAGAGAGGTGTTCGATGACATCACGCACAATCATTAGTGCTGATTGAATCCTTCTTTCTGGTATCCCACTAAGTTGGAAGGGGGAAATCACCAACCTGGCATAGTTTTTTAGTGGATTATTCAAAATACTGGTAAAGATTTTGTAATCTGAATTAAGGAGGTAATAGCCGTCAATTCTTAATATTATGTTTATCCCCGATTTAAATAAATAAACTAATAATCCGTCAGAAAATGAGGAAAAAACACAGTATTCTTAATAAAATACTGGAATAAATAAAGAGACATGAACCAGCTCAATAGAAAAGGCTTTATACAAATTATTGGATAAGCTATCCATTCCTAGTGAAATGTTTGGTTTTAAATTCCATTATAACATTTAAAATTTCCTCTTGAGAAATGGGTTCCAATAATTTAGAAGCTTCTGTTAACTCAGAGGAGCGTTAATGACACTCAAATATGAAAGCATGGATTTATCCAAAATCGGGAGGAAGGTTCTAAAGACCGAAAATGACTTATAATTAATTCCCTTAACTGTGGAACAGTTATAGCCATAGAATTATCAGGCTTCTTTAATGAGTCCATATTAGAGGAATCCCTCAAGGTTTTACAAGCTTCAAAGGGATCCCCCATAGGGAATTTTTTTACACCATTAGTGAGGATAGCTTGCAACGTCTTAGCTCTATTGTACTGAAATACCCTCATTTCTTCCTGCAACTTAACAATTTGATCAGAATAGTCACCTTGAGAAGTATATGCAATCATAGTGAGTCTCTGGAGCTGCTGTCTAAGAGACAAGTATTTTAAAAGTTATGATTTTCATTTTAACCCCTTGTTTTTTAAACCAATTCCATAAATCAGCCTTGGTCTCCAGCCACCAGTCCCCTAAATCAGAATAAAGGAAGACCACTGACAATCTGGCTTTTAAGATATATTTCACCCCTGACTGTATATGGGATAAGTCTAGGATGGAATTATTAAGTTTCCATCTAACCTGCCTATGCTCAAGGGAACCTGGTAACTGGCATTTGCATAATAAAAAGGAATGATCCGAGAATTCACAAGGAATCATTTCAAAAGAGTTAATTTGCATAGAAGGGGAAACCAACATATAATCTATTAAAGAAAAAAATTTCCCTTTTCTAAAGGAATATTGAGGTCCTTGGGAAGAAAAGGAAATGCAGTTGAGTAGACCAGCCAATTTAACAATGTTAACTAACACATGTGAATCACAATATATTTTTTTATTCTGTTTGGGCAAATCAGTAATTGTGCAGTTAAAATCCCCACCCATAGTACCTTAACAGATGTCACCAAGAAAGGTTGTATGGTTTTGAAACAGGTCACTCTACTGGCTTTTTGTTTGAGGGCTATAAATATTAATGAAGCGATAGCTACGTACCATGCCATTTCCGTCAATATCAAAACTCTACCTGGTATAAGGTCAATTAAATTATGCAGTGTGAAAGAAAATGAAGTGAAAATAATGCCTATGCCATCTGCTCTATCTATTCAAAGGACCAAGAGAAGGTCCCCAAACCCAATCCGCTTGAAAGAAGTTAACTGTTCTACAGAGTGCATCCATATTTCCTGTAAAAACACACAGATATATGTTGATCGTGTAGATAATGAAAAGAGCCTGCCTTTTAGCGGTATTTAGCAAGCTATGAGTATTTAAGAGCCCCAGAAAACCTCATTGTAAGTTACAAAAATATAGTCAGACCTCTATTTTTCCTTTTTCCTTTTCTTCTCTTTATAAGTATCCACTGTTTGTGACAGAGTGGAAAGAGGATTTTGAGAGTCTGAATCTCCCAATTCCATCTCTGTATCCCCATGGGGTAAAAGAACCGCATATGAATTACTGGCTTCTATGTGGAGCAGAATGGGAGATTTGGGATACAAATTCTAGCTGATCTTCGTCTAGGCAAAGGTGACCCAGGGACTGGAACCCCAGACTCCTTTCCAGCAACCTCAGATACCTCCTCAGTGTAGCATACGGAGGAAATTCTAAAGGGCCAGGTGGACCCATGCAAGGTTTTTCCTCCACGGTCCAGAGTCCAGTATTTGTACTACTTTGTCAGGTTTCTTGGAAGAAATAAAGGTGGTAGAATCTGTACCAGTAGACTCTTTTTTATTAAGGAAGGAGATGGTAACAGCGGTAAGGAAGAAAAAGGGAGGCGGGGCAGCCGCATCCTGGGCCTTTCTGAATTAGAAGGTCTGGGCTTATGTAAGACACCTTGTTCTTAGCAGCCCAAGAACATTCACGAAAACCATGGCCAGACTCTTCACAGAGATCACACCTAGAATTATTAACACATTGCATGGTTACATGCCCCACTTCCCATAATTGTCACAACGTGGCTGATCAAAAACACTTGAAAGATGTATCCTAGACCCACATTTATAGCAAGCATGGGGCTGTCCTTCATAAAAACAAACCCCCCTATCTCTTCCCAACAAAAAGGAATTTGGAATGTGTTCCACCCCAGATTCAGATTGCCTCAGCTTAATTTTGTATTTCCAGCCCCCTGTCCAAAAACATTCGGAATCTAAAATAGGTTCTGGGCTACTTAATACCTCACATTTCTGAGATAACCAGAAGGTGATGTCTTCCACATGGACCCCCTCATTCCTAAACATAACTGTAACAAATTTTATTAATGGCTTAGAGAGGTATAACCGAAAAGGGGTCCATGTGGAGAACTTCACCTGACTATATCGATCCCAAAACAAATCCAAACCATGAGGTGTCCGAAAACTGATATCAAAGTTGTCCTCTCCAGAAATGTTAATAAAGCGAAAACATCCTGTGGAGTAAAATGCAGAGAATCTTTTAGTAGCGTTTTCCCACATAGTATCTATCCGACCTATTTTCCAAACCCCTTTATAGCATTATACGGACTGCATTCCGTCGAGGTGCTGCTTCCTCTTTGAGGTGAAAAATAGTTCTGACATAAGAGGTTTCTGGAAAGGGGTTTTGGTAAGGAGGACTTCTGTGATGAAGAATCCTTCTCCGGGAGGTAAGTCTAATTTTGAAGTAGAAGGTACTGAAGCCTGTACCACAGGAATTTCAACAGCAGAAGGAGGTCGTGATGTCTCAGCCACTTCTGTTATAACGTGGAAACCGGTCAAAACCTTCTGCTGCGTAACTGGTTTCCACTCAGGGAGTGCTGTGAAAGGGAAAAATCTGTATCCCAGGCGGATCAGGCTTCCAAGCGCCTGTTGGAGCCTCGTCCAGCTGCCCCATAAGAGCTTTGTCTGGAGACCAGGACTCTGAGTCATTTCACTAGTTATAGAGGAAGAGACTGTTACAGTAGGTTGTGTAATATTTTGTTTGGCTGTTTAGATATAGTCTTATCAGAAAAGAAAAATTCAGTCGCTCAATTTGGGAGATGTCGGAGGACTGGTAGATAATATTAGGCAGCCCTTGAGTTTCCCACAGCAATAGGGTTTTCAACACAAACCCAGCTGATTTGCTTAAAGGTGCAGACTCGTTCTGAGTGAATGCAGTGGAAGAAAACCCCAAAGGAAAAGTTTGTTGTTTAAGAGTAAAGAGGCTTTTTTCTTTTAAATCAGGCAGTGGCTTCTCAGGCTGTAGGCACTCACTAATATTCGCGATTTTACTGCCAGCCTGCAGAGAAGCAGCTGAAGAGTCAGACACTCCCGGAATGAGAGTGAGATTATCTGGAATGTGACCACGCCCCTCAGGGCCTTTGGAGTCTAATACTGGAGTCAAGAGTTTGACAGAAGTTGAGTTATTGTTGTCACGCATTGTTTTTCCTGCTGGAGTCTATCTGGTAAACACTCTGCAGTCGCTTGAAGCTCCACACTATTTTCTGGTAAGCAAGCCTCATTTAACACCCCTGCTACTTTTACAAGAGGAGTTAGTTTGGTAAGGGGATGAAGCTCTGAAAGCCGTAAACTTTCGCTTTGGAGTGCAGAGCCCTTGGTAGTCGTCACAAGAACAGCATCAGTAAGACCCAAAATTTCCATGTTAGATGTCAATAACTCACCGCGCTCCTTGGAGCCTCCTGAAGAAGCTAATTCAGCCGTAGGTATTACAGGAGCAACCTCGCTGCTGACAGGGGGTAATGTAGCGCCCGTCAAATGCATATCAAGCTTCACTGGTACTGGCGTGAGCTCTGACCCTTCCTTCAGTAGCACCAAGTTCTTGTACATTGTCAGGTTTAAATAAAGTAGCGATTTCTCCTCTTGGTGTTCAACAAAGTAACTGAATCCTCCCAAAGCGATGCATCCTGAAACTCGGTATCAGAGTCCATATCCACAATATTAGCGGTGACAGCCTCCTTAGCATTAACAGTGGGAGCAGAGGCCAGCTCTCCCACCAAGCAGTCCTCCTCCTCATCATCTTGGTCCCACCAGAAATGGGTCCCCCTGCTCACAGGAAGCAGGAAGTAGGGGAATTTCCCTGGTGTCCTGGCCAAATTTCCCTCATTCACTAAAAAAAAATACCACCAACAGCTTAATCTGACTCAAGGTCAGTTGGCATTCATCTGTATCCCCCTCCCCCAGGTTGTGCCTGAAAATAGGCAGGATTTGTCTAGTGCACTTACCCGGTCAACAAAAAAAAAAAATAAATAAATAATGGCCTGTTCTGAGAAATAGCACTCTGTCACCTTAGTTTTATTATTTTTATTTTGTAATGAATTTTCAAGCTTGTGAATGGTGTCAGAGTGCTATCACTGGAAAGTGCTCCCTTTACAGCAAGGGAGGCTGCAGTGTGAACTTTCCTACACTGACCATTGTCACTGAGGTGCCACTTCTGATTTTTGAGACAGTACTGTAGTTCATATTCCCTGACCATTAAATCCTTTGCATTCATGGGTTAGATTAGTGTCAGCTGACATGGTGTTGTTTTTTTATTATGCAAAGCCTCTTCTATTAGCAACTGGACTGAATCCACTACAACTGCTTTCATGAAAGCTATACTGCAGTGGTTGGTATTAGTTAAAATTCCAATATAAAGCCATCCCAGTGGTGCCGAGGGTTGAGGTGCTGGACGCCACACCTTGCTCCATGCCAGCAACCCATATTCGGGAATGAGCACGGGTTGCTGGGGGTTGGCGCGGGTGAGGACCTCAAGTGGATTAAGCAGCCTGGCAGCTCTCCTCTCCTGGACAAGGTTGTCGGGCTGACTCTTGGCAGCCACCAGGTGGAAGCCTGGTGGTAGTGTCAATGGGTTAGATACTAAATCCCAACAACCATAATTCCAACATGTACAATCCTGAGAACACAAAATACCCACATACCAAAATCCTGACATGAAAATTTCTGACATTACAGTATCTTGTACTCACATAATCCTGGCATGTATAATAAATTGTAATTCACCATCATTGATGTTCATTCCATTCTGCAGTAATGCAGTTATCCAGTCCAATCCAGAAATTCAATAATCCAATTAACAACACCATTAAAATGTACATCTTTAATTATATTAATAGTTAAAAGTTAACTTAAAAATTAAAACGCTGTATTTAAAGTATTTATAGTGTCAGATTATGCGCAATCCCTGGAGATGATCTAGGCAAGCCTTTGCAGGTGATCTAGACAAGTCTCGTACGATCTACTCAACTGTTGTCGCACAAGCTCACATGTGAAGAACCTATTAATGCACCCAATCTGTGATGCCACGCTTCTACATTGTTTTGTGTGTGTGGAATTCCATTGTTGGACAGACCAGAATTCAGGTGGGAAAATAGCAGATTTGTTCCTCACTTGTCTCCTGACTCTGCCCAAAATAAAATGCCAACAGAGGAGCAGTATTGTCTGACATAATATTTTTCACTTCAGTGAATGCTGCCTCTATTTCATCAGGTGGCAGAAAAGCCAGAGTAACCAGGTGCCTCATGAGGAGACTAAACTCAGGGTCATTGCCATACTGTGGTGCTAAACCCAGGCACTGTATCCCTCTCCACACTATTTCTCCAGTATGAAACAAACACCCCTCATTAGATGTTTCAGGATACTCTATTTTGCAGGCAGTTACTGCCACTACCTCAGAATCTGTTATTATAATAAACTCAGGCAACAGACTTAAATCAGACTCATCTGCCAAGTCATGAAGGTCCTGGAATAGTCAATGATGGTAAATTACAATTTATTGTTTGTTATACCTGGGATTATGTGAATACAGGCAATTGTATTGTCAGGATTTTTCATGTCAGGATTTTGGTATGTCAGTATTTTGTGTTGTCAAGATTTTAGTGTTAGGATTTTACATGTCGGGATTATGGTTGTCGGGATTTTGTACGGACCCTGTGTCAATACATGGGCTGCAGATAGTAGTCAAGGTTGGGGAGAGGGCCACAGATCTGGGACTCATGAATTGTTTAAATCCCAGCTGTTTTGCTTGCTTACCCAACCTGGAACATGTAACTACTACCGCTGCCCATTGAATTTATCCCTAGTGTATACTATGTTCACTGCACTTTATATATGATGTAATGTTAACATGATAGCTATGTACTGTTAACCACTGTACTAATACCAATAGTACAGCATTGTTTACCTGTGTCTGAATGTGTATACTTGTAGTTTTCACTATATTGTAAACCTGTATTTCCTCTGTATTTTGCAGTCTTTTGCTGTACTTGATTCTAAACCCTTTGAAAACAGGTACCACTTAATGGGTTTTATGTGTAATAAAAACTAAACTAAACATGTACACCTCCAGATGCATGCATGCCCTGTGGCACCACAGCTCAAGGGTGAAAACAGAAATGGGGATCTTAGGGCTATATGAGGCAGTATAGCATAATGGTTAAGGGCACTGAGCTGCAAACCTGCAGACCTGAGTCTGAATCCCCTCAGATCCCAGTTGAATACTGTGTAACCCTGAGCAAGTCACTTAACTGCCTTGTGCTCCCAGGTTGCACCTGGAAACAAGCTCTGGCTTAGTGTGCCTTTCCTGGTTAAACTATTTCCCCATTCCCTATATGAAGCTCTGCACATCTCCCCAGACCTGTACCACCACTCAGATGCCTCAGACACATCTGGATCTGTACTCTGAGGTGCACGGCCTTCCCATCTCCAGTACCACCAAGAGGGGTAATCAGTGGGGGACTCATTCTGCGGTAAGTCCAGGGGAGCTAACTGGCAGCTGAGGAGAGGTGGTGATAGGGCAGATAAGTCACCTGAGAGGTAAAAGTTATAAGGGAAAACATTCCAACATAAATGTCCAGCCACAGCTTCACTATCTTGCTTTTACTGTTTAAACATTCATAACAGAGAAAGATGGATACAGTGCAATGCACCGACATCCTCTGACAGTGTAGTGTTACGAAGATGGATACAGTGCAATGCACCGACATCCTCTGACAGTGTAGTGTTACGAAGATGGATACAGTGCAATGCACCGACATCCTCTGACAGTGTAGTGTTATGAAGATGGATACAGTGCAATGCACCGACATCCTCTGACAGTGTAGTGTTACGAAGATGGATACAGTGCAATGCACCGACATCCTCTGACAGTGTAGTGTTACGAAGATGGATACAGTGCAATGCTCTGACATCCTCTGACAGTGTAGTGTTACAAAGATGGATACAGTGCAATGCACCGACATCCTCTGACAGTGTAGTGTTACAAAGATGGATACAGTGCAATGCACCGACATCCTCTGACAGTGTAGTGTTACAAAGATGGATACAGTGCAATGCACTGACATCCTCTGACAGTGTAGTGTTACACGCACACATACATATGCATATGCACATGGCTGACACTGAAAATGGATGGCATGCAAAAACCTTTGTCACCCATGACTTGTAGCAGTGGGTTAGACTCCTGAACAAAATGTACAAACCACAGTGGAAGTCATGAGTCATGAGTATTGTAAGCCCTAAACATAATATGTTCTTACTGTAATTAATACCATAATAACTCCAGCAGCTAAACACACATGGCTGGGCAGTCACTTGATGTAATGGGGTGGCATATTATAGCAGTGTCAGTGGCTCAGCAGGTAGCTCACTCACCTCTGAGGCCAGGAGATCAGTAGGCTGTGGGTTCTATGCCCACACCAGTCACTTGGGTTAATATCCCAGTACTGACACTGTAGTGCAGCATGAGGGGGGTGCTGCACTCCTGAGGTGCCGTCTTTCAGATGAGACATTAAACCGAGGTCCCATCTGCCTGTTCTGGTGGTAGTTCAGGTGGATGTTAAAGATCCCATGGCACTTCTCGAAAAGAGCAGGGGAATTTCCCCGGTACAATGGCCAAATTTCCTCCATTCAAGAAAAATACCACCAACAGTTTAATCTGGTTCAAGGTCAGTTGGCATTCATCTGTATCCCCTTCCCCTGGGTCGTGCCTGAAAATAGGCAGGATTTGTCTAGTGCACTTACCCGGTCAACAAAAACTAAATATAAATAAATAAATATTCTAAAACTAGCTGTGCCTGGGATTGTTGTCTTGTGGAAATACCGCTTCCAAGAATTGCAAAAAAAAGGCTGGCTTTGACTTTCAGGTGACTTGCAGTTTGTCAAATGTAAAGCTGGAGCAGGAGAACTATGGCACACAAAGGGTGACATGTTGGTATGTCTACAGCAGGGAACACCTTCTTTATGGCTTCATAGTGAGAGGTTTGCTGATGTATTGCCAATGGAGGAGGAGAGGAATATAGGGGATCTGGAAGGGGGTGACTGGACACTGAATGCATCACATAATGTTTGCTCCACGCAGTGCGGTTGAAGCACATAATGAGTATGCATGAATCAGTGTGCTCCCTCTCTCCCCCTCCTTGCCTATTTCTATTTTCCCTGTCTCCCCCAGCCCTGGCTGTGTTTCTAGTCTTTAAAAATATTAAAAAAATGTTTGGTCTCCCTCTCCTCAGTGGTCATGGCTTCTGCTGAGCAGGAAAGAGCTCACGTAGCTCCCTGCCTGTTTATCCCTCTCTTGCCTGCCTTGACTCTTCTCTTAAAAATAAAAAAATTCCCCCTCTCCCGTCCCTTGGCAGTCACAGCTCCATTTGTTTGTCCCCTCAGCAGTTCTCCCACTTGCCAACCTTCAGTTCCTGGTTCACTTCTCTGAACTCCCCCAAACCCCCGCCTGTCTACTGTATCTTTATCATTTCAGATTGCCTAGACAGTCAATACTATTGCATTGGCAGCTACTGGGACTCTGACCAGAGTTCATTTTATCTGTGATAGCTTGGTAATGGGTTCAAGGGACTACCTAGAGCCCTGAGAGACTGTGTCACTCATCATTTAATAGCACATTAACTAGGATCCCTGGATCCTTATTACCTGTAGAAATGAATGTTGTCAGAACCTTACAGTAAATGACAAGTAGTTAGCCATTTGAGAGAAACATAGAACATAGAATGTATTGGCAGAAAAGGACCAGTTGGCCAATCTAGACCGCTCTATTTTCAGTGCCTAACCTTACACCTTGGACCCTACTTGATCACAGGCATCCCTCCCTCTTCCTTTACCTCTACTTAACATACCCATGTGCCTATCCCACGCATGTTTGAAGCTCCGCACTGTCTTTGCCCCTACCACCTCTTCTAGGTGTCCAAAGTCCACAAGGAATTCACAGTGCACAGCAAATGTCCATGGGAGCGCTACTGAAAAGAGCCTGTCCTGCACTTTGTGAAAACATGCAACAAAGAACAGAGCACTCAGAACCCGGAAGTAGACAGCTAACTCCATGTTCAATTTCAAATGAAAAACTTTCGTTTTTTTCACACAGTTAGCCATCAAACACGATACAGGGCATCCCCACTAGGTCACCCACCCCTGCACTTCACTCCACTTGAACTTCCTTAGGGAGAGAACCTACTCTCTGAAACAGTCCTTTTTATAGTTAAAAAGCTCATGACATTATGATAACATTACATTAACTAAATAATTCATAGTGGGCTGTTTCCCAAAAGGTTTTGAATGTCCACTACTATTTGTCATCTATGAACTTTTTCACTGTTCCTTTTGAACCTCTGGTAGCCACATTTTAGGTTTATTAGCTGGTTCCTTAAAAAACTGTGTTAAGTGTATTTATGTGAACTTTATTAATGAAACTGGGAAAGATTTTTGCATGCAAAAGAAAAGGTTTATACATCGTTGACATTTCACTTTCGAATGTGGTTGTAAACACTGGCACACTGCACCTTTAAATGCTGCCTTTGCATTATGAAACAGCCCATTATGAATGACTTAGTTAATGTTAGTTAATTGTTAATGTTGTTAATGTTAGTTAATCATGACGTCATGAGCTTTTTAACTATAAAAAGGGCCATTTCAGAGACTAAGTACACCCCCTAAGGAAGCTTAAGTGGAGTGAAGCGCAGGGGTAGGTAGCCTAGTGGGTCTGACCTGTATCATGTCTAATGGCTAATTATGTGAAAAAAATAATGTATTTCATTTAAAAGTGAATGTGGAGTTAGCCATCTACTTCCAGGTTCTGAGTACTCTGTTCTTTGGTGCATGTTCCAGGTGTTCACCACCCTTTCTGTGAAGAAGTATTTCCTCAAAGTGAGCATTAATGCATGATGCAGGAGGGCTGTACTAGGGAATTAATGGCCAGTTCGGGTGGGTTGGGGTATGAGGCTGAAGGCCGAGTGCCTCCAGCCAGGCATTAATTCCCTAGTAGAGCACGACTATGAAGTGCATTAATGCATTTGTAACATGACAAGTGCTTGAAAACTGATTTTTGTTCCAAATACATATGCAGATGCAGGTTTAGGAAATAATATTTTTTTATTCTCCAACTGTGGTTTTCCCTAATTCAACATTTTTTAATATTGTGGTTGTTGATTCACACAGTTATTTAACAATTACAGCATATGCTGCAGTGATGCAATTTCACATAATAACACATAGCATTACAACTCGCTAAAACAGATTCTAAGATATATTTAACTCGCTAAAAAATAGTTTTGGTCACATTGCAAGCAACTGAAATCATGGGATCAGAAATTTGCATGCAGCAAGCCCACATTGCCACTACACATCGGCATCACTAAAATAAAATCATGTGAACTTGGACGAACTATCCAGCCTCTGTCTGCAAGGAAAAAATAACTCAGGTTAGCAACTATTTCCACACACATCGCATAGCTACTTTTCACTTTGTGCATGGTTTTTCCTGCTATTCGATTTTGCGACAAGAAGATCATAGCCATTGGGCGGGAGGATGGGAAACAACAATGGTACCAATACTTACCATGTGGCGATTAAAATGTGGACACTTGCAGTACTGCAAACTCAAGTGGGCATTACTAGGGAATTAATGACCACTTGAGTTCCAGTCATGAGTTGCCTTTCCACCTATCCCATTGTTGTATTTAACATAGTGTTTTCTTGCCATGTTACAATCCCTCTTAAACCTCTCCCCCTCAAGCTTCATAGCATACCCCTGTGTTCTGGTACTGATCCTTCTGTGAAAGTGACAACTCTCCAACACCTTGTTCACCCCCATGAGGTACTTGGTCTCAATCATGTTCCTTCTCATTTTCTTCCCCTTCAGAGAGTACATGTTGATCTTTCACAGTCTTTCCTTGTACAGCTTCTCATGCAACCCACGCACCATTTTAGTAGCCCTCCTTTGGACCGCTTCCACCCTGTCAATGTCCTTGGGGAGGTGTGGCCTCCAGAACTGGACGCAGTACTCCAGGTGGGGTCTCACAAGTGAGCAATGCAAAGGTAACATCACCTTCCTTCTTCTGCTAGAGATCCCCCTCCCTATGCACTGCAGCATCTAGCTCACCTGGCCTGTTGCCTTTTTGCACTGCTCTGCTACCTTGAGGTCATCAGATGCGATAAACCCCAAGGTCCGTCTCTTACTTGGTAACTGTAAGTGCCCTCCTCCCCCATTTTATGCATAGCCCTCAGGTTACCCCACCTATGTGCATGGCTTTGCACTTTTCGGCATTGAAACCCAGCTGCCACCCCCTGGACCACTCCTCTAGTTTCCTCAGATTCCTTTGCATTGTCTCCACCCTCTTCTGGGTGTCCACCCTGTTGCAGGTTTTTGTGTCATCCACAAAGAGACACACCTTTCCCTACCAGTTTCTCAGCAATGTCAAGTCATGAAGACACTGGTGGGAACAAGGCCCAGTACCACTCTCTGAGGTAATCCACTGTTCACTTTCCCATCCTCTGAGTGATTGCCATTTACCACCACCCTCTGCCTCCTATCTTTCAGCCAGTTAGATACCCAGTTCACCACCTTCTTCCCCACCCCCAGGTTGCTAAATTTCTTTGTCAGCCCCCTATGTGATACAGTGTCAAAGGCCTTATTGAAGTCCAGATAGACCACATCCATTGCCCTCCCTGATCTACCTCCTTAGTCATCCAGTCAAAGAAATCTATGAGACTTGTTTGACATGATCTTCCCACTGTGAAGCCGTGCTGCCAGTGGTCCTGCAGCCCATATGTCTCCAGGTACTCTATCAGTCACTTCTTCAGCAGAGACACCATTAAAGGGAAACTCCTATAAAGTCCCTAAGTGCAGCAGCGGCTGCAGAAATGCCAGATTAGGGCTTTTAACATAAAAGTTTGCTTTTTTTACTTGCTGCCTCAGAATTTTAATTAAAAAGATCCGCTCCATCCATAATGGCTACAGAGCCCCTGGTGGACATCTCATGCACCCTGGGTGGCTTCCGCCAAGAAGGTTATGTTAATAGAAACATATAGAAACTATTCCAAATGAGTGCGCACTGGGAGGTAGTGCTCCAAAACCAACCAGAAATCTTAAATTGCAAAAAGGTTTCGGGCACATACAAAACTCATAAGAGAAACGCGTATAATGTAAAACATTTCTTTATAAAATCACGTAACAAGACAAAGTTCCTGACATGTTTCGGACTGACCCCACAGTCCTTTATCAAAGGTATTAAATGAATGCCCAGAGAACACAGTATTTATCTAGTAGTTAATTGTCTAAACAGATGCAATTCATCACATCAATTAGTATAAATTAAAATCCAAATCGAACTCCTTTCTTTAAACACTTATTCATCATTCACAGGATATCTATCATTGGCTATAATCATATTAGCTTACAAAATACGTTCTATTCCTAATAAATAACTTACATACTACAATAATACATATACATTGGTTAACTTAAACCTAAAATCATCCCCCAACAGTAGACAAAGGGAGAGTAGAGTATAATTAATGGGGAAGGGAGGGAGGAAGGAATAAGTTTTTCATGTAAAGCATAAAACAGCCAATCAAACATTTCAATCCGATGTCCCATATTTAATGAAACAACAATCATTCCTTTAAAACTAATTCCAGTGATCTAAAACAGCCTTTTAAAGGATATCAACACAATTAGTTTATTTATGATCTTTTAAATACGGATGTAGCTCCAAAGGACCATTCAGTCCAGGACTTTTATTAGCTTTTAATGTTAAAATCCAATAGTTTTCTCTCTTCAATACTAAATTATTATAATCTCCACCTCTCAGATTTTTATTAACTTTATCTATTGCCATGAACTTAAACACATGGGCCTGGATATTCAAACTGCGCTCAAAACTGGCGCAACAGCAGGAGCAAGCACAAACCAGTTGCGCAAATGCGCAACAGGTGCGATATTCAAACATGGAGCAGAGCACATTGCGCAAGCAACCAACGTCTGAATATCACACATACTGTGCCATCGCGCAACCAGGAAGGAGAAGCTGAGCCAAAATGTTGCGCTATGGCGCAACCAGGGAAGCTCAGCTGAGCAGTCCAGAGCTGCCATAGCGCAAGCACAGCCCCCAGGGCAATGGAACTGCACATCCAGGGAGGCAGGCTGGGGCCCACCGCCAGCCATGCCACACATGGGCACAGGAACACACTGCAGAACCCACACCACACCGGCACACCCCAAGCACAGCAGCACTGGGGGTGGGACGGATGATCCACGTGCCCATGGGGACAAGCCAACAAAGCATAGCAGAGCCCTGACACCCCAGCACAACCACTGGCAGGCGGAGAGGGCCACACACAGGGGGTTGACAACCACAGTGCACATCAGCCCCCCGTATGCACAGCACACCCTGCACTGTGACCCCAAGACACCACCCATGTGCAGTGCCTGGCACTGCAGGAAACCATGCAGTCCCCCCAGTACTCATCAGCCCCATGCAACACAGAAGCCTACAAGCCAGACACACCCTGCCCCAGCACTGGGTGGCAGATGCAAGACCAACCAAAGTCACTGCCATGCTGAGATACCTCCCCATGCACACACACACACACACACCAGGACCATACCAGCCCAGATGGCATGTACACACCTGCAACTGAGCACCCATAGCCAGCTGCAAATCAGAGACCGACACAGTATTCATATATCAAAATAGAAATGTATATTAACATATTTCAACAAGAACAATAAAAACTATTTACAAGGGGGACGATACAAGGAAGGGGTGTTCAAGAGGGAGAGGATTAAAAACTTGGAGAGGGAAGGCAGGGTGGTAGGGATGGGAAGTGGCAAGGGTAATGTGGCTCTGCCCAGCCAGCTCCTGTCCTCCCCTGCTGGCGCCCCATTCCATCCCGGCCCTGATGGCGTCCATGCCTCCGGATGGCTTGCAGGATCCTGTGGTTTGCAATGCTGACCTCTGAGAGGCGACGGACATCCTGTTGCATCCTCCGTGAGAACCTCGAGGCCTAGGAAAATGGGAACACAGTCAATGGCTGTGACTGACCACAACCCTGAACACCACCCAACCTGCAAGCCATATAGCCCAATGTCCCGCACCTGTGATGGCATGCACCCACCCACAGTGAACATGCACACAGCCATCACAAACAGGCGGCACCAGCTATGCACACCACTGCCCACACACACTACCCACGTCAATCACAGTACAAACTAGGCTGGCAAGTGATGTGGCAACATGGTGCGATGCCAGTTACACAGCTATGTGCCCAGTGCATGCCTGGACCACCAGTGACGCATACACAGACGTGCTGTGATACTGCACTGTGATGCATGTCACCTGTGTCGTGCCTACATACATGGATACATAGACAGTGTCGGTAGATAAGGGCCTATGGGCCACCCAGTCTGGCCATTTGACCTTGTAAGTTCACTCTGTTGTCCTATAAGTCTGTTGCACCTTACCCCTGACCTCCAGAATTCCTGTATGGCTATCCCATGCATTCTTAAATCCCGTGACCAAGTCAGCCCCCACCACTTCCTCTGGCAGGGTGTTCCACTTGTCCACCACCCGTTCTGTGAAGAAATTCTTTCTCATGTTTCCTCTGAATCGTCCCCCCTCCAACTTCATCCCATGCCCTCTAGTCCTGGAACATCTTCTACGCTTAAAAATAGTGTTTTCCTGCACTCTGTTCCCCCCTGTAAGATACTTGTATGTCCCCATCATATCCCCTCCTCCCTCCTCCAAGAGTACATGTTCAGTTCCTTCACCCTGTCTTCATAGGACTTGTGATGCAATCCATGCACCATCCGTGTTGCCCTCCTCTGACCCTCTCTACCCAGTCCATGTCCATATGTAGGTATGGTCTCCAGAACTGTACACTGTACTCCAGTGTGGGGCCTCACTAGTGTCTTGTATAGTGGAATTATGACCTCCCCTTTGGTTGTGTTGTGCATGGCTGGTGGTCTTGCCCCCCCCAGCATGCAATAGCATCCATGAAGTAATGATACTCACACTCCTCCAGCAGCTGGGTCTGCCGCTGCTGCTGATGCTGCTGCTGCTGCTGCTGCTGTGGTTGGGGCACAACACCCCCTGGCACCGGGGCCCTGGCATGGCTCACCTCACCCTCGCCCGGCGTCCTCAAATTCCGGCCTGTGGGAGACATATGTTGAGACAAACATCAGTGTGACTCAAAAGCAGAGTGCCCCCTGCCCCAGTGAGAGTGCCTGCCCACACAGCCATAACCATCCATCGCACAGCTGCACACACCGACACAGCCAACTGTGTCCGAGCCGGCACCTATGCACAGCCACCCAAGCACACACACACACCCCAGAGAATATAGGTGCATAGATGGTACACTCACCTGGCTAGGCACCATGCCCCGCCTGGCACACGAACGCAGCCGCGTCAAGAGTTCCGGCTCCCTCCGGCAGAGGTCACTGTACTGGTGCCGGCACTGCTCAGCAGACTGGCCCCGGCCAGTGACCTCCACCAGGTCAGTGGCCACTTGCTGCCACACGTGGGTCCTAGGCATGGTGAGGGGGGCCTCACCATACAGTGCCTCACAGTGGGGCTCCACCAGGGCCACCAGGTTGGCCACTTCAAGCTGGCTCCAGGACACGGCCCTCCTCCTAGCCATGGCACCAACTTTACAGCAGGCAATATGGCGCCCTGCTGCGCCGTGACCCCACGTGGAGTTGTTGCGCAATAGACCACCACAGGCTCCAATCGCGCTGTTCGAACGGCGCTGTCACCAGACAGCGCAATAGGGACGTACACATGGCATGCGAACAGCACCAGAGGGCAGAGGGCATACACAAGGTCACGGCAATGACGCAAGGCTACGCACAGCGCCATCGGATGTATAGGCATCCTGCGTGACTGCCAAGCTGAGCACCAGTGCCACAGTGGACTATTGCGCAGTAGTGCCACAGCGCCATATAGTGCCCAGTGCTGTAGCGCCACTGGCACAATGGTGGCCATGGCCTGAATCGCCTATCGCGCTCAGCAGGTCTGCAGCACGATAGACGCATCGTAAGCTGTCTGGGCATGCGCAATGCAGTGTAGGACGCAGCCACAAACCTGCGCCATTGGCTCAGCCGGACCTTCCGTATTGTGCAAAGCGCCAATCACGCGATATTCAACCGACATATGCAAATCATTCGATCAGCCATTCAAAGGCGCAGTGGCGCGATTAGCACTATTCATTAAAGTTGCGCCACACCTCATTTGCATGTGTTGCGCTATAAAAATGGGACATGGGTTGTGCCGGCCAGATTTGGTTACTGCAGGTGAGAGGTGAGTTACATGCTGTGTGATGCTCAGGACAATGGTCATGGGCAGGGGTGCGGAGGATGATAAAGGCTGGAGGCTGAGCATGAAAGGGCCCTAGAAAGGGTCAAGGGCACCCTTTCTATCAGTATCTGCCATGCGGAGAGGAAGCGGGGGCCGCAGCTATGCTCATGGGGAAATGCTGTCGACTGCACAGTGACAGGTGTCCACTTCCACCCATACAGATCACCAAGACTGACCAGAGCCAAGCTGAGTGTGGGCGGGCGGGCGTAGGAGGCCGAACTTCACTGCGGCGAGGCGGAGGCCCTCCTCCAGGCCTACCTGGAGGATGAGCCACTATTGAGTGGGCGGAGGGCACCCTCAGGAGGCGTGCAGCTGCATGGTAGAGGTAGCTCGGGCGTCAACCTGCACGAAGCCACCAGCGCTCCGTGCAGGAATGCAGGAAGAAGATGGGGACTGACCGCAGGAGGCCGAAGGAGAAGGTGGCAGCCTTCAGGGCGGCACGTGCTGGCACTGGCGGGGGCCCACCAGTGGTGTTGCAGCTGACCCCTACAGAGGAGACACTGGTCACGGCCATGCAGCTGAGTGCCGTTGCGGGCGTACCAGGCAGAGGATTCCAGACAGGTGGAAGCCCATCACTGCACGGTATGACATGGTGGTGTTGTTGGGGGCTGTTGTTCACATGCACTCACATGTACTCTCTTTCTGTTACAGATCCTGTTCGTCTGCAGGAGACGGTGGTGGTGTTGGGTCCAGACAGTGAGGCAGACCTGCTGGACGTGGAGGAGGGACCATCCACCTCCGCCACCAGCCTGCAGGCACTGCAGCAGCATGCAGGCTGGGCCAACAACTCCGGTGTCAGTGATATGGGTGCAGGGGGTGCACAGCCTGTGTCACAGCAGTCTGGCATGCAGGTATGCCAGCATGCTGTGCCTATGGCAGTGGCACGCACCTGCACCATTGATGATAGCAGGCCTGCAATGGGCAGTGATAGGTGTGTCCCAAGACGGACACATGGCAGGCCAGCACGTGCCCCTGGGCCTTCCTGGTTCACACCTGTACCAGCATGCTGGCACAGTCCCAGGCTGTGCCTGTCAGCACCGGTGGGCAGCACCAGTGGCTGTGCAGGTGTCTGGCACTGTTGTCAGCACGGAGGTGGAACAGGTGGACCTGGGGGCTCAGCAGTTGGAGGGGCAGCAGCAGCAGTCGCACACCGGGTCCGGGGGTACAGTGTCAAGCAGTGGCACATGTCCACCGCCCTTTGATCCGCCCATACGTGGTCCTGGTGAACAGCGCCCACCCTCAAGGGGTGCTGTGCACCAGGACCATCCACACCCTGGGGGTCACGATGCCATTGGGGCACAGTACCCATTGGACGTGCACACCCGCCTGCTGCAGGAGTCGGTACAGCTGCAGGGGCGGGTTGCAAGGTCCATGGAGGCACTGTCTGTGTCCGTGGAGCGGCATAGCAGGGAGTGTGCTCGACTGAGCCGAGCTGGTCCTTATGCGACGGATGTGACCGCTGCCATTGACAGGCTGACCAGGCAGTGGTCTCTGTCGCGGACGCATTGGCCACACTGTCAGGTGCCCCTGTACCACACACCCCACACAGTGCGCTCTCCACTTCCCGTTCCCGGCGTCGTGCGACACCAGGCCTGTCGATGCCGGGTTCTGCTGTGGGCATCCCGAGCACCCCTGGTGCAAGTTTGTTTGGTAGGATGCAGACCCCTGTGTGGGCAAGGTCGCGTTCGCACAGTGGGACCCCTGGTGGTGCACCAGCGCCACCCGATGTGGCCCCTGCTCAGCCTGCCAGTGCTGCGGGGCCGCCCACGCATCCGTGGTGGCCGTGGGACAGTGCTACCTGACTGAGCTGTCTCCCAGTGCAGGCCCTGTCTGGTGCTGCCCTGTGTGCAATGTGTGTCATGGTGGGCAGTGCACTGCTGGGTGCTCTGCTCACCAAGCTGACACACGACCACCTGAACACTCTCCCAACTGCTGTCCACAGGTGCGTGTGCATGATGATGCCTGCATTGCACTGTACACCAAGGTGCAGGTGCCCAGGTCCTGACACACGTCCATGGACAGTCCAGGTGGTGGGGGTGGTTGGTGGTGCTGTGTGTTGGCAATGTCATTTCCGCAGTGCTGTGCTGCTGCCCATGTATGCTGCCTGGTGTGTGTGTGTGTCCATATGAGTGCTCACCCCTCTCTGATGGTGTGTTGGTATGCCTGGAACCTTCAACTCCCCTGACCTTCATGCACGGTGTGTTCCCCTGTGTGCCTGTGGTTTGCGCATGGACAGCGTTGCCTGCACATGTCCCCTTGCCTTACCTGTGTTGGGCGTAGTGCTCTTCTGCAATGGTGTTCCGGTGCAGCTGGGCCTGCCGGGTCAATCGGGGGTCCGTCCTAGGGGGGGCTGCTCATCACCCACATCACTGGCGCCACTGGCGTCCCCATCGCTGTCCCCCTCTTCGACCTGTACGGCTATCCCATGGTCTTTGGCCATGTTGTGCAGGATGCAACAGGCCAGGAATATCCCACAGGCCTTTGGGGCTGTACTGTAGGGCTCCGCCGGGTGTCCAGGCATCGAAGTGTGCCTTGAGCATCCCAAACACCGCTCTATGATGTTACGTGTTGCGGCATGTGCCTCATTGAAACATAGCTGCACTGGGGTCGCAGGCGCCCGTACGGTGTGAGCAGCCAGGGACGAGTGGTATCCACAGTCACCTGTGTGGAGATAGTGGAGATCAGTGTCATGTCAGGTCCATATTGCCCATATCCTTGTGTGCCACTACCATGGCACCTGTGTCATTCCACCCTTGCCCAGAGTTTGCATTCCATACATGTGTACTCACCCACTAGATGACCCGTGGGGATGTTCCCACTCTCGAATCGATGGCACAGTGCAGACTGGTGCCATATGAAGGCATCATGTGCTCCGCCAGGGTGTGTGGCACAGACATTGATAATGCGCCCAGTGGCATCACACACCACCTGGCAGTTGACACTGGAAAAGCCCTTCGGTTCCGATAAGCCTGGCCGTCGGGGCCAGGTGGCGTCTGAATAGCCACATGGGTGCAGTCTTATTTCTTGCGCCAGGAATCGTGCTACCCTGTGGAACTCCTGCATGTTTGCTGTGCGCTCTGCCGCGGTGCTGGGGAAATGGATGTACTCCGCAGCATGAGGGCAGCAGTGCTTGGAGGAATTGGGTGAGGATGCGTGACGTGGCCGACTGTGTAATGCCTGTGGTGTCCCCTGTCGGCCTCTGGAAGGTGCCGTGGCGAGCAGGCACATACAGGCTGTCACCTTGGTCTCCACGGACAGAGCATGACTCCGTCGTGAGGGTGCCTGCATCACATCACTGCAGCTCGCAGAGCCGTCTCAGTATTGCCCTGTTCAGGCGGTGCGGGCCACAATCTCGGCGTCTGTACAGCTCGAGCTGATGCGGGCACGATACCACCTGTCGGGGCATACACTGATGGGTTCCCTCCCGGCCACGCCCTCGCAGCATGGTGTCTCACCTCTCATTACAGCTTCCATGTGGAAGCTGACACTGTCCATCTCCCTGGCTTCTGCCCCCGGCTGCTGTTCCTGTGTTACCCCGCTGCCCCCACTGCTGCTTCCACTGCACGGGCACCCCCACTGGCCTCTTGTCCTCCTGGACCCACTGTCCCTCTCTGCCCTTCCAGCTCCTGTCTCTCTCTCTCTCTCTCTCTGTCTCTCTCCCCCAGTTGCGGCCTGCTGGGATTCTTGCGCTTCCCTGAAGCCTTTTATTTTGGCTCAAATCCGGTCACCTGCGCAACTTCGGCTGAGCCACTGTTGCGCATTCGCAGTGTTCGGATATCGCATTGCGCACTTTATGCATGGACCCGCCCCCTTCGGTTGCACATGCCTTCATTTCCATTGCGCTGTTGCTCAGCATGTTTTCGGTGTCGCAACTGGCCCCTTCTGAATATCGCAGAATGGCGCATTTTTGGAGTTGCACACGCGCAACCCTGTTGCACATGGCGCAACCCTTTTGAATATCCAGGCCTTGACGTTCTGGCTCCTTAGCCATAATGACATGAGCTGCCGTAGCATAAGTAATGTCCCCTCTCTGGATAGCACGCATACGTTCTCCAATCCTAATCTTAAAATTTCTAATAGTTTTACCTACATAAAACGCACTACAATCACAAATAGCCAAATAAATAACTCCTTGTGTATCGCAATTAATAAACTGTCTAACCTCAAATCTTTTATTACTATTGGGGCTAGAAAACCAATTATCCTGCATCATAAAATCACAATAAATGCATCTTTTACATTTAAAATTCCCTTTCTTATTATTCAACCATGTCTCTTTCGGTTTAATTCCAAAATGACTCCATGTTAATAAATCTCCTATAGTAGGGACTTTTTTGTAGCAAAATCTCACTGGCTTGCTAACCACTTCACATAATCCTGGTTCTACTCCCAGCACATGCCAGTGTTTTCTTATTACATTTTCAAGTTCCTTTGCATGTGCTGAAAAATCTGTCACATAAATAAAATGATACTCAACATTTTGGTTCCTATCATTGTTTTGTAAAAGACTGTTCCTTTCAGTGTTTCTAGCCCCGAAGAGAGCTTCACTTATATTGTTTTTTTCATAGTCCTTCTGTACTAATCTACTCGTTAGTTCCTCTGCTCCCCTTTCAAAATCTTCTATATTTAAGCAATAATGCATGACAGGGTGTGTGTTGTGCTGGGATAACATCATGCCTGGGGTGATTAGGCATGAGGCCGCAGGCGATGCGACTAATCACCCAGAAGTGGCAGATATCCCAGCACAACCACCTCTAAGTCGATATTATGTAATACATGGCTCATCTGTATTTAAAACAATGAAATAGAAAAAAAATTATGTTTGTTTGTTTTTTGTATTTTTTCATGTGTGGAGGTATATGCTTTCACAAAAAAGTCCACAGTTTGACCAGTAGATGGTGCTAGCTGTATGTTCTGCATTGTATTTGCCTCCGTGTGACTAGTTACTTTTAATACAGAATCTGTTGTTATATGGCCACATGCCTATGTGGGTAAAACTTTCACTGAAACACTGTTAAACATTTAAGAGAAAACAGGGAAAAAAACAACATTAAAGGGAGAAGGGAGATTATCACGGAAGGGGTGCATCTTCAGTGTCACGGACACAGCTTGGGCTGCTCATTCATTCTTTCTCTGGGGTGGGAAACATGAAAAGAAGAAAATAAAATTGTACAATTTGTGTGCTGGGAACTGTGACAGTGCTTTTGGCAAGTATACACGGAAGGCAGAAAACGGTGATGAGGTAAGTGAAGTGCATGTCATGACTCAAGCGCTTGCTTTACTATGCAGCGGACAGTGAGAGAGCAGGATTGCCGTGAAGCCGCTCGTAATGAGGTGAAGATAACTCTGCATAATGAGAGTAAAGGACGCAGGGAGGTGGTAGGGAGAATATTTGTGAATGTTTTAGTCGGGTTTAAAGTAAAAAAGTGAGGAAAGTAAAAAGCGAGCGTGTGAGTGAGAGCCATGTGGCGGCTGTTTCAAGACATGCTTGCTCGCTCACAGTGAACCCGCTCAGAATGGCTCTTACTACAGTTCAGCTGAATTAGGTACAATAGAAACGCTAGGAGAAAAATGATATTTATATGTATTTTGGGGTGGGGATTTCTTTTCCTTCATGTTCATTGAAATGCTGCCATTGTTTGAGGAGCAAGCGTGGCAGTTTTCGGCTCTGGAGACACTCGCAGAATCACGGGGACAGTGCAGCTACTGGGCAGTGGCAGTGATTCATTTTAATGCTGGCATATGTGATGTGGTCATATGTGTCTGGGACTAGATCCGTGATGTTATACCAGGATAACATCATGGGTCCAGTCCAAGAGAGACCAATCAGAGTCCAGGAAATTTTCTTGCCATTGTATAATTGTACAATTACGCCTAGTTCTAAGAAAGTGGCCAATTGGTATGTTCCTTTTTACATGTGCAGGATGACAACTATTAGCTAAAAGGATGGTACTGCCATCACCCTCCTTACGATACAAAGCAGTCTTTACTTTCCTATTCTCCGTATATCCAATCATCAGATCTAAAGACGTAATTTGTTCCCTCAAATAAGTCACTGTAAATTTTAAAAAAGGTTTGTTTTATGCGCACTGATTTGGAATAATAAACATATAGAAACATAGACTTTGATGGCAGATAAGGACGACTTGGTCCACCTAGTCTGCTCATTTCCCCTACCTAGAGGATAAGCTGCAGATCCTATTTAACCAACAGCCTATTTCTTCCTACCCCCCACAAAAATTGCCTTATGTCTGTCCCATGCATTCTTGAATTCTCCCACAGTTTTAGACCCCACAACTTCCTCAGGAAGGCTGTTTCATGTGTCCACCACCCTCTCTGTGAAAAAATACTTCCTCACATTGCCCCTGAGTTGTCCCCCCTCTATCTTCAAATTGTGTCCCCTTGTTCTTGCACATTTCTTTTTCTGAAAGATGCTATCCTCTTGGACTGTGTTGATTCCACTGAGGTACTTAAACGTTTCTATCATGTCCCCCCTCTCTCTCCTTTCCTCAAGGGTATACATATTAAGCTCCTTTAGTCTCTCCTGATACGGCTTCTCTTGCAGACCCTGCACCATTTTAGTTGCTCTCCTCTGAACTGCCTCCATCCTGTCTATGTCCTTGCGAGGTGGGGTCTCAGAACTGGGCCTGAGTACTCAGATGAGGTCTCACCAACTGTCTGTACAGGGGGATAACAACTTCCTGTTTTCTGCTGGTGATGCCTCTCCCTACACATCCCAGTATCCCCCAGCCCTCCCTACCGCCTTCTCACATTGCTTGCCAACCTTAAGGTCATCTGATATGATTACCTCCAGGCCCCTTTCCATTTTTGTTGTTGTTACTACCTCCTCCCCAATGTGTACTCTTCCCCTGGGTTTTTGTTTCCCAGGTGCATTATTTTGCACTTCTTTGCATTGAATCCATGCTGCCATACTTCTGACCATTCCTCCAACCTTGCCAAGTCCCTTCTCATCCTTTCCATGCCTCCTTGTGTATCAACCCTGTCATCATCTGCCATCTGACATTTGTTGGTAGCCCTCATTAGCATAACCTTCACAGTAGAAGTTGCCTGGAATGTGCAAGATGTCCACCTGGAGCTCTGCGGCCATTCTGGACAGAGTGGATCTTTTTAATTAAAATTACAAGGCAGCAGATAAATAAAAAATTATGTTAAAAGCCATAATCGGGTGTTTCTGTAGCCGCTGCTGCACTTAGGGACTCTGTAGGAGTTTCCCTTCAACTTCCCCACTACTGATGACTGTCTGTTATTGCTGGCATCTTCCCTGCTGTTGCTGCTGTGAAGAGGGGCCACACTGGCCCTCCTCCATTCCTCTGGAACCACTCTGACTCCAATGAGGGCTGAATAATGTTGCCAGAGGGGTGGTTAGCTCCATGCTCAGTTCCTTAAGTACCATTTGATGGATCCCGTCTGACCTCATAGCCTTGTTTTCCTTTAGGGTTTCCAACCCCAGGCAGACTCTCTCTTCTGTAAATGGACTTGTGTCCACCAACAACTCCTCCCCCCACACTGCTTGTAAATGCATGTCGGCCTGCCCCTTTCCACTATGAATACCAAGCAGAAGTATCCATTTAAAATTTTAGCTTTTTCTTGGTCTTCCTCTGCAAAGTCCATCCCCTCCTGGTTTCCTGATCTTCACTGCACCATCCCTTGCCTTCCTGTTTTCACTCACATCTGTGTGCTTGTTTACTATATCATGGCAGGGTCTCATGAGTGCCTGCCAAATCCTCTAAACCTAGGAAAGCAGCAACTGAAACATTTGTTTGCAAGGGAGCTCCCACCAAACAAAGATACCACTAGTGAGGGGAACTTCCCTGGACCATGCCCGTCCCCATTCCAGGGCTGTAATGCAGAATGGTGTGTGCACTGCCTGAAGGGGGATTTGTGCAAGTAGTAGGACTATGGTTACAAATAAGTAACCCCTATCTCTGTGCCAAATTCATCTCATGTGGTTGGCTGTTGGGATGGGGATTATTGACTCATAATACCCCTCAGGAGTTGCCTGAATGCTATTACCAAACACATTAAGGCTTCTTGGCACCATTTCCAAATTTAATAATGGATGATTAGTAATTGCCCCCAGAAGGTCAAAGCTGCTGGAGTTCTTTCAGATTGTATAAGCCACTATTCTCCAACTTTCTGTGTATGGAGGAATAACTGTCGTAACCCTTCTCCCAAGATTACCCTTGTTAGGGACATGACGAAGTTCATCATCAGTAGTTTCCGTGCATCAAACATTAACACTGACTGGAGCCCAATTATGACTCTTTCTGATATCAATTAAGCCCTGAATTTCTTTATCTCCATCTTCACTCAAATCATTGATAACCGTGCCCCCTTGAAAAAATGCAGGTCCAAGGGTGTCAAGGCTCCATGGATTAGCAAGGACATTAGGATGCTTATGTCCTCCAGAGACCAGGCACGGCAAACTTACAAAAGAAGTGGGCTGCTCTCCAATTGGCAGGTCTATAGGCAACTCAGAAATAAATGTAAACATGCCCTCCATAAAGCCAAATGCCACCATTACAAATTCTTACAAACTGAACACCCTTGCCACCCCAAAGAGTTTGGGAGACAGGTTAATTCCCTGGTCAAAGGGAAAGCTGATGAACTTCTGAGCTCCCTCACTGCCCAGGGTACCACCCTAACTGACCCCCCCCTTCTATTGCCAATGGATTTAATGAATTCTTCACAGATCTCCAAAAGTACATCTCTCTCTCTTCCAGAACTCATCTGTTCCCCCCTCGGGCCCCATCATCTTCGGCCTACTATGGGACTCGGCCTGTGTTCCACTTGAAGCTGGCCTCTCTCATAGAGGTCCAGAGGCTTTTTGGTAACTTGAAAGCTGAGAGCTTACCTAGTCACAACACCCTAGAGCCCAAGTTTCTCAAGTTGGGTGCTCCTGCCCTAGTTCTCCCTGTTCGTAACTTTTTCAACAGGTCCTTCCTCTCAAGTACAGTTCCCGACAAGTGGAAGGTAGCTGTTGTCGTGCCTGTACTTTGGGTGGGGGGGCTAACTCAGTGGCTGAAAATTTCAGACCCATAGCCATCCTTTGCCTGTTGGCCAAAATTCAGGAATTCACTGTATACAATCACCTTCAGAATTATCTTGAACACCATAACTTGCTATCCCCCTTCCAACATGGGTTCAGAAAGAACCATAGCACCCTCACTGCCTTGTTAAAAGTAATCTCTGACATATTCCAGGCAATGAACCATGGTTCTGCCACTGGTGCAATATTTGTTGACCTTACAAAAGTGTTCGACCTGGTGAACCACAATCTCCTGCTCCAGCAACTTCATATACTTGGCCTTGACACCGGTGCCTTAAGCTGCATCCAAAGCTACCTATCCTGCCGGTCTCAAAGGGTCAAGTGGTCCAGTTATCTCTCTAGCCTCAGACCCATAATGCACGTTGTACCCCAGGGCTCCATTTTAGGCCCTATGTTATTGTCCTTGTTTATTAATGATTTACCCAGCAAGTGCAGAGGGGCCTCTGTGCATCTCTATGCGGATGATGCTATCATCTACTGCTCCTGTCCAGATGTTGACTGGATAAACAGAGAACAAGCATCAGACTTCGCTGCTCTTGAAGGTTGGTTCAGACAGAATCAACTTGTCCTTATTACGAATAAAACAAAAAGCATGTTATTTTCCCACCCATCCTCCTCATCACATACCATCTCCCCCTCTCTGTATCCCCTCTCTTAATGGTGATTTCCTTGAGCCTGTCACTACTTTCAAATATCTGGGCATCACTTTAGATACCTCTCTCCCCCTCAATGCCCATGTCTCAATCATACCTAAATCCCTAAATCAAAAGCTAGCTGTCCTTTATCGCACCCACCCCTTCCTCACCTCTGCCTTTTGCCATCAGATTGCTTCCTCGTCCCTTCTTCCACTGTTAACCTATGGTGCTCCCTTACTGCTCTCCATTAATGATGCTGCCCTGTCTCTCCTAACTCAGGCCTACCACAGGGTGGGAAGGTTCATCTGGGGACCAATGCCCATCACCATCACTGTGACGTACCTGCATCATTGAACTGGTTGCCATACAAATCTAAACTGAGGTATATCACCCTGTGTTTCATTCATAAGCTGGTGCATAGATTTACCCCTCCTTGCCTAACTGTGATCATCAGCCTAAGATGAGCTCCTCGTGCACGAAGGTCTGCCTTCCTCCCCCTTCTCATTTGACCCAATGGGCGACTAGCCGACGCCCGTTAAGTCCTTCTCATTTGCAGCAGTGTCTGCTGCAAATCCCTTCCCCCTTCATCTTATCATGCTCTACTCTACCAAAGTTCCGAACCAATCTGCTTTCCTCTTTCTCTCTCTCTCTCTGCCTCTGCAGTATGCTCCTGCCTTCGTTGATGACTGATCTTCTCTTATACTGCTTTATATCCTTTTCCTCATCCAACCTGACCCCTTGTCCAGGACCTCTCCTTATCTCCCATCCTTATCTCATGGTATTCTTGCCATCTCTTCACTCCCTCCTGTACCTATACTGCTTATCTACCTTCAGATTTCACTACTTCTGGTCATCCTGAAACTGACTTGCAATATGCAAGTATCAAAGTGTAAATATCTATTTTGTTAGCTGTTATATTCAGTTTCCGCTGCTCGTGTTCATTCCGAAAGTGACCTGCAATATGTTATTACCAAAGTGTATATATCTATTTTGTTAGCTGTTATAAACTGTTACTTTTATATGTTTTATGATTCTTTATCCACCTGCTGTATGATAATTTTATTACTGTAACAAAATTCTCTTGTTGTTTGTGCATTGTACTGTATTGTTTTTGCTGCACTCACGGGTAGACCCTGAAAAAGGGACTGTAATTGTCTCAGTGGACTTACCCGGTTACCAAAACTCAATAAATAATGAAAAAAAACTGACCATTGGCTCATGGGCACTCACCTTTGCAACACACATCAGCAGGGCACATGTGACCCATGTGGGCCCAGACCATCAGAAGGCTAGATTTTGCTTTCCAGTTGTATAATCTATTTTATTTCCTCTTTACTAACCTTATTGTCAATTCCATGGGTGTTTTCTATGTATGCACTGCTGGAAAGGACCATTTTGAGCTGTGAGCTCGTTTAAGTCCTTGTTAAGCTCATACTTTGCTCTCACAATACTGTACATCCACACTGTATTATAGAACTCTGTAGTCAAAAGGGACATAATGTATGCCATACAGTTCTAGAATGGTACTGACCAACGTGTGTGTAAATCAGAAATATGCTCTAAGTGTACCATAAGGTCAATAAAGATGGAACAATAACAGAATAGAGACCAGTACTTAAACATGGCTTCTACAAGAAAATGTATTTCTGCTTGGAAAAGGAAGAATATAAAAGTATACTTATCAACTCTCCCCAGATTTTGCCTCAAACATGTCCTTGGTTCCACTTAATACTTGTGTCAACCCCCCCCCCCAACACACTTTTGAAATTATATTTCCCTCTTTGTTTTGCCCTGTCAGTTCCCTTGGTTCCCCACCCTGATGGTGTGAGACATTTCCTGGCTACACCTTTTCTTTGGCCAGGTCATGTGAACGTACACCTTCAGACCAAATACCAGTATCACTCTGTGATTGTCTGGCACAGCACAGAGGATGTGTGGCTGTCATCTAACTCATGCATTCCCTCCCTCTCTCCCTCTATCCCTCGCAGGGAGTCCAGTGCCTTGCCTCTATAATGCACTCAATCTACAGATGGCCTCGTGTGTGACTGTGCGGCTCAAAGACAAACCCTGATCTCCCAGGTAGCACTGGAAGACACTGCTGTTGAAACAGCACACCTCCCCCCAATACCTTGTAACCTAGTTTTGAATAACGTGATATTTGGGCACCTTTCAGCTTACACTCCATCTCTGTCCAGGATTTCTATTCCTCATGTTTTACTACTAAGGGTATTTGCATGGGAACCAGATTTTTCTTCCTTACTCTTTATCCCAAAGAAGACTCCAAGCCAGAGCCAAAGTACCAGTTTCAAATTTTGTTTTGATTAGTGTTATGTTGTTATGTTGGAAGTGAAACTGGAATAAAGGACATCACTGGGCTCTGTGGAGCCTTTTGATGTGGCGCTATAATGTCATAAAGTTACTCGCCAGAGTATGGCCTGGTCAGTCAGAGCCAAATGAATAGACATGAAGCAGATGAGCAGGGCAGCCCCAAGGGCTAACATTGCTACCTCCCCCTGAGAAAACACAAATATGAACTGGTTGTATTGAAAATAAAATAACAGTCGTATGGTGCAGAGTAAAAATTGTGATCAAGTTGGGTTGATTAAGGGCTCCATGAATGATCTCACTGGGGTCCATAAAACTCTAAAACTGGGCATGCCCCAGCAGATCCTCCACTGTTACTCCCACTGAAGCCCTGATTGGACAGAACCACATTGAGTATGCTCCCAGTCTGTTCCACCACATGCTGGATCAGAATACAGTCATGGAAGGTGTTCACCAGTGCCTGGTTCCTGTGACTCTGTGCCTCAGGAATGCTCCAGTCTACATCAGACATGCTGAAGTTCCCCAGCAGAATTATTTCCCCTCCAGCTGCTACCATCCTGATCTTCTGAGCAAGGGCCCTGTCCACTTCCTCTGACTGATCAGATGCCTGTAGATCACCCTAATGCACATGATTCTCATGCCCCCGCCATCAATTTGGCCTAAAATGATTCCACTTCACCCCTTCCCCCTATCATCTTATTCTCCAACTTCCTGATGCCTTCTCTTGTGTACAGTACAATCCCCTCTTTTCCTTTTTCCTGTTGCTCCTAAACAATACATATCCTGGGTCCATAACGGTCCCCAGCAGTCATTGCTGTATGTTGCCCTCGTTTGGGTTATGTTCATCACGTCAGGGTGGCCCTTCACTGCAGTAGCCTGGAGATCACTCATTTTGTTCCCCAGACTTCTAAAGGGAAACTCCTGTAGAGTCCCTAAGTGCAGTAGTGGCTGCAGAAATGTCCAGTTAGGGCTTTTAACATAAAAGTAAATTTTATGTTTGCCTGTTGCCTCAGAATTTTATTTAAAAATATCTGCTCCATTCATAATGGCCGCAGGGCCGCAGGCAGACATCTCACGGACTCCGGGCAGCTTCTGTTGTGAAGGTTATGCTAATGAGGGCTACCAACATCTGACATTTGTTGGTATCCCTCATTAGCATTATCTTTGTGGCGGAAGCAGCCCGGTGTGTACGAGATGTCTGCCCGGGGCTCTGTGGCCATTATGAGCAGAGCAGATTTTTTTAATTAAAATTTCGAGGCAGCAGGTAAATAAAAAATTACTTTTATGTTAAAAGCCCTAATCGGGCATCTCTGCAGCTGCTGCTGCACTTAGGGATGCTTTAGAAATTTCCCTTTAAGCAGCTCACCCTCCTTGAACTGTATCCTCTATCCTTGTGCTATCCACTGTCCAGCATGTGTTTTTGCTTACATTACTGCCCTCTGAATGTGATGTGGTTCTGACTCTCAGGTGTGTGCCTGTTTTATGTTCCTTATCCATTTTATCCCCCTGTCCAGTTTACCCCAGCTGGTTGGGAGAGTGTTGGCAAGGTCCTCCACAACTGAATTTAACCTCACAGATGACCCTAGCCACTTCATCCCCCTCACTTTTTAAGTGCCCTGAAATGTGTGCATCATACTTCTGGCAAAGTGCTCTTGTTCCTTCCCTAATGAGATGAAGTTTATCCTGTTTAAATAGACCTTTATCCCATGAAAAGGCACATCAGGCTCCAAGAAAGTGAGCCCCCTCTTTGGTGCACCACACTTTCAACCAATTGTTGAACTGGAAGATTTTCAGCTTCCTTGCCTTCCCCCTCCTGTGCATTGTGAGGATGTCCGAGAAGGTCATAGTACCAGCGAACCCCTTAAGTGTAGAACCCAGTGCTATAAAACTGTCATTCACTGCTACTAATAGCTGTGCTGCCAGATTGTTTGCCCAAGGTGGACATTAACATGTGGTCTCCCCCCACTTCCCTAACCAGCCCATCTGCCTAGTGAGTGCCCAATCTACTATCACACCTAGGAGATAGCACCACCCTCCCCTCTCCTGGTCTGTAGCACAGATCACAGTCTCAGCACTCTTAACAATAGTCTCCCACTACATGTAATCTCATTTTAGATGTTCCTTTCTGACTGCTACTTCCCGCAGTAGGTTTTGGGAAAGCTGGAGCCTCTAGTCCAGCCTGCTCTGTAGGATTATGGCCCCAGCTGCTACCAGTTCAGAGTGGAGTGCTGTAAACCTCTTGTACACTGGACTTCCTCCACACCTCCATAACATGCAATGGATGAGTGTTGCACAAACTAACAACTGCAACTAACTGTAACCCCTTATTCAGAAACTCCAGTAGTATTGCAGGGAAACAGATTTGCAGCTCAATTGTTTTGTGTAATCCTAATCCTTACCCGGCGCCACCTCATCTTGAGTTTTGATAAATTTCCCACAGTTGAAGCCAAACCCATTTGATCCTAGTTTAAAACTGGCTCATGGCTGGATCCACAGCACTGAGCAACAGAGGAATCCCTCTGGCATGCTGGGGACCTGAATTTCTGGGATGTCCAGAGCGGAGGCTGGTAGGTCTGGTTTTTACTCATTTTGTCCATGGGTTTGGTCCATTCTGGCTGGTCTGGCTTGAACATTTCCTTTACTGCAAAAGAGTGTCAGTAAAGAAATTTCACTGCATTGAAAAATAAATAAAGGGACACCCAGCCTAACTTCTAAGGAAATGTCCCATCGGGCACTGCTTTGTGTAAAGTTGGTGCCCAAATGAACCCAGTGTCTGGCTGAAATGCACAAAAAAAGTCTAACATGGAGAGAGGACTGGATCAGTCCCCTGTAGCTCCTGGAACTAAATGAGCTGTAGCATCCTCCCTCCTGCTAATTACCACATACAGCAGAATTTGAGGAGAGAGCATTGGGGTGTGTGTGAACTCTCCAAAACTCTTACAACGGTGCTGATCCCAGACCCCCCCCCTTTGAGCACCCATCTTGCACCATCCAGACCCATCTAACCCCCCAGACAAGCCACGGACCCCCATCTGACCACTCTTAGTAGCTGGCCCACTATTCCAGCCCCCAGAACAAGCCTCCGACCACCCTAAGTAGCTGGAACACCATTCCAGCTCCCCGACAAGCCTTTGATTCATAGCTAACTGACCACACTCATCAGCTGGACAACCCTCACATCCTCCAAACTAGCCTCTCATGCCCAGCTGACAAATATTCCTGCTGCTGGACCATACTCACAGCCCCTGGACTAGCCACCCCTTCCCAGCTGACCACCATCCCTGCCACTGCACCACCCTCACAGCTCTTGGACAAGCCTCCCCTTCCCAGCTGACCAATATCCCTGCCACTGGACTACCCTCACAGCCTGCAGACCAGCATCTCCTTCCCAGCCAGTCAACATCTCTGCTACTAGACCACCCCTACACCCCCCAGACTAGAATCCCCTTCCCAAAAGACCAACATCACTTCCACTGGACCATCTTCACATCCTTTAGACCAGTCTCTCCTTCCTAGCTGACCAGCCTTCTTGCCGCAGAACCATCCTCACAGCCCTCGGACCAGCTTTCCATTCCTAGAAGACCAATATACCAACCACTGGACTATCTACAGAGCCCCCAGGCCAGCTCTCCCTCCCAGTCAATGACAGCCTTCCCTTCCCAGATGACCACTGGAGCAACCTTGAATCCCCTATACCAAACTCCCCTTCTTAGTCAATCAATATCCTTGCCACTGGACTGCACTCACAGTCCCTGAGCCAGCCTCTCATTCCCAGTCAAGCAGCATCTCTGTCACTGGCCCCCAGACCAGTCTTTCCTTCAAGTCAATTGACATTCTTACCACTAAACCACCCTCACAGCCCCAGACCAACGTCCCCCTTTCAGCTGACTACCAGCTATGCTACTAGATCATCCTCACAGCCCCCCATCTAGCCTCCCCTTTCCAGCTGACATACCTGTAAATCCCCGTTGCTATACCAACCTTGCATCCCCTGACCAGCCTCTCCTCCCAAGCTGACCAGCCTGTTTGCCTCTGGACCACCCTCACAACCCCTAGACCGGTGTCCCCATCACAGCTAATCAACATCCCTGCCACAGTACCACCCTCACAGCTGCAGACCTGCCTCTCCCTTCCTGCCGACAAACATCCCTGCCACTAGATCAACCTCATATCACCCAAATCAGCATCTTCTCCACAGCCAACCAACCTCTTTGCTGCTGGCCCACTCTCACAACCCCTGTACCAACCTTGCCTTTCCAATTGAAGGTCCAAAGATGAACCATGAAGCACGGGAAACGGGCTGGTGCAGGTATAGGGTGGCTAGCCCAAAGCAACAGAAAAGTCCAAAGTTATGGCACTCAAAGACGACCAACAACAACCAGCTTATGAGTCAAACCATAAGTGCTTTATTGCAAATAAAGCACCACCAAGTGCAAGACGTGCCCACTGGTGGTTGTTGGTCATCTTTGAGTGCAGTAACCTTGGACTTTTCTCCTTTCCAACTGACCAACATCTTTGCCACTGGGCCACCCTTACAGCCCTGAGACCAGCCTCCTCTTCCCAACTGAACAATATCCTTGCTGCTGGACCACCCTCACAGCCTCCAGACCAACCTCCCCTCCTTGGATGACCAACATCACTTCCGCTGAACCACCTTCACAGCCCCTGGATCAGCCTCCCCTTCCTGGATGATCGACATTCCAACTACTGGACCATGTTCACAGATCCTCGAGCAGTCTCCCCTTCCCAGCTGACCACTATTCCTGCTATTGGACCACCGTCATGGCCTGTGGACGAGCCTCCCCCTTCCAGCTGACAAATATCCTTGCCTCTGGACCACCCTCACACCTCCTGGACCAACCTCACATCTCTGAAGACCACCCTGCCTTCAGCTGGAGCAGCCTCACAGCCTCCAGACCAACAACCCTCTCCAACATGACCACCATCCCTGCCACTGGACCACCCTCAAAGCCCCCAGACCAGCCTCCCAATCCAGCCAACCAACATTCTTAACACTGTTCCACCTCCACAGCCCTCCCTGACAGATTCCCCTTCCCAGCTGACCACAATCCCTGCTGCTGGACCAACCTCACAGTCTTTGGATCAGCTTCTCCTCCCCAGGTGACTATGATCCCTATCACTGGACCGCACTCATAGGCACCATATTGTGGATGGCAAAGTATGGAAGCAGACATGTAGTCTTCCACAATATGTTTGTGGTACACTGAGTATTGGTGGCATTAAAAGTGTTTTGGTTTTTTTTAAGTGTACTGTTGCAATCTTTTCTAAAGCATCCTGGCAGACCATGCTTTGTATGGATTATGAGAGTGATTTTGTGCTGTGCCTATCAGACAGTCGGTTAGGCACACAGCGGTGTTTGATGCCGGTACAAAACATAAGGGTGGACATGTGTTGCTGTGTGTGGGTGGGGAAGGGGAATCTGAAGCTTTGTGTGGGTGGCTGGTCCATGGGTGGGAAGGGTGGAGACAGCTGCAAGGAGGGTTGTCATCTGGCAGGAGCAGCTGCAGGGAGGGTGTTTATTTGGTGGTAGAGGCTGGTTTGGGGGCTGCAGGATTGTCCAGGTCCAGGGAGGCTGCTCAGTTTGGGGGAGGCTTGACCGGGGATTGAAAGGTTGGGACATGTGCAGGGAGGGTGACTGGCTTAAAAGAATGGAGGTTCTGGGACTGTGGAGGGGTCCAGGGAGTATGCTCAGCTTTGGGAAGGCTCGTCTGTGGACCTGAAGGATGAATTAGGTGCAGATAGGGTGATCGACTGGGTGAGGGGGGGCGCATGTGTTCTAGCCGCAAGTAGAGTTATCAGCGGGGAGGTGCTTATAATCCATGGGTGGGAATGGTCATTTGGGAGTATAGGCTGTTCTGGGGGCTGCTAGTCCAGGGCTGTGAGGGTGTTCCAGCTGTCAGGGTGTTGTTTGTCTGCGAAGGGGAGGCTGGTCTGGGTGCTGTGAGGTTACACCAAGTGGCAGGGATGGTGGTCTGCTGGAAGGGGATGGCTGGTCGAGGGGTTGTGAGGGGGGGTCCAGCGGCAGGGATGATGGTCATGTGGGGGCCCAGAGACCATGAGAGTGGTTCAGCATTAGAGATGTTGTTTGACTGGACGGAGGGACTGTTCTGGGGCCTGTGAAGGTGGGATGGTGGGCAGGGATAGTGGTAAACTGTACATGAAAGGCCAATCTTACTTGGGCCATTAACTGTTCATGTACAAATGTCTTTAGTACAAAAGAACAAGAGGTCTTCAAAGCAGGAATGTGCTTACTGTTTTTGTACTAATCTGACCCCCTCTTCAGGTATCATTTTGTAGAAGTTTTTAGCATGACTGAGAGGCTCTGAACACTTTAGAATATCTAAAGTTAATTTTGTTTTTTTACCCAACATGATGGAAAGGTATGGGGGGCAGTAACTGTACCCCTGCTGTCCTTTAAACCCAGCAACAGTGACTTCCATATATGCCCACTCCCACAGTCTCCAAAACTGAACACAGTACTCCAGGTGGGGCCTCACCAGTAAGCGACAGAATGGCAGCACCATCTCCCTTCTCCTGCTAGAAATCCCTCTTACAATACACCCCATCATCCAGCTAGCCTTTCCCACTGCTTTGTCACACTGCCCAGTTACATTAAGGTCATCAGATAAGATGACCCCTAGGTCTCTTTCTTGCTTGGTGACTGTACGCTCCACCCCCCCATACATAGCCCCTGTGTTCCACATCCCTAAGTGCATAACCTTGCACTTTTTGGCTTCGAAACCCAGCTGCCACCTCCTAGACTATTCTTCTAGTTTCCTCAGATCCCTTTGCACTCTCTCCACCTCTTCCTGTCAACCCTGTTGCAGATTTTTGTATCATCCACAGAGAGACACACCTTTCCCTCAAGCTCCTCAACAATGTCACTTATAAAGACATTGAGGAGGACCAATCCCAGTTCCGAACCCTGTGGCACCCAATTAGTCATTCTTCTATCACCCGAGTGGCTATCGTTTATCAGCACTCTTTGCCTTCTTTCCTTTTACCAATTTGATACCCAGCTTGTCACCTTCTTACTCACCCCCAGGCTGCTTAGTTTCTTAACTAGCCTCCTGTGCAGCACAGTGTTGAAAGCCTCAGTGAAGTCCAGACAGACCACATCAACTGCTCTCCCATGATCCACCTCCCTGGTAACTCATTCAAAGAAATGGAATGACCTGCACCTTGAAAACCATGCTGCTGATGGTCCTGCAGCCCTTTGCCTCCTGGTGGTCCAGTAGCCTCTCCTTCAGCAGGATCTCCATTAATTTCCCCACCACTGATGTGAGACTGAGTGGCCTGTGGTGGCTAGCGTCCTTCCTATTGCTGCATTTGTGCAGAGGGGCCACACTGGCCCTCTCCAGTCCTCTGGAACTTCCCCCATCTCCACTGAGGTGCTAAAAAGTGCTGCCAGCTGGGCGGCAAGCACCGTTCTTAGTTCCTTTAGGACACTTGATGAATCCCATCCAGCCCTATTGCCTTATTCTCCTTTAAGGCTTCCAGTCCATTCTGGAACCCTCCACCTTGTCAGACTAATCTGGACTAGTGGGCTGACTCCCACCACTTCAGTTAGCTGCTTTTCTGTTCTGTGTGTCTGCATGGCTGTGCACTCAATACATTTTTCTAGGTTTGTGGCTATGTGGCCATCAAGAGATTTAAAAAAATATATACTTTTCCGAGAAAAATAAGGCTTGACTACTATTAGTCGACAGTGACACTTGTCAGCTCAGCATTGCTGCAGTGACTTGATTTCATAATAAATTTATATTTCATATCAGAAATCTTCCTGTGTGGAACCCAGGCTTGGGTCCTACCATGACCCCTTAAGCAACTGCGAGTGCACCGTAGTTGGTAGGGTGGGACTAGTTGGCTGACTCTCACTGCTTCAGTTAACTGCTTTTTCGTTCTGTGTGTCTGCATGGTTGTGCACTCAAGGCATTCTTCTAAGTTTGTTGCTGTGTACCCAAGAAGAAATTTAGAATTTTTTTTTCTGAGAAAAATCAGGCTTGGCTATTATTAGTTGACAGTAACAACTGTCAGCTCAGCATTGCTGCAGTGACTTGAGTGACTATATTTCATAATATAATTTAAATTTAATACATCTTCCTGTGAGGAATGCAACCATGGCAGACAGACTACATAGTACCAGGAAACATAGTTGGTCCAGTAGCCTTAGCAAAGCTGTAGTAGGTGTAGAACAACAAGCAGCAGAAGATGGTGAGCAGCAACATACTGCAGAGTGACGGTCAGGGCACATTCGCTGCACCAATTTATGCTTTACCCCATCAAAGCCTGCAGTCTCCACCAGCACTAGTATGATATAAGCTGACACCAGGGAAAGGATAAAAGTAGCATCCAAAGTACTAGTAGTGCTGCTAGGAGGACATTGTAATTACATGCCACTGATGCTACCAATAGGAATGTGTCATCTTCATCTCTTGCCACTGCCACCAGTACCACCAGGACAAGGACATCTTCCTTAATAACCACCACTGCTCTGATCCCACACCCATCCACTGAGACTGCTAGTATCCCAATGTCTGCTGCAACATTGGCCCTGAGAGCCACTGGTGCCACTGTGACTGAGACCACTCCTGCCACTGTGACCCAGACCACTCCTGACACTATAACCATGCCGACCACCAGTACTGCTACAGTGACACCAGTCACTACTATGACACTCTGCCACCTGCTTATTGTTATATTGTATAATATCTGTGTTATACATAAAATGTGTATGGTACTATATGTGACTGCCTGCTTAAGGATGGTAGTCAATGTAAGGAGACTTGACCTTTGACCGCAAAAGTGTCAGTGTATAGAAACAGCAGGATGTTATAAACAGACCAGGGAAACCACCAATTAAAGCCTTCTTTCCAGAGGGACAGTTTATTACCCTTACAACCTGCTCCTGCTTTTGAAGCTGGAAACTAACTATGAATTTTATGAACCTAGCAGAAAGGGAGGTCATTTGTCTGATCCTTTATGTTTTTCTCACCTAGCAGTGAACTAATGACAGATTGAGGGGCTGTAAAATCTCAAAGGGAATGTTTTGATCACAGACTCAAATTCTGGGAAATTGCTAGTTGCTGATTCTCACTGTAATATCATACATTTTTGTGGTTATTGATTGTTTAGAATTGTTTAGAAGTTAAAGTTATAGGAGGATCTAACAGTGACTTCATGGGTGACATCTCAGGAGGTGGAGAAAACTGACTTTTGAATATTGCTTCCTCTGAGAAGTGTGCAGAAGGACTCCCTGAAAAGCAAAGACACACTTAGTCTGTGGACTGGTACATAGGCACTTTAGAAAAATAATTCAGCTGGAACTTAAGTATTTTTTTTGGTAGGTGTCTTTGTGTTCTGTAACTTCCCATTTATTCTGTGTGACTGTAAGTTGTTGATATATTTGTTCTGTGTTTGATATTTTACCTATTTTACAATTTTTAGTAAACAATATTTTCTTTGATATACCGCCTGTGGCTTCTCAGTTTCTTTTGCATGTGAATGCTGAACCAGTGTTTAATTCTGATAGCTGTTAAGAGCTTGAATGTGTTACTAATCTTGCTAGAGGTAAGAATATACCTAGGTCTCATACTGAGTCATAAGGGAACATTTTGGGAACCTGGCTGGGTGCCACTGGGTGAAGGACTGTACTGCATTCCTGAAGAGGGTACATATCTGAGCCAGTTAACTGGTTGCGCTAGCATAAGGTTCACATTTGACCCCCCAGAACTCAAGGCTAGTAGGTGATTCGGACCCAAAACAGACAGGAGGGTTATCCTGTCTGTCTCCTGTTCACACTATCGTACTTTGAGGTTGGCGCTGTGGGAGCAGAGGGCCTGACCTGCAGAGCATGTTTGTGACAGATTTGGTTGGCAGCGATGCAATTTAAAAGTAATTGGCAACATGAGCATTAACAGTCCAGTGTGTCAGATTAATACTGTACAGCTCACATGCAAAATATAGCAGTGATTTTTTTTAAAGTAAACAGAACTATATCACTGTGCTTGCAGTTGAAGTTCCTACCTGTTTTATTTTTTTTTCTTGGGTGCAAGTTAGTGTAGCCTTAGTTAGGGAAGAAGATGGCTTCCAACTATAGTGAGCACACTGTAGACCAACTGAGGCAGTTGTGCCAAGAGGAAGGAGTCCAGCACAAGGGCTGAACCAAAAGGCATCTCAAAGAGGCTCTGGTGGCAGCCAATGTCCAAAGCCTCGAGTCACAGTCTGTGACTGGGAAGGACCAAACCTTGAGTGTGGAGGGGCTAGGGGCCATTGCAGTGTCCAGGTCCAATGAGAAGGACAGCAGGACCAGTGTAAGCCAAGGGCCACAACAGCAGGGGAAGGTCACCACCATTCTGGAGCCAGAAGGTATCAGGCTGCAGATGGAGTTGCGGAGCATGGAGCTGAAGTTCCAGAGAGAAGAGAGGCAAAAACAGCGAGAGGCTGAGGAAAAAGAGTAATAGCTTCAGCGAGAGGCAGAGGAAAGAGAGCAACAACTTCAGCGAAAGGCTGGGCTAGAAGAGCGAGACTGCCCGAGGCAACATAAACTGGAGAAGCTACAACTCCAAACACCAGCACCAGAGCAGGTAAGTGGCCTGGGGTTAACTGGGACTCCAGGACTGGGTTACAAATTAAATTCTAAATTGATAGCTGAATTTATAGAGGGGGAAGATATGGATGCCTTTTTAAATTTCTTTGAAAAAGTATGCATTCAGGCAAATATTCCTAGAGGGTCCTGGAGCTTCCAGCTATCACCGCTACTTACTGGGAAAGCTCAGGATGCATTGGGTCAAATGGACAATGAGGACAGCAATGATTACAGTAAACTTAAAGCTGCACTTTTAAAAAAGTATGATCTAACAGCAGAAACATACAGAGTTAAATTCTGTAAGCTCAGGAGAAGTCCTGACATGAGCTATGAGGAACTAGCCACTAAACAATGTCAGTTGGTAAAACCTTGGTGGGATAGTATTGAAGCAAACTCTGTAGAGCAAATTGAAAATATTGTACTGTTAGAGCAGTTTTTTGGGGCATGCCCAGCAGAGCTGAAAACTTGGCTGGAGGACCCAGATCCAAAAACAGTGCAAGAGGCTGTTGAACTCTCAGGTCGTTATGCCAGGAGCAGACCTGCTCTGACAGTGAATGGGGTGGGCGTGGCAGAGCAGAAGGGGAAAAGCGCACCTTCAGGGCAGCTAAAACCTTCTCTGCCTCCACCAAAACCAGGTAGCCCCAGGTTACAAAGAAAAGATTTACCTGAGAAAAGAAATGAATGTTGGGTTTGCAAAGAAACTAGACATATTGCAAGGCAGTGTCCCAAAAGGACAAGCAGTGCACAAGGTGGTGCTAGGAAAGAAGTGGGTTGTTTGTGTGTCCCTGAAAGCATGCCAGTAGACATGAGGGAACACAGACACCCAGTCACTGTGAATGGGGTACAGACACACAGGTTGAGTGACATGGGGGCATTCCTGACTTTAGTAAAAGGGGATTTGGTAGAGCTGGGTCAGCTTATACACAATCAATTTGTGACTGTCCGGGGATTCATTGGGGAGGAGAAAACCATGCCACTCCCTTGACTGGGATGAGACGGGGGAACTGTGCAAAAGGTTGCTGTAGCCGAGACTTTGGCTGTCAATGTAATTATTGGCAACAATCTCAAAGAGGGGATGGTGTGTGCAGTTATCCGCAGCCAAGTGGCAAAGGAAAATTGTGGTTCCCTGGACCTCATAGAAGCTCCTGTGGAAACCACTGGAAGACTGGTTCCCCAGCCTGTGTCTCCTGATTTGGAGAATAATAAAAAGGGAGTAGAAATTCCCCAGGTAGCAGTTACAGAGCAGCTATGGAGGGTTACTCCAAGGAAGGGGGGGTGACCCATAGTCAGAGGGTTAGGAATAACAGTGATCCTGAATGTCCTGATGCTAGAGCTAGGGACCCTAATGTAGCCACTGAAGGGGACCTGTCCCATGCCTTGGGAATGTGTAAGAAGTTTGCAGTTGCTCAGAAAAATGACCCTAGTCTAGAGAAGCTGAAGGCTTGGGCAGACTCTGATGGAGCACAGGGAGGTGAGGGGAAACATAAAGTTTATTGGGACAATGGACTGATGTATATGCAGGATGCTAAGACAGAGGAAGGGGTGATGGGCAGGCAGCTTGTCGTTCCCCAGGGGTACCGTAAGCAGTTGCTCAAGACTGCACACAATATCCTCATGTCTGGTCATCTGGGAATCATGTGCACTACGCAGTGGTTGGCCCAGAATTTCTATTTGCCCAACTTCACTCAGCAGGTGAAGGAGTATTGCAGGTCTTGTCACAGGTGCCAAGAAATAGGGAAGGTGGGTAAGAGAACCCAAGCCGCCCTAATTCCATTGCCCATAGTGAAGGAGCCATTCCAGGGGTGGGAATGAATATTGTGGGGCCTTTAAATACCCTCAGCTCCTCCAGGCAGAGGTTTATCCTGACTGTGGTGGATTATGCCACCTGGTACCCAGAGGCAGTCGCCCTATCCTCATTGAGGACAGACAAAGTGGCAGATGCCTTGCTAGGGATTTTCTCCCATGTTGAGTTTCTGCAGGAGGTTATCACCAATTTAGGGGGTTCCTTCATGTCAGACCTGATCAAATGTTTGTGGGAGAAGTGTGGGGTGGTGCAGAGATACACAACACCTTATCACCTGCAAATCAGTGAGCTTGTGGAAAGATTTAATGGTACCCTTAAGTCAATGCTCCAAGCATTTGCTGAACAGCATGGGAGGGACTGGGAGAAATACCTTCCCCACCTGCTGTTTGCATACAGGGAGGTGCCTCAAGAGTCGACATGGTTTCCACCCTTCGAGCTCTTATATAGACATAGGGTATGTGGGCCCCTAGACTTGATCCAGGAGGACTGGGAAGGCAAGCACACCACCCAGGGAACTCCCATAGTGGATTATGTCCTTAGGTTTAGGGAAAGGCTGAAGAAGCTTATAGGGACAGCCCAGAGCAACCTGGCAGCTGCCCAACAAAAACAAAAGGTGTGGTATGACTGTAGAGCCAGAGCTCATGCGTACACTGTGGGTCAGGAAGTCATGGTCCTAATCCCGGTCTGGAAAGACAAACTGCAAGCTGAGTGGGCAGGACTGTACAAAGTAGTCAGACAGAAAAATGATGTAAACTATATTATACAGTTGCCTGACAGGAGATATACACAAAGAATGTACCATGTCAACATGATGAAGCCATATGCTAATAGGGCTGACATGGTGTTTGCAGTCTGTAGTCCTGGGAAGGGGACAGAAAAAGGAGACCCCTTCTGGACTTGCTGGAAGAAAGCAAGCAGGAATCCTCTGTGGATGCAATTAAAATGTCACCCCAGTTGACCCCAGACCAGATCAAGGAAGTAAGGGAGGTTTTAGCAGACTTTGTCCCACTGTTTAGCACCAAGCCTGGACTAACCCCCTTAGAGACGTATGATGTGGAGACAGGAACGCAGGTGCCCATATGGCAGACAGCATATCGGGCATCAGAGGCTGTCCAAAAGGACATTAGGAGGGAGTTGGAGGAAATGCTGGATTTAGGGGTAATCCAGAAATCCCACAGCCCATGGGTCTCACCCGTAGTCCTTGTTCCCAAGCCAGATGGCTCTACTCATTTTTGTGTGGACTATCGTGGACTCGGTGCAGTCACAAAGTCAGACGCCCACCCCATGCCATGGATGGACGAACTCCTGGACAAGTTAGAAGGGGTGACATACCTTATGACTATTGATCTGACAATAGGGTATTGGCAGGTAAAGTTACATGCCAGAGCTAGGGAGAGGTCGGCCTTTATCACTCTGATAGGGTTATTTGAATTTAAAGTAATACCTTTCAGAATGAAGAACGCCCTGGCCACTTTCCAAAGTTTGGTGAACCAGGTGTTAAATGGTGCTGAGGAGTACGCCATGGTGTACCTGGATGACACTGCCATCTTTAGTGCCAGCTAGGAGGAACACCTGTCCCACCTTAGGGAAGTGCTGGGCAGGATACAGAGGGCCAGGCTCACTGTCAAACCTGAGAAGTGCCAGGAAGCCATGGCTGAGGTGGCATACTTTGGGCATGTTGTAGACTGGGGACAGCTCCATCCTAACCAAGCGAAAATAGAAGCAATCAAGGCATGGCCCAGACCAGAAACATAGAAGCAGGTCAGGAGTTTTCTATGGACAGCAGGGTACTATAGAAAATTTGTACCAAATTACAGTGCCCTTGCCGCTCCCTTATCTGGCCTGTTAAAGAAAAGGATGCCTAAGAAAATTAGCTGGGAACCAGCCTGTGAACAAACCTTTACCAGACTGAAGGAGGCACTGTGCAGTGCTCCTGTATTTACAAGTCCAGACTATAGCAGACCCTTTGTAGTCCAGACTGACACCTCAGATGTGGGTATTGGGGCAGTGCTAGGTCAGAAAGCCAACCAAGAGAAAGATCACCACATAGCGTACCCTCAATAAAAAGTTACTTCCCAGGGAGCAGACATACTCTACTGTAGAAAAAGAGTGTCATGGTATGGGCACTAAAGAAGTTAGAGCCATACCTATACAGGCAGCATTTTGAGGTACAAGCTGACCACAACCCCCCTGGTTTGGCTGGCACAAATGGGTAAAATGAATGGTAGATTACTAAAATTGAGCCTTGCCTTGCAAGGGTATGACATGACAGTCTCACACAGGGCAGGGGCAGCCAATGAAAATGCAGATGGAGTTTCATGTCAATTTTAGCAATTAACTGACTTGGGGAGCTCATCCCATACAGGGAATAGAGCCCCCAAATTCAGTCTAGGTGGGGAGGACTGTGAAGCTCTGCCACCTGCTTATTGTTATATTGTATGATATTTGTGTTATACATAAAATGTGTATGGTATGTGACTACCTGCTTAAGGATGGTAGTCAATGTAGGAAGACTTGATCTTTGACCACAAAAGTGTCAGTGTGAAGAAACAGCAGGATGTGATAAACAGACCAGGGAAACCATAAATTAAAGCCTTCCTTCCAGAGGGACAGTTTATTACCCGTTATATCCTGCTCCTGCTTTAGAAGCTGGAAACTATGAATTTTATGACCCCAGCAGGAAGGGAGGTAATTTGACTGATCCTTTATAGTTTTCTCACTTAACAGAGAACTAGTGACAGATTGTGGGGTTGTAAAACCTCAAAGGGAATGTTCTGATCAGAGACTCATATTTTGGGAAATTGTTAGTTGCTGATTTTCACTGTAATAACATACATCCTTGTGGTTATTTATTGTTTAGAAGTTAAAGTTATAGGAGGATCTAACAGTGACCTCATGGTTGACATCACCAGGAGGTGGGGAAAACTGACTTTTGAATATTGCTTGCTCTGAGAAGTGTATAGAAGAATTCCCTGAAAAGCAAAGACACACTTAGTTTGTGAACTGGTACATAGGCACTTTTAGAAAAATAATTCAGCTGGAACTTAAGTATTTTTTTGGTAGGTGTCTTTGTGTTCTGTAACTTCCCATTTATTTTATGTGGCTGTAAGTTGTTGATATATTTGTTCTGTGCTTGATATTTTACCAATTTTACAATTTTTAGTAAACAATATTTTCTTTGATATACTGCCTGTGGCTTCTCAGTTTCTTTTGCATGTGAATGCTGAACCAGTGTTTAATTCTGACAGCTGTTAAGGGCTTGAATGTGATACTAATCTTGCTAAAGGTAAGAATATACCTAGATCTCATATTGAGTCATAAGGGAACATTTGGGAAACTTGGCTGGGTGCCACTGGGTGAAGGATTGTACTGCATTCCCGAAGAGGGTACATATCTGAGCCGGCTAACTGGGTGCGCTAGCATAAGGTTCACATTTGACCCTCAGGATTCAAGGCTAGTAAGTGATTTAGACTCAGAACAGACAGGAGGGTTACCCTGTCTGTCTCCTGTTCACACTATTGTACTTCGAGGTTGGCACTGTGGGAGCAGAGGACCTGACCTGCAGAGTGCATTTGTGACAACTACTACCACTGTGGCCTCAGCTAGTTGCACAACTATTTCCAGTACTGTGTCCACCCCTACTGTGATACCACTTGTTTTTCAGCCTGTCTCCTCTACTGTCAAACTTGTCAGTGCAGATGAAGAGGAGCCGCACTCATCTGAGTTTGAGTACTTTCCATCAGGAGATTTGCCCACTGATATGTCATCCGAGGAGGCTAACCTAAGCAGCTTTGATGATGATGCAGAGTAAGGGGAATACCTTGAGAGCCATAAAACAAGAAAGTCAGGTGGCCAAAACACCTCAACCTCTTGAGGTCTTAGTGGTAGGAGAAAGAAAATATGACTCCTCCTCACTAAACAACTCTGCAAGCAACCCTTCTGCACATTGTTCAGCAGACTCCATCCCAGCCTGAACAGCCAAGTAGAGCAGTTGCAGGGGACCAGTGGTGCAAGGGGAAAACCCACAGACACAGGTCCAAACAAGGAAGGCTAGTGGGGGTCAAACGAGTGGTGATGGTACTGATGACACTAGCCACATGAGTGGTGTCAGAAGCAGTAACAGCATGGTATAGTTGTATTTTATGTTATTGAAAGAAAATAACAGAAAAATGGTGTGCACACTGTGCAGTATGACTATCAATAGGGGGAATCTCAGGGAAATTTAACAACTACTTCCTTAATGAACCACCTAAAGGTAAAACATCCCCAGGTTTTTTAAGCATCAGTGTCTCACCTGTAGTTCCATCAGACTCATCTCATGGTGATAATGCAGGCAGTGGTGCTAGTGGCACTGGCAATGCCAAAAACATGCTGTGCCTGCTGCTGCTACCATTCCATCTCTCTCAGCACCAAAGTGTTCTCATTTCACCCCAAGGACTTCTGACAGACACCAGTCCCTTGCTATCTGCACACTATCTGGCAAGCATTGAACATCCTCTGATCCATGGTCAGTGCCAATACTGGAAGCACTCCATGTCAGAACTAAATACCAGTCATCCTATCCAACAGCTCCACACATCACACATCTCATAGGTGAAATGATGGTATTGGATCTGTAACCCTATTCTCTTGTGGAAGACACTGGCCTTCATAGACTTCTGCAGCACTTGCAGCCATGGTATCAGCTCCCATCATGTTCTATATTTTCATGCACTGTCGTGATAAAGATATCTGAGGGTGTGAGGATGGTAACTGCCACACAACTCTCTGAGGCTGTGGGTGGAGTTTTCCACTGCACCTCAGGCATCTGGAGCAGTACTAACTCCATGTATGCATATCTCTCCTTTTTTTATTTAATATACTTCATTATTTTTATCTCAATGAAGGAAACAAGGAAGAAAGATAAAAACAATCCAACAACTGGTACAACAGTCTGAAATCAAAAATCAAAATAATAAAAACCCTAAAATCAAGATCCCCACTAACCACCTCACCTTCCCCGCAGCTCAGTTCACCCTACAGAATTACATGATAGGCCAGAAAAGTAATCTGCCAAAAAGTGAAAAGTGTAGACAAAGGAACAGACAAAGAAAATGTAATTGGAGTTAAAGAAAAAGGATTTAAGATTGCAACCTCTCAGAAGAGATTGATGAAAGAACAGAAAGTGATTCCTATCTGCTTTGAAAAAGGTGGGGACACTTCCTCAAGGACTCAATATGCTTTTCCACCACAAATGCAGTCAGTATCTCCTGATACCACTCCTGGTAGGAAGGGACAGAATCATCCTTCCAGTGACGGAGTATTGTTATTTTCGCTGTGGCCTAGATCAGTGACATGAGCTTTACGGCTACTAATCAGATCACGAGGGACGAGACCTACAATACAAAAGAGGGAGTAGAAATATCCTCCAACCCTTAAAGTGGATCAAGTGCATTCTTTATGGTGGTCCAAAAAGGCAACCTTTGCGCAGTTGCATAAAATATGTCCGAGGTGTCCTGTGAGGTTACATCAGGAACAAGTTGTGGATGGAAGCTTGCCCATTTTATATAACTTAGCTGGGATGTAAGAAAAAATGACTCACCTTAGTAATTATGTTTCTTCTAATGGAGTCTTGCTGTATTCTGACAATATGCAGTTAGTCCCAGCACTTGAACTGCTCTGTAGATGAAAGAGTTAACTCTATGCTGAAAGCATAGAACGTTGAGCTCGTGCTTGGTTCAAACCTCTGTCTGCTGCACTTTCAAGTGTAACCATCAGATTCTTATGAGCCAAGACTAACTAAGTACACCTGTAGTGTGGAAATTGTAAAAAAACACTAGCCATAAGGGCAACCAAAAGTTTTGGAATCCCGAAAGACTCAAGTCGAGAACCCCAAAACAAAAACTCAGGTAGTGAACTTAACATAACTTTATAATAACCAACAAATGAAGAACTACTATGCCCAGCTCCTCCAAAGGAGAGCAAGAGAGCCAGTACACCTCTGGGGTGCAGCACTGTACCTGCCAGCCCACTTCCCAAAAAACAGGTTCTGAGAGGGGAGGCGGAGGGTGGGGAGGTCAGAATACAGCAAGACTCCATTAGAAGAAACATAATTACTAAGCTGAGTAATTTGTTCTTCAAACAACATGAAGTCTTGCTGTATTCTGACAATATGCAGACTACTAAGCAGTACATCCCAGGAGAAGGGTACAGAACCTACTTAGGAAATAGGCTCTGCAGCACTGCTGTACCAAACCTAGCATCACTCCTAGCCTGGATGTCCAGAGAGTAATGCTTGGTAAAAGTATGAACTGTTTTCCAGGAGGCTGCTTTACAGATCTCTGAGAGTGGAATACCTCCGGCTGCAGCCAGAGAAACAGCTGTACCTCTAGTCGAATGAGCCCTCAGGCCTGAAGAGGGTACCTTGTCCAGCTTTTCATAGCAGAATTGTATACAAGAGACAATCCACCTGCCAATAGTTCTCTTAGTAGCAGATTTACCCTTTACCTCTTCACCACAAGTGAGAAACAACTGAGAACAGTCAAACCTAAGTGCCTTAATGCGCTCAGTGTAGTAGCTAAGAGATCTCTTAACATCCAAACTGTGTAATCTTCTCTCTCTCCTGAAGAAGAATGATCAGTGAAAAACACAGGAAAGGACATGGATTGGTTCAGATGAAAATCTGAAACCAGTTTGGATAAGAACCTCCTGTTGGTTCTAAGGACCACCTTATCTCTATGAAAAGAAATAAAATCAGGCTCCACTGACAGCTTGCAATTCACTGATACGCCTGGCAGAGGTAATAGCTACCAGGAACACAGTTTTCCAAGTCAAGTATTTACGTTCTGCTGAGGCCAAAGGCTCAAAGGGTGGTTGCATGAGCTGAGCAATGCAAACATTAAGATCCCAAACAGGGGTAGGACCCTTAAAAGGGGGATTAGTATGAAGTAGTCCCTTAAAAAGCTTACAGAACACAGGGTGGGAAGCTAGAGAAGAAGGCTTCCTCACTGATAAAAATGCAGAAACAGCAGATAGATGCACCTTGAGGGTAGCTGGTCTGAGGCATAAACTATTGAAATGAACCATATAGTCCAGAACTGCAGACAAGTCAGCAGAGTCTGGTGATATCTGTTTACTAGAACACCAAATACCAAACATTTTCCATTTGGAGTTGTAGGTTTTTCTAGTAGCAGGTTTACAAGAGGCCTTAAGAATGTCCAGAACCCCCCTGAAATAGATTCATATTTGCATATTCTAGCTTTTCAAGAGCCAAGCTTTGAGGTTGAGAGACTGAAGATTGGGATACCAAATTCTCCCCTGAGAGGAAGTTAACAGATTGTGTTGTTTGGGGAGAGCCAATGGAAGATGAACAGCCAGAGACAGCAAGAGAGGATACCAAGGCTGCCTGGCCCAGTCTGGTGCAATCAGTATCACATTGCAAGACTGTGACTTTATCTTGACTAGAACTCTGAACAACAGAGGAAAGGGGGGAAAGGCATACAGAAATGCCCATGACCAATCCAACAGTAGAGCATCCACGGGGACCGAGTCCAATGCTGAGGGTCTGCAACAAAAAAGAGTAAGTTGGTGATTCCCTGGGGCTGCAAAGAGGTCTATCTGAGGAGTGCCCCATCTTAGAAATATCAGTTTCAGTACTAGAGGATCCAGGGACCATTCGTGATGGCCTTGAGAAATCCTGCTCAAAGCATCTGCTAACACATTGGCCTTCCCTGGAAGGTGGACTGCTATCAGTGATGTCTGTGGAGAGTAGGCCAGAGACCAGACTTTCATGGCTTCCATGCACAAGGCCATTGACCAAGTGCCTCCCTGCTTGTTGATGTACCACATGGTGGTGGTATTGTCTGTTCTCACCTGAACCATCTTGTTCTGTATTGCCTTTCCGAAAGCTTGTAAGGCTAAGTATACTGCCCTGAGTTCCAGAAGGTTGATGTGAAGGAGAGACTCCTGAGGGGACCACAGTCCTTGTGCTGTGAGGGCTCCCAAATTAGCCCCCAACCCCAGGAGAGAAGCATCTGTGGTCAGAACCACAGAATGAGTCTGAGAGACAAATGGGACCCCTTGTCTGAGGTTGTCCTGATCCAGCCACCACTGGAGAGCATGGATCAAGGTCTGAGTCACTGGAATCAGTTTGCTGAGAGGGTCTTTCTTCTGGGACCAAAGAGCCCTAGGGTGAAACTGGATATCCCTCACCTGAAACCTGGCCCCTGGAACCACTGCAGTGGCAGCTGCCATGTGGCCCAGTAGTTGGAGGAAATGTCTTGCTGGACGAGAGATCAGGAGACGAAATGAGAAAGCTAGATCTGTAAGGGCCTTTACCCTTGACAAGGGAAGAAAGGCTTTTGCCTGGAGAGTGTCCAACTCCACCCCTATGAAGGTGAGGAGCTGCACTGGAACGAGAACTGACTTTGGAAGATTGAGGAGGAATCTCAAGGAAGTGAGCACTTGCTGGATCACTTGTGGATTTGACTTGACTTGGTCTGGAGACTGCCCCACAATGAGCCAGTCATTGAGATATGGGAAAATAGAGATGTTCTGCCTCCTTATAAAGGCTACTACTACTGCTAGGGATTTTGTAAAGACCCTTGGTGCTGAGGTTAGCCTGAAAGGCATTGCCCTGAACCGATAATGGCCTGAGGGCAGTTAGAATCTGAGATACTTTATGTGGAGCACCTGATGGAAATGTGAAAGTAGGCATCTTTGAGATCTAGGGAAGCTAGCCAGTCCCCTGGCCTTAGAGAGGGAAGAATTATTCCCAGAGTCACCATTTTGAACTTTGGCTTCAGTAAATGCTTTTTTAAGTATCTTAGGTCTAGGATGGGCCTCCACTCCCCTGTTTTTTTTGGGATAAGGAAGTATCTGGAGTACAGACATTTTCCCCTGAGGGATATAATAACTTTCTCTATGGCTCTGAGAGCTAACAGAGAGGAAACCTCTGCCTCTAGGGTAATGGTTTCGGAGATGTTTGCAGGTGGAAAAGACCTTACCCTCAGCTTTGGGAACTTTTTGAAGCTGAGGGCCAGTCCCTGGCTTACTACCTCCAGGACCCACTTGTCTGAGGTCATAGACTTCCAGGCCTGGAAGTAGTAAGCCAGCCTGCTTCCTACAGGGATTGGGGAGTCGACCCGGGCTGACACCTCAGGGTGTCTGCTTGGCAGGAGCCTTAGGCTGGGAGGTGGATGCAGCCCTGCTCATCCCCCTCCTACCTCTCCCTCTAAAGAACCCCCTGTGGGAAAAAGGAGAGGAGGCCTGTGCCTGGTAGAAAGGCCTGTGAAAAGGCCTGCTCTTGCCCCTAGCCTGCTGCTTCTGAGGAGTTGACTGCCTTTCCTTGGCTTGAACACTCCTATAGGTGGTCCTGTACTCATCCATCTTTTTCATGTAGTTCTCTGTCTGCTCCCCAAACAGAGAATTACCTACAACAGGAAAATCCATGGCCTTGGCCTGGGTATCCTGTGAGAGGCTAGCACACCTAAGCCAAGCCATCCTCCGAATAGCCACAGATGTAGCCATGTCACGTGATGAAACATCATTGGAGTCCACAGCAACATGAAGCTGAATCTTAGATGCCTCTATCCCATCAGCAGCCACCTTCTCCAGCTCCTTGGCTAGCTGGGGGGAAGCCTGCTTAGCCAGATCCAAAACAGACTCCCACCTGGACTTTTGGTATCTTGCTACATAGGCCATGTAGTTAGCCTGTCTGAGTCCCAGAGAAGATGCTAGGTACTGCTTCTTAGCCATAGCATCTATCTTCATGGAGTCCTTATCCAGGGGTGAGAAGCCAAGGGTATGCTAGCCTTGTCACAGGCTGCAGCCGGCAATACCTCAACATGGCTGCAATGCTGGTAGAGGAACTCCAAAGCTGAGCCTGACAGCATGTACCTCCTGTCCATTTGTCCACTGGAGACAATGAATTTGGAGTTTTTAAAAGCTTATGAGTCTGTTTCCCAAAAGATCTGTGTAAGGGAATAGACAGTCTCTTGGACTCTGGGATGTCTATCATCTCCACAAAATCAGGCTCCTCCTGCTCCTCATCAGCTTCATCCACAGGGAGCTGGAGGGTGTCAGCCACTTTCCTGTAAAACAGAAAGTGGGAGGGGGACTCAGAAAGCCTGGGAGAGGAAACTCCTGAAGGTCTGTCTGGGGAGATGTCCAGTTCAATGGGCTCATCCAGACCTTCCCCACCATCCTCTTCCTCATCATCTTCAAACTCTTCTTCCCCTTCCCATTCCGGCTCCTAATATTCTTCTAAAGAATAATCGGAAACTGGGGGAACCGACTGAACCGAGTGCCTACCGAGATGTGCTGGATCGGTCGGAACCAAACGGAGCGATTCCACAATACTAACCGCCCTGGCAATTTCCTCGGTGGTTGGATGGTGGGGATCCTAATACAAACTGACTGACTTGTTCTTCTTTCTCTTTTTTGCAGGAACTGACCCCTCAGGGTCAGCTCTCCTCTTGCCCGAGGAAGTCTGGCCCTGGTCAGAGGGCACTTCCTCAGGTTCGGTTGGAACCGAACCGGGCTGGCCATCCGGGTCAGCAGACTTCTCGGCCTCCTTCTCCCTAACCCTGCCCAACCTTTTGTCTAGGGTGACCGTAGGAAAATTTTTGCATATTTGGCAGTCTGAATCAAGGTGGTCAAACCCCAGACAATAAACACAGGTGGTGTGGGGATCAGCCTTAGCAAAGGCCTCCCCACACACACTACAGTGCTGAAACCCAGTGGGCCCGGTTTTTCTTTTGGTTTCTCAGACATGGCCACAGTAATCAGAAGAACTTACCCTTTAAATGGCTTCAGGCCAGGTAAGACAAACTTATCGGTTCCTAACTGTGTCACGGGTGTTGGAAAAAAAAACGTTAAACACATTTTTTTTGGAACCGATAAGCACCAGAATCACCACAGATCAAATAATGATCAGTTCAGCTGAACTGACCGGACAGTCTTAACATTTTACAATTTCCACAGTATTTCAATACAGTCCACTACCTTTACTACTTACTGTACCACAGACAGGGATCTGAACCGAGGAAAAAATGAAGTTTGCATATTAAACCGGCGATTTTTACCAACGCGAACCGAAAGCAACAGGAGAAACTCCGGAGCCACTGTTCAGTAAGGCAGAGTTAAGAATCTGATGGTTACACTTCAAAGTGCAGCAGACAGAGGTTTGATCCGAGCACGAGCCCAATGTTCTATGCTCTCAGCATAGAGTTAACTCTTTCATCTCTGGAGCAGTTCAAGTGCTGGGGCTAACTGCATATTGTCAAAATACAGCAAGACTTCATGTTGTTTGAATAAAGCTTGTGAAGAACTTGGAACTGAGTCAACCTTAGTCTATCTTGTTTAACGAATTTATACAAATTACATCAAATTGAATGCCTTGTACTATGGTCATCAGACATACCCAGAGCTTATGTCCAACAGTAACATATTCCAGAAGGGGTATTAGTGTCCGAGACTTGGAATAATTTATAAGAGGCCGAAACAGAATGCGACAGGGTCGCAGTGTTGAGAAAGCAGTCAAAAATGGATTGATCCATCAGCATCCAGGGTTTGGGACCTAAGTAAGATAAAATGGCATGGGTTACTTGCAAATATTTGAAATAATATGCACTGTAGAGGTGGAAACAATGACAAATAGATCGAAAGGCTAGCAGCTTATCTTCCTCCAAAAAAGTGGCAACTGACAGATCCTTAAACTGAGGACAAAGGGCAGTGGGAATAGGTTGAGCTACAGTCTCAAAATTAGGATTACCTAGTAAGGGCTGCACCAGCACTCTGGTCCATTCCAGTCACAGATAGTGCCCTAGTTGTGTATGGACCTTCAAGGACTAACCTATAGGTGTGGAACATAGTGCTGCAGGAATCTGGGAGATCTTTACAAGCAGTAAGCTGTGAAGCTGGAGACCAAATTGGTGGGAGAGCGAGGACTCTATATCCAACCATAATGGCGTATAAAGGGATTCTGGCACAATCTGCCAGCCAATCCCCATTGGAAAAATGGAGGGCACAATAATACAAAAAGATGTTTGAGAGACGTAAGCCTCCACTGAATTTAGGAGCTGTAAGTTTAAAATAGGATCGATGGATGGCCAGACCCTTCCACAAAAACTATTGAGCAAACTTTGTAGGTGGAGAAACCAGGATTTGGTAAGAAAAATTCCCAGCATTCCCAGGGCATACAGCAAATGGGGCAATACATTCATTTTGACTACACTTACCCTACCCTAAAGGGACAGAAGGTGAGAGGACCATCTTTGTAAATCAAGTTTTAGTGTGTGTAACAACTGGGTAAGGTTTTCTTGAACCATGTTTGATACAGACCACGAAAGATGAATTCCCAAATAATTCAACATGCAGGGCTCCCAGGTAAGGCCCAAACTGGTACTATCAATTTTATTAACTAAGCTATTTAAAGGTAGGACTTTTGTCTTGTTCACATTGAGCTTGTAGGAGGAAATTCTTGAAAATCAATTTATTTCCCCAGGGCGATTTTAGTTGTAGTGGTGAGGTCTTCCAGATGTAATAGCAGGTTGTCAGCGAATGCTAACAGTAGGTATCACGTCCCTCCAACTGAAATACCTTTGCTCTCTTGACATCTTTGCAAACTAAGAATCAAAGTTTCCAAATATAAATTAAACAATAACGGGGATAGAGGACAGCCTTGCCTGGTGCCACGGTGAAGAGGGAAGGGGTCTGACAGTAAACTAGTGCACCAAATGCAGGCAGTGGGGCAGTTATAAAGTATTTGAACCCAATTAACAAATTCAGGAGGGAGGCTGAATTTTAATAAAACAGAGAAAAGGCAGGCCATGAAACATGATAAAAAGCCTTTTCCACATCCAGGGAGACCAAGGCTGTAGAGAACCCTCCCTCCCCAGACACAGAGATAAGGTGATGATGTTCCGGAGGTGGTCACGCAACAATCTGTCCTTCATGAAACCCACCTGTTCTGTACTGACCAGAGAATCCCAAGGCCAATGACAGTTAGTTAGCTAAAATCTTGGAAAGTATTTTTACATCAGTATTTTTTTGTTTTGTAAACTTTATTTAATAAAAGGATGTATGCAGACACATCTTAATATTTCCTTCCACTTGCAAGTGAAATTATCTCATGTACAATATCAATTGATGCATCATTTGTAAAAAAAGGCAAAGGTAGTAGGACAGGGATGGGGCTAAAAGGGGTAAGGCCATAAAAAGTGGGCGTGATGAGTACCAATGCCCGTAGTCTGTGTAACAATCTCCCTGAACTAGTGACCTTGATGGAAGAGGGTTGCCTGGATATTGTGTCAATCACAGAAACATGGTATACAGAGAACAATGACTGGGATGTCAACATGCCAGGATACACAATCTACAGGAGGGACAGGGAGGGTAAAAGAGGAGGAGGAGTAGTTCTCTACATAAAGGACGGAATCAAAGCAACAGAACTAAAGAGTAAACAGGGAGCAGATGAGGCACTCTGGGTCACCCTGGAGACAGCAAATGGCACCACAATCTGCATGGGGGTTGTATACAGACCCCCATCTCGGGAGGGGGGGAATGGACAAAGAAATGATAGAAGGCATCCTTAGAATGGCAGAAAAAGGGGAGATATTGTTGATGGGGGACCGAAATATGCCAGATGTTAACTGAAGCACCTTTGCTGCAGGCACATCCAAGAGCAGGGTCATTCTTGATGCCCTGTAAGGGGCATGCCTCAGACAGCTAGTACTAGAACCAACTCAGGAGGGAGCAATTTTAGACCTGGTACTCTCAAATGGGGACAGAGAAAGAATCTTAGATTTAGAAGTGGGTAGCCATCTGGGAACAAGTGACCACCAAACAGTGTGGTTCACGATAAACACAACCATATTATCAAGCCATACAAAAGCTAGAATATTGGACTTTAGGAGGGCTGACTTTGGGAAAATGAGAGAGTGTTTCAGAAAAGCACTAGCAAACAGGCAAGAAGGAGGGGTGGAGGAACAAAGGGGAGTAATCAAAACAGCCATCACAGAGGCAACAAGTCTTTGTGTAAAGCAAATCAACAAAACACAATGAAGGAAAAAAATTCTATGGTTCTCAAAAGAGGTGGCAAGGAAGGTTAAGGAGAAAAGGATAGAATTCAGGAAATATAAGGAAACACAGAAGGAGCAGGACAGAGAACTTTATCAGTTAAAGCAGAAAGAGGCAGAGAAGACAGTCAGAATTGCAAAGGCCCAAACCAAGGAAAGGATAGCCAACTCTGTTAGGAAGGGGTATAAGACCTTTTATAGGTAAATTAGAGAGTGAAGAAAGACCAAAGGAGGGATACTGAGGCTTAATAAAGGGGAGGAAATGTGGGCAGAGGGTGACAGTGGAAAAGCAGGGATACTGAATGAATATTTCTGCTCAGTATTCACAAAGGAAGAAGGGGGGGTTACCTAAACCAAACAAGAGAAACACTATGAAGACGGGGGTCGATACCAGTCCATTTACAGAAGAAAGGATTCTGAAAGAACTAATAAAATTGAAGGTGTACAAAGCAATGGGGCCTGATGGGATTCACCCAAGAATTCTAAAAGAACTAAGGGTGAAACTAGTGACACCGCTGACTACTCTGTTTAACAAATCATGGGAGAATGGGGTGGTATCTGAGGACTGGAGGAGGGCAGATGTGATTCCTCTTCACAAAAGTGGGAGCAGGACAGAGACAGGAAACTATAGGCCAGTTAGTTTGACCTCAGTGGCAGGGAAAATGATGGAATCACTTCTGAAGGAAAGAATTGTTGAGTACCTAGAGGCCAGTGGGGCACAGGACCCAAGGCAGCATGGATTCATGATGGGAAAGTCATGTCAGAGGAATCTAATAGATTTCTTTGACTGGGTGACCAAAGTAGTAGACCAGGGAGGGGTTGTGGATATGGCCTACCTAGAATTTAGCAAGGCATTTGATATAGTCCCACACAAAAGATTAATACACAAGTTAGCCAGCCTTGGAGTGGGACCCAAGGTGGTAGCCTGGATAAAAAATTGACTAGACAACAGAACGCAAAGGTAGTAGTAAACGGAGTCCACAGTGAAGAAAGGAGGGTTTCTAGCATGGTATCGCAGGGTTCAGTACTGGGACCGGTCTTTTTTTAATGTCTTTATAAATGACATTCCAGAGGAACTGGAAGGAAAAGTATGTCTCTTTGCAGACGACACAAAGATCTGCAACAGGGTTGATACACAAGATGGAGTGAAAAGGATGAGAAGGGATTTGGCAAGGTTGGAGGAATGGTCAAATGTATGGCAGCTCAGATTCAATGCAAAGAAGTGTAAGGTAATGCACCTGGGAACCAAAAACCCAGGGGAAGAGTACACAATGGGGGTGAGATACTGACAACAGTAAACATGGAAAGGGACCTGGGGTAATTATATCAGATGACCTAAAGGTGGGCAAGCAACGTGAGAAGGCAGTAAGAAAGGCTGGGGGATACTGGGATGCATGGAGGCATCAATAGTAGAAAACAGGAAGTTGTTATCCCTCTGTACAGACAGTTGGTGAGACCCCATCTGGAGTACTGTGTGCAGTTCTGGAGACCCCATCTCCGCAAAGACATAGACAGAGTGGAGGCTGTCCAGAGGAGGGCAATCAAAATGGTGCAGGGTCTGCACCAGAAGACATATGAAGAAAGACTAAAGGAGCTTAATATGTATACCCTTGAGGAAAGAAGGGAGAGAGGCGACATGATAGAAACTTTCAAGTACCTCAAGGGAATCAACAAAGTCCAAGAGGGTAGCATCTTTCAGAAAAAGAGATGTGCAAGAACAAGGGGGCACAATTTGAAGATAGAGGAGGGACAGCTCAGAGGTAACGTGAGGAAGTATTTTTTCACGGAGAGGGTTGTGAATGCATGGAACAGCCTCCCTGAGGAGGTTGTGGAGTCAAGAACAGTGGGTGAATTCAAGAAAGCATGGGACAGACATAAGGCAGTCCTAGTTGGGGGAGGTAGGAGGAAGTAAGCTGTTGGCTAACTAGGATCTGCAGCTTATCTGCTAGGTAGAAAAATGGGCAGACTAGGTGGGCCAAGCGTCCTTATCTGCGTCAAATTCTATGTTTCTATTTAGAAAAATTGGTAATTAAACATTTCAGACATATAGACTGCTTGCCAAACTTAGAAAACTCCTTTTCTAGAGTTAAAATTGTGTTTGCCTTAAATTAAAATTAAAGTGCCAAGTAATTTACTGAGTAGAACAAATCATTTAGGGATGGATTCAACTGATTAAATTATGATACTATTGCTTAACAGTTCTTGGAAAATCAACTGGGCCCCACGCACTGCTCTCAGAACACTGGGAACAAGCTCTCCCCCAAGGCTCCTTCCATTGGTGACCAGATCTCCTCATATTTGTTTGATTGCCTTCTATCAGTACTATATACGCTCTAACTTCATTACCTGGAGAGGGAGTTAAGCCAAGAAGCGATCTGGGGAGGGTGACCTTAGGCCCACTGTATGGCCAGTTCTCTTAACCCTACCACAAGTCCTAGCCGCCTAAGCTTAGTCCCTTTATGTGAGTTATGGTCTCCAAACCTGGAGGGCCTAACAGGATCTCCAGAGGGTTCAATATAATATTTGCCCAGAGGGTTTTAGATAGGATCTCTAAAATTCCTTTCCAAAAGATTGGTCTTAGGTCAATCCCAGATCAGGTGGTAAAGGAATCCACTTGTATCTGACACTTGGGGCAGAGCTGTGACTCACCACAGTCAATCCTATGTGTCAGTTCTGGAGTAAAATAGGCTTGCATTAATATATTGTACTGTACTGCCCTCAACCTATTGTTGACTGAGCACTGTAACAGATTTTGTAATATGAGGGACCAGTCCCCCAGTTATGCCCTCTGGATAAATGTCCTGTTCCCACCTTTGTTTCATTACCTCCAAGGGGTCACGAAGGGCACCCACCAGAAGCTTATAGCATTTCCTTAAACGTTTAAAAGACTCCACCTTGGAAAACTTCCTAAACAGCTCCTTAAGAGAAGAACAGCTCATATTGTCTACCCCCAAGTCCCATTTTCTCATGGCTTCCAATCTGTTCATGAGCTTAATATAAGTAAAATGTGAGAGAGTTCTAGGTCAGATGTCGCTCCAAAACTTTGAATGAGATGGGATGCCCTTTATCTAGGAGCTGTGGATCCTGTACAAGTCTTTTTCCCACTCATCTTGGTGTGTTAGATCTACTGGTGAGGATTGTCTCCTCCCAAACAGGATTTTCAATGCTGAGTCGGTTAACAGGGACTTCTCCTGTCCTCTCCTCTCCCAAAATCACATGCACCAGACTCCAGGCTTTTAAGGTAGTTCTAGTGCAGGGGTTATCCATGTCATTAGACCTCTAAGGTACTCCCAAGTGGTTCTGTAGAAGTTTACCAGAAGTCTATCTGGGCCCAGAGCCCTCCCTCTCCTCATCTCCGACACCACTGTTTTCATCTCCCCAAGGGTGATTGGGGTCTCTAACTGCTCCCGCTGGGTCTCACTTAACCTGGGGAGATCCAGCCCCCCCCCAGAAAAGAGGACGGATCAGAGCTCCCCGGGACTTGGGTTGTATATAGGGTCTCATAAAAGTTTTTAAACATGGTATTAATCTCTTTTTGGTCATATGTTATTTCCCCTTCCCCACTTTCCAACTTCAAAATAGTATGTTCAGCACATTTATTTTTCACCAAGCTGGCCAGCCACTTGCCTGCTGTATCTCCTTCAAAGTGAGAAAATGATTTGGCCAACAGAAGGTTTTTTTTTCAATTTTATGTGAGGAGTGCTGGTTTAGTTAATCCTTGAGAGTTTTAATCTCTCCTACCAGGGAGGGGGAGGGGTACGCCATGGTCACCCACTCCAGGAATTGGATTTTGGTAGTAAGTGAATTTTCTGCTTCATTGAGCTGTCTTTTTTTATAAGCAGAATATGAAATAGTTTCTCCCCTAATATAAGCTTTAAGGGCATCCCACACAAAATTTATGTGAGTGCCCTTCCCAAGATCATTCAAGATAAAAGACTTGATCTTATCGTAGATGAAGGCAGCATAGTCTGCTTCCAGAAGGAGTGCGGGATCAAGTCTCCTTTGGGGGGGGGGAGGCGTAGAGACACCCAGTGTTAGATTTACCACTCAAGGGGCATGATCTGAGATTATCATAGGACCATATGTGACAGAGAGCTCCTCGTTCATCAGACCCAGAGAAAGGAGCATATAGTCCAGCCTAGTATATACCTGGTGGGCATGTAAAAAGAAGGAATATTCCCTTTCACCAGGGTGACAATGCCTCCACGCTCCCGTGAGAGCCCTTTCCCTGACCAACCCCTGAAGGGCACCCACGCCACATGGAATAGGGTGGATATTCTTTTTTGGAGTGATCCCAGATGGGGTCCAAACAAACATTGAAATCGCCACCTATAACAAGGTTGTCCCCATATGGCGCCAAGGTGACCCCCTCATGTGTAAAGAAGTCAGGGGAATCATAGTTTGGTCCATACATGGAGACCAGTGTATGGTCTTGACCACTCACATCCAACTCACCTATTATATATCTCCCTTGGGGGTCTACCAGTGTGTATTTAATTCAGTGTGGGAAATTGGGGTGAACCCAGATAGCCACCCCCCCTTGCTTTTAAGGTAAAGGGTGCCACAAGCAGAGAGCCTCCCCAGGACTGTGCCAAGCTATCTGCCTCTTCCTTAGTACAGTGGAGTTCCTGCAGCATCACTATATCCCCTTTTATTTTCCTTATTTGGGACCACACCCTTTTCCTTTTTACCACAGTGTGCAGGCCATTGACATTCCAGGATACAAGCAAAAGATCAGCCATTTTCCTTGTCAAACCAGTATCTGTTAACCATCCCACCAACATTATGTACATTATTTGACAGAAAGTCTATAATATGTCTGCAACATCCTAACTTATTTAGCTGTTTTACCCAAACTTTGTAAAACTTCCAACCCCCCATCTACAACTAACCCCAACATAAGTTCCCCAACATCGAGTAACAGTAAACTTCCTGTATATTCCTCCCTCCCTCTCTCCCCTCCTATCTCTCCCCCCCAATTATTGAGAAAGTTGAATAAACAACCCATAACAGTTTCCCCAATCAACTGTAACTTCAACATCATTGAACTCCCACCTCCCCCCCACCATAACCCAGAAAAAAGAACCAGGTAAGGAAACAGCCCCAGCTGAACCTCCATACCCACTCCTTCATTAAATAACCCACTACCTTTCATGGGGTTAGCTGGGGATCCACATTAAAACTGATTTTGAGCTCTGATGGTGTATTCTGCCTTTAGGCGGCGGGGGAGAGAACAGGCCCCAACGAAGCGGTCTAGCGCCCCCACCGGAGACACTAAAAATCTCCACCATCGCAGCTCCTCTGGCTGAGATCCAGGTCCTCCCTCAAGAGCCTGGTGCCCCAGTATTGGAAGTTCCTACGTACATTACACACTGGGTGGACCCCCATCAAATGCTTATCACAGCTTTAATGTAATGGCTCTTCCCTTAGTTTATTAATGCACTTATATTGGAGTCACCTGCCGTCTCAGGCATCTCCTGCACAAAAAGAAACGAGTTCCAGGGGAATGTCCCCTGCAGTCACCTCACCCCCCCACACACACATTTCAGCAAAAGTAACCATAACCAGCTAAGAACAAAGTCCTAAGTTAATAAGAAGGAACAGAGTCTCATCACCGAGAGAACACAAGTCTGTCCGCCATCCTCCTATCATTTAAGCTCAAAGTACAACCCCTTGCACAAAGTCTCAAGGCCTTGTCACAGGCACTCTGTAAGAGCTAGGGAGATCTCTCCTCCTTGGGAGGATAAAGCATAAGTCACTCACAAAGGTGATATTTATAGTTGCTGCCAGAGTCCGTCGAGAGGAGGAAAAGTAAAAAACAGAAATTGCCTGCATAACCGCAGATAACGTAGTGGAAGACAAAGCCGCAGTAATGGGGGGAAAGTGGGGAAGTTGTCCGGGGCCCCGAGCTCAGGAGGGACCCACCTGAGGAGCTGGCATTATTTCTGGCATTAGCTGGTTTTGGAAACAGGGGCCCATTTCAAGTGACTTGCCCGGGGCCCCAAAATTCATAGCTGCAGCCCTGCCGGGAGAGACTGTCTTTTAAATCAAATTAACATCCGTATCTTCAAATCCTGGACCCAACATAATATTGATCCTTCTTCTTGAGCTTACTGCCTACATCCCCAAACAGGGAGCAGCGGACCATCGGGGCCTCCTGAGCTCATGAGGCGGAAGGAGAGGGAATGTGTACAGGCAACTGCAAACCCGCCTTAATAGGCCACCCCCTCATGTTGTGGGCCTCAGGTTCGCCTATCCCTCAAATAACCTCTCCTCTTTTGTGGGCCCCAAAAAGTCACAACAAATACACAGTATATATAAGAAGGAGTCAGCGAGCACTCACATCCCGTGGAGATTCTGGATTGACTGCATCCTCTTTATCCAGGTTGGTGATATACTCAGCTGCTGCCGAAGGATCCGTGAAAGCCTTCTGTTTCTTCCTTGGTTGTCGCACTATCAGACATGCAGGGTAGACGAGAGAGAAAGGACAGCTGATGTTATGTTGTTTTCTTTTAACTTCGCTGAAGGCTTGACCGCATTCCTGAAGAGGTCTTGAATAGTCAGGGAAAATGCTAATACAAGACTTTTGTAGCACAATGGGATCACTTTTGCAGGCTGCCTCTAGAACATTTTGCCTGTCCTGATGTCATAGAAATTTAATTAAGTGCCTGGGGTGCTGATCTGATCCTGGTTTCATGGGAATCAATGGTTTCTGACACTGAGTTAACCGTCTGTTGATGATGTTGCAGTTGGGCTGTAAGGTTGTCAAAACCCGACTGCATTTTGGTACCCAGATCATATTTAAGGTCTCGTATGAGACTTTTGAGAATCTGGTGGTCAGATCCTGGGTTGGCTATGGCTGGTCATGTCATCCTTGTGTTCGGGGCTGCTGCGGATGCTGGACCTGGTTGTTGCAGAGGCCCGCTTGGGCCCAGTTCCTCTGGCGAGTTTTGTGAGGTTTGGAAGAGGAGTTTCATTTGTTTTTTTGCCAATTTAGAAGTCGCAGGCATTAGTTCTGCTATATTACTAAGGTTGGCTGGTTTTAAATGCAATAAGGAGCAGGATTGCTGAAATATCTTGTGGATCCTCATGGAGCGCCCAAATTAGACCTCCGCCTGTTGCCCAGCTCGGCCACGCCCCCTTTACTTCAGTATTTAATAGGGAAATCGGACAGTAGCTGCCCGGCTGCAGCTTGTCCTTGTCCAGTTTCTTAATAAATGTAATCTAAGCCTGAAAAAATAAAGCATCTGTGATACCAGGAGAATATAAAAAATTATACAGGCGCATAAGTAGAAGGGCCAATTCGGAAAGGCAGGCTACATAAAAATTATTACTAAAACTATCAGGTCCTGGTGCTTTATCTAAAGGTAATTATCGGATAGCATGCTGAACCTCTCAAAGAGAGATTGACTGATCCAATAAGCTCCTCTGGAATGGATCAAGCAATCGAAGAGGAGGAATCTAAATAAGCTGAAATACTAACCTCAGTGGGTTGACCTGAGAGCTCCTCTGAGTATAATCCATATAGTAAGAGTGGAATATGGCAGCAATTTTCCTGGGCTGGGTCTTGACATTGCTGTCTAGACCTGGTCGAATACCAAAAATATTTTTAGAGGGATCCACCTGACGAAGGCAGAGAGACAACAGCTTTCTGGCCCTGTCACCTGACTCCAAGTACTTCAATTTAGTACGCTGTAGGGCCAATTCAACTTTTTGGGATAACAGGTCTGTATACTGAGTTCTTAACACATTTAACTTGGTCTATGCATCCCCTGCAGAGTTCCAACTGAGTTTAAGCTCCAAACTTCTAATAGCTCATAGATGCTGCTCTAGTGTCGCCTTAAATTTTTTGGAGTGTGTGGAAGCGAGACTGATACACCTGCCTCTCACTGCGCCTTTGTTGCTTCCCATAATTCCATAACGATCCATAGAGGGATGGACCCTTCATTCTGCAAGAGAAAATTCTTTAAAAACTCTTTTATATGAGCCAGGGTGTCAGGATTCTGCAAGAGTTGAGAACTGAGAAGTCACGTTGTGTCACGCTCTTCACACCCACACAGAGTATGACGTATACCTACTGGAACATGGTCCGAGATGACTGTCATACCTTGTATATATGTCAGAGGATATTGTTAGGAGATTGTTGTTATATTTTGATGGTAAAGTAAGATAGGAATTTATATATTTTTGAATTTTATAGTTATGTATAACTGGAGGCTAGGTGAAGCTGGGCTGGGAGAATGTGGGAGAATAGGTGCATGTATGGGAAGCAGGAGAGTGGTAAACTGCAATAGCTGTGGGACAGCAGTCTTTCTGGGGGTGTTGTGGATTAAAAGGGAATGTCCTGTGTGTAAAAGTCTGGAGCTGCTAAGGGCTGAAATAAGGCTGCTCATATGGGAGCTGGGGAGGATGGTGTGGGAAGTCAGATGAGCAGAGCAGTGGAAGAAAAGGCAAAGGGGTGATGCCCTGGGGAGTGATGCCATCAGGCAGGGGATGGGAGTGGGGAGGAGTATCCAGTATACAGGAATATCTCTTTCTCGGAAGACTAGGGAGCCCAGGGTGGAGGAATGGCAAGTGGAAGGGGAAGGGGTGGTAATGTGAGAGTAGCATTAGGGGTGGGAAATTCTAAAGGGGTGCCTTTATTGAATATATTTGCACCACTGTCTGGCAGGAGGGAGAGGGCACCAGGAGGTGATGCAGGAGGTCAGGTTGAGCCAGGGTTGAGAACAGGAGTACAGGGGAGGGGAGAGGGAACTAATCAGGGTGAGCAGAGAAGAATATGCAGGCAAAACGGAGTGGGGGATGGGGAGGGAGAGAAAAGGAATGGAAGAGGGAAGGGAAAACTGAAAGTAGATACAGATAGTCAGAAGGGGAGGGGCAGATTGGGAGATGGAAAAACATTTATGGGGATAAATTGTTGATGTGTAGATAAGTTCACCAGGGTGCACAGGGAGCAGTTAGGTGGGGAAGTAGTTAGTACCGAAAGTAAGAAAGGAAGGAGGGGGAGCACAGATGCAGGGGATGGAAGGGTGGCAATCATAGGGGACTCCATGATTAGGGATATTCACGGGAAGGAAAGGGGACTCAAATGCAAGCAGGAGGGTGGTTTGTATGCAAGGGATGACAGTGGGGTGGGTGGGCCCAAGAATAAGGGAAATAGTAAGGGAGGTTGGAGGAAAACCTAATTTAGTTATACATTTGGGAACCGGCAATCTAGCTGGGGGAGGAGGTTGAGATAGTGCAAAGTAGGTTCAGGGAGTTAGGGAAGATCTACAGGGAGGAAGGATGTTCACTAGCCTTCTCAGAGGTGATACCAGTACCAAGGGCCAGCACAGCTAGGAAAAGAAGAATAGAGGATTTTAATGACTGGCTGAGGAAATGGTGCAGGGAGGAGAGGTTCATCTATACTGGGGACTGAGAGGAGACCTGGTCAAACAAAGCACTCTTTTCACCAGACAGGCTACACCTCAGTAGGGAGGGTTTGAGAGTACTCAGGGACAAACTGGGGGAATACATAACCACTACACTTAATTTAAACTACTGGGGGGGCAGTGGGTGTGCAGGCCCACAGACTCCGAGATGAGATGGTCAGTGTACCTCACCCCACAGTAATGGAAGAGGTCTGAAGGGAGGAGGTGGAAGGCGCAAAAACACAGTTAGCAAAGGGTGGAGAGGGTGAGGAACACATAACAAGGGTGTGTGGAGGGGCGCACACAGAGGGGATTAATGTGAATAGAAGAAAAGAGGGAAGAGAAGAAAGGTCAAACTCTAGGTGGAGGGTGGTGTCTCTGAATGCGCGGAGTCTTAGAAATAAGATGGACAACCTGCAGGCACTATTAGCAGACAGGAGGGTGGACATAGGTTGGGCTGGCAGTATAGCCTAGAGGTTAGAGCAACAAGGTGTGAACAAGCTTTGTACATCCAGCAGACCAGACCTGAGTTTGATTCTCACAGCCTCCACTTGCATACTGTGTGACTCTGAGCAAGTAACTTAACTGCCCAGTGCTCCCAGGTCGCCCCTGAAAACAGGCACTTGTGCCTAGTGGGCCTTACCTGGTTACCAAAGACTAAAATAAATAAAATAAAAATAAAATAGCTGCAGTAACCAAGACTTGGGCAACATCACACCATGACTGGGTCCTTGCAATCCCTGGATATAAGCTATACAGGAAGGACAGGGTAGTCAGGAAAGGGGAAGGGGTGGCAGTTTATATCAGGGAGGGAATAACTTGCATGAGGGAGGAGTTGGAGGAAGGGGAGATGGAGGCATTATGGGTTCAGTTAAGGTTCAGTAGAGGAAGAAAGGTGAGGTTGGGGATGGTTTACAGACCACCCAGTCAAGATAAGGAGAGGGACAGGGAACTGATCTCACAAATATTGGAAGCTGCAGGGAAAGGAGTGATGGTAATTGTGGGGGACTTCAACCTGCCCAAGATGGACTGGAGCATACCATCCACAACATGTACTAGGAGTAAGGTGATACTGGAAGGACTGCAGAGTGGGTTCCTGACTCAGGGCATCACTAAACCAATAGGAACTGAGACAATTCTTGATTTGGTGCTCACACATGGGGAGCAAATGTGCAGGAAATAATGGGAAGGGAGCCACTGGGTGGAAGTGATCATTGCACAGTGTGATTCCAGTTGGATATGGGTAGGGAAAGCATCCCGACTAAGACCAAAATCTTGGATTTCAGGAGGGTAGACTTCAGGAAAATGGACAAGGTGCTAAGGAGCCATCTGGTGGGCATGAGAGCAGATATGGGGGTGGACCAAAGGTGGTCCATCATTAAGGAAGGAATACTGGTCACCACAGATGAGTGCATTAGACTCAGGGGGAAGAGCACAAGGGCCAAAGTGCCCAGCTGGTTCAGTTCTGGGGTTGCCAAGGCAGTAAGGGAAAAGAAGTTGGCTTACAGAAAATTCAGGAAGACCAAGAGAGAGGTGGATTGGGAATATTACCCAAGGTTGACTAGTGAGGCAAGTAAGGAATTCTGGCAAGCAAAGGCACAGAAGGAGCTGCAGATATCTGAAGGGATTAAGAAAGGGGGAGAAGGCTTTCTTTCACTATGTAAGTGAGACAAGGGACAAGAAGGAAGGGATCGTTAGGCTTAAGAAAGGAGTGGAGTGGCTGGAGGATAATGGGGGGAAAGCAGAGATACTAAATGAATACTTCTGTTCTGTCTTCACCGGGGAGAAGGACAGACTAGTGCCTTCAGGAGGGAAAAGAGGAGCAAGGGGGAGGGGAACACAGATGTAGTGATAGAGGAGGATAGAGTGAGGGGAGGGGCTGCTGGCATTGATGGTGGACAAATCACCAGGCCCGGACAGAGTACATCCAAGGGTACTAAAGGAACTGGTTGAGGAGCTGGCAGGGTTACGAGCAGACCTATTTAATAGTTCACTAGAGTCAGGTGTGGTACCGCAGGACTGGAGAACAGCACATGTAGTGCCCCTCCACAAAAGTGGTCCCAAGGATGATCAGAGGGAATTCAGACCAGTCAGTCTAACCTCCATTGTGGCCAAGCTCATGGAGACCATACTAAAGGAAAGGTTGGTGGAATATATAGAGGAGCATGGTCCCCAGGGTGAGAGGCAGCATGGGTTCATGGAGGGGGGGAGATCATGTCAGACAAATCTGATTGACTTCTTTACTGTGTCACTAAAACAGTAGACAGGGGCCAAGCGGTAGACATCCTCTGTCTTGATTTCAGCAAGGCCTTTGACTCTGTGCCCCACAAAAGGTTGATCAGGAAGTTGGTGGATCTTGGAGTTGGGGAAAAGATGGCCAGATGGATGGAAAACTGACTGAGGGACAGAACCCAGAGGGTGGTTGTGGGAGGAGAGTTATCTGGCACTACAGAGGTAACAGGGCTCAGTGCTCAGGCCGGTGTTGTTCAATGTCTTCATCAATGACATTGGGGATGGCATTAAGGGCAAAATGTGCCTATTCATGGATGACACCAAGCTCTGTGGGAAAGTGGACACAGCTGAAGGGATACAGGACCTACAGGAAGATCTGGAAAAGCTGGGGAGGTGGTCCAGGATCTAGCAACTTGGCTTCAGTGCCAAGAAATGCAAAGTTATGCATATTGGAGCCAAGAATCCAGGACAGAGTACTACTACCTGGGTGGAGTCCGAGTATCTGCATCAGAAGAGGAGAAGGACCTGGGAGTAATGATCACTAGTGACCTGAAGCATTCCACGCAGTGCAAGAAAGCAGCAGTAAAGGCAAACAAGATGCTGGGATGCATAGCTAGGGGGATCAGTAGTAGGAGAGAGGAGATTATAGTGCACTTGTACAGGTCACTGGTAAGGCCGCATCTAGAGTATGGAGTTCAGTACTGGTGCCCAGATCTCAAAAAGGACATTAACCTGCTGGAGAAGGTCCAGAGGAGGGCTACAAAGATGATAGCTGGTCAGCAGGGTAAGGCGTATGAGGAGAGGATGAGGGCACTGTACTCTCTGGAAGACAGAAGGGGGAGAGAGAGAGAGAGAGAGAGAGAGAGAGAGAGAGAGAGAGAGAGAGAGAGGGAGAGAGAGAGAGAGAGAATGAATAAATAAGGTTGATAAGGAGAGTCTCTTTAAGCTGAGTGGCAACCATAACATGAGGGGGCACAGTCCTAAGCTGGAGGGTGGGAGGCTTAGGAGGGACGTCAGAAAGCACTTCTTCACAGAGAGGGTGGTGGACACTTGGAATGCGCTGCCGGAAGAGGTCGTCTTGTTGAAGACAGTGGGCAGCTTTAACAGACGCTGAGATAGGCATGGGGGAAGGTAAGGATCATGGGTAGGTAGGATGAGAGGAGTGGGGAGGGAGTGCAGGACATTAGCTCAGCTGTGGACCCTGCAATACGAAAGCAGACTTGATTGACCAAATGGCCTTCTTCTGCTGGCTTTGTATGTTCATATATCAAACCAGCCAAGCCATCCTGACTAATGAGGAAGAAATCAATTCTGGAAGAGCTACCATGGGGAGAAGTAGAAAGTAGATTCCCTGTCTGAGAGGTGAAGAAGGTGCCATGGGTTGACCAGTCCAAGACCACGAAGCCCGTCTGCCCCAGTGAGAGACCTCACTCTGTATGTCTGAGCTATCCCAATCAGATTGGTACACAATATTCCAGTCTTCCTGAGCAAAACAGAACAGCTTGTTAAAGAGGCGGGGAGGCAACTGGTAAAAATGCAGGTGAGTCAGCATCAGGGCCATAAATAGATCCTAAGACAACCTGACACAACCTACTCTACCATGCAAAATTATATAATGGCTTCCGGTCCCAGTATGCCTGTATTAGTTGAATAGTATGGGCAATCAAGATGGCTACTCCACCCCTTCTGGTGTTAACACGAACCCTCTAAACTTATCCCACCCATTCCCATCTAAAATACTGAACATCTTCTCATTTGAGGTGGGTCTCTTGCAGGCAAGCAATACTAGTCTGGAGCTGCTTGAGGTGGCGGAGCACCATGTGGCACTTGCGCCTATCCTGGGTCCCTTTAACATTCCAGGTCATGATCTTATAAGGACCTGCCATAGTTCTACTACAGAAAAATTAGTAACGCCACAATGTATGGCCTTAAAATAATAGAATGAAAAGCCTACAGGGATTGCTGAGCTGCTAACACCACCCCTTCCCCCCATCCAAATATTCCACCATCAAACAAGCAGAAGAAACACCCAGAGAATCCTCCCCCATAATGAAAAGGCAGACACCACTGAAACAGATAGTAAGTGATCAACACCCACTCCGGTCTTAATGACCATAACACCAACATATTCAGGTCCATGGTGAAACATTAGTCCCCTCAAGGGCTCCCTCTCCCCACCCCACTATGTTTAAACACCTCTCAAAAATAAGAATCATCATATATGAAGAACAAGATTCCCAAACTGCATAGGTAAAAACAGTGAAATACAGTAGTCTCATAACTGTTTATACATGGAGACAGAAACCCCTACAACTGTAGTCTCAGAACATCATCAAATAATCTAAACAAACTGAATTACGTCAGCAAACAAAATGAGTGAACAAATGGAGCTGACAAAAAATGTCCTGCAGAAGTCCTATGACAAAATTATATGGTTTACAGCTCTTTTATAAAGGAGTCCCTGTCACCATGTTATAAAATTAAGAAGCCAGTATTGAAGACAAAGGAGTTAATAATGAAACAAGAAAAAGGGCTCCAAAGTCTTATTAAATCAATCATGCCATCCTAGTAGTGAAATCTGGATGTATAACATCGAGTTCAACTATCACAATCTGGTCACAGACTTGAAAATGCGATAGAAAAAAGTGACAGACATATCTGGAAGTGGCAGTATAGAAACAAGAGTCCACACAGTCCGATCTATGTTGAAGAGAGAATCAGAGATAAGACGATCCTTGATGCAGTCCTTCAGGAGCCCCAATGTACCTCTGTTGTGTAGCACTGAATAGTAGTCTCTATGGTAACCGAAGCTGAGCCAAGGTCAGACAAAACATTCAATTAGGAGCACCAAGTTTTCTCCAGAAGCAGACATTAAAGGAGCATTGTGGAGCTTGAAACAACAAAGGAAACAACTATTTTGAGGTAAGAGATGCTCGAAACTCTCCATAACAGGGTACAAAACACAAGGAAGATGCACAGACAAAAAAACAAAACTGTGTAGATTACGTACCCAAAGCAACACTGAAGTCATGCAGCTTGCATTGTCCAGAACCAATGGCTCAATCCACAGCAGAATGAAGAAAACACACCGGACTAGCAAGAGGGGATCGGGAAAAGGAAATGCACCATCCCTCAAACCTAATGCCCAGAACAGAAATCCTGTCAGTGTCCAAGTCCAGATAATGCTGTTGAAAATGTGGGCGCCCATGGAAAACAAAACATCCCATCCGACTCACCTCTCCAACCCTGACAAGGTTCGAACATAGAAAGCAGCAGCAGAAGTTAGTAACACTCCTATATCCTGCAGCTAAGGGGCAGCTAAACTAAATACCTTCAGGATGAAGAAGCAAATAGATCTGGGAACATTTTGGGCAGATCGATTTGGGCTTGCTCTGCTGACTTGAATGTGATGTTATTTGCCTTGATGGTGCACCTGTAGTCGAGCCAAGTATCGTATTCTGAACCCGATTTGAGCATCCAACAGCTTGGAAATAAGTGGTCCTTAGGCAGCCTGCTTCAGTCTCGCTAGGTCTTGGGCAACACGTATCTTACTGCCTTCCCAGATTTCTGGTCCCATGTTTTGATCAGAATGTGTTGCCTGTCAAGGTAATTTAGCACCTTAAAGATCAGAGGTCAAGGGGGTGCTCCCAATGATGGCGGTGGCCAAAGTGTTCTATGAGCCCTCTCCACTATATAAGGTGGGACATTTGGTGAGGGGCTGGTGATTTTTTTCACACAACGTCTGCATGAAAAGGATGGTGTTCTGTCCCTCAGCTCCCTCCGGCAGTCCGATGACGATATTGTTCCTGTGGCTTCTCCCTTCTAAATCTTCACTCCTGTCTTCAGGTCTGGTAACAGGAAGTTGTTATTCCTCTGTACAGACAGTTGGTGAGACCCCATCTGGAGTACTGTGTGCAGTTCTGGAGACCCCATCTCCGCAAAGACATAGACAGAGTGGAGGCTGTCCAGAGGAGGGCAACCAAAATGGTGCAGGGTCTGCACCAGAAGACATATGAAGAAAGACTAAAGGAGCTTAATATGTATACCCTTGAGGAAAGAAGGGAGAGAGGCGACATGATAGAAACTTTCAAGTACCTCAAGGGAATCAACAAAGTCCAAGAGGGTAGCATCTTTCAGAAAAAGAGATGTGCAAGAACAAGGGGGCACAATTTGAAGATAGAGGAGGGACAGCTCAGAGGTAACGTGAGGAAGTATTTTTTCACGGAGAGGGTTGTGAATGCATGGAACAGCCTCCCTGAGGAGGTTGTGGAGTCAAGAACAGTGGGTGAATTCAAGAAAGCATGGGACAGACATAAGGCAGTCCTAGTTGGGGGTAGGAGGAAGTAAGCTGTTGGCTAACTAGGATCTGCAGCTTATCTGCTAGGTAGGAAAATGGGCAGACTAGGTGGGCCAAGCGGTCCTTATCTGCCGTCAAATTCTATGTTTCTATTTAGAAAAATTGGTAATTAAACATTTCAGACATATAGACTGCTTGCCAAACTTAGAAAACTCCTTTTCTAGAGTTAAAATTGTGTTTGCCTTAAATTAAAATTAAAGTGCCAAGTAATTTACTGAGTAGAACAAATCATTTAGGGATGGATTCAACTGATTAAATTATGATACTATTGCTTAACAGTTCTTGGAAAATCAACTGGGCCCCACGCACTGCTCTCAGAACACTGGGAACAAGCTCTCCCCCAAGGCTCCTTCCATTGGTGACCAGATCTCCTCATATTTGTTTGATTGCCTTCTTACCGAGTACTATATACGCTCTAACTTCATTACCTGGAGAGGGAGTTAAGCCAAGAAGCGATCGTGGGGGGGAGGGGTGACCTTGCGTCCAGTGTATGGCCAGTTCTCTTAACCCTACCACAAGTCCTAGCCGCCTAAGCTTAGTCCCTTTATGTGAGTTATGGTCTCCAAACCCCGGAGGGCCTAACAGGATCTCCAGAGGGTTCAATATAATATTTGCCCAGAGGGTTTTAGATAGGATCTCTAAAATTCCTTTCCAAAAAGATTGGTCTTAGGTCAATCCCAGATCAGGTGGTAAAAGGAATCCACTTGTATCTGACACTTGGGGCAGAGCTGTGACTCACCACAGTCAATCCTATGTGTCAGTTCTGGAGTAAAATAGGCTTGCATTAATATATTGTACTGTACTGCCCTCAACCTATTGTTGACTGAGCACTGTAACAGATTTTGTAATATGAGGGACCAGTCCCCCAGTTATGCCCTCTGGATAAATGTCCTGTTCCCACCTTTGTTTCATTACCTCCAAGGGGTCACGCAGGGCACCCACCAGAAGCTTATAGCATTTCCTTAAACGTTTAAAAGACTCCACCTTGGAAAACTTCCTAAACAGCTCCTTAAGAGAAGAACAGCTCATATTGTCTACCCCCAAGTCCCATTTTCTCATGGCTTCCAATCTGTTCATGAGCTTAATATAAGTAAAAATGTGAGAGAGGTCTAGGCGGTATGTCGTCTCCAAAACTTTGAATGAGATGGGATGCCCTTTATCTAGGAGCTGGTGGATCCTTACAAGTCTTTTTTTCCCCACTCATCTTGGTGTGTTAGATCTACTGGTGAGGATTGTCTCCCCCTCCCAAACAGGATTTTCAATGCTGAGTCGGTTAACAGGGACTTCTCCTGTCCTCTCCTCTCCCAAAATCACATGCACCAGACTCCAGGCTTTTAAGGTAGTTCTAGTGCAGGGGTTATCCATGTCATTAGACCTCTAAGGTACTCCCAAGTGGTTCTGTAGAAGTTTACCAGAAGCCCATCTGGGCCCAGAGCCCTCCCTCTCCTCATCTCCGACACCACTGTTTTCATCTCCCCAAGGGTGATTGGTGTCTCTAACTGCTCCCGCTGGGTCTCACTTAACCTGGGGAGATCCAGCCCCCCCCCCCAGAAAAGAGGACGGATCAGAGCCCCCCCGGACTTGGGTTGTATATAGGGTCTCAAAGTTTTTAAACATGGTATTAATCTCTTTTGGTCATATGTATTTCCTTCCCACTTTCCAACTTCAAAATAGTATGTTCAGCACATTTATTTTTCACCAAGCTGGCCAGCACTTGCCTGCTGTATCTCCTTCAAAGTGAGAAAATGATTTGGCCAACAGAAGGTTTTTTTTCAATTTTATGTGAGGAGTGCTGGTTTAGTTAATCCTTGAGAGTTTTAATCTCTCCTACCAGGGAGGGGAGGGTACGCCATGGTCACCCACTCCAGGAATTGGATTTTGGTAGTAGTGAATTTTCTGCTTCATTGAGCTGTCTTTTTATAAGCAGAATATGAAATAGTTTCTCCCTAATATAAGCTTTAAGGGCATCCCACACAAAATTTATGTGAGTGCCTTCCCAAGATCATTCAAGATAAAAGACTTGATCTTATCGTAGATGAAGGCAGCATAGTCTGCTTCCAGAAGGAGTGCGGGATCAAGTCTCCTTTGGGGGGGGGGAGGCGTAGAGACACCCAGTGTTAGATTTACCACTCAAGGGGCATGATCTGAGATTATCATAGGACCATATGTGACAGAGAGCTCCTCGTTCATCAGACCCAGAGAAAGGAGCATATAGTCCAGCCTAGTATATACCTGGTGGGCATGTAAAAAGAAGGAATATTCCCTTTCACAAGGGTGACAATGCCTCCACGCTTCCGTGAGAGCCCTTTCCCTGACCAACCCCTGAAGGGCACCCACGCCACATGGAATAGGGTGGATATTCTTTTTTGGAGTGATCCCAGATGGGGTCCAAACAAACATTGAAATCGCCACCTATAACAAGGTTGTCCCCATATGGCGCCAAGGTGACCCCCTCATTTGTAAAGAAGTCAGGGGAATCATAGTTTGCTCCATACATGGAGACCAGTGTATGGTCTTGACCACTCACATCCAACTCACCTATTATATATCTCCCTTGGGGGTCTACCAGTGTGTATTTAATTCAGTGTTGGGAAATTGGGTGAACCCAGATAGCCACCCCCTTGCTTTTAAGGAAAAGGGTGCCACAAGCAGAGAGCCTACCCAGGACTGTGCCAAGCTATCTGCCTCTTCCTTAGTACAGTGGAGTTCCTGCAGCATCACTATATCCCCTTTTATTTTCCTTATTTGGGACCACACCCTTTTCCTTTTTACCACAGTGCGCAGGCCATTGACATTCCAGGATACAAGCAAAAGATCAGCCATTTTCCTTGTCAAACCAGTATCTGTTAACCATCCCACCAACATTATGTACATTATTTGACAGAAAGTCTATAATATGTCTGCAACATCCTAACTTATTTAGCTGTTTTACCCAAACTTTGTAAAACTTCCAACCCCCCATCTACAACTAACCCCAACATAAGTTCCCCAACATCGAGTAACAGTAAACTTCCTGTATATTCCTCCCTCCCTCTCTCCCCTCCTATCTCTCTCCCCCAATTATTGAGAAAGTTGAATAAACAACCCATAACAGTTTCCCCAATCAACTGTAACTTCCAAACATCATTGAACTCCCACCTCCCCCCCACCATAACCCAGAAAAAAGAACCAGGTAAGGAAACAGCCCCAGCTGAACCTCCATACCCACTCCTTCATTAAATAACCCACTACCTTTCATGGGGTTAGCTGGGGATCCACATTAAAACTGATTTTGAGCTCTGATGGTGTATTCTGCCTTTAGGCGGCGGGGGAGAGAACAGGCTAGCAGGCGGTCTAAGCGCCTCCACGGAGACACTAAAAATCTCCACCATCGCAGCTCCTCTGGCTGAGATCCAGGTCCTCCCTCAAGAGCCTGGTGCCCCAGTATTGGAAGTTCCTACGTACATTACACACTGGGTGGACCCCCATCAAATGCTTATCACAGCTTTAATGTAATGGCTCTTCCCTTAGTTTATTAATGCACTTATATTGGAGTCACCTGCCGTCTCAGGCATCTCCTGCACAAAAAAGAACGAGTTCCAGGGGAATGTCCCCTGCAGTCACCTCACCCCCCCACACACACATTTCAGCAAAAGTAACCATAACCAGCTAAGAACAAAGTCCTAAGTTAATAAGAAGGAACAGAGTCTCATCACCAGAGAACACAAGTCTGTCCGCCATCCTCCTATCATTTAAGTCTCAGTACAACCCCTTGCACAAAGTCTCAAGGCCTTGTCACAGGCACTCTGTAAGAGCTAGGAGATCTCTCCTTGGGAGGATAAAGCATAAGTCACTCACAAAGGTGATATTTATAGTTGCTGCCAGAGTCCGTCGAGAGGAGGAAAAGTAAAAAACAGAAATTGCCTGCATAACCGCAGATAACGTAGCGGAAGACAAAGCCGCAGTAATGGGGGGAAAGTGGGGAAGTTGTCCGGGGCCCCAAGCTCAGGAGGGACCCACCTGAGGAGCTGGCATTATTTCTGGCATTAGCTGGTTTTGGAAACAGGGGCCCATTTCAAGTGACTTGCCCGGGGCCCCAAAATTCATAGCTGCAGCCCTGCCGGGAGAGACTGTCTTTTAAATCAAATTAACATCCGTATCTTCAAATCCTGGACCCAACATAATATTGATCCTTCTTCTTGAGCTTACTGCCTACATCCCCAAACAGGGAGCAGCGGACCATCGGGGCCTCCTGAGCTCATGAGGCGGAAGGAGAGGGAATGTGTACAGGCAACTGCAAACCCGCCTTAATAGGCCACCCCCTCATGTTGTGGGCCTCAGGTTCGCCTATCCCTCAAATAACCTCTCCTCTTTTGTGGGCCCCAGAAAGTCACAACAAATACACAGTATATATAAGAAGGAGTCAGCGAGCACTCACATCCCGTGGAGATTCTGGATTGACTGCATCCTCTTTATCCAGGTTGGTGATATACTCGGCTGCTGCCGAAGGATCCGTGAAAGCCTTCTGTTTCTTCCTTGGTTGTCGCACTATCAGACATGCAGGGTAGACGAGAGAGAAAGGACAGCTGATGTTATGTTGTTTTCTTTTAACTTCGCTGAAGGCTTGACCGCATTCCTGAAGAGGTCTTGAATAGTCAGGGAAAATGCTAATACAAGACTTTTGTAGCACAATGGGATCACTTTTATGGCTGCCTCTAGAACATTTTGCCTGTCCTGATGTCATAGAAATTTAATTAAGTGCCTGGGTGCTGATCTGATCCTGGTTTCATGGGAATCAATGGTTTCTGACACTGAGTTAACCGTCTGTTGATGATGTTGCAGTTGGGCTGTAAGGTTGTCAAAACCCGACTGCATTTTGGTACCCAGATCATATTTAAGGTCTCGATGAGACTTTTGAGAGTCTGGTGGTCAGATCCTGGGTTGGCTATGGCTGGTCATGTCATCCTTGTGTTCGGGGCTGCTGCGGATGCTGGACCTGGTTGTTGCAGAGGCCCGCTTGGGCCCAGTTCTTCTGACGAGTTTTGTGAGGTTTGGAAGAGGAGTTTCATTTGTTTTTTTGCCAATTTAGAAGTCGCAGGCATTAGTTCTGCTATATTACTAAGGTTGGCTGGTTTTAAATGCACTAAGGAGCAGGATTGCTGAAATATCTTGTGGATCCTCATGGAGCGCCCAAATTAGACCTCCGCCTGTTGCCCAGCTCGGCCACGCCCCCTTTACTTCAGTATTTAATAGGGAAATCGGACAGTAGCTGCCCGGCTGCAGCTTGTCCTTGTCCAGTTTCTTAATAAATGTAATCTAAGCCTGAAAAAATAAAGCATCTGTGATACCAGGAGAATATAAAAAATTATACAGGCGCATAAGTAGAAGGGCCAATTCGGAAAGGCAGGCTACATAAAAATTATTACTAAAACTATCAGGTCCTGGTGCTTTATCTAAAGGTAATTATCGGATAGCATGCTGAACCTCTCAAAGAGAGATTGACTGATCCAATAAGCTCCTCTGGAATGGATCAAGCACCGGAAGAGGGAGGGAATCTAAATAAGCTGAAATACTAACCTCAGTGGGTTGACCTGAGAGCTCCTCTGAGTATAAATCCATATAGTAAGAGTGGAATATGGCAGCAATTTTCCTGGGCTGGGTCTTGACATTGCTGTCTAGACCTGGTCGAATACCAAAAATATTTTTAGAGGGATCCACCTGACGAAGGCAGAGAGACAACAGCTTTCTGGCCCTGTCACCTGACTCCAAGTACTTCAATTTAGTACGCTGTAGGGCCAATTCAACTTTTTGGGATAACAGGTCTGTATACTGAGTTCTTAACACATTTAACTTGGTCTATGCATCCCCTGCAGAGTTCCAACTGAGTTTAAGCTCCAAACTTCTAATAGCTCATAGATGCTGCTCTAGTGTCGCCTTAAATTTTTTGGAGTGTGTGGAAGCGAGACTGATACACTCGCCTCTCACTGCGTCTTTGCTGCTTCCCATAATTCCATAACGTATCCATAGAGGGGATGGACCCTTCATTCTGCAAGAGAAAATTCTTTAAAAACTCTTTTATATGAGCCAGGGTGTCAGGATTCTGCAAGAGTTGAGAACTGAGAAGTCACGTTGTGTCACGCTCTTCACACCCACACAGAGTATGACGTATACCTACTGGAACATGGTCCGAGATGACTGTCATACCTTGTATATATGTCAGAGGATATTGTTAGGAGATTGTTGTTATATTTTGATGGTAAAGTAAGATAGGAATTTATATATTTTTGAATTTTATAGTTATGTATAACTGGAGGCTAGGTGAAGCTGGGCTGGGAGAATAGGTGCATGTATGGGAAGCAGGAGAGTGGTAAACTGCAATAGCTGTGGGAGAGCAGTCTTTATGGGGGTGTTGTGGATTAAAAGGGGATGTCCTGTGTGTAAAAGTCTGGAGCTGCTAAGGGCTGAAATAAGGCTGCTCATATGGGAGCTGGGGAGGATGGTGTGGGAAGTCAGATGAGCAGAGCAGTGGAAGAAAAGGCAAAGGGTGATGCCCTGGGGAGTGATGCCATCAGGCAGGGGATGGGAGTGGGGAGGAGTATCCAGTATACAGAAATATCTCTTCTCGGAAGACTAGGAGCCCAGGGTGGAGGAATGGCAAGTGGAAGGAAGGGTGGTAATGTGAGAGTAGCATTAGGGTGGAAATTCTAAAGGGTGCCTTTATTGAATATATTTGCACCACTGTCTGGCAGGAGGGAGAGGGCACCAGGAGGTGATGCAGGAGGTCAGGTTGAGCCAGGGTTGAGAACAGGAGTACAGGGAAGGGGAGAGGGAACTAATCAGGGTGAGCAGAGAAGAATATGCAGACAAAACGGAGTGGGGGATGGGGAGGGAGAGAAAAGGAACGGAAGAGGGAAGGGAAAACTGAAAGTAGATACAGATAGTCAGAAGGGGAGGGGCAGATTGGGAGATGGAAAAACATTTATGGGGATAAATTGTTGATGTGTAGATAAGTTCACCAGGGTGCACAGGGAGCAGTTAGGTGGGGAAGTAGTAGTACCGAAAGTAAGAAAGAAGGAGGGGAGCACAGATGCAGGGGATGGAAGGGTGGCAATCATAGGGGACTCCATGATTAGGGATATTCACGGGAAGGAAAGGGACTCAAATGCAAGCAGGAGGGTGGTTTGTATGCCAGGGATGACAGTGGGGTGGGTGGGCCCAAGAATAAGGAAATAGTAAGGAGGTTGGAGGAAAACCTAATTTAGTTATACATTTGGGAACCGCAATCTAGCTGGGGAGGAGGTTGAGATAGTGCAAAGTAGGTTCAGGGAGTTAGGAAGATCTACAGGGAGGAAGGATGTTCACTAGCCTTCTCAGAGGTGATACCAGTACCAAGGCCAGCACAGCTAGGAAAAGAAGAATAGAGGATTTTAATGACTGGCTGAGGAAATGGTGCAGGAGGAGAGTTCATCTATACTGGGGACTGAGAGGAGACCTGGTCAAACAAAGCACTCTTTTCACCAGACAGGCTACACCTCAGTAGGGAGGGTTTGAGAGTACTCAGGGACAAACTGGGGGAATACATAACCACTACACTTAATTTAAACTACTGGGGGCAGTGGGTGTGCAGGCCCACAGACTCCGAGATGAGATGGTCAGTGTACCTCACCCCACAGTAATGGAAGAGGTCTGGAGGGAGGAGGTGGAAGGGGCAAAAACACAGTTAGCAAAGGGTGGAGAGGGTGAGGAACACATAACAAGGGTGTGTGGAGGGGCGCACACAGAGGGGATTAATGTGAATAGAAGAAAAGAGGGAAGAGAAGAAAGGTCAAACTCTAGGTGGAGGGTGGTGTCTCTGAATGCGCGGAGTCTTAGAAATAAGATGGACAACCTGCAGGCACTATTAGCAGACAGGAGGGTGGACATAGGTTGGGCTGGCAGTATAGCCTAGAGGTTAGAGCAACAAGGTGTGAACAAGCTTTGTACATCCAGCAGACCAGACCTGAGTTTGATTCTCACAGCCTCCACTTGCATACGCGTGACTCTGAGCAAGTAACTTAACTGCCCAGTGCTCCCAGGTCGCCCCTGAAAACAGGCACTTGTGCCTAGTGGCCTACCCGTTACCAAAGACTAAAATAAATAAAATAAAATAAAATAGCTGCAGTAACCAAGACTTGGGCAACATCACCATGACTGGGTCCTTGCAATCCCTGGATATAAGCTATACAGGAAGGACAGGGTAGTCAGGAAAGGGGGAGGGGTGGCAGTTTATATCAGGGAGGGAATAACTTGCATGAGGGAGGAGTTGGAGGAAGGGGAGATGGAGGCATTATGGGTTCAGTTAAGGTTCAGTAGAGGAAGAAAGGTGAGGTTGGGGATGGTTTACAGACCACCCAGTCAAGATAAGGAGAGGGACAGGGAACTGATCTCACAAATATTGGAAGCTGCAGGGAAAGGAGTGATGGTAATTGTGGGGGACTTCAACCTGCCCAAGATGGACTGGAGCATACCATCCACAACATGTACTAGGAGTAAGGTGATACTGGAAGGACTGCAGAGTGGGTTCCTGACTCAGGGCATCACTAAACCAATAGGAACTGAGACAATTCTTGATTTGGTGCTCACACATGGGGAGCAAATGTGCAGGAAATAATGGGAAGGGAGCCACTGGGTGGAAGTGATCATTGCACAGTGTGATTCCAGTTGGATATGGGTAGGGAAAGCATCCCGACTAAGACCAAAATCTTGGATTTCAGGAGGGTAGACTTCAGGAAAATGGACAAGGTGCTAAGGAGCCATCTGGTGGGCATGAGAGCAGATATGGGGGTGGACCAAAGGTGGTCCATCATTAAGGAAGGAATACTGGTCACCACAGATGAGTGCATTAGACTCAGGGGAAGAGCACAACAAAGTGCCCAGCTGGTTCAGTTCTGGGGTTGCCAAGGCAGTAAGGGAAAGAAGTTGGCTTACAGAAAATTCAGGAAGACCAAGAGAGAGGTGGATTGGGAATATTACCCAAGGTTGACTAGTGAGGCAAGTAAGGAATTCTGGCAAGCAAAGGCACAGAAGGAGCTGCAGATATCTGAAGGGATTAAGAAAGGGGAGAAGGCTTTCTTTCACTATGTAAGTGAGACAAGGGACAAGAAGGAAGGGATCGTTAGGCTTAAGAAAGGAGTGGAGTGGCTGGAGGATAATGGGGGGAAAGCAGAGATACTAAATGAATACTTCTGTTCTGTCTTCACCGGGGAGAAGGACAGACTAGTGCCTTCAGGAGGGAAAAGAGGAGCAAGGGGAAGGGGAACACAGATGTAGTGATAGAGGAGGATAGAGTGAGGGAGGGGCTGCTGGCATTGATGGTGGACAAATCACCAGGCCCGGACAGAGTACATCCAAGGGTACTAAAGGAACTGGTTGAGGAGCTGGCAGGGTTACGAGCAGACCTATTTAATAGTTCACTAGAGTCAGGTGTGGTACCGCAGGACTGGAGAACAGCACATGTAGTGCCCCTCCACAAAAGTGGTCCCAAGGATGATCAGAGGGAATTCAGACCAGTCAGTCTAACCTCCATTGTGGCCAAGCTCATGGAGACCATACTAAAGGAAAGGTTGGTGGAATATATAGAGGAGCCCAGGATGAGAGGCAGCATGGGTTCATGGGTGGGGGGGGAGATCATGTCAGACAAATCTGATTGACTTCTTTACTGTGTCACTAAAACAGTAGACAGGGGCCAAGCGGTAGACATCCTCTGTCTTGATTTCAGCAAGGCCTTTGACTCTGTGCCCCACAAAAGGTTGATCAGGAAGTTGGTGGATCTTGGAGTTGGGGAAAAGATGGCCAGATGGATGGAAAAACTGACTGAGGGACAGAACCCAGAGGGTGGTTGTGGGAGGAGAGTTATCTGGCACTACAGAGGTAACAGGGCTCAGTGCTCAAGCCGGTGTTGTTCAATGTCTTCATCAATGACATTGGGGATGGCATTAAGGGCAAAATGTGCCTATTCATGGATGACACCAAGCTCTGTGGGAAAGTGGACACAGCTGAAGGGATACAGGACCTACAGGAAGATCTGGAAAAGCTGGGGAGGTGGTCCAGGATCTAGCAACTTGGCTTCAGTGCCAAGAAATGCAAAGTTATGCATATTGGAGCCAAGAATCCAGGACAGAGTACTACTACCTGGGTGGAGTCCGAGTATCTGCATCAGAAGAGGAGAAGGACCTGGGAGTGATGATCACTAGTGACCTGAAGCATTCCACGCAGTGCAAGAAAGCAGCAGTAAAGGCAAACAAGATGCTGGGATGCATAGCTAGGGGGATCAGTAGTAGGGAGAGAGGAGATTATAGTGCACTTGTACAGGTCACTGGTAAGGCCGCATCTAGAGTATGGAGTTCAGTACTGGTGCCCAGATCTCAAAAAGGACATTAACCTGCTGGAGAAGGTCCAGAGAGGGCTACAAAGATGATAGCTGGTCAGCAGGGTAAGGCGTATGAGGAGAGGATGAGGGCACTGTACTCTCTGGAAGACAGAAGGGAGAGAGAGAGAGAGAGAGAGAGAGAGAGAGAGAGGAGAGAGAGAGAGAGAATGAATAAATAAGGTTGATAAGGAGAGTCTCTTTAAGCTGAGTGGCAACCATAACATGAGGGGGCACAGTCCTAAGCTGGAGGGTGGGAGGCTTAGGAGGGACATCAGAAAGCACTTCTTCACAGAGAGGGTGGTGGACACTTGGAATGCGCTGCCGGAAGAGGTCGTCTTGTTGAAGACAGTGGGCAGCTTTAACAGACGCTGAGATAGGCATGGGGGAAGGTAAGGATCATGGGTAGGTAGGATGAGAGGAGTGGGGAGGGAGTGCAGGGACATTAGCTCAAGCTGTGGACCCTGCAATACGAGCAGACTTGATTGACCAAATGGCCTTCTTCTGCTGGCTTCTTTGTATGTTCATATATCAAACCAGCCAAGCCATCCTGACTAATGAGGAAGAAATCAATTCTGGAAGAGCTACCATGGGGGGAGAAGTAGAAAGTAGATTCCCTGTCTGAGAGGTGAAGAAGGTGCCATGGGTTGACCAGTCCAAGACCACGAAGCCCCGTCTGCCCCAGTGAGAGACCTCTACTCCGTATGTCTGAGCTATCCCAATCAGATTGGTACACAATATTCCAGTCTTCCCTGAGCAAAACAGAACAGCTTGTTAAAGAGGCGGGGGGGGGGAAGGCAAACTGGTTAAAAAATGCAGGTGAGTCAGCATCAGGGCCATAAATAGATCCTAAGACAACCTGACACAACCTACTCTTACCATGCAAAATTATATAATGGCTTTCCGGGTCCCAGTATGCCTGTATTAGTTGAATAGTATGGGCAATCAAGATGGCTACTCCACCCCTTCTGGTGTTAACACGAACCCTCTAAACTTATCCCACCCATTCCCATCTAAAATACTGAACATCTTCTCATTTGAAGTGGGTCTCTTGCAGGCAAGCAATACTAGTCTGGAGCTGCTTGAGGTGGCGGAGCACCATGTGGCACTTGCGCCTATCCTGGGTCCCTTTAACATTCCAGGTCATGATCTTATAAGGACCTGCCATAGTTCTACTACAGAAAAATTAGTAACACCACAATGTATGGCCTTAAAATAATAGAATGAAAAGCCTACAGGGATTGCTGAGCTGCTAACACCACCCCCCCCATCCAAATATTCCACCATCAAACAAGCAGAAGAAACACCCAGAGAATCCCTTCCCCCCCCCATAATGAAAAGGCAGACACCACTGAAACAGATAGTAAGTGATCAACACCCACTCCGGTCTTAATGACCATAACACCAACATATTCAGGTCCATGATGAAACATTACCCCTCAAGGCTCCCTCTCCCCACCCCACTATGTTTAAACACCACCCCCCCCCGCAAAAATAAGAATCATCATATATGAAGAACAAGATTCCCAAACTGCATAGGTAAAAACAGTGAAATACAGTAGTCTCATAACTGTTTATACATGGAGACAGAAACCCCTACAACTGTAGTCTCAGAACATCATCAAATAATCTAAACAAACTGAATTACGTCCAGCAAACAAAATGAGTGAACAAATGGAGCTGACAAAAATGTCCTGCAGAAGTCCTATGACAAAATTATATGGTTTACAGCTCTTTATAAAGGAGTCCCGTCACCATGTTATAAAATTAAGAAGCCAGTATTGAAGACAAAGGAGTTAATAATGAAACAAGAAAAAGGGCTCCAAAGTCTTATTAAATCAATCATGCCATCCTAGTAGTGAAATCTGGATGTATAACATCGAGTTCAACTATCACAATCTGGTCACAGACTTGAAAATGCGATAGAAAAAAGTGACAGACATATCTGGAAGTGGCAGTATAGAAACAAGAGTCCACACATTCCGATCTATGTTGAAGAGAGAATCAGAGATAAGACGATCCTTGGATGCAGTCCTTCAGGAGCCCCAATGTACCTCTGTTGTGTAGCACTGAATAGTAGTCTCTATGGTAACCGAAGCTGAGCCAAGGTCAGACAAAACATTCAATTAGGAGCACTCAAGTTTTCTCCAGAAGCAGACATTAAAGGAGCATTGTGGAGCTTGAAACAACAAAGGAAACAACTATTTTGAGGTAAGAGATGCTCGAAACTCTCCATAACAGGGTACAAAACACAAGGAAGATGCACAGACAAAAAAACAAAACTGTGTAGATTACGTACCCAAAGCAACACTGAAGTCATGCAGCTTGCATTGTCCAGAACCAATGGCTCAATCCACAGCAGAATGAAGAAAACACACCGGACTAGCAAGAGGGGATCGGGAAAAGGAAATGCACCATCCCTCAAACCTAATGCCCAGAACAGAAATCCTGTCAGTGTCCAAGTCCAGATAATGCTGTTGAAAATGTGGGCTCATGGAAAACAAAACATCCCATCCGACTCACCTTCCAACCCTGACAAGGTTCAACATAGAAAGCAGCAGCAGAAGTTAGTAACACTCCTATATCCTGCAGCTAAGGGCAGCTAAACTAAATACCTTCAGGATGAAGAAGCAAATAGATCTGGGAACATTTTGGGCAAATCGACGGGCTTGCTCTGCTGACTTGAATGTGATGTTATTTGCCTTGATGGTGCACCTGTAGTCGAGCCAAGTATCGATTCTGAACCCGATTTGAGCATCCAACAGCTTGAAATAAGTGGTCCTTAGGCAGCTTGCTTCAGTCTCGCTAGGTCTTGGGCAACACGTATCTTACTGCCTTCCCAGATTTCTGGTCCCATGTTTTGATCAGAATGTGTTGCCTGTCAAGGTAATTTAGCACCTTAAAGATCAGAGGTCAAGGGGGTGCTCCCAATGATGGCGGTGGCCAAAGGGTTCTATGAGCCCTCTCCGCTATATAAGGTGGGACATTTGGTGAGGGGCTGGTGATTTTTTTCACACAACGTCTGCACGAAAAGGATGGTGTTCTGTCCCTCAGCTCCCTCCGGCAGTCCGATGACGATATTGTTCCTGTGGCTTCTCCCTTCTAAATCTTCACTCCTGTCTTCAGGTCTGGTAATTTTTTGCCGTGAAGAGGTAATTTTGGGCAGCATGCAACCCCACCAATCCTCAAGGGAACTGATCCTCACTTCGGCATCGCCCACTCTCTGGCCAAGGGCTTCAGATACCAGATGAATACTTTTAAGGTCCTTTGTAATAGATTTGAGGGCATCTTTCAGCAGTGAAAGTTCTTGTAAAAAATGCTCTTCTGTTAAGGCTGTTAGTGAAGCGGGCGAATGTGAGGAAGCCACAGCCTGAGCTTTGGATCTCTCAGAGCTCTTGACCCTCTCCAGTGTGCTTGGAGGTGTATGACGTATTCCAGCGTTTTTCATCTCAGCATCTGCCATGGCTGCAAAATCAGATAAAAGAAGGATCCATGAGTCTTTCAGAAATAAGGTAATTAAGAGCTGTAGGAAAATACTCTGTAAAATAGAGGTTATTAATGAAAAAGTGAAGTGGAGGAGTGGAGCAGTCCTTCAGAGCTACTTACTTGGCACAAGACATCACATGACTCACCTGCATATCTCTCCTTGACAGCACATTGCAGTGTGCAAAGTCCTATGTCTTCTGTTGCAGATTCCTCCTTCTCCCCCTGTGTCACTAGCTCTCCCTTCATTCCTCCACAACCTGGCAGTCATTCATTCAAGACAGGTTGCAGTCATGGACAGTTGGTATCAATCTATGTGTTATTTGCTTCATCATGGATAAAGGGCCAAATATAGTGAAAGAGTTGCTGATGGAAATTTTGTCAGCATTTGTTGCTTTGCCCACACCTTGAAACTAGTGGTCCCATATGCGACGCATCACAGTACTGAGGTTAGCAAGACTGCCTCCACAGTATTCTGTCTATGCTCATTTTCATCACTCTGTGAGGGCAACTAAACACAGAAACATAGACTTTGATGGCAGATAAGGACTGCTTGGCCCACCTAGTCTGCCCATTTCCCTACCTATTGGATAAGCTGCAGATCCCAGTTAACCAACAGCCTACTTCTTCCTACCTCCCCAGCTAAGAGAAGTGCAACAATGTCTTGGTCTGTCTCTTCAGTTTATTTATTTATTGAGTTTTAAGGTAATGCCACATGGCATACAGTACATTCATGTGCAATGGGTACAACAAGTACAACACATTGCAATAACAATTCAAATCAAATATAACCTTCCTGTCCATTTTAATTTGGTCCTTCCCTCATGGGTCATCCCATCAAGACTGTAAGGAGAGCTCCATACTTGCAATCTCTGCTGATAGGCGGAGAAAGCTTAATATCATTTCACAGTACAACACAACAGTTATCATTTGTTAATGTTCTAAGCTCTGGGAGACCAGGCATTTGTGCTACACAGTTTATACAGGATGTCAGTATCAGATGGAATTCATCAGACTTGATGCTGTCTAGACTGGTAGAAGAGAATTGTGCACCTTATGGCATGGCGATGGAGTACGACCTTGGGGAAGTCCTAAGCCACCATGAGTGGTCACTGGTGGATGCCATGATGAGAGTACTTGGGCCACTTGAGAGGAGCACCTGTGATCTACTGTAAGTGTGTCCACTGCCATCGTGAGTCAGGTGATCCCAGCAGTGCATATACTGAAAACATCCATGGAGAGACATTCATAGGTTATTACGAGTCTGTAGCTATAGGCCATAGTGACTCAAACATTCAGTCCAACTGTGTGAATTTGTTGTCATTCATGTGTTTAAGTGCAGTTTTGAATGCATCAGGTGTCTCACTTAATACCAATTCCTTTGGTAGTATGTTCCAGATATCCACTACATGTAGAGGAAAACAGGGAGATTCCAGATGGCGCAGCTGTGCAAAGTTTGCAAAAGTGCTGGATAGTCGCAGCCACATTTTCCAACCATGCTAAATTCCCGGTTCAAATGTGAGATCCTTCACATGGCTATGGCTAACCACAGAGCGATTCATCTTCAATGAAAACTGTGTGATGAGTTGACTGATTTCATGGAACTAGTGACACCGGCAGCTGGTGCAGAAGGTCATGCGAGAGAAGAAATTCCATTTGGCAGGTCTGATTCCACATGTGAAGATAGGGAAGAAATGCCTGTTACTGAAAGTAGTACTGATGGGAGTAAGTGGTCACTACTCAGAATGCCCTTATGTCAGCAGCAATAGAAGAGGACACAGTTGCAGCCTTCTTCTGTGGAAAATATCTTTGAAGGTTATTTTGAGGAAATTTTATGAGCCAGTTCCCTTCCCATGCTTTCTAGTCTCTATTTCACAAAAGGGTGAATTAATTCTGTTGGGAGACTATAATGTGAACTGGCTCTCGGTTTCAGTCTGGCCCACCATTCAAGAGATCAATGCTCTAAACCTTGTGCAACTCATAAAGGAGCCGACTATGCTAAACCCACTTTCCTCCAACCACTCCCTAATTGAGTGGATTCTTACATCCCACCCTCTAAAATACTCATCCACCAGTACCCTTCCTGATGCCTTTAGTGACCACTGCATGACCCACTGCTGCCACAGATATTCCCGCCACTCCCACTTCTTCTCAAAGTACCTATGCTTTTGTACATTCAAATTCCTAAATATCAGGGCCCTCCTATCCGACTTGCATCTGGCCGACTGGTCCAGCGTTTTCGTCACCCCGTGAACTCTGCCCTCACTTCCTTCACCTCCACTTTCCTCCGAATCTGGGATCAGCACACCCCACTTAAAAAGTTATGGCTATGCCGTAAGCATCTCCCTTAGATGGCCACCAAGCTAATCTCCCTTTTTAAATCAAGAGACCTGGCTTGGCTCACCTACAAGTCCTCATCTAGACCCACTGACCTGCAACATTATAGAACACTATGCAATGTCCGTATCAAGGCTGTACGCACAGCAAAAGCCAACTACTTCGGGGATAAGCTGAACAACACAAAGTTGTCTCCATCTGAGTTCTGGAAAACTCTCCACCCTCTTCTAGGTTCCACCTCATCCACCAAGTCAACCATTTCCAAATCCACCAACTCAGACCCTTCCCTAGCTGCCTTCTCCTTAAATCACTTCTTAACCACCTGCGCCTTCCCCCCAGACCACTTCCTCCCTCTAAGCCCTTGCCCCACCCCCCGACCCGATCCCTTATCCCACCCACCAGAGCCCCAACATGCCTTCAGTGGGTTCTCCCTCTCCCCTGTCACCATAGCAGCAGTTCTCCATGCCCTAAAAGCTCTCAACCCTTCCAAATCAAGCACAGTAGCACCCTATATGAGTGCCTATTATTGAGCGACTCAATATGAGCAACTCAATAATAACGCTTGGAAGTAGAGTGACTGGTGGAAAAAGTCGCCATATCTTGTAGAGCGAGTGTAGCAGGGAGCTACACTCACTACAGCAGGATATGGGATGATGTTTGACCTAGATCGATCGAGCTGGCCATTTAGCGTAGCAGTGTACACTACCAGTTCTGGAACCAGCAACCTGGGTTCGGGTCTAGTGGGAGACAAAATAAAAATTGTTTTTCTCTTTCCGTTTTCTTCTAATCTCCCCCCCCCCCCACAGAGTTGATTATATTTATTTTGGGAAGGGGTGGGGGCGTAGCCCCACATAAAAATACATATGGTGTTTTTTCTTTGGATGCAGTAAGTGACTGTCACTATTTGCAATGGTCACGCTAATGTCCATTGCCCTGTTTATGTTGGGTGGTTTTTTTTCCTCGCTCTTTGTGGTCAGCACTCATTAGGAGACACTTATCACATAATTATAAGTCTAATTAATTATTCATGATGCTACCAATGTTGCTGATTGGCTGCTGTGCCGGTCTGAAATGTCCTAGAAGTGACCGGCACGGCAGTCGCTCAGCTCTTCCCGCTAATTGCCACCACAGAAAAACTGCACTCGTGCCACCACAAAAAACGTAATTTAAATATAAATGAAATAAATCATTATTGCGATTAGACTTATAATCACAATAATGACCTCAGAGTCGGTAATTTCCTTTTAATTAATGACTGGCTGGGTGAGAGTGGCCTGGGGCTGCACCTAGGGCCACCCTTCCCCCCCCCAGCCAGTCGTTAGTCTCTAGGAAATGACCAGCTCTGAGGTAATTATTGTTTAATTCCATCAAGCCCTGATGGCCTCAATCCCAGACTTCTGAGAATCTCAGCTCCTGCCATAGCACCCACCCCCCCACTCACCCACCTACTCAACCTCTCCTTTGTTCAGTGTACTGTTTGGACAGCTTGGAAATTAGCCAAGGTCATCCCTCACCACAAAGGTGGGGACCTTTCCCTCCCAGGCAACTATAGGCCCATATCACTACTACCCACTGTAAAAAATCCAAGAAAAACTCATTTCAACCGGACTAAATTCCTTCCTTGACTCGTCCAACTCCCTGAGCCCCTTCCAATCCAGCTTCCGACTCGCCCACTCCACCTCCACCTCCCTACTCCACCTCACTAACCATAGCCAATCTGCATCTGACAAAGGCCACATTACTCTGGCGATTTTTGTTGATCTCACCAAGGCGTTCGACTCAGTCTCCCACAACCTCCTTCTAGGCATGCTATCATCCTTAGGGCTTTCCCCCTCCTCCACAGCTTGGCTCAAGTCCTATCTCACTGGTAGAAGCCAATATGTGCAGCTTGGCTAGGCCAAGTCCTCCACACTCCCCATCCTATCCAGTGTCCAGCATCCCCCAAGGCTCAGTTCTTGGCCCCACCCTCTTCTCTATCTTTGTCAATGACCTCCTCTCCATCTGCGCACCTTCGCACACTCAAATGTATGCTGACAACACGGTCATCTTTGCCTCAGGACCCTCACTCACTGTGACCCATACATCTCTTCAAGAGATCTTTATGAAAACATTAAAGTGGGTTGAAGCAAATGACTTGAGGTGCAACACCAAGAAAACCATCGATATGGCCTTCAGCTCCTCCCAATACTTAGCCAAATGACCAACTCCCCTCTCATTCCTCTCCCTGGATGGCACCCCAATAGACTTGGTTCAGTCCTTTAAGTACCTGGGGGTCTGGCTGGACCCCATGTTAGACTTCTATGAACACACTGACTCTGTACACACCAAACTCTGTCCCAAGCTGGGTACGCTTTATAGAATCAAGGACTGCCTCTCTCCCCCTATCAGAAAAGAACTAGTTACTAAACTCATTCTCTTCACATTTGACTATGCAGATATTGTCTATAGCTCAGACCCCCAATCCTTACTCTCCAGACTCGACCCCCTCTTCAAAGCTTTCTGTCACTTTGCCTTGAACCTTCCTTTCAGCAATCACCACTGCTCCCTGTATTCCACTCTTAGACTACCCTCCCGTGTTAGCTGCTGCCTCACTCACTGTACTGCATTCATTAGCAAGTACTGGTCTGCCTCCCTCCCTCCCTACCTATCAGACCTCCCCCCTCCCTCTTCAGGCTATGGCCTCAGGTCAAGAAAGGGTTGCTTCTTCCACCTCCTGCTCCCTCACTCCCAAGTGGGCAGGGTTGCTTTTTCCTAGACTTCCAGTTCTGTGGAATCAACTCCTCCAATCCATCCATCCACCTCGCCCCAACTCAGTCTGCACTAAAACAACAGCTGAAGTATTTCCTCCCACCTCCTGCAGCTGCTCCCCTCCTGGTCCTCCTTGATAACGCCCCCCACCCACACTTCCTGCTCCATTTCGCCCTCTTTCACCCCTTTCGAATTGCACTATATTTAACCACATATTGTATTTATGCGCTTACCTTAACTCACATTGTATAACTTTAGTAAAGGTCCCAAAGTAGTCTGGCATCACTTGTGTATGTCTTATTTTGTACGGTTGTGATTGATATTTTTGCTTTGTACTCCTGTGCTTATGCCACTCCCCTTTCCCCCAGGTCGCACCTGGAATTGAGCCTCGGCTCAGTGTGCCTTTCCTGGTTATCAAAAATGTTAAATAAATAAATAAATTTCAGGTTGCTCCATTAGGCTACTAGGCACAGAAGATGCATTCATCCCCTCACTTGGCGCAACTATGGGAAACATCAGTTGCCCCCTACAAGTGTGCCATCTCAGAGGATATTTGGTACAGCTGGTGGTATTGTGGAGCCTCATCATTCAACACTAAACCCTGAACACATCCAACATCTTATATTCATCAAACGTATTTATTAGATGTCAGGTTTACAACCTTTGAGTCAGAGACTAATTTCCAAAGGCACCACGTCATAAACATTTATACAGAGGTGGGGTAAACAAACTCGGAGTACAATAAAGAGATAGCAGTGGATAACATAGGTTGGGTATGTACAGGGGTTACATAATCTGAATACAGTAAATAGATGGTAGGTTGTGTACATACAATTGCTGTAAGCGTTAAACATGAGTACATACAATTACTATAACGTTAGACAATAGATATAAAAACAATCTTAGCCAGGCGGGAGACCGGACTGTGTCATGTACTACAGGTACTAGGTTGGCAGGAACACTTCAGTTTGGAGCGAGATAGTGCAGGGCATTGGCTTAACTTGCCATTACTTGGTTGCAAATGTGAGTTACCACCATAAAAATAGAAATGTAGTCTCTTAAGTCTGCATTTGCAGTCTGTTTTCTTCATGAAGTTAACCTGAGTATTTTCCCCATGCATCCTTCCTGCAGTGTTTAATGCACACACCTTCATTATAATATCATGAACACAGCTTTTTCTGCCCCAAATATAGTTGTCTTCTTCTTGTTTTAATACATGTTATCATCATGTATCTTACAGACAGCAAGGATGCTGAGAAAGAACACAGTTATTATAGCCCGAAGGTCAATTAAAACCCAGTGAGTGCTAATAACTTGCTTCTCATGTTATGACTTCATGACAGTGAGGTTGTGAAGCTTCATGCACTGCACAGTGTACCACCACTCACCACTATGGTTTCATACAAAGCCTGCAAAAATAACATTCCCCAAATCTTCTTGCTTTCCAGTTCCCACATCGTCCCGTTTCATAGATATGGCTTGTTTAGTGGACTGTTTTTGTACTTTCATCATTTTGCTATCCCTGTCTTGTTTTCAATTATCTCACAAATAAAAAGGGCTGCCTGCTTTTATTGCACTTTTAAAATCCTTTTCATTTCATTTTCTTTTTTTGCACATCCAGTTTGTTCAGCTGCTAGCACCAGGCTTATGCTAGGGCAATGCAGCAGTCATATGGGGGACACTGTTTATTCTTCCATTTCCTGAGTGAAGATCCATCCATGGGATGCTGAATCCTCTCTCCTCTCTCCTCTGGCTGGCTCTCAGGCAACCAAGGTCCATTCGGAAACTCAGTTTGTCTGAGTAGTTAGCAGTACGGAAGGTACTATAGCGCTATGGGGCTGGCTCTTTCTTTTCACTTTAGAAACCAAAACATCTTTTTTTATTTTCCCCTCCTGTTGCCCACCAGGCATATACCCTGTAATCAGACAGGGATGTACCCTTCCCTGTAATCAAACAGAAAATGGGTTATACTCTGTTCAGGCTCTAAGAGCCATCCTTGAGACAAGAGGGAGTTTTTTTCAGTCGGGGCCTGTTACACAACATGGTGCCTGCCCAGCTCTGCTCATCCTGAACCTGACCCATGGGGCAGTCACACAACCAAAACATTTTAGCTGTGCCATGTTGATCTCCTAGTGGGTTAGGGATCCCCACAAGGAGACCAATGTGGCACTTTAGGAAAAATATTCTGTGAGGCCTTGCCCTTGGGCTCTCCTTGAAAATGAAATGAAAGGATGTAAAAAAAAAAAAAAAAAAAGAGCCATAAAAGGTGGTAGCCTTTTTTTTATTTGTGTGCAAAATAACAACAGTAAAAACACTCCCCTAAGCAAGCCCTATCGGCAGAACATTTGGGTTAATACGTGTGTGTAACCCCCTTGTTACCCGGTGTTACTAGAATCCCAGTAAGACCTAGTGGTAGGCAGGGAAGGCAGCTTGTGAAACTCCAGTTAAATGGGTTTCACACTGTCTCACTCTGTTCTCAGTCACAGCTGAGACTTGAGAGATGACATCACCATAGAACTGTCACAGCTGCATAAGCCACATTGGAATCTGCAGCTCAGGGAGTGAGTTACAACTTTGGAAGTTTTCAAAGTCAGTCTTCTGTTTGTCTTAAAGCAAGAAGGAAGTCTACTGTTTTGTTTACAAGTAGAAGGAAGTGTTTTTCTGTTTACCTCCTTGGGAGAAATTTAGAGTCCAGTTTAAAGTGGTGGAGACCGCTGTCCAGGTCTCAGTGCCCCCTCCCTCTGGGGGGGGGTGGAAGAGAAAAGTCCCTCTGTGGATTCCAGGGACAATCCCCTAAATTTCTACTACAGAAGAAAGCTGCCTGTTTTACAGTTTCTGTTCTGGTATAACAGTGAAAGAAGTGGTACTTCGCCTGTGGGGCACCTGCAACGAAAGGGTGAGTGTTGTGCTCTATTTGAAGGGGCAAATTGTTTCATCAGTTTGGAAATATAAAGAAAGCTGGGATGTGGACTGCTATTTGGAAGGACTATTTTACTAGGACAAACAAATGGAGCAGTCAAAAAATCTAAAGTTTTAAAGGATTTCAAGCAATGTTGTAGAGGGGGTGCTTCAGGTCATCCACCGTTTAATCTACATTTCAAAGTTTAAGTTTCTGTTTGTCCAGAGAAATGGCCAGATATGGGCTGTGGGAGCTGGAGGTGGGAACACCCCCCATCTTTAGTAACCAGGTCCACCTCTACGGATTTCTACTGTGATTGCTACTTGCCTCATGCGCCTGGCCAGTGATGAGGTAGGTACCCAGATGTGGGTCGCAACTTGGAAAATCTCTCTAGTAGTCGCAGACTCTAAGTGGTGTGGGGAGCCACAGGATGGGAAATTATTCTTCTTGTTTGATGGGAGTCCAAAGGAAGTAAGAAATCAAATCTCTCTAGGAGTCGCAGACTCTAAGTGGTGTGGGGAGCCACAGTTTGGGAAATATATCCTTGTTTGATGGGAGTCACTCCAAGTAAAGTTGGTTCATTCTTCAAATGGACTCATAGTCAAGTGGCCGGCAGGGGAGCCGAGCCAGTCGGGCTGTGTATCCAAAGCGCATGCAAGTCCGGGCTGAGTGCCTGGTGGGTCCAGAGCCAGACCATAGTAGAAATCGGTTCATTCTTCAAGTGGACCGCCTTGTAGTCTCTGATCTGCATGTACAGTGAACGTAGCCCCTTGGGGGACCATCTATGCTTTGTTATGTTCAGCTAGTTTATGAATAAAGCCACACTGAAAAAATTCCAATTCCTGGTTCTGGACATTACAGTTATTGCTTCCTGTAGTTGGATTTACTTGGGTCCCCCTGTGCAGAGTAGCCAAACCTAGGTCCCTTGTGCCAGGTAACCTCATCCTCCCCGAACCCAGGTCCCCACCAGGTATTGCTGCCAATGCCAACAGCATGCCACCTGTCATTTTAGTAAAAAGGCAGGGGTGAGGGGTTACATGTGGTTATAATGGAAAAAAATGTAACAACTTGATACTGAAAATGTTCTGTACTTCTTGGCTTTTTGCAAATTGCAACTGCTGACTGAGTGCCCTGTTGGCCAGGCTATGACTGTGTGATTGCTTTTGCCTGCAAAGCAGATGGGTCTAGTATTTAGAGAAAAACATTACTATTATTTCTCCTGAGAAACACTGAAAATTATTTAGATTCAGATAGTTAGCATGCCATTCAGAGTGCGCTAATTTCTGAATATTGCCCTGAGCCAGCTGTGCACTAACTGCCCTGCAGCGCGCCTGTCTAAGCGGCACAAATAGTTGGCTCTGAATACAGAGGCCTGTGTAATTAATGTCTGGCTATGTATCATGTTTCAAATCCCTAGTTTCAGTGACAAAAATGTGAAATTTAGAAGTGACATAAGAAATATTTGAGGCAAAATCAAGGATGTCCCTGAAAATCCGGTACAGTTGAGAAGTATGTAGTTCTTTGTATTTTATACTCAAATCTACCCTTATTACACAAAGATATTATGATGTTCCTTATAATATTGCTGGACAAATTGCTAAAAATGTAAACAAACTAGATAGCAATTATTAAAAGTAAGACGACAACAGTGAAAACATTCCTCGAAACAAGCCCTAGTGGCAAAATGCTGCTCATATGTGTGGTTTTAATGGAAAAAATGTATCAACTTGATATTGGAAATGTTCAGATTTTTTGGCCTTGTGCAAACTGTGACTTCTGATGATAAAATGTTATTTTTATCCAGGATACAGATTGTTAGGATTTTACTCCTGTATTTAACAATGTCCTGTACAATACATAAAATACACTTAAAAACATATAGGGACTTTACACGGTTTACAATTATAGTGTATGGTGGAACGTAACTGTGTATGGATTTCCATACACTATAAAAAGTCTTTCTGCCGTAGTAGCAACATAGCTACTAATGCAGAACGACCTCTCGTTCTGCAGTAGTAGCTATGTCACAATGCAACTGCCTGCACCAGCCCTGTTTATAGGATAGAGGGCGGTTGGCAAGTCAGGTGTGGGAGCTGGTCAGCAGGCTGGAGAGACGAAGAGTGCTATGGCAGACGCTCACCAGAAAAAGTAAGCGATCCTGTATTTTGGGCACCATAAACTATAAAGAACAGTGTATGGCATCCCAAACAACTCGGCAACTTTTTCCCTGGTGTTTTCTATAACGGCAGAGGACCTCTTGAGCTTTGTTCTCAAGGTCATCGGCTATCATAGAAAACACCCGGGTGAAGAATTGCCTTGTTGTGTATGGGATGCCATACACTATCCTTTTTGTTGCTACAGATACACGCATATTTCATTCAGAGTACTATATCATGAAAAACAATTGCAATTGGCGTGCAGATGTTCCTTCAGATGTAATTTGAACTTTGTAGATGATGTTTTGGTTTTCAAATCATTAGGCAGTGCATTCCAAAACCTAGCACTATTCATCTGCAAGGTGTCATCTCCTAATCTATTATAAGTCCTGTGTGATGGTAAATTTAGACTATTGTATCATAGGTTATACTTCTTATCATTTTGTGGCTCTAGTTTTACCAAGTTATACAATGGACGGGTCTCTGTTATTTAAAAACGTATGGCACCAAATCAACCAATTATATTGCCTCATAGTCACAGGATTCAACCAATCAAACATTTCATATAGTCTGCAGTGATGGACTCCATACTTGTTTCTAGTTACAAATCTTGCTCAACTCTAATTTCACTAAAAAATACCACTAACAGCTTAATCTTGTTCAAGGTCAGTTGGCATTTATCTGTATCCCCCTCCCCCGGGTCATGCCTGAAAATAGGCAGAATTTGTCTAGTGCACTTACCCGGTCAACAAAACTAAATAAATAAATAATGTGTCTGGTCTATCTCAGCCTGTTTGGGGTGAACCGAAATATAATTGAGAGCCATATTCTAGAACTGGGATTAACTTTGTCCAACCAGTTTATTCCTTGCTTCTTTTGAGAGACTATACAAAACCCTACTCAATGCCCCTAGTCTTTGATTCGCTTTTTTAACTGTACTGTTTATATGATCAGAAAATGTTACTCTGTTGTCGATTAGGACACCACTTCTGGCTGAGTGGTGTCTCTTAAGCCCTATCAGCCTGGCTGTGCCTGTCTGATTGCTTTTTGCTTGTAGACCAGGAACAGGCCTAGTATTTAAGGCAAAAACACTACTATCAGTTCTCCTAAGAAACACTGAAAATTATTTATCACAGAAAGGTGTGACAAAAATGACCCTCTCTAACTTGGGATTTAGAGGGAACAGAAAATGTCAAGATTTTTTGTCCCCCCAGTTTTAACAAGTAGATGGAAGTAGATTATTTTCCTGTGGCAGCTCAGGTCATCTGTCTCTCCTGCCTGAAGCTTATGCAAGTGCTGGGTCATACTCTCTGTCTTCAGTGAGCTTCCAAAGTGGCATCTGATTGGACAGGAAGTCTTAGGAGATCTTGTAATCTGACAGCCAGTTCCAGTGGACAACTAACAAAGCACGAATTACAAATAACAACAACTGGAACCCCCTAAGTATGAACGTTTGGTGAATATTTAAAAAAAGTATTCACTGAGCCCTACTTTTAATGCCCCCACACACACACACAAACATTCACTCTTCAATGCCCCTGGAATGGCAATCAGGACAGTGACTGGCACAACCCTTCGTTCATCTTCTCAGCCAGCTGCCATTTGATTGCATTCATGATACTGTACTGTGTACTGATATGCAGTATTGTGAATGCTGGTCAGTCAGCAGCCAGCAGAGGTGGTGCTGGGAGGACTGTGTTAGTCGCTGTCCTGACTGCCATTCCAGGGCATCAGCCACTGGGCAGGGGAATGGGTCCTGAGGGGATGGGATGGGTTGGGCGAGGGACTGGTGATCTGAGGGAGCTACTGCTTGCCAGATGTTAAGATACAGGTTCTATAGTACCATCCGTTCACATTACATCTACAGCAACAGCTATGTAGTGCTGGCTGCCTAATCAGCACTGTTGGATGATCAGGGGTTGGGAGGACCACTAGCCACCAGGGAGGGGATCTGAATGGTACCAAGTTGTGATGGGGGATGGGGTGACCCCTGGCCACCAGGAAGGGGATCCATAATATAACAGAGGGAAATGGAGGGGGAGCTGCTGGACCACAGGGGGGTGGGGCTTTGTTACCTGGCCAGGACGAGTGCTCAGTGGCTGCACATGCATACTAATGACTCCATAATGGGCATGCTAATATGCCCTTAGCGCCTTGCATGTCCAATGGGCTCGTTAGCATGTTAGGGCTGAATATGGCCTACAGAAGCCCTGTTGCTATTCCGTTTGGCTACACTGTGAACCATATTCAGCCATGGGGTGTGTCAGGCAGTGCATAGTCACTATACACTGCACTGGCATGTCCCCATATTCAGACAGTTAGCATGCTCCAGTCAGAGTGCACTAGCTTCAGACTATTGACATAAGTTTGTTGTGCATTAATTGGCCCACAGGACTCCTGTCTACATGGCACAAAAGGCCGGCTCTGAATATGGGGGCCTTTGTCAGTAATATCTGACTCTATATCATACTTCAAATCCCTAGTTTTCAGTGACACAAATGCGAAATTTAGAAGGGACATAGGAGATATCAGAGCAAAATCAGGGATGTCTCTGAAATCTGGGAAAGTTGAGAAGTATGTAGCTCTATGCATTTCATACCCAGATCTACCCTTATTCCAAAAAGATGTTCTGATTCTCCTTGTAATGTTAGTGCTACTGCTGGACGAAGTGCTAAAAATGTAAACAAACTTGATAGTAATATTCCTTAACAAGAAACATGTGCTCATTGCTTTTAAAGTAATCGGCCCCCATTTTCAGAGCCATGTGGTAGCACCATTAATGCCTTTTGAACTGCACATGAGATAGTCAGTCCGAGAGACATGTCCAACTCGTGCAAACTACCTGTCTAAATATGAAAGCTGTGGGGGCGGGGGGCCACAGTGACTATGCTCTGTGCTGTCACAGCCTCCTGCAGAACAGTGGCTCACAGGAGCAAAGGGGATAGAGTGCCCCAAGTGGGATAGCACCTATGCTCCTGTGAGCCATTTTCAGCTAACAGAGTGCATGCTGCTTGTACCGGACACAGATGCTAAATCAAACTTTGTCCGGTATAGCAGCAACATGATTTCTATTAGACAGTCGATCACAGCACACTGCACTCAGTGAGACAAACACCAGAATACAGCTGACTACAAAGACTGTGATCACAGCTTTTTTTGTGACTTTGTTGTTAGTGCAAAACATTTATTTATTTTATTTAAAGATCGCAAATACATCCTTTGAGCTAGAAACTCCTTTATGAAGGATCCTCATCATACAATAAAAGGGGTGGGGAAGACAAGAGCACTGTCAGTTTTAAACAATTTGGTACAAAGAGTAAACAACATAACAGTACAGGCATATCATCCAAGGAATCACATGTTCAGAAAACACAATCCAGAGGGAGGAGGAAAAATGCTAAAAGAGAGGCACAGAATAAATACAAGTGAGTGTGACAGTAGATGCAGCACTAGCAATACGCCCAAGGTCTAGCAAGGTGGGATGGTGGGAGAAGTTTGTGGCAGTAACAGGACCAAGGGGGTAGGTGAGGGGCAATGACAGGACCCATAGGGTTGCCTACAAGAGGATGCAGAGGCTGGAGGTTAATGAAGGTAGGTGATGGGGGGATTATGATGGGGTAGGTAGGCAGGGGAGAATAGCGAGTGCACTCAGGACCAGGCCAAGGAATCAGGACAGCAGATATATGTAGGGGACTAGCGTTGGCAGTTGCACTGCTCGGGGGGCATGAGGGATTTTCTTAGTTCAGTTTTGAAATGGTTCAGGCTTGAGTGGCTGTTAGCAGAGAAAGGGAGTGTATTGAGCCAAGTGGAAGCCCTAACCACAAAGGCTCATTTCCCCAAGGCTGTTTTTCTAAATGGCACAGCTAGTGCGTATTTGGAGACACTTCTAGTGGCTTGCTCAGTCAGGGCTGGTCGGAATAGAATCTGTAAGGAGGCTCATGCAATAAAAAGACTTTTAAAAACTTTACTGTGCTGGTGATCTAGTCTCATCTGCAATCCCAAGACAGGTGGGATGAGCATCTGTTTTCTTTCTGGATGGTGTATGGTCCCCATTTCACTTCTGTAAGTGCCAGCAGACTCCAGTCAGGGGTTATGTCCTCTCTACTCCATGGCCCTCATTAGAGTCAGAACTGCATTTCTGACATCCGATGTGGTCACTGTTGTCTCCTCCTCTTCAAGTATTTTTCCTTTTTCTTCTTTTTCATCAGACTCGCCAGCTTCCACATTACAAGTGTAAGTGGATATGATATCCTGTATGCCACCAGTGGGTTTGTGCGGGAGGTCATTATTGCCCAAATGACACAGAGCATCAAATTTTTCAGGTGTCAAGATGGGGGGAGGGGGGGTTAATCCACTCTTTAATAGAATCAAGAATCACAGGCAAGTCAGCCATATTAGAGAAACCTCCTTCTATAAAGCACCTTACAATGGTTTCTTGGGAGATGCATTTTCATGCACACTGCATTATTTTATTTATTTATTTATTTATACATCAGTTTACAACCTTTGAGCCAGAGGCTCGTTTCCAAAGGTACCTCGTCACAAAGAGGACAAACACAGTACAACATTTCGTTACATCATTGTAGATAACAGCATTTTTTTTTTTTTACTTCATAGCAGGCAACAGTTTAGGCAGATATATGCTGTAATTACTTTGTTTACAATAACAGTGTAACAGGTTAGGTATTCACAGGTTAATACAGTTATTCAGATAGGATTGAGAGGTAAGCATACATTGGTTAAGCAGACAACTAGTCTTGAGCAGGGGCTGCTAGGTTAGTAAAAACAGGTGGCTAAGGGACAGGGTAGATGATGAGAAGAGGGGGCGAGCCACTTTGTGAGTTTTGTCAGTTGTTGATTGTGAAGCTACTCAGAGAGTTTTGTCGGGTACAATGACCTTGAACACCTATGGCCGGGGACAAGCACAGCTACGCATGTTAAATAGTTGACTTCGAAGTGCGGTTTTGAAGCTGGAGATTGAACGGGTATCGGTGATGGAGCTGGGGAGAGTATTGTACCAGGTGGGGGCTCTGTAAATAGAAGGACCGTTGACCATGGGTGGTCCTGGTTCTTGGGATAGACAGGGTGGCCTTGGAGGAGCTAAGAGTTTGGACTAAGGGTTGAGCTAGGTGGATAGAGGCTGTCAGACCGGGAGGGGATAGACCAAGGAGTGTTTTTTTAGTTAGGAGGCAGGTTTGGTATCTGAGCCGTTCGTCCAGGTTGAGCAGCTTAGCAAAGTCATATAGCTGGCAGGTATGGGTTAATCTGGTGGCTCCTGTGATTAATCTACAGGCCTTGTTCAAGGTGTGTCGAATTTTATTGAGGGCGGTCGTATCCGCGGCACCATAGACAGGCAGGCCATAGTCCACAAGGGACAAGATAGAGGAGGTGACAGCTAGTCGGAGGGCCTCGGGGAGGCAGTGTTTATAGCGATAAAGGATACCTAGCCGAGTATTTGTAGCTGAGGCTAGAGTATCAATGTGGTCGTGGAAAGTGAGGGCAGAGTCAAAGGAGACCCCAAGGTACTTGTACAGGCGGACTTGCTCGAGAGGAAGTTTAGAGCCAGGGAGGATACGGAGTGGGAAATTACTGAGTTTGTTTTGAGGATGGGCAAACAGCATGGATTTGGTTTTCTTTAGATTGACCACAAGTCTGTGCTCTTTGAACCAGGCTTCAGCATCATTGAAGGCTAGTTGCAAGGAGTCTTGAAGGGGGATGGGGTTTCGGTGGGAGGCAAAGATGACGGCATCATCTGCGTACAGCAGGATTTTACCCGTGCAAGCTCTGGGCATGGTATTGAGGTATAGTGAGAAGAGAAGTGGGCCTAGGATGGAACCCTGGGGCACTCCTGATCAGATGGGACATGTATTGGAGAGGGTTCCATTAATTCTAACACGCTGAGAGCGGTCCGAAAAGTAGCTGGAGCACCAAGCGACCGGGCCGTCGGCAAAGCCGATGCGGTTGAGGGCATCCAACAATAGGGGGTGGGAGACAGTGTCGAAAGCCTTTGAGAGGTCAATAAACACTGCCCCTGCTAGTGAGCCTGAGTCTAGGGAGGAATGAAGAAAATTTGAGAACTCAATAAGGGCAGTGCTGGTACTGTGACCTGCACGGAATCCATGCTGGTCATGACAGAGGATGTTGTATTTGGTCAGGTAATCTGTGATTTGGGTTGCCACCAGTTTTTCAAGGGCTTTGGAGAGGGGTGGAAGGATAGAGATAGGCCGGTAGTTCCCGGCTGAGGACCTGTCACCTCCTTTGTGTACGGGCAAGACTGAGGCTGTTTTCCAGCCTGAAGGGAATTGACCCAGGCAGGGGGACTTGTTGAGCAGGGCAGTTAGGGGGGCAAGGACCTGATCCAGGACCCGGCGGAGGATACTGGGGTCCAGGGAGTCGCTGCCAATATTATTGCTCTTAAGAGCTTGAAGCAAGTGTGGCCTAGCTTCCTGGGGAGTCACCCTATGTAAGTGGAAGCTAGGATATTGAAAGTCAGGGGCGGGTAGGGTTGAAGGAGGGTCAAAGAAGTCTCTGGGGAAGACCGAACTAAGGCCGGTGAATGATGTGTTGAGGAAGTTGGCTATGTGGGCAGGGTCAGTGGAGACAGAGCCTTCGATGGTGATCTGGGAAGGGGGAGGAGAGCGTGTACTCCCATTTAGTTGCTTAATGTTGTCCCAAAACGTTCTGCCTCTCCCCCAGGAGGAGGTAAGCGCCGCCTGATAGTGGTCGGCTTTTGCTTTCCTGATGGCCCATGTGCATTTGTTTCTAGCAGCATTGTAGGCCTGTCTGTCCACAGCACGGCCTGTTTCAGTGGCCAGGTGCCATTTTAGTCAAATTGCGTTCAACAAGTTTATTTTTTTAATGCAGTGTGACGCTGTGAGATCACTCCCCGAGTCCAGGACATCAAGCGGTTTTGATTGCATCTGTCTGACATTGTGCTGCTTGAAGCTGTAAATGATTCCTCGGTCTACCAGTTTCACAATGCAGGTGGTGTTGGGCAGAAGAAACATTAATTTGATGTTCCTCAAACTGGCACTCCAAGTGTGACAACTAAAACTGTCCAAAATCAAAACTTTTGGGGGATCTTAACTTCTGATTTCAATCACACAACCAGTCACTAAAAATTTCAACTGTTAGCAGCCAGTACAATTGCTGTGGCAAAGCAAAGGGAACTGTCTGATGCCCCTAAACAGCAGGGCTGAACAGACTTCCCTATGAGCAACAACTCTTTCCTTTCTGTGCTTGCCATGTTGCAAGTGCTTAAAATGGAAATCCTCTCCTTCGTTTTCTTCAGGCCCATAGCTGATTTTGTCTTAATTGTAAGAGTACTGTAACCAACACAGCGGAAAAATAAACCAGTTTCACTGTGTTAAAAATGTCCTGGGGAGCATATACTTCAAGGATCCCTGACAGACCATGGATCCAAGTGAAAAACAGTGAAGGAATTGCGCAATGGTACAGGCTGAGGAGCATGTACCCTTCCCACCTCTTCCACACCAGAGCCCACTAAAGTCCAACCACCCTGCCTCTGCCTAGGCATCCTCTGGGGGAGTGGTGGTAGACTTGATGGCCCTTGGGTGAGGCAGAAGGTTCTTTGTGCCCTTGCCAGTTTGGTTCTGAGTCCAGCAACCTCTGCAATCAACATAGAAAGCTGAGTACCAATAAGTCAGCACCTCAGTCTCCAGAACACGTCCCAAAAAATCACAGCTCCACTCCCATTGTGCTGCACCACTACCATACTATTTCCTGCCACACCACTATCATGCTATTTCCTGCCGCACCACTACCATGCTATTTCCTGCCGCACCACTACCATGCTATTTCCTGCCACACCAGTACCATATCCTTTTCTTTCTTTACCTTAATTCCTGTCGAAACATCCCTGTACTTTACTGCCTCTTTTATGTGTCTGTTGAATTTCTGCTTCTCCCCCTTTGCTTGTCTGAAATGTATTTGGTATCCTACCCTAGATAGGGTGTCTCTTGTTTTCTCTTTTTAACCCTCCTACCTGTGCCTAACTTGCTCTGGGTGTATACTGTTCCTTAACCACTTGCCCGAACTTATTTGTTACCCTACCCTAGATAGGGCATCTCCCGCTTTCCCTTTTCAACCCCCTTACCTGTACCTACTTTATCAAGGTTCCCACTACTCCCTAACAACTACATGTTTACCCACCACCTGTGGCTACCCACCCTAAAGCTGACTGTTTCAGTATACCACAACACAGTACTCTATTATCTTCTACTTTGACCTGGCATTCTTCCTGCAGAGTCTCCTGTGGACTGTGAACTATCTGCAGATGCCCCACTCCTGCACTGTTCCTTACACGTGCTGGGACATGAGCATGACGGAATACATTGGGCAAGGGAGTTTTTTACATGCCCTTGTTGGAAGGCATTAAGCATCTGGAAGCTCCACCCCCCCCCCCATCACACACCCAAGTCACAGGGCTTTCTTAATCTACTCACCCTCAAGATTAATTTCCTGAACTAGGTTCCCCACACTACTTGTTACAAATTTAAAGACAAGTTTCAAAGTCCTCCCCCGCATGCTGTGCCCTTGTGTATCTCTCTGTTCTGTGTCATGCTCTACTGCATTGGGTGTACTGCATGTCCATGTGTGTGCTCTACACTTCAATCTGTGGGTGTTGCCTGGTCACACAGGGCACTGTCACGGTAGTGCTGCAGCATTACTCTGTCAGTAGGCTTTGCCCTGCATCACGTGCTGTCCCTCTCAAACATGTTCCTGTCCCTACAGCTCCTGACACAGCAAACCCATAGCCAGCAGCTGAGTGGCACAGTACATCCCATGACATCCTGGGAACACCCCCCCCCCAGATAAGTAGACTTTCCGGTGGAGAGTGACTCAAATGCTTCAGCAGATAGTGATGTGGACACGTGGTAGCCAGCCTGGAACTCTTCTCGACATCCCAGTTGGCAGCGACGGATGCTACTGTGATCCCCCCACCACCACGGATGTCACCTAGTACCCCCCTGCAACCGCCCATTCCACTGGCACCACCTCAGAGGTCTGTGCACCAGATCTGGCCTGGCCATCCCACACCTCCATCCCCATCTCTGTTGCCTCATCTTTCCATCCCCCCATTTCCTGTGTCATGCCTGTTTACGGACTGGCACAACACATAGTGTCTGAGGTTCCCACCATGCCTAGGGTTAACATTGGTTCAAGGGGCATGGGGTGGCATACAGCAACCACCTCCACCTAGGCTACCACTGACTGTTGGTGCTGTCCGAGGCACACACACAGACCTCCTCCGGCCACTCAGCCATCTAGGGCCACTCCAGTGCCTTTGCCCCCTCTCATGCAGCATGCTGAGTGTAGTGCCCATGACATGATGCATGCTGCCGTGGACACCCAGCCTCGGCTACAGGAAGGCACACCCTGCCCTGGAGCATTCCACCACCAAAGAGCAAGGCTCCTATCCTAAAGCCTCAGCTACAGGAGGGCACACCCTGCCCTGGAGCATTCAACCACCGATGAGCAAGGCTTCTATCCTAAAGCCTTGGCTACAGGAAGGTACACCCTGCCCTGGAGCATTCCACCACCAATGAGCAAGGCTCCTATCCTAAAGCCTCAGCTACAGGAGGGCACACCCTGCCCTGGAGCATTCCGCCACCGAAGAGCAAGGCTCCTATCCTAAAGCCTCAGCTACAGGAGGGCACACCCTGCCCTGGAGCATTCTACTACCGATGAGCAAGGCTCCTATCCTAAAGCCTCGGCTACAGGAGGGCACACCCTGCCCTGGAGCATTCCACCATCGCAGAGCAAGGCTCCTATCCTAAAGCCTCGGCTACAGGAGGGCACACCCTGCCCTGGAGCATTCCACCACTGACGAGCATGGCTCCTATCTTAAAGGTAACTCACCAGTCCTAGCAATGCCTTGTAGCTTTTGGTCTTCCTTTATCTGCTGTTCGAATTTTTGGCACGTTTTACTTGGACTTCTGCCCTGTTTTCAAACTGCCTAAAATGCACGGGACTCGCACCTGTGCTATATAATTGTATGTGTGCCATGAAATGTGTGTTCACTAGGTGGGGACCTTGACTTTAATTCTTTACCTCAAGGCCATAATTATCTGCTAAAGCTGCCGGTCACTTACTAGAAAGTGACGCTAAGATTTAAGGTTCAAATTTCCTCTGGCTGAACTGAAATATGCACCGGATTAGCTTGCACTGTTTCCACATTTAATTCTGAATCAGGTTTAGCAGCCGATAAGCTGTACAGACCCGGGAACGTTTAAACTACATTTCTGGCAAATTCAGTCTGCAGTCCCAGTTAAGATTTAAATGTACTTCGATCCCTATTTAGCTGCTCCTCTTTAGTATTACTGGATGGCTGAACAGTGTAAAGAAAGGGACCCTGCTGCCAAAGTTTAATTTAATAACCTCTAACCTGCTAAAAATCAGTGCTGCTAAAATCCAAAATTACAGTTCCTAAGGAGCGGAGGCAAAAGACCCGAAAATCTGCTAATTTAAAAGAAAGCAGCTAAGTAAGGAGACTTTGCACACAGAGCTGCTCTAACTTTAAAAATCACAAAGCCAGCAGCTTAGGAGAGGAGACTGAGCAGTTCCTCGCGTACCAGGCTATCCCTGCTTGAAATTAATACAAGGAACTGCTCCTCACTTGCCAGGTGCTGCTTCCCACAGCCGCTACATGACTGCTCCCTACCCGCCCCCCACTACTCCCACCCTTAGCTGGCATCAGTTATATAGCATGAGGCATAGTTTAGACCACTCCCAGGAGTAAATTAACAGTCTCCTCACTTTCCCATTAGCGGGCTATATTTCTTTACCACTAGAGGGCACCTGATTTTTGTTTTGGATCCTTTCCTGGCTCCCCAATCATAACCCTGCCAACAATCCCTAAATAGCGAGTCTTTGCCTTAATCCTTTCAACCCGCGATAAAATTGTTGTTCTTAAATCAAGCCTTCCTTCCTACACACCCAATATACAAATTACCTTCTCATTAAACAACAACATGGCCATAAATCCCTGTGTAATATTCCTGCTCGTTTCTATTTTTGTTACCCTCATCTGGCTCCCTTTATTATACTGCTCACCTTCCATGAACCTTCACTACACCTATCCTGATGACTCCAGGCTCTCCAATATGCGTATGCCATTTCACATGCCCCTAGCCACCTCCCCAATTTTTGTCCCTTATAAGTTCACCTACCACTTAGCCTACACTCTGCATAAATCCCTGCTATGCAGCCTCACCCTGTTTACCCCTTTCATCCATTGTAAACTATGGTACTGTTACTCCTAGCCTTAATGCTAGCTGGGGATATTGAACTAAACCCACGGCCCATAAGTAACTTATCCCACACTGATATAACCTGGAATGACACCAAGGGCCTCCACATTGTACACCTGAATATTAGCAGCCTTCCTCATAATTTAGCGGAACTCGAGGCATGGGTTGTTTAATATAACCCTGATATCCTTTGCCTGTCTGAAATGTAGCTAAAACCCTCCACCCCCAATCCCTTCTGCTCGATACCAAATTACAATCTAATCAGACAAATTAGGCCCTCATCAAAGCGTGGAGGTGGTGTTTCTATCTTCTATAAATCTCATCTGTTACTATCCCATAATGTCTTGCCCACCCTCTCACTGTGAAGTGATTCATGCAACCTTACAGTTTGGCTCTAAGAAATTACACATAGTCTGCGCCTATAACCCTCCTGGTGGTGGTATCACCGGTCTTGAGGAACTCCTCTCCAAAGTGGACAGTACCATCAGCCAAAATGAAGTCCTTATACTCGGGGACCTAAATTTAAACTGGACTAGTAAATCAAACCAGTCCTCTCACACCATAGTACAAGGCCGCAACCTTCACCAACTGATCACAGACCCAACTAGGGTCATGGCTCCCCCTCGGACCAGTACACTCATCGACTGGGCCCTTACAAACTGCCCTGACAGTACAGTCTGTGCAGGTACCCTTGCAGATGCAATAAGTGATCACTCCCCAATCTATTGCATCTGGCACTCCACTAGTCAACCATCTCCTCCTCCAAAACTCATCACCTTCTGCAATCTGGCTAACTTTAACTTAACACAGTTTGTGCATGATCTCCCTATGATTGACTGGTTACCCATCTACACCTCAGCTAATGCACAGTCAGCACTAGACTATTTCCTGGCCTGGTTTGGTCTGCTCCAAGACACCCATGCTCCCCGTGTCACTCGTCATATTCGTAGAACTCAGACAAAATGGTTAACCAAAGACCTTCTCACCCAAATAAGGCTAGGGACAAAATGTGGCAGCATTTCAATGTCTCAGGGCTTCAGACTGACTGTAATGACTACCAATCTCTGAGAAACACATCAAAAGCAACATTCGATTAGCAAAAATCTCCTTCTCCAAAGACCTGCTAACGAAAGCCACAGGTGATTCCAAGAAATTCTGGTCAATCATAAAAAAAAACCTTGGAGCTAATCATATGGCCACTACAAGTGATATGCTGATAAAAGGCATGCACTGCAATAATCCGGTGACCATCACCAACTCATTCAGTAGCCACTTCTCAAACCTAACTAGCTACCTGGCCTCCTTCCCACCCATACATACCCCCCCCCGAGATACTAAACCTCTACTCATGCATCTTCCATTTAGGTTCTGGACTATTACAAAAGCAGAAGTTCTAAAGCTGCTACTCTCTGTTCCTGACAGCACCAGCTCGGGGTCTGATGGTTTCCAACCTAGGCTTCTGAAAGCTGCGGCTCCTCTCATAGCCTCCCCAAACCAGTCTTTAACTTTAACCTATCACTATGCTATGGCACAGTTCCTAATATCTGGAAAATAGCTAGAATTACACCCATTCCTAAAAAGAGTGATCCTAACAAAATCACTAATTACTGACCCATAGCAATTCTCTCTGTGCTTAGCAAAATCTAGGAGAAATTAGTGGCAACCCAATCCATAGATTATCTTCAGAAGCATAACTTTCTCTCTTGCTCCCAGCATGGCTTCTGCAAAGGCCACAGCACTTTCACTGCCCTCCTAAAACTCACAAACGACATCTGTGCCTCTATGGACTTTGGCATCCTGACAGGAGTGGTTTTCATCGATTTAACTAAGGCATTTGACCTGGTTAACCATCCCCTTCTTCTTGCTAAACTACGCTCCCTAGGCTTCTCCATCGATTTAGTGGCCTGGTTCAATAGCTATCTGTCCGACAGGAAACAGGCTGTAGTTTTCAACTCAGCCATATCTGACCTTTCATCTACACATGTTGGCATGCCCTAGGGCTCTATACTTGGCCCCTTGCTTTTCTCAGTCTTCATTAACGACATCCCGCTGCTTGCACCAACCTGTTCATCTCTGCTCTATGCAGATGATCTAGTTATTTACCGTTGTGCAAGAAATATGTCTGACAGGGAGATAAACCAGTGGCTCAGGGAGTGGTGTACGGCCAGAGGGTATGGGTTGATGGGAGACTGGGGGGAGACCGGGGAGGATAAGGGGCTATATGCTAGAGATAGGCTCCATCTCAATTTGGAGGGGAGGGAAATCCTTAAGTTGAAAATAGAGGGGTTCATTGGTGAAAGGTGGAGTTTAAACTTGTGAAGGGGGGAGGGATGGGAAAGAAGGCTGTTGAGGGGGGTTTGATAAAGGAGGGACTCAGTCTCCATCCCCCTGCGGAGCTGGAGGAATGCGAGAAAAGGCCAACTGGTAAGGTGCTGACCAGGGGAAGATGGAATCCCCGTGGGAACGCGAGCAGGGGAAATGGAAGTATACAGAAAGGGTGGAAGGTAGTTCTGCTAAATGCCAGAAGCTTAGGCAATAAAATGCCTGAGCTCCAGGCAATGTTAAATGAGGGAGTGGTGGATGTGGCAGTGGTCACTGAGACCTGGGCCACCGCAGAACACAACTGGGACCTGAACCTGGATGGTTACACTATGTTCAGGAAAGACAGGGGGAAGGGAAGGGGAGGAGGGGAAGCAATAATAGTCAAAAACTGCATTGGCATAGGAGGAGTGGAGGAGGTGGAGGGAGCTGTGGAGGTGATTTGGGTCACCTTGATAAGAAATAGGGGCAAGAGAGTAAAAATAGGAGTGGTGTATTGACCCCCTGCGCTGGGGAAGAAGCTGTAGGAGAGTCTGGTGGCAGATGTTGGGAGACACTGCAAATTGGGCAGGGGAAGGGTGGTGGTGTTGGGGGACTTAAGCATGCCAGGAATGGACTGGGAGACTATGACATCCTTGTTAGCCAGGGAAAAGAGGTTGTTGGATGTCTTTCAGGATGCGTTCCTAACTCAGCAGGTGGGGGAACCGACCAGGGAGGCGCAGATACTGGATGTGGTCCTGGCAGACAGTGACCAGATTGGGGGCCTGGAGGTAAGGGACCCATTGGCAGGGAGTGACCATGCCACGGTCTGGTTCTGCCTGAACCTAGAAGGGGTACAAGGCTGCACAAAGACGGAGAAAACCAACTTAAGGGGAGCAAATTTCAAGGAAATGGGAAGGATCCTTAAGAAGCATTTGGATGGAATTGGGCCAGACACGGATGCTGACAGTAGGTGGGAAATCATTAGGAGGGGGGTGCAGAATGCTACCAGCACCTGTGCAAGAGTAAGACAAAAATGTGGTAGGGGCCGTAAACCCTGCTGGTGGTCAAGAGACGTTCAGGAGGTGGTGAGGGGAAAAAAGGTGGCTTATAGGCATTTCAATTGCTCAAGGAGTGAAAGGGATAGAGGGGAGTATGAGCTGATGGCCAGAAGGGCCACTAGTGTGGTGAGGGTGGCTAAGGCAAGGAAGGAGCAGAACCTGGCCAAGGAAATTTGGAGAGGGAATATGGGGTTCTTTAGATACATTGGGGAAAAATGAAGGGTGAAGGGGCAGATTAGCAGGATTAAAACATGGGAGGGATGGGCACAAGATCTGGGGGAGCAGGCTGAGGTACTAAATGAGTACTTCGCCTCAGTTTTCACCAAGGAAAGTCGAGGGGCTGCATCATACATGGGAGGAGATGGTGAAACTGGGAGGGGTGCCCTTGCCGATCGTCAGGTCTGGGGAGAGGATGGGCCATCACTGGCAGGAGGGGGGAAGGCAAGGCAGGGGGACAAGGTAGCAGAGGTGGAAATCATGGCAGAGAGAGAGTGAGGGAAGTCCTCGGGTCCCTTAAGACGGAGAAAGCACTGGGACCAGATAAATTACATCCCAGAGTGCTGAAGGAACTGGCAGGACGTCCTGGCGAAGGCTGCACAAAGACGGAGGTAACCGACTTAAGGGGGGCAAATTTCAAGGAAATGGGAAGGATCCTTAAGAAGCATTTGGATGGAATTGGGCCAGACACGGATGCTGACAGTAGGTGGGAAATCATTAGGAAGGGGGTGCAGGATGCTACCAGCACCTGTGCAAGAGTAAGACAAAAATGTGGTAGGGCCCGTAAACCCTGCTGGTGGTCCAGAGAGGTTCAGGAGGTGGTGAGGGGAAAGAAGGTGGCTTATAGGCATTTCAAGTGCTCAAGGAGTGAAAGGGATAGAGGGGAGTATGAGCTGATGGCCAGAAGGGCCACTAGTGTGGTGAGGGTGGCTAAGGCAAGGAAGGAGCAGAACCTGGCCAAGGAAATTCGGAGAGGAAATATGGGGTTCTTTAGATACATTGGGGAAAAAATGAAGGGTGATGGGGCAGATTAGCAGGATTAAAACATGGGAGGGATGGGCACAAGATACGGGGGAGCAGGCTGAGGTACTAAATGAATACTTAGCCTCAGTTTTCACCAAGGAAAGTCGAGGGGCTGCATCATACATGGGAGGAGATGGTGAAACTGGGGGGCCTTGCCGATCGTCGGGTCTGGGGAAAGGATGGGCCATCACTGGCAGGAGTGGGGAAGACAAGGCAGGGGGACAAGGTAGCAGAGGTGGAAATCATGGCAGAGAGAGTGAGGGAAGCCCTCGGGTCCCTTAAGATGGAGAAAGCACTGGGACCAGATAAATTACATCCCAGAGTGCTGAAGGAACTGGCAGACGTCCTGGTGAAGCTTTTCAGCATCTCTCTGAGGACAGAGTGGGTGCCCCAGGACTGGAAAGTGGTGCATATAGTGCCTATCCACAAGGGGGGATCAAGGGAGGTGGCAGGGAACTACAGGCCCATCAGCCTGACATCAGTGGTGGGCAAGGTGATGGAGGGCATTGTCAAGGAGAGGCTAGGGGGAGACCTGGAAAAGTCAGGGTGCCTGGACGACAGACAGCATAGATTCATCCCAGGGAAATCGTGTCAGACAAACCTTAGCCCTAGCCTTCTTGCTCTGGGCCTTGCAGCAGGTTTTGGTTGCCTCCACTATCCCCAGCTTTATGAGCTCCCACCTCTGGTTAGTGTCCATACTAGATTGAATTCTGGCCAGGTACCCTTTTACCACTTCCCCCATCCTCCCAAAGTTGGCCCTCCTGAAGTCCAGCACTCTTGTGCCAGATTCCACTCCTTCCTTGCCCATATCCAATGTGAGCCATACTGAGCAGTGGTCACTCCCTGACAGCGGTTCTTCCATTGTAAGTTCTCTCACAAAGTCCCCATTTGCCAGCACAAGGTCAAGGGTATTCCCTAACCTGGTTGGTTCACTGACCATTTGCAGCAGGAAGCTGTCCTGGAAGGCATCCAGCAGTACCTGCGCCCTTCTGTTCCTGGTTGTTGGGGTACTCCAGTCCACTCCTGGCATGTTGAAGTCCCCCACAATCACCACACTACCCTTCCTGCAGGTCCTCCTGATTTGTCCCGCAATTTCACTGTCTAATTCCTCCATCTGAGATGACGGCCTGTACACCACTCCTATTCTGAGAATCCTATTCTTGGAATCCTGGATTTGCATCCAAATTGACTCCGTACTACCTTCCTCCCCTTCCTCCTTTACACACTTCAGTCCTTCCTTCACATATAGTGCCACACCTCCTCCTTTCCCAATCACCCTGTCCCTACAAAATAACCTGTACCCTGGTACAGACAGATACCAGTCATTGTATTTGGGTGGCCCATGTTTCTGTGATGGCTGCAATGTCCACCTCTCCCTCTGCCATGAGCACCTGTAACTCTGCAGTTTTCATCCCAAGGCTCCTAGCATTAAGGGTAACCACCTTCCACCATTTCCCCCCTACCATCCTGCCCTCCTTTACTAACATCACCAATAGTACTTGCCATTTGTCCTTTGTCATTTGTCATTGTTATGGGGGGTAAGCTCAAATGGTTTCCCAACTTGTGGTCTCTGCACGTCTCTTGCCCAATTGCCACCCCCCGCTCCTAGTTTAAATTCCTAACTTCCTCTATGTACTCCTCTATCCTCTGTTTCAACACTTTCTTTCCCTCCTCACTCAAGTGTAGTCTGTCCTTGGCAGGAGGACTCATCATGCAACTCACTGCCACACTCGGGACATGTCTGTGGACAGTGGGCAGTCCCCTGTCTCCCAACGGGGATGGTGGCATGTGTCCGCACCATGGGTGGATACGTCTGGCACTGGCAGCACAGCTGCATCCCCTGTATCCCTTGGTCAACCACACACCCCTGGTTGGTGGGTATTGCTGCATGTCCACATCCCCATGCAGTGCTGTGCTGGCTCCCATGTGATGTCCCGGGCCTGTGTGCCCTTCTGCTCAGCCTCAGCCTCCTGTGGGGCTAAAGCGACATCACCCCATCCCGTGCACCATGGCACTGTCCACACATGTGGTGGCCTCCAGAGGTCATAGCCCCCCCTCAGCTGGGTCCTGTGCATGGGTTTCTTTTTCCATTGCCCCATTCACCATCTGCCCCCCTTACCGTGCAGTGTCCTGCATAACATGGCTGGGCAGGCTGTCCACTGCCACATCTGTGACATGTGACATAACAGTTCTTGCATTGTTTGACCCTTTCTAGTTAAATCCATTTTGTTTACATACAGCTTTGCTTTTTCTGTTTTGCCATAGCCCTGCACATTTTCATTTAATTCCAGGCTGCATCATGTCTTGATTGCAACTGCTTGTACCTTTGTGCGTCTGATTTTCCTGTGTACTTTAGTTTTCATTTCTGTATTGTGGGGCTGTACATATTGTGCATTATGTACCATAAACAAGGATCATACATGGTGCCATATGTGTTGTTTGCTTATTACTCACCTTCTGCTGGCTTCCAGCTGTCATATGAGGTTCTGCCAGTACTCATGGGCCCTCCGTGCCACACGTGGATCCCTGCCTTGCATCCGTTGTGCCGCCTCCTGCCCCTCTGGCTCCGTGTCTGTGGATATCTGTTCCTCTTGGACCAGCAGCGGTATTCCATGGGCATGTGCCATGTTGTGTAGCATACAACAGGCAAGGAATATGCCACAGGCCTTCTGAGGTGTGTACTGTAGGGCACCACCTGAGCAGTCCAGGCAGAGTAAATACATTTTAAGCATACCAAGGATCCGCTCAATGATATTTCACGTAGCAGCGTATGCCACATTGTACCTCTCCTCCACCTCATTTGTGGGGTGATGGAAGGGGGTGAGGCACCAGGGATGCAGGGGGTAGCCACTGTCACCTGAAAAGGGCAGAGCACACATGTGAGATGGGACATGTCTGTGGTACACTACTTTGGCCCATATTCTGGAACTTTCTGATATGCTTTTGCACATCCCTCCCCCACAGCACATGGACAGCTCCCCTTGAAGGGTTTATCAGCCTGTGCTATGGTGCATTGTTACATTGTCAGTGACCCCTCTGCAGGCCATGTCACATTCCTGGCCTTTCCGTCTGGATAGCTATTGCAGTCTTCCCACATTCCAGAACCTTCTTTGGGTCCCCCCTCTGTGGGATGGAGCCTTGTGTGACCCACAGGGATTGCTAGTCACAGCCCAGTTGTTGTATTCACCCACCAGGTGAACCATAGCTATTTTGCCTCCCACAAATCTCTGACACAATGTGGAGTTCTGCCAGATGAAGGAGTCATGGATGCTAACAGGGTAACACGCCACCACATTGGTGATGCACCCTGTGGCACTGTACACCACCTTGCAGCAACCTTTCCTGTTGAGGTAGGCATCTGACTCTGGGCCAGGTGGTGCACGGATGGCCACATGGGTACAGTTGGTGGTACCAAGTACACATGTCTGACGTGCTACCTGGTAGAACTGCTGCATTGTTGCTGTGCACTCCTCTGCAGTATTGGGGAATACTATGAATTCCCTGGCATGTGGCAGCAGAGTATCTAGTAATTTGGCTTGCAAGCACAAGGTGGAAGGCTGTGACATTCCAAGTTGTGACATTCCTGTGGTATCCCCGATGGGGATCTGGAAGGTGCCTGTTGGCAGAAGGGCACATGGCAGCAGTCACCTTCACCTCCACCATCAGGGCATGGCTGCGATGGGTGGTGGTGCACAGGTCTTTCTCCAGGAGTTTGCACAGCTGCCTGAGCATGGCCTGGCTGAGGTGGTACCAGCCAACCAGCTGTTCATCAGTTCAGTGTCTCAAAGGAGACTCTTGGCCGGAACTGTCTCTATGCGGCAGGGCACCTCTTCCGGGGATAGATTGGCCCAGGGTGTCCTCCATCCTGCTGTTCCTGCAGAGCCTCCCCCAGCATGTACAGCAGCTGTGGAGTGGTGTCAGCCATTCTGCTGCCTGATACAGTTCCCCCTTTGGCCTCTGGGCTTTGCCTGGATTAAGACAATCTTTTTATAGGTGGTAATCTGCATTGTGCAAAGTGCTGCACACAGCAATTTGCACGATAGAAATGCTTTGTGAATTGCATTGCACCTGTATGAATGGTCACTCCCCTCCCCTTTGTGCCTTGCATAACTTGTGTTGTCACTATGACACAAACGAGTTTGCCCTGGGCAATTGTCTTTTTGTGAATCGCCTCTTGGGGCAAAAGCTGAGCATACTCCACGCAAATGCTTTGCATGATTTGCAAAGCCTTGTGAATCCTGCCCTTGCAGATAAAAAGTGAAAAAAACTAAGTTATGAAGAAATGTTGAATTGTTCCAGCATTTACCTATAACTTTATTTTTACAGATTTTGACCCCTAATGTTCAACATATCCCTTGTGTTACCCCACCTTATGAGCATGACAGGTGTCATTTTTCAAGTCCCCTGAAACACGTTTTCACAGTTGATCTGCAAAATCACCTTTCAGGTGGGATTTAAAAAACTTCCACCTGTCTTGATCAATAACATTAGGTATCAAAAAGACTGTGTTGGAAATTTGGGGTCAAAATGTGGGAACCCACTGAAAATTAGGTATTGCCTCTTAGCTGGCCTATCCTGGGTAAATATTATCTAAAAATGTATAAAAGCAGGACACCACTGAAAATGAGATCTTGCATCTCCTCTGGTCTGTTCTGGGTAAATATATGGCAAAAAGAAGTGTAAAAGCAGGGCACCATTACAGCAGAGCCCCCCCAATTAACTGTGTATCTATGCTGCTCTATCCTAGGAAAAATACACTGTAAAAGTTGGACCCCACTGAACATGTAACGTAACTTGCTTTTCAGCCGTACTATCCTGGACATATACATTATAAAAATGGGTAAAAGCAGGGCCTCCCCCCCGCCATTGAAAATGAGATCTTACATCTTGGCTGTGCTATCCTGGGTAAATACAGTGTAAATATTGGAAAAAGCATGATCTTACTGAAAACAAAACAGCATCTAAGCTGTACTGTTTTGGGTAAATACAGTACAAAAATGTGTCAAAGTGGGACTCCATTGAAATTGAGATAGTGCATGTCAGCTGGGTTATCCAGGGTAAATATATTGCAAAACTGTGTATAAATGACCCTACAGCACAACCCCACTGAAAAGGAGATATTGCATCTAAGATGATCTATCCCAAAAAAGTACATTATAAAAGCAGGACCACACTAAAAACGAGATAACACATCTCACCTCTAAAATCCTAGGGGATTTGCAACATAAAGAGATCTAAAATCAGGGCCACATTGGAAATGACATAATACATCTCATTTGATCTGTCCTGGGTAAAAATACAGTAAACGTGTGCAAGCAGGACCCAGTACAACAGCATACTAGAAAAATTTACTCACCTTAGTAATTATGTTTCTTCTAGTGGAGTCTTGCTGTATTCTGACTATTGCAGTTAGGTCCTGCCTTTCAACTGCCCCGGAGAACAAAGGGTTAATTTTTCTATGCCTTGCGTAGAACATACGAAATTTGCCAGAGCAGATAAAGGCCTAGAGGTCTATCAAGTCTGCTCGAATGTGCAGCTAGCACCCCTTATTCTGCAACTGCCCCTCCCTTCCACCCTTCCCCTTCATTAACCCTCCCCATTGTCCTGTCCCATCCTCATTTGAAGCAGTCCGCTGTTCTACTGCATACCACTTCAGCAGGTAACGCATTCCACCCAGCCACCACCCTCTCTGTAAAAAAGTGTCTCCTCATCTCCCTCCTGAACCTTCCTCGCTCCAGTCTCATATCATGGCCCCTGGTGGCCCTCCCCCTCCCTTACTTTGAACAGCCACTCTGTACCCATCTTGTTTATTCCTTTCATGTATTTAAAGGTTTCAATCATGTCACCCCATCTCTCCTCTCCTCCAGTGAGTACATGTTCAACTCCTTCAACCTCCTCTCGTAAGATAAGTCCCCCGGCCCCTTGATCATCTTTGTCGCTCTGCGCTGCACCCACTCCAGTAACTTAATGTCCCTCTTCAGATACAGATGTCAGTACTGCATGCAGTACTCCAGGTGTGGTCTAACTAATGACCTATACAGTGGCAGAATCACCTCCTCCCTCCTCGAGGATATACCCCTTGCAATACAACCCAGCATTTTGTTGGCCTTTGCAGCTGCCTTCCTACATTGTGCCGAGTTGTTCATTGACCCTGTAATGAGCACACCCAGATCCTTCTCCTCCTCTGTCTGGGCTAGCTGCACATTCATCACGAGCTCGGCTGAAGCCCTTGTCTGTTGTTGTTCAAGCTGCAACCGTCAGATCTTTATGAGCAAAAACTCACTAGGTGTTCTGTGTGGAAACTGTAAAATGTTACTAGCCAGCTAGCAAATATATAATGTTTTTGGTTCTCAAGGAAGACTCAAGTCAGGAAACCCAAAAACAAAAACACATCCAAAACACAACATTCCACCCAAAGAAAAAGAGGGTGTAAAATGGACACCCCTAGGGTGCCAACACTGCTCCTGCCCAACCACATCCCAAAAACTAGGTTCTGAGAGGGAAGGCGGGGGGGAGATCAGAATACAGCAAGACTCCACTAGAAGAAACATAATTACTAAGGTGAGTAATTTTTTCTTCAAACAACATGAAGTCTTGCTGTATTCTGACTACTGCAGACTACCAAGCAGTACCTCCATGGAGGAGGGATAGAACCTACTTTGGAAATAGTCTCTGAAGTACTGCTGTGCCAAACTGAGCATCACTCCTAGCCTGGATATCCAGAGAGTAATGCTTGGTGAAAGTATGGACTGTTTTCCAGGTGGCTGCTTGACAAATTTCTAAGAGAGGAATATCCCTGGCAGCAGCCAGGGAAGCAGCTGTACCTCTTGTGGAATGAGCCCTCAGGCCTGAGGGTGAAGTTCTACCCATTTTTCATAGCAGAATTGTATACAAGAAACAATCCACCTGGCAATAGATCTCTTAGTGGCAGGTTTGCCCTTACCAACTTCTCCATAAGTGAGGAACAACTGGAGGGATTCAAACCTGTGACCCTTGGCACGTTCTATGTAGTAGCTAAGGGCTCTTTTAACATTCAAACTGTGTAACCTCCTCTCTCTCTCGAGGAGGAGGAATGGTCAGTGAAGAAAACAGGGAGAGAGAGATAGACTGGTTGAGGTGGAAATCTGAGACCACTTTAGGCAAGAACTTTCTGTTAGTTCTAAGGACCACTTTATCTCTGTGAAAAGAGATGAAATCAGATTCCACTGACAGGGCTTGCAATTCAATGATAAGTCTGGCAGAAGTAATGGCTACCAAAAACACAGTTTTTCAAGTCAAGTACTTTAGCTCTGCTGAGGACAAAGGCTCAAAGGGGGGTTGCATAAGCTGAGCAATGCCAACATTAAGGTCCCAAGCAGGAGCAGGATCCCTAAAGGGGGGATTGGTGTGAAGCAATCCCTTGAAAAACTTACAGGATGGGATGACAGAGAGGAAGACTTGCCTACAGACAGGAAAGCAGAAACAGCTGCCAAGTGTACCTTGAGGGTAGCTGGTCTGAGACCTAGCCATTAAGATGGACCATATAATCCAGAACCGTAGGCAATTCAGCAGAGTCTGGAGAAATATTCTTCTTAGAACACCAAATGCTGAATCTTTTCCATTTGGAGTTGTAAGTCTTTCTGGTGGAAGGCTTTCGAGAAGCCTTAAGGATATCCAGAACCCCTTGGGAAAGATGCAGATCTGCAAACTCTAACTCTTCAAGAGCCAAGCCTTGAGATTGAGGGGCTGAAGATTCGGGTACCAAATCCTCCCCTGAGAGGATGTTAACAGGTTGTAATTCCAGGGAAGAGACAGGGGAAGATGGACTGTTAGGGACAGCAACAGGGGATACCATTGCTGTCTGGCCCAGTCTGGAGCAACCAGAATCTTTTTGCATGGTTGTGACCTTATCTTGACTAACACTCTGAACAGGAGAGGGGGGGGAAAGGCATACAGAAATTTCCCTTCCCAGTTCAGAATCAGAGCATCCGGGGGACTGAGCCCAAGACTGGGGGTCTGCAACAAAAGAGAGGAAGTTGGTGATTGTCTGGGGCTGCAAAAAGATCTATCTCTGGAGCGCCCCATCTTGAGAAAATCACTTTTAAAACCAGAGGATCTACAGTAGGGCCCATTCGTGATGGCCCTGGGATATTCTGCTCAGTGCATCTGCTACGACATTGTCCTTCCCTGAGAGGTGAACTGCTATCAGAGAGATTTGCAGGGAATAGGCCAGGGACCACAACTTCATTGCTTCTGTGCACAAGGCCATAGACCGAGTGCTTCCTTGCTTGTTGATGTACCACATGGTGGTGGTGTTGTCTGTTCTGACCTGAATCACCTTGTTCTGTACAGATTTGGAAAAAGCTTGCAGTGCCAGAAACACTGCTATGAGTTCCAAGAGATTGATGTGAAGCAGAGATTCCTGAGGTGACCACAGTCACTGGGTGGTAAGATCCCCCAAATGGGCTCCCCAGCCCAGCAGGGAAGCATCTGTGGTGAGTATCACTGAATGAGACTGAGTGACAAATGGAACCCCTTGTCTCAAATTGTTCTGATCCTGCCACCATTGCAAGGCTTGGATCAGGGTTCGAGTGACTGGGATTAGTTTGGTAAGGGAATTCTTTCTTTGGGACCAAAAGGCTCTTAAGTGGAACTGATTGTCCTTCATTTGGAATCTTGCTCCCTGGACCACTGCTATGGAAGCTGCCATGTGGCCCAGTAGCTGAAGGAAATGCCTTGCTGGTCGAGACACCTGAAGGGTGAATGAAGAGGCCAGTTCCATAAGGGTCCTTGCCCTTTCCAGGGGAAGGAAGGCCCTTGCCTTTACTGTATCCAGTTCTGTACCTATGAAGGTGAGGAGCTGCACTGGTTCGAGAACTGACTTTGGTAGGTTGAGAAGGAATCCTAAAGAAGTGAGCACTTGCTGGGTCACTTGCAGATGTGACTTGACTTGGTCTGGAGACTGACTTACTATAAGCCAGTCATCCAAGTATGGGAAAATGGAAATCTTTTGCCTTCTTAGGAAGGCAACAACTACTGCCAGGCACTTTGTGAAGACCCTTGGCTTGGGGCTAATGTTAGGCCAAAGGGCATTGCTCTGAATTGGTAGTGGCCTGAGGGCAACTTGAACCTGAGGTACTTTCTGTGGGAGCACCTGATGGAAATGTGAAAGTAGGCATCTTTGAGGTCCAGGGAGGCTAGCCAGTCCCCTGGCCTTAGAGAGGGAAGGATAATTCCCAGAGTTACCATTTTGGATTTTGGGTTTAAAAGATGTTTGTTCAGATATCTTAGGTCCAGGATGGGGCACCACTCTCCTGTCTTCTTGGGGGTTAGGAAGTACCTGGAGTACAATCCTTGGCCCCTGTGTAGTGTGGGAACTCTCTCTATAGCTCTGAGAGCTAGAGAGAAGAAACCCCTGCCTCTAGGGCAAGGGTCTCTGAGAGATTTGCAGGTGGAAAAGATCTGGCTCTCATCTTGGGAAATTTTTTGAAGCTGAGAACCAGTCCCTGGCTTACTACTTCCAGGACCCACTTGTCTGATGTAAGAGACATCCAGTCCTGGACAAAGTAAGCCAGCCTGCCCCCTACTTGTATAGGAGAATCGACCTGGGCAGACCCATCAGGGTGTCTGCTTGGCAGGGGCTTTAGCCTGAGAGGTGGATGCAGGCCTGCTCAACCCCCTTCTGCCTCTCCCTCTCCCTCTAAAGAACCCCCTCTGTGAAAACGAAGAAGAGGAGGCCTGAGCTTGGTAAAAAGGCCTGCCCCTGGACTGCTGCCTTTGAGGAGTTGCTTGCCTTTCTTTGGCTTGAGCACTCCTGTAAGTGGTCCTGTATTCATCCATTTTCTTCATGTAATTCTCTGTCTGCTCCCCAAACAGAGAATTACCAACTACAGGAAAATCCATGGCCTTAGCCTGGGTATCCTGTGAGAGGATACTTCACCTGAGCGACAGATGTAGTGATGACTCTTGATGACACATCATTGGAGTCCACAGCAGCATGAAACTGTACTTTTGATTCCTCAATCCCATCTGCAGCCACCTGCTCCAGCTCCTTGGCAAGCTGGGTGGGAGCCTGTTTAGCCAGTGCCAGTACAGTGTCCCACCTGGACTTTTGGTACCTGGCTGTATAGGCCATATAGTTAGCCTGCCTGAGTCCCAAAGATGCTGCCATGTATTGTTTCTTTGCCATGGCATCAATCTTTCTGGAGTCCTTGTCTGGGGGGTGTGATGCCAAGGGAATGTTTGCCTTATCACAGGCAGCAGCCTGTACAACCCCAACATGGCTGCATTGCTGAAAAAGGAACTCCATGTCTGAGCCTAAGAGAGTGTACCCCTTGTCCATTCTTCTGTCCACAGGAGGTATAGAATTAGGAGACTTAAGAATTTTTTGTGTCTGTTTCCCAAAAGATTTGTGGAGGGGAACAGATAGTCTCCTGGACTCTGGGATGTCCATCATCTCAACATAATCAGGCTCTTCCTGATCCTCTACTGCTTTCTCCACAGGAAGCTGGAGGGTATCAGCCACCTTTCTGTAGAGCACGTAGTGTGAAGGGGACCCAGAAAGCCTAGGAGAAGAAACACCTGAAGGTCTGTCTGGGGATATGACCGGGTCAATAGGCACATCCAGACTTTCACCATCACCATAATCATCCTCATACTCTCCCTCCTCCTCAAACTCCGGTTCATAAAATTCTTCCAAGGTATAATCCAGAACCAAGGGAACTGACCGAACCGAGCCCCTGCCAGATGGTGCCGGTTCGGTCGGAACCGAACTAAGCGATTGCACAATCCTAATCGCTTTGGCTATCTCATCGGTGGTCAGAGTATGAGATTCTGGGTCTGAACCGGTCAATTTGTCTTTTCTTTTTTTTTGTCAGAACTGATTCCTCAGAATCAGCTCTCCTTTTGCCCAAAGAAGTATCGCCCTGGTCAGAGGGCACTCCTTCTGGTTCGATCGGAACCGAACCAGGCTGGCCATCTGGGTCAGCGGACTTCTCGGCCTCCCTTTCCCTCAGTCTACCTAATCACTTTTCCAGGGTAGATTTGGGAAAATTCTTGCAAATTTGGCAGTCTGAATCGAGGTGGTCAAACCCCAGACAATAAACACAGGTGGTGTGGGGATCAGCCTTAGCAAAGCCCTCCCCACACACACTGCAGTGCTGAAACCCAGTGGGCCCGTTTTTTGTCTTGGGTTTCTCAGACATGGCTAACCTAACCAAAACTTACCCATTTTTCATCAATCCGCCAGGCAAGACTCCCCTATCAGTTCCTGACCGTGTCACGGGTCTTGGAAAAAAACTTACTTAAAACCCGTTTTTTTTAGAACTGATACGGACCGGTAACCACACACTAAAGTAAAGCAAAAGTTTTTACCTCAGAATGATCGGTTCAGCCGAACTGATCCACAGTTTACAAGTTCCACACAGAAAACAGAACAAAAACCTATCTAGTACTCATGGTACCACAGACAGAGACTTGAACCGACTATGCGGAAACAGCAATTCGGTAGAAACCGACCGAAAGATGACACTTCAACTGAACCGAGCAGCAGGAGAAATCTCCGGACCGACTGTTCAGTGAGGTGGAGTAAAGAATCTGACAGTTGCAGTTTGAACAACAACAGACAGGGGCTTCAACCGAGCTCGTGATGAACGTTCTATGCAAGGCGTAGAAAAGTTAACCCTTTGTTCTCCGGGGCAGTTGAAAGGCAGGACCTAACTGCAATAGTCAGAATATGGCAAGACTTCATGTTTTTTGAAGCAAACATTCGGCATTGAGAAATGCTTGTTTTGTGAGTAGTAATAAACATATAAATATATATATATATATTTTAGTCTGATTTGAGTCTATACTGCATTTGTGATATTTTGTCTATGCCCATGGATGCTGTGATTTGATAAACATCGACCTTTATTTTCCAGAAACTAATGTGTGACCACAATTAATTACATGCAGGCCTACTTTAGCTGTGAAACCAAACTGCACCCCTCTTTTTCTGCCGCTCTTGCTGTATGGTACTGTGCAGCTACCAGAGTTTCTAGCTGCCACTTTCCAAACTGTATTTGGGCCAAACAAAATAAGCAATGTGAATGTGCTATACACGCGGTACATGGATTTTACTTATTCGTAATTTTTGACCAGGAAAGGTACACTAAACTGTGATAGCTTGTTTCCAAGTATGTCTTGGGAGTGAGTTGCATGGACATGTTTTATTGAAAGGGGAACTGTTGGTTGTGACACCGGGGGAAACTACATACTGTTCTATGATGAGTGCCATGGGATCTTTAACGTCCACCTGGACAGTGACAAGACATGAGCAGAAGGGACCTCAGTTTAACATGTTATCTGGAGTACAGCACCTCAACAGTGCAGCAACCCACTTGTACTGTGCTACAGGGTAAGTTATGGGTATTAACCGAGGTACCTGATGTGGGGCTAGAACTCACGACCTTTCTGTCTGGAGGTGGGATGAATGGCTTACAGCAACTGTAGCATTTTGAGACCCATCCAGTGCCTAGAGACATACAGTGTACTGTACCACCTGGAATTCTTTGCAATATTTCTTCATCCCATTTCAGTTTGCTTAAGAAAAGTGAAAGGACATTCATTCAGCTACAGGGAAAGCAACATATTCTGAAAGTTAAGAATAAGATATTATAATTTTGTCAATGGAGATGTACCATTAAGCAATGGGAAAAAGATGCACTACATGGTACAACAGGATAAGAACTGAGAAACATCCATTTAGTACCGGTGTGGCGTGCCAACAGTAGGCCTGTTGCTCACAATGCCAGTGACCTGGGTTTGAGAATGAGGGTCATCATGGCTGGGCACAGAGAGAAAGGTCTAGTCTCACAGAGGACGCTTGGCTCCTCTGTAGGGCTGCCACCAAGGTGACCACGGGTGGCAGTGCAGTGATAGACAGACAGGGAAGGGAGGTTGCCAGCGAGGTGTCTGAATAATGCATCATTATCCCTAGTTGCACCCCTAGCATGTCTGTGAACTATGGGGAGAAACTGGAATAAGGCCCTAGAACACAAGGTGAAGGACCCTGGTATATCCAGCAGCTGTATGTCAGTTATACTGCCACCTGACTCGGGATGTTTGGCAGTATAGCCCCTGGTCTGCCCCTGACCCTACTGAGGAGGGCAAGCTATGGCTCTGTCGAGGGGCAGCAGTTGCATGTGGGAGAGCCAGCCTATGCCATAGTGCTATGGAGAGAATGGGCACATAAAGGGGGGAGTTGAAACATGTACAGTAAGAAAAAAACTGAAAACAGTCACTTAACAACATAAAAACAGACACACAAAGAGTTCTCAATGCTTTTACGTTCCTTCACACTGCAAGAACTTTTTCATTCTAAACTTTCTGGCAGCTGTGGGGGTTTGTTAAATAATTCTGTGTGCTATGCTTGTGCTGTGCTTCTCTTACCTACAGGTTCCCATTTATCTTTCCCTGCCCACTGCAGGCATCCCAACACCAAGATCATTATTAGTTCTATTGCCAAAAGCATGTGGCAAGGTACCGGGTGCATTAATTTTTAAACGCACGAACTGTGGTCTCATGAGGCGTACAGCAGTGGTAGCGGTACACCAGTACTACAAACTCAACTCAAGCGAGCACCTTCCAGCTGAGCAGCAACTGGATGCACGCAATTGCGGAAGGAGTTCAGATGTTCATCCTCCTGGACTTCAAGGAGACCCAGAAAGTATTCAGAGGGACACATCAGTGCTTGTGTAGAGGGCAGCAGTCCATGGGATGCTTACATTCTTTCCCCCGGCTGGCCCCTATGTGACTGAAGCTCACTCCCAAACTCGGGTCACCAGCATGGTAGGAGTTAGCACTCCTGGCTGGCCTCCATGCTGAACATCCATCTTCATTTTACCAACACTGGCTGTTGCTGCTGCTGCTGGCTTGTTTTAATGACAATATGACGGTTTCTCACCAATGCAGCACTAGCAGTCTCACATTGTCTGGGGAGTATGTTGGAGAGAACAAGGCTAGATTAAGTTCAGTTGACAGTCAATAAGCACTGCTAAGTCAACAGGATGGCAGAGGGTAAATAGCTTATTCTGTTGTCAATGGAGCATTGGACTGGCTCGCACATACTATCATTGCCCCACCAGCAGACAGACAAGTGGCATACATCAACATGCCATCCCAGATTTTAATAAAAAACCTGAGTTACAGACTCAGACAGCCACGCAGTAGACACTATAGTATGGTTTCAAGAGAACTGGTTCTGCGCATGTGCGTGCTGGCAACCCAAGTTTGGAAGTGGACTCAGGAAGCCAGGACCAGTGCAGTGAGGGCCGGTGGGTGCTGCTGAGTGCAGCACAAACCTGAACAGGAAGAGAGATGCCTAGGTTCCAGCATAGCAGGGGTTCATCATGGCAAGCTTGTTCCCTTGCAAGGGGTAATGTCAGCCTGTAGCATGCAGCTGTGTTGGAGGCCATGAGAGGCATAGCCTGATATCAGAGGAGAGAGAGAGGTACTTGGGGGGAAGGGAGAAAAGTTATAAAAAGAAATTTGCTCAAGCCATGTAAGTGATGGTCACTGGCTTCCTCATGCCCTGCTCTGTGCATATCGCATCAGCTTATAGGTTCATAGGTTCCTACAAGCAGGTAGGTCCATAGACCCATTATTGCTTGCCACTTATTCAGTGGTGATACTCATATTTCCTGTTACTCATGTATTAATCTAGGGATGACTTGAAGGCTCCCATAGTCTCACACATGACTATAGACTTTGGGAGGGTGTTCCATGCTGCAACTACTCTTTGGGAAAACCATTTTTTTCTTTTGTTTGTTCTACTTATTTATCCTTTGATTTTTAATCTGTGTGTAATTGTACTCTTAACAGAGACTTGCGATGTTAAGCCAGTGGTTTCCCATAAATAATTATCTCTGGATGCACGAAATACCAAACATAGATCACCCCTCAACCTTCTATAGTCCACTGAGTACATGTTTGGATCCCTCAGTCTATCACCATAATTCTTCCCATACACTGTATTAATTATTTTTATTACCCTTCTCTGTGTTTGCTCAATTAATACTTCATCTTCTTGTATTGCAATGTACATAATGATGAACAATACTCAAGATGTGGTCTCACAAGAAATGTATACAAAGGTACAATCACAGATGGATTACGTTCTTGATGTTTCTATATATGCATCCCAGTATTTTGTTTCCTAGTTTAACTTTAGTTCTAATGTGAGAGTCAAAGGCCAAATAATTTGTGGTGATTACTCCAAGATTATTTTCACATGTTGTTTCCCCTAACAGAGTACCATTTAATTTGTACATGAATTTCTGATTTCTTGGGCCTTAATGCATGATTTTATATTAATCTAGGTTGAACTTTAATTTGTTCTCTTCTGCCCATTGCCCAAGGTTGCAAAGATCTTTCTGTAGCTTGTTAGCTGCCTCCTTATTGTTAATAAGTTCATCCTGGGATACTTAGACAGTTTGCTACCTGGCTTGTTAGGCCCATTACCTGGCTCTTCAACCTATCCTTCTGTACTGCCTTAGTCCCCCCCTCTGGAAAACGGCTAAAGCAATACTCATATTTAAGAAGGGAGAAGATAAACAACTTTCTAACTACCGCCCCATCTCCCTTCTCCCCACTCTCAGCAAGCTCCTAGAGAAATTAGTCCATCGTCAGCGCTCTGAGCACCTTACCAAGTTCAAACTCCAAACCCCTTACCAACATGGCTTTAGGGTGGGGCACAGTACCACCACTGCCCTGAGCCAACTAACCAGCGATGTCAAAGGTGACATGGACAAGGGCCTACTCACTGGTGTGGTTTTCATCGACCTTTCAAAAGCATTTGACATGGTCTACCACCCACTTCTGCTGATGAAGCTACGTACCATAGGAGCAACTGACTCTACCTTATCCTGGTTCCGCAGTTACTTGGATAATTGAACCCAGTCTGTTGCCTTTCATAAAGCTCTCTCCTCTCCCATACCTGTCACCCGTGGTGTTCCACAGGGGTCCATACTTGGTCCTCTCCTCTTCTCTATATTCATTAATGATATTCCCAGTCCTTCCAATAACAGTAGCCTGCTCATGTATGCCGATGACCTGGCTCTTTATTCCTCATCTAAATCAATGGACGAAATCAACCACAACCTGTCACATAACTTCCAGTCCCTGCAGTTATGGCTCTTGGACAACCACCAAATCCTAAATATAGACAAAACACAGGCTATGCTTTTCGGATCCTCAAAGAAATTTCCCTTTGAGGCTCCTAAGCTCTGGGTTCGCTGCAGTGATGGTACCTTGGTCTCCAACACCTCTTCTGTCAAATATCTCGGGGTTACACTCGACCCTGCTCTTGACTTCACCGCCCATTTTAACGAGGTCTGTCGAGCTGTTAATGCAAAATTGAGCTGCCTACTGTGCTCGCCACCCCTCACTCCTTCAGCTAGACTATCAGTAGCTCGAGGAGTACTTCTTCCACAGCTCATATATGCACTCCCAGTTCTTTTCCCTGCCTCTGCCAGTGTGCTCAGTAATGGGACACTTCCTACAACAATATTTGTAGGTTTGCCTTATCTGCCCCTCGCCTAACTCATCATTGCCTCCTTTACTCCAGTCTAAACTGGCTCTCACCTCAGGGACACAGGGCTTACTCCCTCGGGTGTCTTATTGACTCACTCACTAGGCCACCACGTCCGGACTCTCTGGCTGGCCTTCTTATCCCGGTCACCCACTCCCGCACCCTTAGGTCCTCCTCCATCCCAATGCTCTCTCTTAGACCCTGTGCTACAAAAATGGGTGAACAGGTGTTCTCCTACTTTGCTCCTAAGTTCTGAAACTTGCTACCCCTACAGGTCAAAAATTCTGCCTCCCACAGTGTCTTTAAGAGCTCACTGTTCTCGCACCTTTACACCCTTGGTAACTGCAATGCACCTAGACTTAATCTCCACTAGGTCCCCTGGCTGGGAATTGTCCTAGTGGTAAAATGTACTCTTACCTGTATTATATTGTTTGCACCATGTTGTTGTTTTATGTATGAACTTGTACAATTTGTGCTTATTTTGTATTCCGTCTTGTACTCTCGAATTGGTACCTGAAAATAGCCCAGCAGGATTATTTGCCTAAGCGCGCATACCAGTTACCAAAAGCTAATAAATAAATAAATAAATAATGGCTCTCACTTTACTGTCGTCTGCATATTTTCCCAACCACGCTCCCTCTGAAACTGACATTGATGAAACCACAATATTAAAAGTGTTGGCCCCAGAACTGATCCCTGGGGCACATCACTGGTCACCTCTCCCCAATCTGAACAAAATCCTCGTATATTGACTCTTTGACATCTGTTAGTCAGTCATGATTCTACTCAAGCAATTATATTACATGGAAGATGCAAATGAGCTAATTGTTCTAAATGAACCTTATGGGAAATATAATCAGAAGCTTTGGCATAATCCAAGAATACTACATCCACAGGCAATCCTTTGTCCATAGCTGCACTAACTGGTTCAACAAAATGTAATAAATTAGTAAGACAAGACCATCCTGCGCTAAAACCATGTTGTGATATGTCTATATACCCATATTCTTTTATGTGCTTAATTATGTATTCCTGGATTAGACTCTCCAACGTTGTGTTTAGGAAAGATGTAAGGCTGATAGGTCTATAGTTTTCCTCTATCTTTTTATCACCTGTTTTATGTATTGGTGTAATAGTGGCTTCTCTCTACTCTTTGAGTGTCTTACCTTCAAACAAAGATGCATTAAACAACATAGTAAGAGGCCCCACTAGTTCACCACTTAATTCCTTGATGAATCTGGGACTTATTCCGTCTGGTCCTGCTGATTTATTAATTTTTAATTTTATCCAAAACTTCCATTTCTCTAAACTGTATTATTCTACCTGGTTCTCCTTTTTATCCTGTCAATGTATTTTGCTTTTCTTTAGGTTGAAATATACTCAGATATGTTAGCAATATTTTGTTCATCATTTATAACCCCTGCATCTGTTTATAGTAGCCCTATACCCCTCTGGTTACCTTTGAGTGACACAACATAACTAAAGAAAGTTTTATTATTATCTTTCACAGCTTCAGCTATTCTTTCTTCTGCCTTTTGTTTTGCATTCCTAATTAATCTTCTTATTTTGTTAGCTTCTTTTTTATAATTTACCCAGTTTAGTGTTGATTGTTCCCTTTCATAGTTTGAGTATTTTTTTCTTTCTATGTTTAATGCTGGTTTTAATTGTTTTTCCACACCATTCAAACATTCTACCTTTCTTATATTTAATGGTCTCTGGTACCCATTGTTTAATGCAATAATCTAGTTTGGATTTAAGTTTTATCCATATTGTATTCATATCAGAATTATTTAAATCCTTCTTCCAGTTCCACGTGCCTAAATAATGTCTAATTGGTTAATAGTCAGCCTTATAATAGTTTTGGGATTTAGTTAACCCTCTACTGTAATTCTGTCGAGTTCCTTTTTGACCCGGACCATTATTACATTATGATCACTATCACTAATAGGGTCAGTTACATTAGTACTGATTACATTGGAGTCTAGATCACTTAACACAAGGTCTAGTACGTTGTTACCCCTTCTTTTGGATGCTACATGTTGTTCTAATCCCTTTTGAACTATTATTGCTAAGAATTTATTTTATTTTCTTTATTCAAGTTAGGCGGCCTCTATCCAAGGCATATGGTTATACCATTTGCAGCTGTATCATTTCTTACCCATAACAGTTCTACATCAGTTGTAACTGGTGTTTGCATTGTTATTTTATGTGCTATTAGGTTCTCTGCTACATATATAGCTATCCTCACAACTTTTTTACTTTTCTGTTTTTATAAAATACATTGTAACCTGAGATATCAGCCCCCTAGTCACCATCATGCATCCATGTTTCCTTTAAAGCACACACCTGTATTTGATGGGAGTATAACATTGTTTTTAGTTCTTCAATCTTATTTCTTAGACTTCTTATATTGGTTAGTAATATATTTAACTCCCCAGTATAGTCTTTTCTACCTATGCTACCCAATTTTATATTTTTCTTATTAGTATCACTCCCTTTGTGTGATTTGTGTTTTTTATTATTGGTGTGAATACCAAGACATGAATCCCAATCCCCCAATGCCACTAGTTTAAAGCTTCTTTCATTTGTTCTGAAAATAGTTGTCCCAGTACATCTCTCCCTAACCTACTAAGATGTAATCTGTCATGACTGAACATGTTGCTTTGGTTTTCAAAAAGCTTCCAACTTTTTTTTTTTGCATAACCCTTTTTATTAAATTTTGGCACACAAGCATACATATAGCTTAAATAAAACTGTATACAGAAATAAAAGTGAGTTCATCAAGAATTCACAATCAACAATACAGATAAAAGGCCAAACTATTTACATTAGTCCAAATCCATAAGATCAAATAAAACAAATTCCTGATATGTCTGTTAAACCAAGAGAGTTCATTGTCACTGAGTGTCACAGGGTAAATAATGTAATTTATACCTTACCACTGTTCACCTGAGGAAGTTTTTCCATCAGCTCACCCATCTGTAAAGGCCACCAGCATTTCATCCACCCTTAGTGTGTTCAGGAAGGGGTCCCAGAGGTTCATAAAGCTATCTGACCTGTATTTCACCTGAAAAGGGTGTCTATCCAAAGTTAAAACTTTTAACACTAGGGTGCACCATTGTGTTATAGTAGAAAGATCCCCTGAAACCCATGTGTTTAGAATGGCTTGTCTAGCTTGTAAAAGGAGGATCCTTACCCATCGTTTTTGCAGTACCCATTCCCCTCCTTCCTCTTTTGCAATACCAAAAAGTAATCCTAGTGGTGAAATATTCACTGCACTATCCATCATCCTGGCTATCTCCTTCCCTACCCTCTCCCAGAACCCCTGTAAACTCGGACACAACCAAAAGTAGTGGAAATATGTCCCTCTATCTTTACCACATCTGCCACAAGTTTCCAGGACCTCCGGTCTAAACCAATGGGTAATCGCAGGGGGGTAGTACAGTCTGTGTATAAATTTGTAGGCCACTTCCTTATATTTGTTGCAGGATAGAAGATCATGTGTGATTCCAAGATAAGAACCCAGTTCTGGTAATTTATTTGCATTCCTAAATCTTTTCCCAAAGTTTCCTGGTTCTATGGGTTGTATCTTTCATGCTGTTGTGTAAGGGGTACGTGGCTGCCCTGGTAATACCTTTGGGATCTCTTCTAACCTTACAAATCAGTACCTTGATTTGTCCCAGGGGTGAATCTTTCTCCCCCTCCTGTTAATTGCTTTTACGAAGTTCCTGACTTGAAAAAATCTAAACAAGTGGTTATTCGGGAGACCCAGGTTCTCCTTTAAGTCCTGAAAGGAGCATAATGTCTCCCCCTTAGAGATCTCATATACTTTGATTGCCTATCCTCTCCCACACTTCGAATTCAGAATCCCCCAAGCTACAGTAGGTATAAAAAAAGGGTTTCTGGCTACCGGCAAAAGGATGGTTTCTTCCTGTCTCGCTCAGAGGATACTTTTAATCTGTTGCTAACTGCTGAGCACCTGTACTACCAAAGGGTTGGGATTAGCTTGAGCTCCATATGCCCTCTTGCCACCTTTCACCAGATAGGCAGTTAGTCTACCCTTCGCTCCCAGTTCCTCCAAGTCTAGCCAATTGGCCTCTGGGAGCTGGGCTATCCAGTCCTTAATAAAATGGGTCTTTGCCACCAGGAAATAATCCTTCAGGTCAGGGAAGTTCAGGACTCTGCCTTCGTATTTGTTTTTAGTCGCTTTAAGCTAGTCCTGGCTCTTTTTCCCCTCCAGATAAACTCTGAGAAAGCCCTCTCAATCCTTATAATATCTTTTTTTACCAGCCCCGCTGGAAGCATTTGCAGAGGGTATAGAAGCCTAGGCAGCATGTTCATTTTGATTAGATTAATACGTCCCATCCAGGATATAAGCAATTCCTGCCATCTCCTAAGCTCCTCTGTAAGCTTCTTGATTCTAGGGGTATAGTTCAATTGATATAGGTCCGAGATGGCCTTCCCAATGTACATTCCTAGGTATTTAAATGAGACCTGCACTTCCTTAAACCCCCACCCACCTATTCTCGTAGGGCTTCCTTGGCCAAGATATAAAATCTCTGCTTTATTTATGTTTACTTTACAACCCAAGAATCCTGCAAACCTCGAAATAAGGGACAGAAGAGGAGGTATAGAACGCTCTGGTTCTGTTAAGTACAGTATCATATCATCCACGTATAAGGACAATTTGTGATGCTATCAACTTACCCCTTTCACTCCCTGAATTTCTGGGCAATCCCTTATGGCTATGGCCAGGGGCTCAATTGCCAAGGCAAAAAGCAGTGGGGATAGGGGGCATCCCTGTCATGTTCCGCGGTGCAATGGGAAGCTTTCTGACAGAGATCCATTCATCAGCACTGAAGCTCGTGGGGAAGACTATAACGTCCTTATCATTCCAACGAACTTCTCTCCTAGGCCAAACTTGGCTAGGACCTCAAATAGACATTCCCATTCTATTTGGTCAAAAGCCTTCTCGGCGTCTATGACAGTACTGCTGTTAAGCTGGGATGCTGAGAGAAGCATTGGACTACGTTAAGGGCTTTCCTGACATTATGGTAAGAGTGCCTCCCTTGTATAAACCTGGTTTGATCCGGATGTATTAGGTTTGGGTGTATTCCATCCAGTCTGGACGCCAAGATTTTTGCATAAATTTTGGCATCTGAGTTGAGGAGGGATATCAGGTGGTATGAGGCACAGTCTTTAGGGTCCCTCCCAGGCTTGGGTATTACACACACAACAGCCTCCGCCATAGATATCGGAAGTACAGTATGTTTCTTTCCTTAGCCTCTTTGAAGACCTCCGACAGAGTGTTCGCCACCTTATCCCCTGTGGTTCTATAAAACTCCATGGGGAGTCCATCGGGGCCACTCGCCTTACTAGTCTGCAGCTGTTGAATGGCGGATTTAATTTCCACCTTGGAGATCTCCTTGACCAGCATTTCCCTTTGCTGAGGGGATATTTTAGGAGTTTCAATCATGTCTAAGATTTCCTTCACTTTTTCCAGGGAACCACCACCCTCTGCTTTGTAAAGTGCCTGTTAGAATTGTCTAAACCTATTTTTTATAGCCCCCTGGTCCTTAACTGGGTCTCCTCTGCTGTCCCTCATCTCCAGGATCCTAGATGTCCCTTGCCTCCCTTTAATTAAGTTTGCCAATAGTGGCCCTGGCTTGTTGCCCCATTTGTAAAACTTGTGTCTAAGGTAAAAGTAATGTTTTTGAGCCTCTTCAGAAAGGGTGTTGTTAAGGGTTTCCCTAGCTGCTTCCAGTAGTTGTAAGACCTCCTCTCCCTCTCCCCTTGCTGCCCTCTGTTCCAGTTCCTGAATTTTTAATCATAGTTCTTCTTGTCGCTTCCGTTTGTCCTTCTTGTGTTTAGCCACAAAGCCTATGATGGCTCCCCTAAGGTATGCCTTCCCTGCATCCCACAGTATCTATTTAGAAGGTGCAGAGTCCTTGTTTAAGTCAATGTGTGATGCAAACTGATCTTTGAGGTATGATCTGAACTCCTCTGAGCCCAATAAGTATGTGGGGAAGCACCAATAGGATCCCCCCATCGCTCCATATACAATTCCAGAGTAGCCAAGACCATAGCGTGGTCCGAGATATGTATAGGCCCATGCCTAACATTAATTAGCTTATGGTACCACCCCACCTCTATGTAGATAAGATCAATCCTGGACCATGTTTTATGTGGGTTGGAGAAGAAAGTGTATTCCCTAGATGTGGGGTTGGCAGACCTCCAGGCATCCAACATGTTTAGCTCTATCATTCCCTCCCTCCATTTTCTCATGCAGTTCCTGCCCTTCCCCTTGCCTTCAGAATGATCCAGAAGTGTGGCCTTGGGTCCGGGGTGCAGTTAAAATCTCCCCCAGGATAAGTCTCCGGAATTGTTCTTTTACTATGGTATCCAATATACTTTGGCAGAAGGCCGGGTCAAAAACTGCTGGCGCATACACACTACCAGAAATCATCGAAGTATCATACAGTGTTCCTTCTACAAAGATACATCTACCTTCCTTCGAGTCTTGTACTGTCCTAGACAGTTTAAAGGGAAGGTGTTTATTCATCAGTATAGCTTCTCCCCTCTTATGAGAGGAGTATGAGGCAGCGAGCATGCACCCACCCAGTTCTGGACCAGTTTCTGGTATTCAGTGGAGGTTAAGTGCATTTTCTGAAGTAGGGTCACCTCTGTTTGGACCTTCCTCAATGCAGTCAGGACTCAGGTCCTTTTAATCGGATTAGAAAAAACCCTAACATTCCACGAGATAACATTCAGCTTTTCTTTTTTATTATCCATTATTACTTTTAAGTATGTCTATAGCTGTCTCTACCCCTCTGCCCAGTGTTATAATACCAAACCCTAAGAGACTTACATAAATGACGTTGTCTTTCTGTAAAGAAATGGAACATGTAACAAAAATTAAACAAACAAATTGTGCAGCTTATGACACGTTGTATGCATCAGGCTCTTAGCAATATATTCTATTAAACAAAAAAAAAACATCAGTAACAATCGAACAACAGTTTTCAACAAACTATTTACATTAACCCCCCCATAGCGTGGTCCAAGATATGTATAGGCCCATGCCTAACATTAATTAGCTTATGGTACCACCCCGCCTCTATGTAGATATGATCAATCCTGGACCCCTTCATATCCCCTTAAGTAACATACAGCGCTCCCACTGGGACCATAGTATGTACTGTCCCCTTAAAATAAAGAATAAAAACATTTGTCTTGGCATTTGTTGTGTGTGTCTAAGCTCGTCCTCCCTGGTTCATCCTGTAAGTTGCATTTTTAAATCTGATAGCCCTTTGCACATAATTACCAATCATAAGCTAGAAAGCCCCTCTGCCCCAAGCCCTTTGCCCATAGTTACCAATCATAAGCTAGAAAGGCCTTCTGCCCCACTTTGATATTATGAACCACCTCTCTCATCAGATTAGCTCTACTGTCTAAATGTAAAACCGGTCCCTCCCTAGGGGGCTCGAATGCATTCCCCTGCTCTCTCAATACCTCCCCCCCAATCCAATATCTGCCTCCTACTGAAGCTGCACAAGGGAGAGAGAGACCAAAGAGGAAACAAAAACCCTTATGCAATTCCCTCTATCCCCCTCCCCCAGGCATCCACTGATTCTACTGTACATAAAAGGCAGGACATTCCAACCTGAAATAAAGAAACACTCACTGCCTGCACGCATGGCTAGCTCTGTGACTCAAATACCACACAGACCCAGCACACACACATTCGCTGAATACCAGCCATAGGCCTACGGTTTTTATTTTTCAGATACTCTCTGTTCATTTCTCCCATTCCCTATCTGCCCCTTAGTGCTGAGGTGCCCATACTCACTGCCCCCACCTAAATGAAAAATCAGTATGAGCATTACCAAATTATGGCACAACCTAATACCAGCGAGACTGAAAGAAGGAAGGGGAGGGCTCACCTTATGTACACGGGGTAGGCCACGCTAACCAAGTATCACACGCAGGACCACCACATGCACCAGTCTTGCCTCCCCATATATACCATCATGGATCCATGTAGCCTGACACATGAGTTGCAGAGTTCATTTCGTTCATCAGACTGTCCCTCCATTTACTTTGGGTTGCTGAGTATAGTTCAAGTAGGCATAGGCTCACCTTGCCCAGTTCACTGATGGAATTTCGGGATCTCTGTCCCCTCTTTCTCCTGGCAAAAACAGCAAAAGGGTAGTCTGGTATGACCTCAGCCTTACAAGCTATTCAAAAGGACAACAGGGGTGGAAGCCCACATTTAGGCAGCCCAACAGGAGCATAGAAATCCAATCTTTCTCAATTCAGGGTTGCACATCTTAACTTTATTTTCCTTTCTCTTTCCTCCAATCCCCTCTAGAATGCTCTACAGAGTGTATCAGTAACAGAAAGGAAAAAAAAAAAATCAAGGGTTTCCTTCCCCTGAGGGAGTAATAGCCATCAGCGTCTAAAGCGTTCATCCAAGTTTTTTCTCTAACTCCGCCATAAGAATTGCAGCCTTATCTGCTTCCCAGAAGCTGTAGAAGGCACACTCATGCCGGATCTTCAGCATAGCAGGGAACACCATGTACCACTCCATTTTCAACTTTTGACACTCCACTATTACTTCATTGAAAACTCCCCTTTTCTTCCCAATTTGAGGGGAATGGTTTTGTGAAATATAGAGCCTTGTACCTTCATATTGGAGAGCCGAAGCATTTTGGTATGCATTCCACACCTCCTGCCTATCCTGGAAGTTGTGGAACCTGAAGATCACTTGGCGAGGAGGTTGGCCTTCCAGCAGCTTAGGTTGAAGCACCCGATGTGCCCTTTCTAATTTATAGCGGCCCCCTTTTGGCGATAGGCCGAGAAGGCCCGGCAAAGTCCTTGCGCAGAAGTCCAACATGTTAATGCCCTCCTTACCCTCAGGGAGGCCCCTCAACCAGAGATTGACTCTCTGGTGGTAGTTTTCTTGGTAATCAAGAGCCTCCCTGAGGTCAGCGACTTTCCTAGGGCAGTCATCCTCCTGTAGGGCTCCAGTGCATCTTCAGCATTTGAGATGCGGGTTTCTGCCTCCTCAATTCTCTCTTGCTGCTGGGAAATCTGCCCATACAGTGCCGCCAGCTGATGATCGATCTTCACCTCGAAACTCTCCAATCTAGGAGAAAGAGCTCCCAGCAACTGTTCCTTTACTTCACACCCGATCGCGGCCATTTCGGCTGCTAAAATTGATACAGGCCCGCCCGCCGCAATTTGAGGAGTCGAGGGTTGTTTCTTTGGTTGCTTGGATCCTGTACGCTGCAACTTCTCACCGGCCAACACTATAAATTCGTCCATTCTGCTGCAAGGTACCCCTTTGTAGGCTATTTTGTCGTGGGTAGCATCAAAATAATAGGTTTAAGGCACTTTATTGAACCAGGGATCACAGCTTGACACAGACACGTCTTTACTCCGTGCGATAGTCACGTGACTCCCAAAAAGCTCTCAACTTTTAATGCATCTAATGCCCCTTATTAGACTCCATTGTTTAATCCAATTATTCATTTTTTTTATTTGTGTATTGATTTTGTTGTTCATCCTTGGTATGGGCAATATTTCTGATATTATTAACTCACAATTATTCTCAGTAATCCTTCTTTGGATTTCATTGATAGCATTAAATATGTCATGCACTTCGGAATTTCTTACATCATTAGCCCCTATGTGTACCAGCACCACTGAATTTTCAGGTGCTTTTGACATTAGGTCTCCAGTAATGATAATCATATCTCTTACTCCAGCACCTGGGAAACAACTGCTAATTACTGAATGCTTACTGATCTTAGTTGTGGTATGGTCAGCATACCAAATGATTGAATCACCCAGAATAAACACATTTTTATTTAGCACATTAAGTTTCTGTGGGTGCTATATCTACCTGATCATTCATGACATTTATGTCAGTATTATTCCAATTTTGCTTGACCAGCCCAAATATATTGTCTGTTTCTGTTTCAACATCTTCCATTAGTTGTTCCAGGGGTGAGAAGCTATTTTGTATTGGTACTACAAATTGCATTGCTCTTCTCCCCTTTTTTGTTTTATTTGTCCCTGTATGACTCGGTTTCAGATCCTCATTTACAACCCTATTTCTTTTTCCTGCAGGCCCTATTCCTGTCTCTTCAGACAAATGATCTTTAACATTTACCTGTTGCTTACTAATATCATTTTATTGAGCACAGATGATTATGGGTTATAAGTTGAGTCTGTTAATCACCTCTAGGTGTACTGTGCACGAGGTAGCTGATGCCACATGCCCCTAGAGGGTGATTAACTGACCATTAACATAATCCTGGGAGTGCCTTATTGCTATTATAATAAAAATGTTTTTAAACAGTGTTAAACTGTGTTTAGCATATGGCTAAGCGCTACACGTATGTTAATAAAAGATTAACATAAGGCCGTTAGAATGTTTGCAGCCAATCAGAAAGCTCCATTTCTCAGACCATTTTTGTAATAACATTTAATTTGTAATTCTAATCCTATTATTTTAATTCTTAAATCCTTTAGTTCAATACACTGGTCACATATATTCTCAGACACTTCAGTATTCTCCACTATTTGGAATCTATTACATACACAGCACTTAACTCCTATTTCCCCTCCAAGTAATGTCACATACACATTATCCATGCTAACGACTATGACCTCTTGAAGGTGGCGGACATACTAACCCTTATAGGAGCTTCCCTTCTTCCCTGTTATCCCCTTGACACCACTGCCTTCTGCCAGTCATTGCTCTTCCATCATACCGCCACTGCTTATGGCTCAAGCTTTTGATAGCGAGTAATGCGGAAGCAGGAAGTCCCAGACTAGAGAGGTGTTGCCTAGCAACCATTCAGTTACCTCCCCACTCGTGCTCTGACAAGTATGCTGCCTTTAAAAAGACAGAATAGTTTACAAGTGATCCAGCGCTAATGGGCTGCACCAGTCTGCAATTCTAACCACAACAGCACTTACTTGGTAACAGCCCTCTGTTCCTCTAACAAAGAGGAATGAAGGACATGTAACCAAAAGCCGGTACACCCACTCAAGTCTCCACAGTTATGTGGTCAAAGTAAAAGAAGAAAGGGCTCATGCACCCATTAAAACATGAACACAGCTGTTACTATTGCACATTCCTGACACTTGGATTAACTGCTCTGGATACACCGCCGCTCGCTATGGCTTGGTGGCAGGAGAAGTGGGTGACAGGACTGGCAAGGGTCAAAAGAAAGAAGTAGATGGCAGCTTGAAGGTAAAACTGCTCTGTAAAACAAGCATTTGTCAATGCTGAATGTTGCTTGCTTGTATGTGCTGTTTAGGTATTTGGAAGTGATAGTTCCATGCCTTCCTCTCAAGACATGCACTGTGTCTTTCCATTCAGTATTCACAGAAGAGTGGAAGGGGCAAGGGCCACAGCAGTTGCAAAGGGGGTGAAGAGGTGGACGATAGTCCATTCAAAGGCAAAAGAGTCCTGCAGGAGCTCACCAAATTGAAGGTGTAAAAAGCGATGGAACCAGACGGCATACACCCAAGGATATTAAGAGAATTGCGAAGGAAGATAGCAGAACCTCTGGCATCCATGTTCACTGAGTCATTCAACACGAGTGAATTGGAGGAGGGCACATGTGGTCCCTCTACACAAGTCCGGCAGCAGGGAGGAGGCGGGGAACAGTAGGCCGTCCAGCCTCACCTGAGTAGTGAGGAAGATGATGGAGACATTGCTTAAAGAAAGGATAGTGGGGCATCTAGAAGCCATTGGAGCCCTGGACCATAGACAACATGGATTCACAGTGGGGACATCATGTCAGACAAATCTGGTTGAGTTCTTTAACTGGGTGACAAAGGAAGTGAATCAGGGTGGGGCAGTGGACAACACCTACCTTGATTTCAGCAAAGTCTTTGACACCATCCCACATAGGAGGCTGATAAACTAGCTGGGTAGGCTGGGCATGGGGGAAAGGGTGATAAACTGGGTTAGAAACTGGATAACAGACAGGAGGCAGAGAGTGGTGGTAAATGGGGTGCAGTCTAGGGACAGGGGGTGGCCAGTTCAATGTCTTTATTAGTAACATTGCAGAATGGCTGAAGTGAATTTTTTCACCAAATTTTCAACATAGCCATTTTAAGACCACTGCTCATGAACAGTGTCTCTGTGATTTTCTTAATCTGTCCCAAACACTGATTGGGCACACTGACTGCGCTGTTGTGTGCTACATGCGCAGAAACACATTTTGGGTGACGTGAAAAATGACAGCTGTACTGCTCATAAGGAGGTGTGGTAAAATGGTAATGTTGAGAATCTGGAGTGCAAATATTAAAAATTTGTGAAATTACGAGTGTGCGTAGGAACATCGCAATGCACACTCGTAAAACAGTCATTTTTGGCAATTCTTTCACCAAATTTTTAACATAGCCATTTTAACACCTCTGCTCATGAACAGTATCACTGTGATTTTCTTACTCTGTCGCGAACATTGATTTTGCACACCGACTGCACCATTGTGCACTACATGCGCGGAAACACCTTTGGGCGTAGATGAGAAATGACAGTTGTACTGCTCATAAGGAGGTGTGGTAAAATGGCAATGTTGAAAATTTGGAGGAACATATTGAAAATTCACTAACTTACGAGCTCAGTGAGAAAGCGCAATGCATGTTTGAAACAGTCATTTTGGTATTTTTTCACCAAATTTTAATATAGGTTTTTGGGCTCACCTCATGAACTGTGACACTGTTGTTTCACAAATTGGTCCCAAAAGGTGGTTCTGTGCAGTGACCGTGAAATCACCTTTCAGGGCCAATTAACGCCATGACAGTGACAGAATTCATGAGGTGGGGTCCCAAAAACCCCATGTTGAAAATTTGGTGAAACAATCCCCAAAAATGCCCGAGATATGCAGTAAAGTTGAAAATCCCCTATTTATTCCATTACACAGCTTACCGGCATTTCCTCGTTCATGGTCGGCTTTGAAGAGGGCAGACATGTTCCCTGTCAATCAAGATCATCGTGCCAGACTCTGGAGGTAAGTATGGGGTGAGGTGGGGTGGGGAGGTAGATGCACAGAGGGTGGGCGGGTGGGGAGGGGTCAGGACAGTCTGCAAGGGAAGGTTTTTCTTTAGGTGTTTTTTTTTTTTACTTGGATGACGCTGGACTTGTGCCATGTTGGGGTGGGCTCCAGCGTGGCAGCTGGAAGGCTGTTTGGGGTGGGGCAGTGGAGCCGATGGGGATTGGGCACCCCATCTGCTATAGGAGCTGCTGCATGCTGGGGTGGGCTCCCAGCGTGGCACCTGATAGTCTCGGGGAACAGTAGAGCTGACGGGGATTGGGCACCCCAGCCAGCCACACAGACTGCTGCCATGTTGGGGTGGGGTCCCAGTGTGGCACCTGGAACTCTGTTGGGGGGATCGCAGCACAGCCAACGGGGGATTGGTCACCCCCATCGGCTATACAATGTGTGCATGGGGGGAAGCACGAGCACACAGTATGTGTGTGTGTGGGGGGCACATGAGCATACAATCTTATTGCTGCTCACTGAAGCGTAGCTCTCCCTTTCAACTGTATGGTCACTGCATTTTCAACTGTTGTCATAGACAGCTGCAGCATTGATTGGAGAACTGCGGCCATGCCTGCAAACACACTGACTGAATTGGAAGAGGGCTGCCACAACTCTGAAAACTCGGATGATGGCACTATGTTTCTTGTACATGCGTGCAAGCAACATAAAAAAAATCAAAAAGCATGCCTCAGCTTTTGAAACTGTTTTAATTTATTTTTTTATTTTTTTTGCCAAAGGAATAAAAACACTGTGCAGAGGTGAAATGCCCTGATTTAAAAACCTACTGTAACTTTAGAAACATTTCTCTTCTTTTATGCTGCCTAAGAGAGTCCAAGAAAAAATTATTCAAGAGAAGATATACCCCCATTTTTAATGTGACTTATTAGTTCTGTAACTGCCATGGTCGTACTTGAACAGTTACAGTAATTGCTGTGTACATGCCAGGCAACAAGAGAACAGTTCTCCCTGCCAAGAACACAGTGCTGATTTAGTTAAGCACTTCTGGATGTGCGCATGCTCAGCAGACTAGAAGCAGCACCTTAGTATTGGATAAGCGTGGCCACTGAGCAGAGTCAGAAAGACCCCCCCCCCCCAGGAGAATTAGGAGACCTGCAGGAGTGCTCGGGGACAGTTCCGTAGGTCTGTGGGGCTAACACACTCCAGAACTGTGACTTCTTCATAGAAGCCCTGGCTCCACTCTTGTCCTTGTCAGTTGCTTAGAATGTTCAGTCTTAGTGTGCTGGCCAAAGAGGCAAACTGCACAGCTAAGAGCTTTCCTGCTTGAATAATTTCTTTGAAGTCTTTATTGTTTTTTTCTTAATGTAGTCAATCTCAGCAGTGAATCCTGTTTGGTTTTACAGACATTTTTATATATATATTTTTTGAGATTCTATTTATTCACTCCAGAGGGCTGAGCATCCTTCCAGGGTACTTACTGAGTTAGGGCCTCTAACATCCTGCTTGAACCCCCATGCCATGGAACTTCTCCACCCGCACTGCCCAGACCAGACCCCAGACCCCTGGCATAAGCTAGGGTCCGCGCAGCCTATGGACTGGCACCAGGGAAGATCCTGACAAGCTGGGCCAGAGATGGGATGTGAGCCATGCCTCAGAAGTCCCCATCATCTCTGCAGTCCCTCTGGAGGGTTTTTCTGCTTGTGGATCCTTGTGCTGTCCCCCCATCCCCCCACCCCTTGCGAGGTGCATGTCCGACAAACTGGCGCACGGCAGCCCTGCCAGTGTTGGCCCCACTACTATGTGCATGCCTAACCTGCTGCAGTGCCCCCAGTCTCCACTGTGGGCTGCTAACAGGCCGAGACATCCCACCCCCCTGCTTCCCAGAGAGGAGAGCACCACAAGTGCACTCATCCTCAACCTTCCCTCACCGACCCCCGGCACCCGAGCTTGCTACCAAACCCGGTTCACTGGCATGGCTCAAGGTGTGGCATCCAGCATCTCAACCCTCAGTGCCACCAAGCCTCCCCAACATTTTTATATTTAAACCATGCCTGGTGTTTATTTACTTAGTTGGATTCTGCTGTAATCCAAATTCCTGTCAGAGGCAAAGTGTTTTGCCATTCTGCCTGAATTCTTCAATAGTATAAGGTAACAGTTAAAGGTCTTGCTGTTGTGGTCTGCATTTTGTTTGGTGCTCATGTATGCCTTTTTTTTCTTTAAAATTATGTTCTTCAGTGCAGTTTTCCCTTCCTAGTCTGCATCATTCGCTCTGTGTACCCCCCCCCCCAACATAAGATTGCACAGGCAGGTTTCCTCCTCATTTCTGAGAGCTTGCGTTACCTCACTAGGTTCATTTGAATTTTTAAAGTTTAATATAGATTTTTGACTTTTGTTTTGCTTTCCAATGTTGCTGCTATGTTTTTCATACAACTGTGGCATTTTTTTTACTGATGTGCATTATTTCTGTAAGTTTTGACATCACCCCGCAAATATTTTGATGCACATGCACAACCTCTCTTCCATAGAGAAGTGCTTTCTCTAGGACACTTGGTCCTCCTCCTAGTGCTGGACCTCTAATGATCGAGGTTTGAGGTGTGAACCGAGGTGATGTGAGTGGCAACCCTGCCATTGCCCCAACAAGCCAGCCATATTTGGATAGTACTTATATGGTAATTCCATACTAGTGACTAATTTGTATTTTAATCCACTAGAACAGTTGGTGAAGGAAGAGCTTCTTTGAGGATATCCCCTCCATTGAGCCACATCATGGGACAGTAAGCTGTCAGCATTAAGACCACCTGGAAATTTTTGCTGGCCGGGGTCTCGACGGCACCTGTATAACATAGGCATGTAGGACTGTGACAGTCAGGTATAATAAAAAAAAAAAAATTTGTAAAGGACTGGCAGTAGAAGGCAAAGAGGTTAATGAGGATATTTCTGTACTTGAAGCTTTCTGCTTTTCTGTGCTAATGTCCTTGATGCTGTAGAAAACTGCTCAGCTTGTACTACGTGTAAGAAGTATTCGCTGTCTGTACAAAATACTGAATTAGAATTAGAGATAGTAAAGGCTATGTGTGTAAAAGGTGCAGTCTCAGACTGGAATACAGTAATGTACCCTGTGAAAGATTACTTTGTAGTGACATATGCTGAATTTATAAGATAACAGCTTATGGAAGTGTATATAAACTAGATTGAACAGACAGAGGGTGAGGAACTACAAACCCCGAGATTAAGAACTAAAGTTTTCTCGCCTGTCTGGCTTGTCCTCCCAAGGCAAGAAAATCGGCCATTACTGTTAATTTGTAAGCTGGGCTGCTGTGGCTAATGCAGCATATTGTGTTAGTCAGTAAAGCCATGCTTTGTGGTGTGCAGTTATTCATTTTCAGTGTAATTACTGGCTCAAATACCCAACAGACATCGCCAGCACGCTTCCGTTCTTTCTCCCGCCATCAAATGCTCATTGGTCCACTGCTGCTGAAGCTTTGCAAGGAGCTGCTTATTCTGCTGCTATGTTATTTTAAAACTTTTAATTGTGCCACTGGTGAGAGACAAGGAACCACTGCTATTATTGCCATTGAGGCAATGTTAAGATTTATAAAGATGACGACCACTCCATTTGTATCAATTTCCTCGGTGTAAACCATGATATTAAAGCCTGCTCAGTTTTCCAAAGCTTTAACCAGGCAACCAGAAGACATTGCAAGAAAGCTTTGGAAGTACATCTACAGCTTTGGGAAATGAAGAAACAGATGGCGGCAGAGGCGACTTCAAAATTGTCAACCTCTTCACTTCCTGGTTCGCTTTGACCCATCAATCCCATGGTTGATGGCAGCCTTTGCTGACTTGAAGAAAAGGGATAAGTCCTCCAAGTCAGCAGAAAAACACCACCACTCTGAGAAAGAGAAGTAGCATAAGGATGATACCACTTCCCCAGACTGTTCCCGGTCACCTCTAGAAAGAGGTAAATCTAATGAAAAAGATAGGTACCCAGCTTTGACCATGGGTCCTGCTGCCCTGCCAGCCATCTCTCAGTTATGAAGGTCGGGGTCAGGTGCTGGCTTGCCTGCCTCACAGGGGATTCACAGCCAATACTGCCGTTGGGCACAATTCTGTTGACAGTTTAACATCGCTGACCCTTTCAGGGCCACAACTTTTATACCAGATGATGTCTGAGCTGTTTCAGTGTTTACTGCTGCTGCTACTATTAACACCAACTCAGTTGGTGCCCTCGGCTGGCCCAACGACCTTACCATCTACATTCCAGTTCTCAGTCCCACTGTAGTGCCAGGCGCTGAATGACCTCCACTGACGGGACTCCTGTCAACAGCTTCTCCTCATTTGTCTTCTAGTCCAAGTGATCCACAGCAAATAACAGTTGACACTGATGATGAACTGGCATATGAACCAAAATATATAAAAGAAGAGGAGGAGGAGGCAATGGATGATGAAGAGAAGGCAGTAGATATTGCAGGCTTAAGCTCATCTCTTTCCTCTTGTTCAGAGGAGAGTGTGAAAAACACGCTAAGGTCTCTTCCTGAGGATGCCTCATTTCAAGCTTTCCTGAGACAGGTACAGGCTAAATTGGAATTTCAAGCAGAGGAGGAGGACTCCAAGTAAAATCTTTTGAGTTTTTGAAAATTTCTGCCTCCCCTAGCATCATTATTCCTCCAGTGTATTCTGCATATGAGGATTTCATTTATTTAAAATGAAGATTATGGACATAAGCTGCTTGACTTCATAGGCAGCCATGGTCAAGGTACATAAATTACAGAGAGATAAAGCATGAAGCAATTCGAATGGCTTCTTCTTAATTTGGCTCCTGGTCCCATTAACCAGTATGCCACTTTGGTTGTTTGGCATAGACCAGCTCAATTGCCAGTAGTTTCAAGAAAAGCTTATAAACAATATCCAGCCCTCACTACTAAGCACTATAATTCATCACAGCCTGAAAAAGACTCAGTGGTGACTATGGCTGCTCATAACAGATCCAAGGCTCCCGAACACGAGTTCTCTTCCTCCTGATCAGGAGTCAAGGAAACTGGATATGATGGGAAAGAGAATCTGCTTCCCTGAGCTAAGTATTGCCAACTACCAGATGTACATGATAAAATATAAAAATTGCCTTTGGAAGACTATGGCTACCATGACTGAAAAACTGCCGGAGGGCCAGGATAAAATATTGGCATGGGAGACTATTGCTAATGGCCAGGAGGCTGGTAGGAACCTGCTATGGTATGCTTATGATGCTTCTTGATACTGCTGCCAGGGCTGGTGCCTCTGGCATCTGCCTTTGCCACTATTCTTGGCTAAGGGTGGCTGGTTGTGCCTCAGATGTGCAACAATCTGTAATGAATGCTCCATTCAGAGGTAAACTGTTGTTTGGCAATGACATAGAAAATGCATTAAGGGATTTACAGTCCACAAAAATGACTTTGCGATCCCTGCACTCTTTGAACCCTAGACCTCAGGGAAGGGGCCGAGGTTCTTTTCACAATCCCTATGTCCGTCCAGGGTGGGGCTACTGAACAGCCCAAGGACATGGTTTCCAGAGACCTCAGCCTTCCACTTCACAGGCTGCAAACCTGCCTCCTGGTGCCCGTGCCAGACTTATAATAGGTCAGACTTTTACTGGATCCCCTGCCATCCCCAGTACTTTCTGACTCCCCTCCCCTTCCTCCAGCCTCACTGCCTCAAAAGGTCTTGTTGGGTGGTCGAATCTCCATGTTTCTACCAAACTGGAGGAAGATCACTGCAGATGCCTGGATCCTGGAATTAGTTCAGTAAGAATACACCCTAGAGCTCTTTAGTGTTCCTCCAGTGACCCCCACCACATTACCCAACAGATATTCTCTGGGACATCTTGCTTTCCTGCTGCAGGACGTTCAAACCCTTATCAACAAAATGGCTGTGGAACCTGTCCCTATTTCAGAACAGAACCAGGGCTATTATTCCCAGTATTTTCTGGTCTCAAAATGGATCTGGGATCTAAGGCCTGTACCAGACCTTTGAGGACTAAATCTATTCATTCTAGAAAAAGGTTTGAATGGTCTCTTTGCTGTCCTTCCTCCCCCTCCTTCTAACAAGAGATCGAATGATTGCTTTGGATATGAAGGACACATACCTTCATTTCAGAATCTGAAAATCAACAGAAAATACCTACGTTTCCTGCTTCAGGGCTCACACTACCAGTTTCATGTCTTGCCATTTGGTTTGTACTCTGCACCATGTGCCTTTTACCAAAGTATTTGCTGTGGTGGCAGCTGCCTCTGCAGGGAGGGCCTCCATATCTGTCTTCTCATGCATAACCAACTGGCTGTTGAAAGCCCTGTCTCATGCAGCCATTGTCTACACATTATTTTGGAGAAGACAGTTGTTCACCCAACTGGGTATACTGGTCAACGAGCCAAAGTCAGTCCTTACTCCTTGCCAGCAGCTCCAATATATAGGAGTAGTTTTGGACACGGGTCTGGGATGGGCACTTCTGCACTCTGACCGTCCAACAGCACTGGTGGCCCAGGCACAGTTGGTATCACCCAATGACTATGTCTTGGCCAGTTGCCTTCTAAGTTTAATTGGCCTGATGGCAACTGCCATACTGACAGTCCTACTAGCTTGCTTCCACAAGTCCCTCAGTGGTTTCTTAGGGTGCAGTGGGTTCAGCATTCTGACAAATTAGTGTCTCATTCAGGTAAATCTGCACAGCTATACTCTGGAGATGAGGGGTGTTCAGTGTAGCCTGCTAGCTTTCACCACCCTCTTCCGGGGAAACCAGCTACTGAGCCATGCAAAGCAAAACTGCTACATTTCTGCACGCTTGCTCCATGGCCTGGAGTTTTCTGGTGAGGTGCAGTATCTCTGTCCTGGAGAGGGAGGTTTCTGTATAGTTTTCCTCCATTCCCTCTAATACAGAGGATTCTAGCTAAGCTATGGGCCAAGCCAGCCACTTTGATTCTGGTGGCCCCTTACTGGCCCAGACAAATTTGGCTCCCTTTATTCCAGCAACTGGCACTGAAGCTTCCATTCCACTCCCCCAATGGGTTGGACTTCTGACACAGGAGCGGTGTGCTGTGGTGCACCTGAATCTTCAATCCCTTCACCTCCACGCATGGTTTCTGTAGCATAGAGTTCTCCCATTTCAGGGTCTCCCCGGCAGTTGCAGATATTCCGCTGGTGGGTAGAAAGCCCTCTATGCAGTACATCTACTTGCAAAAATGGAATTTTTTATGATCAGGCTGTACTAGGCATGCCATGGATCCCTTTGTGTGTCTATTTCCTAAAGTGCTGGACTACTTCCTGTGCCTTAAGGATGCAGGATCCTCTATTAAGGTACACCTGACTGCAGTGTTGACCTTTCATGCCCTCACAGGGGACAAAACAGTGGCCCAGATAGAGGTTTCCCATAGATTCCTAAGAGGCATTCTACTGTTGCCGTCACTGGTCCAAGATCCATTTCCAGTGCGTGAGTTTGATTTGGTCCTGGATACCCTAGGCTCAATTTTCAAAGATCAGAGAATGACACAAGGTGCTTGTGCCAGAAAAGAATGATACAAGGAGAAAGCTGCATTAAAACTTGCATGAAGTCTGATTTTCTAACACAGCTGGTGTCAAAAGCAGAACTGCCTGTGCCAAAGTGACTTGCATAGGCTTGTGTAAAAAAAACGGGTATGCCATGTTACAGTGAGGCTTGTGTCAAAAAAAAACAAGCATTTTTCAATGCCGAACGTTCGCTTGCAGGTATTTGCAGTGGTATTTGGCACTTGGACATGGCTTAAAAAAATCAGTGACAAAGAAGTACAAGCATTTGTCAATGCCGAATGTTGCTTGCTTCTATGTGCTGTTTAGGTATTTGGAAGTCACTGGAGTGCAAATATTGAAAATTCACGAACTTATGAGCGTGCGTAGGAACTGCGCAACGCATGCTTGTAAAACAGTCAGTTTTAGGAATTTTTTCACCAAATTTTCAACATAGCCATTTTAAGACCTCTGCTAATGCACAGTGTCACTGTGATTTTCTTAATGTGTCCCATACATTGATTTCGTACACCGACTGCGCCATTGTGCACTACATGGGCGGAAACACGTTTTGGGCAGGACGTGAAAAATGACAGCTGTACTGCTCATAAGGAGGTGTGGTAAAATGGCAATGTTGAAAATCTGTAGTGAAAATATTGAAAATTGGCTGAACTCACGAAGCCGCATGAGAACCGCGAACGCACCGTAGAAACAGTTATTTTTGGAATTTTCATCACCAACATAGCCATTTTAAGACCTCTGCTAATGAACAGTATTATGGTGATTTTCTTAATGTGTCCTATACATTGATTTCAAGACACCGAAGTGCGCCATTGTGCGCTACATGGGCGGAAACACGCTTTTGGGCAGGATGAAAAATGACAGCTGTACTGCTCATAAGGAGGTGTGGTAAATGGCAATGTTGAACATCTGGAGTGAAAATATTGAAAATTTGCGACTTACGAGCCTCATGAGAACCGCGCAACGAATACTTAAAACAGTCATTTTCTGATTTTATATACCTTAACATGGAGTTTTTGAGATTCTTCATTAATGATAAACATGTCATGGCATTATGGTTTGCGATTTCCCGCAGTCTGACTGACAAATCACCCTTCGCCCCTAATAACGCCATGACAGTGACATCATTCATGAGAAGGGGTCCCAAAACCCCTATATTGAAAATTTTGGCAAAATTCAAAAAATGCCTGAGATATGTAATAAAGTTGAAACCCCCTATCTAGCCCATTATACAGCTTACCGCATTTCTCAGTTCGGCGGTCAGCTTTGAAGAGTGCAGACCTGTTCCTGGTCCATCAAGATCGCCGCCGAGCTCCGGAGGGTAGGTATGGGGTGAGGGAGGTGTGGGGAGGCAGGGTGCGCAGGGTGGGTGCGGGTTGTGGGAGGGAGGCTGGGAGAAGCGCCATGGGACCGCTTTTCAACTTTACAGGTTGTAAAAAAAGACGACGTGACGCTTGCTATGCTGGGGTGGGGCTCAGCGCGGGACAAGGATGGCTGAGGGGGCCGTGGCGCCAATAGGGGATTGGACACTTCGTCAGCAGATGATGTGGGACGCTTACACGGTGGGGTGGGCTCTCAGCGTGGCAGAATGATGGCTGGGGGGTGGAGCTGACGGGGATTCGGCACCCCATCGGCAGATGACGCGGACGCTGGGCATGCTGGGGTGGGCTCCTATGTGGCAGCAAGATTTGGGTAGGTGATAGGTTGTGTATGACAGTGGTGGTTTTCTTTGAAGAGAAGACCACCGCTGTCATACACAGCACCCCGCCTGATTGGTGCAGGATTGCCACACCTGCTCAATGGAGCAGGGGATTGCAGAAGAGGGGCACATCTCCAAAGTGTCCCATTCTGCCAAGACGTTCCTTGTGCATGCGTGCAAGCGAACGTAAAAGTGACACACCATCCCCTTTTATTGGATTTTCAAAGGTGGAAACTCTTGACACCGTGTCAAAAATGCACTCCACTGTTAGACCAGCCAGAGCTGGTCTGACACTGGAATATATAAAAGTGATTGTAGATTATGTAGCAGGTTGGTTGTACAGCCTATATTCTAGTTTAGAGTGTTTTGGGGGCTTAACATGCTACTGTCTTGGCCATTTCATTTGCAGTATTTTTTTGACTCAGCTTGAGTCATTTCTCACCCCATGCATCATCTTTTTGACACAGCTTGCGTCATTCTCACTCCATGCATCACTGGTCTTTTTGACTTAGCTTGAGTCATTCTCCCCCGCCCCGCATTTTTGACTTGGCTTGCGACATTCTCTCCACATGTGACATATTTTTGATGCAGAGGATCTCTTTCATCATTCTGGGTGATTTTGCCACAGAGAACACTTTCCCTGCAAAATACTGTGCACTGTATTTGGCACCACTGTATTTGATGCAAGGTGGTTGTTTGAGGCAATTTGTGTCAGTCTAAGGGCCTTTGAAAATGTGCCCCCTTCACTGCATCTCCTTTCAAACCTGCTGCTACTTGTGAGCTGCACTTCCTGTCCTGGAAGACACTGCTCCTAGTGGCTATGATATCTGCTAGACACATTTCAGAATTGCAAGCTCCAGTTGCAGACCTTCCTTTTATCATTTTTCACAAGGATAGGGTTGCATTATGCAATAATTCTTGATTCCTTCTGAAGTTAGTGTCTGAAAGAATCTAAATAAGACTATTGACCTTCCTGTTCATTTTTCATCTCCCATGTATCGTGTGGGGCACATTGTTACATATGTTGTACCTCTGAAGGATGCCGCATTCGTACTTTGATTGTGCAAAAGGTTGTAGGAATTCCTCACAACTGTTTGTAGTTTTTGCCTCCAGAACGGTGGTCTCTCTGATTTCCAAACAGGGCCTATCAAATGGCTGGCCACTTGTATTTGTTTTGTTACCAGAAGTGCAGTAAGCAACGTCTTGGTCCAGTCCATGCTCACTGCACCCACGGGGGTGGCTACTTCAGTAGTTTGTTTCCAAAATGTGTCCAGTGCTGACATATGAGCTGCTGCCATTGCAGTACTGTTCCTACATACACTAAACACTAGAGTCTGAACATCGACTCTCATAGACATGCTGGCTTCGGCCTCAGTGTTCTGCAAGTTCTCCTTACTCAGGATCATTAGGTCCTGCCATCCTCCCTCTGTACTTGGTAGTGTTTGGGAATCATTCCATGATATAGCTCAGTACAGGGAGATATCCTCGAAGAAAACAGAATAGTTACCTACTCTAACAGTAAATCCTCAAGAGAATCTCCTCCACTCAGCCATTCCTCCTTCCCACATCGGGTGAAAAGTAACAATACTGCCTGTTCTCATAAGCTGCTTCTCCTATGTTGCCTCAATGCAACATTTAAATTTAGATTTCCATATCTTCTCCTGTGTGCCTGGCTTGGTCCTGGTCACTTCAGCCCTGCCAGTCTGATGATCCTCTGAGCTTGTCTCTAGCAGAGAACTGAGACATGCTGGGACTGCTCTCATTATATAGGTGCTGACGAGGCTTTTTGATGTGGGAAGGCCCAGGCAGCAAAGATTTCCAGGTTGTCCTGATGGCAACAGCTTACAATTCCATGATGTTGCTCAATGGAAGAGATTCTCTCAAAGGACAACTGTTACAGTAGGAAACTATTCTTTCCCCCTCCAGTGGGGGGGACACCTCTCTCATCATCTACTCTAGCAGTGACAATCTGTCACAACAGACAAATGGGTGCTGGAGACTGTGAGAGAAGGATTCAGTCTGTCTTTTGCCACCATCCCAAAACAAATTCTAAACATTCAAATCAAATTCACCAGAAGAGCTACAGCAATTAAAATTGGAAATCCAAAAATTCAGGAATGGGAAATGGATTTTCCTTAAGGTACTTCCTAACAAAAAAAAAAAAATCAGGATAGTGGCAATCAAACGTTGACCTCAGATGTCTGAGCATACACCTAAAGAAAGAAAAATTCAAAATGGCCATTTTACAAATAGTTAACTCATCTTTGCAGCAAGGAGACTGGCTATGCTGCCTGTATTTGAAAGATGCTTGATACTAGTCGCTTCTGTCACTGCCAGTCTAATGATTCTCCAAACTTGTCTCTGGCAAGGAACTGAGGCATGCTGGGGATGCCCACGTTATATAGGTGTCGATGAGGTGTATCGATGTGGGCTGCCCCAGCCCGCAAACATTTCCAGGTAGTCCATTAGTTAGTTAGTTTTTGTTGACTAGGAAAGGAGGACAAGACAATTTTGCCTATTTTCAGCCTCATCTCAGGGGAGGGGATACAGAGTCCTGATGTTGATAGCTTACAGTTCCATGATGTGGCTCAATGGAGGAGATTTTCTCAAAGATCTACTGTTACGGCAGGTAACTATTCTTTTTTGGTTCTAAATTTTAGGACCAGAGTTTTCTATTAGAACCCAATCTGCCTTTTCAAGTTTCCATTTGTTGGTCAGAAGGGCATCAGCATTCCATCGGTAAATATGCACCAGTGCAACATTGACAACATGAGATGTATTTGAACTAGTGTGGTGCTGGGTTTTAGTGAATCAACACTGTGCTGCCAACACAGGAAACCTAGGTGTGAGAGTGACCTCTGGATATCTCTCTCTCTCTGCACTGGTGGATGGCAGGTGTATCACAGAGGTATATCACAGAGGGTAAAATAGTAGAGACTGGATGCATTAATGGTCTTTTTCTCAGTTTCTGGGTTGCTGTCCAGGGGAAGGTGGGTGAGATCCTATCACTGCCCAGTACCCCCCTGTGTAGGAGTTACAAATGGAACATAGTGAGAGTCTTTGAGGTTGTGCTACTTGAGGCTTCTAACAGTCAAAGTCAGGAGACATGCTGTACTCTGTGAGAACTTGGGAAGGGGAATATCCTTTAAAAGTGTGGAATCTTAAACTGTTTTAGTCTCTAGTATGTAAAATGTGATCTTTATTTTCTGTCGCAGACTAAAGTCACCAAGGCTACTGTGGGGACGCTGTTTGACTACTTGATGGAGATGGGACGTGAAGACCTTGCAGCAATGCTATGATTGACGTAGACATGGCTGGGTTGCCATATTGTGAATGCTGCAGACATGACCCAGTGGCAAAGCTGTGTATGTGCAGACATGGCCTGGCAGCGATGTTGTGAATTACCCAGGCAAGACCTGACGATCATTATGAATGCCACATATTTGAATAGGCAGCCATGCTGAGTGTGCCGCAGACATGACCTGGTGGACATTTTATGAAGGATAGAGATACAAATGTTATCTTTGTTAAGGTGCCTCACATCTGCCCTCCTAACCAGGGGATACCCCATGGTGTCTTGGCCCACACTGCCTCTTAATAATGTGAATGCCAAAGGATATGTATAGATGTTGTATACGTGTTTCATAGCTGTTGCCATGGTGTACACATACTATACAGTCCCTGTACTACCTGGATCTCATTCATTAGTAAAGAGTGTGTATGAAGGGTTCTGTATAAAATGAAGTCCACATTTTGTTTTCTATTTAAAAGATCAATAATAAAACAACACACATTGGCCACATTTTATGTCATTAGAGTTTCTCACAAAAACTTAGCATTGGCTAATACTGCTCTAATAATTAATTTTGATCCAAACAAAATAAGCATGTCAATGGCATATATATCACCCTTGAAGTGTGTGAATAAGTAATGTTATAAAATGGTGTGGCTCAAAAGAGCAATCTGATTAGTCAGAATGAGTCACATGACTGTGCAACAATTTCACATTAACCCATGGTTTAGATTTTGCTTTTTTTTACTTTTAAAGCAGCAGTGTAATGAAATTTGGCAAAAAATATGACTCTACGTTTTTTTAACTGTAAATGGTTTCGGGTATCTTCTAGTTTATTTGGTAATAAAAAATTCCTAATTGCACCAAATTTTGATTATTTTATACATTTTTAATTGAGGTTTTTCTCAAGAAAAAAGATGGCTTCCACATTTGGCTTATGCATACCACTGTACACCTGGTAAGTATTAAGATCAAGAAAATAAAAGCAATATGTAGTGCATAGCATGGGAGGTACCTAGAAAAGTAGATTTGACATATATGCTAATATTTTATTATCCACAGTTGAACCTAGTTTTGGAAAACATTTTTGTTGTACTGCTGCTTTAAAACATCTTATAAGCACAACAACACATCATAGGGAGTGTGATAATGACATAAATCACTGCACCTCCCAAGTGGTTGAAGGCATTCAGCTGCACCTCATGCCTCACAACCTCCCTGAGGCATGTATTACTGCATGGTCTGTCATTTGTTATTGCCAGGGTCACTGGAAAATTGTGGAAAATTTACCTACAAATGTGGAGACTTTTGGGGAAATTGTGGAATTCACTATACATATTTTGTGTGACCAATAAATCTTTTATTTTCTGCAGCATTATTGATCGGCAATTTTTTTAATTAAATATATTGCCACTTGTAGTATATGCTTTCACATGAAGAAAAATGTGTGCTCTTGAAATGAGTTGCAAATAAATTGATATATCTCACTTCTTCTAAAATCTAAAAACATCTACCTCATGCAGTGCTAACCAGATTTTATGTACTAACTTACAGTTGCTGTTCTTAAAGGGAACACTCAGCACAAAAGGCCCCACAATCAAGCTAGTCCCAATGTGCACTTTTTGTACAAAAACATTTAGAGCTTTCATAATCTCCGATCAGATGTTTTCCAGTTCTGTATTTCTCCAGAGGCTACCTATAGTCCTCTGTGACTGTACTTAGCCCAGGGAGGACAGTGGGACCAGGCAGCAAACAAAAGATCAGAGCTTATATAAACTCTACTATGTACTGTATGCTATTGAATCTCCTACTGCTTCCTACTGCTCTGATGTCAGCTGCAGAAGATTCTGGGATTTGTAGTAACAGAAGATGTCAGATTAGAAGTAAATAAACTTAGTCTGATACAATATACAGTCAATTCTGCTTGTATGCACACGCTTGGGACCAAATGAATTTGTGCATAAAAGTGGAATGGCATACAACCGGGAACAATAGTTTCATTAGTGTAGTCTGCTACTGTTCAGATAAATAGGTAGTAATAATGCAGAGGCAGTAAACATGTATAAGAATTCTTCAAGTCAGTACTGTACAATGAATGTTTAAAAAAACAAACAATTTTAATTTACTGTTTGCAATATCAAGTTAAAACATTAAAGTGGGTTAATGAGCAGTTGAAATGGAAAGACGCAAACCTCCGGAGCTCCACACCACAAAGATAAAAATCAATATTTTCTACCCTCAAAATAATTTTATTTTAAAGCCAAACAACCCTGAAATGGTTGCAGTGATGGACGAGTACCTTACCCCAGGGAAATCACTGCAGCATGGGTCCAAAAGTGCCAGGAAACCTACAACACTAGAGAACGCAGCACTGGGGGAGTAGGCCTGATATCCTTCTCAGCGACTGAGCTGGCAGTAATCAGCAAAGCAGTCTCAGAGCAGGTCATCACGGACCTGCAACCGAGATGGGACAAGATGGAAAAATCCATTACTGGCCTAACGAGTGAACTCGAGCAATATTCCAGATGCTTAAATGAAGTGGGAGCAAAGAATTTCTGAGCTGGAAGACACGTCATGAGCAATACCAGACAAAGTGGCCAGGCTGGAGTGGGAAGTAGATGAACTGAGAGAAGTCCTAGATTAATTATGGTCAGTGTCATTTTTCTTGTGACTGTTTGTGGGACACAAACGATGGGCTAATTGGCTACTTCAAGGAGGATGTAATTAAAAGGGGAGGATGCTAAAATGTTGTGGCATCATGGCAAAAGATCTGATATAATGTTGAGGGTCATTTCAATGGACAGCTTTGATGGAACAATGGTGCACACATGTGCAGAAATGGATGGCCCTGAAACTGCACGTCTACAGAACTTAAAGCGGAATGAACATATACAGCTCAAAGGCGCCTTTTTGCTGAAGCAGCGCGGGTGAACTGAGTGGGAAGGGGGGGGTTCTTTTTAAAAATCCAAACAGGAGAGAGCCAATCTGTAGTCATGAAAAGCGGTTTGCAAGCTATAACTCTGCTGGAACAAATGAAAGTATTTTGAACTTCAGGATAAGGGTGGGGGGAGGAAGTACGGGGGAGGAAGATGAAAGGAGGAAACAAGATGAGTAAAAGAGGAGATTAAAACTGGGATATGTGAATCAAATTATTGACCCCCTAAAGTAAAGGAATGGGGTCAGGATTAGGCTCTAAAAGAGGGGTATAAGAATCACAATATACAAAGCATTAGACGGAGCCTTGCAGGGCCCACAAGGTCTAATACAACGAAGAGGGGAGGGAGGGGGGATCTCCATAGCCAAATGGGCTTCACCATGGAAAACAACTAAAATGGCAGACATGCCCTACAATAGCAGTTGGTGTAACAAAACAGAGGGAGGGGTCTTAAACCAGGGAGCAGAAATGTTATAGAAGTACAAACAGATTGAAGCTGAATAAACCTTGGTGCCTCATAGGGAGATGAAGGGAAAGTTGAAATCTATGCAGTTATCACAAGGGAAGTTGTAATGTGGATAAAACGTTAAGAAAACAAAGGAGGTAATGCAAATGGTTAAAGATGGTGTGAAGGGAGGGGGACGTAGAGATTGAAATCAATTGATCATGATTTGTGAGATAACGTTTTCACTAGTTCAAATCTTATAAATGTTTTGTTTGCAGGAAATGAGGGACAACGGGGGGGGGGTTGTGGGTAATATCCACATAACTCTGCAGTGTTTATTGAGTTTGATGTTAATTCAGAAAATATTTTTTATTTACTTACTAGTGCTATGCCTTGTCAAAAACAATAGACTATCAGAAGCTCACAGTATTATGGTACTGTGTAGAGAACAAAAGGGACTGCTTATGAACTGTTGGGAGGGGGACCATGGCTAGGCCTCAACCCAGCACTACAATATTGTGGAATGTTAAGGGGTTTACATCTCTGGCAAAGAGAGCAAATATATTACTAGCTTTAAAAAGAAAAGGGGCCAGTGTGGCAATGCTGCAAGAAACACACCTGACACACAAGGAACATGATAAACATTTGGGAGGCTGGGTTGGGGCCTGCCATTTGTCCTCTTATAATTCACATAAGAGAGGGATTGCAATACTGCTCCATAAGGACTTTCCCTTTGAACACCTGCACATGGTCAGAGATCCAGCTGAGGATCGCTACATTTCTGTGGTAGGGAAAATACAGGGGAGAGAGATTACATTGGACAACATATATGCCCCATCTGTCATGGATCACATGTTTTACCAGAAAATTATAGATCTTATTGTCAAGGAACAGTTCCCGAACTTAATAATAGCAGGAGACTACAATTGTGTGATGGACCATAGGCTGGACTACTCTGGCACGCACCTTAGAGAGACGGAGGCAGTAAAACAATGGCAGACCGGTCTAACAGAACTGGACCCGGTGGACGTTTGCCGAGCTGCCAGTCCTTGAGCTCATGAGTACACCTTCTACTCTAATCCCCTTGCTACATAGTCAAGGTTAGACTATGTGTACTTACATAGAGACCTCTACCCCAAGGTGAGGAAGGTTGCTCACAGCCCCATCTTCCTGTCAGATCATGCTATGGTCCTATTAGACATATATTTGAAACAATGGAGGGGAGGGATAGGGGGCTGGAGGTTCCCAGCATGCCTGCTAGTTAAACAGGAATTTAGAGACTTCCTCAAAAAAACAATGGAAAGAATATGAAAGTACAAATAAAGGGACAGTAGAAGCTGATGGCACGTATTGGGGAGCCAGTAAGGCGTATATGAGAGGTGTAATCATGGGATACACAGCCAGAATTCAAAAGGAAAGTAGACAGAAACAAAAGGAATTAGAGGCTAAAGTGAGGGAAATAGAGAGGACAGTAAGCCAAACAAATGACACCCCAATTGAAAGAAATTCAGGCAGTCATAGAAGCACTGAACATGAACCTAACAGAAGGCATGAGAGGGAAATTGTTATTTGCTAGGCAGTGCATTTAAGAGTGGGGGAATAAACCAGACCCTCTACTGGTATATCTGATGAAAGGTGGGAAAACGACTAAAAGAATAATAGCAATAAGAGACAAAAAGGGAACTCTAGTACAGGAGGAGAAGGGCATTAAAGCATGATTTAAGCAGTTCTATGAAACACTTCACACAGCAGAATGTAGAGGGATGGAAGCACTGGTGGATAAGTTTGTGGAAGGATTATCAATACCTAAGCTAAATGAGCAGCAGAGGGCTCTATTGGGGAAGAAAATTACAGTTGAAGAAGTGTTTAAGGCTATTGGCATGCCTAAAAGAGGGAAGGCAGTGGGCTCTAATTGGATTTGGGGCCGAGTATTACAAAGATCTTAGACAAGAAATTGCGACACCTATCAGAGATGTCCTGGAGGAGGTGAGAGGGGAGGGGGGTTACCTAAAACCTGCTGTGAAGCAAATATTTTTGTTATCCCAAATCCGAATAAGGATCACATGGACTGCTCTTCATATAGGCCTATATCGCTATTAAATTATGATTGTAAAATTATGACAAAAATATTGCCATTGAGATTAGAAAAAGTCTTACCATTAATAGTGCATACTGATCAAATGGGGTTCATGCAGGGAAGAATGTCCTTTCATAATATATGAAGATTGCTGAATTTAATTAATTGGGGGTCGAATGCCCAAGAGCAGACTTGTATCCTGCCAATGGATGCTGAAAAGGCATTTGACAGGATAGAATGGGGATATATGATGAAAATATTGGAAATATTTGGGCTGAAGGGAAAAGTACATACAATTGGTAGGGGCCTTCTATAGGGCACCAACTGCCAGGGTAATGGTAAATGGATCTCCATCAGAGGAATTCCACTGGGAAAGAGGCACAAGGCAAGGGTGCCCCTTCTCTCCTCACCTCTTCATAATCGCTAGAGAGCTAGTAGCTATCAAGATAAGAGAAGACCCCACAATTCACGGGGTCCTGGGCCAGGCAGAAAATAGACCTACAATCACCCTGTGTGCGAATTATATCCTCCTTTCCCTTGCAAAACCAGAGCAATCGATGCCCTCTCTCCTGGAAGTGATTAAGACATTTACCAAATTCTCAGAATATAAGCTGAATATAAATAAATCAGTACCTAGGGACAAAAGAAGGGGTGGAAAAATGCTTGTGGGGGCTTAGGTTGATAAAAGAAGTGTTTACATACCTGGGCATTAGAGTGGGAAATGATCTAAGGGATTTATGTTAGCTAAATTATACACCATTGATAGAAACAATCCTAAGGGACCTTCGGAGGTGAAAAGCCCTGCTGGTATCAGGGATTGGGAGGATTAACCTCCTGAAAATGAATGTGCTTCCCTCCTGAAAATGAATGTGCTTCCCAGAAAGTTATATATATCACAAATTATGCTATGGGGCTTAAAGAAAAAAGATATTAAAAACTTAGAGAGATGCTTCACAGATTTTATCTGGCAAGGGAAGAAACTGAGGATTAATCTTACAAGGCTAAAGGCAAGCAATAGTAATGGAGGGCTGAACTTCCCAGATGTTAAGGGCTATTACCTGGCCACCCAATACAGATACATACACAGTTGGGTAAGCAGGGGGGAAGCTGCAAACTGGCTAAGTTTAGAAGAAAAAGGATGTCCAAGGAGGGTCTCTGCTTACTTGGGAGATAATGACCTAAGAGCTTACGAAGGTATTGCAAACCCCAACCCACTAGTGATAGCTAGCCTAGAAGCATGAAGAGACATTAAGAAAAGAAGAGGGACCACCCAAGCTAACACTTTGTTGATCCCAAATGCAGATAATCCAGACTTTGTCCAAGGGCTGGAGGATGAGGGATTTAGACTATGTCAAGAAAGGGGCATCAGTTGCATCAGAGATCTAATAGTTGGTGGAGAAACGTGCTCATTTCAAGAAATTCAGGCAGGGCTGGGTGTACCTCCATCACACTTGTTCCATTTCTTTCAAGTCAGGAACTACTAGAGAAAACTAAATAGGCCCAAATTGACAGATCCCACAATAAAGAGGTGGAAAAAGAAATCCTGGGGAATAAGATGAGCGAAAAGTGGTTTATTGGGAGAGCAGCAAAACTAGACAGAACATATTTCCAGGGGAAAATAGCTAGTTAAATAGAGATGGGAAAAAGATCTTCATATAACTATCACAGAAGCTAACTGGGAGAGGTTATTGTGTATGCATCTGGGCCTGCTTTTATGTAACAAATTCAAGGAATTACAATATAAATTCCTACACAGACTACATTATCCACCTAGTATAGTGAGTCTATTCTGCCCTGGGGTTTCCCCTATATGTGGGAAATATGGGATGGCCAGGGGCACTCTGATCCACTACTATTGGGAATGCCTAGGAATACAAAAATACTGGCAGGGGTGGGGTCAGAAATTAATAGGATTAAGGGAGACTCACTACTTTTCAGGGTCACAGACCCGAAAGAAGAGGAGTGGGAACTGCATCCCAGGTGGATCAGGGTCCTCCTGGTGATTGCCAGACAGGGAGTACAGAAATCTACGGATCATAAAACATGCTCCAACAGTTGAGCAGTGGAAGAATCTGACAATCAAAACTTTATCAGTAGATAGATTAACATACGCACTGAAGGGGAGAGAAGAGGCTTTTCTGGATACCTGGGTGAGATACATGGGGACTTTATCCCCAGGGGAAGCAATCATATTACAGGAAGGGAGTATGGTGTAATCTGGATCACAGAGGGTGTGAGTGAGATGTAAACTAAAAAATAGTTATGTACAATCTCAAGGCACTGAAGCAAAAAAAAGACAACCAGGGACACTGTGAATAGATTTTTATTTATATTTTTATTACGTCTCTATGCAAATGATAAGACATTAGCACTTATAGTATTTCTCCCTCATGGTTTCGAGGGACTTCTTAGATATTAGGAATCTTTTCTTTCATTCTTCCACACTGTTCTTTACTTCTTGCTTCTTTTCTTCACTTCTTTCTGGTTATGTAATAGATAAACTCGAGATTATTCATGTATAGTGCTTAGACACTGACTATATGTGTTAAAGGAGACAGCATTACAGTCTTTACATTTTTTATTGTGAAAAGGAAATTAAGGAAATGTTTATATTTGATCTCAAGATGAAGTCACAATAAGAAATCTGATAATGATATGACAATATAGAAAACAGACTGTGAAGCTAGGTAGGCATTCTAATGCTGTGTAAGTAATGAAAAAGTCTCAATAAAAATATTATGCAAAAAAAAAACAACATTAAAGTGATGTTCCGACCTAAAGCTATAACGTATTGGACCTAATACCTTATAGCTGCATGAGCTGACAGGTGTCAAACATTTTATTTAAAACTGCTTACTTGTTGTTTTGGAAGGGATCGTAATTGACACTGAAGCCTCAGCCAGCCAATCCCTTTCAGCTTCCTGGTGCCCCTGCTCTGCCACAACTCCGCCCCTGCGCTCTCTGAAATTGTGACATGTGGCCAGGGAAAGCACGGCACGAGCCCCATTCAGGTCTCTAGGGGCTATTTTTTAAGTGGGTTTTTGCCACTTCAAACAGTCTTAGGAGAAAATTACAGCAGTCATTTAACTAGTAGGGGTTGGGGTGGAGCGGGGGCACCAATAAGCTGGAAGGGATTGACTGGCTGAGGCTTCAGCACCAGGTACGATCCCTTCCCAGATAACAAGTAAGCAGTTTTAAATTACATGTTTGGCGCCTGTCAGATCCAGACGATATAAGGTATTGGGCAATGAAGCCCATTACCCTATATCGGAAATTTCCTTTAAAAACTGCTGGAAGTGCTGAAATCTCCAGCATGTTCAGAAAGTCATTACTGAAGCTCATCATGCTCTCCCGGTTCACACTGCGCACCTTGATTTTCAGACTGGAGTCAGTCACTTAAAGAAAGCTGCATTTTTCAAAAGGTAGAACCATTGAAAGTCACACTGCTTCCTTGTCTTGACATACCGGCGGATCTTATGGAGCATTTGCCGTACCTCTGCTGATGTCAGTGCACTTTCAACATTCAACATTTTCATCATTCTCATCTTGATTTGCAGCTGGGTTGTTTTGACTTCAGGATTTCTCTGCAGATTTCAGATTCAGTAACTTTGCCAGTTGTAGGTTCATTTTCATCAACAGTGACATAGACATTAAAGTCAGATTCCTATTAGTGACTGGACACTGTCGTCAGTTTCTGATTCAACATCATTAAGAATGCCAGCCAGAATGAAACAGGACCAAGCCACATTAACAAGGTGGATGACATTAAGAAGGGCAATGGACTTTGCTGTGTCATAGTGAACTGCTGTGTGCTACCAGAGATGTCCCCCACTAGCCTGCTCACAATACACTTGTGTTAATACTGCTTTAGCTTATTAATGACACCCTGATCCATTGGTTGGATCAGGGCAGTACAGTTTGGGGAAAATAAAATTAAAGCAATGTTAGGTTATTAAGCTTCTTCAACCACTCGTGAAAAAACTCTGCCATCATCCAGGCATTACCATTACTGTAATACTGGACTGGCAGAGTGTCTGTACTGATACCCTTAAAGCAACAAGAGTTTTTAAATGTCCTGATTAGCAGGAGAGGACGTTTTTCTGTGCCCAGGCTGTTTACATAAAACATAATCAATACTTTCTCCTGTTCCTTGTTATGACCTGCTGGTGTTTGGCTACAAAAACTTAATGTGCCATTGGGAGTCACTGTAAAGTACAGGGCGGTTTCACTCCCATTGAAAATGTCCATGGGGGCAAAGTCACAGAGCAACCTAGTCAGCACTGTTCGGATCCATTCTTCCATAACCGTGGTGTCATTCTCAACTTTCTCCCCATGGATCCCATGATAGCTGATGTTATTGTGCTCCTTCCAACAAGATAGCCATCCCACTGTTGGCACAAACGGGACACCCAAAGAGGCTGACAGGTTGCGTGCTTTCTCCATTAATATGTCTGCTGACAGAGGCACCCCTCGATCCCTGGCAGCTATAACCCAACAGAGAAGTGCTTCCTCCATCTGTGGGTCTTTACTGTCATGCTTTCATTTATGCTTTCCTCCTCAGCTGTGGCCACAGGAGGGCTCATCTCTGCCCCAGAGCACCCCCACTGACGACCCTGAGCCACCCGCAAGCTGTGGCCACAGGAGGGCTCATCTCTGCCCCAGAGCACCCCCACCGACGACCCTGAGCCACCCGCAAGGTAAAACCCTTCCCACAACTACATCGACTGAAACATTGTTCATACTGTCTGGCTCTTTGTTCTGCTTTTTTTGAACTTGGCGCCTTTTCTGCCTCACCTATAGCGAAACGGAACTGTCTCGTGCAAACTTCCCTGAAGCTTGGGACCAACTATTGCTGTATTTGCATTGCTTTAAACAGCCATTTTTCGGGAACCTGAACTCAGCTAAATCTGCAAGGGCTGTTTTACCAATCTGAATGTGGCGCTAAAATCCTCCCACCGACTGCTCATTTATAGCGTCCCGTTATGGTAGACTGCCTCCCGAGTGCCCAGTAACCGAAACTGATCTCCCTCGCTTCACTGAATTAGTGGAACCGAGGTTGGGTCGGTAGTCCAAAAACAAGAGTTGCCCCTGTTCCAGCGGGAGTCCCAGGCTCACTCTCAGCTGATAAAGCTGCTGGAATCTTGCTAGGCTCAGCCCCCAACTCCTCTCTGTAGAGCGTGAGGCATTGAGAAGCCAAGTGCTGTTTCAGATGAAAGGCAGGCCCATCTGGTAGTACTTTCTCCCCGACAGAAGGCCTGTAGCCAGGCCACTGGTCCGAAAGCACTGAGCGCCTACCCCAAGGAGGATTAACATCTAACATTATTTCAGCAGATTTCCTTTACCAAGTAATGTTAATTGCAATGTGTGGTTAGTAAATCCTGTTATGTTTCTTAGGCTGCCTGTGTCACTGTTTAAACTTTTCTGCTTGCTACAACTGTTGTTCATTTGTTTTACTGCTAACTTAAGATCAGCTAGAATTATTTACGCACTCTTTGTCCTGTGCTCCAGTTGAACTGTTTGCCATCTAACCAAAGTTTTAAAATCCTGTTGCTATCTTATCACCTCCCTTCATTTCTGTCCCTCTCTCCCTTCTAAATCTCCTCCAATCTACTGCCTCCTGCTTAGTTTCAGCCACCTATATCTTCAGTTTACTTCCTCTCTCTTTCTCCTCAGCTGTTAGCCACAGGAGGGCTCATTCTGCCCGGAGCACCCCCACCGACCGACCCTGAGCCACCCACAAGGTAAAACCCTTCCCACAACTACATCGGCTGAAACATCATTCAGACTGTCTGGCTCTTTGTTCTGCTTTTTTTGAACTTGGCGCCTTTTTTGCCTCACCTATAGCGAAACGGAACTGTCTCGTTCAAACTTCCCTGAAGCTTGGGACCAACTATTGCTGTATTTGCATTGCTTTAAACAGCCATTTTTCGGGAACCTAAACTCAGCTAAATCTGCAAGGGCTGTTTTACCGATCTGAATGTGGCGCTAAAATCCTCCCACTGACTGCTCAGTTATAGCATCCTGTTATGGTAGGCTGCCTCCCAAGTGCCCAGTAACCGAAACTGATCTCCCTCGCTTCACTGAATTAGTGGAACCGAGGTTGAGCCGGTAGTCCAAAAACAAGAGTTGCCCCTGTTCCAGTGGGAGTCCCAGGCTCACTCTCGGCTGATAAAGCTGCTGGAATCTTGCTAGGCTCAGCCCCCAATGCCTCTCTGTAGAGCGTGAGGCATTGAGAAGCCAAGTGCTGTTTCAGCCGAAAGGGAGGCCCATCTGGTAGTACTTTCTCCCCGATTGTAGCGTCTGCAGCCGGGCCACTGCTCCAAAAGCATGGAGCGCCTAGCCCGCAGTTGCTTCGCGACTGCTCCCCACCTGCCCCCCAGCACACCCACCCTTGGCCAGCTTTAGCTTTATAGTCACCAGCCACTCCCCTACATGCCCCTTTCACTAGCCACTCCCCTACACGCCCCTTAGGCGGCTGCAAAATACTATCTCCCCAAAGTACCATCTGCAGGTTATACTTAACTGCAGCTAGAGGGCGCTATACTTTTTTCCTCCTCCGAACCTTACTTACTCACCAAAATCAACGTGACAGTCTTACTAAACCTTTTCTCTTTTCCTGAGGCTCTGTTCCTTCGCTTATACATAAGCTCACTCAGACCCTCTTCTCTTCCCCTGAGGCACTGGTTTCTTTCGCTTATTAATCAGCTCCACGGACAACTTTTGCACAAACATGGCCATTAAAACCTGTGCAAGACTTCTTCTTGTGTCCTCTCTCCTCAACCTAATACTAGTCCTTATCCTAACAAACTACCAAATCAAACCCTCGGTTGTACACTTACAACACACCCTAGGCACCCCCTGGTGCAAACATCATCACATTATCATTTGAACACTTTCACTCATTATATCTATAAACTCATTTACCACCTAGCTTACTCTCTGCATAAACTCGTGATCCTAATCCCCATGTTCAGCCCTTTCGCCAACCGTAAACTGTGGTACTTTTCTCCTCCTAAGCGCTATATGCTTGAGGAGACATAGAACTAACCTGGACTCGTCTCTGCACCCGTGACTCCAAATAGTGAATCGTGGCTTAACTCCAAGGGACTTCGTATTGCACACATGAACATCAGAAGTCTCCTTCACAACCTAACCCAACTCGAGGCATGGGTTGTACAGAACCACTCAGACATCCTCTGCCTGTCAGAGACCTGGTTAAAACCCTCCACTACCGACATGCTAATTGCTCTACCCAACTACAATCTCATGAGGCAAGACAGGTCCATCCCTAAGCATGGGGGAGGAGTTGCCATCTACTACAAACAACATCTGCAGTTAATCCAAAACTCACTACCAACCTTATCTCCCTGTGAAGCACTCCATGCCACACTCCTACTAGGCTCAAAGAAGATTCAAATGGTCTGTGCCTATAACCCCCCCTTTGGGAGGGCTAAAAAGGCTTAAAGACCTCCTACTACTAGTTGATAGCACCATAGGCGAAATGAGGTCCCAATACTAGGTGATATGAACCTTAACTGGTCCGGCAAATCTAGCCAAGCCTCCCACACCTTAGTACAAGGCCACAACTTTCACCAACTGATCTCTGACCCTAACAGGGTAATGGCCCCCTAGGGCCAGCACAATTATTGATTGGGTTCTTACAAACTGTCCTGATAGCATAAGTTGCTCTGGTACCCTTCCTGATGTAATCAGTGATCACTCCCCAATCTATTGCATTTGGCGCTCAAATAATAGACCATCCCCACCCCCCAAACTTATCACCTTCCACAATCTCGCGAGTTTCAATCCCACTCTCTTCACTCATGACCTCTCTACTATTGACTGGACCCCTGTTCACATTGCGTCCAATGTCCAAACTGCCCTTAATAGTTTCCTCTGAAATATTCAGTCAGCTCCAAGACACCCATGCCCTCTGATTACTAGACGCTTTCGAGGCACCCAGACCAAATGGCTAACAAAGATCTGCTAATTCCAGATTAGGGCCAGAGACAAGGCCTGGCATAGCTTTAAATCACAGGGTTGCAGTCCGACTATTGCCACTACCGCTCTTTAGAAACACTTGTAAAAGAAACATCCATCTTCCAAAGCTCCTTCTGCAGAACCTTTTATTAAAAGCCTCTGGGGACTTCAAGAAATTCTGTTCAACTATAAAAACCTTTCTTGGCTCCAACCACAAGGCCCATACTAATGACATGCTGGTCAATGGCATACATTGCAATAACCCATTAACCATTGCTAACTCTTTTAATCAGCACTTCTCAGACCTAACCAACCACCAGACCTCTTTCCCTACTGGTCATTGTACTCCACCTCAACGCGACACCCACCCTCCACTTCTGAATCCCCCCTTTAGGTTTCGGTGCATTCACAAAAGAGAAGTTTTACAACTACTACTCTCCATTCCTGACAATACCAGCCCAGGATCGGATGGTCTTGAACCTAGGCTCCTGAAGGCTGCTGCCCCTTTCATAGTCTCCCTCTAACCAAAATCTTCAATGTGTCCCTCTGTGGTTTAGTCCCAGATATGGAAAATTGCTAGGTCACCCCCATTCCTAAAAAAGGTGACCATAAGGAAATCAAAAACTACCATCCCATTGCTATACTCTCTGTACTTAGCAAAATCCTTGAAAAACTAGTCGCCACCCAATCTATAGAGTACCTTCAAAAATACAACCTCCTGTCTAGTGCCCAACATGGATTTTGCAAAGGTCATAGTACCACCACTGCCCTACTAAAACTAACGAGTGATATCTACTCTTCTATGGACTCAGGCCTGCTGACAGGTGCAGTTTTCATCGACCTAACTAAAGCCTTCGACCTGGTAAACCATACGCTTCTTCTTACGAAATTATGGTCTTTTGGTTTCTCGTCAGACACCATCACATGGTTCAATAGCTACCTGACTAATAGACAACAAATGGTGGTTTTCAACTCGGCTATCTTGGATCTTGCCCCAATCCACGTTGGAGTACCTCAAGGCTCCATACTTGGCCCACTACTTTTCACGATGTTAATCAACGACATCTCTCTCTCTCTGCTCCCAACTGCTCTTCTTTGCTCTACGCTGATGACTTGGTTATCTACCACTGTGCAAAAACTTCTGATATCATAAATCATACTCTTGCCACGGACTATGCGAATATTCAAACCTGGCTCACTAATAGCAAACTCATCCTTAACTGTAGTAAATCCTACTCAATGTTATTTGGATCGCTGGCAAGGCTCAAATCTAATCCCTCCTCTTACTATCCATGCGCCCAACAGCCCCCCACCCACTGCCCCTCTGCCAAATCTTTCAAATACCTGGGAGTTACCTTGATGACTCTCTCGACCTTGACCAGCACATCTCCACTATCTGTAAGTCGGGTAAACACCAAGTTAGGTGTCACCATCGCACTAGTTATACCCTCACTCCCCCAGCCAGACTAGCAGTGGCTCAAGGATTCCTTCTGCCAGCCCTGGCATATGGCTCTGCTATCTCATCTATCCGTAGCTAAATCCTCCCTCCACAAATGGGATATTACTTACAATAATATCTGTCGCTATGCTCTTCATCACCGCTGCTTCAAGCACCTGCCAACTCTATCAGGACCTAAAATGGCTTAGCCCCTCTGCCTATCGTCACCAGACCTTTGGGTCACTAATAGACAGTGTTACAAGAACCGGCCTCCCCCTATCCCTATCCTCGGCGCTGGAGCTACAACCTCTCACCTATGAGCTCCGATCAATTGAAAAGGCCCCCCTGCTTGTGCCTAGATGCAGAACTAACATGGGCACTCGCGCTTTCTCTTACACAGCTCCTAAATACTGGAACTCTATACCTTCCTCTATCCGTCAAGCATCCACCCATGCTACCTTTAAAAAACTACACCGTGAACACCTACACACTCTTAACCCCTGCACTTGCTTTAACTCACCTTGAATCTTACACCCCCTCCCTTATCTCAGGTTATCACACCTACCTGCTTACCTCTTCCCCTTCCTCTCCAACTTCCTTGCCTTTCCACTCTCTTTCCCTTCCCTCTCCTCTTTTCCCATCATCTTTTCTCTTTTCCCCCAGCCATTTAACCCTATAGCTTGGCACTTATTGAATTTGTACTGCTGTACCTATCTCCTCTCAATTTATCTCCTGTTTTCCACACTTTAAACTTTTACTTGTCTCACTCATTACCCTTACTTGTATTTATCTTTCATCATGACTGTACTGCTCCCATGTGCTGCGTCACATGTAAATATTATTCTTTTGTCAAAATACCTTTATCAAATATCCAAACACTGTTGTTTCTTTCACATTGATTGTATGATTGTCCATGTGCTGTGACACATGTGTATTGTTCTGTCTGTAAACTGTCTTCTCCCGGGTCGTGCCTGAAAATAGGCATTGTTTTTGCCTAGTGCACTCACCCGGTTACCAAAAGCAAAATAAAATAAATAAATAAATGGCTGACATTGACATCGCTGTTCCACTCCTGCAGGACCTGCTCCCACTGGCAAACAAATCTGCCCACACTAGAAATGTCAGTTCCAAACTCAGCAGCAAGTTCCTTCTGGGAGACACCATGAACGGCTGCCTTTTCAAGCAGCTCAACTTTCTTTGTCAGAAATGCCACAGTTTGTTTAGACTTATCCATTGTAACAGAGCTTCAGAAAAGATCTGCAGAGCAGTCTTTTAACAGCTGCTCCTTAACAGCTGTCAGTATAGCCACACCTACTTAAGCAAGCGCTAACAAGCTGGGAAGGTGTTAGATAATGCAGTCCTCAGGCAAAAATAAAGGCATGCAGCCAAAATAAACGGTACTGGCAGTGTAGGAAACAAATTGGGACCTAGCAAAAAAATGGCATACAAGTGGAAAAGGCATACATCCGAATGGCATACAAATGGAACAGACTGTACTATACTACAGCAAACAGTAAGTAAACTAACAGGTTTCTGCATACACAGTGCAGACTGGGACCAGCCCAACTGAGTGTGGAGTCCTCAGCTCTGATTATTCCCCTTTAATCTGCACATATATACTTGTTTTACTCTGGCTGCAATTATTTTTGCTTGTTTTAAAGGTGCTGTAACTGTTCAATTATATTTTACTTGTTTTATCGGGTTGTTTTTAGGAATCTTGGTCAAGTTTTTGCAGTTTCCGCATGTGAGCATCTAGATGGCATACTAACAAGTGAGGGATCACTGTCACCAACTTCCTCAGAAGCACATTCAAGTTTATAATCAGCAGGGTTGTCCAAAATCCTCATCAGGGTTGCCACCTGTCAGTTTTTTTACCAGATAATCTGATATGTATGGGTGTGTTGTTGCTGTTGGTTCTGGGTAAATTAGGGGTGAAGATGTTTTGGTCTGCTGCTCTCCCGGTCAGGCACTACTCCCCCTCCAAACTCCAGGACCTCCGACTCTTTTACTGTCCTCCCCTTCCTGCAGAGGTTTATAACCACAGCAGGGCATTGGGTATCATCTGCAGAAGGTGGAGGTGGGTTGGGGTCCTGAACTTCTGAGGGCGGGTTGTGGGCCGGCTGCATCAGGGTTGTACAGACCAATATACACCCTGGGGTGAAACGGTCTCCAGAATGTGGTGCTCCATATCTAGTTTCCATACCCAAGGACTTCAGTATTTCTGGGCCGATAGCTTGGCCGGTCCCGGATTCCCGTTCGACTTAAGGGGTGTTATGTAATGCCAGGTCTATTAGGAACAAGATGGTGGTTATCACTGATCTTGTTGGGATAGTGGACCTGGCTTGCATCACTGAGACCTGGCTTGATGACAATGCTGGCCTCACTTTAGAGGCAGCAGTCCCGTCTGGGTTCTTGGTGATACACCGCTCGAGATTGGACCGCAGGGGCGAGGGAGTAGCCGTTTGTTTTAGATCAGAATTGGGCCTTACTGGTGCGCCAGTTGAAGAAGTCAGATCATTTGAGTTTACCGTAGTAGCAGGTGTGGGCTGCATGATTGTTCTCATCTACCATCCACCTGGAGGTGAGAAATTGTTCCTGCAGGAAGTAGCAGTCTTCATCGTCAATATGGCATTTGAGTCACCCAGGTTGATGGTCCTGGGCGACTTTAATGCCTGGGTCAACGATTAACTCTCACAGTTTGGACAAGACTTCCTCCAACTTATGAATTCATTGGGGTTCACACAGGTATTTGCCTCTGCTACTCATAGTCACAGTCACTCACTTGATCTGGTCTTCCTCCTGGGGATGGAGACCTTCGACTTGGTGGTGGAACCAGTCATATGATCTGATCACCACACAGTAAGGTTCAATCTCCAGGCCCCCACCTTACAGGTCTGCCCCTGTGGAGATGGTCAGATACTGCCCATTGAGGGATGTGACCCTGGAAAGCCTACTGGTGGTATTAGACCTATCGGGATTCTTTGGGGTAGACGAGGATCCAGAGAGTTTAGTTTAAGCCTATAATAAGGCTGTTATTGAAGCTCTGGACTCTTATCACCCCAATTCGTGTTGGCCCTCTCTCTCTCCGCCCTCAGTCTCTTTGGTTTAATGGGACCTTGAGGGAGTTGAGATGAGTTGGATGAAGGCTGGAGCATCGCTGGCAGAAATTGGCTCTTGAAGTTGACCACCTTAGATTGATGGATCATTAGCAAAGCTATCAATCAGCAATCACATGTAAGAAGGCAGAGTTCCTGTCCAGTGAGATTGATGTTGCTCAGAACTGACCAGCTCAGCTCTTTCAAACCGTGGACAGGTTGTGCAACCCAATCTGTCAACAGGTTCAAGGTGCTTTTTCACAAGTTAAGCGTGATGAGTTTGCTCAATTCTTTGCAGATAAGGTGGCCAACATCAGAGCCAAGATCCACCTAGTGCTGTCTATGGGGGTTGACGGTGGTTGGTGTGCGGTCACTCCTCGGTTTTCTTGGATATCTTTCGACAAGCTGGAGATCACAGACATCATGTGGATTGTCCAGAATTTGCAGCTAACATGCTGTAGTTTGGACCTGGGCCCAACATGCCTATTACTGGGGTGTATTGAGTCCATTGGCCCAGTCCTTGCAAAGATTGTGTGGTGCTCCTTACAGTCGGGTGAGTTTCCTAGCTCCCTGAAGGAGGCAGTGGTGACACCACTTCTTAAGAGAGCTGCTTTGGACCCAGACTGCTTTGCTAACTACAGACCTGTCTCTAACCTTGCCTTTGTTGGAAAACTGATTAAGAAAGTAGTTGCACTGCAGCTGGAGAACCATCTTACATGTCTACGATCCTCTCCAGTCTGGTTTCTGAAAAAACATAGTATCGAGACCACTCTGGTTTGGGTGCTCAATGATCCCCTGATGGCGAGAGATCAGAAGTACAATTCCATCTTGGTACTTCCTGATCTCTCCTCAGTGTTTGACATTGTGGACCATGGGGTGCTGCTTGAGCACCTGAGAGTTATCTGTGGCCTGGCTGGTCCAGTTCTCAGCTGGTTTCAATCTTTCCTCGCCGGCAGATTTCAGAGGGTGGTGGTGTTGCTTTTTCCTCTGATCCAGTCTCTCTGCCATGCAGAGTCCCTCAGGGCTTGGTACTGTCCTCTATGTTGTTCACAGTGCACCTGCTGCCCCTCAGAGACATTGTAAGATGCTATGGGCCGAGGTTTCACTGTTACACTGATGATACATAGCTCTGTCTGTCTTTTGCACCCAGCCAGAATAATGCAGTCTTGATGTTTAATAGCTGTCTAGCAGAAATCCATGACTGGATGAAATCCAGCTGGCTAAAATTGAATTCCAGGAAGACTGAGATGTTGGTGGTGCATCCAGGTTGCCGGATAGAGAAGTCAGTAGTGGGTTTACCCTCTGGTCTTTGGCTCGAGGGTGCACAGCTTTCTTCCTCTGAATGGGTGCATGATCAGGGGGTGGTCCTTGATGATGGGTTGACACTGCGTTCGCAGGTGTCGGCAGTCATCAAGTCTTCCTTTTACCATCTTAGGAACATCGCCAGAATTAGGCACCTTGTTCCATCCAGTGACCTGCCTACACTGATCCACGCCTTTGTGACCTTGCTCCTGGACTACTGTAACTCCCTTTACCTGGGGCTTCCAGGGGTTGATATCTGTCACTTGCAGCTGGTGCAGAATGCTGCGGCATGGTTGTTGACTGGGACTTTTCGTTCAAGTCATATTATTTCTGTGCTGTGCGAACTGCACTGGCTGCCTGTACAGTGGTGGATCACCTTCAAGGTAGGACTTCTGACCTACAAAGCCCTGCATGGACTGGGTCCAAGCTATCTGCAAGAACTCCTGACTCCCTACAGCCCTGGCCGTCCTCTCGGCTCAACTGATGAGGGGTTGTTAGAGGTTCCCAAGGTTCGGCTGAAAACATCTGGGGCCCGGGCTTTTATGTTTGGTGCCCCGTCCCTGTGGAACTCTCTACTTCATCAGATTAGAGAGTGCGGTACCATGGAGAGCTTTAAAGCAGGCCTAAAAACTTATCTGTTCAAGCAAGCATTCAGTATTTAGTCTATAGTATTTTGTGATAATTTTAACGGATTTATTTAAATTATATTGTAAATAATTTTAGATTGTGTTGTTCTGTTTTATGATTCTTTTAATTATGTACAGCACTTTGATTCTCAGAATTGCACTTAATAAATAAAGCATTATTATTATTATTATAATATTCTTTGAGGATATCTCTTTCATTAGGCCACACCTCTGGAACTATAACTGTGTCAGCGCTAGGGCCACAAGGAATCCTTTTACAAGCAGTCAGTCAGGGGCCGCCCATGATGATGCTGGACATCAGCATGTACATAAATGTGGGCAGCCCCTCTTCTTCTGTGTTCTTTTTATGCCTTCGATCAGTCTCATCAGACCTGCCATCAGAAACATCGCTGCTCGAAGCCGCCATTTTATTTTTTCTTACACTAAAGTAATCACTTTGTAGAGATTTTCAGTGACATCTAGGCTGCCAGAGGAACCATCAAAACTTTCCCAGTACTGTGAGTGTGGAGAAAAAATCTACAAGGATGACATCCGTGATGTGCGTTTCTGCTGCCTAGGCCTCTCTTACAAAATGAAAACCTGTGAAATCTGCTGGGGGTTCAACACGGTGACACAAGAAGGGAGATTTGGAGAAATTCCTCCTCCAAAAGATGGTCAAAGCTATGGAGAAGATGCTTCAGGATAATCCACATCACCAGCCTTGTAAAACGAACCACGATCATCGAAGTCCTGGAAAAATTGTTATCAGGAAGCCACAAACACAAGCACTGGGCAAGGATAAGGCGTCCCCGGTGATATCCACATCACCCCTGCAGATTACAGGTATGACCTCTGCTTTGACATAGACTGCTCTGGTGGCAACACTGACTGCCCCTCTGACCATCGACCAGACACCAAGGTTGGGCTTGGTGTAGGCACTACCAGCCCTATTAGTCGGTACGTCGCTGTCAACAAGGGAGAACCAACTTCCAACATTGACTACTGCTGTCACACCTACTACCCAAAGCAATGCCAATGCTCAGGCAGTATTCCTATCATTTTCAGACATTTTACAGCATCTACTGCCAGGCCTACCTGTTCCAGGGAGCCCATTGATGGGGTCTCCTACCACCACCCCATCAATTTTGCAAGATACTACCTTGCAGAACAGATCTTCTCTGCCACCAGCTTCACCAACACAGTCATTTATTCCTGTTGATGACAGAGTTGACAACGAATATGAATATGAATATAATCCTAACCTTATAATGGAGGAGGAAGAAGACTATGCTGAGAGACACTATGGACATGGCACCAGCTCCGCAGTCTTCTCCTGTAGGGGAGACTCTTTTGTGAGCACACCAAGATCACCTCCAGAGGATCCCTCATTTTTTAAGATGATGCAGCAAATGTAAGCTGCCATGGGTTTCACCTTAGAGGAGCAGGACTCAACCAAAAAGAACCTGCTGGAGTTTCTGGAGATGCCAGACTCTCCTTCTGCTGTGGTGTCCTCCCTGTTTCTAGCCTTGGAGGATGCCACCTATTCAGCCTGGTATAGGCCAAACAATATACCATCTGTGCCAAGAAATGCAGACAGAATGTATTCTGCCCCATTTGGAAAGCTGTTTTATGCTAATCAGCCTGAGACTTACTCAGTGGTGATCACAGCTGCCCATGACAGGTCCAGGGCACCTAGGCACCTGAGCTCCCTTCCTCCCGACAGAGAATCCATGAGGTTGGATGTCCTAGGCAAGCATACATATGCCACTGCCTTGTTGGGCCTATGTACTGCAAATTATCAGGCTCATATAATGAAGTATCAAAACAGTCTCTGGAGGAAGGCGAAAGCTGCTGCACAGGCCTTGCCCGAGGGTTCTACCAAGCAGACGTTAATGAAAACTGCTGGTGCTGATGTGGGAAAATGTTTGCTCCACACAGCATAAGATATTTCTGATGCCTCTTCCAGGGTTGTGGCCTCTGGCATCTGTTTCAGATGCTACTCTTGGCTCAGAGTAGCAGAGCTTATCACTGATGTGCAGCAAACTGTTCCCAGTGCCAATTTGGAGGTCAAAAACTGTTTGACCATGATGCAGAAGAAGCTTTAAAAAAATCTTCAATCATCTTGCAAGACTCTGAAGTGACTGAAATCCCTGTACCATACCCAAAACAGGGTAGGAGCAGGGATAACTTTCACCTATCCGCTGTCAGGGGATATCGCCAGGCCTACAGACAACAGGAAAAAGGCAAAGCTGCAGGGGCCTTGCCAGTCCCTATTAAAACCCCAGGTGCTGATACAAAAGCACCTAGAGGTACTGGAGCTGATGGCTCTGACCCCCCCCCCCAATAAGCATGAATTCTTATACACCCCCCCACCCACTTTTACCACCAGGGATGGTTGTAGGGGTCGCCTGTCCCTACACTTGGACCAAAGAAGGGTGGTGACTACAAATGAATGGGTCCTGGAGATTATAGAGAAGGGTCATGCTCTGGAGTTTCTAGACAACCCTTCAGATCATCCACCAGTTGTGACAACATACTCACCAGGGCACATGTTCCTGTTGCTAGAGGAAGTACAGACTCTTCTTCAAAAAACAGGCCATAGAACCAGCACCTCCAGAAGAGCCACACAGCTTTCTACTCTAGGTATTTCCCTGTCCCAAAGTGGACAGGGGATCTGAGACCTGTTCTGGATCTAAGGGATCTAAACTTCTTCATAGAATACAATAAGTTTTGGATGGTCTCTAGTCTCTACAGGGTCTCCTTCCCCTGTTGCAAACAGGGGATTGGATTTGTTCACTAGATATGAAGAATGTACCATATACCTCCGAATCAAAATCAGGAAACCTCACAGGAAATATCCGAGATTCCTGTTTCAAGTGGAGCATTACCAATTCAGAGCATTGTCCTTTGGCTTATCTTCTGCACCACAAGTTTTTACCAGATGCTTGGTAGTGCTGGCAGCAGCCCTTTGTAGGGGAGGCCTCTGTGTCTTTAGAAAATGGGTTTGAGAAATTCTCGAACCAGATTGACTAAGGCCACCAACCACCCGGTCTGGTGTATATATATATATATATATATTTTGTTTGTTTGTTTAACCAGGAGAGACACACTAATCCCTGGGAGCACAAGGAAGTTAGGTGACTTGCTCAGGGTAACACAGTATGCAAGTGGGGGCTGTGGAATTCAAACTCAGGTCTCCAGGTTTGCAACTCAGAGTCTTAAACCACTGCACTATACTGCCTCCTTATCAGGCAACAAGACTGGGAAATAATGAGTCCCATTTTGGCATGCCTGTTAACAGTAATTATGGAGCCGTAGAAGGCTCAGTTTGAAAATGCCACTATTTTTACTATCGTGAGCGAGACAGAGAGAGACAAGAAAGAGAGCCCCCACCCCCATGTAAACAAGCAGTTAGCCAGGTTCATACAGAAACATCTTTTTACAAAAAAAATCATCTGGCGCACACTATCCATGTTTTGTCTTATGTTTCACATTTAAACACCGTTTATATTTTAAACCAACAGCACTAGCAACAAAAACTAAATAAATAAATAGCATGTTGTGTGCTCAGTGCTACTGAAGACATCTTTCAGGGCTCGCCCAGGTTCCACCACACTCCGCTCTTCATCCCCACTGCTGCCTGCTGCTGAAAAAACACTTTCCATTTAAACAGTTATTTTGGGAAAAAATAAATGTATAAGCTGTACCAGCAAACACTGCACTGATTGCCAGCATTGCTTGATCTGTTCTGTACCACTCCTGATATCACGCTGGTGCACACAATCCAAGCTGCCGACCGACCGTGCAAACCCCACTCCAGATCAACTGTGCCTTGCATGCCATTTCTCATCAGAAAAAAAAAATAGAACAGAATCAAATGGGGGGTGGGGGCAGGAGAGGTAAACAAACTTGGTTGATGTAAAAAGAAAAGTGTTCACTGCCTGCTCCTCAGTGTTACTGCCACTGTGGACATTCCTTCTCTCACCTGCTACAGAAATCAGAGGATTTCCTGACTGCAGTCCTCCCAGCTGCATAATGTTATTCTTCATTTAGAAAGTAGAAACAAACAAAAAAAAAAAAACTAAAAAAGGACAGTAGCGGAGGAAGGGGAACAACAATGGAATAAAGCAGGCGAGGACAACAGCAAGGTGTCTTAAAAATAGTTGTGCCCTCTACTAGTAACTGTACCAGTAGAGGGACTACTTTGGATGAAAACAATTACTTTTTTCCTCATTTTTCAAGTGATCTTCTTTTTAAATATTTTATATATCATTACACCAATACCCACAAATTTCTAAGTGCAATAATATCCTCCAGGGTGTGTGGTATGGGCTATACCGTACCTTCCAGGGGGCTATAAGACCCTCCACCTGTGGTGTTGGGCCTCATTGTGCCACTGGGTGGTCCAGAATAACCCAATACCACCCACTCCGTCAGGTGTTATTGCTCACTTCCTCACCTAAACAACTGGCTATTAAAGCCCACTCCAGGAATTGCTTGCTGCAAACCTTAGTGTGAACCAGACAGATATATAATGCTCTGGTGGTGACAGTCACCATACCAAAGTCTGTACTGACACCCTGCCAATGACTGCAGTACATAGGGGCAATACTGGATATGGCCCAGTGTTCAGCATTCCTGCCTATGGGCAGGGCAGACTGCCTGATTGCCCCAACACAATTGGTGCATGACAGCCATTATGTCTCAGCAAGGATGTTTCTACGCCTTGTGGAATGCATGGCAGCAGCCCTAGTTACAGCATCACTGAACAGGATGCACATGCAGATCTCCCAGAGGACCCTGGGAGTCCAGTGGAACTGGCTGACAGACAATCTAGAACAGATGGTTTATGGTCACGTCTCCCTTGCGCAAAGTGCTTAGGTGGTGGGTGGAATGCAACAACCTGCTCAAGGGCATCCCATTCTTGATTCCTTCCCCACATCAGATCCCATTTCAGTTTCAGAATTACAATCTTTGAGCCAAACTGGCTCTTTTACAAAGGCTCCAAGTCAGTAGAAGAACAGACAAAGCAGTACAATTTACATCATATGACGAGAACATACAATAGCCAAGTGAAAAGATTATTTTACAAGCAAGATAAATGTGGATCTTCACCTTAGATGTTTTGGGTTCAGGATGGGGAGCCCACTTGGGACCTCTGTGTCGTCAAGGCACAGGTCAGGAAGCATAGGAAAACCAGGAGCAGATATAAAATTCACAAGTAGAGGTTTATTTTTTTTCAGTAACAGTAAAATAAACAAGCATTTGTCAATGCCGGATGTTCGCTTGCAGGTATTTTGCAGTGGTGTTTGGCACGTATGGTGCTTTACCCTAATGCCCTGTGCGATTGTTGGTATTTGCATTACAGATTTTCAGCATGACCTTTTTGTTACCCCCACCTCATAAAAGCATTTGAGACCTCTGCTTATGAACAGTACCACTGTTATTTTGTTAATCTGTCCTGAACGTTGATTTCCCACAGTGACCACACCATTCTGCTCCACATGTGCAAAAACACAGTTCGGGCAGGATGTGAAAAAATGACAGATGTAGCATTCATACAGAGGTGTGAAAGGATGGCAATGTTGAACATCTGGAGTGAAAATACAACAGTTTCTCAAACTTATGAGCGTACATGGAAACTGCGCAGTGAACGCTCATGACACAGTCATTTTGTGGACTTTTGTCACCAAATTTTCAACATAGGCATTTTGGGACCTCTGCTCATGAGCAGTGTCACTGTGATTTTTATAATCTGTCCTGAGCATTGATTTCTCACTGTGACCACACCATTGTGCGCTGAATGTGCAAAAACACATTTCAGCCAGGATGTGAAAAAATGTCAGCTGTACTGTTCATAAGGAGGTGTGAAAAAATGCCAGTGTTGAAAATCTGGAGTGAAAATATTTCAAATTCTCGAAGTTATGAGTGTGCGTGGAAAGCGCGCAACGCACACTCGTAACACAGTCATTTTTTGACATTGTTTCACCAAATTTGCAACATAGGCTTTTGGAGACCTCTACCCATGAACACTGTCACTGTGATTTTCTTAATGTGTCCCATACTTTTGAGTTCAAGATGACCCATCATGCGCCTATTGTGCTATATATGGAAATAATGCTTTGGGCAGGATATAAAAAAACAGCTATACTGCTCATAAGGAGGTGTGGTAAAATGGCAATGTTGAAAATCTGGAGTGGAAATATTGAAAATTCGCAAACTTACTAGCGCATGCGACTAACCAACGCACGCCAGAAACAGTTATTTTTTAGAATTTTTTCACCAAATTTTCAACATAGCCATTTTAAGAGCTCTGCTCACAAACAGCAACACTGTGATTTTCTTAATGTGTTCCATAGATTGAGTTCGCACACCGACTGTGCCATTGTGCGCTACATGGACGGAAACACGTTTTAGGCAAGATGTGAAAAATGACAGCTGTACTGCTCATAAGGAGGTGTGGTAAAATTCCAATGTTGAAAATCTGGAGTGAAAATATTGAAAATTCGCAAACTTACGTGCGTGCATAGGAACTGCACAACGCACACTCATAAAACAGTCATTTTTAGGAATTTTTCACCAAATTTTCAATACAGCCATTTTAAGACCTCTGCTCATGAACAGTGTCACTGTGATTTTCTTAATGTGTCCCATACCTTGAGTTCGCACACCGACTGCGCCATTGTGCACTACATGGGCAGAAACACATTTTGGGCAGGATGTGAAAAATGACAGCTATACTGCTCATGAGGAGGTGTAGTAAAATGGCAATGTTGAAAATCTGGAGTGAAAATATTGAAAATTCACAAACTTACGGTGTGTAGGAACTGTGCACGCACAGTCGTAAAATGTCATTTTAGGAATTTTTCACCCAAATTTTCAACACAGCCATTTAAGACCTCTGCTCATGAACAGTGTCACTGTGATTTTCTTAATGTATTCCATACCTTGAGTTCGCACACTGACTGCGCCATAGTGCGCTACATGGGCGGAAACACGTTTTGGGCAGGATGTGAAAAATGACAGCTGTACTGCTCATGAGGAGGTGTGGTAAAATGGCAATGTTGAAAATCTGGAGTGAAAATATTGAAAATTCACAAACTTACGAGCGTGCGTAAGTGCGCAACGCACAGTCATAAAACAGTCATTTTTAGGAATTTTTTCACCAAATTTTCAACACAGCCATTTTAAGACCTCTGCTCATGAACAGTGTCACTGTGATTTTCTTAATGTGTCCTATACATTGAGTTCACACAGTGACTGTGCCATGGTGCGCTACATGGGCGAAAACACATTTTGGGTGAGATGTGAAAAATAACAGCTATACTACTCATAAGAAGGTGTGGTAAAATGGCAATGTTGAAAATCTGGAGTGAAAATATTGAAAATTCGTGAACTACGAGCCTGTGTAGAGACTACATGACACTGCGCTCGTAAAACAGTCATTACAAGATTTTCCACCAAATTTTCAAAATAGGCTCTTTGAGAGCCCACCTTATGAAGCTGGCAGTGTCGTTTTGTTAATTGGCCCCAAAAGGTGATTTCATGCAGTGGCCACGAAATCACCCTTCGGGCCCGAATAACGCTATGACAGTGACATCATTCATGAGAAGGGGTCCCAAAAACCCCATGTTGAAAATTTGGTGCAAAAATTCCAAAAAATGCCTGAGATATGCAACAAAGTTGAAAAAAACCCATCTATCACATTATACAGCTTACTGGCATTTCCTCAGTTTGCGGTCGGCTTTGAAGAGTGCAGACGTGTTCCCGGTCCACCGAAGATTGTTGTGCCGGACTCCGGAGGTAAATATGGGGTGAGGGGGGTGTGGGGAGGCAGGGTGCGCAGTGGGTGGGTGCGGGTTGTGGGAGGGGGTCCAGGGAAAAGCCGTGGGACCGTTTTTAATTTACAGGTCTTTTAAACAAAAAAAGATGATCCGGGATGTTTGCCACGCTGGGGTGGGCTCCCAGCGTGGCAAAAGGATGACCGGGGGGCATGGAGCTGACGGGAAATTGGGCACCCCCGTCGGCCAAAACAAGGTTTGCCACACTGGGGTGGTCTCCCAGCATGGCA